>JAUPFT010000006.1:21108907-22421407 GCA_036936625.1 Parnassius smintheus behrii | reverse complement strand
TCCGTACAGAAATGGTCATAGTTCACGATGAATCCATTACTTTGCCAAATTGTAATCCTAGGATATACATATATCCGCAACGAACTTTCCCGTCAACCTACAATGCCCTAAACTATCCTAAGGATTGGCGGTGTAAACCAAGCGTACCACGAATGAAACTTTATGAATGTAGTTGTTGTAGGTCTCATTTAGAGTGTTCATATACTGTAAATGAGGCCTACATTAACTACCAACTAAAAAATAAGTGAACGTGGTATGTTAGGATTGATTTCTTGGTGATCGATCCTCTCTGCCTACCCTACAAATTAAAAAGTATAGCAAAGAAATGCGTCGTTTTCTTCAAAAAATGTTTATCTTACAGTTTACAATAACATTACAAAGTTATAATGCACCTAAAATGCAGAAATTTTATTTCGAATTGTAAAAGTGCATGTTATAAGTTTGTCGAATGTTACTCGTTAACTTGCCAAGCCTGCTTAGCCGCGACAATTTTCCTTTTAACTACTCTTTATATGAGAGCCGTGGTAGCCCAGATGGTTAGCGCTCGCTGTAAATATAACAGAACGCGAGAAACCCGGGTTCGACCCCCCGCCGGCACCAATGAAATTGTTAATTGCCATTTTAAGTGCTAATATACCACGTGCTCGGCGGTGAAGGAAAACATCGGGGAGGCCTGTTCCCAGCAGTGGGACGTATATAGGCTGGAACTTTTACGCTATATATATACTACTATCGTGCGTACTTTTCACATTTCCTAAAACAGGGATTTCGTTGTTAGATAGGGAGGGGGATACATGAATGTAATAAAAATAGGTACCATTTTAAAGCCAACTGTTTCTAAAACGGACCCCTGAATCTAAAAAATGTTTTTCCGTACGTTCCATATTTTTAAAAGTCCTATCTAACGACACCGACCACACACAAGATAGACGGGTTATAAATAACCATTCTCCCTTGACCTGACCAAAATAAAAAAACTTTTCAAGACTTTATTTCACATTTTTATCAGGGTGATGATATTATGATATCTATAACTATTCGAAATTACAGATTTAAAGCACCTGGAGTCTTTAAGTAAAACCGCACACAGACGGACGAACGGACGGTTGGACAGGTGGATGGACAAAACGACAGGGAGGTGGACGGACATGGCGAAACTATAAGGGTTCCTCGTTGTTTAACTACGGAATCCTAATATTAGGTTAAGGCGATTTTGTTCTCTTATTTTTTTCTGCAAAACTGCCACCTTTAAAGACACTAAGATCAAGTTAAGGTTCATCATTTAATTTACAGTACTACCTGTACTGATACCACGCTTGGTAGGCGAGTTTGCAATGGCAGTTTAATTTTTATTTTTTGTTTGTTATTAGTAATATGCTGCTGCCCATCTTTTGGTTTGTTTCTCTCTGTTACCTTTTACGACACCCAAAACATAATATATATATATATATATATATATATATATATATATATATATATATATATATATATATATATATATATATATATATATATATATATATATATATATATATATATAGTGTCAGAGCCATGCTGCAGTTATATTAGTAGTATTAGTAGTATAGTTGTAGCACGATTGGGTTGGCTCAACCGGGGAAGGATCACGCTCTCACAGAATACCACGTAAAATAGTAACTTAATGCTGATGTGTCTCGTATGGTGAGTGGAGAGAATCGGACACCACTTTTTACTAGAAATGAGGCATTCTATCTTAGTTTTTACGGGTGAAAACGCATCTGCATTTTGAAAAAGATATTTATTCTGTTAACTGAACATAAAAATAAATGTATATCCTAAGGTGACAAAAACATACTCTCCAGTGGGACGGTGGATGTCAGAATCGCCCCCTTAGTCATCGGGATCAGGGTAACCTATTTTTAACAAGCATAAATTGCGACGTAAACAGGTTTGCTGGAATGTTGCCTTTTGGCAAGAATTTGTTTTTAAAAACAGTGTTTGTTTCTCCTAAAACAAAGAGAATTAAATAAGTCACGAGGATTTCTTATAATAAATAAATCAAGACTTCTATGTTTTAGATTAACAGTACTTTTGTAATATCCACTTATTACAAAATGTATCAACTACACATTTTACTCCAAGATTTATTAGTTATACGCAGATGATAAGCCAGCAATGGCCGAGTGTGCCAGTCATAAGCTGATAGCTTTCACAATAATAAAATCTAGATCGTCCTAGATCTCCTCGACGATTTTCTCACGCAGTCAACTTAAGTCACCTTGTTTTGGTCCCGACCGGTAACTAGCGTTAGCTACTTTATGATTTCTTTTATCTATGCGAACACTACACATTTAAATAAAAATAGTTTATACGGATTTTATCCCGTTTATTATTTTTTTATATTCTCGACGTTTCAAGCATTTTACAGCACCAATGGTCTCGGCGAGGGGGGGGGGGGGCAGAGGTGTTCGAAAAAGCGATGTCATAGTTAACCGAGGTTAACCACAGATTAAAATTATAAATTTTTGTTCCAATCTACACAGTATGAACTTAAAGTATCTTGAAATCTTGCAGTAATATGCTTGAGTTGGGATACAATTGTATTAATTATAGGATCCCAAGCAGATGGAAGCACAGCCATCTTCTCTATTGAAATTAGGATGTTTTTTGATTTCAATAGCCTCCCAAATCATCATCCTTGGAAGGAAACGCTGTTCTTTAGCGAGGATTTGTGGTCTATCAAATCGGATGTAGTGATGAGGACGATCCTGTACGTGTTCACAGACTGCAGACATCCCAGAGCGTCAATTCTTCACAACAGCTATATGTTCTTTAACGCGGGTTTTTATTGATGTTTTAGTTTGTCCTATGTAAGAGAAATCACATTCACAATCAAGCTTGTACTTACGTGCATCTCGCAGAGGGACATTACACTTGACTGATGGTAAAACTGATCAATATTCTTTGGCAGCTTGAAGTACGTTTTAATGGAAGCGTGGTTCATTATTTAGTCAATCTTGTCAGTGACTCCTCTGACATAAGGCAGTACAGCAGGCACGCGCTCGACTATGGACGGCTTCTCTTGTTTACCGTGATGTAGGCGCGGGAACCGAAGTTTTTTTTATACAAAACTTGCTTGACGTGTCGGAGCTCAGCAGCCATGTGTTTAGTCACTGTACGGGCTGCAGCACGTACATTTTTGTGGCGTCGGCAGTTTGCGCTATAACGTTACAATAATGCATTTTGAGTCAGTGCGCTATTGAGCCCAGCAATACCGGTCACGCGTGCTCGCAGTATCATTTCCATCTATCATTTTTTTCTCATCTTTCATTTAGTTGGGTCTATCAATAAAATATCAATTATCAACTTCCCAGTATTGACTATCATTTACTATCAAATACTATCAATCGACCACGTGGGGGTCCCATCGCAACCCAGACATATTTTTGGTCCTTCGAAAAACTGTATACAAAAAGTGTGCAACACAAGTGAGAGCAACCAGCAGGAGAACTGAGCTATCATCGGATTGTCAACTTCGGGAGTCGGTGAGCTGCAAACAGCTGCGCAGATCTGAACAAGTAAGATCTTTCCTTTTTTATTATCATTATGTCCAACATGGAGGATATTTTGGCAAATCAACAACAATTGTTCGGGGCAATAGAGCAGACTTTTACCAATTTGAAAAAGGATAGTGCCGATCGAAAGACGGCAGATTATATCAAACGGAGGTTAGATACTCTAGACAAATACTGGACAGAATTTCAATCTAATCATGGTATATTAAGTGGAATAGAGTATGCGAAGTCTCATTCCTATTTTACGAGTAACCAGTTTGAATCGTGTAGAAATAAATACGAGAAAATTAGAACAGCAATCGCTACCTATCAGGTTAGAGATGACAGGCCGGCAACTCCAGTGTTGAAACCCGCTACACCGCTAGGGACGCCTGGACCATGTTGGCAGCCGTCGCCGCAGGTTACTCTGTCCCAGTTCCAGGGGACTAATAGCAAGACGGACAAAATGTTACGCAAGCAAACTAGTAATTTTAAGGCATTCGAACACACAGTATCCAATATCAACTTAGATTCGATATCAGAAAAGTGGGAATTCGATCATTTATTACGTGCTATACATTCGCGTTGGTCTTTAATTGATAATATGCATTGGGAGTTAGACAGTGAGCTTGGGGGTAGGAACCCAGATTATGAGTTATCATTTTTCACATACGAAAGAAAATACAACGAGATTATCAAAGCCATCAACCGTAAACTGTGGTCTGTATCATATCGAGAGCAATCGACCCCTCACGTAGAGATACCTACATTTAGTGGTAGCTACCATCAGTGGAGTTCCTTCAAAGACCTATTCACGGAAACTATTCACGGCAACCCGTCATTATCTAACGCACAAAGGATGCAATTCCTTAAAAGTAAAGTTAGAGGTGAAGCGGTGAGACTTATTCAACATCTACCAATATCATCTGATAATTATCCGATCTGTTGGGACATACTTAACAACAGATATAATATATATAAACGCTTAATTTTCCGCTCGCATATCGATATCTTACTAAATATCCCCATAAAGCAACATACGTAATTAAATCATATAAAGCGTATTCACGACACAACCCTAGAAACATTAAACGCTATCAAAAATTTAGGCGTTAACGTTGATTCATGGGATTCATTGATTGTGCATCTCATTTCGCAAAAACTCGATGCTGACACGCATAATGAATACATGGCGTCAGTCAAGGAGCCCCGCGACTTACCTAATTTGCATGAATTTCTGTCATTTTTAGAAGGCAAGTTTACAAGCTTAGAATCTTCTCGAAAGAAGTCTGAGACCTCTGCAAAAAATGTACATAGCAACAACAATTATTCGCCGCAACCTTTCAATAATAGGTATCAAAGAAACTTGAATAAACAAGCCTTTCCGTTGCACGATAAATTCACTTTACAACAATCAAACGCTAATAACAATACTTCTTGGAAATTTTATAAGTGTGCACTTTGCAAAACCAATGAACATTGTCTTTATTACTGTCGACAGTTTTTAAACATGACACCTTACCTAAAGCTTAAAACTCTATCAAGACTGGATGTATGCGAAAATTGCCTTTATTCACATGATGGTAAGCCATGTATTTCCGACAAAAGATGTACAAAGTGCAATGAAGCGCATAATTCTATTTTGCGTAAATCATTTCAACATAATTATAATAATTTGCCGAAGGCAGCAACCCGCGTAAGCAACCAGAAACCTGAAACTTCGGGTCAAGTACGAAGCAACTTACACGTGTCGATGCAATGTGACGTGCCTGAAATTCATTTAGCTACAGCTATACTTAAGGTACAAAAATATGATGGGAGTTTCGTCAGCATGCGTGCTTTAATAGATCAGGGGTCCCAAGCTTCTCTCATCAGTGAACATGCGGCTCAGTTGCTCGGCCAACCTCGACTTCTATGTAGGGGAGTGATATCTGGAATAGGCACTAAGGAGAGCAATTGTAAGGGCGTTATGACTATCGAATGCAAAGCTATAAATAATGATTTTGAATTTGAACCGGAGGTATACATAATGAAAAGCCTTATCAAAATT
Source organism: Parnassius smintheus behrii (assembly GCA_036936625.1). Classification (NCBI taxonomy): domain Eukaryota; kingdom Metazoa; phylum Arthropoda; class Insecta; order Lepidoptera; family Papilionidae; genus Parnassius; species Parnassius smintheus. The sequence goes on along the minus strand of JAUPFT010000006.1, from coordinate 22,415,824 downwards.
TACCTAACTTTAGCTTTTCAAAACCGTCCTGGACATATTTAAATAACATCACGCTAGCAGATCCCGAATTTAATATCAGTCGCCCGGTCTATCTTCTGTTAGGAGCAGATGTTTATACTTTGATTTTATTGGAGAGAATTTGTAGGTTGAATGATAATATACCGATAGCTCAGAATACTCGTTTAGGCTGGATTTTAACCGGTAACGTCAAAACTTTAATATGTAACGTGATCATTAACGACTTAAAGGAGATCCAAAAATTCTGGGAGATGGAGGATATCAATGAAGAATCTACGCTATCATTAGATGATCAACTATGCATCGACTATTACAAGTCTACTACTCTCAGGCGCGAAGACGGTCGATACGTAGTACGTTTGCCCCTCACCCCAGACTTCTCGGATAAGCTGGGAGAATCAAAATCAAAAGCTAACGCTCAATTTAAATCGTTAGAAAACACATTCAAAAAACACGAAAAAGTTAAAAATCAATATGACGAACGAAAACATTAATAATATCAATCATTTATAAAGGAATACCGCGCCCTCGGACACACGATTCCAGCTACCGGTAAACCGACGCAGGGACGTCAGCATTGTGTATTAACTCATCATTGTGTGCGTGCTGACGACACTATCATTAATTCCAAATTTAGAGTGGTATTTAACGCTTCGTGTAAAACATCATCAGAGAATAGATTGAACGACGTCATGAGATGTGGTCCTAATCTCCAACTAGATCTGCAGTCTCTCATAATCAAGTGGAGACAATATCAGTTTGCGTTCACAGCCGATATTGAAAAAACGTTCAGGCAGATTTGGATCCACCCCGATGATCAACAGTTATTAAGGATCGTTTGGCGTGACTCTCCCTCAGAACCTATCAAAGACTATCAACTAACCACAGTCACATACGGAACGAAAGCAGCGCCGTTCCTAGCGATGATGACTCTCAAACAACTTGCATGTGATGAAAACCTAACTATCAAAACAGTCAGGCGATCGACGTATTAAACAACTGTTTTTACATGGATGACCTGGTCCATGGGTGTCACGATATAAGAACCCCACGTCATTTACAGCAAGACCTTATCAATTTATTAAAATCAGCTGGATTTCATTTGAGGAAATGGAGGTCGAACTGCGATGACTTGATCAGAGAGGAAGAGTCAGCTCTATCAAAGGATGACAACTTTGATTTCAAGCAATCAGCGCAAACGAAAACCCTTCGGTTAAGATGGTATCCACAAGAGGATGTTTTTATGTTTCAATCAAATTTAGAACCGACGGAAGTCTCCAACAAGGTCACAAAGAGAAACCTTTTATCAGACATATTAAAACTTTTAGACCCGCTCGGTTGGCTATCACCACTATCAACTAAGTTAAAAATTATTTTTTAACAGGTGTGGACTGCAGATAATATTAACTGGGATGATCCTATACCGAATGAAGTATATGTCGAGTGGAAGAAGGTCAGAGAGGACATGCACAATATTCAATACCTTCAGTTACCCCGATGGCTGCAGATCCATGAGTGCGACAGTATCGAGCTACATGGGTTCAGTGACTCGTCTGTCAGAGCTTATGCATGTGTGATCTTGAAAAATCCTATCAATATACCCGGCAACAGTCGCCTTGCGGAGCTTCTTATAGACCAGGCGCATGAAATGACATACCATGGTGATGCTCGGCTAACGTCAGCCAACCTGAGACAAAAGTACTGGATCGTCGGTGGCAACAGAGCTACGAAGAAGAGATTACGTCATTGTGTCAAATGTAGAAGGCACGAACCAACCAAACACTATCAAATTATGGGTGACCTTCCAGCAGCTAGAGCAAACCCTTCACGTCCCTGCCATCATGTCGCTGTAGACTACACGGGCCACGTGTTCATCAAAGCTAACTCAGGCCGTGGGATCAAAACTACGAAAGGTTATATCGCTGTGTTCACGTGTATGGCGTGTAAAATATTCCAAGACATTTGGAAAAGGTGGCAACAAGAATATTTAAAAAATCTATCAAACCGGAGCAAGTGGCGCCAACCTCAAGAAAATATAAAATTAAATGACATCGTACTCATCAATGATGGTAACCTTCCTCCAGGCAGATGAGCCCTCGGTAGGGTGGTCGAATTGCACCCTGGTAATGACGTCTACGTGCGTGTTGTGACGTTAAAAACAAAAAACGGTTATATGAAAAGACCTGTTATCAAACTATCAATACTCCCTATCATCTCCGAAGAAACACATGATCAGGAATTAAAGCAAGAGAAACCAATAAAGCATAAGATAAAACAAAGGAATAGAGGATACAGTTTCATTACAGTTGCAACTTCTATCTTATTATTTTTTATGACCCTTGTAACTAATACTAGAGGACTATATACTATAAATAAACTGCAAAATAATACTAGCCTATTTTTGAACAAGATTGTAAACATGTATTTGATAGCTGACGATTGGAAACTCGTTGTCTATTATGATCTCTACCCATATTGGGAAGGCACCGCCGCTTCCTCGAAGTACATGTAATACCTAGAAAACATCTGTTCGAAGATAAGAGGGCATTCACACTGCGAGAGTGTCATGTATCAATTGATTCACGAGCGGTCGGAACTACGGCGCTACAATATCATGTTGCAAGATAAGGGCGACCTACTCACACGTAAGCGCAGGGGACTCATCAATGGTGTAGGTAATATTGCAAACGCGTTGTTTGGAGTGCTTGACAGCAACTTCGCTGAAAATTATGAAAAAGATATCGTCTTAATCAGAAAAAACCAAGGACACCTAGCCCAGCTGTGGAAGAATCAAACTTCAGTCGTAGAAGCATAGTTTAATGTCATCAAGAGGGTAGAGTCGATCATGGAACAGCATCATAAAACAGTCAACAAAAAGATGATCGAACTTGAACAATCGATGAACGCACTAAAGTCACAAGTCTCAAATAACTCATATATCAACGAATTTACCTTGGCCGCTATAGTTACAAACAACATTTTGAACAAGTTAAAAGAAATACAAACTTATCTTATTGAAACTATCACAGACGTATTTCACGGGAAATTATGATATTCATCTCCTAACCCCCAAGCAACCCCAACACGAATTAAGTGCCATCTCTACTCAGATACCTAAAGACCTATCACTACCTACCGATCACGCAAATTATTCAAACATATACAAATTACTTATCGTAAAAGCACGCTTATCGAAGTCCTTACTTATTTTCGAAATCCGAATACCATTATTAGCACGAGATGCTTACGAAGTCCTTAAAGCAATTCCCATACCTAAAAAATCGGGTAGCAACATGATCAGCATTGTCCCTATTAGCGAATATCTCGCTTTAAACTTTTTATCGATTCGTCGTTTAAGGATTCGTTTATATCGCTATCATTTACTGATTTACATGACTGCATTGATCGCGATGTAAGTACTGTGTTACGTCAATTCAAGAAGCCTATTTATCATATGATCAATGATAAGAGTTTGTGTGAGAAGGATGAAGGACTTGGAAGCTGTAGAACGATTATTAACACATGCAAAAATATTTTCATTGCAACAAGTAAACTCAATAACTACTTCTATTTCTGTTGTAATAAATGCTACCTCAAGTTGTTATGCGAAGATCAAGTTACGGCTATTCAATTTCGTGACGCCGGACTTATTACGCTAGGACAGGACTGCCTTATCAAATCAGCTAATTTCAATTTTTATGCATACAAAATAGATGCATCTCAAATAAATTTAAAGCTCGACATTGGTATACCGAAGATGGCTTCGATTAATCATTTAATGAATATCTCGATACCGGAAATGAACGCCAGCACGAGCTTTGAGACTATCAGCCAACAACAACTGCTTGCCATACAAGAACAATTGGATGTCATGAAACAGACTGAGCCGTTAGCAGCAGGTGTTTCACGACATTCACCATTACACCGTCCTCTACCTGGTGATTATAACGGCTGGAGTGTTCGGAGGATTCTACGTGTGGCGGCGCGTGCGGCGCGCGCGGAGGCGTGCAGGTCGCGATCGCGTACAAAATAAGTGTAGTGAAGTACAGTGTAATAGTGAAGTGCAATTTGTAGACGTAGAGATGCAATCAAGAGCAGTGCAGTGTAACAGTAGTGACATTACCAGCGATTTAAATGAAAAATTTAAGAACTCGCGTAAACAAAAACAAAACCATGGCACCTCACCAGTGCTTCAATCGGTGTTTACTATCACGGACACGGGTGTCTAAATACACTGTTATTATTTATTTTGCATCAATCATTTGTAACTAGTTTTAAGCCAAAATGTTTATCACGTTGTAATTAGTTTTAAATTCATCTCATCTTCATGACTCTCTATCTTTCAGCCCGGGAGCATGTACGGGCTGCAGCATGTACATTTTTGTGGCGTCGGCAGTTTACGCTATAACGCTACAATAATGCATTTTGAGTCAGTGCGCTAATTGAGCCCAGCAATACCGGTCACGCGTGCTCGCAGTATCATTTCCCATCTATCATTAAATTAGATTTAGTTGGGTCTGTCAATAAAATATCCATTATCAACTTCCCGGTATTGACTATCATTTACTATCAAATACTATCAATCGACCACGTGGGGGTCCCATCGCAGCCCAGACAGTCACAGATCCCTCGTGCTCTCTGAAACAAAGATTCACCCACGGTAGCTAACTGTGAAGGATGGTGGTGAGAATCATCGTTTAAATATCTATCCGTACGTGTCTTTTTTCTATACACAGTGTGGCTCAAGGTTTTATCAGGAATCGGAATTACTAACACATCTAGAAAAGCTTAAGCATTGTTCGCCTCTAAATCCATTGTGAACTGAATTTTAGAATTTATAGAGTTAAGATATAGTTAAGATATAGATAAAATGTAGTTACTTTATCCAAAGAGAGAATTTTGAAAATTTCGTCTACGTACCGCTTATAGAATATTGGATCTACCTCAGAAGTAATCAGGGCTTTCTCATCAAAGTCTTCAATGAATATGTCAGCGACAACGGGAGATACAGGTGAGCCCATGACCACACCATATACTTGCTTGTGGGACTCCTCCTTCTACAATAGGAAGCCAGATGTAAGGGAGTATCTGAGTAATACTTCATGTTCTATGAGCGTGTTGTTTTCTTTCAGCATCTAGTTACAATTTAAGATACAGTCTTCAACAGGTAAGTGTGTGAACAATGACTCCACATCAAAACTGACCATAGTTTCATTGTTTGCCCGATGTAGGTTTTTAGTATCTGTTTTATATATGTGTTTTTAATAACGTTTAATATCTGTTTTAATAATATTTCTTTATGAGGTAACTAATTGTTTTAAGTGTGCTGCTTGTTGGATCGTTTTTAACCTTTACATATTAAGTGCTTACACCTGACAAAAATCTTGCATTTTAGAATTATAATCTGAGATCGGCGAATAGAATCGTGAACCCTTTTTTATTTCGTAGGTTCTTAAACGCAATAAAATCGCCCTTGGGTAGATTCAGTTTAAGCACTGAACACTGACGTAACAAAGACGAAATATCTTAACATATCGCCTCCAAATCTTCTTTCCGCGTATTAATTTTAAATAAATAGTCGATGTACTGGGTTTTAAATAATAGATCACGTACAATGCTGGTACAAACTTAATTCTGAATGTGGTTTCTCTTACGTAGCACAAGCCAAAAGACTAATTAAAAGCCACGTTAAAGAACCTATAGCCGATATGAAGAATCAACGCCCCGGGAAGTGTGCAGTCTGTGAAACGTACAAGATCACCCCGTCACTAACTCAGATTTGATAGACCACAAATCATCACTAAAGAATACCGATTCCTTCCAAAGATGATGTTGAAATGTTGAGGCTATTGAAATCAAAAAATATCCTAATTTCAATAGAGATGGCTAGATGCAACCATCTGCTTGGGATCTCATAATAAAATTAAATCCCAAACCAAGCATACAACTGCAACACTTCAAGATATTTTATGCTCATAATGTGTAGATCGCAACAAAAATAACAATTTTAGTTTGTGGGTAACCGCGGTTAACTATGGCATTGAGACGTCGAACACCTCAGATCGCCCCGTCACCATAGTTGCTGTAAAGTACTCGAAACATGGGGAATATAATAAATTTAATATACGCGATAAGATACAAAAAAAAAACTAGTTTTATTTAAAAGTGTTGATTACCGTTCGGTTTTAAAGCAATTCATCATCATCATCCTCCATCGATTTCCTGCATGTCTTACCAGGTCGTCACTCCATCTAGTGGGGGACGCCCTACACTTCGCCTGCCGGTACTAGGAGGACTTTTTTTTCATCGGTTCTTCCTTCGCACTATGTGGCCGGCCAATTGCCACTTCAGCTTACTAATCCGTTCAGCTATGTCCGTCGGGCTCTGGTTCTACTGCGAACAACCTCATTTCTAAGTTTATGACGCAGAGAAACTCCGAGCATAGTCCTCTCCATAGCTCACTGAGCGACCTTGAGCTTCCTCATACGACCGGTGAAAGTGAAAGACCACGTCTCAGATCCATAGGTCATCACTGGCAACACGCACCTGTAGTACAACTTAGTTTTCGGATTTTGAGGTATAACTAATGAGAAGATGTGTCGTAATTTCCCGAACGCTACCCAGCCGAAATGAACCAGTCGATTGATCTCTCGGTCAAAGTTGGACTTACCTAGTCGGACTATTTGTCCCGGGTAAACGTACTCGTCAACAACTTCGAGCTTAGTGCTCCGAACAACTACGCGCATAGGTGTGACATGGACATTAAACATAATCTTTGTTTTGTCCATATTCATCTTAAGGCCTATCCGATGGGAGGCACTACCGACGTCATTGAGCATAGTGCGTAAGTCCTCCAGCCATTCTGCCATAAGGACCGTCGGCAAATCGAATGTGAGTGATGTGCTCGTCATTGATGTTAAAACCGTATCCTTTCCAGTCCAGTAGCTTTAAAACGTCTTCCAATGCAGCGGTGAAGAGTTTCGGGGAAATAACGTCACCCTGTCTTACACCTCTCTGCAATTGGATAGGTTTGGTACTCTGGTTTGGTTCTCGGATAGCCATCGTAGCCCTACTGTAAAAACAATTCAGCACTTCGATATACTGACAGTCAACTTAGCAGCGCTGAAGAGACTGTAGCACCGCCCAAATTTCGACGGAATCAAAGGCTTTCTCATAATCCACATACGCCAGGCAAAGTGGCAGACACTCTTCGGAATTCTGTACCATTTGCCGGAAGGTATGTATGTGGTCTATGGTACTAAAGCCTTTTCGAAAACCGGCTTGTTCGGGAGGCTGGAAGTCATCGAGTCTGCGTGCCACACGATTCGTAATGACGCTCGAAAACAGCACGTAGACGCGACTCAGAAGGGATATCGGTCTGTAGTTCTTCAAGAGGGCGTTGTCACCTTTCTAGAAGAACAAGACCACCGCACCTCTTCTCCACGCCTCGAGAGTAATGCTTCCATGGAGGACGAAATTAAGGAGCTTATTAAACTACAGGAACGACTTCAAGTACCGGTTTTCCACCCGCTTTCATAAGCTCCGCTGTAATTATTCCTCGCCCGGCGACTTGCCGATTTTAAGGTGCTGGAGAGCCATTCTATTCTCGCTCAGAATGACGTCCGCGATATCATCGGAATAGTGTCGGATAAGACTTGCTCTTGGATCGTTACTCACACTTACATGTGGCTTCAACGATGATGTGTACTGCTGCCCATAGAAACTCTCAATCTGACTCAAAACCTCAGGTGTCTCGTAAACAATGCTGCCATACTTAGTCTTCAGCTTTGACAGTTGGCTCATACTGGCAGACTTCTCTTGTGAAGACTTTGAAGCCCTGGTTCCGCTCAATCGCTTCTTCAACACGATCTGTATCAAAGTCGCATAAGTCTTCCGCATGCATTTGGAGATCTGTCTGTTCAGTTGCCTGTATTCTGTCAAATCTGCTGAAGACCGCAGCTTCATCACCAATCTCTGGCAAAGACTTTGGAGCCCTGGTTCCACTCAATTGCTTTTTCAATACGATCTGTATCGAAGTTGCATAAGTCTTGCCGCATGCATTTGGAGATCTGTCTGTTCAGTTGCCTGTATGCTGTCAAATCTGCTTAAGACCGCAGCTTCATCGCCCGTCTAACATTCATAAGATTAAGAGTATGATTGGAGAGTTTTTGTGTTCATCTGCGGCGGGTATTGCTGAACTTAGCTCCGACCACATGGACAGTTTCAAAGAGCTTGTCATTCATATCGTCCACTACATTGCAATCTTCTAGGCACTGGAAGCGGTTTTGTAACTCGAGTTGAAAGGTTTCGGGATTCTGTATCAAAGCACGAGGAGGACGGAGCGTTGACTTCATTAGACGAGACCTCTCCAACTTAACGTTTAGGTTCAGTATGCCTCTAACTATTCGGTGATCGCTGCCAGTTTTCACCATCGCGATCGCTGAGACATCACTGAACGGTTGGCGTCTGGTCGTCATAATGAAGTCAATCTCATTTTTTGTCGAACTGTCGGGATTCAACCAGGTCCACTTCCTGTGGGGCCGCTTCTGGAAGAAAGAGGTCACCATAAAGATCCCCTCTTTCTTCATAAAGTCAGCCAGCTTCTGGCCCCCACGTTTCTGTTGCCCTACTCCAAATTTTCCTAACTTCAGCTCACCGCTTTCTCTTGTGCCTAGTTTTGCGTTGAAGTCTCCCATCAACACCGTGTAGTGGGTTTTGGAGGAATGCATGGCTCGAGAAATATCCTCATACATTTCCTCCACCTCATCGGGATGTGCCGAGGTTGGTGCGTAAACCTGTATGACCTTCAGCGAATATCGTTTGGTGATTCTGACTATCAGGTACGCGACCCTCGTCGACACACTCCCAATCTTTACAACGTTGTTGACGAGAGACTTGTGGACGATAAATCCGACACCTCCTTGGGACAGATGGTCGCCTTCCCGGTGATGGAACAAGTTGCCGGACTCGAGGATTACCGTGTCCTTCCCTCTTTTCGGACCTCAGATAATCTAATAATTTGGCAGCGCAACTTGTCTACCTCTTCTTCCAGTACCAGTATCTTCTCGTCAGTCCTCAGAGTGCGTGCGTTATTTGTTACCAGGTATAGTCGTCATAGGTGGTAACTGAACCTCCACCGGAGATTCTTAGCACCCCCTGCTCCGCCGTTACCACGGTCGCCACCGTAGCCAGGAATAGCGGGGCCGCCGGGGACTGGGGGGCCATTTTTTTTGCGTCGTTGCTCATGGGGGGATATTTGCCATAGTTGCCACGCTTGGCGAGCGGGTTTGCAACAGCAGTTTTTTTATAATATTATTGTTGTTATTAGGAGGATGCTGCTGCCCATCTCCCGTCTGTCTCCCTCTGTCGCCTCTTACGACACCCACGGGAAGATATGGAGTAGTGGATATTCTCAACCGCCACTACACGGCACTTTTAAAGCAATTGCAGGAAAAAATTGAAGAGTCATTTAAACTGAGCGCAATTCTTTAGACATATGCAGGCATGCTAAACTGAATTTAAAATTAAATTGTTTCTAATATTGTCTGAAAACCAATTTATATCTTATTCCGATTTTATAAAACGGTAGCACAAACAATGGTAGTTTGCTTCCGGTTGACAAGTCCAGTCATTTTTTTTTGTTGCTGTCTTTATGGGCATCCGATATGTCATTTCTTTTTTTTTTTACCTAATTTATGACTACATATTATCGATAAAATCACGCAATATAATAATAATCACCATAATAGTTATCAATTGCCAATTCTTGGATTTCCTGTTTTTCAAAATCAAAATAACATCAAATATTTACTTATTATTTGCTTCACTTTCATTTATTTCATTAATTTACTGTTAGCTGATAGTTGCAAATTCGTTTGTTTCCGAGTATCAAGTATGTATCTACAAATTTTTGTGTAAATTTTAATTATTTCTTGTGATTTTTCTAGCTTGATAAAGCTTGCAGGTAATATGTTTTGCTGATTCATATTAGCTCCATGGTAAAGGTTAAGAGTGCCGACCAAAAAATCTGAAAGCTGTTACGTCGAATTCGCGGTTTTGTCTACTGTAGTGAATAACTCCAATTATTCACTACAGTAGATAAACCGCGTAAATTTACTTGGAGAGGTTAACGGGTATTTCATTAATTTTACTATCATCATCATTACAGCCCTTCACAAGTCCACTGCTGAATATAGGCCCCCAAGTAATGCCACAAAGCACGGTCCTGAGCCACCTGCATCCATCGACTTCCTGCATATCTTACCAGGTCGTGGGGGGGGGGGGGGGGTCGCCCTACACTACGCCTACCGGTACGAGGCTGCCACTCGAGAACCTTACTTCCCCATCGTTTATCGGTTCTTCGAGCTATATGGCCGGCCCATTGCCACTTCAGCTTACTAATCCGTTGTGATATGTCAGTCACTTTGGTTTTACTGCGGATATCCTCATTTCTGAGTCTATCACGCAGAGAAACTCCGAGCATAGCCCTTTTCACAGCTCGCTAAGCGACCTTGAGCGTCCTCATACGGCCAGCAGTGAAGGACCACGTCTCAGATCCGTAAGTCATCACTGGCAACACGCACTGGTTGTTCAATCTAGTTTTCAGAGATTGAGGTATACCTGACGAGAAGATGTGTCGTACTTTCCCGAGCGCTGCCCAGCCGAGTTGAATCCGTCGATTGACCTCTCGGTCGAAGTTGGACTTACCTAGTCGGACTTTTTGTCCCAGGTAAACATACTCGTCAACAACTTCGAGCATAGTGCTCTCAACAACTACCGGGATAGGTGTGACATGGACATTAAACATAATCTTTGTTTTGTCCATGTTCATCTTAAGACCTATCCGTTGGGAGACACCATTGAGGTCATTGAGCATAGTGCTTAGGTCCTCCAGCGATTCTGTCATAAGGAACCGTATCCTTTCCAGTCCAGTAGCTTGAAAACGTCTTCCAATGCAGCGGTGAGGAGTTTCATTTCAGAGGCAGTCAACTTGGTACCGCTGAAGGGATTGTAGCACCGTCCAAATTCAACGGAATCAAAGGCTTTCTCATAGTCCACATACGCCAGGCAAAGTGGCAGATTGTACTCTTCGGTTTTCTGTACAATCTGCCGCAGGGTATGTATGTGGTCTATGGCACTGAAGCCTTTTCGGAAACCGGCTTGTTTGGGAGGCTGGAAGTCGTCGAGTCTGCGTGCGAGACGATTCGTAATGACTCTCGAAAACAGCACGTAGACGTAGTTCAGAAGGGAAATCGGTTTGTAGTTCTTCAAGAGAGCGTTATCACCTTTCTTGAAGAACAAGACCACCGCACTTCTGCTCCACCCCTCCGGAGTATTGCCACCATGGAGCACGGAATTAAAAAGCTTCTGAAGGACTTCAATTACGGGTGTTTCACTCGCTTTCAGGAGCTCCACTGTATTTCTATCCTCGCCTGGGACCCTGCCGTTTTTAAGGTGCTGGAGAGCCATTCTAATCTCGCTCAGACTGACGTCCAGGATATCACCGGAATAGTGTCGGATAAGACTTGCTCTTGGATCGTTACTCATACTTGCGTGTGGCTCCAACGATGGTGTGTAAACCTGCCCATAGATCCTCTCAATCTCACTCAAAAACTCAGGTGTCCCGGAAACGATACTGCCACACTCTGTCTTTAACTTTGACAGTTGCTTCTTTCTGGCAGACAGATCTCTAGCGAAGACTTTGGAGCCCTGGTTCCGTTCGATCGCTTCTTTAATACGAGCAGAATTAAAGTTGCGTAGGTCTCGCCGCATGCATTTGGAGATCTGTCTGTTCAGTTGCCTGTATGCTGTCAAATCTGTTGACGATTATAGCCTCATCTCCCGTCTAACAGCCATGAGATTAAGAGTGTGATCGGAGAGTTTTTGTGTTCTTCTGCGGCGGGTCTTGCAGGACTTAGCTACGACCGCATGCATAATTTCCTTGGCTTGTCATTCATATCGTCCACTGCATTGCAATCTTCTTGGCACTGAAAGCGGTTACGTAACTCGAGCTGAAAGGTTTTGGGATTCTGGACTAGAGCACGAGGTGGCGGAGCATTGACTTTATTAGACGAGACCTCTCTAACTTATCGTTTAGGTTCAGTGTTCCTCTAACCATTTGGTAATCGCTGCCAGTTTTCACCCTTGCGATCACTGAGACATCACTGAACAGTTGGCGTCTGGTCATCATATTGAAGTCACTCTCGTTTTTTGTGGAACCGTCGGGGCTCGACCAGGTCCACTTTCTGTGGGGCCGCTTCTGGAAGAAAGAGTTCATCATAAAGAGTCCCTCTTTCTCCATGAAGTTGGCCAGCTGCTGGCCCCTTGGGTTCCGTTGCCCTATCCTAAATTTCCCTACCTTCAGATCACCGTTCTTTCTTGTGCCCAGTTTTGCTTTGAAGTCTTCCATTAACACCGTATACTGAGGTTTGGAGGAATGCATGGCTTTTTAAATGTCCTCATACATTTCCTCCACCTCCTCATTTGGATGTTCCGACGTTGGTGCCCAAACCTGTATAACCTTCAGCGAATACCTTTTGGTGATTCTGAGTATAAGGTACGCAACCCTCGTCGATACACTCCCAATCTTTAAAACGTTGTTAACGAGAGACTTGTGGACGATATATCCCTCCCGGTGATAGTACAAGTTGCCGGATTCGAGAATCACCGTGTCCTCCCCCTTTCTTCGGACCTCGGGTAATCCTTTAATATTCCAGCGCAACTTGTCTATCTCTTCTTCCAGCTCCAGGATCTTCTCGTCAGTCCTCAGGGTGCGTGCGTTAAATGTTGCCAGGTCGAGTCGTCGTAGGTGGCAACCGAAACTCCACCTGAGATTATTAGCACTCCCTGCCCCGCCGTTACCATGGTTGCCACCGTAGACAGGGATAGCGGGGCCGCCGGGGACTGGGGGACTTCTATTTGTGTAATTCTTCATGGGGGGTGTAATTTTACTAGGGTTACTAATATTCTTTAAAAGTTCTAGTTTATAATATACTAATTAAAAACAGCGGTGAGCTTAATTAATTATTATATTGTAAAGCAAAAAAAAGCATCAGAACCATATGTGATATTCCACTGAGCGAGTGCTGTTGAGCATCTTTTTGGAGCCTGGGCTTACTTCCGTTGCCAGCACTGTACATTTTTGAAATGAGTTGCTTTATAAAACGTCATAGTGAGCTCTTCCAGGAAGCCAGTGATATAAACTCTCGATGGAGAAGAAATCCAAATAGATTAGTGTTAGCGCCATTCCGAGATCTGCTAAATTCAGAAAAAGTTGTTTAGTAATCTGTGTTAAGGTGTATAATAAGATCCCAACTGTTATCAAAGACCTCAAAATGAATTTATTTGAATCGAAACTCTATGTGGCTTATTGAACTTAAAGTGTATGACATTGAAGAGTTTATGAACACTAGGCTTTATAGTTATTGATTTGCTGACATTGATTTTATTGAATGTATTTGACCCTTTTTGAAATAAATATTACCCGAAATGTATGTAACATAAACTTAAATTTTCATGCAAGTTATAAGAAAAAAATGTGAACTTATTTTACTGTACCACCTACAAACACCATGTCTTAAGCAAATAAAAAATTATTATTATTGAATATTAATTTAATATTAATATTCTTTAATATTTTTAAATATTATTTAATATTAATATTCAAAAGCTGAAAGTAGCCGGACTACGACATTGGGACGGCAAACATCACAGGGGGCTGTGACCATCGGTGTTGTAAAGCACCCGATACGACGGGATAATTAAAAATAAGTTAAAGTAGTAATTAAACACGATAAAATCCGTAAATAATAGTATTATTCAATTATTATTATTATTAAACCTATAATAGAGATAACTTCTTTCTGTTTGTTCTTAAGACAGTAAGTTATCTGTTAAAAAAAATACCGGCATAGGTATGCAGGTTGATTACATCGCACATGCTTATCGTATCTCAACTTGCCATATTATATCATAAGTGATCAATTAATAAAAAACAAATCATATATCAAGGTTCCCTCCCAGAGTAGATAATATTTGCTAGTATGTCATGTCGTAATTTCAACTTCTGTCATTTATCTTGCCTTGAGTAATAACATGCTAATATTATTAACAGAGTCTTATGAGGTATTAATTACACTTCGTTTATTATATTTCATTAATTGATTTACAATATATTAACAATAACTTCTTTTCATAAAACGTCCACAGTACAATAACGAAGCAACATAGCAGGTTTAACATGTTAATCAACAAAAAGCATATCTTAACAAATTATTTTCCAGACTCAACACTCTAGGACTGATTTTGAATAAAAGCTCTGATCCAATTTGGATCCGCTCCAACGCGGCTATCCTTTGGGAGAAAAACTCCATTCGTGAAATGAATTTTAATAGGAAGAGAATACCTATCATAAACATCCCTTTGAATTAAATACATCAATATTAAAATTGATGTTGTGTCACTAATAAGAAACAATAAAGTTGTACAATTTGTTACGTGAAGGGAAAATGTTAAAAACATGTTTTAATTAATAATAAAACTATATAATTAAGCCTTAATTTAACCTCATTCGTTAGTAGTTTAATATAATATGACTTTTCTAGAATGAGATATTTAAATATACATATGTAAAGAAATATGTATATTTAAATATCTACAGTACAGAACCAGAGCTCGAAACCTATCCAACTGCAGAGAGGTGTAAGACAGGGTGACGTTATATCCCCGAAACTCTTCACCGCTGCATTGGAAGACGTTTTCAAGCTACTGGACTGGAAAGGATACGGTATTGACATCAATGGCGAGTACATCACTCACCTTCGATTTGCCGACGATATAGTCCTTATGGCAGAATCGCTGGAGGACTTAAGCACTATGCTCAATGACCTCAATAGTGCCTCCCAACGGATAGGTCTTAAGATGAACATGGACAAAACAAAGATCATGTTCAATGTCCATGTCACACCTATGCCGGTAGTTGTTGGGAGCACTATGCTCGAAGTTGTTGACGAGTACGTTTACCTGGGACAAATAGTCCGACTAGGTAAGTCCAACTTCGACCGAGAGGTCAATCGACGGATTCAACTCGGCTGGGCAGCGTTCGGGAAATTACGACATATCTTTTCGTCAGGTATACCTCAATCTCTAAAAACTAGATTGTACAACCAGTGCGTGTTGCCAGTGATGACTTATGGATCTGAGACGTGGTCCTTCACTGCTGGCCGTATGAGGACGCTTAAGGTCGCTCAGCGAGCTATGGAGAGGGCTATGCTCGGAGTCTCTCTGCGTGATAGACTCAGAAATGAGGATATCCGCAGTAAAACCAGAGTGACCGACATAACCCAACGGATTAGTAAGCTGAAGTGGCAATGGGCCGGCCATATAGCTCGAAGAACCGATAACCGATGGGGAAGAAAGGTTCTCGAGTGGCAGCCTCGTACCGGTAGGCGTAGTGTAGGGCGACCCCCCACTAGATGGAGTGACGACCTGGTAAGACATGCAGGAAGTCGATGGATGCAGGTGGCTCAGGACCGTGCTTTGTGGCATTACTTGGGGTAGGCCTATGTTCAGCAGTGGACTTGTGAAAGGCTGTAATGATGATGATGATGATGATGTAAAGAAAAAATCACAAATAATCAACGCTGTAACAAAATGACGGGCTTTTTACTATTCATTATCAACCAGAATTTAAAGATGTCGCTCATCAAATCCAAAGGGCTAGAAATAAAAAAAATATCAAAGTCGTTTTATTGCGAAAATATGACCTAAATCGTTGATTATTTTATGCTGCAAAACTACACATATTATTTTAGCTTATATTATTATCAATAACATGACCGCCATTTTTGCGTTTGTATATTTTGCTGGCTAATTTCAGTGCATAATAGCCTATAGTCAGTTGCGACCTGACAAGAATCTTCACAATAGTTATGTTAAAAAGGTTCAACATTAAAAAAAGACAAGAAAATTATTTTAAGCAAAAGTGTCACACTTTGGCAAATGACCGTTTTTTCATCAAGTTAGTTATAAGTAATATATAAGTCAATGGTTAAATTGTAGTTTTTATATAACATAATCATATTTTTAAATACTATTTTGTATAAAACTATATATTAGTAAACTGTTACTTATTTAATGCTAAAGTTTTGGTTTAAAAACAGCACTGGCATGGAAAGAATGCAGGGCGTTATAATAAATATTCAAAGGAAACTTACGAATAATAAATAAAGTTATGGACTCAAAAGTACTACCAACTCTTACATACGGATGTCAAACTTAAGCCTGCAATGCAGAAATTAAAAGAAAAATAAGATAGGAAATAAAAATGAGAAACTACAAAATTGAATCAACAATAGCAAAATTAGAAGTAACACAAAAATGACACAGATGCCCTTACGACGATAGCAATGCTTAAGTAAAAATGGGCTGGGCACGTCGTAAGATCCAAAGACGGTAGATGGAGCGAGCATGTCCCACATTAGGTCCCTTGTGGTGGCAAAAGAGACAACGTGTTCGAAAGTGGTGGAAGGATAATATAGAGGCAGTAGCTAGAAACCTGAGTACATGAACTGCAAAAGATAGATAGATACAAATGGTACAATATGAGGAAGCCTTCATTTAACAATGAATGATCCCCGAATATAAGATGGTAACTACATATATTTTTCAAACAAAAAAAAAACACACCCACACATCCACACACACATGCTATATATATATATATATATATATATATATATATATATATATATATATATATATATATATATATATATATATATACATATATATTCGTATTTTAGAATTTACCTCCGCATTACCACAATGTTTTAATTTATTTTACTAAGGAAATTTAAATATCTTCAATTCATTCGTTAAAATTATTTGTATTTATTATGCGTTCCAATATTTAACGAAAACAAAATTAAATCTGCAGAAATTAATGTGTTTAAAGCGCATATTAACAAAGTTCAACGACAACATCGGAATGATAATGATTTAAATTAATTCCATCAGAGCCAACAACTTTGATTCTTGGTAGATAAACACAATCAGAATCTATTGAGAAAATTTAATTCAATTTCACAAATTCACAATTGTTTACTTTTTTATCAAAAGCGTGGTTAAATAGTGGGATTGGTATCATCACAAATCTTCTTTTTTTTATTATTGATAATAATAAAAAATAAATTATTCAAAATATTAGTCATGGTATCAAATCGTCTACTTTTCTTTCTTTAATTAACGCAATAAATTGAAATAACAACATAAGATTATCATCATCATTACAGCCCTTCACAAGTCCACTGCTGAACATAGGCCTCCCCCAAGTAATGCCACAAAACACGGTCCTGAGCCACCTGCATCCATCGACTTCCTGCATGCCTTACCAGGTCGTCACTCCATCTAGAGGGGGGTCGCCCTACACTATGCCTACCGGTACGTGGTTGCCACTCGAGAACCTTTATTCCCCATCGGTTATCGGTTCTTCGAGCTATATGGCCGGCCCATTGCCACTTCAGCTTACTAATCATTTTTTGTCGAACCGTCGGGGCTCAACCAGGTCCACTTCCTGTGGGGCCGCTTCTGAAAGAAAGAGTTCGTTGACTTCATTAGACGAGACCTCTCCAACTTAACGTTTAGGTTCAGTGTGCCTCTAACCATTCGGTGATCGCTGCCAGTTTTCACTCTTGCGATCATTGAGACATCACTGAACAGTTGGCGTCTGGTCGTCATAATGAAGTCAATCTCATTTTTTGTCGAACCGTCGGGGATCGATCAGGTTCACTTCCTCTGGGGCCTGATTGACCTCTATAAGCTTGGCGTGATCAGCAGAGCGAGTAACTGTAAGTATTTCATGCCGGCACGTTGCCTACAACTTTACAAAGCGCAAGTTTGGTGTCGCATGGAATATTGATCTCATCTCTCGGCCAGGGCACCCCGGTACCAGCTCCTTCTACTTGACCGCACCCTGTGCAGAGAGGTTCGAATCGGTGACGACCGATTCCTTTCTGATTGGCTCGATTCTCCAGATCTGCGCTGGGGATGTTGCATAGGGATGTTGTAGCCGCGGTAGATGTTATTGAAAACGCAAAGGGTTGCGTTTTCAATCGCATCTACCGCGGGGAGTGTTCTGAGGAGTTGTTCGGATTAATTTCAGCGCCAAATTTAACAAACGCACATCGCGTCAAAATTTACACTACTATTCTCACCATCTGGATGCTTGGCGGTCCACCACTGTGCGTTTTACTAGGAGTTTTCTTCCTCGTACAACTTCTCTGTGGAATTGTTTACCACTGGCAACTTTTCCGCACAGATACGACTTAGGGACCTTCAAGAAAAGAGCTTGCTTATTCTTAAAAGGCCGGCAACGCACCTGCAATTCTCCTGGTGTTGCGGTTGTTCATGGGCGGCGGTAGTCACTTACCATCAGGTGACCCGCATGTTCACTTGCTCCCTCTTCTATAGAAAAATGTACAATAACGTATCCGTGACATTTTAAATGTTTCAAATTTTCTATTTATCTATTCTGTTGTGCTACATAAAGTTAAAAATAACTTCATGCAATATTATGACATTACGTAAATGGATCCCGTATTTCGTACGATCCAGTCAGCCAGCAAACGGTTCGGGGGTAAGTTTAATTACTCTCTCATTCTACAATGGTGAACTTTGATTGACCGGTATGTGTTCAAGAGAACGTTGCTTCCTAAAGTCAGCTTGATAATAAAATATTTAGATAATAGTTATCTAGATTACTATATATAACATGGTACAGTTATGCTATATTATGCAAAATAGTATTTTTGTACTGTACAATCCCGGGGAATACTGCGTTATATTTAAAGACGTTAAGATTCCGTACAAGATTTCTAATAAGCGTGCGGATCTAAAGTAGTGTATTCAACGGAACATCGCGCGACATTCATTCAAATATTTTTTTCTTCTGTGCAAGCAGCTATGCAGGTCTAAAATATCAGTATCATCACTGGGAATTATAACTTCTATTGTGATCGATGCTATGGCTAAAGTTCACTGCTAAGAATTCTTCTTCAATGAATTGAAGGAGTTGCTCAGCTGTGATCAATTTTACTTCCTTTGGGCTAAGGACACAGTTTTCCAGAAGAATGTTACGTTTGCACAATAAAGATTTATAACGAGTTAGGATGTGCAGAGATGTTACTACTTTTAAGAAAGAGAATCAGTAATATCCATGAATTGCTTCGTTCCAGAATGGACATGGGCTTTTTTAAGCAACAGTGTCCAGTCAGGTCTCTTGTAAGAATGCGCAGTTTATTTATACTAAATCCCCCAGCTCCCGAAGAGAATTAACGATCATAAGCCCAGATTAAGGATTTAGAATGTTTTAAGCCTGATCTATCAGACCAGATCTTAAGTAATTTATTGCGATAAAGAGTTGCAAGGGCAATCGAGCTAGTCTTTCTGAGATTCCACTTATGGCACGGGTTCGAATTGTGTACTCTTTGAGATGGTTCACGCAGTCTCCAATTAGCTTCGAGTTCACTGAGTTTAGCCTCAGCGATACCATTGCTGCTTGACTATAAGTGACATTGCCTTAAATATTATCTACTTCTTAAGAGGCCGTGAAAGTTCACTGCTGTATAACATTCCTGATGCTGATCAGATGAGAATTTCCTGTCGGGGGGAGGCTATGCAACTTTAGCACTATTGTCCTTCGCCGGTCTGAAGTCTTTGCGTTGTACTCGTAGCATGGTGCAAATGACAGGTCACTAGAACTTAACTTGCGTACATTTGCAAGATACGACAAATTTTTTAATTATTAATTAAATAACACTAAATTGATTTTTATTAATTTTTTTATTCTGCTATGACTATTAGATTAATATTTACTTCAAAAATGTCACCTAATGCAGTTTCCTTCAATAATAAAATTATAAAAGTTTAATTAATTTCACTTGTGTGCACAGCTACGTACTATGCTTACTACTGGTATTTTTTTAAATTACTAGGGATGTGCGTCATAATTGAACCGTAAAAACTGTCAAGCGAATACATTGCAAAAAATAAGTTAGATAATTCTACTATAGTATGTGTGTCGAAAGACCGTCATATTCATGTACACTTACTAAATTTAAGTAGCTTACGATTGATGTCGGTTGCGCCAAAACACATATTTTTAGACTATTTTAGCTGGTAATATTTCCTCCCCCTTCACCTCCGCATCCTTCATGCACGGACACACCAATAGGATGCTAGATTGGTGGCGTCATTTTGATAGCTCAATAACAGAAAAGTGAAAGTATAAAACACGCCGTTGATCGACTGAATGTCGTCGACATGCCGCCTCCGCGCCGAGCAGTTGAAGACCAACGCTAGATGTGATTGCACCCAAAAATAGATTTATGCGATTTGAACGGCAACCGTTACTCCAGCGGCGCAAAGCGTGGGGTCTAACTCTTAGGCCGTTTCAATGCAGACTGCCGGAAAAAATGAAGACGCCCGGGCTGTCACGAAAGCAACCTGAACGTCGCCGAGCATTCCCGACAGCAACCGACACGAACATCGCGTCGGCGTGTGCGACGTTCAATACATAAACAAAATAAAAAGGTGCATGTCGCCACATCAGGGGAGACCTTTACGTTTGATAAAAATTAGGGAATCGTACTCGGCGACCGTAGCGAGACGTCCTTAATTGCGTAGAAGTTGGAAGTGCTCTTGTACCATCAGGAGTAGCGTTAGTCCCATGCGTCATAGGCACAGTCGACGACGCACCAGAACTACCTGGTTCATCCGTCAGGATATAGGCCGGTTTCAGCATGTCGATAGAGACGTTGACTATCCTACCAGCAACGTCAATTTTGAATTTTTTTTCACCGCGCTCGTATAAGGTAATACCTTATACGGGCTGGCATAAGGTGGTTGCAAAGATCTCCGTACAAAGCCCTGTTGTAAAAATACATGTGAAACAGTCGATAAGTCTTTAAAAACGAAGATTTTACGCGTGCCGTGTCGAGTAACTGTTGTAGGTTGTAACTTTTTCGTATGTAAACGCAACCTGTGCAGAAAGTCGGTGTAATCGGTCAGTTTGTCAGCAGTCGGTTCAAACAAGTCGCCGAGTAACTTAAGCGATTCTCCGTAAACTAGTTCAGCAGTAGAAGCAGACAAGTCGTCCTTCCATGCACTACGAGTACCCAGAAGTACAAGTACAAGTTTCTCAGTCCAGCTTTCGTCTGCGTGGCACAAAAGGTGCGAACGCCGCTTCCTCTCGGGGCTCTGCCAGGCCCTCAACCCCCACGGGCGGGGGCGCTCAGCCACGCCCTCTGTCGGGCGACGCTCGTCTCTCCCCTGCCGGCCACCGTGCCCCTGGTTTTGAAGGGGGTTCCTCCCCCGACCAGTCGGGGGGTCGTTCCCCCCCTCAACGTGTTAAGAGGAACTTTACGGCCACTCAGCAGTCAGCGAGACCCTTCTCACCCCCGTTAGTTGAGAGGCCGCGACTGGAATACCACCCTCCCCCTTTGGTCGGTACTGGTACTACGGGGTTCCTGTGACCTCGAATCTGTCCCGGGCCTCAAGGCCGAGGTTCCCTGAAGTTCCCCAGATCGGCCCGTTCGGTGATTTCCACCCACGGGTCTGGGACCCCCGGCTTGAGTGCCGGTCCGATGGAGGCAGCTCCAGCTAGGAAGCTGCCACCCTAGCCCCCACCCGGTCGCCTTCACTGATCCTTTGAGCCGTCAAGAGTCCACTTGTCAAACTGTTCTGTTGCCGGCGGCCTCAGTGAAGGTGTACAACCCGAGTGGCGACTGTTTAACCGTTCGCGCTCTATTGGATTCGGGTTCACAACGCTGTGTGGCCTCCACTTGGTTGGTGGAAAGACTAGGGCTCCCCTGGATCTCTAAATAACGGTAGGTTTCGGAGATGCCGAGCTTTCCGCTACTAGGCGACAAGCGAAGTTGGTGTTTGGTCCTGCCAGCGAACACCTTCATATTTTAGTTAAAGTAAATGTCCTCGATGACATTGTAGGTTTTCTCCCTAACTTCCGTATAAATAACAGCGCGGTTCGTTGTGCGTCGGGCTTGAGACCAGCAGACCCTCAATGGTCCCAACTTGGTCCTATAGATTTGTTGCTGGGGGCCCTATAGCCCGATGGCTTGTCAGCCATGTCCACTGTATTTGGGCACAGTTTCTTTGGACCGGTTCTGTGGTCTCCATCTCCTCAGACGGACGACCTCTCTGTGGTGGGCGTGTCCCTTTCGGACGTCGTTCAGCGGTTCTGGGAAATTGAGGAGCCACCACACACGCCTCGAGTCAACCCTCTGGACCGTGAGTGCGAGTTGTTCTACCAGAACAATACCGGCCGCCGTGTCGACGGTCGTTTTGTCACTCGCTTACCCTTTCTTGACTCACGGCCCCCTTTGGTCCAATCTCGTACTCTGACCAAAAAGAGGTTGCTTTCCATGGAGCGCCGTATGCGGCGGGACCCAGCATTTCGCGACAAATATGTCGAGTTCATGCGCAAGTATCAAGAGCTGGGTCACGTGTCTTCGTCCCAATTCGACTGGCGGTCACAGGAGCACTACTTCTTCCCCCACCATGCGGTCTTGAGGACCCCTGGGATAGGTTAGATATGGTAAGAATATTAATATTAGCTATCTCCATTACTTATGTACCTAGATACGATCGTGGCTGTAAAGTGCAGTCCTAGCTTTTATCTGTCTGTAAGCAGAGTGAATCAATGCATTACATAAATGATTCCTTTTAATTATGACTCCACTTATTAACGCAATGATATTATGAAAAGATCTTCGCACGTGGAAATTATGGTATGTAAATTGTTTACGTGATGATAAAATGATACGAGAAAGTCAAAGACCTTACAAAATAGCCAGGCCAACAGATGAGCAGAGTAACAGTTCAGAAACAAAAGCCAGGTAAGTGGATTGGACAGTAACGGTATCCAATCTAAAAACGGAAAGCAAGGTTGTTAAAAAGACGAACTTATGACTACGACCGACGAGACGAAATTGACACAGATTCAGTCAGTGAAAAGTGAAACTGTCATGACAACAGACAGTTCTCTTTATATGGTCAAGGTTCGCTTTATGGTTACTATAAAAATAATTGATAGACATTAATTGTTAACCTCGACAAGATACCGTCGTGTACGTAAGACGCGAAATTCATATCAGTCCGTAATAAATTGTTCCAAATTAAATAAAATAAACATAAATAGTCGGAAAATGAATTAAAAGTGGAGTAAAAACTGTGAAATTAAAGCGACATTGTTTGCAAGTACAGCAAAACCGTAATTAACTAATTACTTAAACATTTCTTACTAAAACATTTCATAAAATAATCGTTGAAGTATTAAAAGAACCATTAAAACAACATTTTGAACTAAATAATAATCAGAAACATAGATAAGTGAACTTAATGAATAATTAAAATAGTGACAGTGTAATAAGAAGTGAAATATATTTTAATACAAATTTTACAAAATGCAATAAGTAGCTATATAATATATATGATAATTGTTTTAACACTAGAAGAAACATTATATTATTTAGAAAAAAGGGTTAATATAAACCTGGAAAAGTGAATTTTATTTAAATCATCAAAATAGTGTTTTGTGTAGTTTTTTTTTTCTTTTCTTTTTCGACGGTAATGTGAGTCTGGACTATGAACTATTGTAACGTTATGCAAATCAAAAGCTCTTAATAGTATAACTAAATTTTTGATCCACTATGCAAGCGACACCACAGCTCCGTGGTATACAAGGCATATCATAACTTTTTAACGTGTAAGCCGTTTCGTAGGTTCAAATCCCGTTGACCGCTCCATATTTGCTACTATAACTTTTCTCTACGATTCTTAAAATTCAATTGCGTATTCTAGAAAATATTGAGAAAAAATTTGTTAATTAAATGTCAAAAAGGTTTAAAAATTTGGGTGCAGTATAAATGCCTCATTTTCTAACTTTCATAAGTTCATAACAGAGGGCGTTGCAACAGAAACCTACTTGCTTGTTTACAATACTCAATCCATAGTGCCAGCAAAGGGAACAAATGTGACTAATTAGCTATAAGCGAAAAACTTCAAATTCGCATTAAAACATTTGTTAATAACGTATATCTATTAATATTCGATATCGACAAAAGATGGAAGAGGAGTACGACTACATTACTTTAAGACCTAGAAAGTTATTTAAGTCAAAATCTTGTGAATCATTAGAAAACGACGGAATTAACGTATCTTCATGCTCCTCGAATTCAGAAATTGCACAAAGAAGCTTTGATCTATCGACACATTTACAAAAGGATATTATTATAGACGAACTAAAAGAGAAATTAAATGACTTAAATTTACAATCACACAGCACACAAAACGAGTTAAAAAACGTAATAATAGAAAATTGCCAGCTAAAAAAGAAATAAATAAGTTCCGCAGGCAAAAAAAAAACAGAATAGAGGAGGTGTACGTATATTAGTAAGACTGAACTTGCAATATAAAAATCTAGAAATACCCAAAAAATTTGCCACTGATGAAACTTTAGAATGTTGCGGGATTGAAATAATAAACCACAAAATCGTCGTCATATGTTTATATAGAACACCCAGCTCCAATATTCAATTATTTTTACATAAGTTAGACACGTTCTTGCATCAGATAACCGAACAAAATAAAAAAAATATAATTATAGCTGGGGACTTTAATATCGATACTCTCAAACATAGTAGCACAAAGAATATGTTTTGGATATTCTATTGAATTATAGCTTAATAACTCACATTAACAAACCCACAAGACGTAATGCATGTATAGATCATATAATCAGTAACATTTACAATGCTCAGGGGGAACTATTGGAATTAGCATTGTCAGACCACAAAACAGCGCAAATGCTAAATGTACCTGTACAACAACAAATATATAGCCCTTTGAAACATTACATTATCTTCAAAAGGGATTACTGTGAAGATAATATTACAAAATTCCATGAATGTTTGTGTAGTTTAAATTGGTCACATATTTATATTGAAAATGACATAAATATCGTATTTGATAAATTTCATGTCTTTTTCCTGCTAATGTATGAATTATGCTTTCCTCAGATGCGCATTAAAATTTTGAACAAACCATCTAAACTCAGGTGGTTGACTAAAGGTTTAAAGGTTAGTTGTAAAACGAAAAGAAAATTACAGTTACAATATTACAAACACAATACTAATGAAAACAAAATTTAATTCATAAAATACGCAAAGCTCCTTAAAAAATGTTTTCGCCTTTCCGAAAAAATTAACAACTATAAGTTTATGAAGAATTAAAAAAATAAGTGTAAAGCTGCGTGGAAAGTTATTTAACAGGGGTCTGATAAAAGTAATAAAGACTTAGTTATAAATGGAGTTGAAGTTGGTAATAAATTAATTACAGATCCTGTTAAAATCGCTGCATCATTCAATGAATACTTCATCAGTCTTACTAATAGATCTCCCATTAAAAAATGCATACATATAATACAAATAAAACAAATATATCTAGCAGTATTTTTTTGAATCCATATGGTTATGCCGATATAATGAATATAATAAGGTCATTGAATGACACAAACGCAGTGGGATACGATTCAGTCTCTACGAAAATAATAAAATGTTGCAGTAACGAATTAGCACACATTTTAACTTACCTTATTAATCTTTCTTTTACATATGGCAAATTTCCAGATAGATTAAAGAAATCTATAGTAAAACCACTCTATAAAAGAGGTGATAAACGGCATATGGGTAATTATCGCCCCATAACCTTAGTGCCTATTTTTTCAGTATACTAGGTAAATCACATTAATGATTCTTTGAAATTAATAATTGAATGGTTAGAACATAACAATTTACTCATAAATATAAGCAAAATCAAGTTAATACAATTTTATAATAAAAAAAATAATGAAATAAAGCTAAATATTGTATACAATTGCGAAAATGTGGAACAAGTAAAAGAAATTTCCTTTCTCGGTATACATATAGATGCATTCTGTAACTGGAAAACTCACATAGGAAAAGTATGTAATAAACTTAACCGCTTTGTTTACGTATTACGGAACCTTACGAAAACGGCATCGCAATCAACAGCTCTCATGGCGTATTACGGATACGTTTATTGTATTGTTACGCGCTCCAGTCGACGACACTAGCGCCATCTAGTGTCAGGAACGAGGGCAAGGGGAGCTTTGCAGAAAATGACATCCCAAATCTTTCAACCGACAGCGCCATCCGAAGAACTAAGTTTCTAGAAAATCTACACTCGAACACTCGTCGCTTTGCGCGCATTTACTTGAATATTCCGGATGGTTCATTGTTAATTTGTATATATAGGCGCTGCAAGATGCGATCGGGGCAGTATTGGATTTGGCGAGACAAGCGAAGCTTCGGAGCGGAATAAAGTGAATTAGTGTGTTTAATTATTAGTGTTTTAAGTTTTAATTTGTGTAAAGTAAATTAAAGTGTTAATTTAGGTAATTTTATCGGCAATTTTTATTGTTACGAACCTCAAGCTCGTAACAATTGGTGTCAGAAGTGGGATAAAATCATGCCGATTTTACCTAAGGAGGACACGGAGGGTGTCCGTACCCGAAGTCAACGCCAGCGGGAGACGGACCTACGAAGATTTGGTGGTGCAACGTCGCAGACGTCGGAGGGCCAGCCACCGGCTGCAGGCCCGTCGGCAGCTCCTACATCTGCAGCACCTGACTTAGGTGCTCTGATGGTGATGGTGCAGGAGCAGGCTCGCCGACAGGAGGAGCAGGCTCGCCAACAGGAGGAGCAGGCTCGCCGACAGGAGGAGCAGGCTCGCCGACAGGAGGAGCAGGCTCGCCGACAGGAGGAGCAGGCTCGCCGACAGGAGGAGCAGGCTCGCCGACAGGAGGAGCAGGCTCGCCGACAGGAGGAAAAGGTCCGTCGGTTGGAAGAGCAGCTGCGGGGCGGCCAGGAAGAACAGATGCTTCTCATGAAGGACCTTCACGCTACCTTCGGGAAAGAGATAAGGGAGGTGAAGGATAAGGTTGCTCAACATGATAACCGCCTGTCGGAAGCTGAGACCCAAATCAACCAAGTTAAGAAAACGCTGGATGAACTCAAACTTGGGGATGGAACTACAGCTCCCGTAGTAGCTTCAGCACCTTCGCTACGTGGGGTCAAGGTGCCACCATTCGACGGGACTTCTTCCTGGTCAGCCTACAAAATCCAGTTCGAGGCTGTTATGAAAGCGAACGGCTGGAATAAAAGTCAGGCCATGACCGCTCTCACACCAGGCCTACGCGACCAGGCCTTAACAGTTCTGGAAGCTCTCGAGGAGGAAGTGACTTATGAGCAACTCCTTGAGGCATTGGAGGCGAGATATGGCGATGCTCACCTGGAACACGTCTTTCGTGCGCAGCTTAAAGATTGTGTGCAGCGCATCAACGAAAACCTGCAGCAGTGGGCTCTAGAAGTGGAGAAGCTGGTGCGAAAAGCATACCGGTCTGTACCTGCGCTCATTGAAGGGAACCTGGTACAGACATTCATCGACGGCATCCGCGATCTGGAAGTCAGAGCTGCTGTGAGGCTCGGGCACCACGAGACGCTTAAGGACGCCTTGGCCCATGCACTGGAAGTGGAAGCCGTGCGGCAGGATCATCGTTCCCATTGCGTCAGAGAGGTTGCAGCAGCTACAGTTCGCGACCGCAACAAAGGATACAGCCCTAGGTGCTATGGCTGTGGGGAAAGGGCCATCTTCGATCCAGCTGCCCTAAGTGAAACGTGGAAAGGAGAGTTGATCGATCTCGGGAGGGTAGTGCAGCTAACGGCACTGCCTGGCGGCGACAGGATCATCGTTTACCTCACGCTAGGGAGGTTACAGCAGTTACGGTTCGCGACCACAATAAAAGATACAGCCCTAGGTGCTATGGCTGTGGGGAAAGTGGCCATCTTCGGTCCAGCTGCCCTAAGCACACCCTAGGAAGGGAAGGTGAACGGTCTCAGAAAGGAAGTGCGGCTAACAGCACCGCCCAGCAGCAGCAGGAATACGACTTTACTATCAGACACTGCAGCGGGAAATCTCACGGCAACGCAGATGCATTGTCAAGAAGACCTTGTCCTGAAGATTGCAACCATTGTAGTAGGCAAGAGAGTAAAGAAGTGGTATCCGTGAGGATGCTCAGGACAGACCACCTCAGCAACGGGTGGAAGGACAGCCTACGACATGCACAGCAGGAATATCCAGACATCAAGCCGATTCTGGGATGGATGAAGGCCCGTGCTACCAAGCCTAAGTGGAGGGACTTCTCAGCGATGAGTTCTACCACGAAAAGCTATTGGGCCCAATGGGACAGCTTGCTGCTTCAGGATGGAGTCCTGTGCCGTAAATGGGACTATGGTCGAGGAGACAGCTGTCGTTTACAAATGGTTGTCCCTAAAGCTAAAGTGCCGAATGTTCTACAGCTGTGCCATAATGGTCGTTCGAGAGTCCATCTGGGAGGTAAACGAACTCTACTGAAGGTCCGTTCCGTTTCGGTCGTCCGTTTTACTGGGTCCATTATCGTGACGATGTCGAGGATTGGTGTCGTACATGTACAAGTTGTGCGGCTGTGAGGGGACCTCAGACACGGAGTAGAGGAGCGTCGAAATTGTACAATGTTGGTGCACCACGGGATAGGACATCCCTTGACATTGCGGAGCCGTTACAGAAAAGCGCAAGAGGGACTCCTAAGATCGTCCATGTGGATCGCCTGGCGCGCTATTATGGGGCCGATAATGCTCGGGACGAGCATGTCTTAGGAGGGGCAGTGTTACGCGCTCCAGTCGACGACACTAGCGCCATCTAGTGTCAGGAACGAGAGCGAGTAGAGCTTTGCAGAAAATGACATCACAAATCTTTCAACCGACAGCGCCATCCGAAGAACTAAGTTTCTAGAAAATCTACACTCGAACACTCGTCGCTTTGCGCGCATTTACTTGAATATTCCGGATGCTTCATTGCTAATTTGTATATATAGGCGCTGCAAGATGCGATCGGGGCAGTATTGGATTTGGCGAGACAAGCGAAGCTTCGGAGCGGAATAAAGTGAATTAGTGTGTTTAATTATTAGTGTTTTAAGTTTTAATTTGTGTAAAGTAAATTAAAGTGTTAATTTAGGTAATTTTATCGGCAATTTTTATTGTCACGAACCTCTAGCTCGTAACAGTATACTTGGATACGGTATAATAATATGGGGAAATTCTGTAGACATCAATAAAGTTTTCATTGTGCAAAAAAAATGTCTACGTGCAATATGTAATATGGCCCCTCATGAGTCGTGTAAATCAATATTTAGAGATTTGAAAGTGCTAACACTTCCGTTCATATACATTCTTGAAACAGCAAAATTTGTTAAAAATAACCCCGAACTGTTTATAACTGCTGGAGATATTTTCAAATCCAAACCTTTGAGGCATCCTGACCAATTAGTCATTGATAAAATACCAAAAACGGTTAATTATCATAAGAATTGCTATGCAATGTGTATAAAAGTATTTAACGCTATATCCGATAACATAAAACTACAACCAAGGAAGAGTTTCGGGAACGAGTTGAAAAAGTGGCTATTTATTAAATCTTTTTATTCGGTTAGTGTGTTGTTGGAAAACCAATATCTTTAAATTTTGGACTATTTTTTATAATAATATATAATGTGACATGAAAATATAAAATTTAATAATGTGATAGTGCAATTAATAGCAAATGTTTTTGTTTTATTATGTCGCTTTCTAGTTTATTTTTTTGTTTTTTTTGTTTGTTAATTATTATCAATGGTTTTTTTTTTGTAATTTTAATCTATATTGTAGTTATATAATTTTTTTCTTTTTTTATGAGGCAGTGTACATAGACCTGACCAATTTTGAAACATCTGCTTTATTTTACGTGCTCTTGGTCGGTAAAAAGACGGGGGTTAAGACATATCGGTTAAAATTTAGATACGTTTGGCAAGAATTTGGGGCGGTAAGGTGTTTTATTTGGTAGAGTTTTGGTCCCCCATTATAATAATACCACTTGCATTAAAATTTAATACACAGTTTTTGAGAATAGAAAGGAAATTTTATAACCTTTTTAAAATTTTGAATCGTGTGGTAGGAGAGGTGCAGGGGATAGGGGAAGAAAAGTATCCCCTAAAACCCCCGACACCATTCCAAAAATCCCATAGACCTAACCTTAAAATGACAACATTTTAGGGTTAGGTCTATGGGACATGACGACTCCGTGGCGCCGTGGCTTAAGCAATGAGTGGCTGCGCTGGGGGTCGCGGGTTCGAATCCCGCACAGAACACGTATTTGTATGACCTACAAATAGTTGTATCGGGTCTGGATGTTTGTCCTTGTGCAATTTATGTTTGTAATCTGCCCCCACGATACAAGAGAAAATCTTAGTGTAGGGGTAACGTTTTTTTAAAAAATAAAAAGTAAATAAATTTATCGTCTCCGGAAGGAAAGGGATGGGAAGAGGGAAGCAGGGTTGTCTCTTATCACGAATGTAAGGATTATTGATTGCTCAAGTATTTCTGGGTGGTAAAAAAATACGACAAAGGCTGTGGCGGGAGATACACTGCGCTTCTCTCCAATCACAACCATCTTACTTAACTCAACAGAAAGTATTTCTGGGTGCTCATGTATAGCCCGATAAAAGCTGCAATAATACACTGGGGAGCACACATTACGTACACGTAGGAAGAGCAACAAACGGTGGAATGCATAAAAATTAGTACGTACGATTTTGTCACTTGATAGAGTATAGACCACAGAAAAAGAAAAATACAATAGAAGGAAGTATTCTAATGTGACACTAGTCTTTGATATGGTTTCATCTTGCACAGTAATATTGCATACAGTTTTACACATTTTGGGTTATAATAGTTTTTATTTTCTATTTTTTCAAAAACGGTACATAACCTCTAATGCGAGTGGTGTTGTTATAATCAGTGACAAAACCCTTACCAAATAAAACACCTTAGAGCCCCAAATTGCTGCCAAAGGATTCTAAATCCAACCCGACATACCATTTGCGTTAGTTTTTTAATTTCGCCCACTCGGACAACTTTTCACTTTACAAACTTTCCTCATTATTTTTCAATAATTTTTTGAGCTTTACAACCGTAAATACTATAAAATCACGAAAAAGTAGTATCAAAAGCTTAAAAAAATTAAATCACTCTCCCCATTATCTTAGCTCTTTTATATCTTATATTAACGAAATTACTTTGAATATATTTGAATACGTAAAATAAGTATAAAAATAATAAATAAAATACATTTTATAAACTGCAATATTCTCAACTACACGAGAAACCAGAGATATTTAATTTATCAACTCAGCACACTTCATTCCGTTTACAACTGCTAAATTCATATAAATTCCTCTTGTTACGCTAGCGCTTTTTGGTGTATTCTTGAACTACAGTTTGATGTTCACAGCTGGACACTTTTTCGACCTGTACCCCACATAAGATAGTCCTCTTAATCGTCACCTTTCATAGTCTGGCGTAATCGGGATGCTTATACCGCCATCGACCGCGAACCATTTTTTGAAAATCTCCACAGTCACTTTTTACACAGTATGAAATAAGGTAATGGATTTTGTTACGCCACGTAATTATAGTCATTTATTTAATTATAATAATTTTCCTTGGAGTTAAACAACTTGAAAATATTAAGTCAACACTATAAGATATATTAGTCTACATTCATCATCATTCTCTAAACCATTTCCCATTATCTGGGGTCGGCGCAGTAAACCTTCTTGTTCCATTCCTCTCTATCAGCCGTCATTTCCATACTTACTCCTTTCATTCTCATATCACTCTTCACACAATCGATCCATCTTTTATTCGGCCTTCCTCTGCCCGTGTGTCCCTCCACATTCACATTCAACACTCGTTTTGTGACATGACTTTCATTCCTCCGCATCACATGCCCAAACCATGCCAATCTGCTTCCTCTCACCTTTTCTACCACTGGCGCTACTTTCAGGCTTCCTCTTATATACTCATTCCTTATCTTATCCATCCTTGTCACACCACACATCCATCGTAACATTCTCATTTCATTCGCATGCAGTCTATTTTCATCCTTCTTCTTGACGGCCCAGCATTCACTTGCATACATGACGACAGGTCGGATGATCGATTTGTAAATTTTCCCCTTCAGCCTTATTGGCATTCGGGGATCGCACGTTGTGGCTGTGACCTGTCGCTATTTCATCCACCCTGCGTTAATCCTATGCTGCACAGCTCTATCTATTTCGCCGTCGCCTTGAATGAGGGAACCGAGGTACTTGAAATCTGAGCAGGTAGGCAGTATAGCGCCATCCAACGACATGGGTACAGGACTGGAAAGACCGCCGAAATCACAGCACAGATATTCGGTTTTGGATCTGCTGATCTTCAAGCCAACACTTTCCAGCCTCTGTTGCCACCCCGTCAGTCTGCTCTGTACCTCGATGCCTTCTTCCCCGACAAGCACGATGTCATCGGCAAAGAGCATGCACCAGGGTGCCTCATCCTGCAGGTCCGACGTCAAAGCGTCCATAATCAGTAGGAAGAGGTAAGGGCTCAATGCCGACCCTTGGTGCAGCCCTACCGCCACATCGATACTGCCCGTAGTTCCCGCGGCAGATCGTACACATGTACGGGATGCTCTGTACATAGCACGGACTAACCTCACATACTTCCCAGGCATACCTTTCATCTTTAACGCCCACCACAAAACCTCACGGGGAACCCGATCGTACGCCTTTTCAAGGTCGACAAAAACCATGTGCAGATTTTTATGCACGCGCTTGTACTTTTCGCACAATTGGCGTAATGCGAAAATGGCATCTGTCGTACCTCGACCGGGCATGAATCCGAACTGGTTTTGTGTTATCTCACACTCTTCTCTCATTCTTCTCTCTATTATTCTTTCCCAGACTTTCATAGTATGCGACATGAGTTTTATTCCCCGGTAACTGCTGCAGTTTTGAACGTCTCCTTCGTTTTTAAAAATGGGGACCAGTGTACTACTGCACCATTCCTCAGGTATTTGTTCTTCCTGCAACAATTTACAGAAAAATAAACTCAACCACTTCCATCCATCCGCACTCAGCAACTTCCACACTTCTACTGGTATTCCATCTGGGCCGACTGCCTTCCCATTCTTCATATTCCTAACAGCCATTTTTACTTCTTCCACACTAATTTCTCTCACTAAGCCCATATTCACTGGTGGGTTTTCAAGCATACCATTCCATTCATTCTCCTCATTCATCAATTTCTCAAAATACTCCTTCCATCGCTTCTTTATACTTTCATCGTCAGTCAAAATTTTTCCAGAATCATCTTTTATACATTTTACATGTGAAACATCTCTTCCATTCCTTTCTCTCGCTCTTGCAATTTGAAAAAGTCGTTTTTGACCTTCGGGGCTTTCAAGGGACCGATATAATTTATCTTGCGCCTCTGCCCTACAAATAGCAACTTCCTTCTTCGCTCTCTTCTTACATTCTTTATACGCCTCTCTCTTACTTTCTTTTATGGATTCATTCTGGTCTTCTACGCTCTGCCATTCTTTAAAGGCATTTTTCTTTTCTCTCAAAACTTCTCTAATACTTTCACTCCACCACCACCCATCCTTATCTATCATACGCTTCCCTTTTGTTTCTCCTAACACCTTCCTTGCCACACTTCGGATACAATCAGCCACTTCCTTCCAGCACTCATTCACACTCATTCCTTCCATATCACCCATCTCTATCATCTTGTTTACAACTAGCTCTCTAAATTCACTTGCATACTCCTCCTTATGCAACAAATGCCACTTTATTTTGGGTGGGGGACGATCCTTATGTTTGTTGAGGCGAACAGTTAAGCAGATGTCAGCCAGCAGAATTCGGTGCTGGGATACTAAGTCTTCACCTGGAAGCACTTTGCAGTTTTTTACACTCTTGATTTGGTTCCGTCTTAACAGAAGATAGTCGATCTGTGTCGCGTGGTGGCCACTTTTATAAGTAATAAGATGCTGATCTCGTTTTTGGAACCACGTGTTACTTACAGCCAGGTCGAAAGCACATGCTGCTTGCAGAAGAACTTCCCCCTCACGGTTGCGCACTCCGTACCCCCATCCACCGTGTACTCTTTCATACCCGTCATTCACTCTCCCTACATGTCCATTAAAATCTCCTCCCATATAAACATCCTCACTCTCAGGTATTCCCATCATCATACAATCAAATTCCTCCCAAAACTTCTCTTTCACACTCTCTTCACAGCCTGTTTGCGGAGCATACACACTTACAACATTCACTACTTTGTTTTCAATCATTAATTTAACAACTATCATTCTGTCATTTACTCTTTTCACATCTGTCACTCGTTCTTTCATTCCACTATCTAACACAACTCCTACTCCATTTCGCTTCCCGTCACTTCCACAGTAATAAAACTTGTATCCTTCCCCAATCTCTCTTGCTTTATTGCCCTTCCATTTTGTTTCCTGCAAACAGGCAACATTCACTCTTCGTCGTTTCAAAACATCTGCTAACTCTCTTGCTCTTCCAGTCATCGTACCTATATTCCAGCTTGCAAACCTCACTCTGACATTCTTCTCTCTACGGGCTCGCCTCTTACGTCGCACCCGCTCCGTAAGGTGCGACAACCCTTGCCCACTTCCCACAGGAGCCGGGTGCTGCTCCTGCGCGTCGCCTGCGGGGTACGCCCTAGCCCTGTCATATATCCCACAACTCGTAATATTCATAAGTTTACTGCATGGGATTTGGCAAGTTTTACAGTCGGCCGCCTGCCTGACACCAACCCTCTTTGGGTATGCTATTGTTGGTAGAGGAAGCTACCATTTTGAGAAAAGGGAAAAGAAGGTTGGGGGTAGGAGCGTAGGTGTAAGGATACTGTTATCTCGGCAGGAAAGGTATGAGAATAACAGTAGCTCGGAGAGCCGGGGTCGCGTACCCGTATTCCATAACAGGATCACCGGAAAGGTAGACCAGCATGAAAACCCCCTGACTGTATATATTAGTCTACATTATGAAATGGAAATATCAAATTCAAATTGTATAGAAATTAATACGATAATTGTAATTTACTTCCATAACTATTATGACTGATTATCATAACTTCAGAAGGTATGGGCCAGGTAGATAAAACCACCTAAAATTATAAGCATTTGAAAATTCACTCATAATAAAGTTATAGTTATTGTGTAAGAATTATATATAATTTGCAGTTTTTTTTTATAGGATAGGGTGACAAACGAGCACACAGTCCACCTGATGGTAAGTGGTTACTGTGGCCCATAGACATCTACATCTATCCTCGATTACGAATAAAAATGCAGATACGTTGTCACCCGTGAGGACTAAGATGGAATGCCTCGTTTCCAGTAAAAAGGGTCTCCGGTTCTCTACACTCACCATACGAAATACAGCAGCATTAAGCTACTATTTCACGCTGGTATTCTGTGAGAGCGTGGTCCTTCCCCGGTCGAGCCGACCCATTCGTGCTACAACTATACTACTAATATAACTGTAGCATGGCTCTACCACGTATAAAATGCAGTTAAACGAAAAGAAGCCAAACTCTGAAATAATGTTCGTTATCAATTTTTGATATTTTACTGTTCATTAAACTTAGTTAAATATGAAATAAAATAATAAAAAACAACAAACTAAATTAACTATGTAAAACCTACTGCTAGATCCTGTACCCCACTGTAACCTACCCTGCAGTCATCCCGCGCAATTGAAAACACAGCTGGATTGCAATCCCTATTTCTGCTACTCATTTTTATTACCTTTTTATATATGTGGGACGGAACGTAAAGGAATGAAGTGACAGAATAAATGTGTGATAAATATATCAAGATGACAGTGTGAAAGCGAGTGAAAGAGCAAGTATTTAAAATGAGTGAACAGTGAGCGAGTGACTGAATAAGAAGTAGGAATGAAGGGAAGTTAGATTTGAAGCACTAGCAAACGGGAAGCCATTGTGACAAGACGATATAGCTGTGAAGAGAGAGATTAAACCTTGAGGTAAAACACCAAGCTGTGTTTCATTCTGAACAAAACAAAATTCCACAAGAATTTTGGGGGCTCGTCTGGGATTGAAACAGAGCTAAAAGGAATTCCGACGACAACGACTGTTTTATTTTGAGGTTATCCACGTGGTGCAAGCGGTTCATACTTTCGTTTTACGAGTTCAAGACGAAGACGAGCAATGGAAAGGATTCAAGACGAGCTAGTCAGCAGGTGGATTTTGAAGATGCGAGTTCGGCAGTGCAAAGCAGTTGCATCTGGCAGAAGCGCTCATTCCAAAGTTCACCGGACATGATAAAACATATCCGGCTAACAAATGGGTACAAGACATAGAAGACAATGGCGAAATCTTTGGGTGGACCCCGTTTCAACAGCTGCTAATGGCAAGGAGATCTTTAAGTGGCAGTGCGGCACTGTGGTTGCGGTCAGAAAAAACATACAAGTCGTGGGAGAAGCTAAAGACGAATCTCCTGAAGTAATTTCCGGATACCATTGATGCCAAGACTGCGCATGAAATTATGAGTACCAGAAAAAAGAAAGACAACGAAACATGCTTAGATTATCTATTCGTGATGAAAGAAATGGGTCGGCGTGGGAAAATGCCTGATTATGTCGCAATAAAATACATAATAGAAGGCATCAAAGACGACGAAGTGAATAACATTGTGCTGTACGGTGTCACCAACTACAGTGGCCTACAAGGAAAACTAAAAATATATGAGCAGTTCAGTGAAAACGTGCGATCGTCAAAGCAGGGAAGCAAACACGCGCCAAAGCAGAGTCATAGTGGCAGTCGAGGTACTACGCGGCATTTGAGGTGCTATAATTTTGGAAACAAATCATCATTTGTCTGCGGAATGTCCACATAGGAAAATGGGCATAAAGTGTTTTAAGTGCAATTCATTCGGACACATTGCCAAAGATTATGAGTCACAAGAAGTGGCGAAAGATGGCGCCACAGGTAAAGGCGTAGGCGTTGGCAACGATGACCGAGGAATGAACGAGAGAACGAGATCGAGAACGAACGTGATGCTAGGTACGAGTTCACCACAAGAGGTTGGCAGCAGTATACGGATCAAACTTCATTCTGATACTGGACCAACCGTGAAACAGAGCGATTTGCTTTCGCAGGTTGGCAGCACTGAGAGTGGAGAAAATGGCAGCCGGCCATCTTCAATGTCAGTGAACGTAAACAAAAACCGACAAAAACCTACAAAAGATGTGTTATTATTTCAAAAGCGGTTCGAGGCTCTTATTGACTCCGGTAGTGATGTGAATTTGATGACAACCGACTGTGTAAATGCTATAGACGAACGGTATGAACAAAGTGACGAAATTTTCCATGGATTGGGAGCGTCACAAACGTACGACGGTGTATGTTGATAACAACAATTATAAGGACGTTTTATTTTATATTGTGCAAAAGTTAGTTTTGTTGATGAGCCTGAGGACAGACTGATTGCAAGAATGCTGAATGTGGGACGGAACGTAAGGGAATGAAGTGACATAATGAATGTGTGATAAAGATAGCAAGATGGCAGTATAAAAGTGAGTGAAAGAGCAAGTATTTAAAATGAGTGAACAATGAGCGAGTGACTGAATAAGAAGTAAGAATGAAGGGAAGTTAGATTTGAAGCACTAGCGAACGGGAAGCCATTGTGACAAGGCGATATAGCTGTGAAGAGAGAGATTAAACCTTGAAGTCAAACACAAAGCTGTGTTTCATTCTCAACAAAACAAAATTTGACATATATATTTCGTATATTAGTTATAAAACATATACAGAAAATTATATAGAAAGTCAAATAATTTACTTAAGTAATAACCCAATAATATATCCGCCGCAGCGCACCAAGAATCCGTAGTTCGTGGCTCAAGTTATATTTGTCTAACACACAAGTGTTCGAGTCTGAATGTATTATTATGAACGACTTACTTTTGTTTGTATATACAATATTATTTTAACTTAATAGAGCCACGCTACAGATGTATTATGTTAGACGCACGCCTGGGTTGGCTCGACTGGGGAAGCTTCCATAGAATAACAGTGTAATTATAAGAGCATAATGCTTGTTTATTCGATGTTTTTACCAACAACGAGATTGTCCAATATAGTCCTGACCTGAAGAGTGACAATATTCCTGCATTTTAAATGTTAATCGAGTATATTATGTAGTAAGTAACACAACCTCCGGTAGACTGCGAGCACTACTGTCGTGGATTATCGTAGCGAAAGTCCTTTTGTTTTGTTTTTGGGTCACAATTAGAGATAGTGGGTTGCTTTTAAAATGAAATTTATATACTATGGGTGTGAAAAATCACCGGTAATGACTAGTTATTAATCTATATACGTTTTATACGTGGTAGAGCCATGCTGCAGCTATATTTTATAGTTGAATCGATGATTTCTAAAACAACATAATTAACATTTTTATATATATATATATATATATATATATATATATATATATATATATATATATATATATATATATATATGGAGCCGAGCCGTGGTAGCTCAGTGGTTAAAGCTCGCTGTAAATATAACAGAATGCGAGTAACCCGGGTTCGATCCCCGCCGGCACCAATGAAATTTTTAATTGCAATTTTAAGTGCTGATTTACCACGTGCTCGGCGGTGAACGAAAACATCGTGAGGAAACCTGCATGTCTGAGGAATAAGAAAAAAAATATTTCGAAGACATGTGAAGTTCGTCAACACGCATTTGGGCAGCGCGGCGGACACTTCCTTGCCCTAAAACCCTCTCAGAAATGAGGGGAGGCCTGAGCCCAGCAGTGGGACGTATATAGGCTGTAACTTTACTTTATATATATATATATATATATATATATATATATATATATATATATATATATATATATATATATATATATATATATATATATATATATAAAAGTTACGTATCACGTAGTTTGTCCGCGATGGACTCCTAAACAACTTAACCGAAGTGAACTTAACTGAAATTCACATTTGCACACCGTGTGCAGTTTGGGTCCTACTTGAGAGATAAGATTTTTTTTGCGAATTTAAGGATCTTTAATAGGACATGACAAAGGGTCGTCGAAAAGGGATGAACAACGTCTGCCTGGCAAGCTATATGGCAAGCTACACAGATATATTACATAATATATATCTACATCTATAACAATCAACCTGAGTAGGTAAAGTGTGTAAATACGATTCTTAAATTGTAAAAATAATAATTAGAGTTGATCATCTTAGGTAGGTATTTACTTATATTTATTTAAAAAATATTAATCACGCAAATAATTATCACAATAATGTAATTTAATCACACAACTAACGCCCTCATTAGTAATGTTATGATGATAGATAGATAACAAGTGAGTTTATTTATAACCGGATCAATAACTTTTCTTTCACATTGCATTTTTCCAAGAAAAGCTGCATTACTTCACAATTTTCTTGTCTTCAAAATGGGCATATTCAGCGAAAAACAGATAAATATAAAAAAAAATTGAAGATATCAGAAAGTTAATCTCCTATGTCCCTGATACATTTAGAGACTTCTATAAAAAATTGGAGTGGTCAACCACAACAGCAGTAAGTGTAGATTAAGTGGGAGAGGATGAATACTTCTATAGGCACCTACGAAGACCTACGCTGATAGAACAAAAGAGAGCATTGCAGCCTTTTTTTCAATAAAGGCAGCATATTCATAAATCACTCCTTATTAAAATTACATAATATTATGTATTTTAGAGTATGTAAACATGTATGTATGTGTATTATGTGTTTTAGTTTTCTAATTATTAAGAAAAAATTCCATTACAGTCTGAGTATAGTGGGTTTTTATAATTATTAAGAAATATATGGATGTTAATAACCGCTACAAACGAGGTGATTGCCACCAAGTTCTTTGCAAGGTGTAGCACGAATAGGTCGACTAAACCGGGGAAAGATAACGCTTACACAGAATACCAACGTAAAATAGCAGTAAAGTAATGTTGAAATAACTCGCGAGTATGATATATGTATCGGTATATTCATTTAAGGTTTAGCTTTACTTATTTTTATTATGCTAATAAGTATTGTATATTTTAAAGTTTATAAAATAATAATAAAAAATATAAGATTAATATTGTTTACACTAACCAGCTCCTGATTACTGAATTCCTGGTTGAGATCCTAGCAGATATATTATTTAATTCGTTTCTAATAAAATATTAAGTATTGAAAAGGAATTCGGCTCGCAAGGACCAATTGAAAAGGACACAACGGATCGGAAACTAAGAAACAGAAGGGAGGAATCGAGGCTTCTCTCAATCCGGCCTCCTATAACGCCTACGTTGGGTTCGGGAACAACGTATGTGATCTCCGCAACGGAGTAACACACTAGGGCGATAACCTCTTTCCTTTTCAGCAAGTAGGTTCAGACGGGGATTACGGGTCTTCCGAAGTCGTCCCGGTCCCGACGCCTTAATTCTTCGATGTGGACTGTATAACTTAAGGGATGAATTACTTGGGAATAAAACAGCAATTATCTTTAAACCGTTCCGTGAGAGAGTAATTACTTTTCCCTATCACTTCCCTACACTTTTTCTTCTTGACTGCTGGTTTTCACTTTTCCCGAAGGATTTTCTTATTTTTCCGAACTAATTCTCGAACTATTTTCCCGAACGAATTGCAATAAAACCCGTTCACTAAGCTACCCCCAGAACTATACGCGAAAGTGAGCCGCGCCATTCGCGTGCCTGCGCAACTTAACAACATGAATTTGTACTATTACTCTCTCACGTTTCACTTAATTTCTTTATTCACATAAATCATACATAAATACAAGTTATCTATTTAGATAGCACAAAACAATATCTACACCATGATATACATTATTTTTCCGTATTACAAAAATCCTTTAATTTATAAAACAAAATATGCCTACTTTACTCACAAATCCAAAATCCAAACTTCTTAAATATTTAACACAGAAAGTTTAAACAATGTTTCCCACTTGAATTTATACATATGTTAACTAATACAATAGTTTAATTTACATTTTCTCTATTTATTTCACTATTTAAAACACTTTTAAATTTCTTATACAAAACTATCATTATTTCACTTATGCACAGGAATTTTCACCTAAAAATAACACAGAATTCACCTTTTTAGCACGTACAATCAACCTGAAATGTTTTACAAGTCATTTTTACATAAATTGCTGAAATTACAAACATTTTAAATTTTTACATATTCGGCCTCCTAAGGGCGTGGCCAGCGTGCTTCCGTGAACTCACACTATTTGAACAACTAACTTTGCACGGCTCTCGGCTATCAGAAAAAATGAAAGTCTGAAATACACTTAATTTTAACAATATTATGTAAACAAGTGCTTCTACACAATTTTCAAACTGTAGGAAACTGTCTCTGATAAGATTCTTATTCGTTATCATGCTTCTTATCAGATAACAATACAAGTGAATGTTTTCATTAATCAATCATAACAAATAGGCATTTGTTTTCGTACAAACATATCATACTTATACAAGACAATACTTATGCAATTAATTTCCGTTAATTCTGTTTGTGCACAGAGTGATCATCTCGACCGGGGAACCAATCCGATCTCTAACTTCACTTTAATATTCCTTTGAATTTACATCGTTGGAAAGACAATTTCAACCGGGGAACAAATCCGGTAATATAATTTATAACATAAAATTCCCTATATGAATTTATTGAAAAATATTACTTAGAAAACAGTAAACTAGTCCGGCCTGGGAGTCGAACCCAAGACCTTCATACCATTAATTCGACATTTCTTTAAGATTTAACTAAGCATTTTCTTATCAGAACATCTGTATTGGACAATAAGTTTTTGAAAAGTTATTCGTCATCGGTTGACTTAATAAACTGAAACATTCTTATAGGCGCGTCGCCAACAATCTCCCCCCCGTGCGTTAGCACCATCATTTGGGAGGCGTCGCGGGTACCAGGACTATTATTCTGGATGTAGGTCTCCTCAAGATACCTGTGCTAGTAATGACGTCAACCACTCTGGTGTGACCGTCTGGTCCCGGTAACGTTCTACTAATTTTGCCTTTCGGCCACGTATTTCGTGGCAACGAATGATCTATTATCAAAACAATATCGCCTTCTTTAGGTTCCATGAACTTTCCGTTATTACTTGTTCGCGGTATTAAGGTAGGCATGTATTCCTTCAGCCACCTTGTCCAAAAATGGTCGGCTAATCTCTGTGCAGCTTTCCAATTGAGTTGACCCGTCAGATGCCGCTCTAGAAATAATCCAGGTGGTCGATCACCACATGAGCGTCCCAGAAGAAAATGATTGGGTGTCAAACCCTCTTCAGGACTATCCATACTGAATGTTACCAGAGGCCTGGAATTCACTGTGTGCTCTGCTTCTAAAAGCAACGTATGTAGAATTTCCTCTCGTGGGCTTTTTTCTCTGAGCGTAGCGGTCAACGCAATTTTAATCGACCTTACTAACCTCTCCCAGGCGCCACCCATGTGCGGTGCTCCCGGAGGTATAAATTTCCATTTAATGTATTTCTTAAATGACTCATTTTTCATGCCCTCATGGCATTCTTCGCATGCTTTCAATAATTCTTTATTCGCAGCTTTGAAATTCGTCCCGTTATCGCTGTATATAACGGCTGGTTTTCCTCTTCTGACGATAAATCGCCTTAACGCCATTATCATTGACGCTGGTGTCAATGAGGCTGCTAATTCCAGATGTACTGCTCTGGTAGTCAGACACGTGAATAAAACACCCCAACGTTTTTCGTGTCGCCTTCCTATAGTCACACTCATAGGACCGAAATAATCCACAGCTGAGCATGTAAAAGGTGGTTCATGATGAGCTATTCTCTCCAGAGGAATATTTCCTTGTGGCACGTTCTGCGGTTTTGACCTGTATGTCCTGCACCACTGACAATGATGTGACACACTACGTACTACATTACGTAAGTTCAAGACATAAAATTTCTGGTTCACCTCATTCATCACCGTTTGGTGATTGGCATGTCCGAAATGATGATGAACTTCTCTAATCATCATTTTAACGATTTCGTGTTTACCGTCCAATATGACAGGTTTTCTACTTTCCTCGGTCAAATTAGACTTGAAAGGTAAACGTCCATTTAAACGGAGTAAGTTATCTTCTCCTATTTCCATAGATAATTTACTTAAGCGTGAACTTCTTTCAACACTTTTGCCTGCTTTCAAGCATTTTATTTCCGAATAAAAACACTCGTCTTGAACGAACTTCCAAATTAATAATTCCGCTTTTTTCAAGAGTGCTATGTCCAACGCGCCATCGGGTCCTTTAACCGACTTTGCTAAAACTTTGTTGGAACACATAACCGACTTTTCGGCTGCGTCGTCGGGTCCTTTAACCGACTTTCTTAAACTCTTGAATTTTTCTACCGCTTGTAAGGTGCGTGTAGTTGCCCCAAGGAATTTCTTAAAGCTGCTAAATCGTCCGTAGTCGAGTAGACTTAACGGTTCTTGCTTTCTTAACGTATTTACGCCCTTTGGCG
Organism: Parnassius smintheus behrii; assembly: GCA_036936625.1. Taxonomy (NCBI): domain Eukaryota; kingdom Metazoa; phylum Arthropoda; class Insecta; order Lepidoptera; family Papilionidae; genus Parnassius; species Parnassius smintheus. The sequence continues at coordinate 22,372,202 of JAUPFT010000006.1, read as the reverse complement.
ATTTTTCTTCACCTGTTTCTAAGTTTTTTATGGTGTCCACTTGTTTGGGCCATAAATCAGGACTTTTCCTGAGGAATTCAGGTCCTTGAAACCAGCGATGACTTACATCGAAGGTGGAAGGAAAATTTCTAGTGGCGTCGTCTGCCACATTTTGTGACGTTGGAACCCATCGCCATTCACATGGTTTTTTGTGATCTTCGATCTCAGCCAATCGATGAGCAACGAATGGTTTAAAGGCGCGAGGATCTGACTTAATCCACGCTAACACTGTACGTGAGTCCGTCCAAAATACTCTCTCGGACATCTCGTACTTGCTCTCTTCACTAACCGAGGCAGCCAGCCTGCTGCCCATAAGAGCTGCTTGCAATTCAAGCCTTGGAATCGAAATTGGTTTCAACGGCGCTACTCTTGCCTTTGCGGCGATCAGCGTAATCCGCCTTATTCCTAGCTCGTCCGTGGTGACGTAATACACCGCGGCAGCGTATGCTTTTTCACTAGCATCCGTGAAAGTGTGTAACTCTCCCTTGCCGACGCCTTCGGCAACGGGTCTAGGTACCTCTAAATGACCTAATTTCTTCACTTCCGATATCCATTTACAAAATAACACGTGTAATTCGTGTGAAACTTCTTCATCCCAAGAGATGCCTGTCCTCCATACTTGCTGGATCAGCGACTCCCTTGAATCGTTATGGGTGATGCGAGTCCCAAAGGATCGAAAACTGACATCACAGCGCTAGTTATCTCCCTCTTCGTAGGCGGTCGTAAACCTTCCATCACCTCTTCCGGTGTGTTACGAAGACTTGTGGAGAAACTTATTATATCCCGTTTGATATTCCAAATCAAACCTAACGTGCGCTCTGTGTGCTCTTTATCTCCCAGCGAAGCACTGTCGCTCTTATATTTATTTTCCATTTTACTTAAAACTTCGGGTCGGTTGCTAGCCCATCCCCTCAGTTGGAAAGAAGCATGTTTATGTAATTCATACATATCGTTTACTATCCTTTCGGCCGTCGTCACGTCGGGAAATGCCTGTAGATAGTCATCCATATAAAAATTGCTTTCCGTAGCGGAAGCTGCTTCTGGATAGATATGTGCGTTGTCCTGCGCATTCCTATTCTTTACATATATAGCAATGCAAGGTGATGATGCCGCTCCAAATATGAGTGACGTCATTCTATACTCTTCCGGTGGCGCGTCACGATTGTGCCGCCATAAGAATCGAAGGCTATCCCTGTCTTCATCCCGGATTTTCACTTGCAGGAACATTTCTTTAATGTCTGCCATTACTGCCACGCTTCCTTCTCTGAATCGTAGCAGAACTCCGAACAACGACTTCAATAAGTCCGGTCCGGTTAACAATGCATCATTGAGACAACGTCCGCCCGTCTTTGCGGCGGCGTCGAAAACTATCCTTATTTTCCTTTTTTGTGGGTGAGTCACTGCGAAGTGAGGAAGGTACCACGTACGTAGGGAAATGGGAATATGGTTCGCTTTCTCTGCGTAACCATTAACGATGAGATTTTCAATTTGCTTCTCATATTCCTTCTTCAACTCGCTATTTTTGTCGAGCTTTTTTTCAATATTCAACAGGCGACTTTCAACCTGCGCTCTATTCGACGGCATGCACTCATTGTCTGTGCGCCATAACAAAGCAGTCTCGTACCTATTGTTAGGTATACGACGTACCGTTTTGTTCAAAATACTTAGGCCCGTTCTTCTGGGTCGTTCGCGGGCTTTCTAGCCGACACTCCCAGAGATTCCAAACTAAAATAATCCTTGATCAATTTATCCATATCTTCCTCCTTCTTGGTGGAAATGTGGTTAACGATCTTGATCGGTTTAATACCACCCGATATGTGACCATGTAAAACCCATCCAAGTTTGGTGAGCGATGCTACAGGTAGGTTCTTACCTCCTGAAATTAATTCACGAGTAACTATGAGATGCCAATTGTCCTGACCAATTAATATGGTAGGTTTGGACCTCTCATTCATCAACTCATCCTTAATCGGTGTCAAATGAGAACACCGTTGCAATAATTCTCGGCTTACCGACTGCGGAGAAAGGTTAAGTGACTTAATTGTTTGTACACTTATCTCTTCTAAGTCGCTCGAGTAAATGCCTTTTATTTTAATGTTTAAGCGATACGAACTGTCGTCGTTAATTCGCTTACCTCCCACGGCTTCGATACGTAATCCCTCTTTACGTCCGCGAGGCGCTAATTTCTGAGCCATCCACTCCTCTATGAGTGTCATGGTCGATCCCTCATCCAGAAGAGCTGTTGTCTTGACCTTTCCTCTAGGTCCATACAACTCGACCGGTATAATCTTTAAGTATGCACATGCCAGTGCATTCACTGTACTAACAGTTGTGATCTGAGCATCTTTACCCCCTTCGTCCCCTTGTGGCGAGGTTTTTTCATTGGGGTATCGGTGTAGCATTCGATGATGTGACATTCTACATCCTTCTACACCACATTTTTTCGCTTTGCACTCTAACCTCCTATGGTTAGGTGACAAACATTGGAAACATACTTTCGCTTTTTTGACCACTTCCCATTTCTCGTGAATATTCATGTCCTTAAACTTGTAACAACTCACTATAGAGTGCTCCTTGTTGCATATAACACACTTATGTGTTACCCGACTTGCAGGCTTATCCTGGGTTGTCATAACCACCTGTCGGTTGTGCCCTTTACTATTTCGGCGTTCTAGACGCTCGCTCAAATTACTTCGGCGCATATAGCGCTCGCTCACGGCAAAGCTGCGTACACCTCCCTTTGCAGTGTGTACAGTTTGCTTCCTGAATTCAGGACGCTTCCTTTTTTCAGGCGCATTTTCATTGTTTAAGGACGTTCCAAATTGTTCACTCAATAAATTTAAAAACTTGGCCATCTTCTGTAACTCTGGCTCCAAAGGATACTGAGCTCGATATTCAAACCATTTAAATTTAATCATATTTCCGAGCTTCTCCACTATGCGGCTCACTAACTCCGGTGAGTACAAATACTGTGGTTGATTCAACGCTTGTATCGTGGCAACCACGTTCGTAATACGACTTGCAAAAGATCCTATATTCCGGCAATCTTCTGCCAATCTTGGCATACGCTTTACATTCTCGATTTCGGATAGAATGAGCATCTCAACCCTACCGAATCTTCTTTCGAGAGCGTTCATTATTTCTTCCGGTTCACACAAAGTAAACAACAACGACTTTACCGCCTCTTTAGCGGTGCCCTTTAATGCCCTCCTAAGGCGTGCAACATTTTGCACCCCTGAAAATTGGCTTCTCGTGTCTTCAAACACCGTTTTGAAAATTATCCATTCACCCGGGTCTCCATCGAACACCGGTAATTCCTGGAGGAAATGAAGCTGGGAAGACTTATCTTTACCCGCTATTTTTATTGCACTCACAATCGCTTCGGTCAATTCTGACACCTCACTCGTGTGTGTTTTCTGTGCATTTCCTTGGTTGCGCTCGATCTCCGCCCCTTTGCGGCGTGATCCTTTGCACGCTTCCTTATCAGTAATATCGGGTTGTGCTACACTAACCGGCGCGCTCATTATGGTCTGCTGAACCCAACTCCTTACGAAAGGTTCCACCTGAGTATTCCGCTCTTCATCATCCTCACTCAAGTCGATCTCCTCTTCTCGGTTGAGTCGTGCCAACTCCAATTGAGACTTGGCTAAGGCAGCAGCTGCCTGTGCTCGTTCGAGCTCTGAGCGTTCGAATTTAATCCGCGCCTCTAATTCGGCTTTCAGCCTCGCCGATCGCGATGACCTACTACCTCTTTGTGACCCTTTATCACTAGTGTGCCCGATTACTGTCCTTGACGATGCCGCTTCTTCGGTCCTTTGACCTACTTTTTCGACCACCGTTTCATTCCTGGATATAACGGATTGTTGTGCGGTGCTGGCCTGCGTACCACTGGTGTCCGTCCTGTTGCTTGTCGTTGCCACGGACGTCCCTGTGTCCCACGTGCATGTGGACGTGTCGGTGGTGGCTCCACTTGAAGGAGTTGCTCCATTTGACGCAGTAGCTGTGGTCGCTCCAGATGGTTCCGCTTCTTTAGCTTTTCTTGAGAGCCCTGTCCTTGTCCTGCTCCCTTCGCTTCTCCCTGTCTGGTCTTGTGCCTTCTTCATCTTGCAGGAAGGTGATTGTTGGCCTACGGTTCCTAACTGTCCCTACGACCCCTTACCTACAACCCTTCTACACCCCAACCTAACACCACTACCCCTCCCCCCCTTATCTCCCAACCCTACAACCCTACTACCACCCTAACAGCCCTATCAGCCCTATCAATCCTGGACGGGGCCTACCGAGGTGAGCCGTCCAGGGATGGAGTCGTGCAGGAATGGAATGGAGGAAAGGTTTAGGAACTGTCCCGCCAAAGAATATGACGAAACAGTCGAGCGGTAGTGCAAGCGCAGTCTCGCTCGAGAGAACTGCTCCACCCGAAGGTGTTGTGCCAGAGCCCAACCGTTTGGCACCGTTAGGTGGTCGGGATGTATGCTGTGCTCGCCGCCCAGTTGCCGGTGACGCCTCGTCCAGGCGCCCTCCTCCGGCCGCGATGCAGTCAGGTGCCCACGCGCACCCTCGCCCGGCAGCAGCAGCGGTGGATGCTTCTTCCTGCACCCTGATGACCCGACAGGAAAATGCCGGACACGGTCGTCCGACAGGAAATGCCGAGCACGCTTGCCCGACAGGAAAATGCCAGACACGGTCGTCCGACAAGAAAAATGCCAAGCCCTGCTTGGCCACGATGAGTGCCTTCACAAGACACCAACGCCCGGCTGCGATACGTGCCCCATGCGAGCACACGCCCCAGGCCGCAATCCCGGTTTTCTTTCTTCCGGTAGTTCCAGGTCCAGTCCTTCAGCGCTGACGTCCTGGTCTTCTGGCCTTTGGTCCTATTGCTTCAGCTCAAACCTCCGACTTCCTTCGGTTGCTGATCTTCACTCGGCTCCGAAGGTCTTCTTTTCCACAACCAGCAGTCCACAGCTGGTTCCTTGATCCAGCTGGCGGGGTTCGGGTGGTCCTTTTAATCCTGCTCGAAGGACCAATTGAAAAGGAATTCGGCTCGCAAGGACCAATTGAAAAGGACACAATGGATCGGAAACTAAGAAACAGAAGGGAGGAATCGAGGCTTCTCTCAATCCGGCCTCCTATAACGCCTACGTTGGGTTCGGGAACAACGTATGTGATCTCCGCAACGGAGTAACACACTAGGGCGATAACCTCTTTCTTTTTCAGCAAGTAGGTTCAGACGGGGATTACGGGTCTTCCGAAGTCGTCCCGGTCCCGACGCTTTAATTCTTCGATGTGGACTGTATAACTTAAGGGATGAATTACTTGGGAATAAAACAGCAATTATCTTCAAACCGTTCCGTGAGAGAGTAATTACTTTTCCCTATCACTTCCCTACACTTTTTCTTCTTGACTGCTGGTTTTCACTTTTCCCGAAGGATTTTCTTATTTTTCCGAACTAATTCTCGAACTACTTTCCCGAACGAATTGCAATAAAACCCGTTCACTAAGCTACCCCCAGAACTATACGCGAAAGTGAGCCGCGCCATTCGCGTGCCTGCGCAACTTAACAACATGAATTTGTACTATTACTCTCTCACGTTTCACTTAATTTCTTTATTCACATAAATCATACATAAATACAAGTTATCTATTTAGATAGCACAAAACAATATCTACACCATGATATACATTATTTTTCCGTATTACAAAAATCCTTTAATTTATAAAACAAAATATGCCTACTTTACTCACAAATCCAAAATCCAAACTTCTTAAATATTTAACACAGAAAGTTTAAACAATGTTTCCCACTTGAATTTATACATATGTTAACTAATACAATAGTTTAATTTACATTTTCTCTATTTATTTCACTATTTAAAACACTTTTAAATTTCTTATACAAAACTATCATTATTTCACTTATGCACAGAAATTTTCACCTAAAAATAACACAGAATTCACCTTTTTAGCACGTACAATCAACCTGAAATGTTTTACAAGTCATTTTTACATAAATTGCTGAAATTACAAATATTTTAAATTTTTACATATTCGGCCTCCTAAGGGCGTGGCCAGCGTGCTTCCGTGAACTCACACTATTTGAACAACTAACTTTGCACGGCTCTCGGCTATCAGAAAAAATGAAAGTCTGAAATACACTTAATTTTAACAATATTATGTAAACAAGTGCTTCTACACAATTTTCAAACTGTAGGAAACTGTCTCTGATAAGATTCTTATTCGTTATCATGCTTCTTATCAGATAACAATACAAGTGAATGTTTTCATTAATCAATCATAACAAATAGGCATTTGTTTTCGTACAAACATATCATACTTATACAAGACAATACTTATGCAATTAATTTCCGTTAATTCTGTTTGTGCACAGAGTGATCATCTCGACCGGGGAACCAATCCGATCTCTAACTTCACTTTAATATTCCTTTGAATTTACATCGTTGGAAAGACAATTTCAACCGGGGAACGAATCCGGTAATATAATTTATAACATAAAATTCCCTATATGAATTTATTGAAAAATATTACTTAGAAAACAGTAAACTAGTCTGGCCTGGGAGTCGAACCCAAGACCTTCATACGATTAATTCGACATTTCTTTAAGATTTAACTAAGCATTTTCTTATCAGAACATCTGTATTGGACAATAAGTTTTTGAAAAGTTATTCGTCATCGGTTGACTTAATAAACTGAAACATTCTTATAGGCGCGTCGCCAACAAATATATATGTAGGACAAGTTCCAAAAAAATAATGCATACTTTTTGCAACATTTCCGAGAATACACAAGAGCCAGTTCAGAAAAGATGTGTATTCTTAATATAGGCAGTTATAGTATCTTTCATAATAATTGAAGTGGAGTGGAAAGTAATAAAAAATAAGTAAAAATTGCAAATTATTAAATATAAAAAAGATGTGAAGGAGAATATGTGAACTATTCCTCCAGATATCTATCGCTCCTGTACGTGGCGCATCATTGAAAAGGAAAAAGAAGAGAAAAGTTTATCTACTCGTGGGTTAAGCGAAACCGAAACCGCTACAGGCTGTCAAAACCAGAAAAAAAGAGTACCCGTTTCACGCTCATCAATCTATGCAACGCAACGCTTTCGAGAAAATCATCAACCGGCGTTTTTTTTGTCAAAATGCCTAATCCAGTGTCACATTAACTATTCTTTACTTGCATGGATTATTACTTAAGATATATATATATATATATATATATATATATATATATATATATATATATATATATATATATATATATATATATATGATATACGGCGATAATATTATTTCTAGTTATTTATAACGAGAATAAGTTATACTTTTCCATGTAATTAAACTAACTGTAGAAAGTAAACGACATCGTGATTCATATTTTGAGCATAACTACGACTGGCATCATGCCATAGGATGTGAAAATTTGCTTTTAATTTAAATTTGTGAAGTTAATTTTTATGTTATTTTGAAAGTTAAAAAGGAAACCAATATAAGGCTATTTTTTGTAAAATTGCGCTGTTTGTGTATTTCGTAAATTGAATTTAACCCTTCGATCCCCATAAAAATCCGATGCAGTCGCATGCGCCCGGCAAATCCCGAGCGGTGCTTAAATTTTGACGGAATAGCGCCGCGGTCGGATTTGACCGCTTGGGGGCTGAGGGGTGAATATATAAAATAACTTAATCTTAACTTAGTTTGGTAATTAAAACGTAGGAAATTATTTGGCCTAAATTTAGTGGAGATATAATATGCATAAAATAGTTTATTTAAGTATCATTAACACATCATGTTGTAAAACATATGACTAATTTTTATTGAATACGCTATATTCCCCATGGGTTGTCGGCTATGGATCTTGTAACACTGAGAACCCATTGGAAAAAATATTGTTATTTGGCAATATTATACAAGCTAACCATTATTAGGCGCGCTTCCATTTGATGGAATGACAACCTGATGAGGCGTGTAGGTAGGTGAAGCGTGCAGATGGGTTAATACCGTGCTCAGCGGGTTTTTGCGAAAGGGGATAAAATAAATATGACTTAATGTTATTATTCTAGGCATATGCAATGCTTAAATAAACATATAACGCTGTCTTAAAATATTAATAACATATTTTTAGTAATGGGTAAGAAAAAAAATCGGCATCAACATACATCAACAACATCAGCTACGAGGGTACACTTTCTTCATAATACTTAACAACCTTTATTGTACTAATAATAACAAGAAAATTAAAAACTGCGACTGCCAACCACATTCACTGCTTATCAAAAGTTATTACGTATCGTCTCGCACGCAGACTCGACAACTTCCAGCCTCCCGAACAAGCCGGTTTCCAAAAAGCCTTTAGACCACATACATACCTTTCGGTAAATTGTACAAAAGATCAAGGAGTACAATCTGCCACTTTGCCCGGCGTATGTAGACTATGAGAAAGCCTTTGATTCCGTCGAAATTTGGGCGCTACTACAGTCCCTTCAGCGGTGCCAAGTTGGCTGTCAGTATGTCGAAGTGCTAAAATGTTTGTACAGTAGAGCTACGATGGCTATCCAAGTACTGCACCAGATAATGGAACCCATCCAACTGCAGAGAGGTGTAAGACAGGGTCATGTTATATCTCCGAAAATCTTCACCGTTGCATTGGAAGACGTTTTCAAGTTACTGGATTGGAAAAGATTGGATAGAGAAAATATATTCCTTATTGCAGAATCGCTGGAGGACCTAAGCACTATGTTCAATGACTTCAATAGTGCTTCGCAACGGATAGGTCTTAATATTTACATGGACAAAACGTAGATCCTGTGTAACTTCAATCTCACAACTATGCCGGTGGTTGTTGGGAGCACTAAGCTCGAAGTTGTCAACGAGTATGTTTACCTAATAGGGACCAATAGTCCAACTAGATAAGTCCAACTTCGGCCGAGAGGTCAATCGACAGATTCAACTCGACTAGGCAGCGTTTGCGAGATTACGACACATCTTCTCGTCAGCTATACCTCAAAACCTGAAAACAAGACTATACAATCAGTGCGTGTTACCAGTGATGATTTATGGAACCGAAAAGTGGTCCTTTACCACGGTATGGGGACGCTCAGCGGGCTATGGAGAGGCCCATGCTTGGGGTTTCTCTGCGTGATAAACTTAGAAATGAAGATATATGCAGTAGAACCAGAGTGATCGAAATAGCCCAACGGATTAGTAAGCTGAAAAGGGCATGGGTCGGCCATATAGCTCAAAGAACCAACAACCGATGGTAAAAAAATTAGGGCGACCCCCCACTAGATGGAGCAATGACCTGGTAAGACATGTAGGAAGTCGATGGATGCAGGGGCTCAGGATCACGCTTTGTGGGATTACTTGGGGGAGGCCTATGTTCAGCATTTGTATGGCCTATGTACTTGTGAAGGGCTGTAATGATGGTGATGATGATGATGATGATGTCTGCTAACTATCCTGCCGAGAGAAGCAACTATAGCAAGCATCCCCTTACTCAGGCAATTTTCGGGGATGCCTATGTTCATTTCTGCCTAATACCTGTAATAGGCTGTAATATGTAATGAAAATTAACCAGGTCATTGCTATATCACGTAGCTATGTCAGTTGCTATAGATTTTAATAAAAATTACATTGGCATGCAAATATCCACGTGATCTTAATAAAAGGAAGTTAGTTCTATACCTCAATTAAATACAATTAACAAATGAATCATAATTTTAATTGTTATGAAGTTCGGATATGTATTGAAATGTATTAGGTTATTAAAATGAGAGTGCAAGATTAAAAGTACAGCGCCTTTGGCTACGAGAACTAATTAAACTTAGTAGATAGCTTTTGTGTGTCCACATCTTCAAGTTACAAACTTAATATTGTGTGAGATTATGGTGCTTCAGGGTTGAAAATAATAATATGTTATAAACTGAACATAAAAAACCACATGATTTCGATTAAGCTCTGGCTTTCAAAACAGTTAATTTACGTACTGTCATGGTCTTTTATCTCTAAACAGTTTTCTATGATTAATTGGTACTGGTGTAGGTTAATCATTTTACAAAAAATAATAAAAATACATTAATAATATATAATAATATTATTTTTTTATTTTTATTTGATCATTTTGAGGATACTGTTTACTTAACAATTTTTTCATCATATAAAAAGCATTAACGTTCAGTAGCCCAATCAGACGTTAGAACAAGGTCACTTTTTGAATGATATAAATAAGTATGGGCTTAAGCGTTTTATGCGTGATACAGCCACGCTGCAGCTGTATTAAGGTTGTAGCAAGAATGTGTCGGCTCGACCGGGGAAGGACCATGCTCTCACAGAATATCGGCGTAAAATAGCAGCTTAATACTGCTGTGTTTCGTATGGTGAGTGTAGAGATCCGGCGACCCTTCTCTACTGTATGGAAATTTTAGGAATTCTGTCTTAGTTCTCAGCGTTGACAATGCATATACGTTTTGATTCTTAATCGAGCCTAAATATAGATGTATATGAGCGACAGTATCCACTTACCACCAGGTGGACTGCGTGCTCGTTTGTCATCCTATTTACATAAAAATAGACTAAAACTAGAGTAATAAAAAGTGTGCTAATTTTCTCAAAAAAATTGTTTTGAATTTTAAAGTTTTATCTGTATTTGATTTTAAAAAACTGAGGTGAAAGCAGAAAAACATACTGGGCGCTTAATGGTTTTAACATATTGGGTCTTCACATATGAAATAAGCTTTTTGTCGTACTAACCACTTAGGTCTGAAATATCTTCTCTTTGGTTAGGAATTCCAAATTCAAATTTATAAACTCATTTATTTATATTTTCCTCGCCGTATGGTAGCGGCGTAAAATCTACCACCAACCCTTGTTCGCACCATGACTCGCACATGAAGTAATAAAAGAAATGGCCCCGAGTTCCCGGCGCCCCTTAAATGGGGCAGGGGTGCGAAGAATCTCCGGGAGAAAAACCGGCGACGAGGTTCGCCACCCGTCACGTTCTGTCTCCCGGAAAGGCGAAAAGTGGATTGCGGAAACCTGTCTGGCTACGCTGAATGTATGTGGAGGAATGAATGATAAGATGGATGAAGTATGCGAAATGATGAATGACAGAGGAATAGATGTGTAATGTGTGAATGAGACGAAACGAAAGAGTAAGGATGCCACTGCACTTGGCACGTATACCGCGTATTGGTCTGGTGTAGGCGAGACCGAACGGGCATGCCAGGGAGTCGGTTTCATCCTTTCAGAAAGAATGGGTCAATGTGTGAAAGAGTATGAATGTGTAAGCCCGAGACTGCTATGGATACGAATGAAAGTGGGCTTATAGAAGCGGTTCCTGCAAGGGGTGTACGCCCCAGACATGTCTAAGCCCACTTACATCCGAGAGCAGTTTTGGGACATGGTAAGGATGGTGTTGACAAAATGTAAGGAAAATGAAAATATTATTATGTTAGGAGACTTTAATGGAAGGGTTAAAGTCTCCTAACATAATAATATTTTCATTTTGATGAAGAGGTCTGGTTATGTAAGGATATTGGGAAAGTTTGGTGATGAAAGTGTAAATGAGAATGGTGAAGACCTCCTCACCGTATGTGCGGAAAAGAATCTTTTTATGACGAATACTTTTTTTCGTCATAAGAAGATTCACATGTATACATGGGAAAGAGGTGATGATAGAAGCATGATAGATTTCGTAATTGTGGATGAAAGAATGAGGAGCGCAGTCGTAGATACAAGGGTTTACCGGGGGTCCAACGTAGGGACGGACCATTACTTGGTCTTATGTCGAATTAATGGTCTTTTCAAGCGTTGGCGGCATCGGACATCTGCGTCTACTACTGCGTTACTGCGTATGAGAATAGAGATGTTACAAGATGAAGATGTGATAGAGAAGTATAAATGTAGATTGAGAGAAAATATTAGATGTTTGAATGAGTTATGTATGAATGATTTAGACTTGAATACTGTGTGGGATAATATTAAGAAAGGTTTGGTGGATACCGCCACTGAAGTATGTGGTGTAAGTAAGAGCAAAAGTAAAGACAAATGAAAGCAAAAGAAATACGTTATGGTGGGATGATGAGGTACGGGTGGAAGTTCAATCAAAGAAGAAAGCATGGTTAGATTTACTAGCAACCAAAGCTGGTAATTCTTCTGGTTAAATGATGAGATTGAAAGAAAAAAGGCAGAATTTAGACGTTTAAATAAGAGAGCAAAAGAAGTTGTTGAAAGGAAAAAGAAAGAAAGAATAGATAAGAATGATAGAAGGATATCTGATAATTTCCAGGCTAACATAAAAATGTTCTGGAAACTCGTAAGAACTGCCAGGGGAAATACAAAACAGCCTATAATAAATGCTATAGGAGACGAGAATGGATGTATACTGAATGATGAAGTTTCAAATTTAAACATATGGAAGAAATACTTTGAAAGCGTGTTTATGAGTGAAAAGTCATCTGAACTAAATGAACTAGAAATTCCGAAAGAAGTGGAAAGGGGTATGGAGATAAGTGTAGATGAAATAATGAAAGCAATGAAAAGCATGAAAGCAGGTAAGGCAGCTGGATATGATAGAGTATCACTCGAGATGCTAAGGGCTGGAGAGGGAGTGGTGGTAGGCCTGCTGTGTGTTGTTGACCTTGTTTAATTTATGTTGGGAATTAAAACGGGTACCGGATGACTGGCGTAAAGTAGTTATAGTACCAATATATAAAGGAAAAGGGTCACAGCAGGACTGCAAAAACTACCGCGGTATCAGCTTGCTTAGTATTGTGGGTAAACTGTATGAAAAGGTGTTAATTGAAAGAGTTATGAAGGAAACTGATGGAAAAATTTGGGATGTGCAAGCGGGTTTTAGAAAGGGAATTGGGTGTACAGATCAAGTCTTTTCCATGCGCATGATTGCGGAGAATTTTTTGGCCAAAACCCAGAAAGTTTTTTGTGCGTTCATAGACTTGGAAAAGGCTTATGACAGAGTGGACAGGAATGTGTTATGGCAAACACTGAACTCAGATGGGTTGAGCGCTGGTTTGATACAGGCATTAAGGTCTCTTTATAGGGACTCTAGTGCTTGTGTCAGGATCAATGGGGTCTACTCGGACTGGTTTGGCATCCAAAAAGGTGTCAGACAGGGCTGTGTAGCTTCCCCTTGGCTGTTCAACCTATTTATGGACCGGTGTTTGCAAACTTTGAAAGATGAAGAATGTGGGTTAAGAATGAGCGAGTTAACCGTCAAATGCCTTTTGTATGCCGATGATCGAGTCATATTTGCGTCATCGGCGGCAGAGTTGCAAATGATGGTTACATTAATGAACTGGGAATTAAAAGAAAGGGGAATGAAAGTGAACGCAAGTAAGACGAAAGTGATGGTTTTTGAAAGAGAAGAAAGCAAAATGGTATGTGAAATAAAAATAGAAGGAGAGTTAATTGAGCAAGTGGATGAGTTTGTGTATTTGGGATGTGTATTTAGCAGGGATGGTAGATATGATAGGGATATAGAACGACGAATAAATGCAGGGAATAGAGTGAATGGGGCACTACACTCTATTATAAAGAACCAGAATGTGTCAAAACAGGCACGTATGGTGATTCATAATGCTGTGTTAGTCCCTACTTGAATGTATGGTAGTGAAAGCTGGGTGCGGCAGAAGAAGCACGAAAGTAGAATAAATGCTGTAGAAATGCGGTCTTTAACGAATATGCTAGGGTTGAATCTGAATGACAGGGTGAGAAATTGCGTGATAAGAGATAAATGTGGTATGCAAGATGATGTTGTGACCATTATTAAGAAAGAAATGCTTCTGTGGTTTGGTCACGTAGAAAGAATGAATGAGGAAAGAGTGACATAGCAAATTTATATGGCAGATGTGAATGGCCGAGTCGGGAATGGACGCCCTAGAAAAAAGTTTATCGACCAAATTGGCGATATTATGAAAATGAGCCACGTTAGAAGTACCCTTAACCGACGAGCATGTATGCATAGATATATGGATGTAAAGGAGGCGGAAGAGGTATGTCAGGATCATGCCAAATGGAAGTCCGTAGTCTCTGCCTACCCCTCTGGGTGACAGGCGTGACTGTTTATGTATGTAAACTCATTTAGATGGTACATTTGAGTTTTGAAAACAGTAATTCATTTGTTTTTTCCTCATTATTTTTTTCTTTGTCGTCACTTATTACCGCACAATGGAAAACATGAAATATCGGTATATTTACGAGTACGAGTTCTACTTTGGCACCAGTGCTGCAGAAACAGCTTGAAGGATTAATGATGTGTTCGGTGCTGGTGTCGCAAAAGAAATCTCTTGGTTTCAACGTTTTAGTTCTGGAAATTTCGACCTTCAGAACCAACCCCATGGACAAGCGGAAACCAAAGTGGAAAATAAAGAATTAAAGACTATTGTAGAAGCGGATCCATCATAAAGCACTTCAGAGATAGCTGCGGGCTTCGGGGTAAGTGATAAAACTGTATTAATTCACTTGAAGCAAATCGGGAAAGTAAAAAAAAACTTGAACGATTTGTACCTCATGAATTGAGTGAATCGAACTTGCAAACACGCGTCGACTGCTGTGTTACTTTGCTCAACGGACACAAAAATGAAGGGATTTTAAATCGAATCATTACTTGTGATGAAAAGTGGATACTGTACGATAATCGGAAGCGCTTATCGCAATGGTTGAACCCTGAAAATTGACTCAGAAAAAGTTATTTTTGACTGTTTGGTGAACTAGCACCGCTTTCTAAAATCTCGCCAAACGATTACGGCAGATATCTATTGTCAGCAACTGTAATCCATGAAGGAAGAACTAGCTGCTAAATCACCGAGATTGGTCAATCGCTCTAGGCTACTGCTGCTTCACGACAACGCAAGACCATACACTGAACAACAAACAACCACTAAGTTAGATGAGCTACAATTGGTATGTCTGCGACATCTAACGTACTCCCCATACCTTACTCCAACACATTACCATTTTTTCCGGAATTTGGACAACTTCTTACAAGGAAAAAATTCAACTCCAATGCGGCAATCCAAACCGCCTTCAAAGAGTTTATTGATTCTCGCCCCAATGTTTTTTTTTAGTAAAGGGATCAATGAACTACCTAAACAACGGTGCATACGTTGATTAAATAAATATATTTTACAAAAGAAATTGACTTTATATTTCTCCCGTACAAAACACCTAGTATATATGTAAGGACATATTATTTTTTATTGATTCTAATGCAATCCAGAGGGAGGCGAGAGAGGTGTGTCAGGATCGTGCCAAATGGAAGTCTGTAGTCTCTGCCTACCCCTCTGGGTGACAGGCTTGAGTGTTTATGTTATTTTTATGTTATGATTCTAATGCATTTTATGCAATCAGCATGTTTCAAAACTTGACGTGACTGCATCGTTAGCAGTTATACTTTTCACAGCTTAGTTGGTCTAGTGTTCGAAAGCGTGACTATTATGAAGTTCCAGGTTCATGTCTCGAGTCGCGTAAAAAGTAATCATTATGTTTTTCTGCAGAATCCTAGAGCCGGGAAGTGGGCGGTGTTTCTAGCTCACATCTTGAAAAGCACGTAACGCTTTTCCTGCGCTTAATCTTCCTTCGTATATCTGAGGGAATAGAGAGTGCAACTTGCTTGCGCATACTCTCGAGCATTATACAATACCCTACCCTTATATATAACCCCACCCAGCTCAGATGGCTAGTTTCCATTGAGACTGTCCGCCATGACCGAAATTAGGTTGTAAGGACATTATTAGTACTTATCCTTTTTGTTAATTGCTACGCTGAAAGATTTTGGCCTAGGAGTAGATTGAAACGAGTTTAATGTATTTCCCTACGGATAAGGCAGGCAGTATAGCTGTAGCATCAAGATTGGGTAGTTGAATTCGGGACCTCAAAGCTATTGTTATTATACTTACACAATAATCTAAATTATGAGATCAGTCTCAAATGTATTATTTTAAGTTTTTTTTTTATAGAATAGTGTGACAAACGAGCACACAGTCCACCTGATGGTAAGTGGTTGCTGCGGCCCATAGACATCTACGTCTATCTTCCATTACAAATCAAAATGCAGATGCGTTGTCACCTGTGAGGACTGAGATGGAATGCCTCATTTCCAGTAAAAAGGGTCTCCGGTTCTCTACACTCACCATACGGAATACAGCAGCATTAAGCTACTATTTCACGCTGGTATTCTGTGAGAGCGTGGTCCTTCCCCGGTCGAGCCGACCCATTCGTGCTACAACTATACTACTAATATAATTGCAGCATGGCTCTACCACGTATATACGTTGTTCTGAGGAAGATAGATAGATGATGATGCTGTCTTTCTTCTGTTTGTTAGCCCTCTATCGTCTCATAGAACACCATGGGATGATTTATGGGTAACGGATTTTTTCTTTATAGGATAATATGCAGCAATTATAGTAAATATTTAGTGTATAAATTGACTTTTTACAAATGCCAGCTAATTTTTCAATACACTAATAATAATTAATTCAATACGCTAATAATATACTTGATAATTGGATTGAAATGTTGAAATACATTTTTATACAACTTATTTTAAAGATAATGATGTGAAACGATTTGAAATCTGATCTGAAAGAAAATGTTCAAACCAAGGAACTAAGTTGCTTGATGGCATATATAAATTAAAAAATGTTTCAATTAAATATCTATAAAATGTTACAACATTGGTTATATTATTGAAATGCCAATGTCATGAATAGCAGAAATAATATTTACTATTAGTATTTTTATTGTGGCAAATAGAGTTCGTACAATAACCGAAAATATGCCACCTGACTGCTGGAGGTACGTTAAGTCGGAAGAAAACCCAGCCGACTGTGCCAGTCGTGGTCTAACTGCATCACATATCAAAGCCCAGACCTTGTGGTTGCTGGGCCCGACTTGGCTATCAACATTAATGATCAAGGGCATAAGATCGCTTATATAATAAACGAAGAATTAAAATTATCAAAAACAATTTTAGTAGAACAACAATCTCATTTTATAATTCAAGAAATCCTATCAAAATATAGCACAATTAACAAAGCGGTAAGAGTAGTCGCATGGATTCGGAGATTTTCAACTATCAAAAAAGGACAAAATATGAAATATCTAACAGTACGAGAGTTGAAGGAAGCTTCTTCTTCTTAAGGTGCCATCTCCTTGCGAAGGTTGGCAATCATTAGGGCGATTTCAATTTTTGAGACCGCTGCTCTAAACAGTGATCTTGTTCTCTTCCCGAACCACTGGCATAAGTTCTTCAGCCACGATATCCTTCTGCGGCCAGGCCTCCTTCTGCCTGCCATTTTCCCCTGAATGATAAGTTGAAGGAGTTCATATTTTTTGGTGTTACGCATCACGTGCCCAAAAGATTCCACTTTTCTCCTTTTTATGGTCGTAAGCATCTCTGTGACCTTCCCCATTCTTTGTAGCACGGTGGTGTTTCGTACGCAGTCTCTCCAAGAAATTCTTAGCATACGTCTGTACACCCACATTTCGAACGCTTCCAGTTTTTTAGACATGGCTTCTGTCAGCGTCCAAGCTTCTACACCAGTAGAGAAGTACAAAAAAGACACAGAACCGCGCTATGCGTGTTCGAAGAGAAATACTTAGGTTCCGGTCACAAAGAACTTTTTTCATTCTCGAAAAGGCGTTGCGTGCCTGTCTATTCTGCATCGTATTTAGAGGCTGTGATCTCCTGTTTCGTCAACCATTGTGCCTAGATGTTTGAATTTGGTGACCCGTTCAAGACCCTGACCATTTAGGGATAAAGACGTGATAAGCTCAGGTGTTCGGCTTATTACCATGTACTTCGTCTTATTGGTATTGATGTTAATACCGTATTTAACACTAACGGAAGCCACTGAATCTACTAACCTTTGAAGACCCACAAGACTATCGGCGATTAATATCGTGTCGTCTGCGTACCTAATGTTGCTCAACAATTTGCCATTAATTGATATGCCGTCTGGACTGTTATCTAGTGCCTCTGAAAATATGGCTTCAGCACACAAATTAAACAGTAAGGGTGACAAAATACATCCTTGTCGTACGCCCCTTTCTATATCAATGTATGACGATGATTTCCCGTTGACCCTTATATTTGCACGCTGGTTCCAGTATAAGTTTTTATATGAATCGGCGGTCGTTGAAGTCTAAGCCAGTTTTCTGAAGTATTTCAATCAACTTGCCATATTGAACGCGGTCGTAGGCTTTTTCATAGTCAATAAAGCAGAAAAACAGATCGTTATTAATATCCCAATACCTTTGTACCAGCACTTGATACACAAAAAGTGCGTTTGTAGTTCCCAAACCACTTCTAAAATCAAACTGAGTATATGATAGTACGGACTCACATTTTGAGTAAATTCTATTATAGACTATTTTTAAGAACAGCTTCAAAACATGACTCATGAGCGAAATGGCACGATAATCACTGCATCTTTTAGGATTCCTGAGCTTGGGTAAGGTGATGAATGTCGATTTGAGCCAGTCGGATGGAATCGTGCCGGAGTTGTAAATAGCATTGAAGAGGCTAACAAGATAATTCAGATTATACTCCTCACACTTTAATTACCATCACTTTAATTACCTCGACTGGTATGTCATCGGGACCAACAGAGTTCCTTGTTTTTGCATTTCTGATGGCACAATAGACCTCACTTCATGCAAATCCCGTATCTTCGCAAATGAAATCAACAGGATCAGACCGAGTGTCACAAAATAGTTCAGTTATATATTGCTCCCAAGTTACCAACATGTCATCTGTGCAAGAGGCATATTTGCCATCTTTATTAAGAAAAGTTGTTTGTGTGCGTAAAGGAAGCTAAGTTATTAATTATCAAAAATATACAGCAATTGGGATTTGCAAGAGAGTTATCAGATTTAAAGCAAGGAAATAAAATAAATCGAAAAAGCAAAATTTGTGAACTAAATCCGTATATTGATCAAGATGAAGTATTGAGAGCTGGTGGGAGGTTGCGAAATGCCAATCTGGACCCAGACATGAAAAATCCTATCATTATACCCGGCAACAGTCGCCTTGCTGAGCCTTTTATAGACCAGGCGCATGAAATGACATACCATGGTGGTGTTCGGCTAAACTCAGCTAACCTGAGACAAAAGTACTGGATTGTCAGTGGCAACAGAGCTACGAAGAAGAGATTACGTCACTCTATCAAATGTAGAAGGCACGAACCAACCAAACACCATCAAATTATGGGTTACCTTCCAGCAGCTAGAGCAAACCCTTCACGCCCCTTCCATCTTGTCGCTGTAGACTACACGGGCCACGTGTTTATCAAAGCTAACTCAGGTCGTGGGATCAAAACTACGAAAGGTTATATCGCTGTGTTCTCGTGTATGGCCACAAAAGCTGTACATTTGGAGTTGGTGTCTGACCGGACGAGTACTGCATTTTTAGCAGCGTTACGGAGAATGACAGCTCGCTGTGGCAAACCTAACCACATTTAGCGATAATGGCACGAACTTCATAGGAGCCAACAAGGTCTTACAGCAGGAATACGAAGAGCTCCTCAAAACATTTGGCGATGAGTTCCTCTCAGAAGTGTCCGAGATGGGTATAAATTGGCACTTGAATGCACCTTTGTGGCCATCAGCCAATGGTCTTTGTGAATGAGCCGTGAAAAGCCTCAATTATCATCTAAGGAGGGTGGTTGGTGATCAAAAACTCACCTACGAGGAGTACAGCACGCTGCCTGTGCTGTGCTGTGCATTACGAGTAGAAGCTTGCTTAAATTCAAGACCATGTCCATTGAAGGGGGACGCTGATGATTTAAATTATTTAACCCCATCACATTTTCTATCAAGCGGTCCGATTCTATCAATTTATGAGACGCAACGAGATCTTATGCATAGGTGGCATTTAACACAAAAAATATTCCAAGACATTTGTAAAAGGTGGCAAACAAGAATATTTAACAAATCTATCAGCCCGGAGCAAGTGGCGCCAACCTCAAGAAAATATCAAATTAAATGACACCGTACTTATCAATGATGGTAACCTTCCTCTAGACAAAAGGGCCCTCGGTAGGGTGGTCGAATTGCACCCTGGTAATGACGGCTACGTGCGTATTCTGCCGTTAAAAACAAAAAATGGTTATATGGAAAGACCTGTTATCAAACTATCAATACTCCCTATCATCTCCGAAGAAACACAAGATCAAGAATCAAGCAAGAGAAACCAATGAAGCGTAAGATAACACAAAGAAATAGAAGATACAGTTTCATTACAGTTGCAACTTCAATCAAAAAATCAGCTGATTTCCATTTATATGCATACAAACCAGATGCATCTCAAATTAATTTAAAGACCGACATTGGTATACCGAAGATCGCTCGATTAATCGTTTAATAAATATCTCGATACCGGAGATGAACGCCAGCACGAGCTTGGAGACTATCAGCCAACAACAACTGCTTGCCATACGAGAACAATTGTATGTCATGAAACAGACTGAGCCGTTAGCAGCAGGTGTATCCTATCACGAAATTCACCATTACACCGTCCTCTACCTTGTGATTATAACGGCTGGAGTGTTTGGAGGATTGTACGTGAGGCGGCGCGTGCGGCGCGCGCGGTGGCGGGCAGGTCGCGATCGCGTACAAAATAAGTGTAGTGAAGTGCAGTGTAATAGTGGAGTGCAATTTGTAGATGTAGAGTTGCAAACAAGTGCTGTGCAGTGTAACAGTGGTGACATTACTAGCGAATTAAATGAAAAATTTAAGAACTCGCGTAAGCAAAAACAAAACCGTGGCACCTCACCAGTGCTTCAATCTGTGTTTACTATCACGGACTCGGGTGTCTAAATACACTGTTGTTGTCTTTATTTTGCATCAATAATTTGTAACTAGTTTTAAGCCAAAATGTTTATCACCTATTAATTAGTTTTAAATTCATCTCATCTTCATGACTCTCTATCTTTCAGCCCGGGAGCATGTACGGGCTGCAGCACGTACATTTTTGTGGCGTCGGCAGTTTACGCTATAATGCTACAATAATGCGTTTTGAGTCAGTGCGCTAATTGAGCCCAGCAATACCGGTCACGGGTGCTCGCAGTATCATTTCATAGATTTAGTTGGTTCTATCAATAAAATATTAATTATCAACTTCCCAGTATTGACAGTATGACTGTATTCCCAGTACGACTATCATTTACTATCAACCACTATCAACCGGCCACGTGGGGGTCCCGACGCAACCCATACAGGAATAGACCATAGAGCAACACGGACCATCAGCGGATTGGATGAAAGAAGTCATACGTATGCGTTCCCCTTTATCAGAGTATAAATCAAGTTGCGCTGCTGAACGTTGACGTCCTACAAAAAATGCCGAATTGGCTAGCTTTTTGTTGTAAAATGAGATCTGCACAGTCAAGTTTACATAAAGGTGAACTTTTAAGTATAACTAATTTTTAATCACAGAATTGCTATTTAATTCTTTTTAAACTCGAACATTACAATAATAACGGTCATTTTGTTTCAGATTGCAGATCGGTCGAGGGACTGATGTTGATGCTGTCGCCGTCATTAATAGCGATACTGTTTTAATATATATCTATGTGTGTGAGAAATTGTTATTATATTGTTTTAATTGTTATGTGCGAGTTTCGTAGTGACAAAAAATTGGCTTTTCTGCGCAGATTTACCTTAAAAATGACAAAGAGTTCCATATAGGGAAAAACGCTATGGCTACTACCCTCCGGTCCTTCCATGTCGCTCTATGGCAGTATCTTTCTTAATATTATTAGTATTGCCATTCTTAATTTTTAATGTGGGAAAGCCATGCGACCGATGAAGGACCACGATCTCACAGAATATTGGCTTAAAACAGCAGCTAAATGCTGTTGTTTCGATTGGTCAGTGTCGATAACCCTATTTACTGGAAACGAGGCATTTCATCTTACACCTCAGAATTGATAACGCATCTGCATTTTTATTAGAGGTAGAATTTTATAGGCCACATCATCCACAAACCATCAGGTGAACTGTATGCTCGTGTAACATCCTAAAACTATTAAAAAAAAATGCCTATTCCTACCTATATGACTAACGTTTGGTTCAACGGTATACGTTAAACTAAGAGAAATCGGCTGCAACTAGAAAATGCTTTGACTATTTACATCTCAAATATACTCCACAATTTATTAAAAAAATAAACAAGTGCACGAACTTCTTACTAAAAATCTAGTAAAATGAAAAGTTGTATTTTTATTTTTTTGTAAGTGTTAAGTCTTTTGCTTTTTACCTTTATCTCGCTTGCGATCGAAACTCACCAAGTATGATTTGGTGACCTCCCTAAGTCCAACCTAACCTGGTTGCAACCCACAGGTGCTCCTCTATGAAGACCGATGAATTAATTGGTTTTCGGTTTTTACTTGCTATTTTTACTTTTTACATTTAATTGAGAAAGGAATAGGGGAGATCTCTCCCCGCCCTCGGCAAGGCGATCGGCCCGCTGAACGGATATATACTACATTAGTTCGAAATTTTAACAGCGCGATCTAGGTTTCAATCCTTTACGCGTGTAGTGCGATAACAGAGTCGCCACAGTAAAGATTAAATGTTTTTGTTTCATTTTACTCAATAAACTGAAATTAAATTTTATTGTGTGAAGTCAACGCTGAGATGTTTGTCACAGATTTAAATAGTAACTTTATAAAGAAATTAAGTTTATATATATTCAAAATTAATTAAGACAAAAAAAAATTATCAGGAAAATATCCATGGTTTTAATTTGAGGTTATAATTTACATGTGATGCCTTTTTTGTTGTCTCTTAAGCAGTATTTATTTGAATATCTTATTAAGGAATTGTGAAAAACGTGTAATAATAACTTTAAAAAAAAAACCGGGCAATAGCGATTAGGGCTCGCATATGTACATATCCCGAGCATCGAGTCTTCACGAGAAAAAAACTCTTCTCCCATATATCGGTTTACAATACGATTTTTTCTCCAATTGCGATAAGATTATAATCGCAAATTAATTTCTATTTGGTATAATAACACTTTAACGGTTTACGGATTTTTTCCACTATTTGTACTGTATCACCTTACTTCTTGGCAATTTTCATGATTTTAGATCAACAAAACTAATATATTTTGTAATAATACTAGTTTTTACGGAATTTATCGCGTATATTTAACTTTTTAAATACCCGACGTTTCGAACGCTTTACAGCACTCATGGTCACGGGCGGGACTGTATATAATACAGTCCCGCCCGTGACCATGAGAGACTGTATATAATATATTTTGCTGAGTGTGTTTTCAAGTATAAAAAAGTTTTATGTCATATAACTACAAATTTTTAAGAGTTTTACCTTTACTTGTGCTTTTGCTTAATTTCGTGATTCTAGGTCAACCGAATGTACATTGGGATGAATAGTTTTGTGGTACCAAAACATGTGATATAAAGGGCAATGTTTTAATTCCTTTGACATATTTTTTTAATCAACAAGGGACCATAGACCTATAGTAATTTATATTTATTGCAACAGTTCTTGAGAAGAAGGTTTTTGATAGACAGACAGAGAGACAGGTAGATGGGCGAGCAACAAAGTGATCCTATAAAAATTGATGATATAAATTATCTGCAACCATCCTACAAAAATTAGTAGGTAGTCATATAATAGTACTAGAGGTCATCAAACAATTTCCGATAAAAGCCATTTCAGCTATTCACCTTTGGATAGGAATTTTGCCAAATTGTTCCATTCCTATTCCAATTCGACACGCCTTTGAAATATTAGACACGTATCGCCGCCATAGATTCCACAAGAAATACTACTTGTTTATTTTCTAAGCAAAAACAGTAAAAGTTCTATATTAACAATGTGTTTTATAAAATTTATTAAATATTTAGGCAAACTAGTAGAGACATAATTTTCAAGATAGACTTATTTATTTCATTGCTTCATCAACGTATTGACAACATTACAATTTTTTAATATTATTTAATTAATTTAATTTGATATACATTGTGTGTATGTACATGATATACATTTTAATTTGATATGCATTTATATAATACAACACATGATCTACTTAGCATTAACATTAAATAAAAATAATAAAGAAAATTATTTAATGAAGCTAATAAAGTTATTAACACTCAACCAGACAGAAGTTCATTGTTATTATTATTTCTACGAGATATTTCTACTGTGTTCTTGTAAAAATAAGTACTATAATCGAAAATCAGATACCGCAAGATATCGCAATAGCATATAGTAAAATATATAAAAATAGTAACAATAATATATATATATAGATAGTTACAACCTAACCGGATTGAAGCAGATGGGTGGTTGATAGAAAATAGCTAGAAATCGACGGACTTTGCGCATGATATCCAGAAGCACCGCCTTCTGCAATCAAGCCTGGAATGGTCCGCGACGGAGTCCCGGTCGACTCAGATGGCTGACAGGGATTAATCCGTTTGCAAAAACAACTACAGGACTAATTAAGACGAAAAAGTATAATTCCGCCTCGAGTTCCTTCAAAAGAGTGATTGCCAAGTCAAAGTCAGAGCACATAGGCAGAATTGGCGAGAAACTAGTTCGCATTCCTTCTGGAACCCGCGCATTCTGGGCTCTCGCCAAGGCTGTCCAGGGGAATTTCTGTCAGCCATCTCTTCTAACTCTGCACAGGGAGGACGACTCACTGGCCCATAACGCAAAGGAGAAAGCCGATCTGCTAGGCTCTTTATTTGCGTCCAACTCAACTCTCGATGACGGGGGGAGTACGCCGCCGACCATGTGTGTTCCAGAGTTGCCACCGGTTTTAACGCGTCTTTTTCAGTACATCTACTCCCTAGGCGTAGTCCCAAAATCATGGAAGACGGCTTTCGTCCACCCGATCCCTAAAAAAGGCGACCGCTCTGACTCGTCCAACTACAGGCCTATCGCCATCACCTCCTTGCTCTCCAAAACAATGGAGTCCATTGTAAACTGCCAGCTCATGAGTTACCTTGAGGATCATCAGCTGATGAGTGATCGCCAATACGGTTTTCGTCGTGGTCGATCAGCTGGTGATCTTGTGGTGTACCTAACTCATAGATGGGCGGAACAGTAGAGTCCAATGGGGAGGCATTGGCACAAAGCGCTTCTTTCGAAGCTCCCTTCCTACGGACTTCCCGCAAAATTGTGCAATTCCATTACCAGCTTTCTTGCAGATCGGAGCATCAAGGTCGTTGCAGAGCGTGCAAGCTCCGATTACAAGCCCATTAATGCTGGTGTTCCACAAGGCTGCGTGCTATCGCCAACGCTGTTTCTTCTGCATATCAATGATATGTTGCAAACCCGTAACATTCATTGCTATGCAGATGACAGCACTGGTGGTGCTTTGTACACCATCTTTGCCAATATTTCTCGAGAAAATATCTCCAAGTACCGGGAAAAACCTGTGCCTGAAGTCAAGTCTGAGATTGAGAACGACTAAACCTAGTCCAGTTTAAACCACAGAAGACACAGGTTTGCGCGTTAATCGCTAAAAACAACCCCTTTGTCGTATCTGCTCAGTTTGAAGGCACTCCTCTTGTTGCCTCAGTCAGTATCGGAATCCTCGACGTCGACATATCGAATGACGTGCAGTTTCGTGGTCACTTGGAAGAGAAGGCCAAATTGGCCTCTAAAAAGCTTGGCGTGCTCAGCAGAGCGGGACAGTATTTCAAGCCGGCACACCGCCTGCAACTTTAAAACGCGCAGGTTCGGCCGCACATAGAATACTAATCCCATCTCTGGGCTGGAGCTCTCCAGTGCTAGCTCCTTCCAATTGACTACATCCAGCGCAGAGCGGCTCGAATCGTAGACGACCGAGTGCTTTCCGATCGGCTCGCATATACCACGGGGAGTGCTCTGAGAAATTTTTGGATTAATCCTAACCGCCAAATTTCGTGAAGGCACTACGCGGCAAACGTCCCGATACCATTCACACCATCTGGATGCGTGGCGTTCCACCACTGTACGTTTCACAAGGAGTTTTCTCCCGCGTACGACTTCTCTGTGGAATAGTTTACCACCAGCCTTTTTCCGGACCGATACGACCTAGGGACCTTCAAGAAAAGAGTCTACTCCTTTGTAAAGAGCCGGCAACGCACCTGCAATTTCCCTGGTGTGGCGGTTGATCACGGGTGGCGGTAGACATTTAACATCAGCTGAGCCGTATGCTCATTTTTCCCCTCTTCTATACAAAAAAAATCTATGCAGACCACGCCACATGTCAATCAACACGTAAGCCAGCTCCAGATATTTTGTTCGTTTATCTGTTTCGGCTTGCACAAGGCTCTGGTCACACGGCATCTGAGCTGTCATGATTAAAACAATTTGTTTTTAAACACGTGATTGAAATATGTTTTAAAATGGTTTCAAATAAAACTTTGTTTTTTTTTTTTTATAATTGTTTAAAAACACAGTTAAAAACAAGTTGTAAGCGATATTAAAACATTAAGACAAAAACGTGGTTTTAAACTACTATTACTTTTTTAAATGCAAATGAATGAAAACAAATAAATAATTAAGACCCAAAATAGCTTAAAATAAAAAAGTTTATTTTATGTTGTATTTTCATCTAAATTAGGAAATATAAAGAAAAGTTTATTTGGAAATTATAATTAAAACATTATTTTATTACAAGAAAATTATTTAATCATAGAATAATAAAAGAGTAGACATTAATTAACCACAAGATAACAACTATTTTTAAAATACATTAAATTTAGAATTAAAAAAATAAATGACAACAATTTTAATAATTATACTAGTTGTATAATTATTAAAATTGTTATTATAAATTAACAAAAATCTAAATAATGTGAGACAAACAATGTGATAAGATAACACTTACTTATTCTTTTTTTTAAAGGATAGCATGACAAACGAGCACACAGTCCACCCGATGGTAAGTGGTTGCTGTAGCCCATAGACATCTACATCTATCTCCGATTACGAATCAAAATGCAGATGCGTTGTCATCTGTGAGGACTTAGATGGAATGCCTCGTTTCCAGTAAAAAGGTTCTCTGGTTCTCTACACTCACCATACAAAATACAGCAGCATTAACCTGCTATATGACGCTGGTATTTTGTCAGAACGCGGTCCTTCCCCGGTCGAGCCGACCCATTTGTGCTACAACTATACTACTAATATAACTGCAGCATGGCTCTATCACGTAATAAATATTATTTTTAAGATATTTAAAAACTGTGACAAATTTTGTCTCTTTCCCGTTACCTACTTTATTTCGTACATCGGAATGAATAAGTCCAAATGCTGAAAATAGTCTTTTAATTCCAGTACTTCAAGCAAAAACAGCGTGAAGATGTGTCACTAAGCCTATTTTTGGCCATTCATTTGGTTTTTTAATGATAGCCGCCATTCGAGATGGCCGACGTGATTTACTAAATGATCTTCAAATAAAAAGTTACGAGGGTGGATTGAAAAGTACTCGGCCTAACACAGATCCATTCAATTCTAAAAATCAAATCTACCCACATTATTTAGTTCAGTTTAGACTAGTTCATTGTGTGAAGTTCGAAACGTGTGCGATAATTAGTTGTGATTTTATAAATTTATTAACAAAGTAATCGGACATAATTTCCGCGAATGGAGCAAATCGAGCAGCGTGCCGTCATTAAGTACCTCCATAAGAAGGGGCTATCATCAAAAGCCATCCATGATGACATGGTCAGTACATTATGCGATTGTGCTCTGTCATATTCATCCGTCAAAAAATGGATAGCAGAATTTAAGCGCGGCATAGAGAGTGTGAAAGATGAACCCCGCTCTGGAAGGCCTTCGACGTCAACTACTGACGAAAATATTAAAAAATTACTTGATTTAATAATGGGAGACCGCAGATTAAAAATTAGAGAGATAGCCGAGATTATAGGCATCTCTTATGAACGAACTCAAAACATCATTGTCAACGAGTTGGGTTTCCACAAGGTGTCTGCGAGGTGGGTTCCGCGACTGCTTTCAGTTGAACAAAAAAAGACGCGATTGACTATTTCACGCGACTGTTTGGAGTTATTTGAAGCCGATGCAGATGATTTTTTGAATCTTTTTGTTACTATGGACGAAACATGGGTTCATTACTGTACACCGGAAACAAAACAACAATCAAAACAGTGGAGAAGACCTGGTTCACCACCCCCTAAAAAGGCTAAGTCGATTTTGTCGGCAAATAAGGTGATGGCTTCAGTATTCTGGGACTCGAAAGGTGTGATTATGATTGATTATCTTGAAAGGGGTCAGACTATAAACTCTGATTACTACTGCACCTTACTACGTCGTTTACGAGAGGAAATAAAAGAAAAACGTCGAGGAATGCTCAGAAGAAAAGTCCTGTTTCATCAAGATAACGCCCGTGTTCACACGTCAGTACAGTCAATGGCTGAAATTCACAACTGTGGCTTTGAACTGTTACCGCATCCGCCGTATTCACCTGATCTGGCACCATCAGACTTCTTTCTGTTCCCTAACCTAAAAAAGCACTTGGGAGGTCAAAAATTTTCGACAAACGACGAGGTCAAAGCAGCTGTAGACGCATATTTTGACTCTAAGGAAGAATCATTTTTTTTCAACGGTCTAAATGCTTGGAAGGGGAGGTGGCAAAAGTGTATTGAACTTGATGGTGATTATGCAGAAAAATAAAAATATAACAGATTTAGTATGTGTTTATTTTCTTGGTTAGGCCGAGTACTTTTCAATCCACCCTCGTTTTGAATAAATATCTTTACTTGTAAGTTTTTTAAAAGGTAGCGCTGGAAAATGAGCTGTACGCTTTGCCATTTCAAATCGGGCATTAAACTTACTTAAATCACCCAGTTAATGCGTCGTCTCACGCTGTCGTACGGTCTTAATTTCAAACTTATTTATAATCTCTATCCATGCTTTTTATATAGGAAAGGAGTGACAAGCAAACACACAGTCCACCTGATGGTAAGTGGTTGCTGTGGCCCATAGACATCTACATCTATAGTCGTTTGCGAATCAAAGTGAAGATGCGTTGTAAGCCTTGAGAACTAAGATGGAATGCCTCTTTTCCAGTAAAAAGGGTGTCCGGTTCTCTACACGCACCATACGAAACACAGCAGTATTAAGCTGCTATGTGACGCTGGTATTATGTGAGAGCGTGGTCCTTCCCAGGTCGAGCCGACCCATTCGTGCCACAACTATACAATTAATATGGCTGCAGCATGGCTCTACCACGTATTTCAGTCACTTCGCCAATACAGCGAGATGTCTTCTGGGAGATGTGTTTTACTTTCCTAGGCCTTCCACCTAGGCTTGTTGCTTCAGCGCCATGTCATTTATTTTCGTTGATATTAACAAATCTATTGCTGTTATTAGCAATATTTAAGCATATGTCTGACATAATACACCAGTTTTGGCAGATGCAAAGCGATTATATTTGAAGTACCGCATGATTTGACTTTCTCAGTAATATCTTCTGCTTTCAAGTCCTTTGCTAAAAGGTTTAATATGTATGATAGACAGCCGTATTTAAAAATTTCCTTATCAGACGCTAATTCTTTCTGGTGAGTCAAATATAGTCTCCTATGGCCCATATTTAATGCGTTATCTGACAATATGCTTAGCTCCGTGCATTTGTAAGTTTCACATTGTTTATTGCTGCAAAAGTAATTTTAACCAAGTAGTCAGCTGTATGGCTTTCGGTGCCTGGGTCTACTGAATCAATTTAACGAGTTGAGTTTGTTGAAACATCTGTGATACAGACACAGACTTTCGACTTCAGCCTTACGATGTTTCAACCATCAATAGACAGTAGATTACCAACAATTTGTTTGTGGTTTGGTGTTTTATACTCTCGGCGTAAATTTTCCATTAATATCGGGAACTGTGCGTACCCTACGAGGTTAAAATGCATGTTGGTAGCAAACATATAACGAGATAATTGTAAATCAATTTGCTTTTTATCTTCTTGACTTGTGGTAATAGTAATTTTTTTCATTGAAATGTTCATCCTCGCGCTGCTGCTGGAGGCACTGTCATTTGAAATTAAAGAGTAGTAATAGAAACAGATGTGGTATAAGTATTATCTGAAGATCGAAAAGAACCAGCATCACTCAACAACTCCACTACACAGTCCTCGGCCGCGTCAAGATCTGCATCCTTGTGAGAACTGGTGTTAGATTTCTGGAAGTGTGCCTCCATTCATTCCAACAAGTTCGTTTTTACATTTTCTTCAATGCACCCTATTAGTCTTCATTGTGATATTTTATTGAGGAATCGATATGAATTGTTTCCAAATTGTTTCCAAAGTTTCGAAATCCTCCAGTACGAAAGCATGCTGTTTTCGTACTGAAATTGAAAATTTTATGAGGTGTTAACTTATCAGCCTTAAAATCAATACATATACACTTCATAAGTGATTGACCATCTTCGAAAAAAAGTAATTCACGGGATTAGTAGGTTGGTGTTCTCTTAATTTAAATAAGGGGTGCTTTCACTATTAGGAATGAACATGATATATGTAAAGCCTTCAACATTGTTTGGAGATACGCAACAAAAAATAAATGTTTATCTATTGATCAATTTTTGTAAATGTTAAGTAAGTAAGGCGAATTTAAAAATATTTTAGAAATGAATTCATTTGGTCGAATTGATTTTAAACTGATGACATCGAGTAAAAAGTAATAAAATATGAAAAACAAAAGAAAAACCCTAGTTTAAAACATTTTGAACAGTTTGTTGTATGTACTTAAAAAACTGTTTTTTTTTTCAACTCTGCACGGCATCAAAAATATTCCTGAGTGTGCTCGGTACATCAACACAATATCAAAACTTATTCGCGATACTAGGTGAAGAATTTAATTAGTTAATACTCCATTTTCTGAAATCTTAAAAGATCTGTATAGAAAATAAAATTTTTGAATTTAAAAAAGTCTTTACTAAAATTATTGCTTGAGTATGGCAGTTTAATTACATTGATAAAACAGGAATGTTTAAGAGAGTAAAAATATTATATAATATATTACTATATGGATAGGTGTTAAACATATCGATTCAACAAATCGTTTAAGTTTTGAAATGAAATTTGAATTTGTCTAGTACGTACAATTTATGTGATGCAATCCAGAGTTATTATACTCGTACAGACCTACAAAGATTAATCCATCTTATATTTTCTCACAAAATTATTTTATATTGCTACTACATATGAAAAAAACTATTTGAATTTTTTTATGTGGATTTCAGGATGTATGTACGCTGATTTTGTAAGTGGTCACAATAACTCACGAAAAATTGACGTATCGAGACCGGTTTTTTGTATTAGCTTCAGAATTACATCAACCGGTTCCCTATTTCATATGAATAGGGTAGCAGGTACGCGTAGTTTGTTAAATATAATCATTTTTAAATGTACCTTCTACCTAATAATTTCCATTTGATTTTTAATTTTGATTTTGATAACATTATTTTTATAGTCCTTGATGGACAAAGGACAAATATTCCATACATATACGCCTATATCGATTTTATGTTTTGTGTAATCGATTTATTTTGGTAATTATTTGATTGAGGTATTTATCTCACGTGAAAACGATACGGCTTTTTTGTTTTTTTTATTATTTTTTTCTCTGTACGTGACCAGAAGCTCTAAATTTAAAATACGTAAACAATATATTTTAAACGTCATAAATATAATCTTTTTTTGATCAAAATTAAGTGAGCGTTATGAGTCTTTGGATTTTTACAACTACCTTTAAGTGTAATAATTTTGAATTATATTTTATATATTATTGTACCTTTGAATAATTAGCAATTATGAACGCAGTGTTAGCTTTTGAATATTACCGACTATCAAATACGCATTTACACACATCATGTTCCTGATAACAATGCGAAACAATAAAAAACTGTGGTTTCCGTAGCTACTATTGCAAATATACCCCTATGCTCTGTTGGGAGACCTATGTTCAGCAGTGGACTTTTATAGACTGTAATGATTACGAAATGATCAAATACGCAGAATATTCTATAGTACCCTGAGTATTAGAGCTAATAAAGTATCACACAAAGGCGCTAGCTTAACTATGCTCGGTTTAATGTTATTTAAGATCTAAAACAGGCTAGCGTGCAGGCTAACGAATGACAGTGATGTGTGTCAGTGAAAGATGTCTTCAGTATATGATTATATTTCACTGTATTCTAATTATTCAGCATATGTCAGCCGATTATGAGATGCAATTTTTCTTTTTACCTCTTAGAATTAGAATATTTTTTACTTTCCCAATTATCACTAATAGTAGTAAGTAAAAAAAGTAAAATGTTTTTAACAAATTATTGTTAATATGTGACCGTTACAATATTATTACACTTTTAAGTGATGTAGTAGTATCTGTTACATACTATTAAAATAAAGGATCGTTTGGTATGGTGTTAAAACTTCAACGACAGATATTTCAAATATTAAAAGTGGATAAAACGGTTCAAATTTATCACTTCACCTTGAAAATATAATTTTCCAGCCCGTTATCAATTAATAATATATTATTAATTAAGAAAAGCGTGAAATGCACATTCATTATCACCCCGGAAGACTGAGATGCAACGCCTTCGCACCAGTAATAGGTCTTCATTTCTCGTCTTCTATAACTGTAAGAAACACAACAGTACTATCTTGCTACTTTACGCTTGTATTAACTGAAATCAGGTAGTAATAGCATTTAATGTACCTATGTAAGTTTTTAGTAAACGGCGATTAGAGGAGATATCGATCCATTTATTTTGTATAAAGCTTTTTAATTAGATAGAATGACAAACTTTCAATACATCCCATATAATTTGAATAATAAGAATAAGAATGAAAGTATATATTATCATTCAAATAAACTGTAATATTACATTAGCCTAATGTTTTTGTGACACGACTCATGGATTCATTTCGTATCGTGGGTATCGTAAGAGGCAAGTATAGGAAATGCTAGCAAAATCTTATGATTTCGGATAAATGACTAAAGAACCATCCTGTTTAGACCAGACGGGCAACAATTAGCAATTCAAAACGTCTTGTACTACTATCGCTAATCATTCTATTCAGCCATTATTCAACCCTGACAAGCGTGGCGATTAGGGCAAATTTTCTCTACAAAAGCGAAAACCCATTTCCAGCTGTTTGTGTGAACAAATCTATTCATTATATTAAAAGCACAGCTATGCGTTTCAGAAATGTGACTACCTGGTTCATTTAAAATTTCATTCATTTCTTGAATTCGGATATCGCGCCGTCAGTAGGTACTTACTGGTGTACAGTTTTTTAAAACCATTGAATTTTTATTTACCTGCAAAGCATTACGATTACAACAAATTAACCCGACTAAGGTTAAAAGGCTCACATTAAGCAGTTGACTCTTTACAGTTAAAAAATATGAGCTTATTCAAATATTTAAAAACGTAAACATAATATCAACTATAGTAGTACAAACTTAAAATTTAGTTTTTTTACAGAAAATAAATAATGCTTCTGTATTAGTTCTAACGGTTGGTTTAGGTTGGAATAACGATTTTCTGGTAACTTAAACGATACACAAAGTACTTGTACAAATAGTGTCCCATTTGTTGCTAGCTCACCACCTTTTATAGTTTATATTTATTAATTTTGTTTGAACTGTTTCAGCCAAGCGTTGTTATGGCCCAAAAATATTGTCAAAAGTATGAATAACATTCCGCATGTGAACGCAAGGTTGTGTAAAAATTTCAAAGTTATCGGTGAAGAAATTTCGGAGATTTAGGATTTTGAACAAAACATTAATACTTATTTAAAATACTAGTTACAATTAATATTTACCAACATTTTCATATTGTTCTTGCATATAACAAAACGTTTAGCAATAAAGAATGTGTTAACTGCGTTATTTACCTAGCATGCTGTAAAAGGTGACTAAGGGGATATTGGGATCTTGTAACGTGAAACAACGCTGCTGCTATTTCTGGCTCCCAGGTCGGACCAGGCTCGAACCTGGGGGGGCCAAACGCCTCCTGCCGGAGGCTCTACGCGGGAATCGTGCGGTCCATGGCCCTTTACGGGGCCCCGGTGTGGGCGCGTGGTTTGGCGCGGCTTGCCGTCCACCACCTGAACGCGCCCCAAAGGGTGGTTGCCGTTAAAATGGTTCGCGGCCACCGCACGATCTCCCGCGAGGCGGCGAGCCTTCTTGCCGGATTGCCTCCATGGGATCTGGAGGCGATAGTCCTCGCGCGCCTGCACGAATGGCGCGCGGAGGCACTATGCCGGGGGGAAACCCCGCTGCCGCGGCAAGTTGTCGCGCAGCGGACAGACTTCCGGCACGATCTCATGGCGACATGGAGAGAGCGACTGTCGCAACCCCGTGCTGGGTACGCCACTATAGCGGCGATAAGACCCCTCTTTGAGGAGTGGCTTGAGAGACGCCACGGCATCCTCACCTTCCGCCTGACACAGGTCCTCACCGGACACGGTGTGTTCGGGAGGTTCCTGCACCGAATCGGGCGGGAGGAAAAGCCCGGGTGCTCCCACTGCGAGGATGGACCGGAGGACACGGTGGGACACACCGTGGAGGTGTGCCCTGCTTGGGCGGAGCACCGACGTGTCCTCGTAGCGGCGATAGGCGGCGGCGACCTCTCGCGTCCGGCCCTGGTCGAAGCCATGGTCCGGAGCGAGACGGAATGGGACGCCATCACCACCTTCTGCGAAGCAGTGATGCTAGCGAAGGAGGTGGCAGAGCGGGAGAAGGAGAGAGCAGCAGCTTTCCTCCCCGGCCGTCGCGGGAGACGCCCTGGGCATCGGGGGCTACGTCGTGGCCCCCGGCCACCGTAGGCGCGGGCCTGTGGACGGCGAGCAATGGGTAGCTCGCCGTCCTTCCGTCTAACGACGACAGGCCGTGTCGACGGCGCGTTTTGTTCCACGCGCGCCTCAAAGAGCTGTCAGCAGCGTGAAGGGGCCCGCAAGGGCCGACGCCTGCCGGGGCTGCGGGCTGTTCTAAAGAGATACCGCGGCTCCAGAACGTAAGGGCACTGAAGGAACACGGATGGTTTTTAGTCAGTAAAAGTCTGACACTCCCTTACGCTCCACCCAGAGCGAAAGGCATCATTAGATGATTTTCCATCCGCAAAAAAAAAATTGGTTTGTGTACTGTATAGGCGATGGGATAGCTACCTAAAAATTCTTTAACAATTTTATTTCCATATAAACTCATATTTTTGGGCTTAACGTAGTTCGAGTAGTTCACTATTTATTGGACTCTGGTTACTCTGCTCCTCAAAAACGCGTGGTTGGTTATGCGTGTATTCTCAAAATCCGCTTTGAACTTAAAATAATTGCAAGGATAAAAACCATTTTAGCCGACTTCAAAAACGGATAATGTTCTCAATTCAAATCTCTGTTTCTTTTTTATGTGTACCAATTTCAATGATTTTTCTTTTATTAAATAAGTTGTTATACTTTAGGGGTGGTGTTATAAAATTTATAAATATGGAATGAAGTTTAAATGTAACGGCTTAGACGAAATTATATTATTATCTTGATATTTTAAAATCCTATAGTTCTACAGTCCCATTGTTGTGCAATTAAAAAGGTCAAAATAAACTTTTAACAAAGTTAAGCTTGCTAACGCATAATGGATAAAATAATTCAAGCCATGACTTCGGAAGCTATTACTTGAAAATTATTTTATTCTTTTTACGTATTCATGTCGGCTTTTACTTTTTTTAAAGGTGAATTTTTAAGTTTTACCAAGCGAAACTCACAATATTATGTTGCTAATTAACATGCCTAAATTACCGGTTCATTACCATGTTGAATTCTTGATTTGACAGCTTCTCCGATAGCTAACGCTATGCAGTCGGTGTTTTTATTTACTACTACTACAATCAAAATATTCTCCAGTTCTTCATACTCACCATACGAAACATAATAACTTTATTATGCTATTTTAAGCTACGGTACTTTGTGAGAGCGTAATCCTCCCCCAGTCGAGCGGATCTTACCTAATACAACGATTTTTGTAATATTTATACCAAAAGTAATATGATTAAACAAGAACTGAAGGCACAGTTAGAGCTAATTCCATAAGAAACAGAAGGCAGACAAAACCAATCAAATTTTGTTTTGAGCTTCAGTAGTTGTACCTTCACTTAACTGAATAAAGAAAAACGGTAAAAGGAGAAGTAAAGATGAATAAAGGGCAAAGTTTAATATTCGATAAAACTGATAAAATATTTTAATTAAGTACAAAAACGAGTTGTAAGCAAATAATTTAGTTCGGAAATTTAATCGTAGTAAGTTAGTACTGCTGCTATGGGAACAACTTTATCGTAATTTTTTCCTTTTTATATCGTTAAAGTTGACAAATTAAAATATAAAAATATTATAAGTTCTTTAGAATAATCAAAGTAGACAAACAACCACAGTTAAAATAATATGTCTTAAATATAATATCGTGATCGTACGAATATCGTAACGAAGATGTTG
The DNA here is from genome assembly GCA_036936625.1 of Parnassius smintheus behrii. Taxonomy (NCBI): domain Eukaryota; kingdom Metazoa; phylum Arthropoda; class Insecta; order Lepidoptera; family Papilionidae; genus Parnassius; species Parnassius smintheus. The sequence goes on along the minus strand of JAUPFT010000006.1, from coordinate 22,335,647 downwards.
CAAAATTTGTCAGTTTTAACACTGCAATTAAGAATTGTATATCACGCAAGCAGGCAGACAAATAAAGTTAAGGGATGAAAAATGTTCTTAAGCCTTACTAACAGCAATTAAATTGATGAACGTAGCAAGTGGCCACTTCTCATAGAGCGATGTTTTAGATAACTATTTTCTTAAACGATTACAAATAATTTTCTAATGATTCTTAGAGAAATGTAATAAGAAATTTGAAACTTTATACTCAATTCATTAAAAGAACAACCATAAAGGTTTAATATTACGTAAAAAAATAATTGTTTATTTTATATATCCGATAAAATAAAATTATTTTGATCTTTATATAGATAATTAATTCGGGCTTATCGCAGCGCATTACAAAGACCATTTTAAGGAGCTAATCTTCTGTATTCTTTACCAATTTAATACAAGAATAAATGAAATTCGCGTTTCGTTGATCGCCACGGCACACTGGTTTTAATTACTTGGTTGGTGTGGAATATATAAAGGAAATCTAATGTTCTTTATCGTTCTGCAAATTAAGGCATGTGAGAATCAGTGGTGCCATCTATGAAAACACGGCGTCAACACTGGTGCTAATCCTATAAACAACAACCGAACGCAAGCGTGAGATCATACCGAGTCAGGCTTTGAAGCGGTCGTGGCAGCGAGATCATTCTATCGCCAGTGCTCGCACAGGGCGGACGTATCTGTTCGACTAAGATTGATTAATTACTTTTATTGCTAAGATTAGTATAGACTAGATTATTTTTCTGATTGTTTTGCTCGACTATACCACCCGTACGTCGAATCCCGATAAAGATAGGGCCCCATTGACTAGTAGACTACCGAAGTACTCTTGCACAATGTAACAGTGCCATACTAAGGACTTATGATAGTATGGTCTATGATACAAAATCAATAATGTAGAAGTTCTCTTTGATGCATAAGCAATATAATAGCAGAGTTGTGACTCGAGAGCCAGCCACCATGTCGGATTCCGGTGAAGATACCAAACATAGGCTTAGTGACACATTTTCACGCTGCTGTTGTTTCAAGTACTGGAATAGAAAGACTGTTTTCAGCATTAGAATTTATTCATTCCGACGTACGCAATAAACTATGTAACGGGAAAGAGACAAAATTTGTCCCAGTTTTTAAATATCTTAAAAAGAATATTTATTACGTAGTAGAGCCACGCTGCAGTTATATTAGTAGTATAGTTGGAGCACGAATGGGTCGGCTCGACTAAGGAAGCACCACGCTCTCACAGAATACCAGCTTGAAATAGTAGCTTAATGCTTCTTTGTTTGGTATTGTGAGTGTAGAGAACCGGAGACCCTTTTTACTAGAAACGAGGTATTCCATCTTAGTTCTTACGGTTGACAACGCATCTGCATTTTGATTCGTAACCGAGGATAGGTGTAGATGTCTATGAGCTACAGGAACCACTAACTATCAGGTGGACTGCGTGCTCATTTGTCACCCCGTCCTATAAAAAAAGATAGGGGCACATTAGGTCCAGAAAATCACCCCTTGCCTAAAAGTAAATAAGTAATGTTGTGGTTTCATTTAAACATTAAAACTAATGTCCTAGTAAATATAGGTAAGACAAAAGTAATCGTAGTTATAAAATAAGACTATATGATTAGATAAAAAGTTGTTTCATTATATATTTTGGAATAACTGTTTAATTAAGACACATCTACTAGTATATACCAAAATCAATAGCTGTTCGTTAGCCTTGCTAAAAGTCAAAAACCGTTTTGATTAAAAAATTGTGTATTTTAATGGGTCCATAGATGACTTACATCAAGTCTCGGTAGGTGACGCTGTTTTCAAGATACAGAAATCACCCATACAAAGTGGGGGTATTATATAAATTTAAATAGCAAGTGATTTGTGTTTTTTGATATTTTATATGAGGGTGAAAACTTAGCACGCAGTCTATGCAATGGTAAAAAGAATGCTGTGGCCCTACCTTAGTCAATTCCAGATTAAGAATCAAAGTGCTGATGCGTTGTCAGTTGTGAAATAAAATGAAATGCCTCGTTACAAATTAAAAAAAACTCGGATTTTTGTAACTCACCATAGGAAAAGTAGCAGCATTATAACACAAGCACGAGCATGGTCCTACACCTATCAAGCAGACCTAATAGTGTTGCAGCCATAGTACGTTGCTTGACTCTGTCACGTACAAACAATAATATTCGCCATTTATTTCCAACAAGGACATAAAATGCAAAGATTATTGAAAGGCTAGTAGCGTTTATCACTAGATGCCCTTGTTTTGTTTGCTGTGTGGTGAAAGCAGTGTTTCCGTCGAAACCGGAATCAAGTCATATTCGTTATACTTTCACTAGTTCCTTACTATGGATTTCCGTATTTCACATTTTATATTTTGCTTGCAACTATAAAAGCGAAAACCTTGTTTTTGTTCTTTCAATGTTTCTAGTGAACAAAGACTTAAGAATGTTATGGCCGATATATATTATTGTATCATAAAATATAAGTATTAATATAAACATTTTCATTTTATTGTTCCTCAACAATTACTGACCATGTTTGACTATTTTTTTCTTTTGCTCATTTGGGGATGGGAATAGCGAGGTTTAAATTGTTTCCAGTTTTTAAACTTTAATCACATTTACACTCCAAGTTGTTAAACGGAAATTATGAAAGTAGAATGAAACAATACCTTTAATATTAAAAAAAAGAAGTGGTAAGTAGTATTTTGCCTAGGAGTTCGACTGGCTTGGACGATTCATGTTGGACTTGTACTTACTACATCTACATGGGGTTCTTCCTACGAAGTATATCAACTGCGTACGCCTATGCACACTTAGAGAGTAAAACTCTCATCATTACTTTCCCTTAGGTAAGGCGCATCAGTATAGATGCACGCTTTTCTGCATGGCCACGAAATCTATAAAATGGAGCGTAACGGAGCCGGCCGCGGAAGGTAGAGAGAGCGGAGCATCGTAATAATAATCTCATAATAGATACTTCGCTCCAGCCACAGCCCTACCCCTACCACATCAGCGTTCAGATGCGCAAAGGATAGAGCAAGTGGGCCATCACCATATGAATTCTTTTCGAATCCATCTTGGCTTCAGCGGTAGTCAAGACGAATTCACCAACACACATTCAACCACCTTGTCAGTGGCCACCTCGGGCTGACCCTACACCTCAGGCCATATGGGTTCCACTTAGTTCACCGTTGGTGACGAAGCCGGGGCTACTAAGTGCCCGCCACATCGAGGCAGAAACCCGATGGGCTGGTTATATCACACCTATTTTTGCTGTTAGGAAACCACACATCGTTAATAGCAATTTTGGTGAAGAACTTGTTACGTAATAGAGCAAATATAGAGTGACAAAGCAAATTTATGTTGCAGAAGTGAACAGCAAAATTGGCGATATATCAAAAATGGGCCAGATTTAGAGTATCTTTAACCGACGTGCGTGTATGCGTAAGTACATGGATGTGGAGGAGGCGAGAAAGGTGTATCAGGATTGTGCCAAATAGAAGTTTGTAGTCTCTACTGACTACCCCTCTGGGTGATAGGAGTGCGTATATTTGAAATTTAGATCATTGTTATAAGTAATGTGGCTATTTTTTTCAACGTCACTATTGCCTGCTATTCGAGCTTCGAGCTAAGTTGTGCGAGGTAGAAAACTTCTCTTAAATCGCAAGGTGGTGGACCACCAGTCACCCAGATGGTATGGATGGTATCGCGAGTTTTGTCGCGATGTGTGATGGTGAAATTGTGAGGTTGAAATTAGTTCGATCAATTCTTAAGAGCACTCCCCGTGGTAGATGCGATAAAATAGGCAAAGAGATGCAACATCTCTTCGCAGTGCCAGTGAGTCAAGCCGATCGAAAAGAGCTCGGTTGTCGACGATTCGAACAGCTCTCCGCTGGATGCAATCAAATAGAAGGGGCTGGCACTGAACAGCCCCGGCCCAGAGATGGGAACAGTATTCCATGTGCGGCCGAAACTGCGCCTTGTAAAGTTGGAGGCGGTGAGCCGGCTTGAAATACTGTACCGCTCTGCTGAGCACGCCAAGCTTTTTAGAGGCCAATTTTGCCTTTTCTTCCAAGTGACCTTGAAACTGCATGTCACTCAATATATCGATGCCGAGGATACCGATACTGGCTAAGGCAACAAGGGGAGTGCCTTGAAACTAAGAAGTTACGACGAAAAGGGATTTTTTAGTGATCAACATTTCAACAATTGACTTCAGACACAAGTTTGTCCCGGTACTCTGCGACGTTTTCCCGGGAAATATTGGCACGGCCGGTGTATAAAACGTCACCAGTGCTGTTGTCTGCATAGCAATGACTATTACCGGTTTGCAACATGTCATTGATATGCCGAATAAACAACATTGGTGATAGCACGCAACAATGTGGAACACCAGCGTCTACTACAAACTCGATGCTCCGATCAACAAGAAAACTAGTAATCCAAATGCACAATTTCAAAGGGCTTTGTGGCTAACCCAATCGAAGGCCTTCGCTATGTCCAAACTGACGGCCAACGCTTCCCTCTTGGACTCTACTGCCTCCGCCCATTTATGAGTTAGGTGACCCAGAAGATCACCAGCCGAACAACCGCGACGGAAACCTTACTGGATGTTACTAATCAGCTGGTGATCTTCAAGGTACCGCCTGAGCTGGCTGTTAATAATGGATTCCATTATTTTAGAGAACAAGGAAATTATGGCGATTGACCTACATCATCCGCTTAGGCGAAGTAACCAGTTGTGACAGATCATCTGACAAAGCAAAGTCATAAACAGATCTCCCCGCATGATTGCTTAAACGACAACCAAGCCATTCAGCGAATGAAGTCCCCTGATGTTGCAGAAATTCAAAGATAGCGTGGGGGGCGCTTTTGACTTATTTACCCCCCCCCCCCCCTACCACCAGAATACGCGGGACAGCCTGAGCACTGACGATTAGAAGTGGAGTACATTGATCGTGGACACTCAGTGAGGGATTCTCCAGGAGTGCTGGTACCCTCCTGGGGTAGTCTAGCATTTAATTCCGCTACGATGTTGATGGGGGGAAGGAATTGGGCCTCCGCCCACCTGAACTCGCCAGACGAAACGCAGAAGCAAAGCCTTTGGCTGCCGCGTGGCTTTACCACTGTTAAAATAATAATAATAATGGTTGGTTCATGCCTGTACCCACGTATACCTTTGGCATACTTAGGTGAACTCAAACTAAACTTAACGCCCAGGATAGAAAAGTTCGAACTACTATGACGTCCCATAGAATGCTTCACCCGAGATCATCGATTATGAGGCTGTACTTGATGCGGAAACGTGGTGGGCGTGGCTCTTTAAGCGAGATTACCATGCATAATCACGTAGCGTGCGTTTGTTGTACTTGTTCAGGGGTGGCGGTAGTCACTTACCATCAGGTGAGCCGCATGCTCGTTTGCCCCCACTTCTATAAAAAAAATCTTTCTGACGAGATCGGACGATCCATTCTATAGGGACGTCATTTCTTGTGATAAAATACTGACCCGTCTATCGTTAGCCAACGAGCAATGACAAAACCCGGCAGTACAAAGCATTTCCGACCGAAAGACCGTATGGAAGGAGAAAGAGCTCCACGAGAGGTTCTACAAAGTTCTACACGAGCCTTTCGTAGACACAGTTGCCTCCCTCGACTGACTACGTTTTGGTAATCTCTTTGGGGAAACCGAGGGTTTTGTCCATGCGACACAGGATCTGGTTATTAAAACCAACAACTATCGGACATACATCCTAAGGGATGGCACCGTCGACATCTATCGAGCTTGTTGTCATCCCGGTGAGTCATTTAGACGTGTCATTTCAGATTTTTCGGCATTTTCTTACTCCGAGTACTTACACAGGCACAAACTTGTAGCCAGCATTCTACACCCGGAGATGACTCTGAAATACGGTCTCGGGGACCGGAAATTGCCGTATTACAAGTACTTGCTGGAAAACGTCCTCGAAAATAAACGCGCCAGGCTCTACGGGGACCCAGCCATCATCACAGACAGTATTATTCTTACGAATAAGCCTGATATTGTACTGATGGACCGGGCACAGTCATGGATATTTTTGGTCGACATTACTATTCCGTTTGACGAGAACCTCGTGAAAGCTGAAACAGTTGAGCGAACATAACATACGGACCTGGCTCACGAAGTGACCGACATGTGGGGTGGGCCGTTGACCAAAATTATACCTGTAGTAGTTTCTGCAAACGGGTTACTCCCAGTCAACCTCTCGGGTCATCTGAGGTGACTGGAACTCCGTGACGGACCGCTCCGGGCTCAAATCTAGGCGGTGCTCCTCGATACCATTCGCATAGTCCACCGGTTTCTTTCCTTTCTAACCCTCAGTTCTTCGGTCTCCCCTGCCGGAGGCTTCCATCTGGATGGGTTTTTATTTATTTATGTATTTTTTATATTTATGTATAACCCAACTAGATGAGAAAAACAATTGAGATACCCCATAATAATAACAATGGTTATCGTCAAAGGGATAACTATAGCAAAAAGAAATACTTTTTGCTGTTATGGTAGCATATTCTTAGCAGTAAATTGTAACGGGTCCATCATCATCATCATCATTACAGCCCTTCACAAGTCCACTGCTGAACATAGGCCTCCCCCAAGTAATGCCACAAAGCACGGTCCTGAGCCTCCCGCATCCATCGACTTCCTGCATGTCTTACCAGGTCGTCACTCCATCTAGTAGGGGGTCGCCCTACACTACGCCTACCGGTACGAGGCTGCCACTCGAGAACCTTTCTTCCTCATCGGTTATGGGTTCTTCGAGCTTCGAGCGTTTTATACGTGGTAGAGCCATGCTGCAGCTATATTATATAGTTGAATCGATGAATTCTAAAACAACATAATTAACATTTATATATATATATATATATATATATATATATATATATATATATATATATATATATATATATATATATATATTATAAATTGCCATATACCCCCATGAATAACAGGTTCATAAGAAAGGGTAAATAATAAAAATTTTAAAATAATTTAGGTATACATTTTAGGGTACATTTTTAATACTAAGTACAACTTTGACATTATCGTGATGATATTCCAATGAACTCTAGAAATCTTACAGTATCTTTAAAACACCGATCAGACATATGTTTAATTATTTTATCACTTATATCATATATCTTAATATATTAAACTTTGGTAACACTACTTTTTACAGCGTATTTTACACATTTACATAACTTACGTCTATTTTACAATTACATCTACATGAATGCAACATTTTATTAAATCCGAAATTGTTTTATATATTTTCATTTAAATTGAAACTTAATTACATACGTTTTTTTATTTGTCATAAATTGTTGTTTCGATTCCACACATCTCAGTAATTTCATACTGAATTTTTACTGAGTCACTCGCTGAACTATTTAATTTAAATATTTTATTCCCAAAAATACTTATAACATATTTGTTTGTGCATGAGTAAATTCAGCATAATAATATTCGTACAAAAAATCAAATAACGTACTAGTATTAATTATTATTATGATAGATAATAAGATTTAGAGATGATATAATTATGTTCATCTATGACTAAAACTTAAGGTATGAAATCGTCGTAAATCAGTCATATTATAATGCCACAATATTAGTCGCGTTTTTTTATCTTAAAAATTGTGCTTAGCTTTTGGACGTCAAAAGAATCAACCCTCTTGTCTACAGTGTGTGCAAAAAGTTTGATAAAGTATGTTTAAAAAATCTCTACGGCAAATGGAATTTATTCTTTAATGATTTTTACTAAGTTTTCTTTATATGAGATTTTGCTTTATCTGTTATTGTATTTAAATCCATTTCTGTGGTTTGAGCATCAGAGTTAGGTGAAGAAAAATTATCGTAAGAAATATATTGTGGAGTTTGTTGAACTTCTGATTTAATGGTAACTGGACGTTTTTTTGTTTTTATGTATCCCAATGCCGACACCAATACAACGAATACTATGAAACCTATACAGCAACCAACTACTAAACTTAGTCTTCTAGTTAATATATCAGCAATTCCTAAATAAGTATTTGAAAATGGGCTATCCAAAGATGTCCCGAAAATTTCAATTGTACGGACACTTGTACATTTTGTTGTTAACGAATCGTTCATTGCATTCCGTAAATAATTAATTTGTTTTTCATCTCCAAATAAAGTAACGCTTAAACTTTCTTTTGGTAGTGCAACTCTTGCGTCGGGTATCGTCGAGTCTGTAGAGAGTCCAAAATTTCCAATGGCTACAACGCAAATATTATAACGCGTTCCTGGTGTTAAGTGATTCAATCTTGTCGAACGCGCAGTATTATTAAGGATTTTGCCTCGTATCTGTATTCAGTAATAAATAATATCAAAACGTTGTTATTTGAATTAAACAAATACATTCATTTATACTTACGTTCTTTGGGTTTTGTTCCCCGAAATAAGCTACTTGAAATCCATTCAAACCGGTTTGATTGCGGCTTTGCCACGAAACTATTACAGAGTATGTTTGTATATCTTGTATGGCAACTCGAATCACGATGGGCACATCACACAGTTTCTGTGGTGTCAATTCTGTAAAACGGTATCCTTGAAGTTCGTCAGGATGTTCACAAAATAAATTTTTGTTACCCCTTCGAATAATTTTAAGGTGTTCCTGCATCCATTTCCATTGCTCTTGGGATTCACAATTACATATAAGGGGATTTTCTGAAAAAAAAATTTTATACTTTGAGAATGAATTAATTATTTAAGATTTTTACACACGCTTATAAAATACTATAAGCATAAATATTTTGAAAAACACGCATATCTTACCTTCAAAGAGTAAAGATTTTATTTGAGTCTCTAATCCCATCAACATTTTCATTGGGATGGTTTCAATATAATTTTTGCTAAAGTCTATATGTGTAACCTTGTGCAAGTTTAGGAACGCATCCGATGATACAGCTGATAACCAATTTCCACTTAAATTTAATTCCAAGAGACTTTGAAGATTCCGAAAGTTATCTCTAGTTATTCTTGTTATATGATTGAATGCAATATCTAACTTTTGTAAATTTTGTAAATCAGGCGTAAATTCTTCAAGCTCCTTTAACATATTTTGGGAGATATTTAATATGCGTACTGAATATAAGCCTTGAAGTCTTTCTCGAGGAATATTTTCTAGTTTATTTTGACTTAAATCCAGAATATCCAAAACATGTTGCTTTGAAAATGCTCCAGGAGATAATCGAATAATGTTATTTTGCATTAATATCAGCTTCTTCAATGATGGAAAGTTTTCAAAATCCTTACTTGTTATTATAGTCAAATTAGTGTTAGTTACAATTAACTCCTCAAGTAGTGGGAATTCTTTTAATGGATATGTTGGTAGTAACTGAACTAGTAAATTAGATGACATGTTTAAAGTAGTAAGTACTGGTAACACAGTTTCAGAAAGACCATTACTTGGAATGTGCTTAAAAAGATTGTGAGACAAATCAATTTCTTTTATACCCAACGAATATTGGAAAAAATTTGGTGGGAGAACTGTTAACATATTGGTATTTAAATTTAATGTTACAAGATTCTTCAATGCGGGAGAGTTGAAACCATTTACAATTGATATTCGATTTTTGCATAGATTTAATGTTCTTAAATTTTGCAGACCTACAAATTTAAAAAAATCGATACTCTGTAATTGATTTAGGGATAAATCTAATATTTCTAATGATGATACGTTGAAGAGAGCTACATGCGGAAATTCGGAAAACATGTTGCCTTTTAAATTAAGTTCCTGTAAAATTGTAGTATATGCAAAAACATCCTTATGTAAATCCTTTAACATGTTAAAAGCCAAGTTAATTCTTAGTAAATTTTGATTTTTATTAAATGTCGCTGAAAGTAGCTGTGATATGTTTGACATTTCTATAGTCAGTGACTGTAGTGAAGGTAATTGTGAAAATGTATTGTTTTCTAGCACACTGAAATTGTTTTTAGAAATGACTAAAGATTTTAGAACTGGTATTTGAACTTCCATAATATTATGCCAATTAAGATAGTTATTGCTCATTTCTAGATCGCATAAATTAGGTAATGTTTTCAAAGAATCATTTTCGATTGTCGAAATAGAATTATTACTAATCCTAAAATATTTTATAGGAAGAGAGGAAAGATGTAAGTTCAAAGTCATTATTTTGTTTACAGATAGATCAACAACTTTCAATCTTATTAAGGATTGAAAGGTTTCTTTCGAAATAAATCTTATTTCGTTATATTGTAAGTACAACTCTTCTAAGGATGTTGAATTAAAAAATGTCTCATTGCTTATATTAGTGAGTTTGTTATAACTTAAATCTAAAAACCGAATTCTTTTCAAACGACTAAATGTTTTGTTTTCAATATGCGTAATAGAATTATTTTTTAGATACAATCTCTGAATATTAGTCAAATCATAGAAAAGATTAGCATTTAAAGCCTTAATATTATTTTGTGTAAGCCACATTATATGTACGCTTGTTTGGCCTTCAAGGGAACTATTTTTTAATAAATTTAAAGCATTTGCACTAAGCTGTATAGATACCAGTGAAGAATTTCTGTTTGGAAATATATCACCAATTGTTGTTAGTTGGTTGCCCTGCAAATTAATATGTTGAAGTTTTCTGAGAGTTATAAATGCCTGTGATTCTATGGTTCGAATAATGTTATTTTGTAAATGTAATTCTAATAACCCGGGTAATGGACTAAATACATTTCGTTTGATGTACTTTAAATTATTATTTTGTAAACGAATTTCTCTTAGTTCAATCAATTCACTAAAGATGAATTCATCTAGTTCATTGATTTCATTATTATCTAAACTTAAAGTTACTAGCTTAGTATTATATTTGAAAATATTGTTAGGAATTTTTTTCAAGAAATTTGTTCCCATGTGAAGTTGAGTTAGGTTTATTAAAGATGAAAAACAATTATGCTGCAATTTTTGTAAACCATTATGCTCTAAATTAAGAACTGTTAGTCCTTGTGTATTTTGAAACGCATTAAATGGTATTTCAAGAATGTTGTTTTCCGATAAAAATATTTCAGAAAGCTGTAAAAGATTTGAAAATAGTCCTTCAATTTGATGAATATGATTATAACTTAAGTCAATTGTACGTATATTGAGGTTCCTCTGAAAGGTATTCCTTGCTAAACTGATAAGCTTGTTTCGACTTAAATCTATATTTTCTAAGTTTTTTAAGGGGTAAAATGCTTCTTCTTCAATTTCTTGAATATGATTGCCGAAAAATGTTAATGTCTTTATATTTGGCATACAATGAAACCAATTTTTTAATATTTTAGTAAATAAGTTTGAGCTCAAATCTAAACTTATTAAATTTGTAATAGTGATATTGAAATTATCTGGTATTAAACTAATTTTATTCCAGGCAAGTTTTAAACTAGTAAGTCGTTGTAACTCTCCTATAGATGTTAAAGGAAAAGAAGTAAGAAAATTTTCAGTAAAATCTAACTCAGTCACAACGTCTTCTAAGTTGTGAAAAGCTTTATCTGCAATAATTTTTACTTTATTTGATTTTAAGTTAATTTTTTTCAACTTAACATCTTTGAAAATGTACGATTCTATTTCTTTGATTTCGTTTAGTTGTAAATCAAGTACTTCAATTTTATGAAGTTTAGAAAAGGATTCATACGGAATTTTATTCAGTTTACTTGAAGTAATGCTAAGGGTTTTTAATGAATCTTGAATAGGAAAAAAAGCATCGAAACTAATTTTATTAATATTTGATTGTGATATTTGCAAATTAATGATTTTGGTAACTGATGGAAATACATCCGGCTTTAACTCCGTTATGGAGCCCTCTAAGTCATAAATTGAAAGGGACTGAATAGTGCCTTTTATCTTCGATAAAACATTTTTAACAACAGCGGGAGTTGCACTTGGACACTCAAGGAATAATCCTGAAACATAACAATTAAATTAATGTCAATATCTGCTATGCGATAGGCTCATCATTCATCAGTGTTGAAATTTAATTTTATAGACGCATCATTTACGTACCTTCTTTAAAATTGTAACAAGGACAAATTGGATTCTCTGCTAAGCTTGGACATTCAGATTGTTCTTCTCCTTGTAGTATCGGAATATGGGTGATAAAAAGAAATGCGTAAATTCCGAATTCCACTTTGAACAGCCGAGTATAAATTCCCATATTGAGTTGACGTCATTTCATCCACATATTGCATTCGTCTTGTGATTTATCTAAAACAAATGGTTTAGTTATAACTTTATAAGTTAGATATAAAAAAGGGAAAAATAATATGACTTTCGTATAAAGAAAATTGCCAAAAATTTCAACCGTAAAAAGCAACATTCATTCATCTATTTATTACAGCCCTTCACAAGTCCACTGCTGAACATAGGCCTCCCCCAACTTATGCAACTAAAGCACGGTCATGAAACACCTATATCCATCGACTTCCTGCATGTTTTACCAGGTCATCATTCCATCTAGTGTGGGTTGCCCTACACTTCACTTACAAGTACGAGACTACTCGATAACCTGAAGAACCACGTATTAGATCCATAAGTCATCACTGGCAAAACGCACTGGTTGACAATCTAGATTTCAGGTTTAAAGTATACCTGACGAGAAGATGTGTCGTAATTTCCCGAACGCTGTTGAATCCGTAGATTGAACTCTCGATCAAAGTTAAACTTACTTATTCGGACTATTTGTCCCGGGTAAACGTACCCGTCAACAACTTCGAGTATAGTGCTCCCAACAACTATCGGCGTAGGTGTGACATGGACATTAAACATGATCTTTGTTTTTTTTCCACGTTCGTCTTAAGACCTATACGTTGGAAGACACTATTGAGATCATTGAGCATAGTGCTAAGGTCTTACAGTGATTCTGCCATAAGGAATATATCGTCGGCAAATCAAAGGTGTAGTGTTGTATTTGCCATTGATGTTAATACCGTTTCTTTTCCAGTCCAGTAGCTTGAAAACGTCTTCCAATGCAGCAGTGAAGAGTTTTGGGAATATAACGTCTCCTTGTCTTACACCTCTCTGCAGTTGGGTAGGTATCGTACTCTAGTCCTGTACTCGGATTGCTATCGTAGCCTTACCATACAAATACTTCAGTACTTCGATATACCAATAGTCCACTTGGAACCGTAAAAGAACTCTAGGACAGCCCGAATTTCAACGGAATCAAATATTTTCTCATAGTCCACGTACGTACGTACGTAAGTGGCAGATTGTATTCCTCGGACTTCTGTACAATTTGCTGAACGGTAAGTATGCGGTCTATGGTACTAAAGCCTTTTCGGAAACCGGCTTGTTCGGAAGGCTGGAAGTCGTTGAGTCTGCGTACGAGACGATTCGTAATGACTCTCGAGAACAGCACGCAGACGCGGCTCAGAAGTGATAATGGTCTGTTATTCTCTAAAAGGGCGTTGTCACAAAAACAAAGGTTACCAACCCGCCTACCAAGCGTTGCAAACATGCCATGTTGACTTTTGATAGGTCACCATTAATATTTTAGGGTTTATGAAATAAACTTGTAAAGATCTATGTAAAAGAGAACGAATAACGTATGGAGATATAAATCAAATGTGGTAATGTATGCAGATTGTTTATTGAAGAACAGACTCAACAAGGTTTGAAATTTTAGCTATGAGATCTCCGTTGATGACCCTCTTGGCTCCTCGGATCATTATCTTGTCCGGAGTTTGGTGCCACTCACGCTGAAATCTCGGTTGCATTCTGCAGGCCGTCGCCGTGTTTGGCACTATAAGTCAGCCGATTGGTTCGGGATACGATCTTTTTTTGAATCCTACCTTTGGAGGCAGGTTTGCTTCTCGCCGGATGATCCCAGCGTTGTGGAGGGAATGGAACTTTTTAATCTTTCATCTGTGATGCCCATCGGAGGCAGATCTCAGCCATGGTTTGTTCGCTCCTGTAAAATAGGATCATGCTTTATGCAGGAGTGCTACTGGGCCTGGGCTGACGCATCAACGTCCCTTAATGTAAACAACAGCGCCCTAAAAATGAAGTATAATTTCGCCTCCAGGTCCTTGAAAAGAGTCATTGCTAGGGCAAAGTTAGAGCACATAGGCAGAATTGGCGAGAAACTAGTTCGCCTTCCTTCTGGAACCCATATTTTCTGGTCTCTCGCCAAGGCTTTTCAAGGGAATTTCTGTCAGCCATCTCTTAAAGAATCGTCTTTCTTAAAAGATCGTCTTTCTTAAAGGCCGGCAACGCACCTGCAATTCCCTAGGTGTTGCAGTTGTTCATGGCCGGCAGTAGTAACTTAACATAAAGTGAACCGTATGCTCGTTTGCCCCCTCCCCTTTAAAAAAATACACAAAATAGGTATTTTCAGTAAACAATACAGCTTTAAATAAATTTTTGGTGTAAAAGTGATGACCATTTACATATATTTAAAAAAAAGTTAAGGTTTCAACATTAATATTTGGGATACAACCATAAATAACGGTTCTCCAGGAGAATCTGTTCTATTTATAACTTCTATTTGTGAACGGTAGGATAGGTATGAGTAAGACTTTACGCAACCGAACGCTTAAGACAAGTTATTACTCTCCCAAGCTTCATGTATGTGATTGAGAAGACTCATTTACTTCCAATCTATTAGTTTTTCTAAATAAATTATTTCTATCCTACAAAAAATAAACGGCGGAAACACCAATGTACAGCATTGTACTTTATAAGCTGTTGGAGATGAAGAAACATTACTCAAAGATTAATTCAATGAATTTGGTAATTTAAAGCCTTGTTCTAATAAGTAAATATATATTATGGTTGTAGCACGAATGGGAGTTTGACCAAACCACGCTCTCACAGAATACCAGCGCAAAATAACAACCTAATGCTGCTGGGATTCGTAAGGTGAGTTCGTATGGTGAGTAGTTTTCATGGAAACGAGGCATTCCATCTTACTCCTCAGGGTGACAACACATTTGTATTTTGTAAGGTTAATAACCCTTAAGCCATGTCTCTTTCGTCTAAGTTATTAGCTTATTCGTGTATTAGAAATTACTTACATTTTTGTCAACATTATTATTAACAAAATATAGTTATATTATTGTTTTTCAAAAATATTAGGTATTCTGTTTATTATTCTAAGAAATAATACCTTGCTATTGTTAAATTTTACGTTTTGATTATTGTGAAGGCTACATAGTAAGAACGTTTTTTTAGGATTTCTTAAACTTTATTTTTTCGTACCTTGGATATATACCCTACCCTATAGATCAAATCATTTAGTCCGTACAAAAGTGATCATAGTTCTCTATCCATCTGTCTGTCTTATCATTAGTCCCCAGCAGTGAAACTCTAAGAACTACATGACTGTAACAAACCTACCCGTACCATTATTGCGGTAAACTACGAGAGTCGTCCGCGTAAACTAAGAATACAACGAATAAAACTATAGACCTACAAAACTACTAACTTAAAATTAGAGAAAGTGGTATATCAGGATCGGTCTCTTGGCGATCGAGCATTTGTGCCTACCCCGCAAAGGAAAACGTAAAGCTATGGATTACCACTATAGCTTTACTATCAATTTTTAAAGAAAATTTTTTTCTTTAAAAATTGATTATTTATTACAGCTTACAATTAGCATTACACAATACACAGTTATAATGCAGCCAGTTTTAGGTTATTTGCTATGTAATTAAAATGATTTTTTTTCTAAACCGTTTTATAAGTTAATTGACTATTACTCGTTTGTTAATCTTTCACATAATTTAAACCTACTTAGCTGTGATAGTTTCCCTTTTAACTTCACTATATATTACTGATACTTTGAATTTTTAAAGTGTACGTGAACTTTACACATTTCCCAAAACAGCTGTTTAGTTGACTGTGGGTCCCTCTTAAAAAGTATCACTTTAAAGCTTAATATTTCGTAAAAGGACCCCTGGAATGAAAAAGTGTTGTTCCGTAATCCCAATATTTTTGAAAGACCTATCCAATGATATCCCACATGAAAAATGACCTGTCTAGGAGGTACCCATAATAAAAACTATTTCCAAAATTTTATTTCGCTTTTTTATGCGTTATTGTCCATATCATATCATCATATTATGCATGTTTAAATGCCAAACTAAGGCAGATAGGGACTCAGAGTATAACCGGGTATCGGACGGACAAACGGATATGGCGAAACTATTGTTACGAGCTTGAGGTTCGTGACAATGAAAACTGCCGTTTGAATTACCAAAATTTACACTTTTATTACCGAACACCAATTAAAACTTAAAAGATACTAATAATTAATCACACTGATTCACTCTATTTCGCTCCGCAGCTTCCCTTGTCTCGCCAAATTCAATACTGCACCGATCACGGGTTGCAGCGGCTTTAAATACACCTTTTCTACCAAAAACATCCAGAATATTCCAGTAAATACGGGCGCCGAACGACCGGGCGCAGAAAGTTCGTGTGGGGCTTCTAGAAATTTTAATTCTTCTATTCGATACTAGAAGGCGCTGTTGGTCGTAAGTTCAAGATTAACATTTTCTAGGAAGCTCTCCTCGCTCTGGTTCCCGACACTAGATGGTGCTAGTGCCAGGTACCTGACGTCTACTTAGGTGCGCAACACTGCCCCTTCTAAGACATGCTCGTCCCAAATATTATAAGCCCCGTAATAACGCGTCAGTCGATCCACATGGACGATCTTAGGAGTACTTTTTGCGCCTTTCCGAAACGGCTCCGCAACGTCAAGGAGTGTCCTCTCTCATGGTGCACCAACATTGTTACAACTCATACAATTTCAATGCACCTCTACTACGAGTTTGATGTCCCTTCTCCGCCTCACAACTTTTACATTTGCGACACCAATCCTCGACATCGTCACGGTAATGGACCCAGTAAAACTGTTCTCGGATCTTCAGTAGAGTTCGTTTAACTCCCACATAGACTCCTGAACAACCATTATGGTACAGCTGTACAACATTCGGCAATACCTGTGGTACACTGTTAGCCGCACAACCCTCTCGACATCAATCATCTTCCCCTTTTGCAGATCGCGTAGGGCAGCTGGATCGAAGATGGCCCCTTTCCCCACAACCGTAGCATTTTGGGCTGTAATTTTTATTGTGGTCGCAAACCGTAACTGCTGCAACCTCCCTAAAGTGAGAGCAACGATGATCCTGCCGCCGCAGGCGGTACCGTTAGCTGCACTACCCTCTCGAGATCGATCAATCTCCCTTTCTACAGTTCGCTTAGGGCAGCTGGATTGAATATGGCCCCTTTCCCCACAGCCATAGCACCTAGGTCTGTATACTTTATTACGGTCGCGAACTGTAGCTACCGAAACCTCCCTGACACGATGGGAACGAAGATCCTGCCGAACAACTTCCACCTCCAGTGCATGGGCCAAGGCGTCCTTAAGGGTCTCGTGGTGCCCGAGCCTCACAGCAGCTCTGACTTCAAGGTCGCGGATGCCGTCGATGAATATCTGCACCAGGTTCCCTTCGATAAGCGCAGGTACAGACCGGTATGCTTTTCGCACCAGCTTCTCCACCTCTAGAGCCCACTGCTGCAGTTTTCGTTGATGCGCTGCACCCGATCTTTAAGCGGTGCACAAAAGACGTGTTCCAGGTGAGCGTCGCCATAACTTGCCTCCAATCCCTCAAGGAGCTGCTCATAAGTCACTTCCTCACCGAGAGCTTCCAGAACAGTAAAGGCCTGGTCTGACTTTTATTCCAGCCGTTCGCCTTCATAACGGCTTCGAACTGGATTTTGTAAGCTGACCAGGAAGAAGTTGCATCGAACGGTGGTACTTTGAACCCACGTAGCGCAGGTGTAGTAGCTACTAAGAGAGCTGTAGTTCCACCGCCGAGTTTGAGGTCGTCCAGCGTTTTCTTCACGTCAGCCATCACGTTGTTAACCCGATTGTTCACTAGGTCGATTTGTGTTTTAGCTTCCTCGATTTGGGTTTCAACTTCCGACAGGCGGTTGTCATGTTGAGCAACCCTCTCCTTCACCTCCCTTATCTCTTTCTCAAAGGTAGCGTGAAGGTCCTTCATGAGGAGCATCTGCTCCTCTGACCGACGAGCCTGTTCCTCCTGTCGGCGTGCCTGTTCATCCTGTCCACCCCGCAGCTGCTCTTTCAACTGACGGACCTGTTCCTCCTGTCGGCGAGCCTGTTCCTCCTGTCAGCAAGCCTGTTCCTCCTGCTGCTCTTTCAACCAACGGGCCTGCTCTTGCAGCATCACTATCAGAGCACCTAAGTGAGGTGCTGCAGATGTAGGAGCTACTGACGGGCCTGCAGCCAGTGGCTGGCCCTCCGACGTCTGTGGCGTTAAACCACCAAATATTCTTTGATCCGTCTCTTGCTGGCGTTTATTTCGGGTACGGACACCCTCCGTTTCCTCCTTAGGTAAAATTGGCATGATTTCATCCCACTTCTGACACCAATTGTTACGAGCTTGACGTTCGTGACAATGAAAACTGCCGATTGAATTACGAAAATTTGCACTTTTATTACTGAACATCAATTAAAACTTAAAAGACACTAACAATTAATCACACTGATTCACTTTATTTCGCTCCGAAGCTTCGCTTGTCTCGCCAAATTCAATACAGCACCGATCGCGGGTTGCAGCAGCTCTAGATACACCTTTTACACTGAAACATCCAGAATATTCTAGTAAATACGGGCGCCGAACGATCAGGCGCAGAAAGTTTGAGTGTGGGGCTTCTAGAAAGCTTAATTCTTCTGTTCGATACTAGATAGCGCTATTGGTGGAAAGGTCAAGATTGACATTTTCTAGGAAGCTCTTCCCGCTCTGGTCCCCGACACTAGGTGGCGCTAGTGCCAGGTACCTGACGTCAACTTAGGCGCGCAACACTATGAATCTCTCACCGAGGGCTGCATAATATTTACGCTAGTTGTAAGACTACAGCAGTAGCCACGTCTGCTTTGAGTTTAGTCTACGTATATTGCGAGGCTCCAATATGTCACATCCCATACTAAGGAGCGCCCGCATTTCTAAGGAATGAGCATTATTTCGTTAGGCCTCTTGCCGTCGTCCTGGATATAACATTCTGCTCTAAAATACGTCTAAGGTACATTGGCACTGGTTAGGGTGCGTTGAATGAGGTCATAAATGGTGGTATGTCGAGGGTTGCGTTTTAATAGCTTGCTCGGCCGTTATGCCCAAAAATCTCGACCATTTCACGATAACGGCGATTATACATATGACGTACTTATATATAAGTAAAAGAAATAATAGAAGAAGACACAATCATAAAGAAATTTAAGAGTTTCCTTAATTAAATCGTATAAAAGTTCATTATATTTTTGTTATCACATATTATATTTTTACCAAAAGGGATGAAACCCGTTATAACAGATCCGAATATAATGAATATAAAGTTGTCTTAATCCTATCGTCTTAATATATAATTAAGGCTATCTGAAAGTTGAGTCATTTATGTAATTTCAAGTTGTCATTACATTATGATATATGTTATAGAGATATTTTGAGATCTTAAATATTTAAGTTGTACTGAAATTGTAAAACGTCTAATTAATACACAATGAAGAAAAATATTATAATAGAGTATTTACCCATTTTCAAAAATTGTTTTAAATGAATTTTAGAGTGATAATGAACCACTATAATTTTTATAAATTTTTTTAAAGCCGAATAGTGCCATAAAAATTACTTTTAATCTATCGTTTTAAATTGTCGCTGAAAACGCTAGCCGCCATGTTGTTTAACTTGTAACGTCACAGTCGTCGATTCTGCCGATTTTTAAAGGAATAAGATACTTTTTAATATTTAATAATGAGTTATCATCTAAATCGTTGTGTGTTGTGCCTGAATGCAAAAATATGAGCATAAGAACGCCGGGAAAGTTATCGATCCAAGTGCTAACTGATTTAAATATAAGAAATACTTGGCTAAAACTGACAGGAAGATACCCGAATACATTGTCTACATAAACCAGATTATTTTTCTGTGAAGATCATTTCGATGTAAGTATGACTTATATTTAACTATCTTATAATACAAAGGAAACATCATGAGGTGTAATACATATATATATATATATATATATATATATATATATATATATATATATATATATATATATATATATATATATATTATAAATAATGATTGTAATTATAGATAAACTAAACTATGATAGCTACATAACTTTGTTTTATCAAAATACACTCTCACCTGATAGGTACTAACATTTGCCACCATCAATTTATTTTTCCTTGGTAGATTAGTACTTTCTGCTCTCTGATTCGTCTTCCATGATGCCTTTTCAATAAAATTGGTAATAAAACTCAATAATCGTAATGATAACTTGAAAATTTTCGAAATAACACAGTTCGTTAGCTAGTTTTCCTAATCAGTGATACAGAACACACTAACGTCACGACATGACTAATATGACGGACACCGTTTTACAGATTTAAGGCATAAACGAAAAAAATATTCTTAAAATTGAAAAAAAAAATTATAATGCAATTTTATAAACAGAAATCAATATTTCTCTTTTACTTTTTACAAAATCTATCATAAACATATATTTTTTGATTTTATTTTACATGATGTAAAATCCCTGTTGACCATATGAGGGAGGTAACTTAGGACAAAACTTAGAAAATTCATTTTTATTTCTAAATAAAGATATAGATTAGCTAAAGAGTTTTATTTGAACCGCCGTAGTTCGTAATTTTATTACGCAAGCAATTGGAGTTCTACCCCACTGTGCTAGGCAATTAAGGAAAACTCAGTATGGTCTAAAACAATCTTAACATCTCGAGCACAGGCAAAATGAAGCTAACTTTTCAGTATTTTACAGGATATATTTTGGACTTAATTCCTTCCTCTCCATTCCATATTTCATTTTTTATAGGATAGGGTGACAAACGAGTACACAGTCCAACTGATGGTGAGTTGTTGCTGTGGCCTATACACTCCTCTCCCCTCGATTACGAATCAAAATGCAGATGCGTGGTCACCCGTTAGGACTTAGATGGAATACCTCGTTTCCAGTAAAAATGGTCTCCGGTTCTCAACACTCACCATACAAAATACTACAGCATTTGGGTGTTATTTTACGCTGGTGTTCCGTGAGAGCGTCGAGCCGGCCCTTTTGTGCTACAACCATAATATAGCTGCAGGCTGCAGCATGGCTCTCCCATGTGAAATTATTACGTAAAATTGTCTATAACTAAATAAATAATAATTAATGTGATTCTTATATTACATGGCTTCAGAAGTTTATTCACATGAATTATTAAGCACCAAAATACTTTCGAACAGCATGAACAGTTTTGCCAATGAATGTATGATTACATAGTCAAATCGTATGGAACCACGAAGTCGATCTATGGCATAGTTGTCAAATTTCGTCCACAACATTTGTTTTGTTTTATTTTTTGGGATTAGTTTTCTTGTTACCTATGTTTATTTACTAAAGGCAACCGGCGGAAAAAATGATTTGATATCATTTCCGTATTTATATTTATAACTTTCATTAAACACGCATACTTGTATATATAGAGGTCAGTGTTAAATACATAATCGTCAGTTAATTTTTTTTAAATGTCCACCACGCGTTGGTTAAACCTTATGCTGACCCAAAACCAACAAAGATCTAACAATTAATATTAGTTTTAGGCTGTGCTTTATTCACCGTATTTCTAATTATAATTTCGAATCTACATTTTATGTTTTTGTTCTTTAAAAGCAGTGCTGTAAAATCTGAACTGATGCGAAGTTCCATAACAGTTTCTTTATCAGTGCAATAAGAATATTCAAAGTACTTCAATTTATTGATTATAAAATTTATGATGTTCTCAATTATTGCAATTTGTAACTTTAAAATTTTTAACACAACTTAAATACAGTTTGCACTATAAAGAAGAATATTTTAAAAATTAGCAGTTAATTTTTTATTTAATACATACCAACCGTCTGATCTTCACGATAAACGTAAGTAATTTCTTCAATATTATGCCAAATACTTAGAACTTAAACACGGACTTCAGAAATTATTTAATTTTTATTTGTTTGACTTAATTTTTTTTACTTATTATTAAAAGTTATTTTTTTACATTGATTTCTTGGTAGATGTTTATACATTATTAAGTGAAGGGAAAATTTTGTACCTTTTTTATGCATTTTAAGCGTACGGAGGTAGCACTGCTCCTTTATTTATTTTTTTGATTCGCGATGTTTTAAAAAATCATCAATATAGTGTCAAAATTTATATATAATATTTGTTATACATCGTTATAGATATCGATTTAAAGATTAGTAATTCTTTATATCTAAGAAATAGAATTTAGTTCCTATTCAACAACATTGTACTCTAATTAACGAATTAGTAGCAACATGAGAATTAAAAAAAAATTATAAAATATTAATTACCAAAAATTAAAAATTAATAAAACATTAAACCAATTAATATAAAAAGCTATTTAATAAAATTATACCGTACACAGCTTAACTTAAGTAAAAATACTCGCTAAATCTCTGCCGTCCGTTATTAGCGTACCCAGAAGACTGGTTAAGTTTCATCACTTTATAGCTATGTAGATCCGCTGACCAAAGTATTTGCCAGACTTTGGGTCACCAGAAACATTGACAAGATATGCTGAGATATCCCTGTACCAACGTCTTGTTTCAGGTCCCCATGGTCCTAGTGTTTTGACACCAAACGGCACAATCATTTATCTCTCTCCGAAAATTACATAAGTGCGCCACTTATTAGACTCGGAAACAGCGGCTACCGCGCCTGCCTTGTGTGTAGTCGCCGGAACATGTGATAACGCTAATATGTAAACGTAAGTCGCATCCCATGCTAAGGCGCGGCTGTTTCCCATGGAATGAGCGTCATTCCATAAGGCCTTTTGCCGTCTTACCGCAATACGCCATTTGCCTCTAAAATTGCAGCCGTATTGGCACTGGTTGAGACCTGTCATTAATGGCGGCATGGTGAGGGATGCGACCAGCATTTCGCTAGCACGCTAGTCTGTGGTGACCAATAATATCGACGCTTTCGACCTAATCACACGCTGATCGCAAGAGAGAAAGGAGTGCTGTCAAAGAGTGTACTGTATTTAATGTGTGTGTGAGTGTGTGTGTATTTAATGAAGGTAGTACATTCAACTGGTAGTCCGACGTCCTCTCCACGGATGCTAGGAGACGAGCTCGTTTTGTAGGGTTTCCGCAGTTTTCTAATTTATTTTCCTAAACTTAAATACAGAGTAGATCATCCCAATGTTTCGACGAAGCTGGGTTTATCGAAAAATTCTTTTCGGGCCCAGTCCTATTGTAACAGGTCTCTTTGTCCTCAGTCAAGCAAGTTACAAACACATTAAATAAACAAAAATATTGATATTTACGTTCATACTGCTAAAATCACACATTTATAAGTCTGCCGTTTGTTTACGTTCATATTCCTAGTGTCAAACACATAATAGTCTGTGATCAAACAGTCGCACAGAGTAGAGATTGCCACCTATTTGACGTAACAGCGAGTAACAGCGCTTAAGGCCGCGGGTTCAAATCTCTCACGGAACAAGTATTTGTACGGCCTACAACTAATTATTCCAGGTCCGAGTATTTGCCCCTGTGAAATATATATTTGTAAACTGCCCCCACGATACGGGAGAAAATTTTAGTTTGGAAGTAACGTTTAAAAAAAAAAGAAAATAAGAATTTTAAAATGTTACCAACAAATTATTACTACTTAAATGTTGTGTGATTCCATGGCAGAAAAGCGTTTATTTTACATTTTGTATATGATAAACATATATATGTATTATAAATTAATGTGCAGTTAAAAGTTAAATAAGATGTATTTTGGTTAACATACGAACTTAAAAATTACGGTCTTCTTTCGACCACCGGATGACCACTAGTAAATATTAATGCAGGATACTTAACAAAGTTTGTAACTACACATTATGGGGTTCATCCTGTTGTAGGAAACCAAAGAGACACGTATGCCATTATTCAAAATGCTGTTTTAATCTATTCTGCTATATGGTAGTGAAAGTAGAAATAGGTAATAGCAGAAGAACTATGAGAGTGAAATTAATGCTGTAGAAATAAATTCATTAATAATTAATAGTTACTTTGAATTAAAAGACGAGAAATTGTTTGATAAAAGAACAGCGTGGTACGCTAGACGATGTTGTGATCAAGTCGAAGACCAGATGGAAGTTTATAGCCTAAATTGGTGATTTGTCGAATTTGGGCCAAATCAGTAGTACCTTTAATCAATGAGGATAATTGTATTGATATGTTTGGTGGTGAAAGAAGCGAGAGGAGTGTTGGAGTTGTACCAAATGAAGGTCTGTTAGTCTCTGCCAATATCTACTACAAATACATACATCTGTAATAATAGGCATTAAAGTTTATGTATGTATGTATTTGTAATTTTAGTTAACGATAAACAATTTTAACGATTTAGTTTTAACTCATATCTATTTAATTAGTTATATTTCACGAGTTAACTACAAAAGTGTAATAGTATTGTCTATTTAAAAGGGCTATTTTCGTTTAGAAAATGGCTAAGTGCGTGTTAGAGCACGCGTAAGTTAGTATTGTACGGATTAACTTTTAAATTTTCTTTAGTTTAAAGGCTACAACATTATAGTATCAATCAAAAATCTAACAGTTGCATTTCATGTGTTTAGATTATTTAAAGTAGTGAGGAGAGTAATAAACATTAAGGCAACTTTTATAGCTTATTGAGCTATAAAGTTGCACTGAGAGCACTAAGCTTAACTGTCAAAAATTTTTGATTGATATCTTCTATTTACACATGGAATTATATGCAAAACGAATATTTATAATATTATCAAACCTTAAACTTCATATCCTTTATTTTCATCTCAATACGTCAAAAACTCCAAAAGTTGCTGTGACAATGACAAATAAGAAACGATAGGCAGCATCAAATTATAAGGGTTCCTTTATAAGATCTTAACTGCGAAACCATAACTTTGAATTAATGTAATGGTCCAAAATAATTAATCACTTGTAATATTTAAGTGTTATACATTATAATTAAAGTAAGTATCTTAGACATAATCACTGTAAATTACAAGTTAATATTTTTGACATTGGTAGTTAATTTTTACAGATTCTACGGCAAACGCCGCCAATTTTTTTTGTAGTAGTTTCTAGTTGACAATAACATTTGTTTTACATTGTTGCGTTTTATTAAATTCAGAATTCAAATATATTTGAAACATTTTTACAGAAATCTACGTATAAACGTTTCAAAAATACTTGACAGTATTGCATTAAACTTTTTAAACAGTATCAAAACGCAACTAGAGAATATTTCATTTCTCAACTTTATCATTAAATTTAAATAAAATCTAATTTTAACCCTTACTTACCAAACGTAACTTATTCAAAGATTTGTGTTAAGTAAACGCAGAATCAAACTCCACTTCCTCCTGCCATTAATAATACCAGATTATAAATAGATCATCGAGTTTTATCTTTGCACATGCGGAAATCCACTCACGATGTGTAAACGTTAAGCTCGGTCGGTGAGCTCGTTTCGGTATAGTTCCGGATAAAATATTGGCAACTCTCGGGAGCGACCGTCGCGTCCCCACTCCCGCAGCTCACTGGAGCGGGGATCTCAACGGAGTCTGCGTAATAGGACAGCATCTCTACAGATTGCTGTATGAGAATAAACGCTAATAAATTACAAACGTTGTACACGCGTTACGTGAACGGGCCCATGTTCCTGATTAGTTTGAAGTCCTCCGCTAATGTGTCGAACGCACATAAGGAAGTCGAAAGTACTACAATTATTTGTTAAAAGAAATCGAATATTGTATTTATTCACTAAAAAGTCACAAGGAATAATCGTATTGCTATTTAGGAGGAATTTTAACGGTGGATTTAAAATTTATAAATTTACCTACTTTTTCTGACGTTATATTGAAAATGAAAATGTTTTTAACTCGAACGTCGAATATACTCGTACCTAAACCTGCCTGTCATTTCAGAATATTTTTGCAGTATACTTATATACATAACTATGTGTAACAGTCTATAATAAATCTCTTAGTTGCATCATAGTTTATAACATTTAATTTTTTAATCTTTACTGAACCATACTACTGTACGGTACAAAAGGAGGACTTAGTGCTAAAAGCATTCGCTGCTATCTTAGGGCAGTGAAAGCGGTTACTGGAAAAATGTTAATAAAATATTTATATATACAATCATTCACATATAATTAATAAATACATTACATACATGTGTTATAAAATTTTAATAGCAATTCATAAATGAGCCATTCTACGAAATGAGCCCGAGTTTTCTGCTTCAGGCTTATTCTATAAGAATTTAATTAATACTAGCGATCCGCCCAGTATTTGCACGTAATTTTCAGATCTCGACAACAGCGTCACCTACCGAGTCCAATTGTGAACCTAAACCATCCAGTTACCCACTCTGACTTAGTGTATTTACTCAATTCGCAAGGCGTACGGTCAAAAAGAACGGGTGTTACGATTGTCCCACATTTTAAAAAAAAACTTGATATTTTACACCTAGGTTCCACAATAAAATACTATTGTGCGCCCTGCGAATCGAGCGGGTATATCTTGTTATTGGTAAAAAGAAAGACTCTGACTACAATCTATTACTAATTAATGTAACAATCTCAGAACTTCAAACATTATGTTTTGCGAGCGTCATATTAATATTACTAAATTATAACACAAAATTTAGATGAGATACTTCAGAGATGTCAACGAATTTCACGCACCTCATAATTTAAATAAAATAAACATACTTGCCTCGGTTAATCTCTCTATCTGCTATCTTTAAATATTTAATAACATGCCGAATACTTGCATTTTGTGTATGACCACGCATAATCGATCAAAAAAATATGTTACTTTTAATAAAAGTAAAAAAAGTTTACGTTCTACAGCTGTCCACAGACAGCTTCCTAGTCACTATTGCAAGATTACTCGAGTAAGAAGCATATACCACGCCGCTCCAGTACGTGTTGAGGTATTTTACACATGAAATAAAATATTACATTTCAAATGTAATATTTTATTACTTGCCCATGAAAAATAATAAGCGATGTTACGGTAACCATAGAAATGTTTTATTGTGATATTGTTACGTATGGTGTTGCAGTCATAATTTAGGAATGCTAGGAGAAGTTATTTGTGATGAAGTGTTATTATAAAACTTCTTCCTCATCAGCCTATAGAAGCTCATAGCTGAACATGGGCCTCTCCCTTCATCGTAAGGTTTGCTTTTATCGCTATGCTGAGTAGCGAAATGGCAATTGTAGTACCTGACAGTATACCTCAATATGTATTTTCAGTAAAAAGGTCATAGTAGATTCCCGCAAATCTATTTATCGTTTGTTTGTGTGCCGATTGTCATAGTTTTCAAATATTTTCGGGTATATTATCACAGTCTAGACATATTTCGGGTTTAACTATCGATCATTTTACTTGCTTTAATTAAAATTTTTAGTAATGCAAAATATTAACTAAATGGAAATTTTATAACCGAATTTTTATAAACCAATCAAGTAGCTAAAAATAAAAAGTGCCGTCCTAGTTACCTCTAACTTTAATCGAAAAAAAATTGATTAAGCCTTTAAAGTATTGCAAATGTATTCATTGATTAAAATTAAACGTTTTTCTATATTTTTTAACTAAAATAACTGCATTCCCTTCACTACTCAGCTAAACAATACGCATCGCTGATATCTTTTTTGTCAGACAAATTTATACGGACGTAAACTAACACGATACTTTACCTAAGTATGTGTAATCGTAATATATACTACATACACACAACGTGATGTATTGTCGTACTGTTCTATTAAAGCCAGCCGGAACAAGTAGTTCACTTTGGGGTACTACGGTCCAAGTACTTTGAACACTCTATCGAGTTGTTCTCAGTCCCTGGAGACGCCAGTAACTTGAGGTATCTTCGATAAAGATTTAGTGGACTGTAATTTTGGTGCATACGGCAAAGGGGAAAATAAATAGGTGGGATAGCACGCACTGACCTGATGAGGGCTGCCGCGCCTTCCTCCTGGAGTGTCTGCTATACAGCAAGCTCGCCACGTGGTTCGGCGCACACGCACTCTCGGAACAGTCTCGTGAAGTCCCACACTCTCGACCTTTGCCCTTACGGGGGCGTCTCACACTTTTATGAGTTACAAAGACACAATGTCTGATGCGGTGAATATTAAACATAAACAGGAGAACTCAATGTTCATCCTGCGCGGTTTGCAGTTAATATATATAAGACGCGACGGGTGGCCGTGCGCTGCGGATGGCGTAATATCACTTATAGTATACTGACGCGCGCCGAGATCCTCTTTTTCCTCGGCGGCAGCGCGTGCGGTAGGAAAGGGAAGGAAGGAAGGAAACAAAAAATATCCACTAGTCATGTTGATAAAGTAGATATAACTTAGGACGAACTCAATGCGATATGTAATGTAATGTTGATAAAGTAGATTGTTAACTGGCGTTACCATTTCCTCCCGCCCTTAAAGGGTCACCTTTAAAAGACAACCGTAATATAAAAAGTAAAAGGAAAACAAATAAATAAGCGGTATATAAAGTGAGAGGATGCGCTCAATGCGCATGTCTCATCTACTAACCTTACTTGGTAAGCGAGAAAATGTATACATAAATATAATATTGCGGTTTAATACTTTTTTAATATATATAAATATAAACTTAATTCCTAATTTAGATAAATAATTATAATCAAAATAATCGTGATTTATTGTCTTGGGAGAGGGCAAATACGAGCAACAGGACGGAGATATGTTCCCTTAGTAGTTCTCACGGTCACTACTCGAACTACGTCATCCTTCGAAGGATGAACAGACTCGACAATCGCTAATGGCCAAGCAAGGGGCGGTTCATTATCATTTATCACAATTACAACCATGCCTGGTACGATAGCCGTAGACGGGGTGTTCCACTTCTGACGAACTTGTAATCCGTGAAGGTATTCCGTCCTCCACCGGTCCCAAAACGACTGAACAAATTTATCCAGTAAAGAATGCCTGTATAACAGACTGGTAGAGTCAGATTTGACTTTGGGTGCGGGTAATGACAATAAAGGTGCGGTATTCAAAAAATGACTCGGAGTAAGAGCTGAAGGCTCTGCAGGATCAGAACTTAATACTGTCAAGGGCCGCGAGTTTAGCAAGCACTCAATTTGCGCAAGAACAGTATTAAGCTCTTCGTATGAAAGTAACTGATGTCCGATAACTCGGAACAGATGCGTTTTTACGACTTTGATCATACTCTCCCAGGCGCCTCCAAAATGAGGAGAGTTGAGACAGATGAACTTCCATGTTATACGATTCTCAGCACACTCTTGCTCAAGCTTTGGGCGGTATTCAACGTTTAGAAATTTATAGAGATCGCGAAGATACGAAGCGGCACCTTTAAAATTCGTTCCATTATCCGAATATAAAAACTGAATCGGCCCTCGTCTAGAGAGGAAACGTTTAAGCGCAGCGAGGAAACTAGAACTACTAAGATCTGTAGCGATTTCTATATGTACAGCTCGAGTTGTGAGGCATGTGAAAACACATAAGTACGCCTTCTCGCTGCGTACACCACGACGACGTACAGGAGTGTATGCGATAGGACCGGCATAATCGCAGCCCGTGTGTGTAAATGCCTTAATAGCTTGTCTTACACGACTATGGGGAAGATCAGCCATCAAAGGGTAAGTTAGACGGGGTCTAAGCCGGAAACATATATTACACTTGTAGACTCTGCTTCTCACAGTGCGGCGTGCGGAAAGTATCCAAAATTTTTGACGGAGCAATGACAATAACAATTCAGGCCCAGCGTGTAAATTTTTAATATGATAATAGTCAATGACCATGTTCACTACATGATCACTGCGCGGGAGTATAATTGGATGTTTTTGCGTGTAATCTAATGCGGAGTTCGAAAGACGACCACCAATGCGGATTAAACCATTCTCAATAAAAGGCCTTAAACGATTGAAAGCGGGCGAGCAAGGTTTGTTACCTTCAATATTTAAATATTCCACTGCAAAATGCTGTTTTTGCAGGGCGCGGAGGATTATAACCTCAGAGAAACTGAGATCATCAGCAGTCACTACAGTAGTGTTGCGGCGGGGCAATAATTTAGCAAACTTACACACGTACGCAATTATACGTAGAAGTTTACTCCAAGAAGAGATGCGGAGTGCGAGCTCATAAATCGCAGAATTACAGACGGATGTGCACACAGTGTGCGACAAAATCTTCTTCTCAGGCATATTTGCAATAACCTCATTGTCTAAAGTACGAAGAGGCCATTGAGATGGATCTAACGAAGTCCACTGAGGCCCATGGAGCCACAGGGGGTTTGAAACTAATTTATTTGGCGTAACGCCACGTGAAAGTATGTCAGCGGGATTCTCAGTACCTGCGACATGATAAAAGTTATCAGCGCGAATATTGTCGGTAATCTGAACAACGCGGTTTGCAACAAAGGTCTGCCACTTGTGTGGCGAACTCTTTATCCAGTACAGAGCTACTTTTGAATCTACAAAGGCATAGACTGATATTGCAAGGTCAAGAGAATAATTGTCGAGTACTCTGCGAAGCAATTTTGAGAGTAAAACCGCTCCACAAAGCTCAAGGCGTGCAATAGATAGTGGTTTCGTCGGTGCGACTTTAGTCTTTGCACAAATCAACTGGACGGTGTTACCATTGACGCTCTTTACATGTATGTAGACTACGGCACCGTATGCGTGCTCGCTGGCGTCGGAAAACCCCAGGAGTGACGCAGTACAGTTTTTGGATACACCAACATGTCGCGGGATACGTAAATCATTAAGAGCTGGTAATTCAGCACAGAATTGCCTCCACATCTTAATAATTGGCGGTGGTGGTATGTCGTCCCAATCTAAATTAAGTTGCCAAAGCTGCTTTATTAACAATTTGGCGTACGCGACTGTGGGAGCAACGAAACCCATTATGTCCCACAGGCGAGCGACAGTAGATAAGATGGCGCGCTTAGTGCACGTCACATCAGCGGGAACAGATATCTTAAAATAAAAGGCGTCACTATCGGTAGACCAATGCAAGCCTAGTATTTTATGTGGCATTGATTTATCGAACTCTACTTCTCCTGTAATTTTATGGGAAGTAGGGAGGTCATCTAAAACAGATCGACGGTTGCTATGCCATTTTATCAGGTCCCATTGGGCACCCTTGAATAAGTCTATCAGCTGCCGAGAGGTCTCACTGGCCTCGGATTCACTGGGCATAGAGAACGCGATGTCGTCCATATATAGCGAAGTAAATGCGATACGACTCGCAAGCGGATACTTTGCGCCGTCGTCATCAATGAACTGTCTTACCGTGCGCAATGCATGGTATGGACTCGAAGTTAAACCGAAGCACACGCGATTGAAGTGGTATAACACAAGTGGGTCTTGTGGACGGAAGCGGTATAGGAAGCATTGGTAACGACGATCAGAATCGCGAACAACTATTTGCAGAAATTGTTGGCGACAGTCGGCTGTCATAGCGATTGGATGTAAGCGGAAAGTTAAAATTATATTGAACAAGTCGCCTTGCAAATTTGGTCCTGAATGCAGAATATCATTTAATGATCGCCCAGTGCTAGTCTTACTGCTAGCGTCCAGGACGATGCGCAGACGCGTTGACTTCTTATCTTCGCGTAAGACTCCATGATGCGGTATGACATATATTGGAGCGGGTTCATGAGAGTCATACGGCGGTGCGGGGGATATATAATTTTTAGCTAAGTATTCCTTTATGACGTCATCATATGCTAACTTTAATGTAGGCGAGGCTTGAAGTTTCCTCTCCAAGCACATGAATCGTCGTCGAGAGGTTTCATAAGAATCTCCGAGAGAGTAAACGTCATCCTTAAATGGCAGGCCAACAATATATCTACCAGTAAAAGGATCGCGGGATGTCATAGATTTATAAAACTCTTCACATTCAATGTCTGAAGGACACTTAATGGGCGGTGCGGAGGGTGGCTGTTCAAGCTCCCAAAATCGTTGCACTAATTTGTCAACGATAGGAGACTCTAGAACTGAGCAGCACGTTAAAGAATGATTTACCTGAAGTGTCGGCACTGAGCCCATAATAACGTAACCAAATACCGTATTCAAAGCCGAGGGCCCGGACAAGTCGTTAGACGAATAAATTACGTCTGGACACAGTAAGTGCGGGAAAAGGGATGCGCCTATCAAAACATCAATTTTATTAGGCATGCTATAACATTCATCAGCGAGTCTTATGCCATGGAAGTGTGATAAGACAGATGTGTCTACCACAGCGGTGGGCAAAAGGTCGGTGATTTGATCAACAACTAGCGTTGAAATATTGAAGTTAATATTCGAGTCGAATCGTGAGAAAATTTTAATATCAATCGATTTCGATTTTACAATTTTTTCAACTCCACCGAATCCCTTTACTACAGTACATTCGGTATCGTGTTGTTGAACGCCTAAACGATGACAGCACTCTTTAGTCATAAAATGGCTTTGAGCCGCGGAGTCTAATAATATACGAATAATTTGTTTCTCTCCCTTAGCATCGTAAGCAAATACTTGAGCGGTTGATAATAAAACAGTTCTCTGCGAACGACTTGCGCGCGCGGGAGGCGTTGAACGTTGAGAAACATTCTTGAACGAAGTACACAGCGCGACGTCTGAACGCGCACCTGCGGTGAGCGGTGGCGAGTGTGCGGGCGCGGGGGTTGTAGACTTCAGTGTAACTGGCTGAAGCGGTGGAGAACGCGCCAGCGCAGGGGAAGCATTATCGCTTCTGCGATGGAAGTGCAACAATGTGTGATGTTTAAATTTACAAACTCGACAACTATAATTTGAAGAGCAACTAGACACTCGATGACTTAAACTGAGACAATTCACACATGCATTGTTACTCTTTACGCATTTAAATCGTTCCTGCGGCGTCATTTTATTAAAGTCTGCACACTTAAATAGGTGTTGATGCACAATATTATCGCACAGACACTTTGAGCAACTAGTCGTCGTGCTTACGAACGCCTGATACTTCGGCGACGAAGTATTATTACAGCGACGATTATTACCGTTACCTCGTCGATTGTTTGGTGCGCTATTAGAATTTGTACTACTAGAACGCACCGAGCGTTGCAAAACTTTGGAGCGGGTCTTAATAAAATTTACTAAATCATCAAAGGTAGGTACCATCGAGTTATGACTATATTCGAAAGAGCGAATGGTATCCGGGTCCAGCTTCTCAAGCGCGATATGAAGAACAATTAAGTCCGCGAGATTATCTAACTTTAAGTTTTGTAAAGCGCGCACTGCACTTATAAAGTTATCAGTAAATAAATCAAAATTATTTGCGGTGGCCGATTGCAATGGCTTAAATTCGAACATCTGATTAATATATGTAGATGCTAGCATACGCCGGTCTTCATATTTGTCAACGAGTGCTTGCAATAAAATTTTATAATTTTCAGCGCAAGGAGTTATACCTGAGCATACAGATAGGGCTTTGCCCGTTAGTTTACCTAGCAAACAGTATAACTTTTCAGCGTCGGTAAGCGATGTGTTGTCATGGACGGTTGATTTAAAGCTAGCATAAAATAAAGGCCATGAGCGAATGTCACCCGAAAATGGCATAAGTTCGGTAGGCGGAAGTGTGAATCTGGCTTTAGATGGTGTACTAGTACTTTGTGAATTAGATTGCGAATATTGTAAATAAAGCCTATTTATTCTAGCCGTGTAGTGGCGGTTAAGAATATCCACTACCCCATATCTTCCCGTGGGTGTCGTAAGAGGCGACAGAGGGAGACAGGCAGGAGATGGGCAGCAGCATCTTCCTGATGACAACTGTGACGTAATAAAAAAACTGCGGTTGCCAACCCGCTCGCCAAGCGTGGCAACTACGGCAAATACCCCTCAATGAACAAATACACAAAAAGACGGCCCCCAGTCCCCGGCGGCCCCGCTATTCCTGGCTACGGTGGCGACCATGGTAACGGCGGGGCAGGGGGTGCTAAGAATCTCCGGTGGAGGTTCGGTTGCCACCTACGACGACTCGACCTGGCAACATATAACGCACGCACCCTGAGGACTGACGAGAAGATACTGGAGCTGGAAGAAGAGGTAGACAAGTTGCGCTGGCATATTATTGGATTATCCGAGGTCCGAAGAGAGGGGGAGGACACGGCAATCCTCGAGTCCGGCAACTTGTTCTATCACCGGGAGGGCGACCATCTGTCCCAAGGAGGTGTCGGATTTATCGTCCACAAGTCTCTCGTCAACAACGTTGTAAAGATTGGGAGTGTGTCGACGAGGGTCGCGTACCTGATACTCAGAATCACCAAACGGTATTCGCTGAAGGTCATTCAGGTTTACGCACCAACCTCGGCACACCCCGATGAGGAGGTGGAGGAAATGTATGAGGATATTTCCAGAGCCATACATTCCTCCAAAACCCACTACACGGTGTTGATGGGAGACTTCAACGCAAAACTAGGCACAAGAGAAAGCGGTGAGCTGAAGGTAGGGAAATTTGGAGTGGGGCAACGGAACCGAAGGGGCCAGCAGCTGGCCGACTTTATGGAGAAAGAGGGACTCTTTATGATGAACTCTTTCTTCCAGAAGCGGCCCCACAGGAAGTGGACCTGGTCGAGCCCCGACGGTTCGACAAAAAATGAGATTGACTTCATTATGACGACCAGACGACAACTGTTTAGTGATGTCTCAGTGATCGCAAGGGTGAAAACTGGCAGCGATCACCGAATGGTTAGAGGCACACTGAACCTAAACGTTAAGTTGGAGAGGTCTCGTCTAATGAAGTCAACGCTCCGTCCCCCTCGTGCTCTAATCCAGAATCCCGAAACCTTTCAGCTCGAGTTACGTAACCGCTTCCAGTGCCTGGAAGATTGCAATGCAGTGGACGATATGAACGACAAGCTCGTGGAAACTGTCCATGCGGTCGGAGCTAAGTTCTGCAAGACCCGCCGCAGAAGAACACAAAAACTCTCCGATCACACTCTTAATCTCATGGCTGTTAGACGGGAGATGAGGCTGCAATCGTCAACAGATTTGACAGCATACAGGCAACTGAACAGACAGATCTCCAAATGCATGCGGCGAGACTTACGCAACTTTAATACTTCTCGTATTAAAGAAGCGATCGAGCGGAACCAGGGCTCCAAAGTCTTTGCCAGAGATCTGTCTGCCAGAAAGAGCCAACTGTCAAAGCTGAAGACTGAGTGTGGCAACATCGTTTCCGGGACACCTGAGATTTTGAGTGAGATTGAGAGGTTCTATGGGCAGCTGTACACGTCATCGTTGGAGCCACACGCAAGTGTGAGTAACGATCCAAGAGCAAGTCTTATCCGACACTATTCCGATGATATCCCGGACGTCAGTCTAAGCGAGATTAGAATGGCTCTCCAGCACCTTAAAAACGGCAGGGCCCCAGGCGAGGATGGAATTACAGCGGAGCTTCTGAAAGCGGGTGGAATACCGGTACTTGTAGTCCTTCAGAAGCTCCTCAATTCCGTCCTCCATGGTGGCACTACTCCAGAGGCGTGGAGCAGAAGTGCGGTGGTCTTGTTCTTTAAGAAAGGCGACAACGCTCTCTTAAAGAACTACAGACCGATTTCCCTTCTGAGCCGCGTCTACGTGCTGTTTTCGAGAGTCATTACGAATCGTCTCGCACGCAGACTTGACGACTTCCAGCCTCCCGAACAAGCCGGTTTCCGAAAAGGCTTCAGTACCATAGACCACATACATACCCTGCGGCAGATTGTACAGAAGACTGAAGAGTACAATCTGCCACTTTGCCTGGCGTATGTGGACTATGAGAAAGCCTTTGATTCCGTCGAAATTTGGGCGGTACTACAGTCCCTTCAGCGGTGCCAAGTTGACTGTCGGTATATCGAAGTGCTGAAGTGTTTGTACAGTAGGGATACGATGGCTATCCGAGTACAGAACCAGAGCTCGAAACCTATCCAACTGCAGAGAGGTGTAAGACAGGGTGACGTTATATCCCCGAAACTCTTCACCGCTGCATTGGAAGACGTTTTCAAGCTACTGGACTGGAAAGGATACGGTATTGACATCAATGGCGAGTACATCACTCACCTTCGATTTGCCGACGATATAGTCCTTATGGCAGAATCGCTGGAGGACTTAAGCACTATGCTCAATGACCTCAATAGTGCCTCCCAACGGATAGGTCTTAAGATGAACATGGACAAAACAAAGATCATGTTCAATGTCCATGTCACACCTATGCCGGTAGTTGTTGGGAGCACTATGCTCGAAGTTGTTGACGAGTACGTTTACCTGGGACAAATAGTCCGACTAGGTAAGTCCAACTTCGACCGAGAGGTCAATCGACGGATTCAACTCGGCTGGGCAGCGTTCGGGAAATTACGACATATCTTTTCGTCAGGTATACCTCAATCTCTAAAAACTAGATTGTACAACCAGTGCGTGTTGCCAGTGATGACTTATGGATCTGAGACGTGGTCCTTCACTGCTGGCCGTATGAGGACGCTTAAGGTCGCTCAGCGAGCTATGGAGAGGGCTATGCTCGGAGTTTCTCTGCGTGATAGACTCAGAAATGAGGATATCCGCAGTAAAACCAGAGTGACCGACATAGCCCAACGGATTAGTAAGCTGAAGTGGCAATGGGCCGGCCATATAGCTCGAAGAACCGATAACCGATGGGGAAGAAAGGTTCTCGAGTGGCAGCCTCGTACCGGTAGGCGTAGTGTAGGGCGACCCCCCACTAGATGGAGTGACGACCTGGTAAGACATGCAGGAAGTCGATGGATGCAGGTGGCTCAGGACCGTGCTTTGTGGCATTACTTGGGGGAGGCCTATGTTCAGCAGTGGACTTGTGAAAGGCTGTAATGATGATGATGATGATGATTCTACCGCAAAGAGACTCAAACGCAATGAGGCTGTTATAATCAGGTTTAGCAATAGGGTTTATTTTTAATAAATGTGAATTATAATTATCTAAGACCTGTTTAAACTCAATACGTAAAGCATTAATATTAGAACTTCCATCAAGAAAACGCTCCATCGTGGAAGTGTTTATGTGGATGTCCGAGGACATATCATATATTTTTTGCACTATTTCAAATAAAGCATCTCGTTTAGCTAACAATAAAACCAACTCAGCATCAGGTGTGCCCTCATTATCCGAGGAATCGCTATTATTCGATGCTATTTGTTTTTTAGGCGGCATTACAACTTAAGTTATGCGGCAAAAATAATATAATTATAAGCGGGTAGTCAGTAAGCGACCTCGCTACGCGGTTGAATTATTAAATATTAGTTTCGTTAACGATGAACTTTAATTGTTAACTTTTATAATATTTATGAAGTTATTTACAACGAATATAATGCTTAAATATATGTGCAAATAATAAATGTAATTTAACAGTATAATCTATAGATGTAGTTAAAAGTTGATGACGCGATGTGAACAAACAACAAATAATTTATATAGATAATTATATATATAATGTTAAGAAAGGTTTAATGGATGCAGCTACCGAAGTATGTGGTGTTAGTAAGAGAATGAATGAAAGGAAAGACAATACGTTATGGTGGGATGACGAGGTACGTATGGAAGTTGAAGCAAAGAAGAGAGCATGGCTAGATTTACTAGCGACCAAAGCTGGTAACTCTGGTGGTAAGAATGATGAGAATGAAAGAAAAAAGGCAGAGTTTAAACGTTTAAATAAGAGAGTAAAAGAATTAGTTGAAAGGAAAAAGCAAGAAAGAACGGATAGGAATGATAGAAGAATATCGGATAACTTCCAGGCAAATATTAAAATGTTCTGGAAACTCGTAAGAAATACCAGGGGAAATACAAAACAGCCTAGATTGAATGCGATACGAGACGAGAATGGCTGTATCCTGAATGATGAAGTGTTGAGTCTAAAGAGATGGAAGGAATATTTTGAAAGCGAATTTATGAGTGAGGAGAAGTGTGAACTAAATGAAATAGAAATTCCGAAAGAAGATGAAAGAGATAGGGAGATAAGTATGGATGAAATAATGAAAGCAATGAAAAGCATGAAAGTAGGTAAGGCAGCCGGATATGATAGAGTTTCACTCGAAATGCTAAGGGCTGGAGAGGACGTGGTGGCAGGCCTGCTGTACACCTTGTTTAATTTATGTTGGGAACTAAAGCGGGTACCGGGAGACTGGTGCAAAGCCGTGATAGTCCCAATATATAAGGGAAAAGCGTCACAGCAGGACTGTAAAAACTACCGTGGTATCAGCCTTCTTAGCATTGTGGGAAAACTGTATGCTAAGGTACTAATTGAAAGAGTTATGAAAGAAACTGATGAAAAAATTTGGGATGTGCAAGCGGGATTTAGAAAGGGAATGGGGTGTACAGATCAAGTCTTTTCCATGCGCATGATCGCGGAGAAGTTTTTGGCGAAAAACCAAAGAGTTTTTTGTGCGTTCATGGACTTGGAAAAGGCTTATGACAGAGTGGACAGGGATGTGTTATGGCAAACGCTGAACGCATTTAGGTTGAGCGCTGGTTTGATACAGGCATTAAAGTCTCTGTATAGGGACTCGAGTGCTTGTGTTAGAATCAACGGGGTCTACTCGGGCTGGTTTGGCATCCATAAAGGTGTCAGACAGGGCTGTGTAGCTTCCCCGTGGCTGTTCAACCTATTTATGGACAGCTGTTTGGAAAATTTGAAAGTTGAAGAATGCGGGGTAAGAATGGGTGAGTTAACCATCAAATGCCTTTTGTACGCCGATGATCAAGTCATACTTGCGTCGTCGGCGGCCGAGTTGCAAATGATGGTTACATTAATGAACAGGGCATTAAAAGAAAGGGGAATGAAAGTGAACGCAAGTAAGACGAAAGTGATGGTTTTTGAAAGAGATGAAAGCAAAACGGTATGTATAATAAGAATAGAAGGAGAGTTAATTGAGCAAGTGGATGAGTTCGTATATTTGGGATGTGTATTCAGCATGGGAGATATGATAAGGACATTGAACGACGAGTGAATGCAGGAAATAAAGTAAATGGGGCTCTACACTCTATTGTGAAAAGTCAGAATGTGTCAAAAAAGGCACGTATGGCAATTCACAGTGCTGTATTAGTCCCTACTTTAACGTATGGTAGTGAAAGTTGGGTGTGGCAGAAGAAGCACGAGAGTAGAATAAATGCGGTAGAAATGCGGTCGCTAAGGAGTATGTTAGGGCTGAATCTGAGTGACAGGGTGAGAAACTGTGTGATAAAAGAAGAGTGTGGTTTGCAAGATGATGCGGTGACCAGGATTAAGAAAGGAATGCTTTGGTGGTTTTTTCATGTAGAAAGAATGAATGCGGAAAGACTGACAAAGCAAATATATGTTGCAGAAGTGAATGGAAGAGTCGGAAAGGGACGTCCTAGGTGGAAGTTTGTCGACCAAATTGGCGATATACTAAAAATGGGCCAAATTAAGAGTACCCTTAACCGACGAGCATGTATGCGTAGGTATATGAATGTGGAAGAGGCGAGAAAGGTATGTCAGGATCGTGCTAAATGGAAGTCTGTAGTCTCTGCCTACCCCTCTGGGTGACAGGCGTGAGTGTTTATGTTATGTATTCTATGAATATAGTTTTAAAATTACTATGAATGTCACCTATTAGGACCTATTCTAGTGTTCTAATAAGGGCGGGGTTAATCCGAAGTCGGATTAAAATATAAATAATTAATTATATAAACGCTTATTACGATAACGATCTAATAAGGGCGGAAAGTCAAGGTCAATCCAGCGAGAAGTGACCATTAAAAATGGAAAGTCAAGGTCAATCCAGCGAGAAGGACCATTAAAAATGGAGACGCCAGCAACTTAAGGTATCTTCGATAAAGATTTAGTGGACTGTAATTTTGGTGCATACGGCAAAGGGGAAAATAAATAGGTGGGATAGCACGCACTGACCTGATGAGGGCTGCCGCGCCTTCCTCCTGGAGTGTCTGCTATACAGCTAGCTCGCCACGTGGTTCGGCGCACACGCACTCTCGGAACAGTCTCGTGAAGTCCCACACTCTCCACCTTTGCCCTTACGGGGGCGTCTCACACTTTTATGAGTTACAAAGACACAATGTCTGATGCGGTGAATATTAAACATAAACAGGAGAACTCAATGTTCATCCTGCGCGGTTTGCAGTTAATATATATAAGACGCGACGGGTGGCCGTGCGCTGCGGATGGCGTAATATCACTTAGTATACTGACGCGCGCCGAGATCCTCTTTTTCCTCGGCGGCAGCGCGTGCGGTAGGAAAGGGAAGGAAGGAAGGAAACAAAAAATATGCACTAGTCATGTTGATAAAGTAGATATAACTTAGGACGAACTCAATGCGATATGTAATGTAATGTTGATAAAGTAGATTGTTAACTGGCGTTACCAGTCCCCTTACTCAGATTTATATTAAAATAAAAAGCTGTGTAAACCTTTTAAGTAATATTATTCTAAAGTATGAAATAATTATTGAAAAATATGAGTTCAATGACTTACGAGTATGGTGAGGAAGGGCTGAGGCGAGATATTTTTTTAATTTTTTCCGCTTTCAAGTGTTGTAAGCCATTAACTTTACTTTAGTCTTCACACGAGGACGAGTGATTTTTCAGGAAGGTCGAATGTTAAGAGTGAGGGTAAAAATTACAAATAAGCGGTTTAACTCCCCCACTCGCACGCTCGTACCTTAGTTCATTCAACGAGTGTAAATTTTTGTCGTCATTCTGTCCTAAAAAATAAAAATATAAATTTCTTCGCAAAAAATTCCGCTTAATAAATACAAGGATATATCTTACCTGGATTTAAGAGCACCTCCCGCCCTCCCTCATTTGCATGCACTAACTCAGTCACCACTTGTCCCAGCACCACTACTCCCAACACCACTATTCCAGGTAAGACAAACCATCGACGACAATACGACACGTGTTTCGCCTCTACACGAGGCATCCTCAGGTAATGTAGACTCTAACGCGGCTGATCTGAGTCTTAGAGGTCAGCCGCAGTAGAGTGCGGCAGGTGCTCCTAAATCATTGTATTTATTTAGCGAAAGGTTGCGAAGAAATTTATATTTTTATTTTTTATTATAATGGATTTCCGCAAAGTAACGCCTGATTCTATCAATTGTCATTCTGTCCGTCGTAGTAATACTTTTAGTACTAGCAAAGAGGCCGGCCTATTTCGAATCGTGATGGGATATGTTGCTGTTGACATCGTTAATTTTAGAATATATATTGTATTTACTTCTAATACGTTCCAAGAATATCTTACAATGTGATGTCTACTAAGTAGTGTTCATTTATTTAAATAGTTAAAAGTACTACTACTAGACTACTACTACTAGCCCTACTAGAGTACACATGTTAATCTATTTATGTATTATTATACTATTTATGTATTATTTATGTATTATTATATATTATATATACTATTTATGTATTATTTATGTATTTTGTTTTCAATTTTTATAAATCTCATTAC
The DNA here is from genome assembly GCA_036936625.1 of Parnassius smintheus behrii. Taxonomy (NCBI): domain Eukaryota; kingdom Metazoa; phylum Arthropoda; class Insecta; order Lepidoptera; family Papilionidae; genus Parnassius; species Parnassius smintheus. Next base: position 22,294,036 of record JAUPFT010000006.1, on the reverse strand, counting down.
ATCTCACATTCGCTGCACATACCATTTCTATGCCGATGACTGACAAATATATGCTCAGTCTGATGTTAACGATATCGAAGATGCGATCACTGAGCTAAACTCTGACCTCACTCGTATTTTTGATTGGTCTAGCAAATTCGGTATTACTGTTAACCCTACCAAGTGCCAGGCAATTATAGTTGGAAGTAGCCGTCGCTTATCTACATTGGATTTTAATTCACTGCCACCTGTAAAGGTGTCATACCTTAAAATGCTGTCATACCTTATTCAGCTACTGTGAAAAATCTAGGACTTATCATTGACAGCAGTCTAAGTTGGCGGCCGCAAGTCACGGAAGTAAGCAAAAAAGTTATCAACACCTTGCGTTGTCTGTATCGACTCAAGAATTTTCTTCCAGTGAGAACAAAGGTAATGTTGGTTCAAACGCTCGTATTACCATATTATGCAGATGTATGCTATGCTGATGCCTCTCAAGAACTTCTTAACAAACCGGATCGTCTTCTCAATAATTGTATTCGCTTTATCTTTGGCTTACGTAAATTCGATCACGTTTCTTCATTCCGTTCTCAGCTCAAATGGCTGCCTCTTCTACTTCGTAGATCTTTTAGAATCCTTTCTATGCTATTCTCTATTTTAAACGATCCGTTTATCCCTGCATATCTGAAATGCAAATCTCAGTATCAGGGCGATTCTCACAACCGATGTCTCCGTTCCACGGAAAAACTAACTCTTCATGTTCCTTTCTGTTGCACGGGCTTCTCTTACAATTCTTTCACTTCAAATGCAGTAAGACTCTGGAACATGTTACCCAGAAATATAAAAGAAGAAAAAACTAAACATACCTTTAAACGTTTACTCTGGGAATATTAATTAACAAAGCAGAAGTGGTTTCGGATAATAATGAAAATTTAAAAAACTTCGGAAACTGTTATATTCTCAAGTATGTATAATATAAAAATATCATATTTATTTATTGTGTATGTATTTATTGTGGGTATTTGTGTATATGTATAAAATACTATTCTATGCATGTAAGTAGTAATGTAAATGTAAATGTATATGTATGTGTATTGTATTTATTATCATTATATTATAATTTTGTATTTTTCCTTAAACCTTCAATTTTTTTTTCTAATTATGAGTTTTGCACCCATCACTAGATTCTCTGCACAAACCAAAGGTAGACTGGTAGAGAATGCCTTTAGGCATTAAGTCCGCCGTTTTGTACATTTCTTTTATGTGTGCAAATAAAGCTTAAATAAATAAATAAATAAAATAAATATGAACGATACGCAAAAGCATACACTGATTAATTTATAACCTATATTGTTTAAAAATTGGAATAATTATATCAAGCCAAGGAATTTTTATACAATTCAAAAGACATGACAAAAAATCTCTAATTATATTTTTATTTATTAAAATAAAACATTTCAACCCAACGTAGCATTATTCTTATTTTGATTTCGGAAAACTTATGTCTTCTACAAGTTGACTTACCCCGGGGGAAATAAGGAAAGGCAGGAAATACGATAGACATCTACCGTAAAAAATATTCCTTGGAATGTTTTTGTAGGCAGTAGTAATCGCTTAAGGTGATATAAAAGTGAAAAAAATGCATCTTTTTCGTCGGTTTAGACTTATAAAGTCACTTTAATGAAATTACGCATGATTTTGTTATGCAATTGCTAAATGTATAAAAAAAGGTACAAAACGATATTCCTACAGACATTTGATCGAAAAATATAAACAGGTGAGGTTTCGTATACCATTAACAAAAAGTATTTAATTTATAAAATGTTATATTCGATAAAAGAATAAATGTCTTGAAATTAAATGTTATTACTATTAAACAAAGCACAATATAATTTATTTCATTTATCGGAAATACAACAGGAGCTCCCACTACTGATATCAGCAATAGAAACAGTTTATTGTAAATAAAGATACACTTATGGCACAATCTATACCTCCAAAAATACATCATCTCGGAAGTATATCATGAGGTTAATTGTTAAAAATAGTATAGTTTTGAGGGGATGTTCAACTTGTTATCTTGCTTGCGCAATTAATCATTATCTGTAATAAGACAGCGTAACGAACTATAGTGCATTCAGAATTGACCTGTAACAGTTCGAACATATCGTAATCTGTCTCCATCACAATTATACACCGGTGTAACGTGAGGATCGTAATTACATGACAACACCAAAGGATGCAAAACAGCAACACTTCAAATCTTAATGTCAAGCACCAACACCACCTTGCACCAGAAGAATAACTACAACGGACATATCCACGATACTGTCTTAGCACTCGTAGAATGACTTCACTCGTAGGATAACGCAAGCGGAATGTCTCGCGCTCGACACCTACATTAACTTTATACTGCACAAACGAGTAGGGGTGTTTCTCCATATGCTAACAATTCTACCTCGCCACCATCTATAAGATTCTCCGCAATCTCTCGCGTACTCTCAATCCAACCGGTATTTTGAAAACGCGCCTACATATTTAATACTTCGTTGGCATACAATTATAAGTAATTTATTTGTTTTGAAGTTTTGTTACTTTAGCTAATTAAATATATTTTAGTTATTTTATATAGTTCGTTCATTTAGTTAGTTCCATGTACTTCCCTCGGGTATCATAAGAGGCGACAGAGGGAAACTAAGGCGGGAGATTGGCAGCAGAGTCTTTCCGGTAACAACTATATCACCATGGTAACGGCGGCCAGGAGGTGCTAATAATCTTCGGTGGAGTTCCGGTTACTACCTAAGACAACTCGACCCGGCACATCTAGGGGAAAGATAAACACTACTCTCCTTTTTGTAATACATTTGATAACACCATTTATTGATAACACTCGTTGACTTTTAAACTTTTTCTTACTGTTTTTATTTTGTTTGAGACTGCGTTTAAGTTGAAAGTATGTTATTCAAGAACATTATTCTACATCATTTAATTATGATTTTGACGACGAGAATGCGATAAAAATAATAATTTAAAAATATAATTTCACTAACGTAAAGTATTTTTCCAATAGTAATTAGTTTAAGTTATAAATAGCTTAAAATTTAAAATTTTACTTTTTTTTCTTATAATCAAGATTAATAATCTATTACGTAGGTGTATAAACAAAAGAAAAATGTGAATGTGAAGAAATTCCACTGCAACAAACTCCAGTAATTGAGTGCGCTAGTTCCCGGATGTTTGTGTATTAAAGAGAAGTTTTTATCAGCATCTACTAGAGAACTCCTAGTGTCGCACTAACTGCTCGTAATAAACAGTGGAAAAACTAAGACCATTGATTAGAAAAAGCGTAATTTGTTGTTTTTAATTTGCGTATCATAAGCTCGGTGCACGCAGTAACAAAATCATCAACATCATCGTCACTGCTGAACATATTTGTTTGTTTATTGTTTCATTTAAAAAAAAAAAACTTTACCTCGACGTATTAATAGATTTTAAAATATCTTTTGCACGATTTACACTTGAGCGGCATTTTATTATAATATTTATGGGTATCTTAAGAATAACATATTTTATAGGTAATGTTGAAAAATAAGCACATACTCCACCTGTTGGTAAGTGGATACGGTTGCCCATTGACATCTATCTTCAATTAATAATCAAAATATAGATGCGTTATCATAGAAATAATATGCATTGGATAGTCTCGTTACTAGTAAAAAGGCTCTCTGCTTTCTTACACTCACGAATCAAAGTTGCATTAAGCTGCTATTTTATGCTGGTATTCAGCAGTGTAATGTTGATTCTAAGAGGGTTATACATAAACATAAACACTCACGCCCGTCACTCAGAGGGGTAGGCAGAGACTACGGACTTCCATTTGGCATGATCCTGACATACCTCTTTCGCCTCTTTTACATCCATATATCTACGGATACATGCTCGTCGGTTAAGGGTACTTACAATATGGCCCATTTTCAAAATATCGCCAATTTATTTATATATATATATATATATATATATATATATATATATATATATATATATATTTGCTTTGTCACTCTTTCCTAACCTAGCTGACCGACCACGTGAATCCTACATGTCTGAGAAATCAAAAAAATTATTGAAAAAAAAATTTCACCCACCAAAACGTATTGGAGGAGCACACCGCATATATCCTTTTTTATAGAAGAGGGGGCAAACGAGCATGCGGCTCACCTGATATTAAGTGACTACGACCGCTCATGATCAACCGCAACACCAGGGGAATTGCAGGTGCTTTGCCGGCCCTTTAGAAAGGAGTAAGCTCTTTTCTTGAAGGTCAAGGTGGTAAACTATTCCACAGAGAGGTAGTACGCGGAAGAAAACTCCTCTTAAAACCTACAATGGTGGACCGCCAAGCATCCAAATGGTGTGGATGGTATCAGGACGTTTGCCGCGTAGTGCCTTCACGAAATTTAGCGGCTGGGATTAATCCGAACAATTCCTCATAGCAATCTCCATGGTATATGCGAAAGAAAATGCAAAGAGATGCAACATCTTTTCGCAGTGCCAGTGAATTGAGCCCATCGGAAAGCACTCGGTCGTAGACGATTCGAGCCGCTCTGCGCTGGATGCGGTCAAGTGAAAGGAGCTGGCACTGGGGAGCTACAGCCCAGAGATGGGAACAGTATTCCATGTGCGGTCGAACCCGCGCCTTGTAAAGTTGCAGGTGGTGTGCCGGCATGAAATACTGTCCCGCTGTGCTGAGCACGCCAAGCTTTTTAGAGGCCAATTTGGTCTTCTTTTCCAAGTGACCACGAAACTGCACGTCACTCGATATGTCGACGCCGAGGATTCCGATACTGGCTGAGGTAACAAGGGGAGTGCCATGAAACTGAAGAGATACGACAAAGGGGTTCTTTTAAGCGGTTAACTCGCAAACATGTGTCTTCTGGGGGTTAAACTGGACTAGATTTCGTTGCCCCCAATCCAAGACTCTGTTCAGCAAAGACTCGATTTCAGACACAAGTTTGTCTTGGCACTCGGAGACGTTTTCCAGAGAAATATTGGCTCGGCCGGTGTAAAAACATCACCAAAGCTGTCATCTGCATAGCAATGAATGTTACGGGTTTGCAACTTATCATTGATATGCAGAAGAAACAGCGTTGGCGATAGCACGCAGCCTTGTGGAACACCAGCATTAATAGGCTTACAATCGGAGCTTGCACCGTCTACAACGACATTGATGCTCCGATCTGCAAGAAAGCTGGTGATCCAATCGCACAATTTCAAGGGAAGCCCATAGCAAGGGAGCTTTGAAAGAAGCGCTTTGTGCCGAACCCGATCGAAGGCCTTCGCAATATCCAAACTAACGGCAAATGCCTCCCCCTTGGACTCTACTGCCTCCGCCCATCTGTGAGTTAGGTAGACCAGAAGATCACCAGCTGACCGACCACGTCGAAAACCGTATTGGCGGTCACTAATCAGCTGGTGATCCTCAAGGTACCTCATGAGCTGGCAGTTTACAATGGACTCCATTGTTTTGGAGAACAAGAAGGTGATGGCGATAGGCCAGTATTTCGACGGGTCTGAGCGGTCGCCTTTTTTACGGATCGGGTGGACAAAAGCCGTCTTCCATGATTTTGGGACTACGTCTAGGGAGTAGGAGTACCGCAACAGATGCGTTAAAACCCATGCCAACTCTCCTCAGCACAATTGGGGGGAAACCGTCAGGCCCATTCGACTTGTGGATGTCCAGGGGGAGGAGTGCTTTGCGAACCGAGCGCTGTGTGAACTGCACTTCCAGCATAGAGCACTCACACCGCGGGATGATCGGCGTCGTACTCCCCCCGTCTTCGAGAGTCGAGTTGGACGCAAAGAAATAGTCTAAAAGATCGGCTTTCTCCTTTGCGGTATGGGCCAGTGAGTCGTCCTCCCTGTGCAGAGATGGAAGAGATGGCTGACAGAAATTCCCTTGAACAGCCTTGGCGAGAGACCAGAAAATATGGATTCCAGAAGGAATGCGAACTAGTTTCTCGCCAATTCTGCCTATGTGCTCTGACTTTGCCTTGGCAATGACTCTTTTGAAGGACCTAGAGATGGAATTATACTTCTTTTTTAGAGCGCTGGTGTTTACATCCCGGGACGCTGATGCGTCAACCCAGGCTTGGTAGCACTTCTGCTTATAGCATGATGCTATTTTACAGAAGCGACCAAACCATGGCTGAGATTTACCTCCAATGGGCACCACAGAGGAAGGAATAAAACTTACATACCCTGAAGTACCACATCAGTGACAGAATCCGCAACGACGTTGGGATATTTCGGCGAGAAGAAAACCCGCCCCCAAGGGTAGGATGCAAAGAAAGACCGCATCCCATCCCAATCGGCTGACCTATAGTGCCAAACACGGCGGCAGCCTGCAGAATGCAACTGCGATTTCAGCGTGAGTGGCACGACACTCCGGACAAGACAATGGTCCAAGGACCCTAAAAGGGGCATCGACGGAAATCTGATATCCGTCTGGGTGAGAGGTCAGCAGAAGGTCCAACAGGGAAGCTGCATGATTCTCCACATCTGGAATCTGCGTAGGCGAAGTAACCACTTGTGTCAGACCTTATGCCAAGGCAAAATCATGAACAGATCTCCCTGAATGATTGGTTAAACGTGAACCAAGCCATTCGGCGTGATGGGCGTTAAAGTTCCGATGATCACGATCTCTGCGGATTGGATCTGCTGTAGCTACGAATAGAATAGCCATTTGGACGTGGTCGAACAGTCGGTCTGTTTCAGCATTACCGCTATGGGACCTATAGAGGCACCTGTAGACGCGCGGATGGTCGTCGCTGTCTACGCGTAGCCAAGTTGCCTTGCAATAAAACCCTCTCAAAATGGAGGAGGCCTTTAACACGCAGTAGGACGTATATGGACTAATATATTACTTTAGCTTAAGGCAAACGCACACACCTTCATAAGCTATCATAGCTATAATATAACATAAAATATAAAACATTGCTATAAAACAAAATACTACTAAAATAGTGTAAGATATGAATAAATTTAATTTCACCTAGTTCTTTAAAATTTTTATTTATTTTGTAGAAAATCAGTAAATAGTGTGCTCGCTTTCTCGTAACCCTTCGGTGTGAAAATAAAAATCAATGGCGCAATTCGCGAGACGAGGACGCCCTTAAATTATTTACTTTTCATTCCGTTCACTAAATGAGTAGGTTTATTGGATTAAGTCCAAAAAGCTTTGCCCTTAATTGGGGCTTTCCGACAGATAACTTTTCTGTTTTCTCAAACTCGGACAGTTCTCAAATAATGCTCCTAATTAAATTTGTATCTGAAACGGGAAGAAGGTTTTTTTTAGAAATGTTGTCACTTTTTCGTGCATCTAACAGAATATATAATATAAAGGTACATCATACACTTAGAATATAACTATCGTAACATAATCTATGTACTTATAACTTCTAATTGTATATCCCAAATATTTTCTTTACTCTACATGTTGCATACTGTTAAACTAAGGAGAGAGCTTTGTTACAGTGGAAAAGTTAGAGAATAATGAAATTGCTTGAATAATCGCCTTCATCCTTTGTGTGATAAAGATTGACAAGGGCTTCTTAAGGATAATTTAAATAACCAAGTACACTCATGGCAGTTTTTTTAATCGTTTTAATATTGTGTTCTTTAATAAAATCAGGATTAACGGACTACTCAACTATAATGTATGATGTGTTTTGTAGAGACAAATGAATAATACTAACAAAGTAGCGATCAATTTTAGATTTGTGTTAAAAATGTTTACATTATAAGAAATCGCTGGTTAGGTATAATTAGTTACAGTATAACAGTTAACAATTGTATTATTCAACCGTATTAGTGACAAAACGTAAATCGAATCGAAATTTTATTAAGCAGTGGGTGTACAATGTACAACTTTATAAAGGATAATTTCAATACAGAAAGGTTAATATCGAATAACTATGCAGTCCGTCGTCTGCTTGAAATAATTCCTCGCAGGAATGTTTCTGTATATGTGCACATCTCCTTGCTCTATTTACTCTAAAGACTCTAAACTAATATAGTACAAATAATTAGTTGTAAATGCAAACTGACTAATTAAGCTCTGGTTTCCTAGGATTGCGTTGCCTCTACATGAAATGGTCGTAATAAATGACGTTTTATGTTTCATTCAATATATATTTTTGAGCGTTGTCTATAATAGGTATCCTTTGGCCACAAAAAAGCGACCGTCTATCGACGTTTCATGGAAAGTTCCATCACCGATTATCATGAGCTAAAATACTACTGGAAATATATTTGGGGTTGTAGGTGGTTACTTCTACTACTACGTGCGTATAGTTTTTAACAATATTTATTCAAGAATTAAGTGTTTTTTTTGTTATGCAAGGGGAGACTTAATTTTTTTTAAAGTTTATTAAGAATAATATTATTAGTATTTAATTTTGTTGTGTAACTATTCTGCATTACGAATAGAAAAAGTTAAAAAGTAGAATTAAAATAGTAAGTACTTTTAGGTTACTTTTTAGGTTTTTATTTAGTTTTAAATAGCTATTAGCTACTTCAGATTATCTTTTATGTTTTTATTGATATGATTAGATTATTATTACTCTCAGATGTAATGTATATATATATGTATATATGATGATGTACGATAATATGTAACATGTGAGACAGATTTTTCAATAAAAGTTATGTATGAACCTATTTATTTTATAATTTATTTGATTTACCTACATATATTTTAAGATTTACTCATATCAATACAGCCGCACTGACCACGCAGAAAATCGTGATATATATATATATATATATATATATATATATATATATATATATATATATATATATATATATATATATGATCAGAATCTCGGAAGCGGCTCCAACGGTTTTCATGAAATTTAGTGTGAAGGGGGTTTCGGGAGCTATAAATCGATCCAGGTAGGATTCATGCTTAGGAAACTTCGTTTTATCCGTGTTTTCAGGCAATGAAAAACTGCAACAATATGTTTAGAAATTTTGCCGGCGCTTTACGAGATGTAACAGCTAAAAAGGGATAGCGGGAGGTCGCGATATCGTAGTACCGCGGTTCAATTCCGATGTCTTCGGTCCGATTTTTTTTCCTGTTTTTTCAAGTTCCCTTCTTTTGTGAGAAAATCTGTTATTTCGAGCCCTTTTTTAGTATGTTTTCTAAAAACACGAAAAATTATATTAAACTTTTGCTATTGCTATTGCACACATGATTTTTTATTTAAATAACTAGATCAGCTTTTTTATTATTTCGGTAAAGTCACAAAATATTATTGATATTTCATCAGTATGTAAATTGTATTTAAATATATTTTCCAAAAAACACGATTTCCAAAGAACATACCGAGCTACGCTCGGTTATCCAGTTACTTTATGTTAAGGATTATGCGATAGAATAGGAATATATTATATAGACAAACTATATTATAAACAATACGAAAAAATATTTACGTAGGCCTGCTTTTGAGCTGTCTCATAATGTGGATATTTACTAAAGTTACTCGCTTGGCAGGTGGGTAGACATTTGCAATTTTTATTTTCTAGTTGTTGCCCATCTCATGGTACCTTTTCCTCAGTCCCCTCTTATGGGTATTGTGATGTATAGACAACGTTAACCATATATACTCAGCACTTGAAGGAAAGGAAGGCTTCAGAATAATTTCCAAATCCTTACGTGTCACAATCAAAACGTCACCACCGTATTTCTGACAAGTGACATACAACATATCAATACATACAACATTACACACAAGACACATATAAATACATACAACTTTACATACAAGACATACAACATATCGGTGATCAAATAATTCCGTATCACTAATTCTGTCCAGAAGCCATTCATTATTAATATTATTTCATAATGACGTATATGAATATTACGATAAAACAGGTTTGTTTTAGTACTTAAGACTCTTGCATTTTTATGATATATTCTTAAGTTGTCACTGCTATACTCTACACCTATACCTACTATTACTACTACTACTACTACTACTACTACTACTACTACTACTACTAATAACTTCAAAATGCTACAAATTTGACTCCCCAAATATATGACTGAAAATGAACAGGTATTGAGTTATACGCATTTTAATTATTTTTCAATAATAACCTAGAATTTCATATTAAATTCTAAATAAACATGAAACCGTTATTGTACATTTTATTTTGATTTTATTTTATTTCGAAGTTTCAACCAAGGAAACAATCATAAAAAGTCCAAAAAAAATTTCGCAATAAAAAATTATAGGTCTAAGTAAATATTTTTTTCTATTTTTTACACTTTAATTGGTAACATAAAATGTTGCGTACTTCAAAAAATTACTATGACATGAGACATAAACTTACTACAAAAAACATGCCATTTGATCAGCTATCCAAAGAAGTAACAATATTCCAGTGAAGTCAATGAAGAATAATAATAAAAGGGTCTTTTACTTAACGCAAGAACGGCAAAGAATGATTGTTCTAAAGGAACGAACTTCCACACTTTTAGTCACTTGGCATCTGATTGGTTGTTAAAAATTATTCAGAAAGCAGACGGCTATTTTAAATTGAGTTGTAGCGACGACCTTTAGTTAGTTTCGACATTTGACTATCGCTGCGCAAGCACTTGTTTAAACTTCCTTCTAATAAACTCTTATTGCGTCATCATCATTTGTAATTGTTTTCAATCATTATCGTTATTGTTATTATTGTTACGAACTTGAGGTTCGTGACAATAAAAATTGCCGATAGAGTTACCTAAATTAACACTTTAATTCACTTTACACTAATGATTTCTTAAATTTACGCGAACACTACACATTGAATAAAACTATTATTTTCGGATTTTATCGCGTTTAATTACTTTAATTTATTTTTATTATTATCCCGACGTTTCGGTTGCTTTACAGCACCCATGGTCACGGGGGGGGGGGACTGAGATGTTTGACGTCCCAATGTCATAGTTAGTCCGGCTACCTTCAGTTTTTTTAATATTAATTTTTGATCCGATTTACGCAAAACGAGCTTATAGTATCATGAAGTCTTGCAGTGGTATGCTTGAGTTTTAACAATACTAGAGGACAAGATCGAGGATCTACAGCGAGAAAACCGTAAGGCCAACATTGATATAAAAATGTTCCGAAAGTGCCTAATGAGTCCAAGGAAGACTTATTAAAGTTGTTCCTAACTCTATCCAATAACATTGGCTGTAACATTGAAGAAAATGATATAAAAGACATCTACAGAGTACATAGGAAAAGTGACCAGTATAAAAGTCAAGTTCTAACGGAGATGACGTCTACTATGCAAAAAACAGAGTTTTTAAAACTAGCCAAAAACTATAATATAAGACACAAAGAAAAACTGTGCACAAAACACTTAGGCTCTACAAAAAATGAGTATGAACCCATTTACGTATCAGAAAAACTGACAGCAAGAGGAGCACGCCTACATTTTCTAGCCCGAGATCTTGCCAAGTCTAAGAACTACAAGTTCTGCTGGACGTCCTACGGTAAAATATATATCAGGAAAAATGAAAATTCGCCTATTATCGTTATTAAAAATGAAGCTCATGTTAATAGTCTTATGCAAAAGGAGTGACTATTTTATGTTACCAATTTAATTAACTTGCAACATTTTTTTCTATTTTTTCTTTTTGGTAATAAGGCAGATTTTCACAGTCGCTATATTACTTATAAAATATGTAATTATAAAGCATGTATTAACATAGTGATCATTGTTGCAATGAATAACTTCACTCGTATACACAAATGCACAATAATTTTAAATACACAAACTATATATACCACTAACTAAATAATAAACATTCTTCTCTGCAAAATACTAAGGCATACGTACAGTTTTTTAATCGGTTTCTTCATCTCACTAATTATAAATATCGAAAAAAAAAATATATTGAATTATGTAAAAATATATCGTAACTTAACAGCCCATGATGAATAATAAACTTCAACTTTGAAAGAGATAGACAGTAGCGAAACTGCTACCTCTATTTATTGCAATATTGATGAATTACCTAAACACTTAAACTCAAATAATGTAAAATTCACTGTTGTGTCCCAAAATATAAGAAGTGTGTACCGCAACCTTGACGACCTAACTTTAAACTTACTTCAATTTAAATTTAAGGTGGATATAATAATTCTTACCGAGTGTAGAATTCATATAGATAAACCTATTCCAAATATTAATAATTACAAAATGTATTCGACGACAAATCACGTGAATTAAAACGACGGGGTAGTCGCATTTATCAAAAATGGCGTTCAAGCCCATGTTAACGAAATAATATTATCAGACGCTTCCTGTATTCAAATTACTACGGCTTGCTTCGTGATTTTAGGTGCTTATCGATCGCCGGCTAACAATAATGCAGATGCTTTTATTAACTCTATGAACAACCATCTAGAGCTACTTAAATCCCGACGAAATGACTGACAGGTGATATAAACATAAACATAATTCCTATAAGTCCTTCTGGATTTTTAAATTGCAATAGCCATTTTAGTGCAGCATGGTCAGTTCGTAAGTGAAATTTTTGCCCCAGAAGATATTTGCTAAAGTGCTGCAACGACTTTAGCTTTGCTAGCAATTCGCGTCTTGTGACACAATAGTTCCTTTCCGGTTTTGACAAAGACTTGCTGAAGTACGCTATCACGACCTCTTGGTCATCATTCCGTTGAGACAACACACCGCCAAGTCCTATATCACTTGCGTCTGTGTCAACTATAAATTCTTTGCTTGCATCAGGGTATCCTAAAATTGGTGTTTTGCACAAACGGCCCTTGAGCTCCAGGAATGCGATATTGTAACTTTCATCCCAGCGGAAAAGTCGCTTCTCCTCGGTTGGCTTATGCAGAGGTTTGGCTATATCTGCAAAGTTCTTCACAAACCGCCGGTAATAGGAGCACAAACCCAAAAACGCTCTAACCTGCGTCTTGTTTTTTGGAACCGGCCAATCCTTGACAGCGGCGATTTTCTCTGGATCCGTGCGGATGCCCTCTTCCGATACTACATACCCCAAAAAGTTAACTTGCCGTTTGAATAGTGAACATTTCTTCGGACTCAACTTGAGGTTGGCACTCTGAATCTTCATGAGCACGCGTTCCAGGTTTTGAAGTTGTTCCTCAAACGTACGGCCCACGATGATGATGAAATCCAAGTAGACCAGACAGGAAACGCCAATTAGCCCAGTAAGTACAAGCTCCATCAGCCTTTCAAACGTTGCTGGAGCATTGCACAACCCAAACGGCACTACTTTGAATTGCCACAGACCCTTTCTCGTCGAGAACGTAGTTTTCTCCTTATCCTTAGGGTCAATTTCAACTTGCCAGTAGCCACTTTTTAGATCCAGCGTGCTAAACCATTTTACTCCTGTAAGCATGTCCAGCGTGTCATCAATTCTTGGCAAGGGATAGCTGTCCTTCTTTGTAACGTCGTTCAGACGGCGGTAATCAACACAGAACCGCATGCTGCCATCCTTCTTCTTCAACAGCACCACTGGTGAACACCATGGACTAGAGGAAGGTTCAATAACACCATCCTTCACCATTCCCTCAATCATGGTTTCCACTTCCTTTTCACGTGCTACCGGCAATCTTCTTGGCCGCTGACGGATAGACAATTCTTCTCCTGTGTTTATTTTGTGTTGAACTAAGCCAGTCTTTCCTATGTCAGCATCGTTTGACGAGAATACATCGGCGTACTTGAGTAACAACTTCTTCGCTTTGACGAATTCGTTCGGGGAGAGAACACTGCGACAGTCTTCCAAAAGTGTGGTCACTCTCATTTCTGAATCCTTGCTGGGGGTCCCACTCGATATATATTGGTACCGACGTAACCAATCCACTTCGTCACAAGTACCAACCAGTGTGCCTCTTTCTATAATTGGTTCCCTGTCACAAAGGTTCAGTACACGTACTATTGAGATGTCAGTGAATCTGACTAAGGTTCGAGCTACTTTCCATGGAAGGTCATTGTTTACCCTTTCCACAAGTACACAACGGTGAGCTTGCCCAGCGTTTCGGGGAAGACTAACCGGAACAATAATTTCCGATCTCGGCAAAAGAACAATCTTCTTAATGCTGTACACGTTCCCTGATAACGCACCTTCCATAAAAAGTTCCTCCTGTCCACATTTCAAAACACCTTGCTTAACGTCGATCTTACAACAATTATTCCTCATAAAGTCTAGGCCTAGGATGCAATCGTCCATTATATCAGCCACGATGACATTATGCAGGTAGATCACGTTGCCAAGCTTCAACTCCATCTCTTTCTCTCCACGGACGGGTATACGCTGACCGGTGGCTGTTACCAAATTAATGCGTTCTCGGTTGTATGCGGAGTCCCCAAGGAACTGACTTATAAGTTGGGAACTAACAACAGTACGAGAGACTCTAGTGTCTATGGTCAATTTACACGGCATTCCGTTGACCTCGCCCTTGATGATTAGACTGTTCCCATCATGGGTTTGTGAGATCGAGATCCTTGGCGCTCTTTTAACATCAGCCAGCACCTGCCATGCAGTTCTGGCTTTTACTCGTTTCCCTGCTACTGCTGGGCGGTGCTGTTGGCCACACTACCCTCCTGAGATCGTTCACCTTCCCTTTCTAGGGTTCGCTTAGGGCAGCTGGATAGATGGCTCTTTTCCCCACAGCCATAACACCTAGGGCTGTATCCTTTGTTGCAGTCGCGAACTGTAGCTGCTACAACCTCCCTGACGCGATGGGAACGATGATCCTGCCGCACGACTTCTACCTTCAGTGCATGGGCCAAGGTGGCCCTCAGCGTCTCGTGGTGCCCGAGCCTCACAGCAGCTCCGACTTCCAGGTCGCGGATGCCGTCGATAAATGTCTGCACCAGGTTCCTTTCAATAAGCGCAGGTACAGACTGGTATGCTTTTCGAACCATCTTCTCCACCTCAAGGGCCCACTGCTGCAGGTTTTCGTTGCTGCGTTGCACGCGATCTTTAAGCTGCGCGCGAAAGACGTGTTTCAGGTGAGCGTCACCATATCTCGCCTCCAATGCCTCAAGGAGCTGCTCGTAGGTCACTTTCTTACCGAGAGCTTCCAACACGGTTAAAGCTTGGTCGCGCAGGCCTAAGGTGAGTGCAGTCATGGCCTGGCTTTTATTCCAGCCGTTTGCCTCCATGCCAGCCTCGAACTGGATTTTATAGGCCGAGCAGGAAGAAGTCCCGTCGAACGGCGGCACTTTGAATCCACGTAGCGAAGGTGCTGTAGCTACTACGGGAGCTGTAGTTCCATCCTCAAGTTTGAGTTCGTTCAGCGTTTTCTTCACGTCAGCCATCACGTTGTCAACCCGATTGTTCACATGGTTGAATCGCTCCCTTATCTCTTTCGCAAAGGTAGCGTGAAGGCCCTTCATCAGGAGCATCTGTTCCTCCTGTCGGCGGGCCTGTTCCTCTTGTCCACTCTGCAGCTGCTCTATCAACTCTTTCAACAACGGACCTGTTCCTCCTGTCGGCGAGCCTGCTCCTCCTGCCGGCGAGCCTGCTCCTGCAGCATCACCATCAGAGCACCTAAGTCAGGTGCTGCAGATGTAGGAGCTACCGACGGGCCTGCAGCCGGTGGCTGGCCCTCCGACGTCTGCGGCGTTGCACCACCAAATCTTCGTTGGCCCGTCTCCTGCTGGCGTTGACTTCATGTACGGACACCCTCCGTTTCCTCCTTAGATAAAATCAGCATGATTTTATCCCACTTCTGACACCAATTGTTACGAGCTTGAGGTTCGTGACAATAAAAATTGCCGATAGAATACCTAAATTAACACTTTAATTCACTTTACACTAATTAAAGTTAAAAAACACTAATAATTATTCACACTGATTCACTTTATTCCGCTCCAAAGCTTCGCTTGTCTCGCCAACTTCAATACTTCCCCGATCGCATCTTGCAGCGCCTATAAATATAAATCAGCACCGAAATATCCAGTTATTATTATTATTATTATTCAAGTAAGCACGCGCAAGTTACCAAGAGTTCGAGTTTCAACTTCAAGAAGTTTAGTTCTTCGGTTCGAGACTAGATGGCGCTGGTGCCGTTGACTTGGGTGCGTGACATTAATGTTGTTACCATTATCTGTTACTCACTGTTCATTGTTACAGTTTATGTGCGTTGAAGTTAAAACGGAGTGATATTCTAATAAAGAATACGCCGATATTATGTACTGTTTTGCTGACGGCAACGCTGCTGGGGCTCGTGGAGAATATCAACGTTGCTTTCCTGATCACCGGCTTCCCCACGTTTCTGTCTTTGGAGCTACCTATCAACGATTAAATGAAAGCAACACTATTCATAGAAATCAAGTAGATACTGATAGACCACGACGTTTAATGGCTGACGATGAAGAAATAATTGTGCAACATTTTATTTACCACCCTAACTTTGTGGTAGACTGTCTCGATATGTCCGAATGGAAGGTATGGTCGGTGGTACACCTATCATGCCGACGTCCGTACCATTATCAACCGGCACAAACGCTGTACGAGAGAGATCCAGCGAGTAGACTCCAGTTTTGTCGTTTCATGCTGAACGCCAACGCAGGCGGAGAAAAATTTTTAAGAGACATTCTAAATACGGATGAGTCCACATTTGACCGAGATGGTATTATAAACTGCCATAATCTTTATTACTGGGCAATTAAAGTGAACAGAACCCCAAAAAAACTTAAAAAAAACAGCGTCACAGTGCAAATTTTCTTTGAATGATGTTTATTGTAAATGACAAACTTATTGGACCTTATTTTATGCCACAAAATTTTGAACGGAGAAATTTACGAATTTTTTTAACGAAATGGTTAGGAAAACTTAGTAGTAGATGTTCCAGAAGAAATTAAAAGTAATCTGAAATTAAAAGTTATTTGATTTATTACCATGACAGCTGTCCAGCCCACCTCCGGTTATCTGTTAGAAGAGTGGCTAAATACCCAAACAGGTGGTTTGGAAGGGGAGGGCTAATTCCGTGGCCTGCACGAAATCCTGATCTGACGCCGACTTCTACGTTTGGGGTAACATGAATGACTTAGTCAACGTGACCCCAGTGAATTCTCTTGAAGAACTTCGAAGGTGTATCTTAAATACGGCAGAGCAGATTAGGGCTACAATATCTTCAAAAATAACGAAAACCGAAGTTAGGAAAAAAATCAGAACATGTATCCGCTACCAAGGGGTTTACATGATGCATGAGCATGATGAATAGCATGAGCAAGATGTTTAATCTTCAAAAATTTTAGTACAAAAATTGTTTATGTTTAGAAATGATCCACGTTCGGTTAATTGGCTATATGTTATGAATGGCTCATTAAATGGGCATGTCTTTTTTTAAATATTTTTATGTCTCATGTCGTAGTAATTTTTTTGAAGTACGTAACATTTTATGATACATAGTGTAAAAAAAGCAAATTAAAATAATAAAATAATAAATCTCATAATTTTTATTGTGAATACTTTTATTCTTTTTATGATTTATTCGCTTGGATGAAGCTTCAATGAAATAAATAAACGTAAAAGAAAGCATACAAAAAAGGTTTTTTTTATGAACTACTTATGAAGAACTAAGTTTATTAAAAACATTCAAAGTCTGTATATCTCATGACGTGTTCATTTTCGACAATACATATGGGGTCAATAGCATATTGATTTTATCACGCCATGCCAGGAAGTTGTCGAGTTCTCAGTAAACCTGTACAACCAAAATAGTTTTACTATAATAAAAGAAATGTATATCTCTCGACATATTCAAATACCCGTTAGTTAAAGTAATAAAAAATGCACTTTTATTTAAAAACACACTGCGATTTTAATAAGTTATCATATAGCATTTAAAAACGAGTAGAAAGAATAAAACAGTATTACCTAAAGAGAGCAAAATATGCACACTTAAGTGACTGTCAACAGATGCGAGTGACTGATAACCGTTAAGCAATTTAAAATTTTAATGAATAGGGATGCGTCAGAGAAGCTCGTAAGGCAGGGGTAATAAGCATTTTGTAACATCATAAAAATAGAAACATAGTACTATAAAAGTAAAAGTCAACGATATAAGGTAAGAATAGTTAATAAAATTGAAAGAAATAATGAACAAAAACGTAAGTAAAAAATAAATTAAGCTATTTTGTTCAAATCAACCTTTTCAATATGGTGGAGCCACGTGTTTAAGGCTGCCGAAGTCTAGTTCCCCGGTCGAACCTTAAACCTACTACGCGAGATATTAACTAAAGTGGACTGTATATGCGGATGCTTCTACGCTTACGTAAAAGCGACTACTATAGAATGCGGTATAATGCACTCGCTCTTCCCTAAACTAAACTATTACGGTGCCAAATCGCTGAAAAGGAATCCTGCCTTATTAGGAGAACAACAAAATTGGAGCGGGTTAAACTATAAGGCAGTAAATAAAGGAGTGTTGACTCACCGGGGTTTCTTCTATCCTGTTGAGCACTAAAGCTGCAACTTCTGGAACTTCTTCTGGAACACTCCGGAGAGAGGCGGTGCGCGACTATATCTCACCCGAGGTGAGGGAACTTCTTCTAGACAGACACTCTGGGGCCCCAGGGGTGCGTCGGGAGAGAAGCGTTGTGGTTTCAGCGACGACTGCGGTGGAAAGAGCTGTTGTTCCAATGACTGGCGCGGTAGGAAAGAGGCCGCGCAACGGTCGCGCGTGCCTTATATGTCCTCGGCCCCGATGATTACGTGACATTCTAGAATCATCTTCTTGCCCCTCCCACCCCACCACCCCGATGTGTCGATGGAGGATCGAGGAGGGTATGAATGATATCGTTTTCCGGAAAGGAATAAGCGGCTTGGCACCTCTACCGTCAAATATAATAATCCAATGGTTTTTTCCGCGCAACCATCTCCCCCGCCCTTGAAGGATTTCCTTCGAATTAACTAACACAACTGGAGCTAAGATCAACTAACAAAATAACTAACTAACGCTAAGATTACTTAAATTCAACTACAATTTAATCTAGAAAGCTAATTTAAATTATGGAAGAGGCAGGGGGCACAAACGGACAACCGGACGCAAGTAAGACCCAACCGTGGTCTTAACGCGAGCTATCCTAACTACTCCGTCGGAACCGGGAAAACCTCTTCGACAATTCTTAACGGCCAGTGGAGAGGCGGCGTATTCTCTTTGGTGAGCACAACTACAGTTCCTACAGCTAAAGGCTCAGTTGCTGTGTTCCATTTTTGTCGAGACTGCAAAGTATGCAAGTATTCCATCCTCCATCGTTTCCAAAACGATTGCACTAACCGATCTAATAATTTGTGGCGTGCGGAAATGCTAAGTCTGTTCTCATCCATACCTGCGGCTGGCAAATACTTTAAAGGCGTTAAATTCAAAAAATGTGCTGGAGTTAGAGCCAGCGGTTCCGAGGGGTCACTAGACAACGTACGACAAAGTGGGCGACTATTCATTACGCATTCAATTTGAGCGAGCACCGTACTTAGCTCTTCGAAGGACAAAATTTGATCTCCTATTACTCGATATAAATGACTCTTTAGACTCTTGATATTAGTCTCCCAATTGCCCCCAAAATGGCTCGCGGCTGGGACGTTCAGAGACCACTCAATGCGGTTCTCGGCTAGAATGTGAGCGAACTCCGAATTATAGTACTTGCTAGCTAAGAGCTCATGTAGTTCCGATAGAATACGTTTTGCACCGACGTAGTTCGTACCGTTATCCGAATACAATCTACTTACAGGGCCACGGCGGGAAAGAAATCTTTTAAATGCACCCATAAAGCCTGCTGTGCTTAGATCACCAACGAGTTCTATATGCACCGCTCGAGTAGGTAGACATACGAAAATGCAGACGTAAGCCTTTGTGGATCTTATACCACGCCCGCGAGTGAGCGTGACCTTAAACGGACCAGCGAAATCAGACCCGGTGTGCGTGAAGGGCTTTACTGATTGTATTACTCTACAAGATCTAAGTTCCGCCATTTCCGAAAATGACGGCTTAGGGCGTGCCCGAAAGCAAGCTATACATCTGTGCACCCGATTGCGTATTAAACTACGTGCAGAAAGAATCCAATAATTCTGACGCAAAATCGACATCAACAAGTCGGGGCCAGCGTGCGAGTTCAATTTATGATGGTAATCGACTAATAAGTTCATGATATGGTCTTTACGCGGTAAAACAATAGGGTGCCGTTGGTCGAAACTCAATTGCGAGTTGGACAAGCGTCCACCTACCCTTACAATCCCATCCTGTAAAAATGGCTTAAGGCGTTGAAAGGCGCGACTACAAGCTCTATTCGATTGCAATCTTCTAATTTCTTCAGAGAAGTGCGCACGTTGAAGTTCACGCAATACTAGCGACTCGGCATAGTCGTAATCGGACGTAACGATATACGAACAAACACTACTTATCGACTTTAAACTACAAAGGCTACACTGTAACGACAAAAATGATTTAAATATAACACAGCGTATTGCTGTGGCGCGGCTAAACTATACTATTTTATTTTTAATTTTACGGAACACCAATAAGCTAAACAAACACTAAGGAAATACCAATATATAATTCTATCAACGACAAACTAATATTTAAATAATAAAACTATCCAATCACAAGTATGCAATTTCTAAGTGACTAAGCTATAATTATTAATAAGCGGTGAAACTATGCGATGAACGCTTCGGAACAACACTGCATATGGCTTGTTGCTCGCGAAGTCTCACCTCCTCCCGCCAATCAAGATTGGCTCCAGCAGGTCTATTCCGTAGCCTCCAGTGAGGCACGCTTTCTGTCGCAGCGGCTCGGTGTGTCCATGCGCCGCGACCGTGACCTCGATCCGCGCCGCGCGCGCTTCCGCTAACTAGATCGATTCGAGCACTGAATATGTCACCTGACGGGTTGCGGGGCGATCTAATCTTGCTAATATGGGCCTTGTTCGCGGTGTCGGTAAACCTAGCTCCAGGGCTATCCCTACTCGGCGTTCCCTTCGGCTGCGACGAAACTACAACAGGTTTACTAACAACAGACTCTAACGTCTTGCTTCTCGACCCTTCGCATAATTTATTACCCGAGCGCGGGATGTTCCCCTCCCCTATTTCCCGAAAATTGCGAGTCAATAATTCGGGAGGTTCAACAGCGACGGTGCAACAACAGGATGTTGCCGAAATGCTATCTATGATGGGGGCGGAGCCAAGGATAACATATCCCAATACGGTTTCCAGTGCGTAAGGCGCGGTATGCGAGGAGTTGCCCTTGACCTTATTGTTTAACAAAAGATGAGGAAAAAGCGATGCCCCAATGAGCATGTCTATGTTTCCAGGAACGGCGTAAGTGTCGTCTGCTAGAGTCAAATTTTTAAATTCAATCATTGCCGAGGTGTCAACCGAAACGGTTGGTAACCGTTCAGTGACCCTATCTACTACTAGTGCATTTATATCAAAGTTAACATTACGATCTATCCGAGAATAAAATTTTAAATTTATATATCCCTGTGTTGATTTACTAGTGCCTCCGATGCCTTTAATTACAGGACATGAAAGTGACCTATTTATTACTAAGCCTAAGCGCCGACAACATTGTCGCGTTATAAAGCTATTTTGGGCTCCGCTGTCCAGCAGTGCACGGACGCTTTGTTCGTTTCCACGCGAATCCCTAACCAAAATACGTGCCGTACCCAGTAACACGGTTGAAGGAGGTTGTGCTCCCATATTTGCCAATGAGCACAGAGCGACATCACCAGGTCGACCGCTAGAATCGTTGACCTTAGTAGGGGCGAATTCCTTATCCGCTTTACTTGACGCCGCTATATTGCTATTTTCAAAATGTAATAGCGTGTGATGTTTCCTGGCGCACTTGCTACATACGGAACTCGAATTGCATTTTGCTACTAAATGCTTATCGCTTAAGCAGTTCAAACATAGGTTGTTTGTCTTTACTAATTTATAACGCTCGCTTGGTGAATATTTACGAAAAGTCGCACAATTATATAAATTACCGTGTTTATCTTTACATACTAAACAAGTATGCTGGAGTGATGTTGGCGTAGCGGTTACGTAAGTTAACGACCCTGCTATTTTAGATGGTTGAGTCTGTCTACGGTCGACGCACCTTTTATTGTCCTGTTTAACGTTCGGAGAGCGCTGCATCACCTTTATTTGATCTCGCACGAACGATGCTAATGAATGAAAGGAAGGCATCTCCGAGCTACGATGCTCCATTTCAAACGCACGCACGGTGTCGGGGTCTAACTTCTTCAGTGCAATATGGAGAAACACCACATCCATAAGATCATTAAATTTCAAATTCTTCAGTGCAGCCACCGATGCCACAAATTTATCTAGAAATTGCTCTAAGCCGTTGATGTTCGCGGATGATATAGGTTTAAGATCGAATATCTGGTTCAAATTTTCGGAAGCTAACATTCTCCTATCTTCATATTTAGTTTTAAGCGTTTCGAATATTAATAGGTAATTGTTTGCTGTAGGTGTAAAACCAGAGCAGATCGACTGTGCCCTGCCACTAAGTTTACTGATTAAGTAATATAATTTTTCGGCGTCCGATAACGATTGGTTATTGTGTATATTGTTTTGAAAACTACTGAAGAAGAAGGGCCACGTCTTAATATCACCATTAAATACCGGAATATCTATTGGCGGCAACCTAATCGAGTCGCTTGGACGTACCTGTTTTTCCGGCTTTGCTTCGTTTTGAGATAGGGATCTCGCTATTTTTTTCACGCGACACAACATATCTTCGAATGCCAGCAGCGGTTGGTAGTTCACTTTGTATTTCGGGTCGATTTGTAATTCCAAATGATTAATTTGGTCTAATATTTTTTCGTAATCTATTCGTAGAGAATCTATCGTTTCAATTTCGGTCAAAAAAGTTTCCCGCACTGCTTCTATATGAATGTTCTTTATATAATCACTTATATTCTGCATACGCAAAAAGAGTATGTCCCTCTTAGCATAAAGCGTTTTAATTTTGATTTCACTTCCACTAACTGCCATTTTAAACTATTATAATAAAGTTATATCAATCACAATTAATCTCACAACGCACAAACAATAAAGGATGGACACACTCGGTATGCCGTATTACGTAATTAAATCGAACACCTGCGCAGCGAGTCGAGGTGACGCGTCATATGCTAGACTCAATAATTTTATCAAGATTGTGGGTAAGCGTATCAAACGGTTCCTATTACACTGTTTCAATTATTTAATAGGCTTTAAATTTAATCAAATACGAGCGCTATAAAACGAATAATTCTGTTTGCGAGTACCTAATCAAAATTTAAATTTAAACGAACACTATTTAAGTCTATTCTATAAATTGGAGTGCATTATCTAATTAATTAATTCAACAATTCGACCAAAATCCTGCCGAAGTGACCATAAAATGGTGGAGCCACGTGTTTAAGGCTGCCGAAGTCTAGTTCCCCGGTCGAACCTTAAACCTACTACGCTAGATATTAACTAAAGTGGACTGTATATGCGGATGCTTCTACGCTTACGTAAAAGCGACTACTATAGAATGCGGTATAATGCACTCGCTCTTCCCTAAACTAAACTATTACGGTGCCAAATCGCTGAAAAGGAATCCTGCCTTATTAGGAGAACAACAAAATTGGAGCGGGTTAAACTATAAGGCAGTAAATAAAGGAGTGTTGACTCACCGGGGTTTCTTCTATCCTGTTGAGCACTATAGCTGCAACTTCTGGAACTTCTTCTGGAACACTCCGGAGAGAGGCGGTGCGCGACTATATCTCACCCGAGGTGAGGGAACTTCTTCTAGACAGACACTCTGGGGCCCCAGGGGTGCGTCGGGAGAGAAGCGTTGTGGTTTCAGCGACGACTGCGGTGGAAAGAGCTGTTGTTCCAATGACTGGCGCGGTAGGAAAGAGGCCGCGCAACGGTCGCGCGTGCCTTATATGTCCTCGGCCCCGATGATTACGTGACATTCTAGAATCATCTTCTTGCCCCTCCCACCCCACCACCCCGATGTGTCGATGGAGGATCGAGGAGGGTATGAATGATATCGTTTTGTCGGAAAGGAACAAGCGGCTTGGCACCTCTACCGTCAAATATAATAATCCAATGGTTTTTTCCGCGCAACCACAATAATTAAATGTGACTAAGTATCTTACTTTTGTATTTGAGTTTTTTTTTAATTTTACCCCTTTTGAATTCAGCAAACCATCTAAAAATTTTTGCTGATTGTAACCGTTATGCCCCATTTACATTCAGCCCTGTTGGGCAGGGAAGTGAGCAGGGCAGTGGGCAGGGCGGTATGTAAACAGGCTACTCGCTGATACTGCTGCTGCTGCTGCCACCGCCCGACGATCGCTCAAATGTCGGTTTTTCTCGCGGAAGTCAAAGGACGGGCAGCAAGAGCGGCAGTGTGTGTTCACATTCAGCTCCATCGCTTACTTCGCGCCAAGCGCCTGGATGAACGGACGTGCGTGCCGTCTTGTTATTAAATAAGTACCATCTACCAAAATGCCTTTCGAGTGGAATAATGAAAATACCATAAAGTTTTTAGAACTGCTGGAATCAGAAAAAACTATGTGGGATTTCAACGATAAAAACCACAATTCATCATCTTCTACGAATACGAATTTTATTTTTGAGATAACATAGTACCTATGTACATAATTAATTACAAATTCGTCAAATTTATTATATTATTATAAAATTTAGTTTAAGGAATTAATGAACATTGACATTTTATATCTAACAACGATTAGTAATTCATTTTGATTATTTATTTATTAAAATGTGAAATAAGTTAAATGGTAATATTTGCATAATAGCCTGAGATTTTTAAATTTTAATTTTATTGTAGTTAAAATTACGAATTAATTAATACTGTAGTGTAATTACTGAAATAATAATGGCTTAACTAATCTCATATGATATTTAATGTAATAATTCAATTAATAATTTTTGAACAATTTACAGTATAAGAATTCAAATAGAGTGGATCTGTATAAGTATTTAATTGTACATAATACCTATTTGAATTCAAAAAGAAAGTTTGTATAAAGTTTGTATAATCTGCATAAGCTAACCGAGGAGAAGCGACATTTCTGCTGGGATGAAAGTTGCAATATCGCATTCCAGGAGCTCAAGGACCGTCTGTGCAAAACACCTATTTTGGGATACCCTTATGCAAGCAAAGAATTTATAGTTGACACAGACGCAAGTGATATAGGACTTGGCGATGTGTTGTCTCAACGGAATGGGGACTAAGAAGTCGTGGTAGCGTACTTCAGCAAGTCGTTGTCAAAACCGGAAAGGAAATATTGTGTAACAAGACGCGAATTGCTAGCTGTGGTAAAGTCGTTGCAGCATTTTAGCAAATATCTTCTGGGGCAAAAATTTCGCTTAAGAACTGACCATGCTGCACTAAAATGGATATTGCAGTTTAAAAATCCAGAAAGACAAGTTGCGAGGTGGATTGAACTACTGCAAGAATACGACTTTGAGATCGAACATCGCAGCGGGAGATCTCATGGCAACGCAGATGCATTGTCACGAAGACCTTGTCCTGAAGATTGCAAACATTGTAGAAGGCAGGAGAATAAGGAAGTGGTATCCGTGAGGATGCTCAGGGCAGACCACCTCAGCAACGAGTGGTAGGACAGCTTACAACGTGCACAGCAGGAAGATCCGGACATCCAGCCGATCCTGGAATGGATGAAGGCCAGTGCTCCCAAGCCCAAGTGGAGCGACGTCTCAGCGATGAGTTTGACCACTAAAAGCTATTGGACCCAGTGGGACAGCTTGCTGCTTCAGGATGGAGTTCTGTGCCGTAAATGGAAAAATGTTCGGGGAGACAGCTGTCATTTACAAATGCTCGTCCCTAAAGCTAAAGTATCGGATGTTCTACAGCTGTACCATAATGATTATTCAGGAGGCCATCTGGGAGTTAAACAAACTCTACTGAAGATCCAAGAATGGTTTTACTGGGTCCACTGTCGAAACGATGTCGAGGACTGGTGTCGCAAATGTTACAAGTTCTGCGGCTGTAAAGGGACCTCAGACTCGTAGTAGAGGTGCATTGAAGTTGTACAATGTTGGTGCACCGTGGGAGAGAATAGCCATTGACGTGGCGGGGCCGTTTCCGGAGAGTGAAAGCGGTAACAAGTATTTCATGGTTGTGATGGATTACTTCACTAAGTGGCCAGAAGTCTTCGCTATTCCAAATCTAGAAGCTTCAACAGTTGCAGATAAACTAGTTCATGAAGTCTTCTGTCGTTTTGGAGTACCTTTAGAGATTCACAGCGATCTAGGAAGGAATTTTGAATCTCAAATATTCCAGGAAACTTGCTGAGTTATGGGTACTCATAAAACAAGAACGACTTCTTATCACCCGCAATCTGATGGAATGATAGAACGATTTAATGAGACATTGGAGAGGTACCTAGCAAAAGTTGTAGACAATCGGCAACGAGAATGGGACAAGCACATACAACCGTTTTTGTTGTCATATCGAAGCGCTGTTCACGAAAGTACAGCAGTGACACCAGCTTTCGCAAACTTTGGAAGAGAATTGCGGCTGCCCGCAGACCTGATCACCGGGATACCACCTGATGCTCCACGTAGTATAACCGATTATGCAAATGACTTGCGGAACAAAATGAATGACGTTTATGAGCACGTCAGACAATCGGGCCAGCAAATGTCTGAAAAGATGAAAACCCGGTACGACCGCAAAATGAACAACAAAGGGTTCGATTAAGGTTCACTAGTGTGGTTGCATAATCCCATCCGCAGCAAAGGGAAATCTCCTAAGCTTCAAACTAAATGGGACGGCCCGTACCGGATTGTGACCAGGATCAACGATGTAACCTACCGGATACAGAAAGGTGCAAGAGGGACTCCTAAGATCGTCCATGTGGATAATGCTCGGGACGAGCATGTCTTAGGAGGGGGCAGTGTTACGCACTCAAGTCGACGGCACTAGCGCCATCTAGTCTCGAACCGAAGAACTAAACTTCTTGAAGTCGAAACACGAACTCTCGGTACCTTGCGCGTGTTTACTTGAATATTCTGGATATTTCCCTGCTAATTTATATAAATAGGCGCTGCAAGATGCGATCGGGGAAGTATTGGAGTGAATTAGTGTGATTAATTATTAGTGTTTTAAGTTTTAATTTGTGTAATGAAAATTAAAGTGTTAGTTTAGGTAAATTTTATCGGCAATTTTTATTGTTACGAACCTCAAGCTCGTAACAATATTAATGTAACATTGGGTTTGTGTGATTAGCTGTATTTCATATCATTTTTGCATGCCAATTATGGCAAAACATGTCAGTTCCACGTCATTGATCATCTTATGTGCCATGTTTTAGGGCAAATAAATTTTCCATCTATATATCTATCTTCTTTCGAATTTGAAATCTTTTACAATTATTAACATAATTTTGTATTGCAAGAAGACACAGCGCGGACGCTATAATTATTTCGACGTCTGCCATAGTCGAAAGCCGAAAGCGATGTGAGCGGTAGGGCAGTGTGAATAGACACTTCCCGCGATCCTGCTACGGCAGTATTTAGCGAAGTATTGCCGGCAGCGGGAGGAGCAGTGGCAGGGGCTGAATGTAAATGAGGCATTAAAACCAAATTTAAAATCATAATAGATCATTGCGCGCAAATATGTACGATTTAGATCTATCATTTTAAATGAAAAGTGCGGGAAGCTTTGCAGGAAAATTAATAGACCTTTAATATTGCTATTTTTAATGAATTTGCTTTTTAGAAACATATAAGACGATTGCATTCCATTTTTAAATTTCGAGCATCTAAATCTATTGAGTGACCTACAAATTATTCTTTAACGTAACGATTTATAAAATTGATAATGATGGCCTTCTCTTTGGTATTATATACTCGGTATATATAGTTTGTTTAAGATTTTTCGAATTTATACCCAACTGCTTTTCCCATATACTCCGAGATGTCAAATAGGTTTTTTTTGGGCTTTAGAGAGTACCCTATATTTCTATATTACTCAGCCGAGACCGTTGTTCCTTTGTCTCAATAACACTTTTAGGCTTTGGTATCTCAAGGTTTGCCATAGTGAGAGAGTTTTGAATCTTTACTATCTGAAATACAATACGTTCCAAACTGGAGACACGATCTTGAAAAAGATTTAAGTAAACTACTCTTGTACTCACAAGACTCCTTCAGATGAATTATTTCAACTTTAATCGATTTGACGTACTCGATAAAAATTGGGACTGTAGTAACTAGCTTTTTCAATAACATTGAAAGTCGCCGACTCCATACCAGGATCGGCACCAGGAGTTACTTCGGATTTTGGACAAAGGCTTAGCTGGAAGACATCATATTGCACTGAAAATATTTCCATTAAGCTTCTCGACCTGCACCTAAGTTCCCAGAGCCTCGTTCCGTTAAACCAGCACAACCAAGGTCAAAGTGATTTTTACAAACATAGCATTGTGCTCCATCGTTGAACTATATTGAACATGATGCACAGATGTCCATCGTTGGAGTAACAGTACCAATGACTACAATTGTGAAGTAAAAAGTTTGGTTATATATGCTATATATCGTGGGACGTAGATACCTAAACAAGAGTGCAAACCTTCTATACGCGTGCGCCTGTGTCCTGCGCTCACTGCCGACTGTGTATGGT
This sequence comes from Parnassius smintheus behrii, assembly GCA_036936625.1. Classification (NCBI taxonomy): domain Eukaryota; kingdom Metazoa; phylum Arthropoda; class Insecta; order Lepidoptera; family Papilionidae; genus Parnassius; species Parnassius smintheus. The sequence goes on along the minus strand of JAUPFT010000006.1, from coordinate 22,265,351 downwards.
GAGCGTGGATAACCACTGACCTATTTTACTTGTAATGAGATATTACATTCTGATGGGTTGAACGTGTCAGCATTTTGGATACGTAACGGGAATAAATGTATATGTCTATGGGCTACAGCATCCATTTACCATTAGATGGAATGTGTGCTCGTTTTGAATAAAACTATATTTACGGATTTTATCGCGTTTAATTACTACTTTAACTTATTTTTAAACTCCCGACGTTTCGGGTGATTTACAGCACCCATGGTCACGGGTGGGACCGAGATGTTTGACGTCTCAATGTCATAGTTAGCCCGGCTACCTTCAGTTTTTTTTTAATATTAATTTTCGGTCCGATCTACGCAGAACGAGCTTACAGTATCTTAAAGTCTTACAGTGGTATGCTTGGGTTTGGGTTTAATTTTTTTTAATTATAGGATACCAAGCAGATGACAGCACCATCCATCTTCTGTATTGAAATTAGGATGTTTTCAATTTTAATAGCCTCGCATATCATCCTTGGTAGAAATCGGTGTTCTTTTGCGAGGATTTATGGTTTATCAAATCTGATGTAATGGTGGAGATGACTTTGAACATGTTCACAGACTGCAGACTTCCCGGAGCGTCGGTACTTCATGTCAGCTATATGTTCTTTCACGCAGGTTTTTATGGATCTTTTTGTTTGACCTATGTAAGATAGACCACATTCACAATCTAACTTGTACACTCCTGCGTTTTGTAGAGGGAATATCCATCACTTGATCACTTGACGGATGGTAAAAATTGACAAATTATCTTTGGCGGCTTGTAGTATGTTTTAATGGAAGCTCGCTTCAAGATATAGCCAACCTTGTCTTTGACTCCTCTGACATACGATAGTACAGCAGGCACACGCTCGATTGTGCCGGCTTCACTCGGTCACTGTGACGTAGGCGCGGGACCCGAAGCTTGTTTTTTTGCAATACTTGCTTGACGTGCTGAAGCTCGGTGGCCAGATGTTTTCTGTCACAGATCCCTCGTGCTCTCTGAAACAAAGATTTACCCACGGTAGCTAACTGTGAAGGATGATGGTGAGATTCAACATTTAAATATCGGTTGATGTGGGTATTTTTCCTATACGCAGTGTGACCAATAGTGGTTTCAGGATTTTGGATGACTAAAACATCTAGGAAAGCTAAAGAATTATTTGCCTATAACTCCATTGTGAATTGTATTTTAGAGTTTATAAAGTTAAGGTGGTCTATAAATGCATATGAATGAGATCGTATTCATGTTTTTGTAATTCCCTTTTCTCGCAATTCATCAATTAAAGTAACGTTCGATCTATCAAGATACAAAACGTAATTAAGAAGTCGAACTCATCGCGCCACTTATCGAAAAGGCAGAACAAAGTCTTTATTATCAACTTGTTTATTTATATTTTAGATTTACATTAAACAGTCTTACTTTTTACAAAGTGTACACATTTTTTCTCAAAATATATATTAGTATTTATTATTTGCATGGTATTAAACCTAACACTAACACTTAACATTAAACTTCACTAACACTAACCCGCAATGCACATAATTTTCGCAAAAAAGTAAATACTATGGGCACCATTAAGTAAAATAATACAATTTCCAGTTTGTGTGGTTGAATTATTCATGTGCAGAATCTATAAACCAGTCCGCAAGAACATTTTACAAAGCAAACAAATTTTATTGATCTCTTAGGCGCTGTTTGCACAGCCACAATAAAATATTTACATTCACTCAACAACGCTTGGTATTACTTGATATAAATAACGTAAAATATGTAACATTACAAGAGAACTTAAACAGCTGTCAAATAAAAGTTGAGTTACAATACAATACCTTAAATGACTTCAAACTCGGAAGTCATGGGTTAGAATCTAATATTCGACTAATGTTGGGAACCAATCCTATCACGAGCATTTTCAGCTTACTTGGTTGAAAGGAATATTAATTCCTTAAATTACATGAAACCCCATTATGGGTTTTTACTGCCGCAGTGTTAGAGCCACGCAGCAGCCTTTTCAGTTGCACGTACTTGCAAACCGCGGTGGTACCACGACCACACAGAAGACCGGCGTGAAATAGAAGCTTTGTTTCTGCATTTCGTCTGGTGAGTGCAGATAGCCGGAGGTTCCATTCAAACCCCCCCCCCCCTCTTAACGTGGTTGTAGATTTAAATATAAGACTACCATAAGAGGGTACCAGTAGGTGTAGTCGTAGGTAGGTGGAGGTGAGGGAGAAGCCCTCGCTGAGTATCCACGCCCAAACTCCCCTACTCTTCCTGAGCGTGGGTGCTCAGGCTTCCCCTCGTACTCTGAGGGGAGCAAAACCCCGCTCGAGACTAAACCTGTTCGGAGCATACGGAGCAATAAGTCAAAGTTTCCCCTGCCACGCTATTCATGGATTTCTGCAACATCAGGGGACTTCTTTTAAACCTGAACGCAGTCCATTATCATCTGGAAACGGCGAAACCGGCCTTGCTCTTTCTAATCGAAACACAGGTGTCCTCTCCGACTGACACTTCACATCTCTCCTACCCGGGGTATAATAGAATACTCTTTTTTGCCCTGGACTGGAGTTTGCATGTACGTCAGACAGGACATCTGTTTTCGACGCCTCGGCAGCCTTGAAGGTACGGACCTGTCTATCTTGTGGCTACGCGTAGATAGCGATGATCATCCCCGCGTATACGGGTGCGTATATAAGTCCCAAAGCAGTATGGCCGACACAGACTGACTGATTGATCACGTTCAGATGGCTGCGGACTCCGTGCTACAACAGATGCATGGTGCATGATACATGGTGATTTTAACGCCCAACATGCTGAATGGCTTGGTTCTCGTTTAACTGATCATGCGGGTAGATCTGTTTATGACTTTGATTTGACGTATGGTCTGACACAACTGGTTACCTCGCCTAGCGGATCCCAGATGTTAGTTTCAAGGCACTCCCCTTGTTGCCTCAGCCAGTATTGGTATCCTCAGCGTCGAAGTATCGAATGACGTGCAGTTTCGTGGTCACTTGGAAGAAAAGGCCAAATTGGCCTCAAAAAACTTGGCATGCTCAGCAGAGTGGGACAGTATTTCATGCCGGCTCACCGCCTGCAACTTTTTCCCATCTCCGGGCTGGGGCTCCCCAGTGCCAGCTCCTTCCATTTGATCGCATCCGGCGCAAAGCAGTTTGACTCACTGGCACTGCGAAGAGATGTTGCATCTCTTTTGGTATTTTATCACATCTACCACGGAGAGTGCTCTCAGGAATTGTTCAGATTAATCCCAGCCGCCAAATTTACCATGAACGCACTACGCGGCAAACCTCCCGACACCTGGACCGATACGACTTGGGGACCTTCAAGAAAAGAGCCTATTCCTTTTTAAAAGGCGTATAACGCATTTACAATCCCCCTGGTGTTGCAGCTGTTCATGGGCAACGGTAATTACTTACCATCAGGTGAGCCGTTTGCTCGTTTGCCTCTCTCCTATAAAATAGGCGAAGTACAGTTTTAGTATTAAAACAGAAAATATTCTTAAATTTTGACAAAGGTTATGTTTAATTATTAAAAGTGTGTGTAGTGTGTAGTTATTAAAAGAGAATGTTTTAGGTTTTGCTGATAATATACCAGTGTGGTCATATGAAATCGAAATTGATGACGATATTGAAAGAAAAGAAGACTTTAAACGAAATAAACTTTAAACTAAACTTAAAATGAAAATGAAAGAAGAATATCTTATAGCTTCCAGGTAAATATTAAAATGTTCTGGAAAGTCGCAAGTACTGCCAGAGAAAATTAAATAGCCTATAATAAATGCGAGTTTGAAGTGATGGTAGCAATACTTTGAAAACCTGTTTAGTGTTTGAGGAGACATCTGAATTAAATTAACTAAGAATTTTTCTATATTATGTTGGAAACTTAAACGAGTACGAGAAAATGGTCACTGCAGGACTGTAAAAACTACCATAGAATCAACCTGCTTAGTATTATGGGAAAAATGTATGTTATGGTGTTGATTGCAAGAGCTATGAAAGAAATTGATGAATAACTTTATTGATCTGGCCATGCAGCCAGTCTTCTCTGGGAGATAGTTACACTATATACTTATTATTAAAAGTTTATAGTGAACGCATGATATGTGAGATCATGCATAATACCGGTGTTTTCTTAACTGAATCGAGCATGGATTTCAATTTCAATGTGTAGGAAAGCAAGCTCCAATCGCCCTAGGCGTTAATCCTATACAAACTAGCTATAGCCTCCCTGTCTAGATAAAGATCAAGAGGCGTTATGCACAGAAGTGCATTAAGAGCCGCTCCAGGCGATGATCGCATCGCTCCAGGTGCTATTAAGTAGGCAGCCCTTTGTAGACTGCTTAGTCTGTCCGCAGTCGTATTTTGGTTGACTTTGTTGCACCAGACTGTGGACGCGTAGGTAAGAATCGGCCTCGCTATAGGATGTGGGTTAAGAGGAGATGGTAAATATAACAGAGAGATAGAACGCAGGAGATACAGTAAAACTCTTCATTCTGTTGTGGGGAAGTCAGCATGTGTCACAAAAGGCACGATTGGCAATTTAGAATTCTATGTTAGTCCCTACCTTAAGGTATGTTAGTGAAAGTTAGGTGTGACAGGAGAAGCATGAGAATAGAATAGATGCTATAAAAGCGGTCATTAAAAAGTATGTTAGGCGTATACAAAAAATGTTAGGGACCGACTAAGATTGCATGAAAACTACTTTGCCTGCAATATAAATTTTCAAAGTTGTTGAGTTAGTAAAACTAATGTAAACTTTTTAAAAAAGCAAGTGATGTAGTACAAACCGGGAAGTTTACAAGTATAGGCTGTGTAACGTATGTAACGTAACTTTATTTTACCAACTTAATTTATTAAATCAAAACCAGATTTAACTTGGACAATGTGATCCGTATTTTATAATTATCCTCATGACTAATTTTCACGAAAGGATATACTGTCATACTCAAGGCACGCTAAAATTTATTCTAATTCCAGCGACCTAAAACCAAGACCTTAGATTATTTCGGCCCATTGATTTCTTTCTTCTATTGTTTACAACACCCCAGCCTATAAATCTTATTTATTGCACAAGTACAATTATTATATCATTTAATAGTAGCAAGCATTTTTACCGACATTACGCTTAAATATTTTCTTAGAACATAATAATATAATATAATATTTTCAGGACAGTAGTTACTGCGTTTTTATCTATTTCTACTTCCTAATAGCAGTTTCTCCTCCATTCAATGTTTTGTTCCCATTTAAAAGATATAGAATATCAGTAATTACAAAATTTGAGGAATACAAATAAGTTTTATGCAAAAAACAATAATTATAAGATCTCAGACATATATAGATAACGCAAACGATGACATCTTTGTTTGAAGTTTGTTGAGGGAATTCATTTTCCCGGTTCAGTACCCAATTGCCACCAATGATTATCTCGCTAAACATTTGCTAGAAATTGGGTCCTTACATATGAAATCAGCGTTTTGTCGTAGTGACCACTTTGATCTGAAATGTGTCCTCTTTGGTTAATTATTCCAAATTCAAATTTACAAATTCATTCAGCTGGTATATTTGAGTTTTGAAAACAGTCATTCACTTGTTTTTTCCCGATTTTTTTTTCTTTTGCGTCGTTTATCCGAGTACGGGTTCTACCGTGGCACCAGTGCTGGAGAAAAAGCTTGAATAATTAATGATTTGTACAAGCGCTGGTGTGGCAAAAGAAAGCAAGGTACGATTTTGGTTTCAACGTTTTCGTTCTGGGAATTTCGACCTTCAGAACCAACCCCGTGGACGGCCGGAGACCAAATAGACCGGGAGCTGGTGACAGGTGACGTTCCATGATTTTGTCGTGCATGCCTATTTAAGGCTTGATGACTAACCCTAAAATATCAAAGAATGTCGGGGCTTTAGCCACCCCGCCCGTCCTCTTCATAAGGAAAAGCGCTTTTCTTTTTGTAGCGAATTTTCGTGTTTTTCCGTGATAGTGTACTGCATGCCATTGTAATATACGGAAGTGCAAGCAAATTGAAGCTCTAATAATTGATGGCATGCACCCCGCAACGGCCTAAGATGATCAAAGGGTTCTGAAAACCAGAAAAAAATTAAAGGGCAATTCCGTGTTTTCAAATTGCATGCCGATGTAAAGAATGGAAGTTTTTGTAATAAAAACACTCTGGAAAAATTGGTATGTTTGGTTAAGTGTAAACATCGGCCAAGAGATAGCAGATGTTTATTTTTTTTAAATTCATGTATGGATCCAGTTTTATGACTAGATCAAATCGTTGGGTGAAATCAATTAAATCCTGCCACTGGAAGAAGATAAAAGTTTGTGTGTTTAAAGGCTACATTTTGTACTGAAAAAACCGTAAGTAATAAATAAAAGAACATATGAAAGCAATGTTGTTTGTGTATAAGTGTCCTTGACATGAAAGTGAATTGAACATATACACGTCCTTTCTAGGCTTCCACCAGGGTTAATTTCTAGCCCACCTTATGGTTTCAGTCCAATGACTTAAAATTACCGGATCAGTTGGAAATCTATGGAGGGAATAAAAGCAATTTGACATTACAATATCAGTATGGATTGTCAAGAATGACAGATTAACTTTTCAAACCAATTCACAATCGACTTTTTGAGGGTTAAATAACACACTCCCGCTCTTTTTCGCTCTAGTAAATGACGGTTCTGAGTGACCAGAAATGATAGATTTACAGGAAAGTGCGATTCCGTGCTGCCAAATCTATTTCGACCCTAAGCCTTAAAACGGTTTAACTCGGTTAAAACCTGTAAAATTAGACCGTTTAAAAACACTATACAGATAGCCTTTCCGGTTGATCATGACTAAAGATGTGAAGGCGGTTATCAACGACTTCAACCAAGCGGATAACAATGGTAGTTTTCGTTTTTATCGGTCGACAACCGCTTTTGATGGCTTGAAGTGGATAAAAACCTAATTTTTTGGGCAATAAGTTTTTTTCTCTTTGGTAATGAATAAACCACAGAAAGTCCTATAATATATTATAATCATCAATTTTTCTGAGATATAATTAGTACATTTTCAAGAATAATAATTCAAGTGATTATCTTAGGTAGGTATTTACTTTTTTTAAATATTAATTACACAAATAATTATTATAGTAATATAGTTTAATGAACCAACTAAAGCCCTCATTAGTAATGTAATGGTGAAAGAATTTTCAAAATCAGTCAAGTAATTTTCGAGATTAGCCAAAAAAACACTTTCATCGAAAGTAGCGCCATCTATAATAAAATACATCCTATATTAGACATATTTATTTATGCATAACATTTCATACAACATAACAAAGAATTTCCAAAATCGCTCAAGAACTTAACGAGTTTAGCTATAAAACATATTCGTTGATAGTAGTGCCCTCTATATTAAAATACGTTCTACGTTTCACAGTCATAATAGCATTCTAATGGTGAAAGAATTTTTTAAATAGGTCAAGTAATTTTTGAGCACCATTTCAAAAAGCGATTCAGCTTAGCCAACCGCACACATAGTAAAAACATAACCATACTTTTTCGTCTGTAGTGGGATAAACAACCGGTTCACAACGGTGCGTATCGGTTGCTTTGGATAAATATTCGTTGTCACCAGTTGCTATACATCTATTAATGACATTAAAATAGGGAAAAACATTTCATACGGTAGGCAACACTCGATTATTGCGCAGTATTATAACTTGTATTGACATTCAGATTTCGTATTATTTTATAAAGAAATACACCAGAAAATTATATATTTACTTACGAAAAGTGATGTTCTTATCATTATTTTTTTCCGAGAGTAATTTTTACATAATTTCAGAGCAGAAACAGTTATTTTGCGAAATTGAAAACACTGGTGCGTGATGTATGTTCGCAGTGAACGTCGCTGGCATAATGGCGGAACGATCGAACGAATACGCCAATATTGGCGCCTTTTAAATGGAAGCGTTTTAGGCGCGCGTACACGGTATCTGTACCTATAAAACATCTTTGTAGCTGCTAAACAACCGGGATTGGTCAATCGCCCTACTACTGATTCATGACAACGCAAGACCACACATTGCAGAACAAACAACCACTAAGTTAGATAAGCTACAATTGGACAGACAGTACAAGTAGACAGAGTATGGTGGATGTCTGTGACATCCACCATACTCCCCGGACCTTGCTCCAACAGATTGTATTATATTTTTCAGGACTTTTTTTACTTTTAAGGAATTTGGACATCTTCTTACAAGGAAACAAATTCAACTACTATTCGGCAGTCCGAACCATCTTGAAAGAGTTTATTGATTCTTTGAAGATGGTTCGGTATTGAAATGTATTTTACAAAAATAATTTACTTTATATTCCTGCCGTACAAAACGCCAATTTCATATATATATATATATATATATATATATATATATATATATATATATATATATATATATATATATATATATATATATATATAACGACAGGCCTGTTGGTCTAGCGGTTAGTGACCCTGACTGCTATGCCGGAGGTCGTGGGTTCGATTCCCACCCAGGACAAATGTTTGTGTGATGAGCACGATCATTTGTTCTGTGTCTGGGTGTAATTTATCTATAATGTTTATGTATTTAGAAATATATAAGTATGTTTATCAGTTGTCTAGTACCCATAACACTCTGCTTAGCTTGGGACTAGATGGCGTTGTGTGATAGTTGTGGAATATTATATATATATATATATATATATATATATATATATATATATATATATATATATATATATATATATATATATATATATATTTGCACTGATACATGCACATCTTTTGACGGCCTTTTCAAAGATTAAAATATAAAAATACTAAATATGACTGCCTCGTTGACCTCGCGCGACTGCTGATTGTTTATGTGGTCCGCGGATTCAAATGTCAGGTCGGGCCAAAATCAGTTATTACATTTTTCTTTCGAGAAACAGCCGAGTAGCAGCCCAGAGTCAAAAAACTGGTGTTGTTTTACCCTCGTGCCTACGAAAGCACGCAAAGCATTTAGTTTTGCACCTGATCACTTTCGATCGCCATTGTGACAGTTTGCCATTCTAATAGACAACGACAAAGAAGAAAAAAAGAGTGCGCCACCGTTGGCACCCACGCTCGTGCACTAGAATCCTGTCCTACGCAGATAGCCACGATGACCGAAATTTAGTGTTGGTGAGAGAATATCGGCAACCCCAAATCGTTCTTTGATCTCTATTCCAAGAGGTGACAGTAAAACAGGAGCCGTATAGCAGAAAATTCCTATCAACTGCTCAAAATAATTATAAACTGTTACTGTACTGTTACCAACCCACCTATTAAACTTAGCAACTATGACAGAATACTTCCTATGAGGCAATATATAAAAACACACACAAACACACACACACACACACACACACACACACACACACACACACACACACAAGCGCCGCACGCACGTACGCACACGCACACACACACACACACACACACACACACACACACACACACACACACACACACACACATCCATAATGTCATATCCACCTTATTAATTTCTAACGCGTGAACTGATGTCAGTGCAAGCATATTTTATGCGTATTATTTAAAACTTTCAGGTTTTATTATAACTGGCGATCCGAATCTCGACAAAAGCGCCTCTACCGCGTTCAAATATGACTCATTCAGTTTAGGAACCCATTTAAACACAATCAAAAACATCATCAAAATCGGTCGATCCGTTTTTGAGTTTAAGTGAGACTAACGGACAGCATTTGATATTTATATACAGAGATTGATTGAAATGCTGTATGGTAAAACTATTTTATTTACACAATATGTTATTGAAAATTTTAAATTAACCCTAAATCTTTTATTTCTATCGCCTTTTTGTGTAATATTAAGGTGTCAACGAAATGGGCCGCTATGAGAATCGAGGGGCAATAAATTCCTACTCAGCTACACAGAACTATGAGTTCCGATTATTTCACGCCATTTATTCTTTTCATTCACCGTCTGTTTAATATACGATTCCAGGCGAAAATTCTCAGCAAAATTTTCCAGCTAGATATAATGGAGTTAATAAATATATATGGTTATAGAATTTAAAATAAAGAGATATATCATCAATTTTAGGTATAAAGAGTAATCTAGTACTCTACTCTGCTTTTTTTGATACTGTATTAGGGTTTTTCTCAAATTCGTATTTTTTTGTGTTTAACTACGTAATCTCATTATATGCACTGGGTTGCAGAGTAGGTGATCAATTTCATTAACTTTTTTCATTAATTTCATTTACTTATTAAGATCAATAAGTTGCGAATTTTCGAGTAGGTTAATATCGGGTGAGGTCATCTTCGAGATGTTTCCAACATTATGTTTGTATTACCGCAATCCGAATCTGAATAAGCTGTGTCTCGCCAGCAACGTAAAGTTAGGAATTTGCATGTAGAAAAAGCCAAAGTTAGGGGTTTGGTATGTGCTAATTAGGTGCCAAGTTTAAAAATTAAGTTGAAAATTGCGTGGGTTCTAAAACGTATCTTTAGCAACGCAGTGATGACAATAGTATACGTTAAATATTTCTAGCAAGTAATTAAGTGCAAATATAGGCAATGACAAAGCACCCCTTATAAAAATAATGTCGTAATTCTGAACAAAGCCGGTACAAAAATCGCAATCAAATCAAAATCGGTTATAAAATTAAGTGCTTTTAAAAACACAACTCACTTTCTTACACAGGAGTATTGACATGGCTATTGCGGTAGCTTCGGCGCTGCGGGAAGTGCAGCCCCGTAGCAAATCACACGCACCCATGGCCACCTGCAGCTTCGGCTTATTGGTCGCCTTCGGCGCTCAGCTTCAGCCGCTACGGCTCGTACAGATGCCTGCGATTTGCTACAGCTGGTGGGATCTGCTCCCCTCCGCGTCTACGGTTTTACAAAAACATTCTAGGGATAGGGTAGAGAGGACTATGTGGAGTTGGGACGTTCCAATTTGCTTTCAGTTGTAATTAGCGAAATACATTTTGACGATACGCCACTGAGACTTAATTTTTTGAGTGTGGGTGCTGTTGCCACAAAATAGTTTTCAGGGTAATATGATAAACCTTTTTGTGTTGGTACCCATCGGTCGTAGGTTCTTTGAGCTATATAGCCGGCACATTACTACTTCAGCTTTATAATCCGTTGTGCTATGCCAGCCGTTTTGGTTTTACTATGGATATCCTCATTTTAAGTTTATTACGCAGGGAAACCCCAAGTAAAGCCCTTTCTATAGCTTGCTAAGCGACCACGAGTGTCCCCATTCCGGCAGCAGTGAAGAACCACGTCTCGCTCCATAAATTATCGCTGGCAACACGCACTGGTTGCACAATCTTGTTTACAGGTTTTTAGAAATACCTAACGAGAAAATGTGTCGTAATTTTCCGAACGGTGCCCAACCGAGTTTAATCCGTCGATTGACCTCTCGGTCGAAGTTTGACTTACCTAGTCGGACTATTTGTCCAACGTAAAACGTACTCGTCAACAATTTTGACCGAAATGCTCCCAACTACTACCGGCATAGTTGTGACATGGACATTAAATATGACCTTTGTTTTGGCCATGTTCATCTTAAGACCTATCCGTTGAGAGACTCTACTGAGATCATTAAACATAGTGCTTCGGTCCTCCAGCGATTCTGCTATAAGGACTATATCGTCAGAAAATCGAAGGTGAGTATCCTTTCCAGTCCAGTAGCTTGTAAACGTTTTCCAATGCAGAAGTGAAGAGTCTCGGGGATATAACGTCACCCTGTCTTAACCTCTCTCTGCAGTTGGATTGGTTTCGTACTCTGGTTCTGTACTCAGATAGCCATCGTAGCCCTACTGAACAAACACTTCAGCACTTTGATATACCGACAGTCAACTTGGAATCGCTGAAGAGACTGTAGCACCGCCCAAATTCCGACGGAATCAAAGGCTTTCTCATATTTAACATACGCCAGGCAAAGTTCGATTTTCTGTAAAATCTGCCGCAGGGCATGTATGTTGTCTATGGTACTGAAGCCTTTTCGGAAACCAACTAGATCGAGAGGATGGTGGTCATCGAGTCTGAGTGAAAGACGCTTCGTAATGACTCTCGAAAACAGCTCGTTGATGCGGCTCAGAAAGGAAATCAGTCTGTAGTTATTCAAGAGAGCGTTGTCGCCTTTCTTGAAGAAGAAGACCACCGCACTTCTGCTTCATGCCTCCAAAGTAGTGCCATCATGGAGGACGGAATTGAAGAGCCTCTAAAGGACATTAAGTACCGGTGTTCCACACGCTTACAGAAGTTTCACTGCAATTTCATCCTCGCCTGGGGCCTTGCCGTTTTTAAGGTATTGACGAGCCATTCTAATCTCGCTCAGACTGACGTATGGATCATCGGAATAGTGTCGGATAAGACTTGCTCTTGGATCGTTACTCACCGTCAACCGCTGGGGAAAAATGGTTCTGAAGTGGTAGCTTCATACCGGTACGCGTAGTGTAGGGTGACCCCCAACTAGATGGAGTGACGACTTGGTAAGACATGCAGGAAGTATACGGATGCAAGTGACTAAGGACCGTGCTTTGTGGCGTTTTTTGAGGGAGGCCTACGTTCAGCGGTGGACTTGTGACGGTCTGTATTGATTGATGATGATGATGTATGTAATTTTCTAAAGGCGTCTTACTCACTTGCCTGCCGCAGGGGCAATCTAGGGTGTAAAAGTGGGGATGATCCTTTATTGCCTCCTTAATTGTTATGTGTGTTTGTAAGCAAGGGTAACTTTCTAAGCCGTTCCTTGTCGTTTAGATCGTAGTTGCCGCCGTGGCGTGTGTAGCGCAATAAGGGCAATATCAATCAGTTCGTTCGCAATTTTCGCGCGGGGCGCACGCGTGAGTACAAGTCACTATGGACAACAATAAAGAGCATGAAGTTTGGATACGAGTTATAGAAGTATACAAAGATCGATCCCAAATGTGAAATAAAAAACACAACAATATTTTAACCGAAATTTGAGACAACAAACATTTGAGTTAATGTTTGTTGTTAAAATTAGTATCGATGATATTGCCTTCAGCCACATGTTTTTGAATCAAGGGCATTAAAACTTCTGGAGATCGCACATTTTGGGAGCAAATTTCTATTCTTAAAAGTGATGCCTAGCACCCAATGATCTTCAATGTGCTGACCTGAAAAAAAATTGATTTTTAGTTTGAAATTTTATTGATAAAATTAGCCTATATCATCTCCTGGTAGTTAACTATATGCATGCATTGAGCCATTACTCACCTTTATTATATTTCCTTTTTACAAATTTACGTTTATCACTTTGGACAGTTTTATCTGAACTGCAAATTTTTCTCAGGAACATTTTTTCTCTATTTCATAAATAACGACAGCCTCCCGACAGTAATTAAATCAATCATTAATAGTTGCTCTTGATAACCAACGTTCCCTTTCCGAATAATCTTCTTTTAGAGTCATATCACAACTCCACTTCTTTGCATTAGGTAAAATACTTGAGTCATTGTTAATTTGACATTCTCAAACCAAGTGTCTTGGCCACGGCTAACTTTTGACTTAGATTTGGATGGGCCTCGGTTGCAGACAAATGAGCTCACCGTTCTATTGGTGGAGTATTCTACACCTATACTTTTTATGGTAGCTAAAAATTTTTCTCAGCAAAAGCAATAGCTTGCTCCTGTGTACCAAGTTTTCGATACACAGTGACCAAATTCCACATTGCTTTCATCTTCTCGACATATAAATGGCGTTGCACTGGCGGTTTGCCACTGTCAAAATCGTGACCGGTAGATGGTTAAGTTTCCTCCGAATCAGACATTTTCAATGTCACGCTTAACGTCCAGTCTATAAAAGCAGGTAAGTCGTGTAAGCAAACAATAGAAATACAAATGCGCGCAAAGGTCAATCGAGTAGGCAAAAAATCGGTGTTCGAGGTAGAAAAGTAGATAAGTCGTCGAGTAGGCAAGCAATCGATATCCAAAACATAGAACAAAGTCGTCAATAAAAGCTACAATAATACACTGGAGAGCACACATTCACGCAAGAAGAGCAACCAACGGCGGAATGCATAAAAATTAGCATATTATGCGATTTGACACTTGACGGAGAGTAAATAGAGAATAATGTGACACTAGCCTTACGTACTTGTCTCACTTACAAAAAATTCTATAAACTATCCACCTTTCACAATAATATTGCATACGTTTTTCCATGTTTTACGCATTTAAGGTTATAATAGTTTTTATTATTTTTTCGATAACGATGCATTACCTTTTAATGTGAGTAGTTTTGGTGTAAGTTATTATAATCGGGTACTAAACCTCTACCAAAAATAACACCTTACTTCCCAAAGATTCTAATTCCAACCCCAGACCCGACTTATCAATAATATATAACTGAAAGAGAACAAAAAATGCTGTTCATACCTCGTAGTAAAGTAATGGTAGTCCTGGAACCGACAATTCATAGACCGTCATATACGTCCGATCTCAATTATCTTTCATTAGTTAATTCCTTGCTATTAATATTTATCGTATATCTATTATCGTCACTAACAATGCAAATTTCAGCAGGTCGTTGTGGTAAAAATTTAAGAGCACCTAATTTTTGAACTTGACAACTGATTAGCACCTAAAAACCCCTAATTTTAGCTTTTTCTAAATGTAAATTCCTTACTTTGCGTTTCAGGCGAGAACTATCTAAATATGATATATTTCTTATTGATGAATTTTTTTTCTCAAGTTTATTTCTTACAAATGTGTGACTTTACTTGATTCCCTTATACTCATTTTATTATATTTTAAAGATATGTTTTTCATCGAGATGTTACGAACTTCAGTTGACGGTGTATCACTTAAATTATATTTCCGTTTACTCGTCTTATTCTTAATGCACAAAGAACATTTCCACTACCCGTTGCATTCGTTTGTCATTAAATAGTATCGCTTTGATGAAACATACATGCAGTCAATATACTTGTACATATACAAAGCAGTTTAAGAATTATTTCCTTTTGATTATTTGTTGGCATTCAATACAACGTAATGCAATTGTTTTTCGTTTAGTATATCGTTTTAAGTTAATTTTAAATTTTAATTTTTTTAAGTTAATTTTAATATAATAACTGAGTAATTTAACAAAAAAGTTTTAGAATCAAATTACAGATATGAACAAAATATACAAATATCAAAAAAAGAGATATATATGACAAAAATAATGTTCAAAATAAAACACGTACAATCAAAAACAACAAGAATTTTTTTTATGCATGCATGCATGGTATGCATAAATTCCTTAGATTGATTTGGCAATCATATGAGTTAACAATCCATTATACCAATCTAGCACGATGTGTTGCAGTCACAATAACGTTTTAGTTATCAAGACTATAACGTACGTTTAAATAAACTTACTTACTTTGAAATCAATTTAGAAACACTATCCTTACAATTTCATTACAATTAACACAACACCAATTAATAACACAAGGTACTTTCAAATTTTGTTTTCACTCACAGTTTTAGAAAAATATCAATAAAGTTGATTAATGTACGGTAAGTTTATATTCAATTATTCTTTAAACACTTCAGGTTGATATTTGCAATATATCTGAATTATAACGCAAAATAATACTTTCACTTCTTTTCTGTTATGTTAAAATAGCATTGAATGAGTTAGTTTTAGATTAATATTCTAGAAATATTTTTAAATTGTAAAATATATGGAGTCGACACAACAACCGCGAACGCCATCTTAATCTATCTTGAGCACCTAAATAAATATTGAGCTTCTAATTATTTCTTATATTTAACCGAATGCTAATATATGAAATAAAACTAATTTTAACGGATTTTATCGCGTTAATTTACGAGCTTTCGGGCCCTTTATAGCACCCATGACCACCACATAATTCACTGGAGGAAGGCATTTAAGGCACCGCCCCTAAGTTTAGTGCTCGTTGATAGCCAATGTAGAAGTAGTCTTTACGGATAGCTGTGCCCACGGATCCACTGACTGAACCCCGGTGCGTTGCAGGGCAGCTGGTAAGGCCCTGTCATCTAGGTGGTGTGGCATCTGCCAAGTGAGCTTCACTACATTTTTTTTGCAAAGGTAAGGAGCCATAGAACTCCGGAGGAAGTATCTCAAGTCAAATGACACATTTTTTATTACTAGTAAGTTGTTAAACCAAAACTAATATCCGTTCGCTGTTAGCTGAGGGTTGACGCTTGTAAGGAAGAGGAAGTGAATGACAGGACTACCCACGGGCACGTTCAAGTTTTGCACGGCTTAAGATTGCATGATCAAGACTATTACAAATCAAGATCAGCTAATTACAAGTATTTAATAGATCCAAATAAGTTTTTATTAAATAAATCCTGTTATTTTGTTAAATACTTTATTAGTAAAGCAAAATAATTTTATTTTAGAACTTAGAAATGTGTGTGTTCAAAAAAATACGGTAAATATATAGCACATTCCACGTCAACAATGTGTTACATAAAGACTTTAAAGAATAGTATATATTGTTTTAACTATGTGTATTTTTAAATAAATGTCGCGGCTCCTTTTCGTTTAGAGCCGGATTTTCTACAATTTCTAAATTGTACCGACAGTAGGCTGTTTAAAGGTAAAATAGGATTAAATATATCTACATACTAAAAGGTTCCACAGTAAAATTATTTCGCATTCGTAGCTTGTCGTGGAAATTCGTGATTCTATTAGTAACGTCTCCAATGAATCATTTTTTTTTTGAAAAAAAAATGATGTGCCTGTTATAAAAAAAATTCAATACGTTGTAAGATGCATCTAACTACAGCATTGTCAAACACTAGTTAAATTAATAATTAATAGAGTTTAAAAAATACTTAGTTTAGACCCAGTTTTATTGTGATAAATTGGTAAATAAACTAGTGACTTCTTTACTAACAGAGAGATTTCTTCATAATTTATATTATCCAATTGACAATCCTTTATTTCAACCACATTTTTAGCTCGATTCAAAAAAAAATGAGTCGAAAGTATTTATACACACAAATTGTTGCAGGTGTACTTTTAAAAGGTAATCTAAAAATACCGATAAGTTAAAAGTATTTAACGATAAGTTAAGGGTTTTTAACCACGAAATAATAAGGTAACTCCACTGAAAATTTAGCTAACAATAAACCTGAAAATTGTCATTAAGTTTGAAAATGTTAGAGTCAAAATATGAACTTGTTTTACGAAAACCATGAGTTACTGTTTTAAGACAACCAGAGGTTAAACCAGGTCTAGCTCTTTTTATTTTGGTAATTAAACCCGTTATTTCCAAACATCTGGTAAAATATCTGTTAACTGGCCGACGGTATACTAGGTGCTAGAGCAAATGACCAATTAGTAGTTTCCACTTATTTATCTAGTTCGAGCAGAGATAGTTTAATTTAAAATGCCAATCATTTATACCATATTTTTACCACGTTTTAATGAACTCTCTTTCTAGTATACCTGTTCGGTTCTAATTTAGTACTCGATTTTAAAAATAACTTCTAGTGACGTAGACGGAGGTTTTTCTCCAAACCACTTATAAAAATAAAAAATGACTTTCAATTGGTATTACATATGATCTATATTGAGTAAAAATGATTCTATTCAATAAAAAACGTGGTACCTGTATTAAAAATAATCATAAAAACAAGTATCTTCTCCCGGAATAAAAATTCTCGGTGAAATTCCCGGAATAAAATCATTATAACACAAAATAAGATTACTATTTAAAAACTTATTATTTTACATACTTTGAATTCCACAAAATATTGTCTTATTGTACCTGGATTTACATTGATATGGATTGCATACTTATTTTTCTTAAAACTAGTCTGAAAGTATTCGCATATTTTTATAAAGAAATTAACATTAAGCTTACAATAACTATAGAAAAAATATAAAAGTGTTTTTTTTTATTCAACAGCTAAAGCTACCTTACCCTACCTACAAAATTTGGAAATATCGGTGGGAGAAATTTATTTTATTTTGTACTGCCCAAAATCTTGCTTTAGTGCATAGTGACAGTGGTTTTTAAAATACAATTTTGAATAATGAATTTAGCCTGTGCTTTGCTGCGAAGGCAAGGCAGACATAGCAAACATTCTGATCAAGCGAGATTAATTATAATAACAGATGTTTTAATGGAAGTTAACCAACAAGACCAATGGGAGATTCATTAGTTTCGTAATGAAGGAAATCAGGTCCACTTTCCAGTTGTTTCGACTTGGAATCTTGTCACTAATTGCACGCATTACCATTAATACCGAAGAAAGATTGAAAATACCCGTAAAAATCCAAAAACAAAATTTCGTGTTAAAAGTTTTGGATTTTTCTAAATGTTATGGTTCGTTGAACAACGTTAGCCAAAGAGCTATATCTATGTGCTCCCTCGAATTTAGAGCCTTGTGGAGTATTTATTTAGAAACGAAGGCAGGAGGATCAACAGTATGACTTTGTTCCTACGAGCCTATGTGCGTATATATATACTTCGGTGGCCTCTCATATCATGGCTATCTCGTTAAAGGCATGTGTGGTTGTATTGAGTTAATATAACAAGTACGAGCTATTGGGACATGACAAAATATACAATATCCGTTGAATTTAGGTGCGGTAAAGTTCCTAAAAAAATCGTTGGCGAGTGGTCGTCGATAATGGCAGAAGAACTAGTTTATTTCTCATTCAAAGGCAAAGTGTAGCCGTTAAGCATGGAAACGCAACGGAAAATTTAAAAAAAAAATTAAATTAATAATTTACAATTATTATTTTATAACTAACATCAGTAGTTCAGGTAATTGCTCCAAAAGCTTCACTTAGCACTGTATAATTTAAGTATAATATTTCTTAAGTAGACAGTACTTTTGTAAACCTTACGAAAAACCCTTCGGACTCATAATTTATCATCTCTTCATTCATCGTTCATGAATTGTATAAGATAATAAATAATATTTTTGAATTATTATTCTGTTTGCTGTATATATATAGTATATTATGTGTATTTATGTACAATTTATAGTCTTTGCTCACCTGATGTTAAGTGACTATCGCCGCCCATGATCAACTGCAACACCAGGGGAATCGCAGGTGCGTTGCCGGCCCTTTAGAAAGGCGTAAGCTCTTTTCTAAAGGGCCGGCCACTCTTTTTTAATGCAAATTATAACATTATAATTATATGTTATACTATGTATTAATTTGAAGTAATTTAAATACTATATTTCTTTATAAACTATAGTGCATGTAAAATTAAGTTAAATTTTATTACAAATTATGACATAATACCTGCTGAATATATATATATATATATATATATATATATATATATATATATATATATATATATATATATATATATATATATATATATGTTGAAAATAAAAATCACCTTCTATTTTATGTTGATTGCAACATTCATATTGACATTGTAAGAAATAAAATGGCTGTTCCAGCTCCTTTCGTTATATGTGTATTAGTGCTGCTAGTTCCAATGGGCCAAATATCAAGACGAAAGGTAAAAATAATCGAGGATTTGGTTTACAAATCTAATGAAATAAAAATGAAAAATAGGTCATTGTAGCCATTTTAGCCGCCATGAGTTATGATTGTTTTTTTTTAGTGAATGCGCAATTTGATTTATAATTTTTTTTTCGCCTGAGCTGACCAACGAATAATTTATAATTGTTCATGCATCAGAAACACTACATATTCGTCTATGTGCGGTTATTTTCCGTAAATCAGAATACGTTCAAAATTTAGTTCCAATTACAATACACATTTACGTGATTTTTATGTACTTCTTTTATATGGTCTGTGCTTATTCGTTAGAGCACGGCATAGTTTAGCGTAGCACATCACCATCGTAATAGGGGCTACACACGATCACTTTTAACTGTCAGTTTTGACTAGTTTTAACTGACAGTTAAAACTGACGTCCTTTGCACCCACACACGTTCAGTTTTAACTGTTCTCTTTGACCACAAACAACATTATCATCTCAAGATGTCATCAGCCGACGACGACGCTTTAGCCGTGCTTGGTTTATTAACCCTTTCCCTCGGCTATCAATCTAATTAGATCATACAATAACTACCTTACGCTGGCTCGGCTACGGGGCGAATTAGATCAGAAGTTCTGCCCAATGAAATATTTTTTTAATCTATTCTTTCGTTTTAAACAAAACCAAGGACACTATGCAATAGATAATAGTATCAAAGACAAAGATATGCTCTTTTATTTTAAACCATAACCTGGCAATGTTTCTTAGAAAAAAAAAAAGAAATCACTCTGAACTTACGGCGTTCCACATGTCGCTTTGATGAAGGTGCTCCGTCTTTTTTATAGAATTTTGTATTAGTGTCTGGACTAAAAACGAAAGTATTATACTTTTTTACATTTCTTGTAATATAGTAAACACGTAGATATATAATTTGTGGTATAAAAAGTGAAAAGTAAATTGCCAAAAGTACTTCAAACTCCGGAAGGCCTAGTTTGGAGGTTGGTTCATAAATGTGTTATTTATCAAATTCTCATTTATTTTTAGTGTAAAATGTAAGTAAAAATAGTTTTCTTACATATTTCAAATAACTTGACGTTGTATTTATTTCAAATTCACACGAAGATATTTTTGAAATATTATTCGAAATGTCATACAGATAAAATATTATTATTTTTTTTTATTTTTTAATATTTTAATATTTTGGTATGAGTAACGAATAGAAACACATAAAACATAAAAATATACATATTTCTAAACATTTTCATATAAATTTCTCCAAAAACAAAAGTGTAGAATTCAAATTAGTAGTAATTATGTCACTAAAATTGAATTTTATACTACTACTATGCTATACAGGGTAATTTATGTATTCTATTACAATTTCTAGCAACCAAAAATATATATTTATACATTCAACAAGAATTCCTGTAAGTTTTATCCATAAATATTGTCTCAAAGTGAAAATATAACAAAATTTGCAATATAGCAAAAAATTTCCTAAATTACAAATTTTCCCGCCATTAAGGTCCTGAGGGAACGGGAGTATAACATGTCGCGCGCTGTCAGAGCTAAGGTATATGATTTTAAAAAATAAAAATAAAAAAATATACGCAAAGAGTGGTTAAAAAAAAGGAAAATTTATTCCCATGTCAATTTATTAACCGAACTAAAAATTGTTTCGAAGGATTGGCACAACTATCTCAGAATGAGTGAAGAAATATACCTCAATCTACTATTTCTAGTGTCTCCACTGATTAGAAGAAAGGATACAGTTATGAGAAATGCTATTTCGCCACATGAGAGATTAACAGCAACGTTACGATTTCTAGCAACAGGACGAAGCTATGAAGATTTAAAGTTTTCCACAATTATTTCACCTCAAGCCCTCAGCAGCATAATACCAGACACATGTGAGGCTTTATTCAAAGTACTTTGCCCAGATTTTTTAAGGGTAAGAAAACTTAGAACATTTAATAATTGCTTTTGATTATTTATTATTAAGAAAATTATCAAGAGATGACTTAAAAAAAATTAAACTGAATGCGGTTTAGAGGCATACGATTCATTTTGCATGTACTGAGATAAAAATGAAGCCGCAGCGTTTACTTCTTGTAAAGGTATAGACATTTCAGGGATTGAAATTTGTACCGCTCCTGTATTGTTGTCTAAAAGGTATGGCTGAAGTATGCTCTGTGATTCTGCAGTGTTAGAATTTATTTGTTGTATTGTTGCTCGATCCGATATTTTGTGGTCAATAGTCAATTTATCCATTTCAGCTAAGAATAGAGCTTCGTTTATAATACCTTCCGCTAAATAGCGCTGTTCTTTAGGAAGATCACGCAACTTCATTGCCACGTTTTTCCCAAAAATATCGAAATGATCATCCCGCTGTACAGGACGTTAAAATGATCCTGTAGAGTTAATAAAACGTCATTGGTTAAAGTTTGATTGAGATTCCTTTTTGTCGGTCTCGGATGGTGAGGTGGTGTCGACGATGATGCTGAATTTCCTGTGTCAGATTTAGAGTGGTTTGAAGCCAAAGAAGAACCTGGTCTAGAGTCTAGGTCTTCATTCTGTAACAATAATACATACACAATTAATAATATAATAATATATAATGTTTTATTTTCAGTTTCCCAATACGGAACAAGATTGGAAAGATATTGCTGAAAAGTTTGAGAAGAGATTGAACTTTCCACATTGCTTAAGAGCAATAGATGGAAAGCATGTTTCAATTGCTTTACCCCCTGGATGTGGATCAGAATTTTATAATTATAAAAACCGACATAGCATGGTTTTAATGGCTATTGTGGATGCTCAATAAAAGTTCATTTTGTGTGATTTTGGCACAAATGGAAGAATTTCAGATGGTGGAGTATTACGAAACACTGTATTTTTCGAAAAACTTCAAGACAGTAAATTAAACATCCCAGCCGCCGAACTAGTCAAAAATAGCAACAGAAGTTAACCTTACGTATTTGTTGCTGATGATGCGTTTCCATTGAGAACAGACATGATTAAACCATTTAGACAAGCAGATCTTAATACTTATGAGAAAAAAGTATACAATTATCGAGTATCAAGAGCAAGGAGAATTGTTGAGAATGCTTTTGGGATTTTAGCGTCTCGGTTCTGTATATTTCACACAGAAATAAACATCGAACCAAAAAATATTGATTCCGTTGTAATGGCATGTTGTGCTCTACACAATTACTTAACTGAAACAAACCAAGCCAATTACAGTCCTCCTGAAATTCTTGATAGGGAATTTTTTGATAACGGAACAATTATACAGGGAGTGACTTCGGCAGATTCGGACATGATAGATTTGGATAGAAGACACCAAGGTAATATAACAAATGCAGCCAAGAAAACAAGGAAAGATTTTATGAACTATTTCGTGAATGAAGGACAAGTTCCATGACAGGATAATTTTATTCGTTAATGTTTTTATAATAGTCTAATATCAATAAACTAAATTATAAAATAAACAATAATAGTATTTTTTTTACTCACGTCATTTGTTTTTTCGTCATCCTTGGAAATATTTGATCTTGAGGATCGTGGTACTTCTTGGTCAATGAGAAATTGTATTAAATCGTAATACCATAACTTTGATATATAAATATCATCTTTGCCAGATCCTGATCTTTGTGACGATTTGACTTTCAAAACTTCTTATTTGAACGTACAACGCAGTGTGTTAATTTTACTTTTCACTGTATCTATAGTTGCCGTAGAGTCAATTTCTTTAATTTTTTCTAATAATACCTTGTAAGCTGCTGATTTCCTTTCTCGGTCATGATACTCCTTACTTTTATTCTGCCATAAGCAAGGTTCATTCCTATATAATTCTATAAACTCGGCCAACCACAGTCTTTGCGCCATTTTTCTGCGTATACGAAGAGAATAAACATGTACAGACCAGTTTCTTTTTCGTGATCGCAACACGACTGAAGAAACACCGCCTACACACGTATAGTTTTAACTGATCAGTTCCGTCATTTCAGTTAAAAAATATGTATCAACAATATATCATCAGTTTTAACTGATAATAAAAAAACTGACAGTTTTCATCGTACACACACTCAGTCAAAACTGACAGTTAAAAGTGATCGTGTGTAGCCCCTATAAGTGGGCGGTACCCATCCATGAATTACAACAATATCTGTATGACAGTTTATCTAAAGAAATATGAAACTTTTAGGCGTGAGCTGTCATTTGCACCATGCTACAAAGTAAAGACTATAGTAGTTTTAAATTTCTACTTAAATACAACATATCATGAGCAACTAAAACAAAACGATACATATAAAACTAATGATTAGCACACTAACAAGTGGTTCGTGTTATCTTTTATAGTCTAAGTAAGCTGACATTATTGGTATAAAAATACTACCGACATAGACTGTATTGCACTTCCCAACGTGATCTGTCGTCCAGTGACCCAAATCTAACCTTATGTGTGCTCTTTCTATATTTATTTGTAGATACGATAATTTATTTTATACAGAATAATTCGAAAAGAAAATATAATTATCAATAGGTGATTTCTTATAAATTAATAAATGCCATCAAAACATGACTTGTAAAAAAACCAAGTCTCGCAACTCAGTTCTTCTACCCTAAAAAGTTGTGAGATCCATGCAATACCAAGTCGGTTGATTTATTCAGTCCCTACTTAAGGATCCTTCTGTTTTAAGTTTTTGTGTTAGTTTAAGCTAACCTAACAACATTTTATAGTGACCATATCAATGTTAAAAATCTTTTATGTTTTAAATATGTAGATTGACTAGGCCATCGCATGAAAACACAATGTGTCTCACAATAATTTGTGCAAGTTTAAGGGGTAATCTGTGCAAGTAATACATATTATTATATTATATTAGATTGCTTAGTGCGATGGCCAGTCATATGGATATATATATATATATATATATATATATATATATATATATATATATATATATATATATATATATGGATATGGAAGTCAATCTATATATTTAAAACATAAAAGATTTTTAACATTGATATTATGGTCACTATAAAATGTTGTTAAGTTGGCTAATTACGTAATAATTTCAAACAGTAGGATCCTTAAGTAGGGACTGAATAAATTAACCGACTTGGTATTACATGGATCTCACAACTTTTTAGGGTAGAAGAACTGAGTTGCGAGAC
The DNA here is from genome assembly GCA_036936625.1 of Parnassius smintheus behrii. Classification (NCBI taxonomy): domain Eukaryota; kingdom Metazoa; phylum Arthropoda; class Insecta; order Lepidoptera; family Papilionidae; genus Parnassius; species Parnassius smintheus. The sequence continues at coordinate 22,240,609 of JAUPFT010000006.1, read as the reverse complement.
TTGGTTTTTTTACAAGTTATGTTTTGATGGCATCTCATTTCTTTTTGTAGATGAGATAGTCCTACTTTTTTACCTTTCCGGTACCTTCTTCTTCTTGAATACCAACAACGTACCTATTATACACATACATACACAAGTACACATACACAATTACACTGATTCATTTACTGCAAATATAACTTTGTTATTCTTTAAATTCAGATAGGATTACAAAGTTATTTATTCAGTTGGTGTATCTAGAAAACTGGACCGAAATTAAAAAAATATTTTAGTTTTTCCTTGATCTATACACTAAACACTAATTGCATTCGAAATTTGAAGCTTCAATGTCCGCTAGAAGTGTCTTAGAGTTTTGATGATCGGTCATTCAGTGAATGACAAAATTAAGAAACTTTGACTAGTTATAATTCTTAAGCTACTGATTCAAATTGGATGAAATTAGAAATATATCATGTTTATATAATGCCTACTTGGTTACTGAAAATCAGGCTTCTAGTTTAATCCACTACGAAGTTATAGGGGGTTGAAAATGGCCTGAATTGCTTCGAGAAAATTATAGTACGGCCGTGCCGCTTTTTTGCTCGACTTGGCGGGGGCACTGCCGTGCCCCCATATTAGAAATTATCAATTGTAATTTTAACTATTGTATTTTATAGCCCTTATATATAGAATTTTATAATATTTTAATCGTTCCTTCACGTTTATTTGTCAATTTTAATGCTTATTGTGGTCACTGCCGACAACACTGAATAAAAAGAAGATTCTCATCTATTATCTCTTTTACATTTTACATTTTTAAATAGATTGTTTAAAAAATGTAGTGATGTTTGGTCAATAATGATGACGATTTATTATGCGTTATTATTTTTGAAATCACGTCGTGTGTGAATTGATTTGAAAAAAAAAACACACTAAATCAGTTTTATGGTTTTAACACAAATGTATCTAAGTATGATGATCTAAGTAACCGGGTAGGAAAAAAGCTCTCACAGAATAACAGCAACATAAGAAGAATTTCGCAACCTAAGAATATGCCTTATTATGAACTTATATTCTTAGGAGCATTCCATCTCCGAACCCAGAATTAACAACGAAACAAAATTTTCATTCTTAGCCGAGAATCTAATAGAAAAACCTGTATCATTGTCCATTTACTATCAGGCGAACTGTACCCTTTTGTTATCTCTACGTTAATAAATACAGGGACTACAAAAGAGCTAAACCTCAAAAATCGTTTTATTAGTACATATCTAAGAATTTGCATCGATTCTTCTACAGTAAATAAAGCACTAACACGAATTTTGGTCATTACTGCAAATTTTTTTCATTGATTGTTTGTATTAGTTTTAGATTTTGTCTAATCATCATCTAATCTGGCGATATTTTGAAAAGGGGCCACGTTAGAAATACCCTTAACCGACGAGCATGTATGCGTCGATATAAGTAGATAGGATGTAAAGGAGGCGAAAGAGGTATGTCAGGATCGTGCCAAAAGTCCGTAGTCTCTGCCTTCCCCTCTGGGTGACAGGCGTGAGTGTATGTTATGTTATGTTTTATTTTGTCTAATCAGAAAAGTATACCGATCTATTACGAAAGAAACACGAAATCAATATGATAATTAAAGAAGAGACTGTTAAATGGTTATGTTAATCGAAACGTCGGAAGGTGTGTTATTATTTACAAAGAGTGACAAACACCAGAAACATGACTATAGCCTACAAAAAAAAACGAAGTAAATAAAAAGCAGAACAATGAAAAGGTTAATTATTCACTCAGACATGACGCAATCGTCAATTTGGATTATGATAGACGGCCACGTCTCAAAAAGGGTTCTTGCGTCAAAGTCACGAATACAGATAGTTTTCAATTTACCTCTCAGCTCGTGACATGACTACGTACCATTAAACAATGGATAATATTTGACCTTTGGCTCTATGCTTTTAAACTTTTATGTATTGAAAAATTTTAAAATTTCGGATATTTGTCATAGTTTCCCTCGATTTTGCAAAGGAAATTTTTTCGTTGTGTTACAAGTGTACCAGCAAATAGAGAAATTCACTCATGCTTACGAATAATTAACGAATGTGGGCTTGAATTTAGAAGGTAAGATACGTGGGGATAACCATAACCGGTCAAAAACCAAAATCAAAAACCTATAATGTATATTTGTACAACATTGGTAACTTGGTTTAGGATTCGAATTAGAAATCTGATATTTTTTTGAATTTCTGAAGAATATAGTTTTCAAAGACAAAATATAAAGCGAGATAAATTTGATTAGCTATAAGATATATTAGATTGTTAAAATGCTAATTATTAAATTATATTGTGTGTGTGTGTGTGTGTGTGTGTGTGTGTGTGTGTGTGTGTGTGTGTGTGTGTGTGTGTGTGTGTGTGAGAGTGTGTGTGTGTCTGTAGCGAAAAATAAAACATGTATATTGTATGTAAATACGCCGTAGAAAGTGACTGAGTAACAGAATTACTTTATCCTTAAATACTCGTCTTACTAAGCAAATGCAGCATACTAAAGCGGGTACAAATTTAGAGCACATGAAAGCAAAACAAATGTGAAATTAAAAAGGGAAGAAATAGCTTAAAAATAAAATTATAAAATGTATTAAATTTAAAGTTGTCATTCATCATCATCATAAAAACTCAGTCATCAGTCACCTGTCTACATCGAATTCCTGAATCTCCTACCAGGAAGATGACTCTCTATCTAGTGGTTGTCTTCGATTACCGCTAGGTGTCTGCCTCTCGAGAACATTATTCTTAATTATTGGTTGTCAGTACATCGAACCATATATCTGGTCCATTGCAACTTAAGCTTACTGATTAATTGGGCTTTGTCAGTTATGTATATGTTAGTGTTTCTACTAACATATACATAACTGACAGTAGAGAAACCCTGAGCATAGTCCTCTTTATAGTTCGCTTGGAGCGGCTTGGAACTTCATCGTAAGATTGGCAGTGAAGGACCATTAAAATCCATACGTCATCACTGGCACGCAATTTTAAGCTTCCTTTCTGCTACTGAAAATCAAGTTATATAATGATTTCTTATATTTATGCACACATTGATTAAAATTTCTTTTAGGGATTTTATCGTGTTTAATTTTAAATTATTCTTATTTCCTGACGTTTCCGATCTATGTATGCAGAACGACAGACAGAGTAAATTCATTCTGCATTGATGGGACCATAAAGAATAATTAAAAAGCTGAAGGTACTCCGGGTTAACATTGACTCTGGTACGTCTGTCACCTCAGTCCCCCTGACCATGGGTGCTGGAAAGCACCCGTAACGTTGGAAATTAAAATTTTGAAAATTGTCTACCAATATATTTCAAAATATTTGTAAAAGTCTATGTTACACACATATAATACGTACTAATGCGTTGCAGAAGCCACCCTTCAATTTTGAGAGTTTCTGGTTCTAGAGAGGGAGGAACAATTGCAAATAACACTTTTTTGGTGCCAGCAGGGATCGTAAAAATTACCTGTACACTGTAAAAAATAAGCAAGCTGATTTCTGAGTTAATTTTTTACTACTAAGAGTTATTTTTAAAAAATCATAATTACGATGTGATCATATTTTTTCCATATCTATTACAATACGTCTGGTCCTATATTGTACTTAATAAAAATAAACAAAAAAGTCCTCTTAGTAGCTCCAGCTTACAAAGTTTCCCGTTTTATGTGAAAACTTTTACACACGATCTGGTACTAGGAACTTGAGGACAAGTGCTAGCGACGTGACGCCCATTCGAGTTTTAAGTTTTAACTTCAACTTACTGTTGCTTAACGAAATTTTGATAGTAATTTAAGTATCTTAAGTATCTCCTTATTTTTATTACAAATAAAATGTGTTCATTAATTATTTGATAGATAAAGGCATGTGTCTATGTAAACTTATTACGATATTATATCGACGCCACCGAGCAAACACTTGGTAATCGTAAAACTAAAATTTACAAGAAAAATGATTTACGGTTTTTGTAGTATAACTCAGAAACGCGAAAAAATATTATAGTGATTGATATATCAAATGAAAGTTATTTTATGGTATCTGATCTTGATTTTGGCATTGAATTAATTAGTTGTAAATAGAAGTAATATAGGAAAATAAAAAACACTGAAAATGCGCTATTATTAACTTACGTGATTACTGTAGTAACTTTCTCAAAAGTTATAGTAACATTATACTACTGAATTATTGGACCTAAATGGTCAAGAGGCAAAATTTAATCTACTATAATAGATTTATTTACTGTTTTTTAAAACAGACTTAAGCAAAGGCAAAGACTTAATTTTTTTTTCAGTAAAAATGAAAATTATATTTTGTAAGTATTCGTCTAAATCTAGCAAAATTTTTGAGAGATATTAAAATATTATACGAGTATCGTATATAATACACGTATACAAACAATAGATATAACAAGACTAGAATAGTGTATAATCAGACTACAAAGAAAAATAATTCACAAAAATTCACAGCCTATCTAAAATATAAGCATAGGGATATTTGCCATGCGCAAATAAATGCGCATGTCAGCCGAATTTATTTAAATTATTTTGTGTTGTTGTCAAGAGATTGCTGCAGCCCTTTTCATGTTAAATTTCTCTCTGTCACTTTTACAACATTACGCATACATAACATACATATAACATAACATAACAACACCCACGCATTAATTCATTGATCTTTTTCAGTCTTAGAAAAGATTTTGTAGCAGCACACTATTATCATTGTTCTAATTTTTGCTATTATAGTGTTACACATGCGTACAGCATTAAAATCGTAAAATCATACATTTGATACTTTCGTTCGTATCAGAAGGTACCCACATTAAATTGTGGTATATTCAAAATTTCTCGGAAATCAAAAATATCTATTGTATCATCTCTGTGAATTGACCATTCCTTTCTTTTAGTCAAATCTTTTTAATTTATTCCAAATGATGCCGATGAATATTTCTAGGGATGCTGTTATTAACCAAACAATAGCTGTTATTTAAACCAATATGGATCAATGTACATCATGCTCTAAGCACTTTATAGGTAGAGCCATGTTGTGGATTTATTATGGTTGTAGCATGAATGAGCCGGCTCGATCAGGATAGGACTACGATATTCACAGAACACCTGCGTGAAATGGCAGCTTGATGCTGCTGTCTTTCGTATGGTGAGTATGAAGAGCGTAGACATTTGCATTTTGATTCATAATTGAGAATAAATGTAGATATCTTTGGGCCACAGCATCTGCTCACCATGGGGTGACCTTTGTGCTCTTTTGTCATCCGACATATATTCTGTAAAAACAGCATTTTGATTTAAAAAATGAATAGTAGGTTTGTATGAAATACTGTATCATATCGTCGTTTTAATTTGTACTAATAATAAAGCTACAATTAATAAACGATATATTTAAGACATTCTAATTAGATTTTTGATTGTTATAAAATCCTTCTCTATCTTATGACCTATCGGACATCAAAATATACGTCTCTATCGTCTTGTACGGATAATCTATAAATATTACGTAAACATTAATACATATAACTAACAAATAAACCATAATTCTGATAAAAAATATTTATATTCCATTATTTTTTGAGTTTACATAAAATAATGCTTAAAAATTATAGTAATCGCGTTTATTAGGCACTATAATATTATGCGTTTACTCCAACACTGCGGTTATAGTAATTTACCAAATCGAACGCAAATAAATGTTTTTGCTTTGAAACTATACGATAATTTTGTGGTCATTAACAATATTGTGAATTTAGGTAGAGAAAAATTATCAATGTACATTCCAACCCATAGGTTACGAATCTGACATAAGAGTAAAAATATTTGATAAGTTTAGTGAGGATGCTGATGTGGCCTAAATCGGTATCCTAATGCACAGCTGGTCTTTCTGGGGGACTTTAACGCCTGTCACAAAGACTAGCTGTTTCCATACCAGAAGACCGACCATACTGAAAGAAGAACGTGGAATTTTGCCTTGACACACACACACACACACACACACACACGCACGCACGCACACTCACACACACACGCACGCACGCACGCACGCACGCACGCACGCACGCACGCACACACACACACACACATACACACACACACACACACACACACACACACACACACACACACACACACACACACACACACACACACACACACACTGCTTACTTTATATAAAGTGCAAGTCCGGTGTTGCGTGGAGTATTGCTGTCATATGGGCTGGTATTTCAAAATGCCACCTAGCAGCTTTGGACTTCATAGAAAAGCCTATTAAGAGGCTTATTGGTGACCCGAATTTACTTGAAACCAATCTTACCAGCCTCGAATACAGGCGCAAAGTGGCCAGCTTTTCGGTTTTCTACAGGATGCATTTTAAAGAGTGTGTTCAGGAATTACGTAATTTAATTCCTCTCTCTCCCTTCCACCATCGGACAACTAGACGTTCGACCAGTCTCCATCCTTACGTTGTTGACTTACCACGCATTCAAACCAAATGGTTTGCTACGTCGTTCTACATGCGTACAGAAAAGGAGTGGAATAAGTTGCCAGCATCTGTATTTTCATACGATTACAGTATTACACGAAGTGCGAAGATACCGTTCAAGGCAAAAGTAAATAGGTTTTTTAAGTCAGTGCGATTGCCCATCTTGAGGCATTCCATCTCAGTCCTCACGGGTGACAACGCATCTGCATTTTGATTTGTAATGGAAGATAGATGTAGATGTCTATGGGCCGCAGCAACCACTTACCATCAGGTGGACTGTGTGCTCGTTTGTCACCCTATTCTATAAAAAAAAAAAAAAAAATCTTAGGCCACATCACCACTTACCATCAGGTGGGATTGTAGCTAAGCGCTGGCTTAGAACAAATAAAAAAATCCATAATAGAACATAACTTTTTTGCTTGTATTTTGCGTAATATATATATTATTTAATGACAATTACAGAAAAAAACATTACGGAACAGTTCATAAATTCGCCAAAATGTAAAGACAGTTTGTTGGAGAATAAATGCACTCTTATATCCTATTACATAATTAAATTAAATAAGTACTCAACCCACGTAATACTAGAAACAACTAGAAATTTAAAACATGAACACTATAAATTCCACACTCTATCAATTCCAAATACACACCCACATAACATTGCAACAAAATATAAATTGTAAATATAACCCGGATATATTTTTTTAAGTATTACAAACAAATAATATTTTTCTAAATGGTCACACATCTAGCATTTTATCCAAAAAATATTTCCCAAGTTTCTTTTTAATTTTTAATTTGCAATTAGGTCTATCTTGCCTTAGCCAATCTATTTCATTAAGAAGCTTTGGTATTAAATATTTTGTACATCTTTTACCATAGTAGTTTTTAACACTAGGCTGAAATAATTTCTTTTCTCTAACTTTCCTGGTTCTATATTTACTATCCAATTTTTCATTATAATTGTTTTTATTAATGTTTTCCAGAAGTAATAGCATGTTAACTTTGTGTTCTACCGGTAAAACTTTACAAATAGAGAATAACTTAACATAATCTTTCTTACAATTTTCTTTAACTTTTTCATTTACAAGATGTTTTGGAAATTTTGTCTGTAGATTTTTAATGTCCTTTAAATAGAAAGAAAAAGTACAACCATACACACCAAGTCCATAGGTTATGAAGCAATCTACCAAAGCATAATATAGAGGATACATAGTTTTTTCGTTCAAGATATATTTTAAATAATAAAATTTACATAATACAGCCGACCTTGCACATACATCAAATATTTGAGGTTTCCAATTAAAGTTTTTATCAATAATCAAGCCTAAATACTTAAATCTCTCAACAAATTCAACGTTGTACAAAAGTAAAATACTTATTTTTTTCATTACGTCTTTGAATATTCAATCAAGTAAAGAGGCCATATGCGTTAATTTCTATACAAAAAGTCTGCCACTTTCAGGGGAAGGGGGAGGGGGCGAGGAAAGCACGCTACTGTAAACTATACTACAAATACAAAATTTAATCGCATTTAATATACGCACACTACAGCAATTATGTTTGTGTTCATTGCATTTACACATACCATCAAATTGTACATGTGTGTCAATAGCCTGTTATCTCATTCATTACATCCCTTCACAAGTCTACTGCTGAGCATAGGCCACCTCTATGGAATGCCACAAAGCACGGTTCTGAGCCACCTGCATCCATTGACTTCCTACATGTCTTAGCAGGGTTATCACTCCATTTAGTGGGGCTCACCCTACACTTCGTCCACCAATACGGGGCTGCCGCTTGAGAACTTTTTCCCCAACGGTTGCCGGTTTTTCAAGCTATATGGCTGGCCCATTGTCACTTCTGCTTACTTATCCGTTAGGCTATGTCACTCTGGTTCTACTGCGGATATCCTTATTTCTAAATTTTTCATGTAGATAAGCCCTGTCAATTATACATTGCCATCTCCATAGCTCGTTGATCGATTTTGAGCGTCCTCATACGACCTGCAGTGAAAGGTTTTTAGTGTAATATAAAGTATACTTTTATTTATTAATAGAATTATGACCACTTTTTGAAAGACTGATCAAACTCAGATATTAATTCAAATTTAATCAAAATGTTTGCTATGGGTACTTTCCACGTTGTGCTTATACTGCTACAATAAAACGCTGTTGCGTCAGTAGCTTCATCGGAATTATCGGATGTAAAATCAAACCCGTAGTCGACACAGTCATATTAACTTTTGCTGCAAGCATGGTATTCCGTCAATTGCTTAATTAAATCCGAGTTAGAGACAAACATATTCTAAAAGTTTTACGTACATAGGTTTTTGGTTAATAAATAAGTTTTAGGGCGAAACATCTCAACTCTGGAGAATATTTAGTTCTGGGTAGTTTACCAGTCTTATTTTTAAGTAATTGTGTGTTCAAAAGTTTGCTTTTCTAGAAACTTTTTTTTCTTTATAAATAAATCAATAAATTATAAGTATTTTTTATTTATTTATTTACTTTGTGAATCTGGTTATTCTTGCAAACCCGAAACTTTTTTCTTTTGAATACCATTTCTGAGATTGAAAAAATTTTATGCTATTGCGTTTTATTTCAAGATTTTTTTTAATAAATTTTCTTTTGTGTATAGTCTGTACGCTTAGAAATGATCGTTTTAGTGCGGCGCCGCCTCGCCACATGCCGCATTTTGTTATAATCGATGCCACGACATTAAAAGTCATGCTATCGTAAAGTAAACGGTCAAAACTAAACGCGATAAAATTCATAAAATTAGTTTTATTTAGTATAGTATTTTCCGTTGCAGTTATACTATTTTATTTTACAAAAATTGAACGAGGTGGCAGGTGTCGATTTGACTTATTTGGACTTTTTGCATAATATTTTGATAAATACTAGTAATTGATTATATTAAATTATATAATATTTAGAATCGTGTTGACATGGAGTTGAATATTAAAACAATTTGACAAAATCCGCTACACATCTTTATGTAATGATTATTATTAATCATAAGCTAATTTAATTAATAGGAAATAAATTTTCATTATTATATTTCTTGTGTGTAGTAAATCGTAGTTATTTAAAAAAATAGCTTAATTTTCACTTAATGAACATGCCAACATTTGATATTTGATAAAATTGTTCAGAAAATACGAGTTTTGACTAAAATATTATGTTTAAAATATTCACAGATTAAAAATCACGTAGTTTTTTTGTAGGTTTGAAGTTTTCGATTGATTTTTGCCTGCAATTCAATTTTGTCGTAGCTCTATTGACTGGTACGATCACTTCCGGAATGGCGGAGCAAATATTTTTGTATAAAAGGTGTGAGCTGGCCTCTTCAACGTGTAGTGGCGGTTGAGAATATTAACTACCCCATATCTTCTCGTAGGTGTCGTAAAAGGCGACAGAGGAAACTGGACGGAGATGAGCAGCATCTTCCTGATAACAGCAATTGTACAACAAAAAAACTGCGATTGCCAACTCGGTCGCTAAGCGTGGCAACTATGGAAATATAGCCCCCATGATGATAGTTACGAATAGATGGCCCCCAGTCCCCGGCAGCCCCGCTTTTTTTTGAATATGGTGGTGACCTTAGTAACGGCGCTGCAGGGATGCTAAAAATCTCCGGTGAAGGATCGGTTGCCGAATACGACGACAGGAGCTGGAAGAAGAGATAGACGAAATCCTGTAGAACATTATAGAATTATCCGAGGTCCGAAGAAAAGGGGACGCCACGGTGATCCTTGAATCTAGCAACTGGTTCGATCACCAAGAGGGCGACAATCTGTCCAAAATTAATATCTTATTATAATATTATCGTATTATTTATCGTTCACAAGTCTCTCGTTAACGACGTTGTAAAGGTTGGAAGTATGTAGACAAGGGTTGCGTACTTTATACGTAGAATCACTAAACGGTATTCGATGAAGGGCATACAGGTTTACGTATCAACCTCGGCACATCGTAATGAGGAGCTGGAGGAAATGTGTGGGGATATATCTAGAGCCATGCATTCCTCCAAAACTCGGTGACATTGTGAAACTTCAACGCTTAACTAGACACAAGAAAGAACGGTGAGCTGAAGGTACGAAGATTTGGAATAGAGAGACGAAATCCGAGAGGCCAGCAGCTGGCCAACTTTGTGGAGAAAGAAAAACTGTTTATGATAAACTTTTTCTTCCATAAGCGGCCCCACAGAAAGTGGATCTGGTTGAGCCCTGACGGTTCTACAAAAAATTAGATTGACTTTATTATGACGACTAGACGGTAACTGTTCAATAAGGTCTCAGTAATCACAATGGTGAGAACTGGCAACGAACACCGAATGGTTAGAGGCACACTGAAACTTAACGTTAAGTTGAAGATATCTCTTCTAATGGAATCAACGCTCCAGCCCCTCTTGCTCTTATCCAAATAATAATGCCCAGAAAACTGCAATGCAGTGGACGATATGAATGATAAGCTCGTGCAAACTGTTTATTCGATCAGGGCTAGGTTCGGAAAGACCCGATATTCTGAAAAATCTCTGATCACACTCTTGATCTCATGCCTTTTAGACGGGAAATAAAGCTTACAGTCTTTAACAGATTTGGTAGTATACAGGCAACTGAAAAGACAGATCTCAGCACATGCATGGGGTGGGACTTATGCAACTTTAATACTGCTTGTATTGAAGAAGGGATCGAGAAGAACCAAGGCTCGAAAGTTTTTGCCGATGATTTGTCTGTCAGAAAGAGCCAACTGTCAAAGTTAAAGACCGAATGTGGCAGCATCGTTTTCAGGACACCTGAAATTTTGGGTGAAATTGAGAGGTTCTATAGGAGGCTGTACACGTCATTGTTGGAGCTACACGCAAGTGTTAAAAACGGTCCAAAAGCAAATCTTATCTGAAACTATTTCCATGATATCCTAGACGTAAGTCTGAGTGAGATTAGTGAGATAGAATGGCTCTTCAGCACCTTAAAAACAGCAAGGCCCCGGGTAAGGATGGAATTACAGCATATGTAGCTTGTGAAAACGAGTAGAAAATCGCAACCTGAAGTCCTATAGAAGCTGTTCCGTCCTCCACGATAGGACTACTCCAGAGGCGTAGAGCAGAAGAGCGGTGGTCTTGTTCTTCAAGAAAGGCGACAACGCTCTCTTGAAGAACTGCAGACCGATTTCCATTCTAAGCTGAGTCTAAGTGCTGGTTTTTCATTACAAGTCGTCTTTCAGACAGACTCTACAATTTTCAGCCTTCCAAACAAGCCGGTTTCCGAAAAAGCTTCAGTACCACATACGTACCCAACGACAAATTGTACAGAAGACGGAAAAGTACAATCTGCCACTTTGCCTTGCGTATGTAAAGTACGATAAAGCCTTAGATTCCGTCGACAGTTGGGTATATTGATGTGTTGAATTGTTTGAACAGTAGGGCTGCGATGGCTTTTCAAGTACATCATCATCATCATCATCATCATTACAGCCTTTCACAAGTCCACTGCTGAACATAGGCCTCCCCCAAGTAATGCCACAAAGCACGGTCCTGAGCCACCTGCATCCATCGACTTCCTGCATGTCTTACCAGGTCGTCACTCCATCTAGTGGGGGGTCGCCCTACACTACGCCTACCGGTACGAGGCTGCCACTCGAGAACCTTTCTTCCCCATCGGTTATCGGTTCTTCGAGCTATATGGCCGGCCCATTGCCACTTCAGCTTACTAATCCGTTGGGCTATGTCGGTCACTCTGGTTTTACTGCGGATATCCTCATTTCTGAGTCTATCACGCAGAGAAACTCCGAGCATAGCCCTCTCCATAGCTCGCTGAGCGACCTTAAGCGTCCTCATACGGCCAGCAGTGAAGGATCACGTCTCAGATCCATAAGTCATCACTGGCAACACGCACTGGTTGTACAATCTAGTTTTTAGAGATTGAGGTATACCTGACGAAAAGATATGTCGTAATTTCCCGAACGCTGCCCAGCCGAGTTGAATCCGTCGATTGACCTCTCGGTCGAAGTTGGACTTACCTAGTCGGACTATTTGTCCCAGGTAAACGTACTCGTCAACAACTTCGAACATAGTGCTCCCAACAACTACCGGCATAGGTGTGACATGGACATTGAACATGATCTTTGTTTTTGTCCATGTTCATCTTAAGACCTATCCGTTGGGAGGCACTATTGAGGTCATTGAGCATAGTGCTTAAGTCCTCCAGCGATTCTGCCATAAGGACTATATCGTCGGCAAATCGAAGGTGAGTGATATACTCGCCATTGATGTCAATACCGTATCCTTTCCAGTCCAGTAGCTTGAAAACGTCTTCCAATGCAGCGGTGGAGAGTTTCGGGGATATAACGTCACCCTGTCTTACACCTCTCTGCAGTTGGATAGGTTTCGAGCTCTGGTTCTGTACTCGGATAGCCATCGTAGCCCTACTGTACAAACACTTCAGCACTTCGATATACCGACAGTCAACTTGGCACCGCTGAAGGGACTGTAGCACCGCCCAAATTTCGACGGAATCAAAGGCTTTCTCATAGTCCACATACGCCAGGCAAAGTGGCAGATTGTACTCTTCAGTCTTCTGTACAATCTGCCGCAGGGTATGTATGTGGTCTATGGTACTGAAGCCTTTTCGGAAACCGGCTTGTTCGGGAGGCTGGAAGTCGTCAAGTCTGCGTGCGAGACGATTCGTAATGACTCTCGAAAACAGCACGTAGACGCGGCTCAGAAGGGAAATCGGTCTGTAGTTCTTTAAGAGAGCGTTGTCGCCTTTCTTAAAGAACAAGACCACCGCACTTCTGCTCCACGCCTCTGGAGTAGTGCCACCATGGAGGACGGAATTGAAGAGCTTCTGAAGGACTACAAGTACCGGTGTTCCACCCGCTTTCAGAAGCTCCGCTGTAATTCCATCCTCGCCTGGGGCCCTGCCGTTTTTAAGGTGCTGGAGAGCCATTCTAATCTCGCTTAGACTGACGTCCGGGATATCATCGGAATAGTGTCGGATAAGACTTGCTCTTGGATCGTTACTCACACTTGCGTGTGGCTCCAACGATGATGTGTACAGCTGCCCATAGAACCTCTCAATCTCACTCAAAATCTCAGGTGTCCCGGAAACGATGTTGCCACACTCAGTCTTCAGCTTTGACAGTTGGCTCTTTCTGGCAGACAGATCTCTGGCAAAGACTTTGGAGCCCTGGTTCCGCTCGATCGCTTCTTTAATACGAGAAGTATTAAAGTTGCGTAAGTCTCGCCGCATGCATTTGGAGATCTGTCTGTTCAGTTGCCTGTATGCTGTCAAATCTGTTGACGATTGCAGCCTCATCTCCCGTCTAACAGCCATGAGATTAAGAGTGTGATCGGAGAGTTTTTGTGTTCTTCTGCGGCGGGTCTTGCAGAACTTAGCTCCGACCGCATGGACAGTTTCCACGAGCTTGTCGTTCATATCGTCCACTGCATTGCAATCTTCTAGGCACTGGAAGCGGTTACGTAACTCGAGCTGAAAGGTTTCGGGATTCTGGATTAGAGCACGAGGGGGACGGAGCGTTGACTTCATTAGACGAGACCTCTCCAACTTAACATTTAGGTTCAGTGTGCCTCTAACCATTCGATGATCGCTGCCAGTTTTCACCCTTGCGATCACTGAGACATCACTGAACAGTTGGCGTCTGGTCGTCATAATGAAGTCAATCTCATTTTTTGTCGAACCGTCGGGGCTCGACCAGGTCCACTTCCTGTGGGGCCGCTTCTGGAAGAAAGAGTTCATCATAAAGAGTCCCTCTTTCTCCATAAAGTCGGCCAGCTGCTGGCCCCTTCGGTTCCGTTGCCCTACTCCAAATTTTCCTACCTTCAGCTCACCGCTTTCTCTTGTGCCTAGTTTTGCGTTGAAGTCTCCCATCAACACCGTGTAGTGGGTTTTGGAGGAATGTATGGCTCTGGAAATATCCTCATACATTTCCTCCACCTCCTCATCGGGGTGTGCCGAGGTTGGTGCGTAAACCTGAAGTTACGAGTTTCAAGTACAGAGAACATGCTATTAGTTTCGGAAAACATTAATAAAAAACATTATAACGAAAAATTGGATAATAAATATAGAACCAGGAAATTTAGAGACGGGAAATTATTTCAGCCTAGTTTTAAAAACTACTATGGTAATAGATTGGCTAAGGCAAGGTAGACCTAATTGCAAATTAACAATTAAAAAGAAACTTGGGAATTATTTTTTGGATAAAATGCTGTGTGTAATATTTGAAAAATATATCCGGATTATATTTACAATTTTCATTTTTTTGCATTGTCTTGTGGATGGGGTGTTGTATTTGGAACTGATAAGAGTGTGGAAATTGTAGTGTTTACTCATTTAATTACTACTTAGTACTTATTTAATTACAAATTTAGTGTTATTATTATCCCGACGTTTCGGGTGCTTTACAGCGCCCATGGTCACGGGGGGGGGACTGAGATGTTTGACGTCCCAAAGTCATAGTTAGTCCGGCTACCTTCAGTTTTTTAATTGCGTAAATCGAACCAAAAATTAATATTAAAAAACTGAAGGTAGCCGGACTAACTATGACATTGGGACGTCAAACATCTCAGTCCCCCCCGTGACCATGGGCGCTGTAAAGCACCCGAAACGTCGGGATAATAATAACAATAAATTAATGTAATTAAACGCGATAAAATCCGTAAATAATAGTTTTATTCAATGTGTAGTGTTCGCGTAAATTTAAGAAATCATTATACAAATTTAGGATATAATTAGGATATAAGAGTACATTTATCATATATATATATATATGTATAATATTTATTAAGATTAAATAATAAATAAAGAGTAAATAATAAATAAAAATCGCTCACCTTCGTTTTGCCGACGATATAGCCCTTATGGCAGAATCGCTGGAGGGCCTAAGCACTATGTTCAATAACCTTAATGGTGTCTCCCAACGGATAGGTCTTAAGATGAACATGGACAAAACTAAGATCATGTTTAATCTCCATGTCACACCTATGCTGGTAGTTGTAGGGAGCACTATGCTAAAAGTAGTTGACGAGTACGTTTACCTAGGACAAATAGTCCGACTATGTAAGTCCAACTTCGACCGAGAGGTCAATCGACGGATTCAACGCGGCTGGGCAGCGTTCGGCAAATTATGACACATCTTCTCGTCAGGTATACCTCAAAACCTGAAAAATAGATTGTACAATCCAATTTAAAAAAATTGTCATCACTGGCAACACGCACTGGTTGTACAACCAGTGCGTGTTGCCAGTGATGACTTACGGATCTGCGACTTGGTCCTTCACTACTGGCCTTTTGAGGACGCTAAGGCTTGCTCAACGAGCTATGGAGAGAGCTATGCTCGGTGTTTTTCTGTGTGATAAACTTAAAAAATGAGGATAACCACAGTAGAACCAGAGTGACCGACATATCTCAACGGATTAGTAAGCTAAAGTGTCAATGGGCCAGCCATATAGCTCGAAGAACCGACAAACGTTGGGGAAAGAAGGTTCTCGAGCGGCAGCCACGTACCGGTTGGCGTGGTATAGGGCGACCCCCCACTAGATGTAGTGAGGACCTGGTAAGACGTGCAGGAAGTCGATGGATGCAGGTGGCTCAGGACCATGCTTTTTGGCATTCCTTGGGGGAGGCCTGTGTTAAGCAGTGGACTTGTGAAGGGCCGTAATGATGATTATAGTTCCCCCGGGCCAAATTTGTTTCATTTACTAAAAGTTTGTACCTACATTGGTTTTCTGGATAAATATACATCTGTAGATGTGTAATAATGTTTAAAGTTCAACTGCTTAAGAAATTGAAGGGTAGTGTCTTAAAAATAAACAAGAGCGTTTGCAATGTTCGTCTATACAGGAAAGCATTAATGACTTCAAACCATGCGTAAAAGATAGAACGTCGAACGGATATTGGTCATGTTTATATATAGAGAGGCATTTTAATACATTATAATTATTTTCTTTTTAAGTTTGCAATCGTATACATACTTACTTTGCGTTGGTCGAAGTATAAGATATACAATTTTTAATACTGTTATATATATATATATATATATATATATATATATATATTTATAAATATATAATACAATATTATTTATCTTTATTCATTATAAATATAATGCTCAACAAGGCTTCTGAATAAATTAAGTTATCATCATTACAGCTCTTTACTAGTCCACTGATGAACAAAAGCCTCGCTCAAGGAGTATTACTACAAAGCACGGTCCTAAGTCACATATCCATCGAATTCCTGCATATTTTACATATCGTCGCTCCATCTAGTGACGATCGCCCAAAATCTCACTTACTAGTACGAGGTTGCCACTCGAGACTTGTCTTCTCCATCGGCAGTCGGTTCTTCAAGCTATATGGCCAGCCCATTGACACTTCAAGTTACTACTCTGAATAAATAACAACGAATTAAAACTAAAAGTAATATTAAAGGTTATAAAATTTTGTTAGTATTCCTTCACAAACTAAAAAGTAAAACTCGTTTAGATCCGTCGCAGCGAGTGTTGAATGAGTGAAGAAAACCATTAAAAATACATGTTTTACAATGAAGTAAAGCCGTTCTACTCTACAATTTACCTGCAGCAACAAGTTCTTTTTTTAAATATGACAATGCATACTTTATGGATATAAAATTGACTTAAAGTTACACAACTCTAGTTTTAAGGGGATAAGGGTGACAACGAGCACGCAGTTTACCTGATGGTAAGTGGATACTGTGGCTCATAGATATCCACATTTATCCTCGAATATGAATCAATATTATGCAGATGGGTTGTCACCCCTAAGGACTAAGATAAAATGCCTCGTGAGAACCCTTTAACTGGATGTTAAAGGGCTAGGGCTAGGTACTAGGGACTAGGCTGCTTGCGTCCGTAGGAAATATTTGAAATCTGACTCCCCACACGTGTCCTCCGGGTAGTGCTATGTGAGCAGCACCAATTCCGGAGGTAGGTTTCGGCCGGTGGCTTTTTGGTTTCCACCCACCAATGAAAAGACTTGTCGCCAAATAACGTTGTCGTTTTCCGGCGTGATTCTCTGTGAAGCCATATGGAGGAATAGGTACAAACAGTACCGTTGCGTGTGTGAACCGTGTGCGAAGCTTCAGCTAATGCTGTGTCGTATGCATGGTTATGGAGGGTAGCAGGTAGTGGGATCTGAAGCATAGTGTTCCGCTGGCCCACCGTAGGTAGTTGGGGTCCAATTAGTGAATTAGCTAATCATGAAAAGCTGCCCAGCTAACTAGTGAAAAATCTCAGGGTGGCTCCATCGTGCCGGTTAGTGACCGAGTGAGAGAACCCAATAACGATCTCTGGGGGTTTCTGGCATCCTCGCAGTTTCCAGATCAAGATACCACGGTCGCAGCTCTGGTAGTATCATTTGATTGCTAATGCAATGCATCGTTCAACTATCATTCTTCATCATTATTCACTCTTAACTCTGTCAACATGTTGTGTAAAAAAAGAAAAGTACGACTAAACAGTGGTTGCACATCCTCTCATTAAAAGTGCACCTCACTAGTATTTTAGGATTGCACTCTAATCTCAGCGCAGTCCATCACGATCTTGAGACCGAGAAGCAGTATATACTATTCTTGACGGAGAACCAAATTGAATGTCCATTGAATGCAGCGTACCTTGACTATTCTGGATTCTCCCCGGAGCACAATCTTCATCTATGTGCCGGAGTATATATGTCGAAGTATCCGCAACGACATCTGCTTCCAGTGTCTCCTTCACCTTGAGGATCCCACTTTATTGACAATCCGGGTAATAGTAGAAACAGGTGTTGAAAAAATCGTTTACGTCTGTGTCAATCGATTGCACAGTAGCTACGAAGAGACAACACAATTACATGAACACATCTGTGAGGCTGCTGATGTTGCCCTAAATCGATATCCTACTGCAGCTGGTCATTCTGGGGGACTTTAACACCAACCTTTTTTTTTATAGAAGAGGGGGCAAACGAGCATGCGGCTCACCTGATGTTAAGTGACTACCGCCGCCCATGATTAACCGCAACACCAGGAGAATTGCGGGTGCGTTGCCGGCCCTTTAGAAAGGAGTAAGCTCTTTTCTTTAAGGTCCCCAGGTCGTATCGGTCCGGAAAAATCGCCGGTGGTAAACTATTCCACAGAGAGGTTGTACGTGGAAGAAAACTCCTTGTGAAACGTACAGTGGTGGACCGCCAAGCATCCAGATGGTGTGGATGGTATCGGGACGTTTACCTTGTAGTGCGTTCACGAAATTTGGCGGCTGGGATTAATCCGAACAATTCCTCAGAGCACTCCCCATGATAGATGCGATAAAATACGCAAAGAGATGCAACATCTCTTCGCAGCGCCAGTGAATCGAGCCGATCGGAAAGCACTCGATCGTCGACGATTCGAGCCGCTCTGCGCTGGATGCGGTCAAGTGGAAGGAGCTGGTACTGGGGAGCCCCAGCCCAGAGATGGGAACAGTATTCCATGTGCGGCCGAGCCTGCGCCTTGTAAAGTTGCAGGCGGTGTGCCGGCATGAAATACTGTCCCGCTCTGCTGAGCACGCCAAGCTTTTTAGAGGCCAATTTGGCCTTCCCTTCCAAGTGACCACGAAACTGCACGTCACTCGATATGTCGACGCCGAGGATTCCGATACTGGCTGAGGCAACAAGGGGAGTGCCTTGAAACTGAGGGGATACGATAAAGGGGTTCTTTTTAGCGGTTAACGCGCAAACTTGTGTCTTCTGGGGGTTAAACTGGACTAGATTTAGTCGTCCCCAATCCGAGACTCTGTTCAGCAAAGACTCGACTTCAGACACAAGTTTGTCCCGGCACTCGGAGACGTTTTCCCGAGAAATATTGGCTCCGCCGGTGTAAAGAGCATCACCAGTGCTGTCATCTGCATAGCAATGAATGTTACGGGTATGCAACATATCATTGATATGCAGAAGAAACAGCGTTGGCGATAGCACGCAGCCCTGTGGAACACCAGCATTAATAGGCTTGCAATCGGAGCTTGCACCGTCTACAACGACCTTGATGCTCCGATCTGCAAGAAAGCTGGTGATCCAATCGCACAATTTCTCGGGAGCCCATAGGAAGGGAGCTTCGAAAGAAGCGCTTTGTGCCAAACCCGATCGAAGGCCTTCGCAATGTCCAAACTAACGGCCAATGCCTCCCCCTTGAACTCTACTGCCTCCGCCCATCTGTGAGTGAGGTAAACCAGAAGATCACCAGCTGACCGACCACGGCGAAAACCGTATTGGCGGTCACTAATCAGCCGGCGATCCTCAAGGTACCTCATGAGCTGGCAGTTTACAATGGACTCCATTGTTTTGGAGAACAAGGAAGTGATGGCGATTGGCCGGTAGTTGGACGGGTCTGAGCGGTCACCTTTTACGAAAGCCGTCTTCCATGATTTTGGGACTACGCCTAGGGAGTAGGAGTACCGGAAAAGACGCGTTAAAACCGGTGCCAACTCTGGAGCACACGTCCTCAGCACAATTGGGGGAATTCCGTCAGGCCCACTCGACTTGTGGATGTCCAGGGAAAGGAGTGCTTTGCGAACCGAGCGCTGTGTGAACTGCACTTCCGGCATGGAGCACTCACACCGCGGGATGGTCGGCGGCGTACTCCCCCCGTCATCAAGAGTCGAGTTAGACGCAAAGAAGGAGCCTAGAAGATCGGCTTTCTCCTTTGCAGTATGGGCCAGTGAGTCGTCCTCCCTGTGCAGAGATGGAAGAGATGGCTGACAGAAATTCCCCTGGATAGCCTTGGCGAGAGACCAGAATGCACGGATTCCAGAAGGAAGGCGAACTAGTTTCTCGCCAATTCTGACTATGTGCTCTGAATTTGCCTTGGCAATGACTCTTTTGAAGGACCTAGAGGCGGAATTATACTTCTTTTTTAGAGCGCTGGTGTTTACATCCAGGGACGCTGATGCATCAACCCAGGCCTGGTAGCACTCCTGCTTATAGCATGTTGCTATTTTACTGGAGCGACCAAACCATGGCTGAGATTTGCCTCCAATGGGCACCACAGAGGAAGGAATAAAAAGTTCCATACCCCGAAGTACCACATCAGTAACAGAATCCGCAACAACGTTGGGATCATCCGGCGAGAAGCAAACCCGCCCCCAAGGGTAGGATGCAAAGAAAGACCGCATCCCATCCCAATCGACTGACCTATAGTGCCAAACACGGCGGCAGCCTGCAGAATGCAACCGCGATTTTAGCGTGATTGGCACAACACTCCGGACCAGACAATGGTCCGAGGAGCCTAAAGGGGCGTCGATGGAAATCTGATATCCGTCCGGGTGAGAGGTCAGCAGAAGGTCCAACAGGGAAGGTGCATGATCCCCCTCTGGAACATCTGGAATCCGCGTAGGCGAAGTAACCAATTGTGTCAGACCATATGCCAAGGCAAAATCATGAACAAATCTCCCCGCATGATCGGTTAACGTGAACCAAGCCATTCGGCGTGATGGGCGTTAAAGTCGCCGAGGATCACGATCTCTGCGGAGGGGATCTGTTGTAGCAACGAATCTGCAGCCATTTGGACGTGGTCGATGAGTCGGTCTGTTTCGGCATTACCGCTATGGGACCTATAGAGGCACCCGTAGACGCGCGGATGGTCGTCGCTGTCTACGCGTAGCCAAAGGATGGACAGGTCCGAACCTTCAAGTCTGCCGAGGCGTCGAGAACAGATGTCCTCTCTGACGTAAACGCAAACTCCAGCCCGAGGCACAAAGGAGTGTTCCAGTTTGTACCCCGGGTAGGAGAGATACGAGACATCAGCCGGAGAGGACACCTGCGTCTCGGTCAGAAAGAGCAGAGCCGGCCTCGCCGTCTCGAGATGGTAGTGGACGGCGTTTAGGTTAGAGTGAAGTCCCCTGATATTGCAGAAATTCACGGACAGCGTGGCAGGGGTCGCCTTGGTTTTGTTGCTCCGTTTGCCCCGAGCAGTTGTAGTCTTGAGCGGAATTTTGCCCCCCCCCCCCAGAATACGCCTGAGCACCCACGCTCAGAAGTGGAGAAACATGGTCGTGGATGCTCAGCGAGGGATTCTCCAGGGGTGCTGGTACCCTCCTGGGGTAGTCTATCATTATTTAATTCCGCTACCATGTTGATGTGGGGGGGGGGGATTTGGGCCTCCGGCCACCTGCACTCACCAGACGAAACGCGGAAGCAGAGCTTCTACTTCACGCCGGTATTCTGTGAGGTCGTGGTACCACCCCGGTTTGAGCCGGCCCATACGTGCAACAGCAAAGCTGCCGCGTGGCTCTACCACTGTTAATTCTCCAAACCTCCAAAACAAGCTGTTCGCTTACCAGAAGATCGACCATGCTGGAAGAGAAGCGTGGAATTTTAACTTGGCGCTAAGTATTTCTCAGCTAGTAAAGGAAGAGACTAGGGTACCCGATGTAGACGGTCACAGAGCCTTGCCAGCTATTGATTGGCCTTCTGCTGACTACCGCACCAGAGAGATAACCTCCCCTGTGGGTTTCACAAAATTAGTTTTATTCCATATGGTTTGATGAATTATACTGTTTGTTACTCGTTTACTATAAAAATGATTTAAATATTAATACATTTCAAAAATTTTAATAATATCCACACAAATACACATACCTTCTGAAATTGGGGCACTACTTACTCGTTATTCCTCACTATGGCTCATAACCTGCTATTTATTAAAAACTTTTATATAACTTCACTTGTGTGCAAATCCTGGAATTTCGCAATTAATATTTCACCCACTTCCACTAAAGCTATCGGGTTAAAATTTGGCACACATATTTGGTACTTCAGACAATGCATGAAATACTTAAATGCCGCTATTTTTAATGCATATGGTGGACGTTACAAAGTAGCGATTTATCATTCCTGCAGCAGCCCCTATGATATAAATATCAAATAAAGGGACTTGATGAGCAAAACACAATAAGTATAGTGTCGTTGTTCTATATCTTATACGGCAGATTCCACAAAATGGCACTTTATAATTTCCATTGTAACTTCTATGGTATGGGTATCAAATGAAAAGTCTTGATGAGCAAAACACTATAAGTAAAGTAAATCCGACATGGCGGACGTCACAAAATGGCGAATTACTATTTCTATAGTAACTCCTATCATATGGGTATCAAATCAAAAGGTTTGATGAGCGAAATACAATAAGTAAAGTGACGTCATTTCAACTCCAATATGGCGGACATCTAATATGACAACTCTATACTACTGTTACGAGCTTGAGGTTCGTGACAATAAAAACTACCGATTGAATTACCAAAATCATCACTTTAATTCACTTTACACTAATTAAAACCTAAAATACACTAATAATTAATCACACTGATTCACTTTATTTTGCTCCGAAGATTACCCCGATTGTGGCATGCAGCGGTTTTAAGTACACTTTTACACGGAAACATCCAGAATATTCCGGTAGATACTGGCGCCGACCGACCAGACGCAGAAAGTTCGAATGTGGGGCTTCTAGAAAGCTTAATTCTTCTGTTCGACATTAGATGGCGCTGTTGGTGGAAAGGTCATGATTGACATTTTCTAGGAAGCCCTCTTCGCTCTGGTCCTCGACACTAGATGGCGCTAGTGTCAGGTACCTGACGTCAACTTAGGCGCGCAACACTATTATGACTTTCAGTGGATCTAATGATTGAGCTGGATTGTAGAAGGCATTAGTTAGCCTGCGCAAATTTTTTTTGCAAAATACTTTAAAAATTGTTTTAAATTGAATTTCCACTGAAAACATTAATATCAATACAAAATATAAAGTTTAAAAATAGGGAGAGTTTTACCGTGTGTATTTTATCGCTAAAGAGGTAGCGTCCATTGTAAAAGGCGTGACATGGGGAAGTTACCTAGACATGATTCCTTTAGTATAGACTACTTGCAATATGCAGGTGCACATTTGCCTTAAGCTCTGGCTTTTTTCTTCTCTTTGTATTGGGTTCTTACACTTGCCAGATAATCTTATGAAGACCTTGGTAGTTCCTATTATTAAAAATAAGTCTGGTGATGTATCTAGTATTAATAACTATCGACTCATTACAATGATTACCATTATAGCAAAAGCGCTGAACGGTCAGCTTGATCGGGACCTAAGCTGAATGGTGCAAAGTTCGCTTTTAGAGCTGGTTTATCTACCGAAACTGCAATTGCTTGCCTCAACAGTACCATTCAGTTCATACATGTAGTATGTATTATACATGTATTATGTATTATAAATGTAAAAAAAAAGAATATGCCTGTTTTTGAACCTTACTAAGGCATTTGATCTCGTCTCATATGAAAAATTATGGGATAAAATGGCTACTGAAACGGATCTTCCAATAGAGAATATATAAATTTTATATATTAGTATAAGAATTAAATCGATTACGTTAGGTGGGCGAGATCATTATCTGACAAGTACAGGCTGGAACGTAGTGTACAACCACCTTGTTGTCTTACTTCGCCAAGTCTCTTCAACTTGTACATGAACAAGCTGATCGGGGCGCTCAGTAGGTCTTAGCTCAGCTCGGCTGTTCAAAACATTGGATCTCTATTAATAACATTACTTACGTCGTTGACATGGTTCTTCTGAGTTTCTTGATAATCACTCTTAAAACTGTTCGCTTTTTGTGAGGGATATGCAGAAGTACACAATCTTAAGTATAATGCAAGAAAAACCGAATTCATTGTATTTAAAACCGGTAAGAAAACGTACTTTTCTATTAATAAGTTGAAATTAATGTGATCTCCGCTAAGGCAGGTTACTCAATTTAAATATCTGGTGCATTGGGTCAAAGATTCATTGAGCGACGACTTAGATTCAAAAAGAGAACGAAGGGTGCTGGCTTCTAAATGCAACATGCTGACCTGCAAGTTTGCTCGATGCACTCGTGAAGTAAAAACAACATTTTTTAAATCACGCAGAAGGCATATTGTGCCCTTACAGTAGAGTAAAACAACAGTTTCAGGGTACCCTTAAGGCTGCTCCGCTTTTGTAGCACATCAGGGATGTTTGCAGAAGCACGCACGGATGGTATTCACGCGATTATGCGAAAGCGGACAGAATCACTGATTATGCGAATACGGTGAGGCTCTAATAGTCTCCTGGAAACTGTTCCAAATTGCTTAGACAGTATTTATCTAAAACACTGGATAGAGCTGCCAGTGGTAAACCATTACTAAACGTAGTTTTTAAGAATTTATATTCTGTTACTAACACATATGGAATGAATTCGGAAATAAAAGTTATTATTATTATTATTCACAAAAAACATCTCTTAGTGTGATTGTTACTGTTTGCCTTATTCGATTATTGAACAAGAAGATGCAATATAGGTGTATTGATTCGTGAAATTCGAAAGCGTGCGTTTAAAATAACGGTTAATTCTTACAATGATTGACTAAAACATTTTAAAATAGTACCGTTGCAAATGCATAGGAAAATGTTTGATATAATGTTATTGTTTAAATTGATTAATGGGTGTGTTGACTCACAAATGATCTTAGAGCGCATATAAATATTAATACTTCATTCTAACAGTTGCCTTCAGAATCGAAAAACATTCAGTTTTCCACTTTGCAGAACGGTTCTCGGACAACATTCGCCATTATACAGCATGTGTTCATCCAGTAACATTGTTCGATCTGACGTGGATGTTTTCATTGGTTCTGTGGCCTCCACAAAAACAAATTGTATCAGTATCTTTATTCCAAGTACGTAATTTTATTAAGCCTTAACTTAATTTAATTTGTTATTAACTTTAGCACAACTTTAAGTACTAATGTTCATTGTCAATTATTGTAGCTAAATTTTGTGCAAGCTGTGTTTACATATATTATATTAGAATACAATTTTTGTAATATTTGTGCTATATAATATCTGTCAGCATATTGTAATTGTGTTCAATTTTGTGTATCAAATAAAGAGAAATAAAAATTGTCAGCAATCTTAATAGTTTTAGGAAAAATATCAAAAAAACTAGTGGACACCAGGCCTAAAACATTCAAAAACTACGATTTCCGCACATGATCGTAAACTCGTTGCTGAAGCTCCGGGATTAAGTAAGAACAATTTGCATATTTTATAAAGCTGCTGCTGTAAAAATTAATTAAAATGGGACAGAAGACGCCAAGTCTATGGAAGCAATTCTATAATAGGAAAGACTATCAAGTCAGGAAGTAGTGTATGCTAAATGCATTAGAAAAGTCAACAAGTACTATTACTATAATTTTCTTATTTTTATACCTCTAGTGGGCAAAACCGGGACAGGAACACTTAAAATTAAAATACTTAAAATCCTGGACTCATAAAATTATTTTCATTATTTATACATGTGCTTCTAAAATTTCAGACAGAAAATGCAAAATATATAATTATTGTGGAATGAAAATGATCGAAAAGATTAAAAGATTAAATTGGCCATTTTTGAGAAGGGTTCTTATGAAGGGGATTTTTTTTAAATTTATTGATATTGACCAGAGTTAAGAAAATAGAAAATAATCACCTGAAATTGTTTTTCTTTCCCAGGTTTGATTGTCAAAGAATATTATAAAGCGTTAAATCCATAAATTGTAAATCTTCGTTCTAGAGAATAGCAATAAATAGACGTGATAAATAAGCACACAAATACCTAAGTAAATGATTAAATAAATAAAACACGGTCATTAATTATAAACATTCAGTCAGAATTATCCTATATTCGATGTAAATGACCGACACATTTATGTTATCTCACCCTGCAAATTCACTTTACCCAGAGCCATAAAAATGATACATAGTAGCACTTAACGCTTCTAACGCCTCAATGTTTAGTGTAAGGAACGCGTGTCCCATAAACATAATCGCGCTCATCGGTAGCGAGAATCACCGAACGAACATTGAAAACTAAAGTATATTTACCCGACTACCCAAAACCCAAAAAAGGAATATCACATATATATATATATATATATATATATATATATATATATATATATATATATATATATATATATGCGAATCAGTTCCCTCAGACCTCCTAAACTGCCTAATCTTACCACTCGTATTTTAAAAAAATGATATAATGTATTGTTGTTCGCCCTTCCGCGGATTAAAGGGTATATGACATCGTATAAAATAAAAAATGGTGGCTTATTGCGGACATGAAATTGCTACAAATAAATGAAATATCGTAATTGAAAACCGATTTCAAGTTTTAACGTTATATTAAAATTATTGCGGGTAAAAAGTCTTTATGAAAATGGTATGCCAGCTATTGCATAATAAATAATAGTACTCATGTGGTGTTAGCCTATATAACGTCACGTCATATTCAGTTATCTAATACATATTTATAATAATAATAATAATAATAATAATAATAACCTGGCAGACCGAGTTCGGTATATCTTACGCTCAAATATATTTGATGGCGCCGAACTCGAACGGCTCCGACGTGAGGCTGTTCCCTCATCAAATGAAAACGCTGCGACTGAGGGTGCGGTGAGACAAGTTGCAGAACAACCCGCACACGTGGATGCCGCCGTGAATACCCCAGTGGTTGCTGATTCAAATGATGATGGAACATTCACCCAGGAACTAGAAATAGAGCAAATGAGGAGTACATTGGAAGAGGCGATTATGGAAACGCGCAGTACGCCTCTCGAAAATCGACCGCGACTTCCCCGCATAGCCCTAAGCAAGCGGAATCGGGCTGTCGTGAGGGCTCTGAACCCAATGCTGGTGACCTATTTGGAAGCCAGCCGGGACCTTTGCGAGACGGACTCAATTCTCTTTGGCGCCGCACTGGCAGTCTGCCGTATTATAGGTGCCAAACTTTCCACGGCTGGACGCACTACTGGACAAAGTAGTGCTATCCCAGCCTGGAGAACAAGAATTGAAGAACGTATCGCAAAGGCTAGGGCTCTCATCGGCAGACTGATATGCTTCAGGTCAGGCAATACCAGGCCAAGGATTGTACGCTCCGTCAGGATGGCGTTTGCTGGGACAAATATTAGTTTGTCCCAGCCGGATATAATGCAAAAACTGACGGAGCGCATAGACGACCTGAAGCAGAGAATCGCTGCTTGGGGAAAGCGAATTCGGCGATATACCGAGAGGTCGACACGGTTCAACCAGAATCGTCTCTTCCAGAGTGATCAGAAGAGGCTCTATAAATCATTGGAGCGACCAATGGTAAGTGGAACGGGCCCAGTACCGAATCAGGCCGACACGGTCGCATTCTGGCGCGGCCTGTGGTCAGAGCCCGTAAACCACAACGAGGGCCCTTGGACGGAAGTTGTGGCGAGTCAGTGTGCGGGTATTACGCCCATGGACCCCGTCACCATAACGCCGGATGACGTAGCTGAGGCGGTCCGTAGGGCCCCGAACTGGAAAAGTCCGGGACTCGACGGGCTGCATCACTACTGGCTGAAGGGGTTTGTGGTGTGTCACACTGTGCTCGCCCGACAGTTCCAAGAGGCTCTCAACCAGAAGTCGCTCCCGAGCCTCTTCACTACTGGGATCACTCATTTGGTTCCTAAAGACCAGGTTACCACAGACCCGAGCAAATACCGCCCCATCACGTGTCTGCCGACCATATACAAGACACTAACATCCATTTTGAGCGCGAGAATCACTCGTCACCTGGACTCAAATCAGGTGATGTCGCGCGCTCAAAATGGATGTCGGGGCGGTGGTCGTGGAACCAAGGAACCACTCCTCATTGACGCGGTCATTGGCAAAGTGGTGAAACGCAACCGTCGGAACTTCTCCGCCGCCTGGATAGACTACAGAAAGGCATTCGACTCGGTGCCCCATACATGGCTAAAGAGAGTCCTCGAACTGTACAAGATAGACTGTACAGTTAGAGACTTCCTCGAGCAGTGTATGGGGCAGTGGAGTACGATCCTTTGTCATCTGGGCGAGCGGATGACGGCTGCGGAGAACCACATAAGGATAGGAAGGGGTATCTTCCAGGGCGATTGTCTGAGTCCAATATGGTTCTGCCTCTCTCTGAACCCTCTCAGTACCTTACTGGAGGGCTCTGGGAGGGGATTTCAGCTACGGAAAGGAGGGACAAAAGTGACCCACCTTTTCTATATGGATGACCTCAAGTTATTCGCCTCCAGTCGCTCCCATCTTATGGAATTGCTAAACATCACTTGTGAATTTAGCAATACCATTGGAATGGAGCTGGGGACGGATAAGTGTGCGGTACTCCATGTTGAGAGGGGTAGGGTTGCTAACTCTGAGGGCATAGACTTATCTATGCCCGTCAACTTAAGGACCCTTTCCGAGGCTGAAACATACCGATACCTGGGTATGTCACAGAACATCGGTATCGATGAGGCTGGTATGAAACAGTCAGTTTGCGACGTATTTTATGCACGCTTGACCAAAGTGCTTAACAGCCTTTTGTCCGGTGTGAATAAGACACAAGCATATAACGGCTGGGTCATGCCTGTCCTTATGTATACCTTTGGCATACTCAGGTGGACTCAGACTGAACTTAACGCCCTGGATAGAAAAGTCCGCACTACCATGACGTCCCACAGGATGCATCATCCGAGATCGTCGGTAATGAGGCTGTACTTGCCGCGAAAGCATGGTGGGCGTGGTTTCTTGAGCGCGCTCACCATGCATAATCGCGAAGTGTGCAGCCTCCGTAATTACTTCCTGGCGAGATCGGATGATCCATTCTATAAGGACGTCATTTCTTGTGATAAAGGACTTACCCCTCTATCCTTAGCCAACGAGCAATGGCAAGACCCGGCAGTGCAGACAATTTCCGACCGGGAGACCGTATGGAAGGAGAAGGAGCTCCACGGGAGGTTCTACAAGTCTCTACATGGGCCTTTCGTAGACACAGTAACCTCCCTCCACTGGCTACGCTTTGGTGACCTCTTCGGGGAAACCGAGGGTTTTGTCTGTGCAATACAGGATCAGGTTATTAAGACCAACAACTATCGGAGATACATCCTAAAGGATGGCACCATCGACATCTGTCGAGCTTGTCGCCATCCCGGTGAGTCACTTAGGCATGTCATCTCCGGTTGTTCGGCGCTTTCTAACTCTGAGTACTTGCACAGGCACAACCTAGTAGCCAGAATTCTACACCAGGAGCTCGCTCTGAAATACGGTCTCGTGGATCGGAAATTGCCGTATTACAAGTACTTGCCGGAAGTCGTGCTCGAAAATGATCGCGCCAGGCTCTATTGGGACCGGGCCATCATCACAGACAGGACTATTCTTGCGAATAAGCCTGATATTGTGCTGATGGACCGGGCACAGTCAAGGATATTTTTGGTCGACATTACCATTCCGTGTGACGAAAACCTCGTGAAAGCCGAAACAGATAAGCAAACAAAATATCTGGACCTGGCTCACGAGGTGACCGACATGTGGGGTGGTCTGCCGACCGAAATTATTCCTGTAGTCGTCTCTGCAAACGGACTAATCCCAGTCAGCCTCTCGGGTCATCTGAGGCGGCTGGGTCTACGTGGCGGACCGCTCCAGGCTCAGATGCAGAAGGCGGTGCTCCTCGATACCGCCCGCATCGTCCGCCGGTTTCTTTCCCTTTCCCCCTAACCCTCGGCCGTTTGGTCTCCCCTGCCGAGGGCCTCCATCTGGTTGGGCTTTTATTTATATATGTATTTTTATATTTAGTTTATGTTATTGATATTTATGTATATTTATCTTTTCATTTCCATTTATAATTATATATTTATAGAACCCAACCAGATGAGAAAACTATATTGATAGCCCACATAATAATAATAATAATAATAATAATAATAATAGATAATAGAGAAGAATAATAAAAGACCAACAACTATCGGAGATACATCCTAAAGGATGGCACCGTCGACGTCTGTCGAGCTTGTCGCCATCCCGGTGAGTCACTTAGGCATGTCATCTCCGGTTGTTCGGCGCTTTCTAACTCTGAGTACTTGCACAGGCACAACCTAGTAGCCAGAATTCTACACCAGGAGCTCGCTCTGAAATACGGTCTCGTGGACCGGAAATTGCCGTATTACAAGTACTTGCCGGAAGCCGTGCTCGAAAATGACCGCGCCAGACTCTACTGGGACCGGGCCATCATCACAGACAGGACTATTCTTGCGAATAAGCCTGATATTGTGCTGATGGACCGGGCACAGTCAAGGATATTTTTGGTCGATATTACCATCCCGTATGACGAGAACCTCGTGAAAGCCGAAACAGATAAGCGATCAAAATATCTGGACCTGGCTCACGAGGTGACCGACATGTGGGGTGGTCTGCCGACCGAAATTATTCCTGTAGTCGTCTCTGCAAACGGGCTAATCCCAGTTAGCCTCTCTGGTCATCTGAGGCGACTGGGACTCCGTCACGGACCGCTCCGGGCTCAAATGCAGAAGGCGGTGCTCCTTGATACTGCCCGCATCGTCCGCCGGTTTCTTTCCCTTTCCCCCTAACCCTTGGCCGTTTGGTCTCCCCTGCCGAGGGCTTCCATCTGGTTGGGCTTTTATTTATTTATGTATTTTTGTATTTATTTTATTTTATTGATATTTATGTATATTTATCTTTTCATTTTCATTTTCATTTATAATTATATATTTATACATCCCAACCAGATGAGAAAACTATATAGATACCCCAAAAATAATAATAATAATAATAATAAATAAATCACCAAACAAACAATAAGGTAATAAAATAAAAATAAAGGGTTAAATTAAAAATATATACGTATTACTGGAACAACAAAAGTAGGACACGGGTATAAAGTATGATATCTAAATTTACCGAAATTTACATAGCACACATGAGTATGTCATATATTTCTGCCTATTATTTATGTAGTTTCACTTCAATGCCAAAATTGAGTTAAGATACTGTGTATTTTTAAAAGCGGCTATGAAAAAACAGACTCTACAATTGCTAATGGCCGAGTTAGGGGCAGTGCGTTATCGTTCATCACAACTTCAACGGTGCCTGGTGCGATAAGCGTAAACAGAGTATTCCAGTTCTGCCAAACTTGTAATCTATTCTCCATAGATTCCAAAACAACTGGTCTTTCTACAAGCGGTACGTTGGTGTTCACACTCCTTGTGTTCTACACCTTCACAATTCTTCAAAGTAACTGCATTTTTAAACCACCTTAACTCTATAAACTCTAAAATACAATTCACAATGGAGTTAGAGGCAAATAATTCTTTAGCTTTTCTAGATGTTTTGGTCATTCGAAATCCTGATAACACTATTGGTCACACTGTGTATAGAAAAAAGACCCATAGCAACCGATATTTAAATGGTGAATCTCACCATCATCCTTCACAGTTAGCTACCGTGGGTAAATCTTTGTTTCAGAGAGCACGAGGGATCTGTGACAGAAAACATCTGGCCGCCGAGCTGCAGCATGTCAAGCAAGTGTTGCAAGACAACAAGCTTCGGATCCCGCGCCTACGTCACAGTGACCGAGTGAAGCCGGCACAGTCGAGCGTGTGCCTGCTTTACCACCATATGTCAGAGGAATCACAGACAAGGTTGGCTAAATCTTGAAGCGAGCTTCCATTAAAACATACTACAAGCCACCGAAGAAGATAAGTCAATTTTTACCATCCGTCAAGTGTAATATCCCTCTACAAGATGCAGGAATGTACAAGTTTGATTGTGAATGTGGTCTCTCTTACATAGGTCAAACAAAAAGATCCATAAAAACCCGCGTGAAAGAACATATAGCTGACGTGAATCACCGACACTCCGGGAAGTCTGCAGTCTGTGAACATGTTCAAGATCGTCCCCACCATTACATCAGATTTGATAAACCACAAATCCTCGCAAAAAAACACCGATTCCTACCAAGGATGATACGCGAGGCTATTGAAATTAAAAAAAATCCTAATTTCAATAGATAAGATGGTTGGGTGCTGCCATCTGCTTGGGATACTATAATTAACAAAATTAAACCCAAACTCAAACATACCACTGCAAGACTTCAAGATACTGTAAGTTCGTTTTGCGTAAATTGGACCAAAAATTAATATTCAAAAACTGAAGGTAGCCGGGCTAACAATGACATTGGGACGTCAAACATCTCAGTCCCCCCCGGGACCATGGTTGCTGTAAAGCACCCGAAACGTCGGGAATTAAAAAATAAGTAAAATCAGTTAAATAAACGCGATATAATCCGTAAATTTAGTTTAATTCAATGTGTAGTGTTCGCGTAAATTTAAGAAATCAACAATGAAATATTTTTAAGTTTAATTTAGTGCGGAGTTAGAAAAGCGGCCGCCTACGCTGATCAAACCGTTATCAATAAAAGGCCTTAAACAATTTGAAGTGGGTGAGCAAGGTTTATTACCCTTAATATTTAAATATTTCGGGGCAAAGTGTTGTTTGTGCATGGCACGGAGGATTATAATCTCAGAGAAACTGAGATTATCAGCAGTCACAACAGTAGTAAAGCGGCTGGATAGTAATTTTTTAAAGTTAAACCGCTCCACAGAGCTCGTGGCGTACAATATAACCGTGTAACCATTTACGGTCTTTACATTTATGTAAACTACGGCACCGTATGCGTGCTCGTTGGCAGTGGAAAAACCAAGAAGTATAGATGTACACTTTTAGAATACAGCAACATGTCACTCAGTTAAAATAAAAAGCATCACTATTGGTAGACCATGGCAAGCCCAATATCTTATGTTGCATTGATTTATCAATCTCTACTTCTTCTGTAATTTTATGGGAAGCAAGGAGGTTATCTAATACTGATCAATGGTTGCTATTTCATTTTATTAGTTCCCATTGTGCACCCTTGAATGGACCTATCAGCTTAACACTCAGGGCAAAGAAAATGCGATATGGTCCATATACAGCGAAGTAGATGCGACACGATTCGCATGTGAAAAAGTTGCGCCGTCGTCATCGATAAACTGTCTGCCAGTAGGCAATGCATGGTACGGACTCGAAGTTAACACGAAGCATACGCATTTGTAGTGGTGCAATACAAGTGGGTCTTGTTGATGGAAGCGGTAGAGGAAGCATTGGTAACGCAGATCAGTATCGTGAACAATTATTTGCAGGAATTACTTGCGACATTCGGCTGTCATAGAGACCGGATATGATCGAAAGTTAGAATTATATTAAGCAAATCGCTAATTTTTAACTTTACATTTGCTTCGCTGAACGTCCAAACTGGTTTACAGTGGTTTAATTCAAAACGAGTGAGAACCAGTTTCATATAAAGAGATTGATCAATTGAAATCTCATGTTTACAATCTCGTTGAGTTATTCTAAAACCAATACATTGCTTTGATACACCTAAATCCTTCATAGGGGAATAATCCCTTTAACTTTTCTATAATCATAAGTAATGTTTTTTCATTATTGAAAAAGTAAAGTAAGCCATCAACTTATATACTGTACTAAAAAGTATATCATTCTAATTTAATATACGGTAGTAAACACAAGGATCTATCTTTGAACGAGTCATCCCACTTTCTATAAACGCAGTATTTAATTCGTCATTACATTGTCTACTGGCTTGTTTAAAACCATATACAGATTTATTTAATTCCATGCTTTATTTTCCTTTTCATAGCCTGGCAGTAATGTCATATATATGTCTTCATCAATTTCTCCCTGTAAAACTTTGTTGTTAGCTATACTTATATTCTGTTTAGACAGAGCCGTTACATTGCTGAGCCAGTGCCTGTGCATAGTCATATGCATGGACGCACAAGAATTAACACACCAGTTTATCGAATCGTTCAATGTGGATGCTAACTAAGAACGCTGCTACATATACAGCCTTATTACTACTTTTAGTATTGGTCTTTTTGTGCTAACGGTTTTTACTGAGGTGACCATACTTATTGCAATTAAAAATGTGGGCCCCCTTGTGAGGAATTTATTTATCATTTTTAAAACAAATTTTCTTTGTGTTTTTAAAAGTGCAGTAGTGTCTGACATGTTGATTTCTTGAAGTAATTTATTTTTCACTAAATTAGCACTAATTATCAAACTTGAACTATCCAAACCTATAACAATTGGCTAGTACTGTGTCAGGCAAGGCTGCCAGCGTCGGAATATCTGACCACTTATCGCCTACATTGAATTTTATTTTCCTCAATTTATGCGTCGCTGTGATAATTTTATTTACATAGCCTTCCAAGGATAAACTATTTTCTTATCTTCTATTTAAACTGTTTAGCATTTTCCGCCTCTAGAATATTAACTTAAAATATTGGGTCCATTAATAAAATTAATTTTGATCTGGTTTTTTTGATCGTGTTTTATTGACATGAAATCGGTGGGCATAATATGTGAGTTTAAAATGCAGTCATATAAATCTTTGCGTTGTAAGCTTTTAATGCAATCTCCAACTAGTCCGGTTATTCCTTCGTATGCGTTATTCAATTGACATCTTTAAATTGTTATTTGCCATTTTTCCAAATTGTCTCGTAGTGTTCAAAAACAATATTAGAATAATGTGATACTGAAAAGTAAATTTTCATGAGCCAGCAACTAAGTGAGGTTATGCACGCGGTTTTTTACTTTTCACTTTATTGCTTTTAAAAACTGAACTGACGGATTTTTAAAATGGCTCCACTACACCGCAGGTATAGGATCTGGGCCCATAATCTGATACAATAAGAGTAATTAAAAAATATGTGGGACAGTTTTAAACTATGCTTTAAACAATGGCTCGCTTTATTGCAATCTGTGGAGAATGTCATTTTTTTTGTAGGCTAGGATGACAAACGAGCACACAGTCCCCCTGATGGTAAACGGTTGCTGTGGCTTTTAAGCATCTACACCTATCCTCGATTACGAATCAAAATGCAGATGTGTTGTCATCCGTGAGGACTTAGGTGGAATTTCTCGTTCCTAGTAAAAAGGGTCCCCGATTCTCTATAATCACCATACGAAACACAGCAGCATTAAGCTACTATTTGACGCTGGTATTCTGTGAGAGCGTAGTCCTTCACCGGTCGAGCCGACCCATTCGTGCTACAACTATACTGCTAATATAACTGCAGCATGGCTTTAACACGTAAATTTTAGGCTCTCTTCACACATTGCACAAATCAAAATGTTTTTCAAAAAAACATAGTGCATTAATTAAAACATAAAGTTTTAATTTGCTATGTGTTACCACTACAGCCTATGAAATATGTCTCCGGTCTAACAAAGACCTCTCCATAGATTGCCCCATAGATGGAATATTCGCTATAGTTACGTCGCTATAGTAAGGTAGGCGCAGTATTCACAATTTAGAGTTGTTATCAGGAAGATGCTGCTGCTCATGTCCCGTTCCAGTTTCCCTCTGGTGCATCTTACGACACCCACGGGCCAATGTAGAGTACGGGATAATCTTACAACCCCTCTACACGGTCAAATTTTAATATGTATTAACGACAAGTATTCAAGAATACTCCCTTACTTACCAAATAATATATAAAATAGTTTTTCATAAAAAATCTCAGTAATTAAACATGATAAAAACGAATTGTCGGTTGTTAAAATAATTATCTGAATATTGTTTTATACATGGTTTGTGAAATTCTTAAGAATATTCGAAAATGATCGTATGTATATAAATGTATATAATATAACTTATAAGCTTACCGGTAACGAATAAATTCAATAAGTTGTCCTAGATAGAGCCACTTCAATGTAGCTGGCTAATGGAATCGTGTCGTCGTGAACTACACCATTCCAGATTAACTTTAATTAAGTGGATGTTATTTGAAACTTGTGCCAGAGAAAATTTATCTTCTTACATAGTATACGTAGGGATTATACGAGATATGAGTGAATTGTTATTTGACACTCGTAAACAAATAAACCGACATATTTAATACTATATCCAATAGGTATATGGCACTCGTGCAAGATGCTGCATGTGGTATCAAATTACCGATTTCATTTCTTGCAATAGAACATTAACCCATCTGGATTTTAATAACCGATTCGTAATAATTGCTCATGTCTGAGTATCAATCAGCTAGTTTTCATCGAAAATAAGATTAGAACATACTAACGGAAAATTCTATTTGTCCACAAGTTTAATCACCGTACTCGTTTGCCAAATTAAAGATTTGTTATAAAACGTTAATTTGGTCGAAATTCTGCTATATATAAAATAGTTTCCCACTTCATATAGGATGCCAATGGTGCTACTTTCTTGGAACAATATAAATGACTTCTTAAGAAGCCTTAATAGTTTTCACTTAAAATTAAGTTTTCTTTAGTCTAATCGGTCAGAAACCGCAGAATTTACTTCATCTGAGGATTTCTCGTGTAGAGGAGAAATACGAAACAAAGACGGTGGTGTGTCTTTCCTAGTTTCCACTACACTGTTGGGAGTAGTAACGCTAGGATTAGTGGTGACGGGGATAGTGCAGGCAATTGAAGGTATGCGGGAGGTACTCTCCAAACTAGATAAGACATCATTTTATTCAATATTTTTAAGATCTTTAATATTATTGATTTCCCCAAAATAGCGCCTGCTTTAAGTTTTCTTTGTTAAAAAGTTATCCAAAGTTAAAGAAAAATAAATGTTCTGTCGAGGCAAGGTGCACTGGCGGTAGAAAAAAGAGAAAACTTTAAAAAAATTGATACTAAAATTATGCGAGGCATTATTATGAAGAAATAGAGATGGTTTATCAATCTCGGTTTCTCTGTTGTCGTTTTTACCATATTAATCAGTAGTTTTTTGCATTTGTAAATGTCGAGAGTAAAATTTTTGTTAATTTATTTTATTCTCAAATCAGAACAAAGTAACAGATTTTTATCCTCGACATTTACATCTGTAATGCTGTTATAAGTAGAGAAGAAGAAATTAATTAAAAGCACTTTAGGTATCCCTTCATTCATCTAAGCATATTCTTGAAATTTCTTTCAACGAAACTGGAAAAAATTTTAGCTCTCTAATTAATGTCAACACTTTTACTTTGTGACCGAAATAAATCAAAATCAATTAATAGTTGTAATTGGCACAAAAACGACAAACAGTGATAGATTTTATTTACGTTGTGTTCGGATCTATCAGTCAGTGTCAAGAAACGATCCTTTTCTATTATATTCGACGTAGTAGACACCATAATATATTGATTCATTTCTATCAGTATTCCTTGATATCTCATGAAAATAAGTTTTTATAGTGCACAGTTTGACGTTTACTTATTTTTTGTCAGTCCGTAAAATTCGTCTATTGAACATGAATATATCCCTCTCAATTTTTTTGAGTTATATCGTAAATGAAACAAACTTAAGACTGACTCTAATAAAATGTAAATGACGGGAAGAATCAATTAAAAAACTGACAAGATACTACTCAAGTAAAACAAAATTACGCAACTGAAATTTTGCACCATTCAGTTGAATTTTAAAATAATTTAAACAAATGAAATCAAAATATATTCAATCAAGTTGCAACGGCTTTTGTAGCAATACTTAACCGACATTCCAATCTTGACTATAAAGTCACTGAATCCCTCCCCCACTGTCACCGAGTCGTTACGTGAACAAAATGTAAATTAAATGACTGTATCAAAGAATTTGCACTTCATATGTTATTGGTAAAAAATATGAAGAAAATATATTATACAAATATTAAAAGAACGGCAGATCTATGAGGAATTTAGAATAATTCATTTAATGTATATTAGATGTAATCACACCCCAACTTGCTACTTTAAATATGGATGTCAATTAAGTCACCGTGTATGGAAGAACTCAGAAGATGCTTTGGAAATTTTTTGTGAAATTTTCGAGGCTTTTGACAACTTATTGAATTTATTCGTCACTGGTAAGCATCACAAGCAAGTTACTCAGGTTATAAGTTCTGTCAAAATCTTTTTATAAAATTAACGTAATTATATAGGAAATGAAAGGCAATTTAATTTCGAATACAATTTTATTTACATTATTCAAAATGCCCTCCCATATTTTGAATAAATGCCCTTAATCGACGCAGCCAATCGTCTATCGCAGCACGCACCACACTCATTTCTATTTCTTCCGCTGCTTTAGCCAAAGACGCTCGTAGAGATTCCAAATTCTGATGAGGCTTAGCGCAGATTTTTCCCTCCAAATTTTCCCATATCTTGCAGTCCAGTGAGCTTAAATCTGGACAAGAGGAAGGCCAGTCTTCATGTCCGATTAAGTCAATCCATGGGTGGTCAACTAGTTTTGCGTACTTCGTGCCCTATGAGCTGGTGCCGAGTCCTGTTGGAATATCTAATGTCTGTTTACTATGTTTGTTATGACGGTATTTTGGTACACCTCAGCACTGGTTTTTACACCTTTATCACAGAGAAACACCTCAGTTAAGCCTGAATATGAGACTCCAAACCAAACCATGAGTGACGAAGGGTAATGTGCTCGTTGAACCCTCAGAATACGCGTGCTGGATTCTTCACTGTTGTGGGCATACACCTTATCATTATGTTTATTACAACTGTCTTCGATGTTAAAAATTTGTTCATCGGAAAATAAAATTTCGCGGTAATTTTTTCCCGCGTACCGCCGTAACAAAGCGCGAGATCTATCCAGCCTAATTTTTTTCAAACGCCCGGTTAAAAAAAATGTCCGGTCCTCTTACGACAATCTCGTAGTCCTAGGTCTTCATTAATTACTTGAATTCTTAGAGAATCGTTTAATAGAGCGATAAACATATCGTAGGATTATTTTAATTTTTTGTAAAATATTGAAAATCTCTTTTGGTGCGTAACCACAGCGGTACTATAACCGCTTTTCTTTCTTCGACCACTCCGTATTTGAAATTAAATAAAAATTAATGTTTTTTTTTAGGCCAGCTCAAACGTCAAAAATTTTAAATAATAAGGTTTTGACAGAATCTATTACCCGACTAATTATAAGTAATATGAGTTATCATTTTTGAATATTCTTAAAAAAATTCACATACCTTAAGTAAAAACCATATTCTGATATAAATATTTTTGACGACCTAAAATTTATTTTTGTAATTTATAATTAATGAGATTTTTTTATGAAAAACTATTTTATATATTATTTGGTACGCAACGAAATAATCTTAAATAGTTTTAGTTAACACATATCATAATTTGGCCGTGTAGTGGGGTTTTAATATCATCCAATACTCCACATTGTGCCGCGGGTGTCGTAAGACGCGACAGAGGGAAACTGAAACAGGAAATGGGCAGCAGCATCTTCTCAATAACAACTCAAAATTGCGTGGCAACTGTGGCTAATAACCCACCAATGAGGCAATCTATGGGGAGGCCTATGTAAGGCCAGAAACATTTGATAGGCTGTAACGGTAACACATAGCAAATTTAAAGTTTGTTTTTAACGAATGTACTATGTTTTTGAAAAAGATTTAGCTTTGTACAGTATGTGAAGAGGGCCTGAATATTGGCATTCTCCGCAGATTGCGATAAAGTGAGATATTTTTCGTAAGCTTTTTTTAATTAAAAATGGGATCACTCCATCTAGCCCTAGGGCAAAGATGAGAAGTACGTTCCATTGCAGTTGCCCAGGAGAGGCTTGTTCTCACGCACCTTGAAGAGGTTCATTTAGGCTATGCGTACTCGAAAAAACAGATGCCGACAGGACATTCTACTACTCGACTGTGCGCATTTTAAAAGATGACTTAAAGCATTAAGTTCCAATACTAACGCTCGTATTCAAGAACCACCCTTATTTAAGTGTGTTGTTTCTCACTGCGAAGTATCCGATTTCTCACAGTGTTGGAGATGTCCGTAGACTTGTTTCATAGTTAACACTTAAGTATTTCTTCACTCGGTGAATGCATAGGGAAGGATTCGACGTTTTGATTGATCGGTTTCGGGGCTATATGGAGTGTAGAGATAAGGAGTACGGACTGTGTATTATAAATTGTCCGTAGAAAACCGTTAATGGGGGTGGCTCTACTATAGTTACGGGGTAAATTTTAAAGAACGCGCCAAAAAATATTAGTGGGATAGGCGACTTTTTAGGGGTTATATTTACTAAATAAAATTATTTTTGATTTTAGAACTACTGAGCAGTTTAGCAGCACACTCCACACTGTCGACAACTGCTACGTTCATTTCATGTAGCTGTGTCCTGTAGCTACTCCAGGGCTGTTGTGAAGAGTTTTTTAACTGTTATTTATTGCTTACAAATGGACACTTTTTACAACTATTCCCTTATGAGAGACTGTTCTCCTTACCTCTACACTCCATAGGGGCTAGCTTTAAGTTGTTATTCAAACGTTGAATGTCAATCAGTACATAACCTTAATTCATAATATGTTGATTTTTGCAAACTGGTTTTAAATAAAATTTTAGCTTAAATACCAATTATAATTGTTGTGATAATGGAAATAACAACTCCGGCTAACAGTGCTAAATGGTAACACAAACGATTTTTCTCGGTAGTGTTTATTTTGTGCGAGTTTCTTGATAATTCATTCAGCATACACTATTTTAATAATTAGTTTAAAAAAGAAATAGCTTTTTCCTTAGCCGAAAAGGAACTACTCATAAGTTTGGTGGGAAAGTGAACGTCCTATTATTGAAAACAAACAAACAAATGCCAGGAACATTGAGCTGAAGAGGGTGGCATGAGACGGCATTACAGCTTAAGAGATGCTGGGAAAACATAAAAAGTTGTCGTAAGAAGGAGTTGTCAATGGAAGCTGGGAGTTTGATACAGACTGGAGGTGGAGTTGGTGAATCGGGCCGTTTATAGATAAAATTTGCCCATACATAAATCTGACTGTCAGTCATTGACTCAAACACAAAAGAAAAAGCGCTAGCTAAGAGATTTGTTACATATTAAGCATTAGTAAGGATTAAGATTTATTATTTGTTTTATTTACATCACCACTCGCAACAAATCTTGCATTTTACTTACTATAAACAGCGGAGTTATATTATGAACTAGAAACGATTTTTTTTTGAAATTTAAGCAAAATTATTGTTTCTGTTCGCAGTAAACCTGAGTTATGTGGAAATACATGCTTTCGAGAAAATATACAAAGAAAACGAACGTTGTAATATGGCTATTGTAAATAAATATGCACAAGTAGATAAATTATATCTGGACATTCTATAAAATATCTTGTTTTGTGAATATGCTGCTTTATTTTTGGGTATCAACTTTTCCTTTTTTGCACATAATGTAGTCATAGACAATATTTCAATACCGGGAAGCTTAAAATCAATCAAGAGGAAAAGAGGACTTTTTTCCTTAAAACATTAACAGGTACAATTCCTGGTAGCTTCTTCTACACGGTAGAATACACTTGCAATTTACAAGTAAATGATATATTTTTTTGTATGGGGGATATGAAGTAGGCAAACATAAATTCATTGTTCAAGGAAGTTTTTAGGTTTCCATTACATACACTATCTACTTACAAGTGTACATAAATTATGACACTGGCAAATACCCATGACTTTGGCAATTTGTATGTGTAGATTTAAGTTTTTAAAAATTCTAAGTAAACTTTGTTTTACCAGGACAAAAAGGGTCCTACGTCCATGTCTTGGGTGCAAGTTATCTGTGTCAAATTCTGTCAAGATAACATTCAGCAATTAACCTATGTAGTGATAACACACACTTGCTTGTATAATATTAGAATTGATTATAATGTATTCATAATTATGCCCACTTAGTTAGTCTTCACTACTAGCTACTAACACTACAAAACAAAACACCTCTCAATAATACGTGTTGTAGAGATATACCTTTGTAAGTTTGTACTTATTTTATTTCAGATAACAGCGGTAAGTTATCCAGTGAAGTCCAATTGCGGGTGAAGCGGTGCAGGGAGAATATAGAGCAGGATTCAGAGTTAAATAAATGAAGAGTCGAGAGGGAAAAGATTTTGAACTAAAAAGAAGAAACAATATTGGAAAAAGAGTCACAGCATGCTTCATTTTAAGTGAAAAAAAAACAATTTAAAAATCAAAAAACTTAAGTTAGAAATAGCAATATTGGAAAAAATTAATGAATTAAATTATTCAAAATGTCTATGTGAAAGTTGTTTTATTTACATAAAATTACCTAAATTACAATAATAAGCAATATTTATAAAAATTAATGTCGTGTTAAATTTCAAATATGTTTCAAAAATGTCGTTCAAAAACATTTTCCTAAAAAGTAATCCCTGTCTGTTGGATGGTTCGGCATTCCTTCTGTCAATTCTTATCACTGGTGGTTCGATATTCTTCTCAATTTCGTTATGCAAACGACAAATATTATATGAAATTGCTGTG
Source organism: Parnassius smintheus behrii (assembly GCA_036936625.1). Lineage (NCBI taxonomy): Eukaryota > Metazoa > Arthropoda > Insecta > Lepidoptera > Papilionidae > Parnassius > Parnassius smintheus. The sequence goes on along the minus strand of JAUPFT010000006.1, from coordinate 22,197,853 downwards.
GTTACTACTATATGACATGTTGTTGTCAGATTTTCCGCTAGTTTTTTTGGCAAACATGGGAAAATTCTTTTTCAAACACATAGTTCTTTCAACAGTATTTCTGGTCTTAATGTGAGCTTTGTTACAATTTTGTTCAGCATACGATTTTGATCGATTTGGTTTCAAGCCGTCAATTTTTCCTCCTTCTAGCTTTGCTTTTAATCTACTTGCTTGAAATATGCGATTATCATGGACTGAACCTGGTCTGTCAGCCACAATGTCGTATATTTCTAAGTTAGGGCCACAAACAAGTTGTGTGTTTATGGAGAAAAATGTTTTCCTGTAACTGAAATTTTCAACAATATTTCCTCCTGGGTCTTGGATAGCAATATGTGTGAAATCTATGCATCCTCTTACTCCAGGAAACTGATGATTTCTTATATTTACGCGAACACTACACATGATTAAAACTACTTTTACGGATTTTATCGCGTTTATTTTTACTTTTTATTTTTAATTCCCGACGTTTCGGGCGCTTTCCAGCACCCATGGTCACGGGAGACTGAGATGACTGACGTCCCGATGTCATTGTTAAACCCGGAGTACCTTCAGCTTTTTTAATTATTGTTTATGGTCCGATCTATGCAAAATGAACTGACTATGTCTTGAGGTCTTGCAGTGGTATGCTTGGGTTTAGTTTTAATTTTATTGATTATAGGATCCCAAGCAGGTGGTAGTACCCAGCCTCCTTCTCTATTGAAATTAGGATGTTTTTTAATTTCAATAGCCTCACGTATCATCCTTGGTAGGAATCGGTGTTCTTTCGCGAGGATTTGTGGTCTATCAAATCTGATGTAATGGTTGGGGCCGTCTAGGATATGATCACAAACTGCAGACTTCCCGGAACGTTGATGCTTCACATCAGCTATATGTTCTTTTACGCGGGTCCTAATTGATCTTTTGATCTGTTCTTAATGAAACCATGGTCAGTTTTGATGTTCAGTCTCTATTTACATCCCTACCTGTTGAAGACAGCATCTCAATTATAACTAGAAAACTAGAGGAAAATAACATGCCAGCAGAATATGCAGTATTACTAAGACATTGCCTTACATCTGGCTATCTATTGTGGAAGGAAGAGTTTTACAAGCAAGTAGATGGTGTGGCGATGGGCTCACCTGTATCTCTCATTGTCGCCGATATATTCATGGAAGACTTTGAGGAGAAAGCCCTCCTTACTGCACCTGTTACACCAAAGATCTACAAGCGGTACGTAGACGATACTTTCACAATTTTACCATCAGACAAAGTAACTGCATTTTTAGAATATCTTAGTTCCATAAACTCTAAAATTCAATTTACTATGGAGTTAGAGGCAAATAATTCCTTACCTTTCCTAGATGTGTTAGTCATCCGAAATCCTAATAACACCATTGGTCACACTGTGTATAGGAAAAAGACCCATACAAACCGATATTTAAACAGTGAATCTCACCACCATCCTTCACAGTTAGCTACCGTGGGCAAATCTTTGTTACAGAGAGCACGAGGGATCTGTGACAGCAAACACCTGGTCGCCGAGCTTCAGCACGTCAAGCAAGTTCTGCACGACAACAAGCTTCGGGTCCCGCGCCTACGTCACAGTGACCGAGTGAAGCCGGCCTGCCAGCGTGTGCCTGCTGTACTACCATATGTCAGAGGTGTCACAGACAAGATTGGCTATATCTTGAAGCGAGCTTCTATTAGAACATTCTACAAACCGCCGAAGAAGATTAGTCAGTTCCTACCATCCGTCAAGTGTCACATTCCTCTACAAGATGCAGGAGTGTACAAGCTTGATTGTGAATGTGGTCTCTCTTATATAGGACAAACCAAAAGATCAATTAGGACCCACGTAAAAGAACATATAGCTGATGTGAAGCATCAACGTTCCGGGAAGTCTGCAGTTTGTGATCATATCCTAGACGGCCCCAACCATTACATCAGGTTTGATAGACCACAAATCCTCGCGAAAGAACACCGATTCCTACCAAGGATGATACGTGAGGCTATTGAAATTAAAAAACATCCTAATTTCAATAGAGAAGGAGGCTGGGTACTACCACCTGCTTGGGATCCTATAATCAATAAAATTAAAACTAAACCCAAGCATACCACTGCAAGACCTCAAGACATAGTCAGTTCATTTTGCATAGATCGGACCATAAACAATAATTAAAAAAGCTGAAGGTACTCCGGGTTTAACAATGACATCGGGACGTCAGTCATCTCAGTCCCCCGTGACCATGGGTGCTGGAAAGCGCCCGAAACGTCGGGAATTAAAAATAAACGCGATAAAATCCGTAAAAGTAGTTTTAATCATGTCCAGGAAACTGCGCAATCTGGTAAAATTAGTTTTGTGTATTCACTGTTTTCTGGAAATTTTATGTACCGTTTTATTTGCAAACTAATTAAATAGGACACTCTTTTAACGATTCTTGAAACGGTTGGTTGACTAACACTAATAAAATCACCGCTGATAATTTGAAAACTGGCTGAGGCATAAAATCTGAGTGCAATTAGCAACTGGTACACTTGACGAATTGAAAGTCCTCTTTTTGTAACTTTCTCGAGATTGTGAGAAATTAGTGGCATAAGAATGTTTAATACTTTTTCTTTTCGAAATCTATATCGCTGTTTAAATTCCACTTCACTATAATATTCGAAAGGGTTATGAAAATCCTTGATAACACGCCTTATTTTAATGCTTCGGCCGCACCTGCGTGTGTCGTCCTGAAGTAATGCGTGCCGAGGGTTCTTACGTTTTGACACTAAAAAGTTATCGCGATAACAGCTGTTGTCATATTAGTGGCTTCGATATTTTGCATGAACTATCGTGCGATAATCCAAGATGGCCAAAATCATTTTCAAAATTTAACTATGGACGACGAGTTTCTTTTGTGTGTTAACAATTACATAATGCATTTAATAAAATCTGAAAAGAAGAAACCTAAAATCTAAAGAGAGGAGTTCCAGTACCATTTCATGACTCCATTCCATTTTTACACAGCCATATGCATGCGTCTGATCTGGTCAAAAACAACAGCCGAAATGAACAACGCTAGTCTGACCAGGTAGCGCCATATGTTGGCGCGCTAAAACCTTTTGATGTACCGCAACCCACGCGATAACACACGCACACGCAGCCTGAATGTTCGCGACAATAGCTGACGCAGATGCGCCCCTAGCATAACATATTCTTGGCGAGTCACTTATTCGTCCAAATAATTATCAAATTCCTCATTACTGCCACTCATTTTTATTTAACCTCTCAACCCCCTTGCGGTCTCATGAGACCGCGGACATATTCCGTTAAATCCCTAGCGGTCTCATGAGGTCGCACCCACATAGCACTTTGAGCCATAAAAACTCATATATATATATATATTTATAGACTACTTTTCTATGAAGAATTTTGGCATTATATAATCAATATGAAAGAGTGTACAGAACTAGTTTACTACTAGTTTAGATCTTTTTTACTGGAAACGAGGCATTCTATCTTAGTACTCAGGGGTAACAACGCATCTGCATTTTAATTCTTAATCGAGGATACACAAAGATGATAGACCCTTATTCCATGTTTAAAAAAAATTGTTTTACCCTGCAGGCCATCCTTGGAACCTCCCGCTAATTTCAAATGCAAAGCGGTCCAAATTTCGCCAATTATGACGTTGAATATGAAATATCGGAGTAATTAAAAAAAAATTTTTTCAACATTTTACGAATCGAAACCGAAACGAATCAACCAATTTTGACCGGACTGTCGGCGATCGACGTTGTTTTTCAAGGTTAAAAGCTGCTTAGTTTTTGGAATCGACAGGTAAAGCCGTTTAAAAGTTTAAAAAACCGTTTTGTGTGTGTGTGTGTGTGTGTGTGTGTGTGTGTGTGTGTGTGTGTGTGTGTGCGTGTTTTATGTATGTGAGGAAGAAGGTGAGTAATATTCATTAAAGTAATAATTATAATAAGAAGATATAATTTATATATCATTAAAAACAAAAATTCAGACAAATACCTCTGTGGACTTATATGGAATTCCTCGTGTATTGTAAAAAGGGCTTACGGTTGTCTATAACCACCATACGAACCAAAACAGCAAAAAGATTCTAATTTAAAGTTACTTTTCAAGTTACCTACCCACTGGGCACAGGCCTCCTTCTCATTTCTGAGTTTAGGCTCCCCTAAACCCGTTTTAAGGCAAGGAACTATCCGCCGAGCTACTAATTTAAATTTAAACAAATAAAGTCCCGCTGGGTTTCTCTCTGGTTCTACCCAGGGGTATTTTTACAAACCAGGGGTAAAGTAAAAAAATACTTTTAATAAAAATTACATACATGTGATGTATATTGAATAAAAATTATTCCACGGTGTTCTTAAATGTCTTAAAACACCTCAAAAATCTTTGTATCGAAATGCACAGACGTCAACATTTGTCACAATAGTGGAAGGGAACACGCTTTGTTTTTGAATTTTGAGGACCAAGTTATCAATGGTGCTAGCTTTAAAAACTGAGTAATAAACAGTATATTTTAATTAAAAAAGGACATATTCTTAACATTTGTTATTATACTAGGCCAATCACAATATTAACTTTATTAATTGCACGTACTCACGTAAAAGAATAATAACACAAAGCACTTAATTACATTTTTGCATGTTTTATTTTCACTCTGAAAGGTCGCTATGTACACACTACTTACCCGCCTAACATTGTTGATTTAACCCCTGTTAAAGTTTCAACTAGACAACTTTTTGTAACGCAAACTCTTACAAACTTGGTCAATAGTGTCTCTGTATGTGAATCCACAACCATTTTTCCTTCTGTAGGTATCGCTACCACTTATTTATCAAACGCACTCTAAAACACTTATTTATAATGGAACGTTTAGACACATGAATAAAGAAACCTTACTCTGTGGTTTAGATACCCGTCAAACACACACGAATAGGCATGAGCACGAACATGTAAATGACTTGTTTGAGTGTGCTCACTACTCAGCCTGATTATCCGTCTGTTCTCCACTCAATATCGGTTTATTAACACGAGTTCAAGGAATTTTCGTGTGTAATATGTTCGTATTGTTACGAGCTTGATGTTCGTGACAATAAAAATTGCCGATAGAATTACCTAAATTAACACTTTAATTTACTTTATACAAATTAAAGTTAAAAACACTAATAATTAAACACACTAATTCACTTAATTCCGCTCCGAAGCTTCGCTTTGTCGCCGAGTTCAACTCTGTCTCGATCGCATCTTGCGCCACCTATTTATTTAAATTAGCAAAATATCCGGAATGTTCAAGTAAACACGCGCAAAGCGACGAGTGCTCGATTATAGATTTTCTAGAAACTTAGTTCTTCGGATGGCGCTGTCGGTTGAGAGATCTGTGATGTCATTTTCTGCAACGCTCTACTCGCTCTCGTTCCTGACACTAGATGGCGCTAGTTGACTTATTCACACAACACTGCCCCCTCCTAAGACATGCTCGTCCCGAGCATTATCGGTCCCATAATAACGCGCCAAGCGATCCACATGGACGATCTTAGGAGTCCCTCTTGCGCCTTTCTGTATCCGGTAGGTCACATCGTTGATCCTGGTTACAATCCGGTACGGGCCGTCCCATTTAGCTTGAAGCTTAGGAGATTTCCCTTTGCTGCGGACTGGATTGTGCAACCACACTAATGAACCTTCGTTGAACCCTTTATTGTTCATTTTGCGGTCGTACCGGGTTTTCATTTTCTCAGACATTTGCTGGCCCGATTGTCTGACGTGCTCATAAATGTCATTCATTTTGTTCCGCAAGTCATTTGCATAATCGGTTATACTGCGTGGGGCATCAGGTGGTATCCCGGTGATCAGGTCTGCAGGCAGCCGTAATTCTCTTTCAAAGTTTGCGAAAGCTGGTGTCACTGCTGTACTTTCGTGAACAGAACTTCGATATGACAACAAAAACGGTTGTATGTGCTTGTCCCAATCTCGTTGCCGATTGTCTACAACTTTTGCTAGGTACCTCTCCAATGTCTGATTAAATCGTTTCACCATTCCATCAGATTGCGGGTGATAAGAAGTCGTTCTTGTTTTATGAGTACCCATAACTCGGCAAGTTTCCTGGAATATTTGAGACTCAAAATTCCTTCCTTGATCGCTGTGAATCTCTAAAGGTACTCCAAAACGACAGAAGACTTCACGAACTAGTTTATCTGCAACTGTTGAAGCTTCTTGATTTGGAATGGCGAAGACTTCTGGCCACTTAGTGAAGTAATCCATCACAACCATGAAATACTTGTTACCGCTTTCACTCTCCGGAAACGGCCCCGCCACGTCAATGGCTATCCTCTCCCATGGTGCACCAACATTGTACAACTTCAATGCACCTCTACTACGAGTCTGAGGTTCCTTTACAGCCGCACAACTTGTACATTTGCGACACCAGTCCTCGACATCGTTTCGACAGTGGACCCAGTAAAACCGTTCTCGGATCTTCAGTAGAGTTCGTTTAACTCCCAGATGGCCTCCTGAATAATCATTATGGTACAGCTGTAGAACATCCGGTACTTTAGCTTTAGGGACAACCATTTGTAAATGACAGCTGTCTCCCCGAACATTTTACCATTTACGGGACAGAACTCCATCCTGAAGCAGCAAGCTGTCCCACTGGGCCCAATAGCTTTTAGTGGTCGAACTCATCGCTGAGACGTCGCTCCACTTGGGGTTGGGAGCACTGGCCTTCATCCATTCCAGGATCGGCTTGATGTCCGGATCTTCCTGCTGTGCACGTTGTAAGCTGTCCTTCCACTCGTTGCTGAGGTGGTCTGCCCTGAGCATCCTCGCGGACACCACTTCCTTACTCTCTTGCCTAGTACAATGTTTGCAATCCTCAGGACAAAGTCTTCTTGACAATGCATCTGCGTTGCCATGAGATTTCCCGCTGCGATGTTCGATCTCTAAGTCGTATTCCTGCAGTAGTTCGATCCACCTCGCAACTTGTCCTTCTGGGTTTTTAAACTGCAATAGCCATTTTAGTGCAGCATGGTCAGTTCGTAAGTGAAACTTTTGTCCCAGAAGATATTTGCTAAAATGCTGCAACGACTTTACCACAGCGAGCAATTCGCGTCTTGTGACACAATAGTTCCTTTCCGGTTTTGACAACGACTTGCTGAAGTACGCTATCACGACCTCTTGGTCACCATTCCGTTGAGACAGCACACCGCCAAGTCCTATATCACTTGCGTCTGTGTCAACTATAAATTCTTTGCTTGCATCAGGGTATCCCAAAATAGGTGTTTTGCGCAGACGGTCCTTGAGCTCCTGGAATGCGATATTGCAACTTTCATCCCAGCAGAAATGTCGCTTCTCCTCGGTTAGCTTGTGCAGAGGTTTGGCTATATCTGCAAAGTTCTTCACAAATCGCTGGTAATAGGAGCACAAACCCAAAAATGCTCTAACCTGCGTCTTGTCTTTTGGAACCGGCCAACCCTTGACAGCGGCGATTTTCTCCGGATCCGTACGGATACCTTCTTCCGACACTACATACCCTAAAAAGTTAACTTGTCGTTTGAATAGTGAACATTTCTTCGGACTCAAATTGAGGTTGGCACTCTGAATCTTCATGAGCACGCGTTCCAGGTTCTGAAGGTGTTCCTCAAACGTACGGCCCACGATGATGATGTCATCCAAGTAGACCAGACAGGCATCGCCAATTAGCCCAGTAAGTACAAGCTCCATCAGCCTTTCAAACGTTGCTGGAGCATTGCACAAACCAAACGGCATTACTTTAAATTGCCACAGACCCTTTCCCGTCGAGAACGCAGTTTTCTCCTTGTCCTTAGGGTCAATTTCAACTTGCCAGTAGCCACTTTTTAGATCCAGCGTGCTAAACCACTTTACTCCTGTAAGCATGTCCAGCGTGTCATCAATTCTTGGCAAGGGATAGCTGTCCTTCTTCGTAACGTCGTTCAGACGGCGGTAGTCAACACAAAACCGCATGCTGCCATCCTTCTTCTTCACCAGCACCACTGGTGAACACCATGGACTAGAGGAAGGTTCAATAACACCATCCTTCACCATTCCTTCAATCATGGTTTCCACTTCCTTTTCACGTGCTACCGGCAATCTTCTTGGCCGCCGACGGATAGGCAATTCTTCTCCTGTGTTTATTTTGTGTTGAACTAAGCCAGTCTTTCCTATGTCAGCATCGTTTGATGAGAATACATCGGCGTACTTGAGTAACAACTTCTTCGCCTTGACCAATTCGTTCGGGGAGAGAACACTGCGACAGTCTTCCAAAAGTGTGGTCACTCTCGTTTCTGAATCCTTGCTGGGGGTCCCACTCGATATATATTGGCACCGACGTAACCAATCCACTTCCTCACAAGTGCCAACCAGTGTGCCTTTTTCTATAATCTGTTCCCGGTCACAAAGGTTCAGCACACGTATTCTTGAGATGTCAGTGGTTCTGACCAAGGTTCGAGCTACTTTCCATGGAAGGTCATTGTTTACCCTTTCCACAAGTACACAACGGTGAGCTTGCCCAGCGTTTTGAGGAAGACTAACCGGAACAATCGTTTCCGATCTCGGCGGAAGAACAATCTTCTTAATGCTGTACACGTTCTCTGGTAACGCACCTTCCATAAAAAGTTCCTCCTGTCCACATTTCAAAACACCTTGCTTAACGTCGATCTCACAACAATTACTCCTCATAAAGTCTAGGCCTAGGATGCAGTCGTCCATTATATCAGCCACGATGACATTATGCAGGTAGATCACGTTGCCTAGCTTCAACTCCATCTCCTTCTCTCCACGGACGGGTATACGCTGACCGGTGGCTGTAACCAAATTAATGCGTTCTAGGTTGTATGCGAAGTCCCCAAGGAACTGACTTATAAGTTGGGAACTAACAACCGTACGAGAGGCTCCAGTGTCTATGGTCAGTTTACACGGCATTCCGTTGACCTCGCCCTTGATGATTAGACTGTTCACATCATGGGTTTGTGAGATCGAGATCCTTGGGGCTCTTTTAACATCAGCCAGCACCCGCCCCGCAGTTCTGGCTTTTACTCGTTTCCCTGCTGCTGCTGGGCGGTGCTGTTGGCCGCACTACCCTCCTGAGATCTTTCACCGTCCCTTTCTAGGGTTCGCTTAGGGCAGCTGGATCGAAGATGGCCCTTTTCCCCACAGCCATAGCACCTAGGGCTGTATCCTCTGTTGCGGTCGCGAACTGTAGCTGCTGCAACCTCCCTGACGCGATGGGAACGATGATCCTGCCGCACGTCTTCTACCTCCAATGCATGGGCCAAGGCGTCCTTAAGCGTCTCGTGGTGCCCTAGCCTCACAGCAGCTCTGACTTCCAGGTCACGGATGCCGTCGATGAATGTCTGCACCAGGTTCCCTTCAATGAGCGCAGGTACAGACCGGTATGCTTTTCGCACCAGCTTCTCCACCTCTAGAGCCCACTGCTGCAGGTTTTCGTTGACGCGCTGCACGCGATCTTTAAGCTGCGCACGAAAGACGTGTTCCAGGTGAGCGTCGCCATATCTCGCCTCCAATGCCTCAAGGAGTTGCTCATAAGTCACTTCCTCACCGAGAGCTTCCAGAACTGTTAAGGCCTGGTCGCGCAGGCCTAGTGTGAGAGCAGTCATGGCCTGACTTTTATTCCAGCCGTTCGCCTTCATAACAGCCTCGAACTGGATTTTGTAGGCTGACCAGGAAGAGGTACCGTCGAACGGTGGCACCTTGAACCCACGTAGCGAAGGTGTTGTAGCTACTACGGGAGCTGTGGCTCCATCTCCAAGTTTGAGTTCGTCGAGTGATTTCTTCACGTCAGCCATTACGTTGTCAACCCGATGGTTTACTTGGTCGATTTGGGTTTCAGCTTTCTCGATTCGGTTTTCAGCTTTCGCGATTTGGGTTTCAGCTTCCGACAGGTGGTTGTCATGCAGAGCAACCCTATCCTTCACCTCCTTTATCTCCTTCCCGAAGGTAGCGTGAAGGTCCTTCATGAGGAGCATCTGCTCCTCCAACCGACGGGCCTAGTCTTCCTGTCGGCGGGCTTGTTCCTCCTGTCCGCCCCGCAGCTGCTCTTACAATTGGCGTGCCTGTTCCGCCTGCTGGCGAGCCTGTTCCTCCTGTCGGCGAGCCTGTTCCTGCTGCTGCTCTTTCAACCAACGGGCCTGTTCCTCCTGTCGGCGAGCCTGTTCCTCCTGTCGGCGAGCCTGTTCCTCCTGTCGGCGAGTCTGTTCCTCCTGTCGGCGAGCCTGCTCCTGCAGCATCACCATCAGGGCACCTAAGTCACGTGCTGCAGATGTAGGGGCTAGTGACGGGCCTGCAGCCGGTGGCTGGCCCTCCGACGTCTGCGGCGTTGCACCACCAAATCTCCTTTGGTCCGTCTCCTGCTGGCGTTGACTTCGGGTACGGACACCCTCCGTTTCCTCCTTAGGTAAAATCGGCATGATTTTATCCCACTTCTGACACCAATTGTTACGAGCTTGAGGTTCGTGACAATAAAAATTGCCGATAGAATTACCTAAATTAACACTTTAATTTACTTTATACAAATTAAAGTTAAAAACACTAATAATTAAACACACTAATTCACTTAATTCCGCTCCGAAGCTTCGCTTTGTCGCCGAGTTCAACTCTGTCTCGATCGCATCTTGCGCCACCTATTTATTTAAATTAGCAAAATATCCGGAATGTTCAAGTAAACACGCGCAAAGCGACGAGTGTTCGAGTATAGATTTTCTAGAAACTTAGTTCTTCGGATGGTGCTGTCGGTTGAGAGATCTGTGATGTCATTTTCTGCAACGCTCTACTCGCTCTCGTTCCTGACACTAGATGGCGCTAGTTGACTTATTCACACAACAGTATCATTACTTACATTCTCTTCATTATTCAGTTGATCCGTGAACAATTATTATAATTTACTTGAACAATTATTATTATTTAATAGTTATAATTAATGTAATACGAGTACCTTTATTTGACAAAACATTTTAAAAAATATAACTATGTTTACGGTTTTAATAGCTTAAATTGAGAATCTCACAAAAGTTATGTTACTTCTATGTATTCCACTTAATATTAAATACTTCTACTACTGCTGTATTTTCTTCTTTTTATTAAAAATATTAGTGCGTCTATAATAATTAACGAATATTATGTAAACGCGTCGTACTAGTCCATGAATAACTCAGCAAGTTATTGGTTGAGTTGTTCATCCGATAATGTAAACGTGCCATAAAACTTGAACCGACAAGTTGTAAACATACATCATCGTATTAAATAGTCGCAAATCTTGGTATATATTTAAATCTAATCATATATCTCGTAATTCCTTAAAATCTTGGTATATATTGATATGTAATCCTTTATCTCCTAATTCCTTAAGAGGTTCATGATTAACAACGGATTAAGTATAATGTTGAACTCTTACATGGTAAACTCTAGCAAATAAAAGCGATACTACACGTCATCGTCGATATTTACATTAAATGAATTGACAAAAGCTAGATGAATAGCGTAATAAAATAACAAAGTAATGTTTTCGTATTAGGCTTTTCTGTAAAATAAAAGAAATGAAATTTCCTTTATTAATTTTAAAGATACATATAGGGGATATTTTATTAATTTCGCCTTTTTTATATAATATATCATGTGTCTTACTAAATTCCATATAGTGCTGGCCGAAATAGTTAATTACTACTCTATCTTTTATTATCACGTAACGCTTAGCAGTTTACTTAATAATAATAATAATAATATCTTTATTTCGACCAACAAGGATTATACATCAGTATAATTATGTGATAACATAGCCCATTTATATTAATCGATTTTAATAATAAAGAAAAGTTGAATAAAATAATTAAATAAATAAGGGAGTAAATAAAAAATCTTTCAACCCGAAATCAACAATTGTTAGAATTATTTATTTGCCACTACATGAACCACACAACAATAGATCAGGAACTGACAGTCAACTCTATTCGAGAACATCACTAGTATGCGGTTGGAGCTGGCCCAAATCCTACGTAACAGGGATGTACAACGTTTATGTATGATCGCGTAGAAGCAATCCACTCGCGCTTCAGCGAACATCCTCCATGCGCTGCAGAACCGAGGCAGCCCCATTAGCACCCGAAATGCATTATTGTATTGCACGCGCAGGGCACTGTACTGCTGTTAAGAGTAATTCACCCAGAGGCTGCTCGTATAGAGGGATGTACAATAAGCTTTAAACAGCGTAATCTTAACTCCTGTTGTGCAGCGAGCAAACCTGCGGTCTATCATGTTAGCTCTTACAGACAACGACCTGAGCTCTCTATCGATATCTAAATTGATTGATACCCGTATACATAAAATCGGTATCAATAGTGCTGAGAAACGAAATATCGTCATGCGGCTATGTTTCTTGTAATGCCTCTCATGTATGAGAAGATTTTCATAATTGTCTTATATTGCCAGCGGAGCGTTTTGAGTTTCTACAATTAAATCTAACAAATTTAATAGGCGTACTATACATACTTATATATGTTTATTTAGTTCGTTTACAGTGTCACCATCATTCGCAACGTTCCGCTTATGTTAAAAATACACAAAGCGTCGAAATATTACGCCCTCCGGCCATAGTTTGTCGCATAAAAACATCAGAAACATCACAAAGTTTTGCTCTGGTATAAAAAACTTGTATGCATTGTAATTCCTTTCAGTTCTAAATTTAATTCTTTTCAGTTGCACAAATACCTCTGTTTTTCCCTGGAGGTAATTTGTTATATTATGTTCCGTAGTATCTTTGTGCACTTTAGTGATAAATATCGGTACCTTTGTTTCTGCTGCTTTAAAATTACCCTCATTTCCACTGCAAATAACTTTTTGACCGAGATAACGGTACATTTTCTTAGGTTTTGGATGCTTGACAACCTGTCAGCCGCACTCATCTTTCCAAGATTCTGCAAATGACAAATTATTAAGACCAATATTTTTATCGTTTGTCGCGCTGTCAGTATCTACATAATTATGCTAAATTACTCTGATTTCTGTCGGATTGATCAGGATCTTGTGCAGCCCGCTTTGACTTCCGCTGATGCTGAAAGACTCGGCAGTAGGTAGTTTGCGTGTCAGTTACCGGAGGTCTGTCACCAACATCTTTAGGAGAGGAAGCGTTCAGTACAGTTGCGCTTCAATCAGCCATCATCTCGTCAAAATACGATAGTTCCGTTGGACCACTATCCCGGTATATATTATGTCCTCTATTTATATCACGATATCGATTTATAGTCAACCTAAGATTTAATTTTTTCCGGTTGGTCAGACGTCACAAACTTCTCTTCTTCTCTTGAACGATCAACAAATCTTTTAAAAGCTTTGTCACATCACCATGATCAAAGATAATTGGTGGAAATTTTTCCAGATAACGAGCCACGAACACAGGAATCATTTCTGGAATAGATCTCTTAAAGATAAATACGATATCTCGAAGCTCACGACTCTCTTTTCCTTGTTTTTTACGTGAGATTTTGCGCCTATCCGTGGGTAGCGCATCAAAAATCAACGATTTAGATCTCTTAATTCCATCACCTTTAAAAGGCGATACACATATTCTAATCAAACTCTCTTCATCAATTACTGACATTTTATTCTGAATGTACCTATGCTAACAGGGCATCTATTACTATATTACACGTATTACATTTCACCAACGCAGCCATTATAAAGATGCCCTTGCAATCGACTGTGTACACACCCCTTAACGATCGATGCGGGCACGCAACTTAATTATAATATTTGCATCGAAATGTTAAATAAACGAGAAAATAATAAATATATTGCATGCAAAAACAGTATTATGTACGACAGTTTATTAGTAACATTGTGTGATATATTATATTATATAACTTATGGACTAAAGTTATTAGATTTTAAAAACATAAATTATATTAGTCTGTCTATTAGGTTGATAAATCAGCACACAGTTCACCTGATGGCAAATAAATTTAATATATCATCGATCAAAAGTCGAAATGCAGATGTACTTTCACCTTTGAAGACTAAGATAGAATGTCCGGTTGCCAGTAAAGAGGGTCTCTGAATCCTATGCTTTACATTTGAACCTAAAATTCTGCTTAACAATCCTAACAATTAGTGTCTACTGATGTGTAAGAAAAAAGTTTTGTATACATAGTCAAGCCTGTAATATCTGAGGTACTAAGCAGAGTACTCGGATCACATTTAGCCAAAATTCATAAATTTATTCGGAAAAATCTATTAAAGGCTCATAAAAACTAAAGAAATTTTAATTCACGAAATTACATTTGCAATCTGAAAGATAATGTCAAGTGTTATCTTTATATGGAAGACACCAATTTGATATACATTATACACTGGTATTACCGTATTGAGCAAGCCGAAGTTATGTTAGTGCTATTACGATCTAGGTTATGTCGGTCTCAGAGGTAACTAAAATTTTACATCAACACAGAGCTAAAATTTGAAACCTTGTTGAATCTGTTCTTTAATGGCCAATCTGCACTAATTGGAATACTTGGTCGATTCATCAACATTTGATTTATACCATAGGTTATTCGATCTTTACAAGTTTGTTTAACAAATTCTAAATATGAAAATGATAAGTCCATTAACTGTTACAGCCTATCAAAAGTCCACTGATGAACATAGACTTCCCTTAGGGGGTATTTGCCAAAATTGCTGCGCCTGGCAGGCGAGTTGGCAACCGCAATTTTAACCACACTTACACAAAAATATTATTACTTACTACAATTCTCCTATCAGCTTACAATTAAATGCCTCGTACGAGTAAATGTTATATTTAGAACAAGCTGTGACGCTCTAAATCTACGCATAAGCATTGTTGTAGATAGATTTCCTAATATTTTAGGACGAATAAAAACTACTTGTAAACTTGGGTGGCAAGGGCAAGGCGGCAGCCTTAGGAAGGCAACCAATAGCGGAGAAAAGCAGAGTTTCCGTTTTAACTTCCTTTGTCCCTCCTTTTTCTGGTAAGGCCCAAACGTCGAATGAATTTCCAGCCAATTGGTGCGATATTTATACGTTTTATAGTGATTTTCTAGAAACTTCTCTGCCTCACCCCCTCTGTACCTATGTACATATACTTTACTTATGTCAAGGTCTTAGCCTCCATTTAGCCACATACATTAATACACACGTACGCGCTCAGCGCCGTTCGGTTTATACATGTCAACTTCAATGACAGCCCGAATTTGGGAGCGTCCTTAAATACTACCTTGCTCCTAGTAGTAGTAAAGCGTTATTAATATATATGAAGTACACCCTTGATGAGTATAGATGAATATAGATGTGACCTTACCCTATAACTTAATTATCCTAAAATAAATAATTTTTATTTAAATTTTACAATAAAACGCAATACAACATAACACTTTATTTACATACACATTTATGTGCCTCTAATACTAGATTTTACTATTTTAGATATGTTACATCTTTATCTCTATCCGAGTATCCCATCTTATACCATTTATATTATCACTTGTCTATGTATTACGTCGTGACAAGACATAAAAAGGTAAACAAATTAATAAAATCTTAATATGATCTGCAATTTTAGCTATTCTATTTTAATAAAATAACTTCTGAAAAATCTTTTCGTAGCCTCTGTCAGCACATCTGCGTATGTGAGACCACGATCTTCAGCCCCGGGCCGCGGATCTTGGAGCAACAGAATTATTAAGTGAGAAATTATGTGATTAGAGAAAATTTTGGTTAACAAAAAGGATAGAAGTAAATTAGTTTGATGGAATAAAATATTGTCTCCGTGGTTTTTATATTTGGAAAAAATGAATGAGGAAAATGTGACAAAGCAAATCCATGCTGCAGTTTATTGAGTTACAGCCAATGAACTTCATTGACGACATATTGAAGATAGGCTAAATTAAATAATATGTGTGTCAAATGGGAGTCTGTAGTCTTTATCTAATCTTTCGAGTGACAGGCGTAAGATCTACGGCATAGAGATTTAAAAATAGCAATATGCAATATGTATATATGCCAGTGTTATAAATTCGGGCAACTCGGACGTGCTTGGGCTTTAAGACAGCCTAATGAACAAGATGAACGAGAATGCAATGTTGTATATAATATGTAACGTTGTGTTTTCACATTCACACACATACACAAATCAAAATTATATTACTAATAACCAGGACCGTCCTAACTTTTAAAGCATGTATGATGTAAAGTTTCGAATGTATTTTAGAAACCCTTTTGTGAACAAAATTCCAATACGTCAAAATCGTTTAAAGCTTTTGAGCTGGCCGCTTTATTTCGTTTCACAAATAGACCATTAGGTCCAATCCCTTTGCAATTTCAAATGAACGAGGGGTTAATTTACAAGCTTAAAATTTAAATATATAACCAACTTCCTTAATAGTTGTCTCAGGGTTAAATGTGTTGTGAAACTATATTAATGTAAAGGAACCTCATGAAATTACGCTTGTACAAATTTACTCAAAAACTAGTTACAATTTGTACTGTAGCTTTTTTGGTGGATGTTTTTGTAGCGGACTTAAATGTTTTTTTTTTTATATTAAGGATATCATTATTTTAACATTGATTTTAAGAAAGTTTTGTTAATATATCAGGTGGTCCGTTATTTTATTATATTATATTTTACTTGGTGAAGATGAATATTAAAAATAAATTAACGGTTTTGATATACGAATCATTTATTTGTAAATTTTATAGTAGGTATATCTCGAGCTGGTTATACTTTTACATATAAATTTATACATAACCATGTGGTGGTGGTATAAGCATGTCCACTTATCCACATAGCCCGTGGGTGTTGTAAGAGTTGACAGAGGGAACCAAACCAGGAGATGGGCAGCAGCGTCTTACTAAGCCTGTCTACCAAGCTTGGTGAAACCAACTATGGCAAATCGGTCATCGCGCGTATATGTATCCCCAAATGGTTCACGCCTGAGATCATAGAAAATGTTTAAAAAACAATTTTCATCTGAAGAGATTTAAGCAAGAAGGAAAATCATTTAACAAAAAACCGTTTAACTTTAATTAAAATTTTAATTAACAACGCATATGAGCAGCATCTGAAGTTGATGCAGAAAAGCATAATTGTCAATCCGGTATTATTTCGGAAATATGTTAGTGATAAAAAAGAGAGACGACTGCGTCATATTGAAATAAATAGTTATAAAGGTAAAGAAGTAGCAGGTCGAGTTGCGGCTAATGCTTTTTCTGAAAATTTTTGCTCTGTATTTCATGATGAAAAGCCCCTATTAAATTATGTTGATTCCGAAAGTGTGGCTAATTAACATGTAAATGTGATGCCCATCTCAGTCAGGCAAGTAGATAATAGTGATTTTAGATTGGCAATAAAACGCCTAAGACCACGACCTTCTGATGGCTAATCTGGTAAGTAATGACATACGGTTACAGAAGCTAGCTAAGTTGGGTTTTACTCCGAAGATTTTTCAATTCTTTGCTAGCTATTTGGATAATAAGTTAAAGTAAGTAGTTACGAATCCACAAAATTTCTTACTACATCTGTCGTGAGTCAGGGTAGTTTTACTTAGCCCTACGCTGTTCTTCATTTTTACATGCTGAGGAAGAAGAAAAATATAGTTCTATTATTATATCAATTGATTTGATCTTTATTACTTTACAGACATAATATATACGAAATGTAAATTACCGTGCCTACTTTCTAATTCTGCTTTCGCATCCTTTATTTCGCTCTAAAAGGGTTGGTTTACCTGCAGATTAAATAGCTGGTGGTTTTTGTTGAAACGTGGATTTAATATTAAAAAAGGTCACTATAACCTATTCTTTTATATAGTTGTTGTGACGTACCTACATTTTGAATACTGTTATTTTTAATTGCTCAGGCAAGGGGATTTCCTAAAATGTTATCTTTCATAATTGCGAGTGGTAATATCGTACTGAAAACTTAATGATGCTCCAGGAAATAAAAATAAAAAAGTACAATAAGCGCGTATTTGCCAGCGATGACTTACTTATTTAATTGTTTATTTGTATGGATCTCCAACAATTTTAAATATTAAATTACTTCTAACATATGCCTTAAATTTACAAATTACAATGTGGAATAAAAGTAAGTTTAATTAACAATGGATAGATAATAGTTTTAGTGACATAAATAAAAGTTAAGTTTAGCATAAAGTCCATTGTTGCTGTTTTTTTTTTCATTGTATACGCGTAATATACGTGTTATTGGAGAATTCTGTCCAAGTTTTGTACATATTCGTTTGTATTTCATTTATATATATTTATATATATAATATATATTTTTTATATATTATATACAAATGAAAGACAAACAACAATTCTTACAAACTCTTGTGTTAGAAAGGAAACTCTTCCCCCTTAAAGGCACAGAAATAGTAATAACGATTTCTGTGCTTGTTATACATCTATACTATACTACCAACAATATATATATATATATATATATATATATATATATATATATATATATATATATATATATATATATATATATATATATATATATATATATTGTTGGTAGTATAGTATTTTATTCGGTAGTTTTGGATAGATATTCCGCTATCAGCCGTTTGCAATAGATAATAATTTATTGATTCGTGCTAGTCGGCGATGTTGCCAATTAGCTAGGAATACATAGAAGAGAGATTTTCTTGCTTCCCTATTCATATTTAATCCGCAAGACCCTATCGGCAGATTGCCTAGCAGTAGTGAAATCCACGAGCTATGTAAAATTTAATTCCAAAGTCCGTGACACTTATAAAGGTGTCACGAAGTGCTCATTGTGCACTTACTTAATAGGGAATGAGGAGAAATTTTGTGATTCGATTTTCTTCTTGGCAATTTGTTATCAAGACAAAATCTTTGGAATGCTGTAAGGAGGTATAAACTTCCAATAAGCTAAGTGTTTATTTTAGTTCAGCCTGGCTATATTGCTTTCTAAGCTCATTCAATAAGATGTATGATTAGACACGAATATCAAAAAAAGTACTGTTGCGAGGTCACAGGGTACCTACATGTTTGCATGTCTGTCGGTGCATGGTTGTCTTATTTAGAAGTACCAACTGAGAGTGAATATAAAAATAAATATTGTATAAATCGCAAAAAAGATACAGGACGTTAGATTCATGTAGTGAAAGAAAAACAGCGGTTGCTGTTGAATTATTCAAAAGGTATTTGGTCCTGGAATTTTAAAAGCTTTTTAAAAACACTCATAAAAATGTTTTTAGATTAAATACCTCAACAGGAGTATAATAAATATTTAAAAGCAAATTATATTTAGTCGACAAAAGCATAATACACACTGAAAATAAGGGTAAGGTTATGAAAATTGTCGTTTAAATTTAAAATAAGGTTAAGGAAAAAAACTAAGTAGTACAGGTATAGTGTTTAGACATACCACAGATGGATTAAGACACACTTAAGTCATTTTCGAAAGAGGTTTAGAATAAGAAAGAGTCCACTGCGCTATCCCAGTATGGATAATAATATCCTCCATACAATTTTCGTATTTCTTAGATATATAGATATTTTTATAACATTTTATTTTTGTTTCAACCCCCAAAACGCGGTTGTTCGTAAAAGTTCAGAGCTTTAGCAATTTTAATAAAATAAGTCATAAATTCAAATCTTAATGCACATAGAATAACATTTTTAATTTTAAATCAAAAGCTCAATTAGATTATACATTCTTACAAAAAAGAATTTATGCTGCGGGTAGAAATATCGCCTCGTCATTATGAAATTATTTAAGAACGTTAAAGGGCTATATTTAACGATATAACTATTAGATCACCTTTGTGAATATGATTTCTTATCTTGTTATATCAAAACATCTATTATATGAGAGAAGTCTTTAACGACTATTGGTATCGTTTTGAAATTGTTTATGCACTTTGAAATATTGTATTCAAAAAGCGATATCTTCAAAATATAATCCTTAACATTTAAAGGTATAGTCCTAAGGATTATCTTTTGAAGATATTGCTTTTTGAATATATTACAAAGTGCATAAACAATTTCAAAACGATACCAATAATTGTTAACAGATTTTTTTTCAAGGCAGCATGAACTCATCACTTTGGTAACGTTCCATTTGTTCCAGAAAATTAGCCCAATTCATAATCTGGAAGAAGAGAAATCTTAAAAATAAGTTTACGTCACGAACAAAATAAGAAATCGACTACTTCAATCGATTAATGTGAATGAGAGAGAGAAGAACAATTAAACATAAAAACAACTTACAGCAGATAATTGATTTAATCAAAGTAGTTACACACAATACAATTAACATAGTGTCAACAGTTTAAAAAAATATTTCAACGTAATAAAAATAAGTCTTAAAATCGATTCTCGTTTACAGTTCAATTTATTACTTGTGTTTTTCAACTGTATTTTTAATCTGTGCTGACAGTGATAGCTCCTACCTGACTCAATCTATATACACGTAATATATGCACGTAACCTTCCCCATCTTTCAATCCATTCGTGAGTTTTCTATATAGTATTTCAATACAATACAATAAATACTAAAATTGATATAGTAAACAGCTATCTACTAAATCAAAATATCAATCGCGCTTCAAAAATTAGCTGTTTAGTTTATGTATTTATTATTTATGTTGCCAACTTGTTGCATAACCTCACTTTTATTAAATCTCTTATAACTTTGCTCTCAGATTGCTACAATCCGCCGAATTTTCAGTGATGTTTTGACAATATACAAGCTATTGGTTGACAATTATTTCATCTTTTCACAATCTGGGCACAATAATATATGAAAATGTATCAGTCTCCTTTAATATTGTGAATGAAAATGGATCAGATCGGGATGAATGTTAACATAATGATTGCCTAAAATTCAAGCAAGGATCGCCTACTTTCAACAGAAATCTTTAACGGCAAACTGGTAATATCTTGAAAAAAATCGATATATATATACATATATATATATATATATATATATATATATATATATATATATATATATATATATATATATATATATATATCGTATCTTTAATATATCCTTGTTATCTTTCTTAAAGAAAAAGACCACTGCACTTTCTCCCCCACGAACGGTAATAGCAACACAACTTCTGGAATATTTTAGGTACCGGTTATCCACCCGATTTTAGAAGCTACGCCAATTCTAGCAACATCTTATTACTGTATAGACTATATACAGTAATAAGATGTTGCTAGATATATATAATATTAATAATTGGCGTAGCTTCTAAAATCGGGTGGATAACCGGTACCTAAAATATTCCAGAAGTTGTGTTGCTATTACCGTTCGTGAAGATACCGTTTGGGAAGATGAAGGAGTGTACAATATAGATTGATTAAAGGACCTCTTATATAGGACAATATACATAAAAATCCGCGTGAAAGAACATATAGCAGACGTGAAGCACCGACGCTCTGGAAAGTCTGCAGTTTGTAAACATGTTCAAAATTGTCCTCACCATTACTTCAGGTTTGATAAACCATAAATCCGATTCCTTCCAAGGATAATACGCGAGGCTATTGAAATTAAAAAAACATCCTAATTTCAATGGAGAAGAGGGATGTGTGATTAAATTTCTAAAACTGAAGGTAGCTAGGCTAACTATGACATTGGAATGTCAAACATCTCGTTGCACCCATCGAGAATTGAAAATAAGTTAATTAAACGCAATAAAATCCGTATAAATAGTTTTATTCAACTGTTAACGTAGATAATAATAAAAAAAACGGAATCAATCTTCAAATTAACCAATAAATGTTACCCATCACAGACGTACAAACAATGTTTCTCCTGGTTTCGTCAGCGCGATTTTAAAGTAGCACTGTATGTACCAAATTTTATGAAATATTGTTCAATAGTTCTCATGTGGCTCGCAGATAAATTAAAGAAAGTTTAAGCTCCTTAATGGCTCCTTAATTGGTAAATTCTTCTGTTCAATTTGTCGTATGGTCATCATTATGTATCTGATCTATGGTACTAAAGCCTTTTCAGAAACTGGCTTGTCCGATAGGCTAAAAAAATTAAAATTGGTCTGTATTTCTTTAATATATCCTTGTTATCTTTCTTAAAGAAAAAGACCACTGCACTTTCTCTCCCACGAACGGTAATAGCAACACAACTTCTGGAATATTTTAGGTACCGGTTATCCACCCGATTTTAGAAGCTACGCCAATTCTAGCAACATCTTATTACTGTATAGACTTGCTATTAATATATATATATATATATATTTTAGAAGCTACGCCAATATCGCTATCGGATTAATGGTTTATCAAACCTGAAGTAATGGTGAGGACAATTTTGAACATGTTTACAAACTGCAGACTTTCCAGAGCGTCGGTGCTTCACGTCTGCTATATGTTCTTTCACGCGGATTTTTATGTATATTGTCCTATATAAGAGGTCCTTTAATCAATCTATATTGTACACTCCTTCATCTTCCCAAAAATCTTCGCAAAAAAGTTCCCGTGGTCCTGATAACATGAGATGAAGGCGGAACAGCACGGAATTTAGTCGGGGTGTCTGATAGAACACGTCCTATCTCCCGAGAGGCGGGTATGCGTAGACATTACTACTAGTTACATTGTGTGTGAGTGGGTGTGTGTGTGTATGTGTGTGTGTGTGTGTGTGTGTGTGTGTGTGTGTGTGTGTGTGTGTGTGTGTATGTGTGAGTGAGTGAGTGTGTTTGTATAATCGAGATACCACTGACTAACTGACTTACTCACACTCATAAATTTTTCATAAATTTCATAAAATTTGCTAAAATATTAGGACATTAATGACATTAACCTTCACTAATTCGTAGAAAATATATTGTTTATTTAAATTTACATTCCTTTTAACTTTCGTATTGGACGTGATTAGACACATAACCCCTTCATTTTGCTTGGTGTACAATATGAAAATGCTTTGCAGTATTGCTTTAATGCTAAAATCGTGACAATGCATGTATTATAATTCGTAACGTGAGTTGCAAAACAAGAGCGTGTTAGTTTAACCAAATATTGGTGAGTATTTATTTTATTTAACAAACAGTATCTTGTAACAAATATGTACTTAAAATACTATATTTTATTTTTTATTTCCAACGACGTTAGATGGTAATCATTAAGAAAAAATATAAGTTTTTAATCGATATCGGATAGACGCAGGCGTAGAACACCAACAGGATTGTAATAATTAATAAGTCATATAAAATATAAAATTTAAGAAGCGTTTATAAAAATATAAACTTCGTCTAAGTGGTAGATTTAAAATAAGATTTTGGATTACTTAGGTATGTAAAGCTGTCGTCTGCTCAGCATATAATGAGTAAATGATACTGACAGTCAAAATTACTTTTTATTTATTTAGAGTACTTAAAACAGGTGTCTGATATTTTGCAAAACGTTTACTGCTAATAGATTTATATGTACCAGGCGGTCCCATAATGAACTGGCCTGATATAGTTCAACGCGACATGTTACTACATGTTGTGTTGCATTAAATAGTACGTTTATCGTGCACTTAATATAAGAAACATGCATCGACATGAAATGCTTAGTCTTAGTTTAACAGGCATTTGAATAACGAGGGTCGCGTATTTTTTCAACATGTCGAAAACTGAGTATCGAAGTGTCATAAAGTTTCTGTTTAAAGAAGGTTTATCCCCTGCCCAAATCAAAGAACGATTGGATGGCGTGTATAAGGAGTCTACCCCCTCCTATAGCACAGTGAAAAATTGGGTGAAAGAGTTTCGCCTCGGGAGAGAAACCGTCGAGGACTTTGTCCACGACGGTCGACCTGTGGAAGTGCTCACTCCCGAAACGATTGCTCTTATCGAAGAGTAGGTTCTGAGTGACCGCCGTTTGAAGATTAGAGAAATTGCAGCAAGGCTTGGGCTCTCTAAGAGTACCGTTCATCATGCGATCCATGAACATATTCACATGAAAAAAGTGTGTGCAAGATGGATACCGATACTTCTTTCAGCGATACAGAGACAGGAAAGAGAGCGCTGCGCTTCGGAGTTTTTGGATCTTTGTGGCGAAAATCCAAAGACTGTGCTCGAGCGGCTAGTGACTGGTGATGAAACTATGATCTTGTATTATGATTCACAAATCAACCACGAGTCAATGGAATGGCGTTATAAGGGTGAAAAGCCCCCTAGAAAGGCAAAGGTGCAACAATCGACTAAAAAACTTATGTTTTTTTTTTTTTAGTATAAATATTAGTAATCCTATTAACTAACATTACTAATATTCCCTTTAACCACTCCTGGTAAGCTGAAACTGCTTGTGTTAGGAGTGGTTCACGACGGTAGTCGAATGGTGGATTCGAACCCGCGACCTTTTGAGTTCGCGGTCCGCGCCCTGCCACTAGGCTACTGTCGCTTCAGATGTGCACAATATTTTGGGATTTTCAAGGCATTTTGATGGTGGATTTTAAAGAACGTAATACAGTCGTGAACGGCGAATATTATGCTTCTTTAATATATAAATTACGAGACAAGACAAAGGAAAAACGAAGAGGCAAGCTGTCTAAAGGTGTCCTGTTGCTCCATGACAACGCCCCTGTTCATACCGCTGGTGTTTCGAAGGATGCAGTTCGTCAATGCGGGTTCACAGAAGTTCAACATCCACCTTACAGTCCAGACATGGCCCCGTCCGACTATTATTTATTTACAAATTTAAAGCGGGACTTAAGAGGAAGAAAATTTTCAAGCGATGAAGAGTTGCAGGCGGCCGTCTTCAGTCATTTTGAGGATAAAAAATGTGATTATTTTTATAAAGATTTAGAGATGTTGATTCACAGATGTCAGATGTGTGTTAGTATTCATGGTGATTATATTGAAAAATAAAATTGGTTTCGTTTCATTTCCTTCATTGGTTCATAGTTAGGCCAATTCATTATGGGACCGCCTACGTACAATGTTAAATGACTCTGTAGTAAAACAAAAACCCAATCGAATGGTAAAAACCTCCTCATTTTTTGAAATTGGATAATAAAATAAAAAATATTTATACAAGTACCCCTGATCCGAAAGGAAAAGGAAAAAGCTCATGGTAGACCGGGGCTCGGGGTAATATCCATGTATATAATGCAACAAATGTATATTTTTACCTCAAATTTAAGTAAGCAATTTCATATTTGTGTATATGAATCATCAGCTTCCTAAATTGTTGCATGTCTGCAATACATTAATCATTATCTACGTACAATATTACTTTATAGCGTAATATTACAAGCCTCTGAAGCTGATTTACGTCAAAGGTAACATAGTGAGACTAAAGAAAATGTCTATCAATAACAAATGAGCTTGTTGCGTGACTATGAATAATCGTATTTTTATTCACGAGAAACGTAACATAACGATATAATTTATGGCATGAATATGTAATACAATTGTTATATCAGAGAAGGAAAAAGAGAAGTTAGCCTCTATCGATGAGGGGTCGCTATGGTGTTGTAGGCGCTGGTAGGGCCACGGATGTGTGCGAAAGCGTTGCCATAACCCTACCAATATGCAGCAAAGATGGAAAACCGACATAAACCATTCTTGCTCCTGTGAAGCGGGTGTATATTGACATTTCCCCACGGAATAAAAATAGGTATATTTGGATAATCCAAAAGTCTCCACTATAATTTTATCTCTGTGATCTATACTTGCATTTTTATAATTATAAGACATAGATTTATTTATTATATTAAGAAATCTAAAGCTTCATTACAACTTACTCCCAAATAGTATTGTTGTTAAGCACTGACTTACAATTAGTGGAAATAACAGCTGAATATAAATAAATAGAGAGATTTACAGAAAAATTCATAAAGTTCTATGTTAAATAAAATTGATAAACATCGTACTGATAAAGTTCATCAATTTCCGTTAATAATTCTTAAACAATTAAGGTTTCATTAATACATTTTAATAGGGATTATCCAAAGAATAAGTGAAAAGTTTTGGTAAGTCTAATTAACTTACACATAAATTGCTTCAGTAATTTATACTTATATTATCATACCTAACATCAGAACAACATGAACAAATTTTATCATATTTTATAATTATTATTTTATAGTTTATACACCGAGTAGTCAATAGTCAAAAATTATTAAACAATAAATAATTGATTTAATGATTTATCATTTCCGTCACTTTTTACCGCTGTTTGTGTAAATTATTAATTAATTTCGGATGTTTTATTTTTATGGGATAATGGTAACAAACGAGCACACCTGATGGTATGCTCGTTTGGTGGTTGCTGTAGGCCATAGACATCTACATCTATCCTCGATTACGAATCAAAATGCAAATGCGTTGTCACCCGTGTGGACTAAGATGGAATGCCTCGTTTCCAGGATAAAAGGTCTCCGGTTCTCTGCACTCACCATACGAAATAAAGCAGCATTGAGCTGCTATTTTACGCTAGTACTCTGTGAGAGTGTAGTCTTTACCCGGTCGAGCCAACCCATTCGTATTACGATTATACTACTAATATAGCTGCGGCATGGATCTACCACGTAATCAAACAAATTAGAAACACAATACCATTATTAAAGCCTATCTAAAGTTCATTACTCAATGTAGGCTTCCTACACAGATTACCTCACAGGGGGGATGTTTGCCATAGTTACACGTTTGGTAGCCACAGCTTTTTCCGAGAGTTATTGATAGATGGTGCGACCTACGAGATGTAATGAGGCACTGGATATTCAACCACAACTACACGGTTATATTATATAACGCTTATTAAAATTTTAACTAAAAAGTTGGAAATTAATTATATTCAAATAATTATTCCAATAAAAATTTTAAGCTTTAATTTACCAAACTCTTGATCATTCGGAGATGTCTATGGATAATTTGGTACAGAATCTTCATTGTACAATTTATATTGCTGCGTGAAGTAAGACAAATTATATTATTTCAATCAAAATATTTAAAAAATAATATATTATAATTTTAATTATTATTTTAGGTTATGTACTTAGGATTTTAATTTACTTTAACTTTATGTAATGTGACTTTCCAGTAAAAATTATATTATATACTTAAAAAATATTACCTTTTAAAACAAACTACCTAATCTTAATAGCTTCAAAGCCTCCTTTAACCGCTGACTGATCCTGGTTATTTTTAGTGTTATATCATAGAGGCGTTTAGTTATATATAAAATATGTTTGTTTGTTCTTATTTTATACGCCTGTCATACCTTTTATCAGATTGCGGTTTGGAAAATTAGTCTCACGGTACTAAAAATACTTTATTATTTGTGACCACAATTTACAAAAGAGGCCAAGTATAGTGACCTAGATGTTGTACTGTCAGGGGCCAAGGCAACGAACTAAATTTACAAGAAGCTTTGGTGAAGTGTTAGCCTATCTTCATTTTCGCGACTTTATATAAAACAGTTCTCGAAAGCATTATGATTGTTTTATAAACTTCAATGATAAAACTAAAACTGATGTGCTTAGATAAACCTTTGGCTTGTTGTTTTCATTACCTCTGCACTAAAAATTTTCCCTACATATAGGAGACAGACCTAGGCGAAGAATAATTATTTGCGAAATAAATTAGGAGATAAATTATATTTAAAGAAAAATCCGGATTAGGAAAAAATTATTGTGGGTCATACGAATACTTGTTTCTTGTCTGAATTGAGGCTACAGCGGTACCGAGCCGTAAAATTTTAATTAAATACAATCTCGTTAGAAAACTCATAATTAGATCAATCAAAGCTGTAAGCCGATTTAGGCCCCATTTCGTTATAATTTATTTGCGAATGAAACTGTTACATTAAAAAGAGCAATCCTATAAACAAAGTTATTAAAATATCATAAATTTTATCCACATTTATGTAACAACTTTTACATTAAATGTATATAATGAAGATCAATCCGCCCCCGGCTCTGCACCGGTGATTTCTGGATCTCTACAATAGTTCAATCATGAATCTAAAACTTCGAGAAGTTCAGTCACATACGCACTAACATAATATATATATATATATATATATATATATATATATATATATATATATATATATATATATATATATATATATATGTGTGTGTGTGTGTGTGTGTGTGTACATGTATAGATAATTTTTTTGAGATCAACACACTTTTATTATTATGAGATATGAAAGTCATTAATGCTAAAGAAGCTACATCGTAGAAGCATATGCCACCGGCCGGTTGTGATTTTTTTTAAATACCTCCACACTAGGATTTTCTCCTGTATCGTGGGGCCAGTATACAAACACAAATTTCACAAGGACAAACATCCAGACCCGGAATAATTACTTTTAGGCCATACAAATACTTGTTCCGTGCGGGATTCGAACCCGCAGCCCCCAGCGCAGCCACTTATTGCTAAGCCACAGCGCTACGGAGCCGTCAAATTTCGATTGACCGGTTTTTGATTTGCTCGCGCACGTCCCGCGTGGAAAGTTTGCTTTGTCCGGCGATCAACTTTAAGCGTGCATGGGACGATTTCTTACCAACCGTTTCGATCAGTACATAATGGATTTTATAGAAGTAACATGTATTTGTGCTCTTCTTAAAATGATTCAAAGGACAGGTAATTATTATTGTGTGCAATGCCCCTCAAAACGTCGTCGAAAGCCTAAAACTAAAGGTATTTTTTCCGAAACGATGTTAATTTACCCATTTTGGTGAGAAATTATAAGCGCTACACTGATTACTCTAATGCTGATGCGTGCGCCTTCTCGTACAAAACTAGAGATGTGTCAGTCATAGACTGATCACCATTGCGGTCGAAATAGAATATTGTGATTCGTAAAACATTTAGAACTATAAGTTATATATATATATATATATGTATATATATATAGTGGGGGTATATATATATATATATATATATATATATATATATATATATATATATATATATATATATATATATATATATACATTCCTCAAACAATATCATAAAATATAAAATACAAAAATAATTTATCTTAATGATGTTCGAACGATAGAGGCAAGTAATGCTCTTTCAGAAGTCGCTTAAAGATTCTCCTTATAAGGACAGCATTTTAAGAACTCAAAATAATATAAAATGCTCTTACTAATCCGCCTGCAAGCGTGGCTACAATGGTAAAAAACCCTCATGAGGCAATTTATGGGGAAGGCCTTTGTTCATCGGTAGACTTTGATAGGCTATTATGATGATAAAGACTTTTATGGAATAAGGGTGACAAACGAGCACACGGTAAATCTGATGATAAGTGGATGCTGTGGCCCATAGACATCTACATTCATCCTCGACTTAGTATCAAAATGCAAATTTGTTGTCACCTCTGACGACTAAGATGTAATTCCTCGTTTCCAGAAAAAAAAACGGTCTCCGGATCTCCACACTCACTATTCGAAAACAGCAGTATTAAGCTGCTATTTTACGCTGGTACTCGTATTCTTGGAAAGCGTGGTCCTTCCCCAGTCGAGCCGACCTATTCGTGGTACACCGATATATAGTATAATATAGCTGCAGCGCTGCTCTACCACGTATTATATACTAATATACTTAAAATGACGCAGTTGCCATGACCATTATTATTAAATTAGTACATTAAACTCGTGTAATTCGAACTTTAATCTGTTAGTAATAACCCAAAAATTGTTCTGTTTTCCATATGCATGTCATATTGAAATCTTATTTACCTACTGTTACTACAAAAAACTATGTAAATATACGTAACTATTTCCAAACGATTTGTTTTACAAAAAATATTTGCATGCTCTTAAAATGTATTTTAATTAATTTTAATGCACATTACACAATTTGGTATTTTCCCCAACAATGTAAAATCTCAACTTTAATATTATGAAAAATGTAAAGCATCATTTTCTTAAATACTGTTTTATGAAATCTCTAACGAAAATATTTTCAATAATAATAAAATTAAGATCGTTTTTACGAAAAAAATAAGGAAATGGTTGTTGTATAGTATACGTAATATAAAAACCTTTTAAACACACCTAATAGAGGACTAGTGCTACCACTAGTTGTATAAAACAAATGCACCGTTGACGTTTTGTATTTTTATTTCTCTTTTCTTTTTGATAATATGTGTATTTTGTTACCAAGCTTTACCGACTGTGTCGTATGGATCGTAAACAACCAACCCTATTATCTTCTGCAAAGACGCTATTTATGGGTGCGTCCGAAATAAAGTGTTGTAATTATATACATATATATATATATATATATATATATATATATATATATATATATATATATATATATATATATATCCATATGTTATACATATATATGTCCATACTCAGGTATTAGTATTTTTAGTTATAAATTAGTTGCGATAGCAATAGTTGCATATTATGCATTATTTAATATGTATTTTGAATAAGCTTACTTTTCTAAAGTTGTCAAAATTTATATTTTTTTATATTTCTTTGGTTTCAGCTAATCAAAAAAGCTAAAGCTTTTTAAACAAAACACTGTCACACACATGTCCCCTCTCATTACTGAGAGGGTTTTTGAAACGGACAAGAGTTCGTCTCGCAGCCCTACTGGCCGCTCGCTATGCGTTGACGTTGGATTTCATACAACCTCGAGATATTTTAAGCACATAAAGGTTTGCTGCCAATGTTATCATTCATCGCAAAGCACGTTCGGCATTCAAAACAATTACTTAACAATTTCACTGGTGCCTGAAGGGATTAAATTTGAGCTTTTCGCACACTCGAAGTTTGGGACCAGCGCCCAGCTGAGATATCCAAGTTATATTCCAACCGGGATAATTTTAATCAATTCAGCAAAAATAGCATTTTACTTTTCAGTATTATAATTTGATTTAAAAAATACTATGACGCCATATAGCAATGCAGACACTGCTTGATTCCGGTATGAACAGTAAAGAGGGCCAGCATAATTACAGGCTTTGCGGCATTCCTCTCAGTCCTCTGAGTTGACAACGATTCTGTAGCCTTTCTCGACTGAAGATTACTGCAGGTGTCTATGGAATGTGTATATATATATATATATATATATATATATATATATATATATATATATATATATATATATATATATATATATCCATATGTTATACATATATATGTCCATACTCAGGTATTAGTATTTTTAGTTATAAATTAGTTGCGATAGCAATAGTTGCATATTATGCATTATTTAATATGTATTTTGAATAAGCTTACGTTTCTAAAGTTGTGAAAATTTATATTTTTTTTATATTTCTTTGGTTTCAGCTAATCAAAAAAGCTAAAGCTTTTTAAACAAAACACTGTCACACACATGTCCCCTCTCATTACTGAGAGGGTTTTTGAAACGGACAAGAGTTCGTCTCGCAGCCCTACTGGCCGCTCGCTATGCGTTGACGTTGGATTTCATACAACCTCGAGATATTTTAAGCACATAAAGGTTTGCTGCCAATGTTATCATTCATCGCAAAGCACGTTCGGCATTCAAAACAATTACTTAACAATTTCACTGGTGCCTGAAGGGATTAAATTTGAGCTTTTCGCACACTCGAAGTTTGGGACCAGCGCCCAGCTGAGATATCCAAGTTATATTCCAACCGGGATAATTTTAATCAATTCAGCAAAAATAGCATTTTACTTTTCAGTATTATAATTTGATTTAAAAAATACTATGATGCCATATAGCAATGCAGACACTGCTTGATTCCGGTATGAACAGTAAAGAGGGCCAGCATAATTACAGGCTTTGCGGCATTCCTCTTAGTCCTCTGAGTTGACAACGATTCTGTAGCCTTTCTCGACTGAAGATTACTGCAGGTGTCTATGGAATGTAGTGATTACTTTCCATCGGGTGGACTGTAAGTTTGTTACAAACATTTTTTAGATAAAAGTTGTTTAATTCTCTTTTTGTGTCGGTAATATTTATATAGAGTACAATTACTATAAAATTTTGTTGTCGTTTTTGCAGCAAATTAATTAACTAATACGTTTAACTATTTATTACATTTTCTTACTCCTAAATACCTTCAACTAATTTTTCAATAATTATTTAATATTTCTAGCCATTCACTGTAAGTCCTTCAAATATAAAAAGCTTTTTATAGACCTACTTTTTGATGTCGTAAGTACAATCATGAAATTCATTCGAAGTACTCCTACA
Organism: Parnassius smintheus behrii; assembly: GCA_036936625.1. Lineage (NCBI taxonomy): Eukaryota > Metazoa > Arthropoda > Insecta > Lepidoptera > Papilionidae > Parnassius > Parnassius smintheus. The sequence continues at coordinate 22,165,657 of JAUPFT010000006.1, read as the reverse complement.
TATTCTATACAAAACTTGTACAAATTAAACGGTTTCAAATTATATTTAAAGATATTTTATAACTGAAATTTTATTTGTAAAAAATTGATTAAATATACGGTTTGTTTTACTTCGCACTTTTGAGTTTTATGAGAATTTAAAATAACTTTATTCCTTTTGATATACTAAGTACTTCCCTGAAACAACATTTCCTATTGAAATTTTATGAGACCTACACCGAAATATAGGTAGCTATAGTTATTAGACATAGTCCTATACGGCCGCATCACACAAAGCTCGAGTGGCGAAATCCGATTCGTCATAAAAGTATAATAATAGTGGGTCGGGGGTGCCGCAACAACGCGGCGGTGACCTACACAGCGCGCGCCGCCGCGGCAGTCTTCAGTCGAGCTTTCTAATGACCTCCAGCGTCGTCAGTTGTGTTAAAGTATTTTTTATTGCTCTCAAGTTACCTTCTCACAAAATTAAGCTAAGCCAGTTTAAATCGTATGCGTTAACATAAGAAAGTAAGAGATAGTCGCACTTGGAATTCTTCTAATTGCGCTAAGTTGAGCTACGAAAATGAGCCTTAAGTTTTAAAGAGTAACTATGATTTCGGATTGATCATGTATAAGCGTGAGTTAAAAACAACCTAGTAAGTATTTATTACAAAAATTAAAGAATATTTTATGTCCAGTGTCTGCTGTATTCTTAGTTTTATCTTTTGTCAGTTTAGGCTATTGCCGCTTAAAAGTTAAAAATATTATTGTTTTTTTTGTATATACATTAAATGACTACTTAACTTTTTGCCTTCAGTCTATATTTTATGTAATACTTTTATAAAATACGTGTATGTAATATTGCAACAAACATAAAATAATTATTTTTGCTTTATTGTTATAAGATTAAGTTATATAAAATCTGGTATATATACTCAAAATATTTCTGCTTTTTTCCAGAGTTTCCGGATAAATATTATAGGTGATATTGTACTACTACTTTTTTGAATAATTATGTAATTATGACAATTGTTTCACGTTTAAAAAAGAAGAAACATGAAAGTTCTATATGGCAAATTATTCTATTACTACTGGTATTACCTTCAGTTCTCCGAGCTAAAAATACCCTGGAGTGTAACGATTTCGTTAAAAATGATAAATGCACATGTTATATATTTGAAGAAGGTAAATATACAACATTTTTATAATACAGTGCACTATACATGAATAAAACACTGTATTTTTAAATCGTTACAGCTATATTTTTAGACTGTCAAGACTCAAATATAAAAGATATAAAAAATACGCTCAAGAGGGTTATGAATGTACATTCCTTATCCATATATGACTTAGATGACACAGAAGAAGTTTTGGGACCACATTTTTTACCATTTGGCATTTGCATTAAAAATATACATTTATCAAGAACAAACATTAGAATAATCGATGATGACACTTTCGCGACATTAAGACAGTGCCTTGAAACGTTAAGTATTGTGTCAAGTAAAATTAAATATATTCCACAAAAAGTGTTTTCAGGCATGACAAAACTAATGTCTATCGAACTTGCATCTAACTACATTGAAGAGATTCCGAGTTATGGTTTTTATGGTCTTCCGTTAATGAAAATAAATATAAAACAAAACATTATTAGACACGTTTCGGATTCAGCCTTTTCTGGGTTGGAATTAACTCTGTCAGAAATCGATTTAAGTGAAAATAATCTAACAGTTTTTCCCATGGCGTCCATTGCGAAATTGAGGCATCTTCGATCTTTACAATTATCATGGAATGAGATGTCTTCATTCCCAGCTATTGAAGATTACGATCTAAAATCGCTTGAATATTTAGATTTAAGTTCTAATAATTTTGTATTAATTTCAGAAGACTGCTTTAAATTTTGTCCGTCCCTGTTAATATTATCGTTTAATTTTAATTTTATAAACAGCATACATTATCGCGCATTTCACTCATTACTTTACCTTAAATCCATTGATTTGAGTCATAATAGAATCAAAGTGTTAAATACAAATCTTTTTCAAAATAATAAAGAATTAGAGTTCATTGATTTAAGTCATAACCATTTACATCACATACATGGGCTTTTTTCTAATATGCCGTTTTTAACTAAAGTATTTTTAGGTAACAACAATATTTTGGAGGTGCCAATCGATTCTTTTTTCAATTCAACTAAAATAAATACAATACACTTACAAAAAAATTGTATATATAAGATTCATAGTAAAAGCTTTAGTAATTTAGAGAACTTAGCTGCCTTGCGCTTAGATTCCAACTACGTAACTCAAGTGCCACAAGATATATTTATTAATAATTATAATTTAACTATTTTAAAATTAGATAAAAATAACGTTATAGATTTGAATAATAACACTTTCGGTAGCCAAGCAATATTAAGTGAAATTCTAATTAACAATAATAATTTAAAGTTCATTTCAAAACATCTTTTTTATAATTTAACAATGGCAGAAGAGATTTATTTAAATAATAATAAAATTACTAGTATAGAATCGGAGACGTTTGTGAAAATGTCTCGACTCAGGCACCTTAGTTTAAACGATAATTACCTAGTTGAAATAGATGATATATTACCAAAGCCAAGTTCTACTTTACTAAAGTTACGCATTGATTCTAATTTGCTTTCCTCAATAAAAAATTTGAGTTTTCGATATCAACAGAAGTTGCATCATTTAAGTTTGACAAGTAATTATGTTAAATTTTTATCAAAAAATGTTTTTTCAAATTTAACTCACTTAACTCGAATTGATCTACACAGTAATGAAATATCTATAATTCATGATTTCACATTTCAACAACTTCGTTCCGCAAGAAATTTAGATTTGCACAATAATTTATTACGTAATATCACTAATTTTACTTTCGTAGGCCTTTTTGAGTTAGAAGATTTAAACTTATCATATAATAAAATAGTTTTTATTTTTAGCATGGCTTTTGATACATTAAAGAAAATAAGAACTTTAAATATGTCCTTTAACCCCTTGAAAGTACTTTACAAAAGTCTGTTCCCGCACGGTTTACCCTTAAGTTCATTGTACTTAGACAGTTGTGAAATACAAAAAATAGAAAATGGTACCTTCGAAGGTATGAATAATCTTAAACATCTGTATTTAAAAAATAATTCACTTAAATCTAGTGATTTAATTTATATTGATATCCCAGGATTAAAATATTTATCACTTTCTTATAATATTTTCGATAATTTACCTGTCGATTCCTTTTCTCAACTCCCTCTACTTGAAGTTTTATTTTTAGAACATTGCAATATAGAATACATTTTTGAAGGCACATTTTCATTTAATAAACGTCTTGTAAGACTAAATATAGCACAGAATAATATTGGAGGTATTCCTCATACATTGTTTGAATCATATAATTCAATATCTGAAGTAAACATAAGCAACAATTTTTTAGATTACGTACCATACAATACATTTTATAATCTAACTCTTGTTGAAACTTTAGATATAGCAGACAACTTGTTACCCAAAATTGAATTAAGTGGTTTTGAAAAACTAACGAAATTAAAATACCTAAATTTGAGAAAAAATGAAATTCAATCACTTACCATGAAAAAAAGAATAGTATTTAAAGAATTAATATTATTAGACTTAAGCCATAATAAATTAAGTATTTTGCCATCCTTGTTATGCGAAAACTTCCCAAAGATACAAAATATTAATATTTCATATAACGAAATTGTTAATTTTGACTTTTTGTTATCACGTAGCAACAATGGAGTGCCATTAATTAGTATTGACATGAGCAAAAATCCAGCAGTATTGTGGTCCACAGTGCATGATGTAGACGTTAATAATACAATTTTAGGTAAATTATATGAACTACACATCTGCAAATCTAATTTGTCTAATATTGATGATATAAATTTTGATTTGTTTACTAGTTTGCAACATTTATACCTAAATTTTAATAAAATAAGACGTTTGTCTATAAGTCCTTTTTCAAAGCTAAATTTACTAGAAAATTTGGATCTCAGTTATAATAAAATAAGTCAAGTTAAAACCAGCAATTTTCGCGGACTTGAAAAACTAAGCGCTTTATGTTTATCGAATAACAATATTGAATCCATGGAACCATTTACTGATGACCTTTATAATTTAAAGGTTCTAGATCTATCATATAACAAACTGCAAAATATTCTTAATCAAGATTTAGCCAACTTAAAAGAACTCAACGTGTTATACTTGGGATTTAACAATATCAAATATATATCAGTAACAGCTTTCAATAATTTAAATAAAATAGTACAAATAGGCTTAGAACATAATAAACTTCACATGATACCGATAGAATTATTCTTATCAATTGAGACACATATTCAAGATATTTCAATAAAAGGTAAGTTCTCTAAGGCTTTTAAATAAATTTCTTAATAAAGAAACGTTAAAGTCTATTTGGTGCATAAAATTGTTTCAGATAACGTTATAATTTGTAGTTGTCAAAAAAATAATACATGGACGTGGATTCAAGATCATCCAAAAATAATACAGACAAATGCTGTGACCTGCCATAATGATGAATATCCCAAAGAAAAATGCGATTTTCCAATATTGACTCAAATGTCTATTGACAAACATAAAGATAACTCAGTATCAATTTCGTGGTTTATTCGTAACCGTACAGCTGTTAAATCCTTACAGATTTTGTATTATGATGATGACTTGAACTCAGGCGTAAGTTTTTTTTTCATGTATCCTCCCTAAGTTTTTTTTTCATTAATCATTTATTGAAACAATTTTAATACTTACAGGTCACCTACAGGTATATTGATAAAACTGAGACATCAACTTTAATATCAGATTTAAAGCCAAGTAGAAATTATATAATATGTATATTAACTTTAGATCAACATCCTTTAACGCAGACAATTGAAGAGGAAATAACTACTATGACTAATTTCAGTAGTGACATTAGTTTTACTTCTAATATGAGTCGTAGCGTAGCTGCAATATTAATTTCACAGTCTTCTTCGAGTGAATGCATTTCTTTTGATACATTCTCGAAGCAAACAGTGAAATTAAGTTCCAATAAAATTTTTAATTTATCGACTATTCTAAATCGAAGAATGGGCTTAATTGTTGGTTGCTCTTTAGGATTTGTAGTATTTTTTATCATGGTATCCGTTTTATTGTATACCAAAATTAAAGAAAGAAAACGAATAGCTAAATCTGACCCAGCGTGGTCAGAAATGAATGACTATCATTCAATACAAAGTAAAGAAGATATTCTACAGCACTCTATTACTGCATCTACTGATAATATTTTGTTAGGAATGGCAAAGAGTTGAAAAATGTCTTGAGAATAATTAAAATAGCGCTAAATAGTTGTGTATTAAATTACTTTTGTTCGCAAAGAATTATTTTAAGCTGTCATAATATAGTAAGTTTTGAAAACAGATATTTTAGCGTTATAGTTAGATAAAAGTTGTAAATAAGTAAATTAGAAGGTGCAGAATATAGTGATGAACGCAAAATATTACTACAGGTATTCAAACGATATACAAATTTTAGTTTATTTGCATCTATTACCGTAGAGTAAAATTACACTTTATAAAATAAATTTTCAAAACTGTTCTTTATGGGATTTATTTCTTATGACTTGTTTTTTCACATTTTTCGTTTATTATATTGTGAGAAATCATACCATGATTACTAAAGTATATAAGTCAATGCAATCATATGATATAATAATATTCACAACATTTGCTATCTTTGACTGCACAAATCATTCTAATTTTAATGAAAGTTACCAATTATTGAAAATATGAACTTATACTTTCAATAGTAAAGTCGTCACGGATTTGAGTCAGACGGAAAATATTACTTCAAAAATTTGTTAAAAAAAGTGTTAATTTTGTAGAAGTTCAAGGAACAGTGTAATAAAAACTTCATTAAAGTTCTTGGCTTAGGTAATATTTTTTTCCTGCATTGAAGTTTTGATGAAAAGAATTTTGAAAAATTTGTCAACTTTAATGCATAATTTGAAAAGTTTGCACCTACTCGTTACGCAAAACAGGCAAGTTAGAAAGTGTAGAAGTGATCTTTCCACAGTAATTGCTGCTTACAGCATCAGTTTATGTGTTAATTTACAAAAAGAAAATACTTCGATTCGCAAATACATTGAAATACAGCCGACTGTCGGTCAATCCCCCATTAATAACTGCTGGTCGTTTTATTAAAAATATGTAGATTTATTTGGTACACCTATTAAAAAGTATTATTTCATGCCTCCATCACTCAGTATAGTGTGTCTATAGAAAACAGAAATAAGATCGTTTTAAATGCAAATGCGCAAAAAAAAAATTAAAAATGAGTTTTAAATATACTCTGAATATTCGTCCTCGAACTTTAAAAGAAAAGCGAAGGATAAGGATACACAATCAAATATCGGGCTTAACCGTCGAATATTTTGGGTCTTAGATATAAAAAATACTTCGAATTAAACTGGACATTGAATACAATACAAAATGCAGTTTATAAGTAAAGTCATGATAAAAATGGTGACAAAAAATTCTTAATTGTAAACGAAGACATTAGAAATTACTACTTATTTAAAATCAACATCTTGACTGTCCAGGCCTTTGTTTCTTCATCCAGTGTCAGCACTTTTCGCTGTTATTACTAAGACATTCTATCTTTGGTTGACTCTATTCCTGGTTATGGTTGTCTACCTTGTAGCAGGTGTGGTGAACTAAAACAAAAGATTTTTAAGTACTTATAATTATTATTATTATGTGGCGGCGCTGACGTCGAGCCGCAAGTGAAGCACACCGAAGCCTAAATCACGCTATCAAAATTCCGAATCATAAACAGTATATATAGAACATCTCTGAACTATCACACGGAGTGTTGGCCGCTCGCCGGGCAGAACACCTTGCCTGGCGGGAGATCTCCCTTTTTCCTTCCGCAGCCACAGTGGTGACCACCCGACATGATCTGAACACGCAACCAACAACCTTCGGAAACTACAAGCGTCATCATCGTCATAGAATACCCCACCCTTTCGCTCCCGAGCAGGTATCAGTATTCATATCCTGCAAGCCATCTAGCTTCACAAGGTTCATCGCAGCACTGGAATCTTAATGCTTACTGTTCCTTTAAGCTACTCTCTGCGCTATACAGTGTTCGGCACGGCTCTGAACCTTGCTGCTCGTCTCTGCTTCACGGCACTCCCGCAGATTACTTGCCTTCTTCTCGACTCACCGCAGACTACAAGGCAATCCACTGGCACTTGCACATTCGTCGGCAACGAGCCTGCACTATAGACTTCCGGTTTGAGCCGACTTTCCGGTTTGCGCCGCCACATCACCCCCCTGGGGCGATGTGGCGATCTGGGATGTGGCGGCGCAGTCGTCGCTCCGCAAGCGAAACACACCGAAGCCTAAATCAAAATTCATCAAAATGCATCATCAAAATGCTATCAAAATTTCGAATCATAAACAGTATAATATATAGAACATCTCCGAACTATCACACGGAGTGTTGCATGCTCCCCGGGCAGAACACTTTGTCCGGCGGGAGATCTCCCCTTTTCCTTCTACGGCCACAATTATTATATATTTAAAATTAAAATAACATAATTTTTTAATATAACTAGCAGCTATCCGATATTTCCAGCTTATATATCTAGAGAAAATACCACTAATGTTAATACTACTAATGATAACCTATTTGTCAATGATATAAAACATGAAAAATTAGGCACCTTTTTTCTTTGAAGAGGTGAAAACTAACTTCCAGGTTTAAAATATAAGCATAGAAGAAATTTTTATATTCGGAATACTTCAAATATTTGTGATTGAGATTGAAAAGATGTTCATAGTTGGCCGTATTCTATAGTACCTGTATGAATTGAAAGTGTATTAGTCACTTTAGGTTTTAAAGATTATCTACTGTACATGATTTTTAACATACTCAATTGCTTTGTGGTCGGAATTAGGTCAAGTGCATTTCACTAACAATTGACAAAAAGCACGTAGGGCTGCTAGGGCTAGTACAAAATGTTGACCTGCACATGCACATAATCATAATAATAAGAACATCTTGTGTAAGTGTTAAATATATTGTATAAGTTTTAATACTTATATTCGTAAGATTGGAATAAGGTGATACTTTCACCGATCATCATATACGGCATACTTTTTTATTCTACGTACTTATATTTTTCTACGTGGTGTAACCACTCTATAACGTTATGTTATGACTGGCACAAGAATGGGCTAAGAATAGGAAGGACAACACTCGCACCGAATAGCAGCATTAAAATTTTAATTTTTTTCCGCAGAAATTGCGTAAGCACAATAAAATTGTACTATTTTATATGTTAAAAGTAGCGACAGTAATGGAAGCATGTATAAATCTACTCAAGTACGACACAAAACAAATTCATGGCAGTGAACGCATAGAATGAAAGTTTAAATTTATGCTTCGAATTGCTATTACATCGTTGAAGCGTGAAGTGATTTATGCTCAAAGACTCCACACATTTCGTTGTTTCTGAACACCTACACTTGTTTCTCTAAATATAGAACTGTATTGGTAGAATTTTACGTTCTTTCTATTTCGTCAATGATTAAGGTTTTTTATTCGTTTATTTATTTTTATTGTATGGTTTTATAATAAACAAACATAAGCATTATATAACAAATAATATTAATATATACAAAAAATTATTTAATATATGACTACCTCGTTGGTCTGGTCGCTCGCGTCCGTAGGCTTCGACCACCTAATCCTAGGCCCACCCAACACGTTTCCCCCGGGTGGTGCTAAAAGAGCGACAAAGCCGAAAGAACAGACTCGGCTACTCGCTGTGTGAAAGCGGCGTAAAATATACCACCCCCTTGTTTTCGCACCATGAGGCAAAGAAGAAAAGAAATGGCCCCGAGGTCCCGGCGCCTCTTTAATGGGGCAGGGGTGCGAAGAATCTCCGGGAGGAAAACTGGCGACGAGGTTCGCCACCCGTCACGTTCTGTCTCCCGGAGGGGCGAAAAGAGGATTGCGAAGGCCCGTCTAGCTACGCTGAACGTATGTGGAGCAATGAATGATAAGATGGATGAAGTATGCTATATGATGTATGATAGAGGAATAGATGTATAATGTATAAATGAGACGAAGCGGAAGGGAAAGGATGTCACTACACATGGCATATATACCACGTACTGGTCCGGTGTAGCCGAGACCGAGAGAGCACGCCAGGGAGTCGGTATCATCTTTTCAGAAAGAATGGGTCAATGTGTGAAAGGGTCCAACGTAGGGACGGACCACTACCTGGTCTTATGCGGAATTAGGGGTTTATTCAGACGTTGGCGGCATCGGACAGCTGTGTCTATCACTGCGTTACAGCGTATAAGAATTGAGAGGTTACAAGATGAACATGTGAAAGACAAGTACAAATGTAGACTGAGAGAAAATATAAGTGATTCGGATGAGTTGTGTGTGAATGAGTTAGACTTGGAGAATATGTGGCATAATGTTAAGAAAGGTTTAGTGGATGCAGCTACCGAAGTATGTGGTGTTAGTAAGAGAATGAATGAAAGGAAAGACAATACGTTATGGTGGGATGATGAGGTACGTATGGAAGTTGAAGCAAAGAAGAGAGCATGGCTAGATTTACTAGCGACCAAGCTGGTAATTCTGGCGGTAAGAATGATAAGATTGAAAGAAAAAAGGCAGAGTTCAAACGTCTTAATAAGAGAGTAAAAGAATTAGTTGAAAGGAAAAAGCAAGAAAGAACGGATAAGAATGATAGAAGAATATCGGATAACTTCCAGGCAAATATTAAAATGTTCTGGAAACTCCTAAGAAATACCAGGGGACATTCAAAACAGCCTAGATTGAATGCGATACGAGACGAGAATGGCTGTATTCTGAATGATGAAGTGTTGAGTCTAAAGAGATGGAAGGAATATTTTGTAAGCGTATTTATGATTGAGGAGACGTGAGAACTAAATGAAATAGAAATTCCGAAAGAAGATGAAAGAGATAGGGAGATAAGTATAGATGAAATAATAAAAGCAATGTTAAGCATGAAAGTTGGTAAGTCAGCCGGATATGATAGAGTTTCACTCGAAATGCTAAGGGCTGGAGAGAACGTAGTGGCAGGCCTGCTTTAATTTATGTTGGGATACACCTTGTTAAACTTATGTTGGGATCTAAAGCGGGTACCGGGAGACTGGTGCAAAGCCGTGATAGTCCCAATATATAAAGGAAAAGGGTCACAGCAGGACTGTAAAAACTACCGTGGTATCAGCCTTCTTAGCATTATGGGAAAACTGTATGCTAAGGTACTAATTGAAAGAGTTATGAAAGAAACTGATGAAAAAATTTGGGATGTGCAAGTGGGATTTAGAAAGGGAATGGGGTGTACAGATCAAGTCTTTTCCATTAGCTTGATTGCGAAGAAATTTTTGGCGAAAAACCTAAAAGTTTTTTGTGCGTTCATGTACTTGGAAAAGGCTTATGACAGAGTGGACAGGGATGTGTTATCGCAAACGCTGAACGCATTTAGGTTGAGCGCTGGTTTAATACAGGCATTAAAGTCTCTGTATAGGGACTCGAGTGCTTGTGTTAGAATCAGCGGGGTCTACTCTGACTGGTTTGGCATCCATAAAGGTGTCAGACAGGGCTGTGTAGCTTCCCCGTGGCTGTTAAACCTATTTATGGACAGTTATTTGAAAAATTTAAAAGTTTAAGAATGCGGGTTAAGAATGGGTGAGTTAACCATCAAATGCCTTTTGTACGCCGATGATCAAGTCATACTTGCGTCGTCGGCAGCCGAGTTGCAAATGATGGTTACATTGATAAACAGGTAATTAAAAGAAAGGGGAATGAAAGTGAACGCAAGTAAGACGAAAGTAATGGTTTTCGAAAGAGAAGAAAGCAAAACGGTATGTGAAATAAGAATAGAAGGAGAGTTAATTGAGCAAGTGGATGAGTTCGTATATTTGGGATGTGTATTCAGCACGGATGGGAGATTTGATAAGGATATTGAACGACGAGTGATTGCAGGAAATAAAGTAAATGGGGCTCTGCACTCTATTGTGAAGAGTCAGAATGTGTCAAAAAGGCACGTATGGCAATTCACAATGCTGTATTAGTCCCTATTTTAACATATGGTAGTGAAAGTTGGGTGTGGCAGAAGAAGAACGAGAGTAGAATAAATGCAGTAGAAATGCGCTAAGGAGTATGTTAGGGCTAAATCTGAGTGACAGGGTGAGAAACTGTGCGATAAAAGAAGAGTGTGGTTTGCAAGATGATGCAATGACCAGGATTAAGAAAGGAATGCTTCGCTGCTTTGGCCATGTAGAAATAATGAATGCGGAAAGACTGACAAAACAAATATATGTTGCAGAAGTGAATGGAAGAGTCGGAAAGGAACGTCCTAGGTGGAAGTTTGTCAACCAAATTGGCGATAATATACCAAAAATGGGCCAAATTAAGAGTACCCTTAACCGACGAGCATGTATGCGTATGTATATGGATGTGGAAGAGGCGAGAGAGGTGTGTCAGGATCGTGCTAAATGGAAGTCTGTAGTCTCTGCCTACCCCTCTGGGTGACAGGCGTGAGTGTTTATGTCGTTGGTCTAGTAGCCGTTAACGTGACTGCTAATGGTGTGGTCCTGTGTTCAAACGCCAAACATTAGTTATTGGGTTTTTATGTCAAAAAATTGAGCGTGAACTGGAAGTCGTGACCAAAATTCAATCTGAAGGCGATTATTTTTATTTAAAATAATATAAACTAAAGCCATAATAATACTCTTCCCACGGCACCACAAAAAGCACGTCTGTCATATAGGTTGAATGTTAAACCAAACTTTCTTTTCCTTCATAAACCACTACACAAACACCTAAAATTCTTGTGCACTATAATTAAAAAAATACATTGCATTCATCTTATGACGGCAGCAAAACTGATATTTATTATAAAATAAAATCACATAAACAAACTGGGGCGCAGAAAAACTAGCGATATTTTTTATCCAAAATTCTTCAAACGTACGTTCAATCATACGATGTTATAACTAGGGGATTGTTTGGTTCACTGACTCCTGATGTCTGTTAAATTAGGTGTTTCCACGATGTAAGAAATTCTTAAAAGTTAAGTTCGACATATAGCGCCTAAATCATTCTCACAAGTCCCTAACTTGACCATAAATTTCAGCGTAAGTATGCCAGACAGCCAGTACATACATGCCTAACGCACAAATTTATATTATAGCGTGCCGAACACCCACCATTATGAATGTGGCGGCGCTTTCGCCGCGCCTCAAGTGAAACACACTGAAACCCATGGAGCGTTGGCCGCTCCTCGGGCAGAACACCTTGCCCGTTGGGAGATCCCCCCCTTATCTTTCCACGGCCACAGGAGCATGACGGCGTCTTTTAAGATATCAGACACCCGTAAATTGATAAGGTTCACCGGCGATATGCGAGGCATGACGAGCTTCTTTTTGTAGTCCGTAGCCTCAAATATTTGACTTTGGTACACTTTCTAGGAGAATAATGATAGGAGGAATTAAATCTAGTTATGTTTCCATTTAATGCTAATCGCAAATACCTTTGGTGAAATCTGTTAATTTACGACGGACTAACGGTTCACTATTTTTCAAAATGTCGAGCTCAAATGCTAGAGCTACGAAGTGGTGATAGAGGTTACAATGTCATATATCGATTCTAAGTTAACCACCACGATTTCCTATTTTGCTAATATGCTTACATTTAGAGCCTAAATTAGATAGAGAGCATTTATAGCCTCTAAAAGAAACCATGAGAGGAAACCCGCATGTCTAAGAAACAAAAATATTCCAAAGCTGTGAAGACCGCTAACGCACATTGGTGCAATGCGGCAGACTAATGCTCCATAAGCCTTTCAGATCATTTTTAAAAAGGGGGCTTGTACCCAGCATTAGGGCGAGAAATGGCTTAGACTTAACATTAATTTTTACTATTCATTATATGAAATTAAATTGACGATGAGTTAATAGAAATATATATTAGAAATCTTAAGAAAAGGGCTTTTTGGTTTCTCATTCACAATATACAGAATAATAAAATGTATAAAACATAACATTTCAGGATTATATGCATATATTACATGTATGCTGTTTATCAGAATGTCTATCAAAATTCATCATCGTTAATAAGTACATCATATAAGTACATATACGCTGTTGAACATAGGCCTCCCCTAAAGAATGCCACAAAGCACGGTCCCGAGATAGTTGAATAGGTAGTCACTTCATCTAGTTGAGGGTATTTTTTGTAGAATAGGGTGACAAACAAGTACACAGTCTACCTGATAGTACGTGAATGCTATGGTCCATATAGTATATACGCCATATATATCCCTGATTAAGAATCAAAATGCAAATGCGTTGTCACCCGTGAGGACTAAGATGAAAATCCTCGTTTCCAGTAAAAAGGGTATCCGGTTCTCTACACTCGTCATACGAAACACAGCCGCATTGAGCTGCTATTTTACGTTGGTATTCTGTGGGAGCGTGGTCCTTCCCCGATCAAGCCGACCCATTCGTGCTACAACTATAATACATTTGCAGCGTGGCTCTATTGCGTAAAAAATAAAGGGTTACCGACACTTTACCTATCGGTACGAGGTTGCGATTCAAGAACTTATCTTTCAAAACTACGGTTTCCAGCTTGCCTTTTAAGGATAACTATGGCAATAATTCATCCATGAGAAACGATGTAAGGTCTTTGTTATTAATTATTTCTGGATTCATCATCTGAAAAAACGCTTAACGTAAATTAGATTTTATAAAATACCTTGATAGAGCACTCTTGTCAAAAATGGTAATCGATAAGTCGATCGGATCTAATCTAAGCAGGTCGGCGAGGGCAAAGCCTATACATTTACCTATTTTATATGAATATTCCGCCATCAGTCGGTTGCTATTGTCTCGTTTGTAAGTTATAAGAGTGGCCAAGTGCAGATACGCATAAAAATGAGGGAGCTATTTAAAAAAAATTAGGAAATCTCCCTTTTACACTCATATAAATATATTCCAAAAATAAACCAGTCGAAGTCGTAAAACGAAGTTTTATTTTGTATCCTTAGAAGTGCTGTTATTAATTGTTTTCCTTAATAACACAGAATTTTTAATTAAAAAATCATGTAAGCACAAACTATAAACTATATACATGCGATGCAACATCATCAGTTTTTTTAAAGGATATGATGACAAACAAGTACACAGTCCACCTGATGGTAAGTGGTTGCTGTGGCCCATAGACATCTACATCTATCCTCGATTACGAATCAAAATGCAGGTGCGTTGTCATCCATGAGGACCTAAGTGGAATGCCTCGTTTCCATTTTAAAAGAGTCTCCGGTTCTCTACACTCACCATACGAAAAACAGCAGCAATAAGCTACTATTTGACGCTGGTATTCTGTGAGAGCGTGATCCTTCCCCGGCCGGCCGAGCCGACCTATTCGTGCTACAACTATACTACTAATATAACTCCAGCATGGCTTCACCAAGATAATGATAATGAAGATGGATTAAAGATTTATATTGATTTATGTGCATATTATTTTACTAGATGGTTGAACTCCTTTTCTACCTTAGTTATTTTCTGGGTTGGACCTGCGCACCTATTTCTGCCGCTAAATGGGGTCATAAGGGGTGTAGAAAGCCAGTATAGCTACAGACTGTGAGACATTTCATTTAAGTTCTTAGAGGTAATAAAATACTTCTAGTCATCTTTTTTTGAAACTGGAAGTAGGCGTCCATGATCTACAGTAGCCAATAAACATCACGCGAACTCTAAGTTAGCTTGGAACTTCAGTGGCATTCAAAACTGCATTCCAAGTCATTTAATTATGTGTATTTTAATATGATACTGTTACCAGTTATCTTTTGTAAAGTTTGTTTCTTATTTTGATTGATTTGCTTTTTTTCTGAACAAGGTTCCTAATCTGTCAACATTTTGAAATGTTTACAAGATTAAGAAAACACGTTCTTGTTTTCGTATGTCAAAATAAAGATATTTCGTTTCATTTTAATTTAGTTTCAGTTTTGTTTTTTGTTTGTGATCATAGTTGTTGCTTTTATGGAAGTTGATAAAAGTGGCTTAGTGATTGAAAAATAACTTAACTTTTAATAAAATTTACAACCTAGAACAATAATGGAAAACTGATAAAATAATTTCCACATAATAGGTTCCGAAGTCGCTGCAAAGACATATTGTATCGAAGAATTACGATTAAGGCATCTACTTTAGATTAAGATATTTTAGTTTTTATTTTTATTTTTTGAAGTAGGTCTCACTTCTCTTTCAAATTTTAATTATTTTACCCTTTTCAGTGCCTAAACAATGTCACAAGTTCATCAACATCTAGGTTGAATATCGTTTAAATAGTTTCATTGAAATCTTCTCTTAGGGAAGTAATAACTCTTTAAAATTATATGGAATCTCCCTAAATATGTATTAAAAAGAGAATCATTTCAATCAGTTCAACCATTTCCAAGAAATCGTAAGATATTCTTTGAAAACATACACGTGGATAAAATAACCCTGTTTTTTGAACTTTGTGAAGAAGGAAAAAATTGGTCAAACTATTCGCATAGATGATGATGAACGTTTTGACAATGCGAACATAGAAAAATCATGTGGTGCGTTAATTGTTGTTACTATTTATTTGAAATTTTTAATATTTATTAAAAATTGGCTCCCAATTTTTTAGTTGATTTAGATAAAAACGCTGACGTTTTGCTATTAAAGGTAAGTGACATCATTTTAATATGTATGTGCGTATCTTATCCAATAAAATTTTAATATCTTTGAAGCCTGATATAATCTTCATTTTCAAACCTTAATAACTAAATAACTACAATAGGATTATTCATGAAATTTCAGATATCGGGGAGATATCTCATATTTCTTCAGTGCGTTATCCTTTTTTTATTTTTGTTGGTATCTAAGTAGAGGTATTGCGTATAAATAGTATGGAAATTATTATGCGTGGTAAACGTAACATTATTTAGGACAAGGAACATTTAAATGTATTCTTCGACCTGTTTATAAACTTTACACCGTCAATTTAGAGTTCTATTCACAGAAATTTAAACAATAAGGCAATAAAAGTTGTAAAAACGCGTGACCTTGTCGCCGCACATGTGACTCGTAGGCCACAAGTGCGCCACGTGCGTTTGTTTCGGTCACCAGTGTTGTTTCGGACGCAGTGACGTAAAAATGGTGTTTAGCAGCATATCTAACTGCGGAAATTCTTCCACAACTTGAAAATTTTCAAATAAAGAGATAACATTCCATAAAAAGGTACTTAGTGTTTTAAATAATGTTGTTTTTAATGAAATATCATCATCATTATCATCATTACAGCCCTTCACAAGTCCACTTCTGAACATAGGCCTCCCTCAAGGTATGCCACAAAGCACGGTCCTGAGCCACCTGCATCCATCAACTTCCTGCATGTCTTACCAGGTCGTCACTCCATCTAGTGGGGGTCGCCCTACACTTCGCCTACCGGTACGAGGCTGCCACTCGATAGCCTTTTTTCCCCAACGGTTGTCGGTTCTTCAAGCTATATGGCCGGCCCATTGCCACTTCAGCTTACTGCGGATATCCTCATTTATAAATTTATCACGCAGAGAAACTCCGAGGATAGCCCGCTCCATAGCTCGCTGAGCGACTTTGAGCGTCCTCATACGGCCAGCAGTGAAGGACCACTTCTCGGTTCCGTAGGTCATCACTGGCAACACGCACTGGTTGTACAACTTAGTTTTCGGGTTTTGAGGTATACCTGACGAGAAGATAATAATGAAATATACTTAAATGAAATTATTCACCTCCAGTACCACAGTTGTTTTCGAAAAAGTAATTGTTTTCTCATTTCAATACCCATTGATCCTTAAGCCAGTTCATGTCTACAAATACGACAGCCAAAACAGTGGTGTATTTATAGTATGGGCAATAAACAATATTGTCGCGTACGTAAATTTCCAAGAACATGGCTGCATGAGTCGAGCGCGTGTCAGTGATGTGACACTACTATTTGTATCGATAATTTATTATAGTTGGTTAACCCAGTTTTACAGAAATGAGAATGAAATGTGATTTTTTTGTTGAATACTTATTTACACCTCTATTATTTTCCTTCTAAATATTTTATACCGTTAGCCGTTTATCAGCAATTATCTGTTTGTTTGTACTTTTAAATTACTTGGTATATTTTTATGCAGTTTTAATATATTGTAAGGATAAGTAATTGTATTGTAAAGATAGTAGACTGAATTCGGTATGTAAGAAGCTGGGTAACTGAAAAATAACAAACAACAGAAAATCAGTTACAGATCTTTACAACTAATAAAAAATGATGAACATGTCACCCATACATATATTTATTTGTTTGCTATTTTTATATTGTTGTATTCATTTTATTTATACATCTGTTTATTTAATACAATGCTATTATTTCAGGTTTCCAAAAGATCCGGATATTAAAGAAAAATGATACACTTATTCTTAACGTTTTATTGTATCCTCTTTCCCTAATTATAAAACGTCTAACAGCTGAAGCTAAGACTAAAAGTGTCTATTACTGAGACACTTTCAGTTAATTAGTTATATCTTGGTGCGAGACTCTTGGGCGATTGAAATTTATCGAAACGTGTATTGCGCTGAACTATGCCCAAGTGAGAGGGAGTGCGTGCTAACTGTCACTTGGGCATATCATTCTCTATTTTTCGCACACGTTAATTATTGGACCGAGTGGCTACGCCTCCTGAGATTTTGCGTTTTTATAAAATATTCCTTAACGCAATAGTTTAATCTTTGTTCCATGAGTGTTTCAGATATGTGTAGGCGTAATTGTGTATTTATTGTTTGCCCATGTGTGATAGCTGCAAATCACACAATACCTACACAATAATGTATCCGTCTAATTAATGATTTAGTTGAAATCAGGATAGTGAGATTTAAATGTTATTTCGACACAGCAAAAACTAATTCAGTAAAAGCCGTATATTTCGTACTGCTTTAAATTTCAATTTCTTACATCAAAAAATATAGAGATTTCAATTTGTTTCATTTCATAAGATATGAATTTGACGTGGTAGAGCCATGCTGCATATATATTAATTGTATATTTGTAGCACGAATGGGTTGGCTCGACCGGGGAAAGACCGCGCTCACACAGAATACCAGCGTCAAATAACAGCTTAATGCTGCTGTGTTTCGTAAGGTGAGTGTAGAGAACCGGAGACCTTTTTTACTGGAAAAGAGGCATTTCATCTTAGTTCTCAAGACTCACAACGCATCTGCATTATGACTCGCAAACGAGGATAGATGTAGATGTTTAGGGGCCACAGCAACCACATATAATCAGGTGGACTGTGTGCTCGATTGTCACTTTTTCATTTATAAAAAAAATGGAGTTAAATTATGAGAAGCTATTTTTCTTTTTGTATATTATATATTTTTCATCTAATATACATACATTGTATTTAATGTATAATTTGAATACAAATGTTAATTTTTTCTAGCTTTCATAAT
This sequence comes from Parnassius smintheus behrii, assembly GCA_036936625.1. Taxonomy (NCBI): domain Eukaryota; kingdom Metazoa; phylum Arthropoda; class Insecta; order Lepidoptera; family Papilionidae; genus Parnassius; species Parnassius smintheus. The sequence goes on along the minus strand of JAUPFT010000006.1, from coordinate 22,147,087 downwards.
AAATTATGTATATCAATTCTGAGTTTAGGTACACAAACGTAAGTCTCTTAAGATGGATTTGCAAAAAATAATAGTTCCTTTCTCAAGCAAATGATAAAAAATGAAAAATGTTACTCGTATCTAGAAGTTTCTTGGGATGATTAATCTTTCCGTTGGTTTATTGTTAACGTATAGTCGAGGTCAAAAGTATAAATTGTTATATAACGGTAATATAATTTTATAACATAAGCGATACAAAGTTAAATATATCTGTAAAACACTATATATTATATTTAAATTCAACAACGCAAATAATGTTTATTTAGTATTTATTTTAATTTATCGTTCATCCTTTGGCCGTGTGACCACTAAGGCCTTAGAATTCAGACAATTCGTCTTTTTCCACTGGTGCTTATCGTAAAAGTTAAGTAAAAGAAATATAAATATATCTTTAGCATCAGGCTAAGCTTCCTGATTGCGATAAAATTGGATCAATTATTCAGGAAAAAAGGGTCGCTAGCGTTCGTCTACTGCCTGAAAATTAAAAAAAATTACAAAGTAGTTTATAACTTAAAATTCATCATTTTTATTATAGTTATTAACTATTTAACGGGTTTGTTAATGTAGAATCAATATTCTCACTCTTATAATAATGCCTTCAATTACTACTCGATGGAATTAGAGTTCAGCATTTTGAACTGAACTCCGTCAAAATATAGTGAATATCTTTTCCTTATCCAAATGCCGTTGCAAAGTAATTGATAATGAACATATGAAACTGTAGTGACTAACACTACTTCAAGCATGGATGAAGATAGAAGTATATGGTCACATTTTATGTGGGTGATTTTCTTACTGTTTCATTGAATTCGAAACGTGTGCTATTAAAAATATTTAGATAATCCACATTTTGAAATTTCTAGATATGACCATGGCCAACATTTGAAAATTAACAGACCTTTTCCACAAAAAGAAAACAATTTTTGTTAAAATGAGATAATTTTTCTAAACAATTTATAAAAAGAACAATCCAGAAAACATGTTATTTTACGTGTTTTGACACTGAAGGCAGACAACCTGGTTATCCTCTAGAATCAGATGCCTTGTTCCCTGTTGTTTATCTTTGCCTTGATGTTGCTTCGCCAGTACAAATGTCGCAGCCAAGTAGCTTAACCAGCCTTTCAGTCAACAGCCTAGCGTTTTAACTAAACGGCGCCGACTAGCTGCCTAAATGATATTCAACCGTAGCGTTTGTTACGTTAAATAAACTGGCTGGCTAATTCTTAGACCATTCGGACGATGGAGTGAAACAGCGCCGGTCAACTGGGGTTCTGATTGATATTCAGCCCATTCGTTTAAGGTGATGCGTCTAATACAACATTACATGCCTAATTGTGCACTATGCGCTAAATTGTATAAATATAAATTATGCGGTTTTTAGTACAGTAGGTTAGGGTGCGCACACTAAGCTACTGTCGCTGGTGTTACAAGATATTTGCAATGTTATATGAGACGCAGCGGCTGAATATCATTCAGGCCCCTAGTTAAACATAAAAATATTAAGCTGTTAATTGTACGGCTAATTAAGCTAGTTTGCCGCGACAGCTTGTACTATTTTTAATTAAACTTTAGTAAACAACATAAAATTTGTTGTTTGCTGACGCCATATTGACAGTAGGAAAAGTTTCAGCGATAGTTGGCAGGAAGTGGAACAAAATTATAATGAGCAGGTTAGGCAAGTAATGAAACGTCATCGATCCAAGTCATTTGCCTAGTTGTTTAATCAAATGGCTGAGTCAATCATTCAGGCTGCTAGTTGAACGGCGTTGTTTAGTAAAGAGGCTAGGCTGTTGATTGAACAGCTGATTAAGCTATTTGGCTGCGACATATACATAACTACCTGACGCATATGACAATTTACATCTTTATTTTTTTATATACTCCTTCAATTATTAAAAAAATGTCATCTTATAATACAGTGCTCGTAAAATTTAAATTGGAACCGGTCCAAGTACACAAGATAACTTAATTTAATATCACAAAAGTTTAAGCTAAAATAAAATATTAAAGGGTTTAATAGCACTCGCTTATTTTGAATGATAGCTGGGCTTAACCACTTATACAATTAATTTTCTTTATTAAATGGTCCCGCTCTGGCACAGTGCATACCACTCGCAATTATTCATTTTGCACTGAAATTAAAATATCATTAGTAAATTATCGCGGTTTGAAGCTACAAATAATTTTGAATGAAATTATATCAACAAAATTGTAAGTTTTGTTGATATAATTTTAGACTACATCAAAATTTGATTTTTTCATGACAGTGAATTATTTATGGTGTCGAATATGTATACTATACTTTTTACTTTATCTCATGACCCATATTTGCATAACATGATGTCACTTTTGGAAATAAGTAGTTTGTTAAATAAGTAGTAAACGCATTTTTTTCTGGCTATTCTTAAGTTAATTAAAAAACCCGCGATCTGGTGGTTTGTAAATTGCCAAGTTTTTTTAAATATATTTTTTTCAATTTTTTTGCCACATTAGTGAAAATTTGAGTCTGGAATCCTTATTCTTGACACAACTGTTTGCCAGACCACCCTCAAAGTATTTATTCTAATAATCAAGTTTCTGTAAAAGGTATAAGAACAAATTAACCATGAAAATTTTTGTTTTTTTTTTTTATTTTACTTAAAATAGGTCTGGTACTGGTATATATATATATATTAATAGCTGTTAGCTGCCGCAGTGAGATAAAGTTTGTACATAGCCGCGAATCGAGTCCCGCTCATAACAATTAGGTATTTTTATGACTCACAAATAATTGTTTCGTATCATGTATGTAAACCACTTTTGTGATATAGAATGAAATTTCAAATATTATTTTTAAATTATTAAGAGAGCTTTGGTAACTCCGGGGTTTAGCGCTCGCAGTAAATTTCACAGTACGCGAGCAACTCTGGTTTTATTCCCACCGGCAACAATGGATTGAATTGTTATTAGTTAAGTGCTGATTGTGAACCTGCATGTCGTTTGGGAGGGGGGGGGGGTAATTTACTCCTAAATGTTTCCCTCACGTGGTTGCAAACTATTATTTGGTCTGGTTTAATAAGAAAACGGACAGAACGAAACACTCAGATGATCTTCTTTTTCTTTTCTTTTATCCCACCCCTTTTTTCCTATCCTAAAGGTATAATTCCTTAGCCGACTGCAGGCAGCATCAGCAGGCGACGTATCGCCTCGACATGTTGCTGTGACTTATCGTGGTGTCATGTCACTGCAGTCATGATTCCGAACCTGACTGCAGGCGGCAGCAGCCCGTGTCCAGTCTGTTGCGAGTGTTCAGCGGGACATGATGTCTGACGTGTTTGAAATTAGCGATCGCGATTTATTTATTTATTTTATGTACTTTTTGTTAGAAGAGGTTGAAGATGATGATGACTTGCTTTTATTATACAAGTATAAAGAGAGAAAACGAAAAGACACACGTCCTATGTTGAAATGCAGAGGAAGTGAGGGAATTTATTTAATACTGATCAAAAAGCATTTAAAAAGCGTCAAAAAAGAATTCAGAGATATGCCGTTTAAATAAAACACACTTCAATTTTATATTTAGTTTAATTTGAGAAGAAATCGAGGCAAAGGAAATAAATGCTATAAATGCTGATCAAAATTATTTTGATCAGCATTTATGGCATTTATTTATATTATTTATGTTAAAGTAAACAATAATTTGTTAACTTTAACAAGTAAATTAACTACGTAATTATTATAAAATACCCTTGTGCATTTTCACGAAAAATGCAGAACTGTATCGACAAAATCATGTTATTTTTCTTGGCTCATTTTTGTGACTCAAATGGATAGATCAGTGAGTCCTGGTGACACTACTTCGGTACTCATTGGAGAGTGTGCATATGACGTGTAATGCTTACATTACACGTCATATGAATATATGGGTATAGAATTTTGACTATATGCTGGGGACGGTGATTATAATTCTGAAGATGTTGATGCATGGTCGTTTGATGATGAATCTCGCATTCTACAACGTCAAAGAGACGAAGATGTCCATCTATCAGATAAGTGACTCGCTTCCATAATCTCATAATCTGAAAGAATTTCACCCAAATGTTTCTTTGCCTTTTCTTTTTCATACGGTGGTAAATTACGAAATACTTCACCAATATTATGTCCACAAAATAAATCGATATCATCATCCTTCCTTTTGACAAAATTTTATATAGTGTTTGCCTTTGTTCGTCTCTTTGTTTCCATACTTTCAAAAATGTGTCATCAGTTTTTTTTTCTTAGATTTTTTGCCTGGTCAACTTTATGCGCCTCTTCAGCTGCTTCGATAGCAACTTCAACTACCTCGTCAGTATATCTTTGCTGTGTATGCATTGCCTTGTTCCTGTTCATCAACACAAACATTTTCATTATTATTATCAAGGACCTCTGGTGACGCTATGATATGTAATTCTGTTGTTACAGATTTTGGCTACAGGAGAAAGCTATACATCTTTGTACAACTTCATACCGCATATCAGAATGTTACTCTACGTATTGTAGTGTCGATAAGACATAGGTACATATATCTAACAATTAAAACCTTAGCTAGTGTAAAGTTATAATATAATTTTTTAACGTGGAAAAACTGTCCCGTATATTTTAATGTGCTTTATTATTTTAAGATATTGAACGAGAAACAGTTACAGAATGTATCTAAAAATACTTTTAAGTTTATATATTTTCCATTCGATTTTACAAAGATTTTTAATAAAACGTGTAAGAGATACATTTCGTTAGTACATGACGTAGTAATTCAGGAGCTAAGCGTGGAGGGTGACTCCAACTTCAGAGCCTATGAACTGTTTGATGGTGATGATGAAATGATCATGACAATGAAAGTTGATCGCACATTTATTTTTGTTAAAATACGAAAATGATCTTTGTTTCCGTTTGGAAATTAGTTTTGTTGATTTTTTCAGCGTTAATTCAAAAGAGCCGAAACACATCTCAACCCACTAGAGCTAAAAACAGCCACTTACGCTCAGACTAAAAAACGTCATCATCACATACCTTGTATCACAAACATGGTTAAGATAATGCTGCACCGCCCCTCCCCTATCGTACAACTACGTGCTTGGGCGGTTTTTACGCCCAGAATATTTAAAGAAACGAGTTACCTTATTCAGACGGTAGTGAGATAACTCATTTGTATACAATAAAATTTAGAGGGATACATCATCACGAAATTAACGTTGGAAATTAAGCTCCCCTCCCCCCTCCCAATTTTATATAGCCTATGTCCGAACAAGCTGTAAAATATAAAAGGCTAGCAGCACTAACATCACAGAAACTAGCAGCAAGATATCACCTTAACTTACCGAAATATAAATCTCTTTTTTGAAGTCGGCTAGAAATACGATGTACATTTTTATAAGCAAAAACTATGGTAGTAATAAAGTCAAATGTTCGTCCAATTTTCGTACAGGTTACATAATAAAAAAACAAAGTAGTCGATTCTGTGGTTTTATCGTGTTGCTATAGTTTTAATATTTTTCTCATACACTTTAGTAGCACGGGAACGGGATTAATTAACTTGTCACTGAAATGATTTAATGCAAGCGGAGGTAATGGGCGTAATTTAAATGCAATGTTCATGTTATAAGTGTTGCTATGCAATTTTATATTGGTCCGTATTCGTTTAATAGGGTGTAATCACTATAAACTGTTTTTATGCACGTGTTTATAACCTAACAAGAATGATATTACAAAATGATTTCGTACGTTTACGCGAACACTACACATTTGAATGAAACTAAGTTTAACGGATTTCAGAAAGAAAGGTATTGAACTTATTTAACTCTTCTTATGTGGAAAGCTAGTAAGGTACGAGAAAGGCCAGATATACATCAAAGCAAGGCCTAATAAAGCAATTGTATATTATTATGTAGTGAATTTCAAACTATGAGATACTAAGACAAATAATACTCTTTTTAAATTATTTTATTAATCTACCCGCGATTCCAAACACCACAGCCGATACGTAGGTATTTGAGACACGTCGTTTATTGAAGTTTTTCGGCAACCTCGACATGACTCGAAAGGAAGATGAATTTCATAATATCTTCCAGAAATACCTATGAAATGCATTCCTGAATTATTCTGTCATCGTTTCTTGTAAATACTTATGCTAAAAACAAATAAAGGACTATTGATGTGCTCTTAATTCTTGGGAAACTATTTTTAAACTAAATTATTTTTACAAAATTTATATTATACGGCTATTGTTTACTATAAATAATTTTTAAATCATAGTAAAGACAAGAGGAACAAAACATAATTTAAAAAAAAATAATTTTAAAAGGAATCTTTTGGGATAAAAAAAACTCGTATCAACCACCAAGGAATAAAGTTATTAATGTTAAGGTACAAGTATACCTCTATCTCTTCTTAATATATGACATATTTTTAAGTTATTGACAGTGCCTGATCCGCAAGCGCTGCACTGGCGCTTTGCGCTGCATCGAGGCATATTTATATGGCACAAGCGAGAGGGACGTCAAGGTGTCTCGTTCACACACCACCGCGTGGTGTGGGAGGCGAGACACACGATCGTGTGTGCCGACTGAGTAGCAGCCAGGTACTGAGACGGGAACTGCTAGTGATGTTACCACTTCCATTTTCGAAATGGAGCAAGGAAAATGCTGCAGGAGGAAGAAGACCGCGAAATCTAAGATCGATCGATCGATCAAGATCGCATCAAGGCAATCGCTTTGTACCCTAAACTGAACACCGTTATCGAGCTGCGACGACTTCTCGGCATGATAAACTTCTACCAAGACTGCCTGCTTTGTCAAACTACCCGGCAAGTTGAAGTAAACAGGTACCTACATAACAACAAAAAACGAAATAACAAGACACTCATTAACTGGACACTACAAACAGAGGATGCCTTCAAAAATGCCGTCAAAGCATCTCGTTTCGGCAGCCCACTCGTTGTCATGATCAACGTTTCTGACTGCAACATCGGTGAAGTCGTCTAGCAGAAAGTAGACAACATTTGGACACCACTCCCATTTTTCTCCAAATCTATGAGCGAAACTCAACTCCATTACCACTTGTGACGGCCCAATATTATTATTAATAATTAAATTCAATATAAAGGGGCGTCAAAAATAGTTTTAAAAGATATATATTAAGCAATTAAGTCAAATTAATAAACATAAAGTTAATATATTTCAGACATTATCCCAATAACATAGCAAATTAAGGGCAAAATTATTGTTTCTCGTAATAAGTAAATTTATTATAAAAACTTGTAAAAATATTTAAAATAAGATAAATAATAGAAATACAAGTCAAAAAATATTATAAAATTAAGTTAAATAACGTTTATAAGGTAATTAGAAAATCTGTTAAAAATTGTTTAAGTCGTGGGAGGTGTTCGTGTATAAAAGAAAATTTTCCTAAGTTGTGGAAGGAGTTCACGTATAGATGAAATTTCCTAAGTTGTTGAAGGAGTTCATGTATTAAGGAAAATTTTCCTAAGTTATGGAAGGTGTTCACGTATAGATGTCTTGTATGGATGAGCTGCCGGAGATACATTCCTGCAGTTCTACATATATATGGGTTGGTCGGGAGCCTGACTGCCTGAAGTACTGTAGCACATTGACTAGTCCTATATTAGGGACTTATGATATTAAACTCAATGATACAAAAGCAATACTATAGAAGGTCTCCATGATGAATTTGCATTACAATAGTAGGGTCGTGGGTTCGAACCCTATATATGAATGACTTATGAAAATAAGGTCTATGATTCAAAAGCAATACTATAGAAGGTCTCTGTGATTAATATGCATTACAACAGTAGGGTCGTGGGTTCGAACCCTATATATGAATGACTTATGAAAGTAAGGTCTATGATTCAAAAGCAATACTATAGAAGGTCTCTATGATTAATATGCATTACAATAGTAGGGTCGTGGGTTCGAATCCTATATATGAATGACTTATGAAAGTAAGGTCTATGATACAAAAGCAATATTATAGGAGGTCTCCTTGATGCATAAGCATTGTATGGGGTTGGTCGGGTGACTGACTGCTCCTAGTACTGTAGCAAAATGACTAGTCCTTATTAGGGACTTGAAAAGGAATATTATGGTGGCGTGTGTGCTGCTTCACGAGCAATTGGTCCGAGGTAAACTTGGACTCGCTAACCGATGTGTCCTAGACATATCATCTTAGTGCCGGTGGTAAGCGGGTTTGTTGTAGCAATACGGCTTTCCCGTGGACATCGCACACCCATACCGTTTGTGAGCGCCGTAGTAGCGCATAGCGATGCGTCGTCTATATTTCGGATTGGGATGATAAGTGTGTTTGGTAGCACTTTTAAGTGTAACAGGCATACTCAACTTCATGTCTTAGTGCATTAGCGCTATGATACGTGGAGTTTTGTTCATTGACGTCTTAGTAGCGTGCTACTATGATACGTTGGTGCAGTTTTATATAACAACAATCTTAGTGCCGGTGATGAGCGGGTTCGTTGTAGCAATACGACTTTCCCGTGGACATCGCACACCCATACCGTTTGTGGGCGACGTCGTTGCGCATAGCGATGTGTCGTCTATCTTTCGGATGGGGATGATGAGTGTGTTTGGTAGCACTTTTAAGTGTAACAGGCATACTCAGCTTCATGTCTTAGTGCATTAGCGCTATGATACGTGGAGTTTTGTTCATTGGCGTCTTAGTAGCGTGCTACTATGATACGTTGGTGACATTTTTTATATAACAACAATACTAACTTTGTTGCCAAAGTCGATAGGAGTCATGTGGGTGTGTTGTGAGGGTGCGCCGGCCGTATGATAGTTGCATTGATGCTTACTGCTACTTGCGGTTTTGCGTCTTGTGATGGATCTGCGGGTGTGCTGCGCCTGATTCGACGCATTCCTGATATTCCGGTCGATAGAGGTATGCGGGTGGTGATGTCTGCTGAGATGTATGGGGGACCTTGGAATAGTGTAAGCCCGACGATAGTCGTATTGATGCTTGTTGCGTTCTGCAGCATTGCGTCTCTGCAATGGTTGTTTGGTGGGACGCTATTCTCAGTGGCGCTCTCTGCATCTTGGTTTGACTCACGCCTAAGTAACTTTGCCCAAGTCGGGTCCCTTCATTGTGGGACTGCAGACTGTCTGCCCTCCACGATGTTTTATATAACAACATAATATTATATCTCTGTAACTTTCCCACCTTTGAATGATTGAAGGCAACTTGTTGGTGGGTGAGACAAACATGATCGAAAATGCATTTACTCAACGTCAGTGACACAAACCCTTTCTGATGGCGAATTATTACTCTTATCTTATAACTGCCTTTTGGCTATATCTGCCGTTGTATTGGTTGGTGGAGCATATGTGTCGACCTCATGCGGGTGGTAGCTGGCGGGAGGATCTGAGGAGACTCTCAAGGCTGCGGTCGAAAGCCGCACAACGTGGGACCCCATTCCCTTGAGGTGAGCGGTAGACTCATGACACGCTCTGCGGCTAGTAGCCGTGCTGATCATGCAATTGGTCGTGATGCCATACACTTACATCACGTCTGCAGGAGCGGCGGTCTGGCAGGTGGTGGCGCTCACGGAGGGTTTACGGCCAGTGTGCCTATTTGCCTAAACCGTGTGACGTACATTCACTGTGGCTGGATTCGTTCGTATTCTGTATGGCGTTTACACGCATTGACATGCGCGACTTCGGTCGATGTTTGTGCTTACGCACTAACAAGGGGCCAAGCCTCTTTTACTGGTTCGCCAGTTATTTTGCTGTGGACTACGGTCCAGTTCCCAAATTAGCGTTCCCTGCGGGGGGAGTGCATCAAAATGGTTGGCACTCACCGTCCACGGCGTGTGTGGGGCCGTGTACCTCCCCTACATTTTTTTTAAATAAATGTAGGAGAGCGAAGCCCTTGTATCGGGTGTTTTCTTATAAATATATTTTGAGCCTTTTCCGAGCGGGAAGGGATAATTAATAATGTAAACCTGATGCAAGTGGAATAGGGACGTTTTATGTTCTTAACCTTTTTCGAGCCCTGTCTTCGTGAACGGGGTTCACTTAGCTTATAAGGCACTACCAACAGCTTTCAATTGCTCTAGTGAATATTCATTCTTCCAAACGACACCTAAAAGAACTAAGTTACTAAACAAACACAACGTAAATAAGGGTCCTAACTAAGTCGATCACGCCAAAATATTAAAAACGGCCTATTATTAAACCTTTTGAAAGATCATTTAGGAAGATCAAAACATATTTTATTAATCCTGGTCTCATATATATAATGTTATTTAAAAGGGGATAATTTTTAACATTATAATATTTATATACATAGAGAGAGGGGGTCGTCGTCTGTCGTCGTCGTTATACACTGTAGTGGAGTTGAGTTTCGCTCATACGGTGATGTACGATCGCGAAATACTAGTAATTTAAACAGCTGTAAAACACTTCTGAAAGCTCATAGAAGGCCTGCCACTACACTGAAAACAAGCTGCACACTTACGCACTCACCCGATCAGCGAGCAACATCGACACACCTTGGCGAGAACGACAGCTACATTTCATCAGCCAATTCTGCTTCTAAATCCTATACATAAAAGAAGACGAGAAAACGGTTGCAGCAGTATCACGCCTGGAGGAGAGACAATGACCTACTACCATAATCTACAAATAGCTGAACATCGATCAAGAAAATGACGAAGAGCTAAAGAAACTGAAGCTGAAGACCAACTGGAAATTTGGAGAAGTTAAGCTACCCTCACCTGCGAGCTCTCGACCCTATCTTACTACGTATATATGGTATGCAGCCTGCAAAGCGTAGCACGATCTATATCACCTGTGCGTCAGACGTGAAGAAAATTGATGACTAGGAATTTTTTCTGCCCGTCTAAAAAAAAGAAGTAGGACAGTAAACCAAAGACTGTAGAAGTTTTACATGCCAAGTTGTGTGGTAAAGTCCATCGATATATGACCACAACAATAAAAAACACCGCCCTCGCAACACTTTCTACATTTACCAATAAACATCGTTGGCCCTTTGAGATTATCAAACGACTATCGCTACTGTTTCACCATCATTGACTATTGCAGGAAATGACCAGGAGCAGTTTCGGTACGTAATGTCACAGCGAAAATCGTTGCTCAAGCATTATACGACATCTGGATAGTGAGATTCGTCTGCCTGCTATGCATCACAATAGATCAAGGACGCTGAAATTCAGCATCACTCTATTGCACACTAAGACCTACCATCCACAGTCGAACGGGCAAGTTGAACGGTGGCACAATAAAAGCCGCGCTCATGGGTCGCGGCGCAACAACTACATGGATGGATGAACTTTGATGGATGACTACAAAATGCGCTACGGAAAGACAACAACCTCAGCCCAGACCTCACGATATACGGCAAAACCTTACGCAAACCAACCCACTTTATCACACCCAAAGACAAAAGCTGTGCCGTTGCCGTGTAGTGGAGGTTAAGAATATACACTGCCCCATATCTTCCCGTGGGTGTCGTAAAAGGTGACGGAGGTAAACTGGCAGGAGATGGACAGCAGCATCTACCTGATAGCAGTAACTGTACAACAAAAACTGCAGTTACGGTGTTGGATTATCGTCCACAAGTATTTCCTTAACAACGTTGATAAGTTTGAAAGTGTGTCGACGAGGGTTACCTTATTCACCATACTCACGTACTCAGAATCACCAAACGGGTTTCGCTGAAGGTCATACAGGTTTACGCACCAACGTCGGCACATCCCGATTAGGAGGTGGAGGAAATGTATGAGGAAATTTCTCATCATCATCATAATTACAGCCCTTCAGTCCATGCTGAACATAGGCCTCCCCCAAGTAATGCCACAAAGCACGATCCTGAGCCACCTGCATCCATCGACTTCCTGCATGTCTTACCAGGACGTTACTTCATCTAGTGGGGGTTCGTCCTACACTACGGCTACCGGTACGAGGCTGCCACTCGAGAACCTTTCTTCCCCATTGGTTATCGGTTTTTCGAGGTATATGGCCGACCCATTGTCACTTCAGCTTACTGGCTATGTCGGTCAATCTGGTTTTACTGCGGATATCCTCATTTCTGAGTCTATCACGCGGAGAAACTCCGAGCATAACCCTCTCCATAGCTCGCTGAGCGACCTTGAGCGTCCTCATACAGCCAGCAGTGAAGGACCACGTCTCATATCCGTAAGTCATCACTGGCAACACGCACTGGTTGTACAATCTAGTTTTCAGAGTTTGAGGTATATGTGACTAGAAGATGTGTCGTAATTTCCCGAACGCTGCCCAGCCGAGTTGAATCCGTCGATTGAACTCTCGGTTAAAGTGTGACTTACCTACGCGGACTATTTGTCCCAGGTAAACGTACTCGTCAATAACTTCAAGCATAGTGCTCCCAACAACTACTGGCATGAATATTAAACATGATCTTTGTTTTGTCCATGTTCATTTTAAGACCTATCCGTTGATAGACACCATTCGGGTCATTGAGCATAGTGCTTAGGTCCTCCGGCGATTCTGCCATAAGAACTATATCGTCGGCAAATCGAAGGGGAGTGATATACTCGCCATTGATGTTAATACCGTATCCTTTCCAGTCTAGTAGCTTTAAAACGTCTTCCAATGCAGCGGTGAAGAGTTTCGGGGATATAACGTCACCCTATCTTACACCTCTCTGCAGTTGGATAGGTTTCCAACTCTGATTCTGTACTCGGGTAGCCATCGTAGACCTACTGTACAAATACTTCCAGCAGTTCGATATACCGGCAGTCAACTTGGCACCGCTGAAGGGACTGTAGCACCGTCCAAATTTCGACGGAATCAAAGGCTTTCTCATAGTCCACATACGCCAGGCAAAGTGGCAGATTATATTCTTCGGTCTTCTGTATAATCTGCCGCAGGGTATATATGTGGTCTACGATACTGATGCCTTTTCGTAAACCGGCTTGTTTGGGAGGCTGGAAGTCGTCGAGTTTGCGTGTGAAACGATATTTCTAGAGCCATGCATTCCTCCAAAACTCACTATACGGTGATAATGGGCGACTTCAACTCAAAACTAGGCACAAGAAAGACTCACTCAGGACCGTGCTTAGTGACATTCCTTGGGCCTCCCCCAAGGAATGTCACTAAGTTCCCTATGTTCAGCAGTGGACTTGTGAAGGGCTGTATGCCCGATAGTGCATGTTGTCTGATGGTGATTATGATGATGAAGACAAAGGCAATGATGACGCTGCTAGTATGTCATCTAGCTCGCAGGGTGACGTCACCCTCACATGCACCGCACCGCTCGCCGTTAGTGACTCAGCGGCCGTTTGTTTAGAAAGACTTAGCAAATTTCACACATGTCTTCATTCGCTGTGATACAGTTAAAGCACCGCTTACGCGACGAGTCTATAGAGTCTACGAGTAAAATCTAAGCCACCACCACAATTTGAGACTACGAGACGAGCGACAAAGTTATTTTATACTCTCAAAAGGAACAACACATTCAAAATGTCAAAGTAGGAAAGACACATCATTTTATTTTATTTCGCGGTTGGTTGCAAAATAACTATTTATATTTTTATTAGAATGGATTTCCGCAAAGTAATTCCTGATTCTATCAATTTTCATTCTGCTGACTCAAGTTCCACTCACATCCTCTGCCCAAGTTTCCACAACCTTAATTAGGTTAAAAACAATCTCGATAGCTACAATCACTTGCACAGAGTAGCTAGCCTCTCGGTTTTCTATAGGATACATTCCGGAGGCATAGAAATTACATGATTTAATTACTCTCTCTCTCCTTTCCACCATTAGACACCGTGGCAACTGACGGTCTATAATGCTATTTTGTCGATATTACTCGCAACTAAATTATTTCGCTAAGAGTCATTATATGTAAGTTATATCTTATCAATGTGAGATATTAATAACATAGACCTATAGTAGTAGTAAATCTTTTGTGTGACTTCACCAGTTGTGTGTTGTTTTTCTTTGTGAGTGATGACTTAGAGAAATTTTCTTAAGTGACTGCTTGCAACATCCAAAAAATAAAATGGAGTAATAGAATCTGCTAATAGTAAAAGTAAGCAGCAGATGGAGTCCCAATAGGACGCTGTCACACGATTTTTGTTCACCCGTACAACAAAAGTATAAAACAACATTCTTTTTTACTAAAAGAATATTGTTTTATACTTTGCAAAGTTTGATGATTTGTAGCAAAAAGGAAACATTAAAAACACATTACTGAAAATATGTTTTGCTTAAACATTACCACTGTTTTGATATATTTCTAAAACGATTACTATAATTGTTTTAAAGAATATACTTCTCGAATTCCTTTGTTCGTTACAGATTATTGTAATAAGACAGGTACTTTAAAGAGACGTTTCGTGATATCAAGGAATGTATTTATTAACATGGAGAAGCATTTTTATTTTGCGTTTTAATTGTTTCCTTTTTTTTTAATAAAATTGAAGCACTAAACAAACTTACAGTCCAAGCTGAAATCGTATTGGCAGATGTTTTCAAGACACTGAACTCCAGGAAAACCCATAATTTTGGGTGTTACCCAACGATTAAGAAAATTCGACCCGTTCACCGTACCAACCCCACCCAACGACGTGGGCGAAAAACATAACAAAGTACTTGAAAGACAGAACGATTGGACGTGTTGCAAGGGATTGTTAGCTACTTCAAGAAAGATGCTTGTATCCGTATCAATTTAATTTATATATATATATATATATATATATATATATATATATATATATATATATATATATATATTAAACAATTAACAAATATGATTGGAGTATTCGTCATCGTCTTGGCATGTCAAAGGTGTGCAAGTTTATGATTTTATAATGTTGACAAATCAATATAACTAATTAATTTTTGTGATTCCAAATGCTTCATTTTCAATAGTCAGTGAATTGGAGACAAAAGAGCTTTTTTTATTTTTAATTATTATTATATATCTGTGTTGTGAAATGCTTTTTATAGACTCTTAAAAATACTAGGCGACCACTAGTTTATTTTATTTTGCAAATGATATCTACATTTTAATTCTACTATGTTAGTTTGCGCAGTAAAACCCCAGGTGTAGATTTTAACATGGTACCATATGGCACTACATAGCCACATTCATGTCGTCTACATGCATATTTATGATATCATATTATTTCTTAGAGCAATTCTGCAATTGATTTCGTATGATGTCTGTGTGTTTCTGCGTGTAAACGGAACGATTGTTTTTATATTTTGGTGTCAGACGTTATTGTGAGGTATTTAATATTCGAACACTATGAGTACTTTAATGAAATAACATTTATCAACTTACTAAATTTGAAAGACAAAATCATTTACTCCGATACATTTATTATAAACACATAAAAATATACACGACACGCTATGGTCCCGGTAAAACTATCTACTATGGTTCTTCTAAACAAAACCTAAGTCGATAGGCTAATGAATTCAATGAATAAATAATCTTTTAACCGAGCATGTGATCAATAAAAGATTTACTGCCGTTTTATTAGTAACATATTTTTCGTAAAGAGGCATCACAAGATTATTGGATAAAGCTTTTAGTTTGTTGAATTAATTTTTTATGTAACAATAACCTCAAACTTTCTGTTAATACATAGGCTGCACTAAGTATCGGGAATGGATTATTTCCACTGTTCCTGTCATATTAAAATCTTTTTAATTGAAAACTCCTTGGTTTTAAAAATCGCATACCATTTATAAATTTAAAAAAAGGTTCTCGGTCTTATCACAAGGTTTTGTCAAACTTGTTTAGTCGTTGAGAAAATGGAATCGACTCCAGAAAATTCAAGAGCGTTGATTTATTATGACTTTCGAGGTGGTTTAATACAAAAACAGTGTGTTGACCGGATGATTTCTGCATTTGGTGATGAAGCCCCATCCAAAACCACAATTTATCGCTAGTTTGCCGAACTTCAACGTGGACGGGTCAAGCTCAGTGATGATCCCCGTCAAGATTGTTCAAAAACTGCAGTCACCCAAGAAAACGTTGATGCTGTGCGTAAGCTGATTGAGGAAGATCGACATGTGACATACCGCGAAATTCACGCAACTTAAGACATTGGCATGAGTCAAATACAAATAATCTTGCATGAACAATTAGGTGTAAAAAAGTTGTTCTCTCGATGGATACCGCATTCGCTCTGTGAAGAGCAAAAAGCGGCTCGCGTTACTTGGTGCCTCAGAACTCTGGAAAGATTCCACGCAGGATCCTCAAATGTTGTATACAACATCGCATTACGTGACGAATCTTGGATATAGGCGTACGAACCCGAAACAAAAAACCAGTCACGAGTTTGGGTGTTCGAAAATGAGTTAAGGCCAACAAAAATTGTTCATTCATGGAGTGTTGCAAAAAAAATGGTGGCCACATTTGTCTCCTAAACCGGCCATGTTACGACTATTCCTCTTGAGGGACAAAGAACGTTTAATACAGAATGGTATGCTAGCATTTGTTTGCCACAGGTCGTTTCTGAACTCCGTAAAGAGAACTGCAACCGCCGCATCGTCCTCCATCACGACAATGCGAGTTCTCACACCGCACACAGAACAAAAGAGTTTTTAGAGCAAGAAAACATAGAATTATTAGACCATCCGCCGTATAGCCCCGACCTAAACCCTAATGATTTCTATACTTTCCCTTAAATAAAGAATAAATTGCGTGGACAGAGATTTTCATCACCTGAAGAAGCTGTGGACGCCTACAAAACGGCCATTTTGGAGACCCCAACTTCCGAATGGAATGGTTGCTTCAATGATTGGTTCCATCGTATGAAAAAATGTGTCAAACTTCGCGGAGAATACATCGAAAAGCAATAAATACATTTTTAAATAGTAATGTTGTGTCACTTCCTTGATTCCCGAAATTTTCAGTATTAATAGATTTGTTTCATTTTTGACATGCCATGTATGCTAACTAAGATGAAAAGAGTAAAACATATTGGACTGATAATAAAAATACAAGAGGTATTCTTAAATAAATATAATAAAAAGAAATTTCACCTCATTTACTTGAAATGGTTTTATAATTATTAAATAGGTATGGATGGGCGTTCTAAGTTCCGAATCCATATTTTCTTATTATATCATACTTTTCTAAAATAAGAATTTTAACATTTTTTGTTATATGTCGCTTCATAATTTTTTGTCATTAAATAATTATTATTTAATTGGGCTTTCTCTCTTAATTTTCAAGGCAAACAAAAATACTTGAGTTTTAAATAAGCTTGAAGATTAAATTTTAGAAACTAATGTCAGAATAGTATTTTTAATTTAGTTACGATATTTATTTACAATATGATGTGGTTCAGGATAAATATAGTGATATTTTATCATATTCCTCAGTTTATTAATGGTTTATTCTAAACTGAATAGTCCGGTCGACCCGATCATTTATTTTAGAAAAGGAACCTACAAATTTTAATTTTTGGTTGTGATAGTTGTGTTATTATGAGTAAGTTCATGAATGGACAACATAAAAACTCCTGGTACGCCCTCAGAAGTTTCATCGTTGCGTAGGACAAAGTATTTTACAAAATGGATTGTTATATTTTTCAGCAGATGTAACTGCTCTTTTGTTAACTTTATTTTTATCTAAATAATTAATTGTGTAAGTACTTTCTATAAACTACCAGTAGAGAAAGTTAAAATAACGTTTATAAGTACCTTTTACCGATGTAAGTTTGTTACATGTTTGCGCCATTTGTAGAAAGGGTAGACAAAAGGAAGGCACTTTATTTGTTCGTTTAACAAAATACCTTTTGTCTGAGATAATGAAATAAGTTTGGGTTTCATCATTTTGGTAAACAAGATAGAAGTTTTAATTGAATAACAGTACACAATATCTCGTGGTTCAGGGTCCGAAAATAAAACCCACATACTTAAATTGTTTTGAAGCTGAAATAATTAATTTTAATTTAGTTAAATTTTTAGTTCTTAATTCTTAAAATGTTCTAAAAGTTTTAATTATTGCATCAATTATTATTTCCTTTTACTTACATAATTTACTTTTACATAACATTTTCGTATGTATTACAGTTTTAAAGAATATCATAAACATATTTTTCTGTTCGAGCCTCAACCTAACAAGTGGAATATTATCATGTTATAGTTAAAAGGTAAACGTTTGAGAGCCTACGTTAGGTTTGAACAGGTCGGTTGTTTATGTATAAATGTATTAAAATATACTAAAAGGTCTAAATCATACTACCTTTAGGTAATGTAGTTGTTGTAATAGGCGATCTTAGTAGTTATATTATAAACATCATGTAGTCGTCAGGTATATTCATTCTTGTAGTCGTACAAAAAGAATTTCTCACGTGTGCTTGTTTAATAAAATAAATAAATTTAGTATAGTAGAAAACATACCTATCCTATTGCGTAGTAATTAATCCTCCTATTTTAGTGTTTCTTAAGTTTCTTGCAAACTATATTCTAACCCATCACGTAGTGGCGGCTCAAGAGATTCCACTTACCCATATTATTCCTCGCATGTCGTAAGAAACGATTGTGGAAAATTGAAACATAACAAAGACTGCAGCATTGAATTAATGAATGAATATATTTTATTGTACACCACAAACAAATTTGGGAAGAACATAACAAAGAGCAGATTATATGTACAATTTGGCGGCCTTATCGCTACATAGCGATGTTTTTCAGGCAACCTAAGGTGTAAAGAGATCAATGCATGCAATAAAATAGCATATAAATAAATAATACTTTTATACAATATATGATACACATATACATACGCACGTATATATATATATATATATATATATATATATATATATATATATATATATTACAAAAATTCCTCAAACAATAACATAAAACATAATATACAAAAACTACATAATTTATCCTACTGATGTTCGAACGATAGAGATAAGTAATGCTCTTACAGAAGTCGCCTAAAGATTCTCCTTATAAGGACAGCATTTTAAGAACTCAAAATAATATAAAATGCGCTTACTAATCCGCCTGCAAGCGTGGCAATAATGGTAAAAAAACCCTCATGAGGCAATTTATGGGGAAGGCCATTGTTCATCGGTAGACTTTGATAGGCTATCATGATGATAAAGACCTTTATAGGATAAGGGTGACAAACGAGCACACGGTACACCTGATGATAAGTGGATGCTGTGGCCCATAGACATCTAGATTTATCCTCGACTTAGAATCAAAATGCAAATTTGTTGTCACCCCTGACGACTAAGATGTAATGCCTCGTTTCCAGTAAAAAAAAACGGTCTCTGGATCTCCACACTCACTATACGAAACAGCAGTATTAAACTGCTATTTTACGCTGGTACTCGTATTCTTGGAGAGCGTGGTCCTTCCCCAGTCAAGCCGATCCATTCGTGGTACACCGCTAATATAGCTGCAGCGTCGTTCTACCACGTACTATATACTAATATACTTAAAATGACGCAGTTGCCATGACCATTATTATTAAATTACTACATTAAACTCGTATAATTCGAACTTTAATCTGTTAGTAATAACCCAAAACTTGTTCGGTTTTCCATATGCATGTCATATTCAAAACCTATTTACCTACTGTTACTACAAAAAACTATGTAAATATACGTAACTATTCCCAAAGGATTTGTTTTAAAAAAATATTTGTATGCTCTTGAAATGTATTTTAATTGATTTTAATGCACATTACACAATTTGGTATTTTCCCCAACAATGTAATATCTCAACTTTAATATTATGAAAAATGCAAAGCATAATTTTTTTAAATACTGTTTTATGAAATCTCTAACGAAAATATTTTCAATAATTACAAAATTAAGATCGTTTTTACGAACAAAATAAGAAAATTGTTGTTGTATAGTATAGGTAATATAAAAACCTTTAAAACACACCTAATAGAGGAGTAGTGCTAACACTAGTTGTACAAAATAAATGCACCGTTGACGTTTTCAAATTTTTATTTCTCTTTCCTTTTTGATAATATGTGTATTTTGTTGCCATGGTTGGAAGTGCGGAAAATAAAATTGTTTAGCTACCTTTAAGCTTAGATAAGACGCTTTTTATGGGTGTATCCGAAATAAAGTGTTGTAATTTTATATATATATGACATGACAAAGGGTCTTTGAAATGGCAAAACAACGTTTCCCTGGCAAGCTAATACATCTATATGTATATACTATTAGGGAATATTATAGCACATCTCGTCATCTATACCTCAAAACCTGAAAACTAGATTCTACAACCAGTGCGTGTTGCCAGTGATGACTTACGGATCTGAGACGTGGTCCTTCACTGCTGGCCGTATGAGGACGCTCAAGGTTGCTCAGCAAGCTATGGAGAGGGCAATGCTCGGTGTTTCTCAACGTAATAAACTTAGAAATGACGCTATCCGCAGTAGACCCAGAGTAACCGACATAGGCCAACGGATTAGTAATCTGAAATGGCAATGGATTAGCCATGTAGCTTGAAGAACCGACAACCGATGGGAAAAAAAACAGATAGGTACCGGCAGGCGTAGTGTAGGGCGACCTCCCACTAAATGGAGTGACGACATGATAAGACTTCCAGAAAGTCGATGGACGCACGTGGCTCAGGACCGTGCTTTGTGGCATTCGTTGGGGGAGGCCTAGGTTCAGCAGTGGACTTGTGAAGGGCTGTATATGATGATAATGATGATGTATTATATTTGATTCAATTGTAAGGAATTCTTATTTTAATGATATTTATCGAGAAAATGTTTTATATTTTTTTAATTTGATAAAATATAAATAAATAAAGTTTTTTTTCCTATGACTTTGCTGTAAAATTAATATTTTTGGAGTTATGAATTTTTAAAGTTTTAAAAAATTCCAACTGCGGATACTTTTACTTTAACGTACATAAACAAAAAGGACAAGATATTAAAAAATTCTACATTTTTGGTGAAATACGAATAATAAAGGTCCTTTTACTTTTTATGATAAAGTTAATATTTTAGAAGCTATGTATTTTAAGGGTTTGAAAAATCCAGAAATATGACACTTTTGACCCATTAAAATATAATTAATATATTTAAAGTATAACTTCATAATATTATATTATATTTTATAATATTAAATTTATCGTAAAAGGTCATAGGATCTTTTTTATTTGTAATTCATGAAAGAATACAATAAAACATTGTCCAGTTTGAAATAATAATCCTTTCAATCGAAAACAAAAATAGATTTGAACAATATGGTATCGTGTTGCTCCACCTATGTTACACCATTTAAAGAAAAATGCATAAAAAAGTGAGGTGAAAATTTTTCGGTACCCATGCGCCGATTCCTTCTGGACTAATAAGCATCAGTATATAGACGTCGCACTGCACATGACATAATCACACATCGTCTGTGTCTTGGAGAGAGATAGTTGGATAAAAGACAAAATATTTGACTATTTTTATTTCTTAAATACCAATAAATAAAAAAGTGGGCGAAAATAAACAGTAGTAAGTAGCATTTAATAAATATTCTCCTTTATTTTGTTTGCTTCAGGAAACTATAAAACTGGATTATTTTTGCTTCTTGAATTTATGGTATATGTTGCACACAAAATTATCATTATACACTTCAAAACTACAAATAGTAATCTAAAACACAATGTATAAAAATGTCTATCATACAGTGCTCGCGCTAATAGGAGATTTATAAATAACTGTCCCAACAACTGCTTCAAAAGGACCATTATAAATCCAAATAATTATAGCGTGACTTTAGGGTTTCGTGTGTAACATTTTATTGAAGAAATGAGGTTAAACTTATAATAACAACAATATAATGACGTTCAACTTTGAAAATAGCCCTGACCCATAAAACACAGAGTTTTTAAATTATATGTTACTAAAGAGTAAACATATGGCGTCTTTTCTACCAATTTAAATAATTAATATAGTGTAGATAGACTAAAAGTTCTAAAACCTATTTTTCCGAAAATAATAAAAACAACAAATAGTTAGAAGTAGCAATAATACAGCAAACTTTTTAAGGCTTAAATTTATAATTGAAAACCCGAGCTTAACTCGATAATATTTTCATTTTTAAAGATGTTCCTTCATCATCATCATCATCATCATTACAGCCTTTCACAAGTCCACTGCTGAACATAGGCCTCCCTCAAGTAATGCCACAAAGCACGGTCCTGAGCCACCTGCATCCATCGACTTCCTGCATGTCTTACCAGGTCGTCACTCAATCTAGTGGGGGTCGCCCTACACTACGCCTACCGGTACGAGGCGTAGTGTAGGGCGTAGTGTAAGATGTTCCTTAAATATAAGTATTTGTGTATTATAATTTAATTATCATTTAAAAAATAATTTTTATAAGTATCGGATACTCGATCTCGTATTAAAATGGCTCCACCCTACTCTATAAGGAATCTATAATGAAATTGAATGTGATAGAAGAATGAATACTATAGAAGGTATCTATGATGAATTAGCAGTACAATAGTAGAGTTGTGGGTTGAATTCCCATATATTAAAGACATACAATATTAAGGTCTATGATACAAAATTATTATTATAGAAGGTCTCTTAGATGCATAAGCATTATGATAGTAGAGTTATGGGTTGAAGACCTATATATAGTAAATACATAAGTATATATAGTAAAGACATATTATAATAGTAAGGTATATGAAATAAAGCAAATTTGTAAAGGTCTCAAACAAGCAAAAGCATTATATTTATATAAATGGGACTTGAAAAGGATTGTTATAGTGACGTGTATGCTGCTTCACTAGCAACTAAGAACGAGGTAAACTTGGACTCGCTAACCGATGTGTCCTAGACATATCAACTTAGTGCCGGTGGTAAGTGGATTTGTTGTAGCAATACGGCTTTCCCGTGGACAACGCACACCCATACCAGTTTGTGGGCGGCGTCGCAGCGCATAGCGATGCGTCGTCTATCTTTCGGATTGGGATAAGTGTGTTTTTTAGCACTTTTAAGTGTAACAAGCATACTTAACTTCATGTCTTAGTGCATTAGCGCTATGATACGTGGAGTTTGGTCCACTGGCGTCTTAGTAGCGTGCTGCTATGATACGCGTGGTGTTTTTTTTAAATAAATAAATAATAAATAATAGTAAATCATTTATTCTGGACCACAGCTTTTGTACATTTTTCACACCCACCAAACTGCATAACAGTTTATCAGCGGGATTAGAGCTTGTCTTAATATACTCGTATTTGGTTCAAATACGTAACTATAAACTAATGAAAATAAAAAAATAAAAGAGTGTAAATAAAGCAAGTTTTAAATTTTAAAACAGGTATTAAACTATTATAAAAAATATTTACTAACATTTAGATTATTATTAAGAAACTACTACTATTATTAAGAATTATTAAGATTGGGCCTATATAAACTACTAATAATATTAGAATTTACTAACTTTTTCACATCTCGCAACAACTTCGTTAAGGTTAACAGTTTTTAATTTATTTTTTAGTGTTTGATTAATTATTCTAGTATGATCTTCTCTCAGCCAATCGATATCATCAAAAAGTGTGGAGGTTAAATATTTGTTGGTTCTTTTCCCATAGTAATTTTTTACTGGTGTGAACTTTTTGACTGCACGAATTTACGCTCTCTAACGCTTCTAGTACTATACCTGTTTTGCACTTGTTCTTTGACCTTCTCATGTACAGGAAGCATTTTATATGCAACAAAAATTATTTCATAATTGTCTTTACAGGCAAGTTTTGTCTGTGGTTTAACAAGGTATTTCATAAAATGGATTTGCATCGATTTTATTCTGTTAAGATAGGTTTTAAATGTAGAGCCATACGTATTGAATCCATAAGTTAGTAATGATTCAGCGAGAGCAAAATAAATGACACGCAACGATTTCCTATTCAACGGTGCATTCAGGATATAAAACTTACTCAACACTGCCCTGAGCTTTGTACACACTTTGTCAACCTGTGTTTTCCAATTCATATTATAGTCCACCCACGGACCTAGATATTATTTATCGTGCATACATTCATACGTGTGACCCACAATACCTATATGCACGCTGGTGGAGCCACGTGTCTAAGGCTGCCGAAGTCTAATTCCCCGGTCGAACCTTAAACCTATTACGCGAGATATTAACTAAAGTGGACTGTATATGCGATTGCTTCTACGCTTACGTAAAAGCGACTACTATAGCATGCGGTACAATGCACTCGCTCTTCCCTAAAACTAAAACTATTATTTTGCCAAATCGATGAAAAGGAATCCTCTTTATCCTGAATCCTGATTAGGAGAAAAACAAAATTGGAGCGGGTTAAAACAATTATATCAAGCAGGAACTATTAGGAATGTTGACTCACCGGGGTTTCTTCTATTTGTTGAGCACTATAGCTGCGACTTCTGGAACTTCTTCTGGAACACTCCGGAGAGGGGCGGTGCGCGACTATTTCTCACACGAGGTGAGGCGGGTTTCCTGGAGCTCGACTGCTTCCAGGCTACAGCGGTTTCTACTAGCGGTGTGGTTCCAACAACGAGCGCGGCGGGAAGAGAGGTGTGCTTCCAATGACTGGCGCGGCGGGAAGAGGCCTGCGCGTCGGTCGCGCGTGCCTTATATATCTTCGGTTCCGATGATTACGTGACATTCTAGAATCATCTTCTTTCCCCTCCCACCCCACCACCCCGATGTGTCGATAGGAGGGTATCAGTGATATCGTTTTGGGAAGGAATAAACGACTTGGCACCTACCGTCAAATATAGTAATACGAATGGTTTTCCGCGCAACCACACGCTCTTGACATTTTTTGCTACTAAGTTGTACGGTGAGTACAGATGCATCACGTTCGTATTATTAAGGTTAAGTATGATACCATTATCATGAGCCCACCGAGTAACATTATCGAAGTCAGCCTGCAGCACAGCCCTGATCTCTTGTATATTCTTCGAGGAGTATATAAGGCACATGTCATCCGCATACATATATACATTCGAGATTTTTTAACAATATTACTGACGCTATTGACATACATAACGTAGTCAACGGGACCATAGACTGAACCAGTTGGAGCACCAAGCTGTACCGCTGCTTCTTTTCCAGCAACACCAGAAATGCGGGTTTGTAATGTTCTGTCACTCAGATAACTCCGAAACTACCTGTTTTTGGATCCCTGATTCCACACTCATCCATGGCCTGTAACAACACCTCATGATCTAAGGTATCAAAGGCTTTTTTAAAGTCCATGAACAACACCAGGACCTGATGGCCCTGGTGAAGACTACTGTTTATATCTTCGGAAAACTGTGATAGTGCTGTTGTGGTGCTACGACCATGCATAAAACCGTGTTGTGCATCCGCTAATATGCTATTTTGCTTCAGGAATTCGCTGACCTGGCCGACTACCATCTTCTCAACTATTTTATTAGTGACTGATAAGATAGCAATCGGTCTATAGTTAGCATACACTGAGTGCGCTCCCTGCTTGTAGGTGGGCCTGATTAAAGCTTTTTTGAGTGGGCTAGGATATTCCCCTTTTGATATGCACAGGTAGACAAAGTGCGATAAAACCGGCGAGATCCTATCCTTGATTATTTTTAAGTCCATAAATCGAATGCAGTCGGTGCCTGGCGCCTTCTTACAGCTCAGCTAATCGATAATTTTGCTTACTATGTCACTGGTAGCTGGTTTAAAGCGAAACGTTACATCACTTTCTTTAACATATTTACTTTTATCTAATAATTTAATACTACAATTATGTTTAATAGCAATAATTTCGTTAGTAAATGTATCTGCAAATTGACTACAAATATTATATATTGTGTCTTTATCTCCAAAATATCTTTTAACTATATCATCTATATTTGCTTTCTTCCTACCTGTCCAGCTATTAATTTTGTCCCAATTTTTTTTGGGTCTCCATTACACTTCTTGATTTCTTCCTGCCGAAACCTATTTTTTGCTTTAAATATTAATTTGCTTACCTTATTTCTAAATCGTGTATAGACTAGCCTTATCGTATTATTGTTTGGTGTTTCTTTCCAATCACTAAATTTTTTGTTTCCAATCCCTTTAGTTAACATCAATACAAATTTTGTTACCAAAGTCGATAGGGATCATGGGGATGTTTTGTGAGGGGGCGCCATCCATATGATAGTTGCATTGATGCCCACTGCTACTTGCAGTATTGCGTCTTGTGATGGATCTGCGGGTGTGCTGCGTCTGATTCGATGCATATTGTGGTTCTGGTTGATGGAGGTATACGGGTGGTGATGTTAGCCCGACGATAGTCGCATTGATGCTTGCTGCGTTCTGCAGCATTGCATTTCTGCGATGGCTGTTTGGTGGGACGCTGTTCTCAATGGCGCTCTCTGTGCCTTGGTTTAACTCAAATCTAAGTAGCTTTGCCCAAGTCGGGTCCCTTCGTTACGGGGCTGCTGACTGTCTGACCTTCATGATGTTTTATACAACGACATAATAAAATATCTCTGTAACGTTTTCACCTTTGAATAATTAAAGGCAGTTTGTTGGTGGGTGAGACAAGCATGATCGAAAGCGCATTTACTCAACGTCGGTAACACAAACCCTTTCTGATAGCGAATTATTACTTTTATCTTATAACTGCCTTTTGGCTATATCTGCTGTTGTATTGGTTGGTGGAGCATATGTGACGACCTCATGCAGGTGGTAGCTGGAGGGAGGATCTAAGGAAGCCCTCAAGGCAAGGCGTGCAACGTGGGACCCTATTCCCTTGAGGTGAGCGGTAGACTCGTGACACATCAATGCAATCGGTGGTGATGCCATACATTCATTCACATTCTCGAGCCCTGTCTTTGTGGACGAGGTTCACTTAGCTTATAAGGCACTACCAACAGCTTTCAATTGCTCTAGCGAATATTCATTGATCCTTAAAAAACTAAGTTACTATACAAACACAACGTAAATAATGGCCCTAACTAAGACCATCATGTCAAAAATATTACAAACGGCCTATTATTAAACCTTTAGAAATATCATTTAGAAAGGTCAAAACATATTTTATTTATCCTGGTCACATACATATAATTTTATTTAAAATGGGGAAATTAATTATAAATTAATTAAAAATAACATAATAAGAAAAGGGAGCGTTACAATTGGTGCTGTGATCAGGATATATTTGAATAACACGTTGTCGTCTTCATAAGAATTATGAAGTAGGCGTTATGCCTACAATTTGTTGTTCGTGAAATGGAAAGGTGTCTTGGAGGATGGTGTTTGCTTGCGGTGGTTGAGACTCTGGGGGTTGGGTTTTAAATGTTAATATTTATTATTCGTTATAGAAGGTGTGTGCATAGTTAAGACAAAATGAACTATTAAGTGAAATAAGTGAAAAGACGCAGTAACATTTGTATAAGTGAAAGACATAATAGCGCTAAAAACTAAGTGTATAAATATAACAAACGGCCCATTGCTAAACCTTTAGAAAGATCATTAAAAAGATCAAAACTTGTCATATAATATATATATATATATATATATATATATATATATATATATATATATATATATATATATATATATAAGGGGGAAATTAATTATTAATAATTAATTAATTCTAAGGAGCGTTACAATATGAAGAATTTATAGAGCCGATGGATGCAGATTGCACGAGACTATATTTACAGCAAAACGTGAGAGAACCTTCGAGGAAAAACATAAAACAAGCAGCGTGACGCTGCTGCGTTTTGCATGTTGATTGATTGCTATTAATTTTAACGAGATATTCTATTTTGGGTATGACAACGAATCAGCAATTTGGCTTTTGAACGAATATATATCTACATATACAGCATCGATTTTAATATAAAAACCCTAATTTAATGAACATGCAGCAAGAAGAGACACAGAAATTAGTACAAACAGTCGATTGCTAATAGTTGTGCGATCTCAAAAAGGATCTCGCCTCAATGATAATCTGTAGAGTAACAAAACACAGAAGCTTTTCTTCATGGGTGGACTGTATTTTAGTCTGTTAACTTGACATTATTAAAAAGGTAAAAGCAACTAAATTAGTAGATACATCAGGGTTTCTTCTCAAGCGCAAAGCGTTTGCCACGCAAAAACATTTTCATAATAATTTTAGATTTAATAAGATTGAATTTTCATTAATGGATTAATTAACTTTATCGGCCTATAAGCGGATTTCATGGAGGATTTTGAATTTATAATATTGAAAATTAAATTAAATTAAGCCGCAATTATATTTCCGCATCCTTTTCATTGCTAAAATTGATCACATGCTGAAATTTTAAGGCTGAAACACTGGGGTTATATATGAATTAAAAATAATATTTAAGCGAGGATTCACAGAAGCTTTGGATGATTACTTGTTAATAATTAGTTTTCTTTGAATAAAAATATAAATGTAATAATTTTTGTTTGTACTTTTTTTTAATAACTAAAACATAGTGAAAAGTTTAAAATTAAACCCCAACTACATTACAGAACGTCTTAATAATAACGTGTGACCACGGCTACATACGAACCCATTTTTATTTTAATTATAGTAATAGGTAAGGGTATAAATTTATATAAATCGACGTGTTCTAAAAACTTGACATCTTAGTCTTGCTTAATACCGTTTTTTTTCCACGTTTCCCCTCACATTTTGGTTTTAATTATGAACTTTTAATTTATATACACATCAAAACACGCACATCATTTTTAAACAGCGTTTTTTTCAAAGACTTTATATTAGCAATTTTTGAAGTTTATGTATGACCTAAGTTGCCGAGAACATTGCGAATTACACTTTTATATTTCATTACTTATTTATTTTTAGGAGTACTTATATGTCCGCAATAAGTCGTCATCTTAGTTTTATTATGTGGTTCCATGCAGCCTAGAACCCGCGAAAGAGCAAAATGATTCTAAATATATATAATAAGATCTTCTAAATTACTCAGTTTAGAAGATCTGAGGGAAGATATGAACATAATATACATACATACATATATAGCATTCTAAAATCATAACAGCTCTTTTGGCTTCGTCAAAGTAAGGTTGAAATAGTCACTTGCATTTGTGTGAAATTTCAGGACACGAATATTCTTCAATCAGTTCGATAAATAAAATTGAGGCAGTCCATAGTGCAGCGCTGTTTGTCTCCCACCCATGCAAGTTGCAGGCACACCGGTGTATTTTGGTTTTGGCTTTACCCTAATTACTCGAAGAAATTTGTTTTAATCGATTAATTGCTATTTTATATATATCACTCCATGCGGACTTGATAAATCCACACCAGAAGTCACTAACACCACATTTTTTATGTAAAAAATATCAATTAATCGATTAAAACAAATTTCTGCGAGTACTCTTGAAAATATCAATTAATGTTCAACTTAATCAATTTTAATCTCTACATCTATAATGTGGGAGAAGCCATGGAATATAAATTTTTTTCGGCTGAGATATTTCGATAATGCCTGAGTACAAATACCTAAAAGTTAAAGTAATAATAAAGTTGATTTCTGATCGTTTCAAGATAATTGTGTTAATAGTTCTTTCAATTAACAATTTTTTTTTAATCTCAGTAATAATAGTAAAATTAAAAAGATATTTTCTATTATTGATTTAGAATTCTTCTCTACATTTTTTCACAATCATGTGAACATTATGGATTTACAAAAAGTATTCAAATTTTATTCGAGAAAATGGTAATTACTTAAGTAATTAGAAATGGAATAGAAAATCATACAGAAATACTAGTACATACGGTTTGTCAACAGTCAAATGTCAATCCGCGGCAAAAAAGAGCGAATTATAATTTGGATTCAACACTAAAATTGGATCACGTATTCAATTTAAAAGTTAAGCGATCTCATTACAAGTTCACTACACCCTCTGGTTCTTGTCTATAAATCGTTTCCAATAAGACAACAATAAAGTTTGGAAAATAAGGAACTACTCCATTTATATTTCTGTTAAATATCACTTTTCAATCGTATGTTATAATAACGTTGTGGCGGATTGTTTACGTGACTTCAATTTTTTTAATAATGGTAACATCGTAATCGTCGTGTTATAATGGTTAAAATATTTTAAATAATGAAAGTATGGAACTTTCTTTTTTTAAATAGATTAAAATTTAAAAAAGTATTATTTATTTTAATTCCCGATTTAATTTTTTTTGTTAATCAACTTTTCATTCAGAATGAGCTTGATTTGTCAGTTTTAAACACCTGTATCTATTTATGAATATGTCTGTGTTCCTAGAGTCAAAAAATATTTAGAATAAACGAGCACACAATACATTACATTGTAAGTTGATGCTATAATCCGTATACATAAACATCTACATCTATTCTCAATTAAAAATGAAAACGCAAATGCTTTATAACCACTAAACACTCAGATGGAATGCCTTGTTTTCATTATAAAGGGTCTCTCGTTTTCAACACTCTCCGTAGAGCAAACAATAGCTCTTGGCTGATATTTTGCGTTGGTATGCTGTGAGAGCGTTGTTCTTACCGGTCGATCAAACCCATTCGTACTACAAACATAATGTACTCATAGCTGCAGCATAGGCTCTACCACATAGAGAAAATTTAAGTAGTTTAATTTACCGCCCGTATTCTTTAATTTTTTTTGTTTTTTTTTTAATCAGCGTATATGTTACAAAAAAACTGGATATAAAAATAAAAAATTCTAAAATCTCAAATATAAATGAATAACGTGAGAACGTTATTAAATAAAATAACTTGAATTTGATCCCTATTTACCATTTGGCGAAATGGCTTTTGACTTCCCACAACACCGTGAAGAGTCCTATTAATACTTGTCCTGCATTTACTCGTCATTCTATAAACTTGTTATGTCTACCATACTTGCTGAATACACATCCTAAATACACAAAGTTAACCAATTGCTCAACTAACTCCCCTTCTATTCTTATTTCACATGTCGTTTTATCTTATTTCGTTTTATCATGTGGTTTTATCTAGTTTTAAACCATCACTTTTTTCTCACTTGTATTCATTTCCATTGCCTTTACTCTTAATAACTTTTTCATTGATGTAACTAATTCTGACGTCTCCATTAACTTAAACATACTTACAAAGAAAAAAGTGATATACGCTCTGTAAACACTAGGATTAAATACAAGCTATTGATACCAGTTTCTCGACTCCACAGAGTCAGTAATTCATTCTTGGGGCAATGTATACGCTGTTACAACAAAGTACCAGAAGATATACAAAGTCTTTCTATTACCAACTTTAATTATTTTATTAAAAAAACTGTAAAAAAGCGTTATTAAAATATAAATGAATACATTTAAAAATACTTTTTAATACGTTTTTACGGATTTTATCGCGTATTTTAACGTTTCGAGCAATTTACAGCACCCATTGTCACGGGGGCGACTGAGATGTTCAACGTCAAGGGCAGCGCGGCGGACATTTCCTTGCCCTAAAACTCTCTCAGAAATGAGAGGAGTACTGTGCCCAACATTGGGAAGCATAAAGGCTGTAGTTTTATTTTACGTTAGTTTATAATCCATTACAGCCGATAAAAGTCAATTGCTTAATATAGGCCTCCCAGGGTTTTTTTAAATGGTAATTATATGAGCTCTTAACAGAATGATACTGCTGTCATCGCACTCTAATTTCTTCAGTCCCTTCTTATTACCCTCACGGAAAAATAAAGGGAAGAGATATTCTAACACTGGCACTATACGTTCAAATTTATTATAACGGAAAAATCGTGTCTCCTTTGTGTTGCCTACTCGTAAATCACTTTTGAATTAGTTTTTCAAAGAATTTTAAATTATAGAGCGCACCTACGTTATACTACCTATTAACTCACGGTATCAATAAAGAAAATTATCATTATAACTTATTACAAATCCACTGCCGAAGAAAGGCCTTCCCCAAAAAATGCTACAAATCACGGTTCTGAGCCACCCGCATTCATCGACTTCATGCAAGATTTATTCGTACCCAGGAAAATAACCTGCGCGACCCCACTGACACGATATTATACTCGAACTAATGTCCATTGCTGGTGATAGGCAAACGTTCAAAGCATCGAGATCTACCACCTATCACGAGGGAGGATAGTAGTCAGGCACTGGCTTACTACTGTTTAATGAAAGGGGTTCAATTGGGCACACAGGCAATGGTGCACGTCGTTGTGAGTAGTCGTTCGAAGCGTACTTATGTGTCAAAAAGATTCGTATAGGAATTGAATCTAGGAGCGCTCTGCAGCAGGCCGGTAGATTAACTTACCACTACACCCCTCTGGTTATTCTTCTCGAGATACTTAGTACCGCCATGTTAAGTCAGGACAGATCGCTAGTTTAAAATAAAACATGTTTTAAGTTTTCATGCGTTTTTCACTTCTTTATTTCTAAGAATTAAAATTCATAACGGGCGAGGCAAAAGTAATCACCCTATTGGAAGACAAATGTCTAATCAGTTTTGGCATATTTGAAGTAAATAGATGTCGACAAGCCATAAATCTCTATACTCCTCAACAACGGGAAATAATGGTTTCCATTTTTTTGCGCAATAATTTGTCTGTGGTGTTGACACAGCGTGAATTTCATCGCAGATTTTCCGACCATTCGACACTAACTGGACAAACTTTGCTGCGTTTGGCCACCGGCATTGAAGAGACTGGGACAACATAAGATACTCCTCGGCGTGGCCGGGCTCGGACTAGCCGCGGTAGCCGAATATTTCGAAATGGACCCCGGAACATCGACCAAACGACGCGCCAAGAAATTGAGCCTTAGCACGCGGTTGCTACGACGAATTTTGTTAAAATACCTGAAGACGTCTCTTACAAAGTGCAGATAGTGTATCAACTGTTAATTGTTGACCGCCAAACTCGCGTAACCTATACTCAAGCCATCCTGAATCTCGACCAAGAAGATGACGATTTTTATCGAAACTCATCATGAGCGATGAGGCTTATTTCCACCTCAGCGGCAACGTGAATTGCCAAGTTTGTCTAATCTGGGGTACCGGAAATCAACATATGATCCACAAATAGTCAGTCACACCCGCTCAAGGTTACGGCATGGTGCGCTGTTTGCGCTGTAGTAATTATCGCACCATTTTTTTAGAGGACGCTGCCGGTCAAACCGTTACTGTGAATGGCGACCGCTACAGAACCATTTTCAACGAGTTTCTTCCTCGTCAATTGGATGAGATGGAACTGGAGGACATGTGGTTCTAACAGAAAGGTGTAACGATGCACCCTGCCCGAGATACAACCGCCATTTTGAAGCAGACTTTTCCGGGTCGCCTAATGTCTCGTTTTGGCTATTTCCACTGGCCGCTAAGATCGCCCGATTTGACAATACCAGCCTTCTTTTTGGAAGCCCTTGGAACTCTGGAAGCCCTCAAGGACAATATCCGACACGAATGCGCGAACCTTTCACCTGAAGTTCTGGCAAAAGTGATAGAAAATGCCATAAACGGCCCGTTTTGTCATCTGTGCTAGCCGCGCCCACTTGCCGACTTTCTGAAAAAAATTCTAATAAAATAAACATGAATAATCCACAAAAAGAACGAAATTTTTCATTTAAAAAAATTTACAGCCAAATAACTTCGCACGATTACTTTTGCCCCATCCTGTATTTATGTTTAAATGTACCTGTCACATTAGTGGAAAGTGAAATTTATGAAAAAGCAACTTATTAAACTAAAGGGTGCATAGAATTAGGAACCCTAACAAAATGCGTAGCTAAGCGCTCTATACAGCCACAGTAATTAGTCGACGGCGACAGTTGGTAAATATTAACATTTGTAATTGTACGTTGAACGCCAGCTTTCTCGATGTTCGTTACTGGGTCCGCTCGTTACCTGAATATAAATGAATCCATTACCAGAAATTGCAAAGATAGTAGATTGACACTGGTATCACGTACGAGCGCGTCTGTATGTTATGTTCGAGTAGCTATATCTAAAATCACGGTATAATACTATATATAAACCGGTTTTATAAAAAGCTGAGTTAGTATACGCATAAAGTGCGCGAAACTTAATGTAAAAAAGAATTTATAGATTTTTACAGTATTATGTCGGCATCTCTTACATTTGTATGGCAAGCTCCCTCCGATCCTCACACATAAGAAGAATATGATTTAGTTATGCTTTCACGTACACTAGTGTCATTGAAATATATTATCCTGTGATCCTGTGAGAATAACAAATATTATACTTAGAAAATTGTCAATCAAATATTATTTCAATGGTTTATTTTTTATTATCACGATCATCATTACAGCTCTTACGGGCTAACTATGACATCTCAGTCTCCCCTCCCCATGACCATGGGTGCTGTAAAGCACCCGAAACGTCCGGAATTAAAAATAAGTTAAATAGTTAATTAAACGCGATAAAATCCGTAAATAAAGTTTTATTAAATATTTTTGATACGGTTACT
This sequence comes from Parnassius smintheus behrii, assembly GCA_036936625.1. Classification (NCBI taxonomy): domain Eukaryota; kingdom Metazoa; phylum Arthropoda; class Insecta; order Lepidoptera; family Papilionidae; genus Parnassius; species Parnassius smintheus. The sequence continues at coordinate 22,112,607 of JAUPFT010000006.1, read as the reverse complement.
TTGGTTCTATAACGGATATATTCGTTACAGAGTCCATCACGCATAGAAACTCCTGGTATACACTCGCTCGCTCTCGCTTTGGCTCTCTCTACAGCTTGCTGGATGACTTTAGTCATCCTCATACGGACAGCAGTTTAAGTTCCATAATATAGTTGACAACCCTTCTGACAAATGTAGTAAATTTGGCAAACATGATCAACGACACAGATCTGCCGTGCGATATCTAAAAAGCAGCATTGATTTGTTTCCTTTTGGGTCAGCATATTTAAAAAAAATTATGGACTAGATTTTATCAATAATTATCAGTATTCAGTCAAAAGTAGTTTTATTTAGAGTTATGACCAGAACTTAGTTAAAAGGGGTTTTGAATCTTAATTGCTTTAATTTTTCATTAATAACACAAATTATATATTTAATATAAAAATTTTATTTAAATAGACCAATTAAATTAACCTCATCATAGATTAAAAAGAAAGCTGAATATGGTACCTCTAGGACTTTAAAGTTAGTATTGTTACAAGACGATTATGACGTACTTCACACAGGCTTTCTCTCTTATGACGGAAAATTTATAATTACAGAAAGGATCTATTAGAAGGTAATAAGCCATGTAATGACAGCGTGAGAGAATCCATATGGGCAGCAGCATCTTCCTGGTAACAACTGCAAATAAAAAACCTTAGGTAATGTTTGGAGGAGTTCTTTGTTCAGCAGCGTAGTGATGATGATAATGATGATTTGCTTACAAAATTTTCTGTTAGCGCTAACCACTATAAAAGGTCAATTCATCTGACAATACCTCTGAAATTGAAACTAGTTGTTAAGGCTATGGGTACAAAATACAAATATACCTACCCAAAAAAAAAAACATTTGATAAAGAAATTCTTTTTCTTTCGCTTTTCAGGGATTTAATGCTATTACTAAGAAGCTTACTTGGATGCTTTGCTATGTACCTACGTGTCTAGTCTGCTTTTATTTTTTAATAAATTTTTATTTTTTAACCTTTTGAGTGGGCTAAGGGATATCACAATCTCTTTTTCCACCCTAAAGGGTTGATTTTTTTTTTCAAATATTATGGGATCACACCTATAGTAAAATCTATATGACAAAAGTATTCATCGAAATAGATTCGCAATAAATACAGATATCGCGTAACACAAAAAAAATACAGTAGAATGAAAAATCTCCTCTTTAGACGGAGCTAAAATAATTGATTTGGATGAAAAAAATAAAGTAGGTATGTCGTTGTTTTCTGAATGAATCTATAAAGTTAAATCGAATAACGGAAAATTTCCTGTTTGTAATTAAGTTTGGAATCGCGCTCCCAGTAATTAACTACATTCGAACGGTAACTTTATCTTATCTTTTCAATATACTTAACCTTTCAGCAAAGTGCTATATTTATAAAATAAAAAGTTTTAAGTCTTAATCAGTTTCTATTTGTTTTATCTTTATTAAAATTACTAAAAAATAAGTTGGTTCGAAAATAAATGAACAAAATATACAATTATACTTCACGAGTGCCGTGTAGTGGCGGCGTAGGAGGACCCAACACCCCATGTTATCATCCCGTGGGCATCATAAGAGGCAACAGAGAGAAACTAACCAGGAGATGGGCAACAGCATCTTCCTTATAACTATTGAAAGTAATTAAAAACTCAGACTGCCAACCAACCCCAACAAAGTGACAGTTATGGTAAATATCCCCCAAGGCAATTTATGAAGGAAGCGTATGTTTAACGGTAGACTTTTGACAGGCTAATAGATAGATGGACTTCATAAGACTGTATAAGCCTAGTCAGTTGAAATGTTGTTTTAAATGAGCTGTGTTTAACTGATAAATATTTGAAGAAGGCAAACAAAATTTAGGGCATTTAGTGGTAAAATTAAAAATTTGGTACAACCGACTTTAATATGAATAATGATAACATCATCAATGAAGTCGAAGTCAATTAAATACATATTAAATATAATTTAAAAAATAGCGGTCAAATCTTGATCAAATTTGAATGGCACCACGTGAGAAATACCAGCTTTCAAATAAAAATCATCAAATTCGGTTCACTTAGAATAATTTCTGTGTGTTACACATAAAAATACAGTCGTATTGAGTACCTCCTCCGTTTTGAATTCGGTTAAAATATATTTGTTTGTTCGTATTTCGGCTCAGCGTCAATGAAAAGTTATTTGTGAAATGTCTGTAAAAATAATTTTCACACATTCTTACGCTTTCGCGTATTATCTATGCAGATGTAACACATCTGCATAGATAATACGCGTAGAAACAGAATTAACTCGAAGTACTACTACTAGGCCGAGATTACGTGCACTTCATTCAAAGCAGCCACTGCTCTTGAGCATAACATCACATCCCATATTCATAAGGAAAAAATTGAAAATTGGTCATTGAGAAATTTCTTCGCGTGATTCATTGCCATGTAGATTTTACTTCACGTATTTACCAGACTAATTCATTAATCTTTACACAATATTTAGGAGAGACGGAAAGTAGACATTAAATTATTCCAATTATTGCTACGTAGTATAAGATGTCTACGAAAATGTTACTGGTATTGGTTGCATCTTACAGTACAGAAAGTATATAGAATTTTCACTGCAAAATATAAATACGGACTGGGCTTACGTCCATAGTTCTTTCTGCAATCAGTGGCATACAACTATAAAGCGCACCAAGTATTATCGTAAATTTTAAATTTTAAATCAGCACAGTAAAACCCGCAGCACGTCAGAAAGGTTGTGAAATTATTTCTGCGCGATTTTCTGTTTTTTTTTTAAATACTATCATTTTGCGAAAAACTCGGTTAAATTATTCAGTATATTCCAGGCATAATTTATTTAAATATGTAAATATATATAATCTACGATAAATATATATAGATATTGAAAAAAATACTTATTCTGATCAAATTATGTAACTTTATTGGGGTATATTTGTTATTAGATCAAGAACGGATTCCGATGATACAAACGCAACGCCTGACTCCAAATTGCTAGGCTAATTAATTTACTTCAATTTTAAATTGGATTCAAAGGGGCGATGTCAAGTACACGAAAAAGCCAGTACGCAATTCTGTCCTTAGTCCAAGCAAATGCACTAACCATGAGATCAGACTATTTTATGTTAAACGAAAATATCTACTTCAAGTCACACCTTGCAATTTGAAGACTTAAGGATGGTATGTCTATTTGTTTTATAATATCCGTATTTTAGCCGATAAAAAGTACTAAAATGTCAATAAAGTTATTTAAACTCACTTGTAATTGCTTATACTGTCCATTGTCCTTTGTTATGTAGATTTGGACGACGAGTCTTCATAAAATGTCAAGTCAATTTTTACACTAGACATAATGCGACAAATGAGAAAAACAATAAGAAACATAACAAATAAAAGACAAGGCCATGTATTATTCGAAACCAACTATGGTTTCATATATGTGACAATATTTTTCATTACCGCAATGATAATGGTTCACTATTGGTCAAAATCAAAACTGTAGTATTCTGTTTTTTCTTTTTTAAATGTTACATAATCTAAATTCTACTTATCTCAAAGATAAACTGCTCTAGAATTTTTTTGACTTTGAAAGGGTTATTTGCCCCCATCTAGTCATAGCATTAGCATTTTATTTAATTTCTCTAAGTTTTTCAACAATTCCTTTACTATTCAGGCTACACTACTTTGGAAGCTCTTGTCTGAATACGTAACAAGGGCGCCAAATAAGGTAGGCAATTTTAAGAGGTGAAAAAATGATTTTAAACGATATAAATTTAAAGGAGTTATTTAAATAATATAATCAATCATGTAGTTCCAAGGGTTTCGTAAGAGGTGACAGAGTGACAATTAAACAGGAGATGGGCAGCAGCATCTTCCTGATAACTAATCAAAATTATAAAAAATTGCGGCTGCCAACCCGCTTGCCAAACGTGGTATGTATGGCAAAATTCCCTCATGAGGTAATTTATGAGGGAAGCCTATGTTGTAATCATTACAATGTAATGCATGTGTTGGATATAGGCTGTAATGGATGGATGGATAAATGAATTTTTATAATAACGTAAATTAAGGAAATAAAAGACAGACTTACGACGAATGAAAGACGTGAAGGCATTCTTTGCCAATCAACTTGTTGTATAAAGATATATGATGATGAGGCACGATATATGATGATGAAGATGTATGAATATCTGCGAAATGAATATAATTTCATGCAGCAACGTGATCGCGCCATGAATATTGAGATCTCTCAGATCCCCGAAAAAAGAATGACATTGTCTCTGATTACGTTATTGCAATAGGCAAATACACGGGAATAGTTATATCTGCCGAGGACTTAATTTATGCTCATCGTGTTAACTCACGTGACAGCGACAATAAATCACCAAAAAATATTGTGGTTCAACTAAAATCAATCCTACTGAGAGACAGCATCATCTCTGCTGTACGTAAAAAGAAGGGTTTAACTAAAATTGACATAGGAATCCTGGGAGAGTCACGAAATATATATTATGTTAATGAACACCTCACACCTGCAAATAAAGTTCTGCTAAAAAAAACAAAGTCACCCCTAAATGTGCAAATCCTAAATATGGATACATGTGGGTTCGTAACTGTAAAATTTATATAAGGAAATACGATAATTCTACTAAAATTCACATAAAAAACTCTTTAGATTTAAATGAAATTAAGTGACTGTGTTACTTTAAGTTACGACTATTGTTATTTATCTTAAACGGTGTGTTGTTCTATAATAGTGTGGCTGAATGTTTATTAAAATCAAATAATGTTACTATTTATGAATATTATACAAACATCTTTCAAATACTTTCCTTTAATGTTAGTGATGTTGAAAAGTAATCGATTAGTTTTGTTTTTCGTTCTAACTTCATATTTGGTTACTATTTATATACGCGTAAACATTTTATATAAATACAAATTACACTTAATATATACATTACACTTAATATATACACATGCAACGATTGCTTGATTAAGAGGATTTCCATTAATGTGTTATCTAATATTTATCTACAAAACTACATAAAATTGTTAAGTTCCGATCTTACTACTTTATTTTCAAGTACCTACCGAAATTTATATTCTTATTGTGAGTCTAAATTACAGATTATCATTATAAACAGTAAAGTAACTGGGAACACATTATTTTTGTTTTTTATGATTCATTATTAACTTTAATTGTTCTTTGTTTTAATAGCCGTTTATAATAATCTAAAAAAGGGTTTAATGATATAATCTTACTGACCGAAACCTGGTTTAAAGGTGATATTTATAATATCTAACTATGTAATCTTAGATGTGATGTTTTTCGAAGTGATAGTAATTATTTATTGTCAGGGAAAAGGGTCGGTGGCGGAGTGTTAGTCTGCATACGTCGCGAATTGAGTGCATGTCTATGCGGCCAATGGTCCAGTGCACCTACAACGCACGAGTCGGTGTGCGTGACTTTACCTGCACGAATGCGTGGGTCCTCAGTCGGTCTACATATAGCTATAGCGTACATTCTACCTGACTCGAACGTAATACAGAGTGGATTGAATGATATTAAGCAAAACTTATCGCATTGCATTGAAAATTATCCCATGGGCAATTTTTTACTGATGGGAGATTTCAACTTACCGTATTTGAGATTGGACATCAAAAATTGTATTGCACACGTAGACGGCTCATCTTTTATGGATAATTTGGCGATATCTTTCGTTGATGATTTAAGGTACCTTGGTCTTAAGCAATACAATTATAATTGTAACTCAAAAGGTAATATTCTGGATCTATGTTTTTGCAATTTGCCATTAGTTGTGACAACTTCTTTACCACTCATAAAGGAAGATATATATCATCCTGCATCAAATATTGAAATACCTGATTTTAGCATACAACCCTTTAAAAAACGTAAACATCCGCGTTTTAAGTTTTTTAAATGTAATTATGAGAAAATGAATAATTATTTTAGAAATATTGATTGGCGCTCAGAATTAAATGCCGTCGACACAATTAATGAAGCCGTAGATATTTTTACAGTAAATTACATGAATGTTTCTCCATTTACGTACCCATTAACATGTATTCCAACAACCGGCATTGTTGTCCTGTATGGTATTCTCCTACACTAATAAAAATCATTCGCGAAAAATGGCGCGCTCATTGTAATTGGAAAAATTACTGTAACCCAAGAGATTATGATGAATTTTCGCTTTTAAGAGCACGACAACACCGTATTCAACTTAATTGTTTTAACTTTTTTACAAAAAATGCTGAACAATATATTAGGTCCAATCCTAAACACTTTTTGAAATATGTCAGTTCGAGAAAAGGTTGTTCCAGTTACCCCAGAAAATTTACACTACGAGGTCAGATATATGACAAGGATGCAAGTATTTGCTCAGGTTTTAATAAATTTTTTCAAAATGTTTTTATTACATCATCATCAAGTAGCCAAACTCAGCCTCGTCACACATATGAGTATTCCAGTACGGAGTCATTATCCCGCATACATATTACTGGAGAAATATTTCTTAAATTCCTAAAATCACTTGATAAATCTAAGGGACCTGGAACCGATGGTGTTCGCCCTATTGTATTGATTTCATGTGCTGATAGCTTATCATTGCCTATTACAATTTTGTTTGGTCGTTCTCTCGATGAATGTATTTTCCCCGATTTATGGAAAAAAGCAAATATAATTCCCATACATAAAAGAGGACCAAAAACCTCAATTGAAAATTACCGTCCGATTTCAATTTTGAACACTATCAGTAAGTTTTTTGAAAAAAATGTTTACAGCTTCATATACCCCATTATAATCCGTGGTATTCCTGATACACAGCATGGCTTCATAAAAGGACGGTCTACTGTATCAAATTTGTCTCTGTTCTCCAATTATGTCCTCCTGCACATGGTAAATGGTGATCAGGTGGACGTGGTCTACACTGATTTTGAAAAAGCTTTCGATCATGTAGACCACGACCTCTTGCTCCACAAGCTCTATTTGCTTGGAATTCTAGGAGACCCACTCCACTGGGTGTGCTCCTACCTTTCCAATCGCTCTCAAGCTGTAGTGCTGGGTGGATAGATCAGTGGACAGACCCAACTATGTAACTGTTCCATCGGGTGTCCCTCAGGGATCGCACCTTGGCCCGATATTTTACAATGCGTACATCTTTGACATTGCCAACTGTTTTTCTTATTCTAATCACCTATTATATGCAGATGATAAAAAATATATCGGGCAGTTAATTTTATTGAAGATTGTAGATTGTTACAATACGATTTGGATAAACTGTTTTCTTATTATCAGCAAAACAAGATCTTCGTCAATATTAAAAATGTCAAAGTATAAGCTTTACGGGCAAGAAAAGTCCAATTGTCTTTTCTTATAACTTTAATAAACAAGTATTAACGCGAGTCAATGACGTACGCGATCTCGGCATTTGTTTTGACTCCAAGATGCTCCTCAATATGCACTATGATAATATAGCAAATAGAGCTTACCGTATGCTTGGATTTTTTTTAGAACCTGTCAACCGTTTAATGGTACTTTAGCATTGAAAACGTTATATTTTGCATACGTGAGAAGCATACTGGAGTACGCTAGTCCTATATGGTCGCCTTCATATGAAGTTTATAAGGCACGCTTGGAGCGTATTCAGAAAAAGTTTTTAAAATCTCTAAATTTCAGGTGCGACGGCACCACACACTCATTTATGTCTTATAGTGATAATTGTCGTAAATTTAATCTTCTCACGTTAGCGGAATGCCGTGAGATCTTAGACATGGGTTTTTGTTCGATATTTTACTCGCTCAACTTGATGGCCCTGCTCTGCTTTCATAAATATCCTTTAAAGTGCCCGGACGTAGGACTAGACATAAACCTTTATTCGGTGTTCCCTTACATCATACTAATTATGGCAAAAATTGTGTCCTTACCAGAATGGTAAGAATTTTTAACAGTAAATTTTCTCATATTGACCCATTTATCCATTCAAAAAATTTATTTAAGCGAAAGGTAGTACAGGCTTTGACAGGAGTAGACAATTAACCCTTATTGATTATGTTGGTAGCCTCTGTAGTTTTGTAAATCCGTAGTAACATCTCAAGTTATATGTCTTCAATTCGCTAATTGACACAAAAAAAATTTAATATAATGTATGTATGTGAATGTGTACATGAGTGTATTGTATGTATGTATATTTATATAAATGTTAGTATATGTATGTACTTGCCTATATGTATTTAATTACAATATGGTTATATGTATATGTGTATATGTGTGTGCTTACATATGTTAATATTATCCCATTAAAGCATAAATAATTTTCTAGGTCAGCCATGACAAACATTTTAAATTAAGAACTGTTTTTGATTAAAGGTTTTGTAATATTCTTTTTTTCAACTTTTCATACTTCTGATTTGTGCTAAATTGTGAAAAGTGGATGACTATTATTGACCCTGTGTAAAACATATTATATAAGATTTTTTTTCACAGAATGAAGACTGTTGTTATCCCTAATAAATTAAATAAAATAAAATATTATTATTACAGTAGTAGTAGGAGTGTTACAAACTAGGGAAATACGGGAAAATTGACACACACATATGTGTGTGTATATGTATATACTTGTATTTTGTTTTATAAATGTATATATACATATAGCATTTAGGTATATGCATGTCTGTATGTATGGATGTATGTATATGTTTTTATTTTCTTTATTTTATATTAAATATATTAATAATATAACATTTATTATGTGTACACACTAAATTTGCTTCTCTTTGAATCTGTCCAGTATCAGGCCTGCTGGAAGAAATTTCAATATGTAATAAGCAGTGCCTTTGTACAACATATATTTTTATTTTTCTTTTTAACATTACTTTGTGTGTACATAAATTGTTAAATAAATAAATAAGTAAATAAAAGATCTTGACTCTTCTGGTTCTGCTATTTGGTACTAAATGGCGCTAGTGGAACTTCGCTATGTAGCAGGCTTTAATTATGGCGCGTAACAGTAATTTTTAGTATTATTATGTTTACCTGTCACCGTATTCCTACGAAACGCATCATTAATTTAATTCTAAATCAATAATGGGCGGGATGGCTAAGGTCCTTTTTCGCAATCTGTAGCCTTGTGTTAAGCTACAAAGAAGATAAACAAGGTTATTGGATTCCCTCTTTGCCTTGGAGTGTCTTTGAGCTAGTACCATTCTCTTACCTATTTAACGCAAAGCAGCAACTTATCAACTATTTGTATTACGGTTAGAAAAGTAAAAGATCAATGTAGTTACAAACTGTAAGGTATTACATTAATCAGGAGAGACCAGGCATTTTTGCCTTTCTCATTTGGAATTATTGTTCAGTCTTCTGTTGTTATTTGTAATCCGATATAGTAACTATTAGCTGTAGCCGTAGGTGCGTAAATCATTTAAATATTATGGTGAACTATAATGAGGCTACACCAAATTGTATATAGTCTATGGTAACATGGACCTCGGACATACACATTTCACTTCGCGCTGCTCCAATGTAAATACACATTGGAGTGTGGAGTGTGAGAGTGAACTGCATATGTTTTTATTATTATGAATGATGTTTTCTTTCAAAGGCGTGGTACATCAGCCCTTGAACACGCAATTGACAATTTCGTTAATACTGACGGGGATTAAACTTAAGTTGCCATGAACTGTAAAGTTTATAGCTAGTGCTTAGCCTCTGATGTGTTCAAAATTACCAAAAGATGTCTTGGGAATTGAAGTCGAAAAATATAGACATTAAACATTGCAAGCAAGCCTCTAACTTACTTTATAATGGATATTAGAACGACTTTCAAAAATGAGAACAAAAACAGAGCTGTGAGACGTTTATAAGATAACATTGTTACATTTTATTTTATATTAAAATTTTCATATTGTTAATTAAGCTCAATATGCGTTGTATAGTTTTTACAACAAAACCTGTGTGTTAGTCCTTTGTAATTAACAGGCCATATTTGTAACAAATAATAAAGTTTTCCATGTCATGGTTTTCTCTCTATAAATTAGAGTCTATAAAACTGCTTCACCGAACATAAGTTCCTTCATAGGTAGGATTGTTGCCACAGTTGCCATGCTTGGCGTTAGGGTTGGCAAACGCATTTTTTATTATTTTTAGTTGTTATCAGTATGATACTGCTGACCATTTTCCGGTTTAGTTTCCCTCTGTCACCTCTTCGATACCCACGGGACGATAAGGGGTATTGGATATTCTTACAATGTGAGATAAACGCATAAATAATATAATACATCATCATCATCTTTATTACATCCCTTCACAAGTCCACTGCTGAATATTAGCCTCCTCCAAGGCACGCCAAAAGGAACAGTTCTCAGCCACCTGCATTCATCCATCTAGTAGGGAGACGCCCTACACTTCACCTGCCGATACGAAGCTGCTGCACCAGAACCTTTATACTATACCCATAGACACTTCAGTGTACTAATCCATTTATGCTATGTAGGTTACTCTGGTTCTACTGCGGATATCCTCATTTTTTTAGTCTATGACGTAGAGAAACCCCGAGCATAGCCCTCTCCATAGCTCGCTGAGCGACGTTGAGCTTCCAGCCAAAAGTTAAGAGCAGACCGGCAATATGCACTGGTTGTACAATCTCGCTTTGAAGTTTTGAGGTATGCCTAATAAGAAAATTGTCATAATCTCAAATGTGAAAGAAATTACATAATTTTATAAAATATATTAGAATCAAAATGTTTATTTGAAAATTCTTATAATTACTGTGGATGATTCCTAATAAATAGAGAGTATTTTATAACTGCCAATGATTTTTTTAATAGTCGGCTAATTTAAATGTAGTTCGTCACAATATTTGTGTCAGAGTGAGAGAACCACTTTAATGTATTGTAGCCAATAAGTTATGTGTTAAATTTTAAAATTTCTTACATTATGTACAATAAAACCTACATAGGTAACTTTCTTTTAAAATTTAAGGAAGTCCGTAACAGTATCATGAATACATGTTGTTTTTGTAAGTTTTTATTAAACTGAATTCCATTAATGTAAACATTCCAACGTTTGTGTTTAGTAGGATGATAATATTATTTTAGTTTCGGTCACGGCGGCAACTCTCAACAAAAAATAGCTATCTACGCAGAATAGGACAATAGGTACACAAGTGTTTGCGCAATCACCGGTGCATTCGCTGAACGGCAATCCACAGGACCAAGACCAAGGAGGTAAAACGCCGCTAATTTTCTCACTCCGAGCTGCTACAGAGAATGTTATTTAAACAAAAAAAGAACTATAAACCAATTTTCGATTCCACCTGGCATTGAAATTAGGACTAAATAATCAGTATTTGAATTAACGACCATTAGACAAATGAGATATTCTCCGACCGTACGCATGACAGATGGGTATGTGAATAACCTGGTACTGCGTTCCCCCACTATCAGGTACCGCTGACTTTTCCTTCAATGTTCATCATTTCTGAGAGAGTTAGAGAGCAATGAAAAATGAGCAAATGAGAAGCAAATATTAATAATTATGAACTCGAATTGATCGGTAAATAAATATTTTACTATTTATAAACTATAATTTAAACAATATAACTCACTGTTATTACTAAAATGAACTATGTTCTTTGTATCTGGATAGTGTTTTTTTTTTGTGAAACAAAATAATCGTTATTTTTTGTCTAAACAAAAAACTGATAGCAGATAGATAGAAATTATTTTTTTTTGCATGGTTGCATTTTCAGATTGTCCGCTCAACATTTTGCAAACTTTTGTTTGTATACATTGGCTTACTATTCAAAACTCGTATTTCGTTTACTTCCTCTCAGGCTTGCATTGTTTATTCGAGAGATATAGCTGTTTTACAGTTGTTCCGCAAACATTTTTTTCGATTTACTTATGGTTAGTTAGGTACGCTCTGCACTATTCTATTTTAGAAGTAAATACAATAATAATATAAAATTAGTATAGAGCGTTTAGTATACAGGCTATCTTTTAACGATAAAAATATATGATAAACATATAGTACAATATAGTATTTATAACGAATTAAAAATTACAATAAAAATAAACGAAAATTAATAACTTATTTATCATACAGTACTGCTCCCCGTGATGTCGTGCCAAGAAGGTTGACAGCGCTTCCTCGCTGAATATCTATACATAGCCTTTGATCAAGAAAAGAACCAGCCCTCTTATCACCAACAGCAAAGACCAGTGGTGGATACAGTTCTTTTAGAAACTTTACTGCACTTGGAACCCACAGACCGATAGTCTCTACAGCAAATGGCACGAATATGTAGTCATCTATCAGAGACTCATATTTGCACCACTTAGTTCAGCTGCCTCTGATACCACCCCGGCTCTAAATGAGATACCCGTGAAATGAGAGGCTGCCAAATGATCTACGCAAGTAGCATCCCATACTTGGGCTACCTCTCTCCCAAGAGATCAGTGTCATACCGTCGGGTCTCTTGCCATCGTCTCTAAATAGTGCACAATCAGAACAATTAAAGATTAGCCGTCTTTTATTGTAACTCCAAACGTCGCCGCATTCTTAAGAGCTTAGATTAGTTAGCATTACTGCTCCAATATAATTGACAGATTATATTAATCATCTATTTAATTTTTTATTTTCTTACATTCTAAGTACCTAATCCTACTTTAGCACCCTCTTTAGTATCTAAATCTCTGGGAGATGTTTTTGGCCTTAATTTTCTATAACAATATTTATTAGTCACCTCGATACGGCCAAAAAAATAAGTCATGTTATTTATACATATTATGAGATATAATGTTTTTAAATTTATGCGAATATACCAGGGTGGTCTGAAAATTTTCAAGATGAGTATATCACTCATCAATAAAATCTCATGAATATATTTGCTCATCTTTTGACAGTCACGCACCAAAATTTCAAACATTTGGGGCGCAAAGTTGTTATTTTACAGTCCTTTGAGTGATTCGATGTGAGTGTTCTTGTGAAAATGGCAAAAATTGATTAGATATCAATCTGTCATAACTTTTTCGTTTCTGAAAAGAAATACAGGCGTATTGCTTTTCAAAAACGCAAATCAAAGATGAGTTGGATTCTGCATCATTATTTACCAAAGTGAAATTTTGTGTAGCTTTATTTAAACGTGGCCGTGAGAGCTTGGAAGACGATGAACGTTCAAAACGTGCAGAAACTGTAACTACTGACGATAACGTCACTAAAGTTCATCAAATTGTGCTAGACGATCGCCGAATTAAAGTAAGATAGATATGAGAGGCTATGAAAGTGTCGAAAGAACGTGTTTGTTACGTATTAAATCAAGACTTAGGCATGAAAAATCTAGAAAAGGCAGAGAAGTCAGCGCGTTGGGTGCCGCGTTTGCTCAAGTTAGACGAAAAACGTGTTCGAATGAACATTTTCAATGCTTTATTGGAGCAGTTGGCGCCGAATAATTACTGTAGATGAAACTAGGATACACCATTATACGCCCGAAACAAAAATGGTACAGTCAAAAAAATGGACTGCAAATGGGAAAACAGCTCCAAACAAAGTAAAAACTATTTTTTCGTCTGAGAAAGTGTGGCGACTGTTTTTTTTTTTTTTTGATAGTCATAGAGATATTTTATAGATTATAAAAAACATTATAGGAACATACTACGCATCATTACTTGATAAACTGAAGGCCGACATTGCAGAAAATGGCCACATTTACAGAAAACGAAAATCCTGTTTCACCATGATAACAGGCCGTCTCACAACTTAGCGGTTGTCTTGGCGAAAATTGTAGGTACATAGAAGAATTTTTGAAATTTTTGTTTATGATGTATTTCTTTATCAATATTGAAACCAAAAATATTTATTTTGCGTTTGTCTGTATTTTGTATAGTAGTGTATAGGCTTTGAAACTTCTAAATGGATTTTAATGAAACTTGGTTTGGTTATAGCTTGTATTCTCGATCTAATAAATTTTAAAATATTTTTCCATCATCATTATCATCATCATTACAGCCCTTTACAAGTCCACTGCTGAACATAGGCCTCCCCCAAGGTATGCCAAAAAGCACGGTCCTGAGCCACCTGCATCCATCGACTTCCTGCATGTCTTACCAGGTCGTCACTCCATCTAGTGGGGGGTCGCCCCACGCTTCGTGTACCGGTACGAGGCTGCCACTCGAGAACCTTTTTTCCCCAACGGTTGTCGGTTCTTCGAGCTATATGGCCGGCCCATTACCACTTCAGCTTACTAATCCGTTGGGCTATGTCGGTCACTCTGGTTCTACTGCGGATATCCTCATTTCTAAGTTTATCACGCAGAGAAACTCCGAGCATAGCCCTCTCTATAGCTCGCTGAGCGACTTTGAGCGTCCTCATACGGCCAGCAGTGAAGGATCACGTCTCAGTTCCATATGTCATCACTGGCAACACGCACTGGTTGTACAACTTAGTTTTCAGGTTTTGATGTATACCTGACGAGAAGATGCGTTGTAATTTCCCGAACGCTGCCCAGCCGAGTTGAATCCGTCGATTGACCTCTCGGTCGAAGTTGGACTTACCTAGCCGGACTATTTGTCCCAGGTAAACGTACTCGTCAACAACTTCGAGCTTAGTGCTCCCAACAACTACCGGCATAGGTGTGACATGGACATTATACATGATCTTTGTTATGTCCATGTTCACCTTAAGACCTATCCGTTGGGAGACACCATTGAGGTCATTGAGCATAGTGCTTAAGTCCTCCAGCGATTCTGCCATAAGAACTATATCGTCGACAAATCGGAGGTGAGTGATGTACTCGCCATTGATGTTAATACCGTATCCTTTTCAGTCCAGTAGCTTGAAAACATCTTCCAATGCAGCGGTGAAGAGTTTCGGGGAAATAACGTCACCCTGTCTTACACCTCGCTATTATTTATAATATTTTTCCAATAACAATCAATTGTGAGTTACGCCTATTGTACAATTATATTTATATATAATCTAAATAAAAAGTACAAAAGAATTAAAATAAATCATTACGAAAAGTGATAAAGTGAATCAATTTAATTCACGCTTTGTTTTTGCGCACTATTGCGCTTGAACGCCTGGCGTCGACAAGAAAGTACTGAATAGGAACCACGGAAATAATACTTCCGGATAGGAACCGTAAAGTGATGAAAGCGGTGCGCGGAAGCGAGACAGAGGAACTTAAGTAAACTGAGAAACTATGGCTGCCAGTCGTTAACGGTTGCTTCACAGCTGTACTATGACTGTAGTACGAATGGGATGGCTCGACCGGAAAGAAACCACGTTACCACAGAATACTAGAATAAAATAGCAGTTTAATGCTGGCGCGTTTCATATGGTGAATATAGACAACTGGAGACCCGTTTTTAATTGAAACGGGTCATTCCATTTTTTTATATAAAATACTAGCAATGCCATAATGATTACTAACATTCCCTTTAACCACTCGTGGTAAGCTTAAATTGCTTGTGTTACGAGTGGTTCACGCCAGTAGTCGAATGGTGGATCGAACCCACGACCTTTTGAGTTCGCGGTCCGGACCCTGCCATACTTTACTGTCACTTTTTAGTTGTCAGGCTTAATACCACATTTGCATTTTGATTCTTAAACATTCACTTAATAATAGGTGCATTGTGTGCTAGTTTATCACTTTATAAAAAAAATTACTTATCCTCTTGAATTTTTTAAAAGCTTGACAATTAACACGTTAACTGCCATTAAAAAAGTGCACATTTTCCGTTTAGGCCATGGGGGACAATGTTGAGCGACACTGAAGTTTTCCATTCAAGCCGCGTCTGACAATGCTGACCGCGTGTCAGGCCTGTGTTCAAAATTCTCTATTGCGACAACGTACAGCAGTATCAAGATAATTCTCTAATAATGTGACCTGCGTGGCCCTCTAGTTTATCCTAAATAGATTGGTTTTCACAAGGGGGCTTAACTTAGAAATAAATATTGATTTTTCAAACGCTTGAATAATTTAAATCACTAATAAGGTTTTATAATATTATAATAAAATAAAATAACGTTTAGCGTTTTTTAGATAAAATAACTTTTTATTAAAATAAAATAAAAAGACATTAAACCCGTATCAATAGAGCCTCTCTCTCAATGGGAATCAAATTGAACTTACACAATTAAAATAGGAAATCCTCAAAAAGCTTAAATGTAGGCAAGAAAGTAGGTACCCACATAATTCTTTTTCGCTGATGGACTTTTGTGAAACATTCAACACAAAGATAGAGTTCATCAGGACAGTTAGCACAAAAGGTGTTAACTTTTTTAGTTTTGTTTTTAGCGATTAAACGTCTTTGGGAAGCCACCATATTCTTATAGCATTGTTGGCACGCACGGCGAGTTTTACTTGAAGGTCCTTCCTTTTTCTTCAATTGGTGCTTTACTCTTCTCGTTCTTTGATTTGATGAAGTATCATCAGTATCGAAACCTACAGATTTCTTTTCTAAATTCAAGTACTGATATCTTCTTCTGGGCCCCGCTCTGATAAAGAATTAAAGCATTTACCATAGCTGTATTTAAAAATAAATCTATGCCAAGTTTTTTGTTCCATTTGATGCTTTTCCTCAGAGGAGTTTGATATGCTGTCATTTGGTCGGATAAATCAACTGCACTCTTAGCCTTGTTATAATCAAGAACGATTTTAGGCTTAGATGTTTGTTTGTGATGTTTTATGACAGTTTGAAAACGCACAGAATGTTTTGTTGAGAGAACCAATATATCTCGCTTATCCCTCCATCTCAATACAGTGATTACATCATTGCTCTCTTTTGCTATATATTGCCCTTTCTTCAATTTTTTTGATACAATTTCTTTGGGAAAATGCTTGCGATTCTTTCTCAAAGTGCCAACCAAATGCGTCTCGTTCTTCAAAAGTTCTCTTGCTAATCCAACGCTTGTGTACCAATTGTCGGTATACAGAGTATGTCCTTTATTTAGTAAATCATCGCACAGCGCCATAACAATCTTGGTAGGCGTAGTATTAACGTCATCGTTCTGTTTTCCACCGTAAATGCTAATTTTGTATGTGTATGCAGGCAAGGTACATAGTTTAAATAACTTAATCCCATACTTATGGCATTTTTGCTTGTTATATTACCGGAATATAATTCGCCCGCGAAAAGGAACAAAATCTATTGCGAGACATAATGGTTCGCGGAAACCGCTGTCTAATGATTTTATCTGTGGTTCAGTAATCAGCTATTTTCGGAATCCTAACTATACCCATGTATAAAATCAGCCCAAGGAATTTTTTCATTTCAATCAGGTTAGTAGGGAACCAACCGCGAATGCGCGCTGCTTTCGAAGCTTCATTAGACATTGTTATTCTACTCAAGGAGTAGGCATTAGTGTGTGGCCGTGTGGAAGGAAAAGGGAAAATCTCCCGCCGGGCAAGTTGTTATGCCCGGGGAGCGGCCGACACTCCGAGTGATAGTTCGGAGAAGTTCTATATATGCTGTTTATGATTCGGAATGTTGATAGCGTGATTTAGGCTTCGGTGTATTTCGCTTGCGACGCGACGACAGCGCCACCACATCACCCCCCTGCTCAGACCGGAGGTCGATAGTGCAGTTCGATTGCCGGTGTGTCCTTTTAATGCCGGTGGGGAATGCATGCTGTGTGCGTAAGGGCAAGTGACACCGGTGCGAATGATATGCCGATGTGTAATGCATGCCGTACTACGCACTGGCAAGTGATGCCGGTGAGAACGATGTGCTGGAGCAAGTGCCAGAAGTCTGCCTTATAAATCTGCGGTGAGTCGAGATGAAGACAAGTTGGACTGGCTTGCAGTAACTGAAGACTGCAGAAGACGATTCTCAGTAGTGAATGGTAGGGGTTCTTGAGGATAATGACAAAGGCTGAAAGTTGTAGTTTCCGAAGGTTGTTGGTTGCGTGCTCAGATCACGTCGGGGTCACCACTGTGGCCGTGAAAGGAAAAGGGGAAATCTCCCGCCGGGCAAGGTGTTCTGCCCGGGGAGCGGCCAACACTCCGAGTGATAGTTCGGAGAAGTTCTATATATACTGTTTATGATTCGGAATGTTGATAGCGTGATTTAGGCTTCGGTGTGTTTCGCTTGCAGCGCGACGACAGCGCCGCCACAAGTGCATAAAACAATTTTATTTTAGACCTCGTCTGTCACCAAAAGCGCAAAAAAATCAGCTGGGCATTTGTTTGTCATGGCCATGCGTAAGCTGAGCTGCATTCCAGGATACTCAGTAAAAGCAATAACTGTGCGCTGATTACCTTCAGAATCAGTCCACGTCGAAGGCGGCGAACGTCTGTCTAAGTCTTGGATGGCACGATTGGTTTCAGCATCACTGTCTTCGCTATCAGATGGTATGACCCGACGTCGCTTCGAATGAGTAGGCTGAATATTATTTTCTTCGTCGGAACTTAAATGGAGACTTCTATTCAACAAATCGAACTCGATATTTTCGATCTGTGTTATGTCTTCTTGCGATACGTCGAAGTCGTCAAAACTATCCGTATTGTCTACAACAGTTATAGTAAAAAACCTCGTAAACAATCAGTCGAATTCACAACGTCATATGCACGTCACTAATCGGAAATCACGAATGAGAGCGCAGCGAGACACTAGCGGCGGATGCGCGGGGAGTGCGTCGTAGGCGGCGGTGGGGCGGCAACATGACCGCGCGGCTCTATTTAACGGGTTTTCGATATTACGTCTGCTGAGGCCACGGGGGTCAATGTTGTGCGATGCGTAATAACTAATAATATAGGGTCAAAATCATTGTTAATTAATTATAACACGTTATTTAAGCATATAATTTGGCTAAATAATGAATAAAAACAATCTGTGAAAAATGATAAAAATGAGGATTTTTACTTCGCTTGATAGCGTATGAAAGCATCGCACAACATTGACCGCATTGGCAGTGAACGTGTTAAGCACATGAACAAACGTTACGGATTGCGGATGTGGATCTTACTACCAGGATAGCTGTTATTTGCTTTATCATGGTTGGTTGAGCAGCGGGCCTATTCCCCGGTCGAGCCTTTACCCTAGTACGCGAGATGTTTCACTATGTGGACTGTATACGCGGATGATGCCTAAACTAGATAGCGGATTTGGCAAGTGGTTTCCTAGCAATGCACTCGCTCTTCGAAAAAAAACCATTGCTTGCCAAGGGTTATGAAGGAACCCCTGCTTGACCACATTAGGAGGAATGACTTGGGGCGGATGAACTAATAAAACACAAATTTCAAGCAGGGTAATGTAAATAAGGAATCACACTTACCGGGGCGTTACTTCGATGCGGCTTGGACGCTTTGCTGCTGCGTTGCGACTTCTGGCGGATCTCCTGGGGCCCCAGAAATGCGCTCCTGGTTGATAGTGTGATGGAAGAGAGCGGTGCGCGACTATATCTCACACGAGGTGAGGCGGTTACTCCTGGAGCTCGACTGCTCTAGGTTAATGCGGTTGAACTAGCGGTGCGCATGGGCAAAGCCCTCTAGGACACGACTGTCCTAGGCGGTGTGGTTCCAACTGGCGGCCGAAGGGCAGACAGCGCGCGAGTGCCGCGTGCTAGCTTATATTACTTCGGTCCTTCTTTCAAGGCGTCTTGGAGAGGCGCGCTTCTTATTGGTTGCAAATCACGCGATATTCTAAAATCATCTTCTTTCCCCTCTCATCCCACCACCCCGGTGTGTCGGAGGGACAACAGGTGAAGGAAAGTTCGAAGGAAGGACAAATCTTGGCAAGCATACCGTCGAATAAAATAAAATTACGAATGGTTTTCCGCGCAACCAATGATTGAGCGATGAAAAACTTTTAAAGGCAGCTACAAATTTTGTTTCTGCTGCCTTTCTAATCTAGAGATATTTACTATATATCTAGATTATCTTTGTTTCATGTTTACGACTGAGTTCTTATAAATGTGTGATATAAATATAAGGAAAATAGAGAACTAATGGAATATTATCGGCCCATTTCACTTATTCCCGTAATTTCAAAAATATTTGAGAAATATATATATATATATATATATATATATATATATATATATATATATATATATATATATATATATATATATATATATATATATAAGGAAATATATAAATTTATTGAAAAATATAACATTTTATGTGAGGAACAAAAAGGATTTAGACCACATAGGACAATCAATATGGCCATATATGACTTTATATACAATATTATTAACAATATCGATAAACGTAGACATGTCTGTGGCATATTTTGCGACATGACAAAGGCATTTGATTATGTAAATTACGCTACTCTTTTAGAAAAACTTGAAGCCTATGGCATTAGAGGCAATGTTCTTACTTAAAGAATAGAATACAAATAACTGAAATTAATCAAATTAATATAGCAAATAAGAAGGAAGAGATATTTCAATCGTCAAAGCGCGAAGTTAAATTTGAAGTACCACAGGGGAGTGTGCTGGGTCCTTTTATATTTATATTGTACATCAATGACTTACCTAAATGCATTGAGCAACCAGTAACACTATTTGCGGATGATACCACAGTGACAATACCATGTAAAAGTGTAGAGACCTACGAAAATGACATTAATAACTCCTTAAAATTAGTTGTAAACTGGTTGGACGAAAACAATTTAAAAATAAACTTAAATAAAACAAAAATTATCCATTTCAGTCAACGGATTCCTAGCATGAGCCTAAATGTACACTACAATAATGATGTTGTAAAAGAAGTTGAAACTGCAAGGTTCCTGGGTCTCGAAATAGATAAACATCTTAACTGGAAAGCACACATTAATACTTTATGTAAAAAAATTAGTAAAACCGCATATGCTTTACATAATTTGTTTTCAATAGTATACACGGATGCACTCCTCACTGCTTACTACGGCTTAGCAGAATCCCACCTCCGATATGGAATAATATTTTGGGGTAACTCAACCGAAAAATAATCAGCGTTTAAGGCTCAAAAAAGATGCATAAGGGCGATGTTTAAGCTCAAAACTAACAATAGTTGCATGCCATATTTTAAACAGTATAAAATACTGACATTACCTTGCTTATACATACTAGAAGTAGCAGTGTTTGTTAAATTGCATCCGAAACGTTTCCGACCAAGTAGTTCCACGTAATAGACGCGACAATACCCTTTTATGTCATCAATCCGCTAAGACAGCACTAATGCGCAAAAGTATATACTGCATGGCTCCAGTCATATATGATAAAATACCAAAATGTTGGAAAGAATTGCCGCTATCGATATTTAAAAAAAGGCTTCGTAGCTTCTTGACAGTTAAAGCATACTATAGCGTAACAGAATTCTTGACTGAAAAAAATTTTTCATTTTGAGATTAAGACTATATAATGTTAAAAAATATATTAAATTATGTTTGTTTTTGTGCTATTATTTTATTTTGTTATAGCTGTTTACGTGATAAGTTTATATTTCTGAATATTTTGCATGCCTACTGGTAAAATATGGCTGAACTCACTACCTAAATTTCCATGTACTGTACCCATATTTGCAAAATAAATTATCTTTATCTTTATCTTTAAATCACATTCAAAAATAAATAAATGGTATACAAGTTCAATCAACAGTTTTTCATGTTTAATTATAAAATAAATTTTATATTATTCAATCATAAAATAATTGTAAAACCACGCGGCAGTTTTTGCTGCCGCACGTATGAGCCAGCTTGAGCCGGGGTAGTACCACGACCTCACAGAATACCGGCATGAAGTGGGAGCTCTGCTTCCGCGTTTCCTCTAATGAGTGTAGGTAGCCGGAGGCCCAATTTTCCAGGAGGGTACCAGTACCATTGGAAAATCCCTCGCTGAGCATCCACGACCAAGCTTCTCCACTCCTGAGCGACTTCACATGAACCTAAGGGCCGTCCACTACCATCTCGAGATGGCGAAGCTAGCTATACTCTTTCTAAACGAGACGCAGGTGTCCTGGTTGATACTTCATATTTCTCATACCCGGGGTACAAACTGGAACAATCCTTTGTGCTTCGGGCTGGAGTATGCACAAACGTTAGGTAGGACATCTGTCCTCGACGCCTCGGCAGTTTTGAAGGTTTAGACCTGTCCATCCTTTGGCTACGCGTAGACAGCCACGACCATCCGCTCGTCTACGGGTGCCTTTATAGGTCCCATAACAGTAACGCTGAAACAGACCGACTCATCGACACGTCCAAATGGCTACAGATTCCTTGCTACAGCAGATCCCCTCCACAGATATCGTGATCCTCGGTGATTTTTACGACCACTTCGTCGAATGGCTTTCTTTACGCTTAGCCGATCATGCGGGGAGGTCTGTTCATGATTTTGCCTTGGCATATGGTCTGACACAACTGGTTACTTCGCTAACTCGGATTTCAGATATGAAGGATCATGCATCATCCCTGTCGGACCTTCTGCGGACCTCTCATCCGGACAGATATCAAGTCTCCGTCGACGCCCCTCTTGGCTCCTCGAACCATTGTGTAGTCCGGAATGTGGTGTCACTCACGCCAAAATCGCGGTTGCATTCTGCATGCTGCCGCTGGATGTGGTCGGCCGTTTGGGATAGAATGCGGTCTTTCCTGCATCCTGCTCTTGGGGATGGGTTTGCTTCTGGCCGGATGATCCCAAAGCTGATTCTGTCGCTGATGTGGTATTTCAGGGTATGGAACTTTTTATTTCTTCCTCTGTATTGCCCACCATAGGCAGATCTCAGCCATGGTTTATTCGGTTCTATAAAATAGCATCATGTTATAAGCAGGAGTGATACCGGGCTCGGACTGACACATCAACGTCCTGGAATGTAA
Source organism: Parnassius smintheus behrii (assembly GCA_036936625.1). Classification (NCBI taxonomy): domain Eukaryota; kingdom Metazoa; phylum Arthropoda; class Insecta; order Lepidoptera; family Papilionidae; genus Parnassius; species Parnassius smintheus. Next base: position 22,089,762 of record JAUPFT010000006.1, on the reverse strand, counting down.
ACAACAGCGCCTTAAAAAAGAAGTATAATTCCGCCTACAGATCCTTCAAAAGAGTCATTTTTAAGGTAAAGACAGAGCATATAAGCAGAAATGGCGAAAAGCTAGTTTGCCTTCATTCTGGAGCCCGTGCATTCTCGTCTCTCGCCAGGGCTGTCCAAGAAAATTTCTGTCAGCAATCTCTTCCATCTCTGTATAGGGAGAAAGACTTACTGGCCTATGCCGCAAAGGACAAAGCCGATTTTCTAGGCTCTTTCGTTGCGTTCAACTCGACTCTCAACGACGGGGGGAGCATACCGCCAACCATCACGCGGTGTCGATGCTCCATGCCAGATGTAATGTTCACACAGCATTCTGTTCGTAAAGCACTCCTTTCCCTGGACATCTTCAAGTCGACTATCTACTAAAGAAAGGCGATCGCTCAGATCCGTCTAACTATAGGCCTTTCGCCATCACCTCCTTGTTCTCTACAATAATGGAATCCATTATAAACTGAACGCTCATGTGGTACCTTGAGAATCACTAGCTGATTAGTAACCGCCAATACGGTTTTCATCGGATTCAATCAGCTAGTGATCTTTTGGTTCACCGGACTCATAAATAACCGGAGACAGTAAAGTCCAAGGGGGAGGCATTGACCGTTAGTTTGGACATTGCAAAGGCCTTCGATCAGGTTTGGCACAAAGTGATTTTTTTAAGATCCCTTCCTAAGGGGGGCTTCCTAAGAAATCACGAGATTCCTTGTAGATTTGACCATCAAGATCATTGCATACGTTGCATGCTCTGATTACAAGCTTATTAATGCTGACTTTCCACAAGACTGTGTGCTATCACCCACGCTGTCTCTTCTGCAATAATATATTGCAAGGCAGTAACATTGATTGCTATGCGGATGACGGCACTGATGATGCTCTTTACACCGGCCGTACCAGATTCTTTTGGGAAACGTCGCCCAGTACCGGGTAAGACTTGTGTCTAAAGTCAAATCTTTGCTGAACAAAGTTTTGGATTGGGGCGACTAAATCTAGTCTGGTTTAATCCTCAGAAGGCATAAGTTCGCACGTTTACCGCTTAAAAGAACCCCTTTATCGTATCTCTTTAGTTTCAAGGCACTCTCCTTGTTGTCTCAGCCAGTATTGGAATCCTTGGTGTAGACATAATGAGTGATGAGCAGTTTCGTAGTCACTTGAAAGAGAAGGCCAAACTGGCCTCTAAAAAGTTTGCCAAGCACAGCAGGGTGGGATAGTATTTCACGATGGCACACCGCCAGCAACTTTACAAGGCACAGGTTCAGCTGTTCCCACCTCTGGGCTGGGGCTCCCCTGTGCCAACTCCTTCCACTTAACTGCTTCCAGCACAGAGCGGCTCAAATCGTCGACGACCGAGTGCATTACGATCGGCTCGATTTACTGACCTTTTGAGAGATTTTCTTTTACATCTACCACAGGGTGTGTTATGAGGAATTGTTCATATTAATTTCAGCTGCCAAATTTCATGAACGCACATCGCGGCAAATCTCCTGATACCATCCTCACCATCTTAATGCTTTGTGGTCCACCACTGTACGTCTTACTAGGAATTTTCTTCTGCGTACTCTGTGGAATGGTTTGCCACGGGCGATTTTCCGGACCAATACGAGTCAAGGACCTTCAATAAAAGAGCTTTTTCAACCTGCCTCCAAAAAAAGGCAGGCAACTCATATGCAGTTCCCCTGGTGTTGCAGTTGTTCATGGCCGTCGGTTGGCACTTAACATCAGATGAGCCATAAAAAGTCACAACTTTACGAATGGCCACGTGAACGAAGTTGCATATGAAGAAATTACAGCTAGTTAAAAAATCGCCATGAAGTAAATAAAAGAAATATAAAATTGAAAGTACATTTTACTTAGTATAAGAAAAGAAAAAGCATACTATAAATCCAATTATTTATTTAAAAATATTTTACGGGTTGCCGCACATTAGTAAATAAATCAAATTAATAAAAAAAATAATAAATAACCTAAATTAATAAATAATACATGCATTAATCATTAATTTAGGTCACTTAAAAACAATAGTAGATATTTATTAGTTACGCACAAATGTATAACTTCCGTACTTCTGCTTATACATCATTTTCATAATTCCTTTACAAAAAAATCTGTGTTAGAACAACTTGTATTGGGTTGGTTTCTTAAAGCCATAGCATAAGATTAGAGTGTTGTACAGCTAACTTTCCCTTACATTTATTCTCGCACTCATTTTGTAAACTGCAGACCCACTGAAGATACATTTCAAATTGGGGGGTTCATTAATAGTAATTTTAATTATATTTTTTGCGTGGAAAATGGGAAAAGCTAAACTGCATTTTAGATGTATTTTCTATATTTTTTAACCAAACATTGGGAAATAGTATTGAGATAACTTACTTAGTTATATATAATAGCGAAATGCTTAGTTAAAACAATCTGCTATAAAATAAATATTGAGCAAATCATAAGTGGTAATTACACGTTTCTTTACGTTGCGTTGCTGGTAATTTAGAAAAAAAACCAAACTATTTGGTTTGTCGTTTAAATATAAGTATCCTCAACAGAAAAAAAAACAAATGTATTATTTTCTCTCAAAACACATAGTAAATATATCTGCAGAAGATTTCGTTTTCAATTCGTGGACAACGTTTCAACTTTCTTTTCGCCATTTGTTTGGTTGTACTTAAAAGAAAACTTTAGTTCAAGGCGAATATTTTCCTTGATTCACGTCGCATAACTTTGTGCAGAATACTTGGCTTTGATCCAATTTCATTTTTCTGAATGCTTCGTTTTATTATTTTATTTGTGTTGTTGGTAATTTTATGCAATTCTTACTGTATGTGCATGACAATTTATCTTTAAAAAATTAAAATGTTTAAAATATCCATTCTAGATTTATCTAGATTTTGAATTAATTGACAATCAAACGATATTCATAATTGAATCTCTATATATTATTGAATATACGAAACATTCTTGCCCAACAGTCGTTTAAAAATTCATAGGGTCCGTATCTCATTAATGTTTTCAGCCGTATGCGTTAATTCGATTGTGATTTTTTTTACGAAAATGTATTTCCCTAATAATAAAATACTGCCTAAGCTACTATGAATAAACATAATCACAACATTAAGCTTTACTGTTACAAGTTTTATAAGGATACATTTTAACTCCTTAAAGGTAATAGAGGGCTAAATGCAGTAGCTGCATTTTTTTTATAGAATTAGTGTGACAAACGAGCACATAGTTCGCCTACTGGTAAGTGGATGCTGTGACAAAATACACATCATGTGTTGTCATCAGTGAGGCTTAAGATGGAATGCCCCACTTTCAATAAAATGGGTCTCTGGTTCTCTGCCCTCACTATACGAAACACAACATTAAGCTGCTATTTACCGCTGGTATTCGTGAGGGCGTGGTTTCACCCCGGTTGACTGACCCATTTGTGCTTTATCGTATGGAAAACGTACTACTTAGTCACATACTTGTATTTGAATAATTTTAGAAAGCGTATCTTATTCTTATTTTTTAAAACGCTTTATATCAGTTTGTAATATGATAATGTAATTGATTGTCATAATAACTTAATCCTTAATGATTCCAGATGTTTTTAGAAATATTTTAGATGTATTACATCCCCCCCCACTAGATGGAGTGATGACCTGTAAGGCATGCAGAAAGTCAATGGATTCAGGTGGCTCAGGAACGTGTTTTGTGGTATTTTTTATAGGATGGGGTGACAAACGAGCACACAGTCCACCTGATGGTAAGTAGTTGCTGTGGCCTATAGACATCTTCATCCATCCTCGATTACGAATCAAAATGCAGATACGTTGTCATCCGCAGTAGATATTCTTGTAACATAGGCCATGTTTAGCAGTGGACTTGTGAAGGTCTGTAATGATGATGATGATGATTACAAACCCATGAAAATACAATACTTTCATGACTACGACCTGGTATTCTCTCTAAAGTTATTGCAACTCATTCCCAACGCGTGTTGCTATATTAATCTATAGAACAAGATATTAATATGCTTGGAATCTGTTTATGTTTCAATAATAATGAAGTGTTAATATAACTTTCTCATTTATAATCTGTTGGGCTGTATCAATAAATAAATAATGATTATTTTATAATATACATTAAATATGGTATATTGAATAAATAAAACATAATAATATATTTTTAATTCATTCATTTTACTATATTTGCACGTGCACCAGAAAATATAGTACTTAAACTCACACATACACGATACAGAAATTATTGCAATAGTTTATTAAAAAAGCTTAAAAGAGAGTATGAGAAAACACAATTAGAATTAGCGGGTAAAGACAGTAAAAAGTGTGGGAAGCCATTAAAACTATTACACACACATCTAAACAGAAATCATCGTATCAGGAATTACTGAAAACTGACTGTATTACAGACTCCTTAAATAGTATTAATAATTTCTTTGCAACTGTTGGGAAAAACATCGCAGAAAAAAATATTGTAGAAAAACAAGAATTATCACAAATTAACCTTGATACAACAAGAGAATCGTTTGTATTATTATCTACTGATGTGGACGAAGTAGAACGCATTATAATAAATTTAAAATCAAAATGTACAGTTGGTTGGGACAAAATCTCTAATAACTTTCTGAAAACTTTTCGACATATCCTAATCCCACCATTAACTTATCTATCTATATTATCTTTAATTCATGTTTCTATATATATTATCTTTAATTCATGTTTCGCGAACGGAATATTCCCCAATTATTTTAAAAAATCCATAATTCACCCCATATATAAATCTGGAGATAGAGACCGTGTGAATAATTATAGGCCTATTTCTATACTTCCTTCTATTGCAAAAGTATTGGAAAATCTTATTAATATCAGACTTGTAAAATACCTAGAGAACTTTAATATTCTATCAAACTGTCAATTCGGGTTTAAATCCGGAAAATCTACCAATGATGCAGTACACGAATTAACCGATAATATCATCAAAAATCTAGACAAAGGCAATAAAACGGTAGGGATTTTTCTGGACCTTGCCAAAGCGTTCGACACGGTCTCTGTCCCCGTTCTGCTAAGGAAACTTGAAAAAATTGGTATACGGGGTACACAACTAAAAATATTTGAAAGCTATCTAACTGGAAGACAACAGTGTGTTACAATAAATAACCAGTATAGTTCTGATGTACCTGTTAGCTACAGAGTTCCTCAGGGGAGTATTCTGGGCCGAATTCTATTTCTAGTTTACATAAATGACCTCTTAAAACTTAAATCCTTCCATGGCAAAATCATATCATATGCTGATGACACAGCATTCCTATTCTCAGCAAGTACATGGAAGGAGGCTTTTGATAACGCTCAAACTGGAATTGATGTTGTCTCAGTATGGTTACGTAGTAACCACCTATCTCTTAATATTGAAAAAACTAAATATATTACCTTTTCCATGACAAGTGATCCTCAATCAACTATCAACTATAGGTTAACTGCTCACATTTGTTTAAATTTAATAAAACCTTTAGGATGACCGTGTACCTGCCCATCTTTATCCAAAACCAACTGTGTTAAGTATTTAGGTATTCTTATTGATAATCAACTGAATTTTAAAGATCATTTAGAAGTTTTAACGTCCCGAGTTCGAAAACTTATTTATGTCTTTAAAATTCTGAGGCATGTAGCTAAACCTGAACTAGTGAAACAAATATACACTGCATTGTGTCAATCCATTATAACTTACGGTATAACAATATGGAGCGGAGCCCCAAAAACTACTTTAGCTCCACTGAAAAGAGCTCAGAGAGCTGTTTTAAAGGTTTGTACTTTTCTACCCATTCTCTATCCAACATATGAACTATATAAACACTGCCAAGTATTAACAGTCCGACAATTATACATTTATCTGACGATTTTAAAGCAACATGGTTATTAATTTTTACCTCATTTCAATTAATAAACAGAAGATCCGATAAAGCGTGCCTTACTACTACCTTTAAACATTGGTATGCTCATAAATATTTTTGTTTTCTTGGTCCATTCTTGTACAACAATATAAATAAGCAACTAAATTTATACATTTTAAATAAGAATCAATGTAAAAAAAGCCTATTCAAATGGCTTCAAAAACTAGATTATGATGATTATTATTGAAATCCTTAAATAACTGATTTACTTCTATAACGTATAATTAATATACCATTAAATTATATTTTCTTATTATAATTATTACTTTAATGTATACTACTCACCCTCTCCCTCGCATACACACTAACACACACACACACACACACACACACACACACACACACACACACACACACACACACACATACACTAGCACGCGCCCACATACGAGAGGAACAATTTACACACAACAATATATTTAGTTATATATGTAGATTTAATTTTCATACTTTATATAATATTATTGTTTGATATAATATGTTTACGTAACTTTCTTAATCAGAAAGATTTCTGTTAAATTGTCTCATAAGAAAGAGCACTGTTGCCTGAGATACAAGCTTATTGCTTAGTTCAGGCGCAGATGCAAATTTATATTGTTAAAATTTTTCCTGAATAAAGAAATTATTATTATTATTATATAATATATCATATTATAAAGTCTTAGCCACACATTTTCAGAGTGGTAGAGCCTTGCTGCATTTATATTAGTAGTATAATTGTAGCACGAATGGGTCGGCTCGACCGGGGAAGGACCACGCTCTCACAGAATACCAGCGTGAAATAGTAGCTTAATGCTGCAGTGTTTCGTATGGATAGTGTAGAGAACCGGAGACCCTTTTTACTGGAAACGAGGCACTCCATCTTAGTCCTCAAGGGTGACAACGCATCTGCATTTTTTTTATTGAAGAAGGGGCAAACGAGCATGCGGCTCGCCTGATGTTAAGTGACTACCGCCGCCCGTGATCAACCGCAACACCAGGAGAATTGCGGGTGCGTTGCCGGCCCTTTAGAAAGGAGTAAGCTCTTTTCTTGAAGGTCCCCAGGTCGTATCGGTCCGGAAAAATCGCCGGTGGTAAACCATTCCACAGAGAGGTTGTACGTGGAAGAAAACTCCTTGTGAAACGTACAGTGGTGGACCGCCAAGCATTCAGAGGGTGTGGATGGTATCAGGACGTTTGCCGTGTAGTGCGTTCACGAAATTTGGCGGCTGAGATTAATCCGAACAATTCCTCAGAGCACTCCCCGTGATAGATGCGATAAAATACGCAAAGAGATGCAACATCTCTTCGCAGCGCCAGTGAATCGAGCCGATCGGAAAGCACTCGGTCGTCGACGATTCGAGCCGCTCTGCGCTGGATGCGGTCAAGTGGAGGGAGCTGGTACTGGGGAGCCCCAGCCCAGAGATGGGAACAGCATTCCATGTGCGGCCGAAACTGCGCCTTGTAAAGTTGCAGGCGGTGTGCCGGCATGAAATACTGTCCCGCTCTGCTGAGCACGCCAAGCTTTTTAGAGGGCAATTTGGCCTTCCCTTCCAAGTGACCACGAAACTGCACGTCACTCGATATGTCGACGCCGAGGATTCCGATACTGGCTGAGGCAACAATGGGAGTGCCTTGAAACTGAGGGGATACGACAAAGAGGTTCTTTTTAGCGGTTAACGCGCAAACTTGTGTCTTCTGGGGGTTAAACTGGACTAGATTTAGTCGCCCCCAATCCGAGACTCTGTCCAGCAGAGACTCGACTTCAGACACAAGTTTGTCCCGGCACTCGGAGACGTTTTCCTGAGAAATATTGACTCGGCCGGTGTAAAGAGCATCACCAGTGCTGCCCTCTGCATAGCAATGAATGTTACGGGTATGCAACATATATTGGATTTGTAATCGAGGATAGATGTAGATGTCTATAGGCCGCAGCAACCACTTACCAACAGGTGGACTGTGTGCTCGTTTTTCACCTGATCCTATAAAAAAAATACACATTGGGGCAGCGCAGCGCAGAGGCCACGTTCTTACCCGGTCCTAGAACCCATTTAGATGTGAGGGAGGATAAAAACATAAATAATAATAATCCTTATATAAACATTTGTATTTTGTTATCACCCTTCTTTACGAGGTAAGATAATTTCCATTATCACGGGTCAACGACCAAGTGTTATGAAAGGGTAACATTAATGCCATATTATGTTAACATCATTTGAGAGCAATTTTTAAATCATCCTGCATGTACTAAGAATAACGGCTTTTTGCGTAATTATGTTTGTGTTAAGTCATAATTTAAGGATTCTAAGACTATGATGATATGATGCTTATTATTTTAATACATTCATTTTATGAATCTTTTATTTCCAGAAGTAGTCAAAAATTTTACAAATTTTACGCTTTCGTGCTTAAAATTACAGTCTCTGCATGCTCTGCACAGCTCTTCATTTTTATTTGAATATGTTTTAGGGCCGGACGAGAGAGTGGCCGCTGCGCCGCCCCAATGTATGGCTGAGGCTTTGGGGATCGAACCCAGGTTGCATAAGAAGTATGAAATTTCGACCCTAAGCTACCACGGCTCGTTTTCACCCTTAATATAATGTAATTATTTTTAATATTTTCAACAAAATTACGTAGTGTTTGAGATGATTACAACTGGAGGAACACTAGAACAAATATTCCATAGGTGAATTGTTAACCACAACTTTATTGTAAATCTACCCTCGGATTACCCACGACTCGTCTGCGTTAAAACGCATAGGATAGTAGTTAGTAGTTTAATTATACAAAAACTACTTTAAACTCCATTTTTTATCTTGAAAACTATTTGAAAATTTTATAAAATTGAACCATAGTTTTGTTGTAAAGAAGTCAAAAATTTTGCATCCAAATTGTAATGATATAGGATAAAGTGTGAAAACCTATTCAAATAATTACCAATTAACGTATATTTTTATATCTCGTATTATATTTAAGGTAATCATTAAAAAACACATTTATTCTATTAGCTTTTTTGATTTCACAAAAAAAATCTTTTTTTTGTAACAGAATATAATATAGGTTAATCCTTGCCTGGCTCTCTAACTATTCACGTAGATTCATCACAATCATATCAGCTGTTTAGAACAATTGCCCTGACAGACAGATACAAAAATATTGAAAAATGGTTTTTCATGTCTCAATAGTATGCAATTAGGTAGTACCTGAGCTTACTTATTTCAATATTACGGGCGGACATTTCATTTATTACGCTATTTTTTTATTTTTCTTCAATGATATAGATTAATTGTAGAAAAGATTTCTTGTAAGATGTAGATTTTAATTGCACTCCATTGTGCTAAAATAAAATTCTATGTTTGTGGTTTCAATTACTTTAATAATAAAAACTTTAACTGTATGTGACCACCAATGGTAGTTCAAAAATTATTAGCAATATACAATTTAAAATTATTCCTTCAAGAAATAAGGTGACCGTAACGGGACGCACGGCATGTTCGAAGTATCATAGTTAACGGTGAAATTCATAGTTAATGAAAATCAATAAAGAAATATGGAGAAAAGTAAATAAAAAAATATATTAAAAAGAAGTACAATGAGTCAAGTATACTATAGTCGAATAGAAAGGTACACGCAGAACACAACTCACTCAGAGAAGCGATGAAGTGTATAGTATTCTTGAACGCACACACAACGTAATCGAGATCGATAGCGTAGAGTTGTCTTGATGGCATAAGATAGTGTCATGCCGTTTGCCGTCAATGCATACGAGTCAGTTCGACTGCCAATAGATGTTTCACATTAAAAAAATACGTTTCCCGTCGCCATACCTGTTCTTGAACTTCAATATAATTATTGCATTATCTGACCAAATTTCGTATTTAATTAATAACTCTTTCAATGAAATAGGATGGATAAGACAAATGAAAACCATATTGCGTACACCATCTAATTTTTACAAAAATATTAACGATAAAAAAGAGAATGTATTTCTTAAACTCTAATCAATGAATTTTACAAATAATTTACAATTAAACATAACTTTCAACTCAACAATTCCGAACGATCTTAGTTATGTTTACGAATTAAGGCATAAATCTACTAAGTGACGTTAATACGTGAAGTAATATCTTAGAACATCAATTACAACACTTTAGTGCATACTAGTAGCTAAATTTAATTTAATTTGAATGTCACAGAATAAACTTATAGCAATATCTTTATAAATAATTACCTGTGCTAATCTATTTTTTATACATCATGAAGAGACTATGAAGCAATCTACAGCTGGCCTTTAGATTAGTTGTTAAATAAAAAAAGAAATATACGTCGCATAAATACTTGTAATAAAATGGTAAGGGAATCACGTTGCCCTCAAATGTCTGACGTTTAAAGATAAACTTTCGTTGTCAATGTCTCTTTTGGTCTGAGTTTTATTAAACGTCTAAAGATCAATAACAAAGAATATTGATAAAAGTTCAATAAAAATGTTCACAGAGTTTTTAAGTATCTTTTCACCTTCTTTGTGGTTAAGCTTTCTTTAAAAGTTTGATTATCTTTAATATTAGTTGAAATTTCAGATATTTAAAAAATATTTGTTATATACTTTTTACTTTTTATCGACGATACCACAATATTATAAAAATTTTGAAGAATTTAAAAGAAATGTTCATGTTACATCTAGCAGATAGCTGTTAAGAATTTCGTTCGAAGATACATTTTCATCGTAATAATTACAAAGTGAATCTCTACTGCAAAGAACGTTTTCCGCCGAGGTTGCTCAGCTGGTGATCTTATGACTTACCTGACTCATAAATGAGCTCAGGTAGTAGAGTCCAAGGGCAGGTAGAGTAGAGCCCATAGAAAGGGAGCTACGAAAGGAGCTTCTTTCCTAAGTATACTGTATAAGTGTACTGTCTTTACAAACGTTTTCTAAAACTGTTCTTAAAATATTTCTTAAAAGATTAAATAATAATGATTTCTTATATTTACGCGAACACTACACATTGAAATAATACTCGTTTTTACGGAATTTATCGCGTATATTTAACTTTTTAATACCCGACGTTTCGAGAGCTTTACAGCACCCATGGTCACGGGAAGGACTGAGATGTTTAACGTCCAGATGTCATAGTTAACCGCGGTTACCATAGATTAAAATTTAACTACTGTGTAGATCGGAACAAAAGTTAAATTTTAATCTATGGTAACCGCGGTTAACTATGACATCTGGACGTTAAACATCTCAGTCCTTCCCGTGACCATGGGTGCTGTAAAGCTCTCGAAACGTCGGGTATTAAAAAGTTAAATATACGCGATAAATTCCGTAAAAACGAGTATTATTTCAAGATTAAATAATAATTGAAAATAGGAGTAGAAATACAAGTTGATCATATAACAATAATAAAGTTTTATATTTTAATTTGGATATGGGTCAATATACAGATTGTTACTGAGCGTGTCCGTGCAATGCTGGAGCGTGCTTATGTAATGATTTGAATTTGTAAAGGAGGATTATAATGGCGTGTAGACTGCATCACAATGTCTCTAACACCAGACCGAGGTAAACTTGGACTCGCTAACCAATATGTCGTAGGCATTTCATCTTTGTGCCAGTGTAAAGCGTGTTGTTAAAATAAGGCTTGCCTGTGGATATCGCACACTACTAGCGATTGTGAGTGGCGTCTTAATGCATACGAGTAGCGTTAAGATACGTCCACTATTATTCGGATTGGGATGAGTGTGTTTGGTAGCACTTTTAAATGTAACAAGTTCTGGACCTTGCCAAAGCGTTCGACACGGTCTCTGTCCCCGTTCTGCTAAGGAAACTTGAAAAAATTGGTATACGGGGTACACAACTAAAAATATTTGAAAGCTATCTAACTGGAAGACAACAGTGTGTTACAATAAATAACCAGTATAGTTCTGATGTACCTGTTAGCTACAGAGTTCCTCAGGGGAGTATTCTGGGCCGAATTCTATTTCTAGTTTACATAAATGACCTCTTAAAACTTAAATCCTTCCATGGCAAAATCATATCATATGCTGATGACACAGCATTCCTATTCTCAGCAAGTACATGGAAGGAGGCTTTTGATAACGCTCAAACTGGAATTGATGTTGTCTCAGTATGGTTACGTAGTAACCACCTATCTCTTAATATTGAAAAAACTAAATATATTACCTTTTCCATGACAAGTGATCCTCAATCAACTATCAACTATAGGTTAACTGCTCACATTTGTTTAAATTTAATAAAACCTTTAGGATGACCGTGTACCTGCCCATCTTTATCCAAAACCAACTGTGTTAAGTATTTAGGTATTCTTATTGATAATCAACTGAATTTTAAAGATCATTTAGAAGTTTTAACGTCCCGAGTTCGAAAACTTATTTATGTCTTTAAAATTCTGAGGCATGTAGCTAAACCTGAACTAGTGAAACAAATATACACTGCATTGTGTCAATCCATTATAACTTACGGTATAACAATATGGAGCGGAGCCCCAAAAACTACTTTAGCTCCACTGAAAAGAGCTCAGAGAGCTGTTTTAAAGGTTTGTACTTTTCTACCCATTCTCTATCCAACATATGAACTATATAAACACTGCCAAGTATTAACAGTCCGACAATTATACATTTATCTGACGATTTTAAAGCAACATGGTTATTAATTTTTACCTCATTTCAATTAATAAACAGAAGATCCGATAAAGCGTGCCTTACTACTACCTTTAAACATTGGTATGCTCATAAATATTTTTGTTTTCTTGGTCCATTCTTGTACAACAATATAAATAAGCAACTAAATTTATACATTTTAAATAAGAATCAATGTAAAAAAAGCCTATTCAAATGGCTTCAAAAACTAGATTATGATGATTATTATTGAAATCCTTAAATAACTGATTTACTTCTATAACGTATAATTAATATACCATTAAATTATATTTTCTTATTATAATTATTACTTTAATGTATACTACTCACCCTCTCCCTCGCATACACACTAACACACACACACACACACACACACACACACACACACACACACACACACACACACACACACACATACACTAGCACGCGCCCACATACGAGAGGAACAATTTACACACAACAATATATTTAGTTATATATGTAGATTTAATTTTCATACTTTATATAATATTATTGTTTGATATAATATGTTTACGTAACTTTCTTAATCAGAAAGATTTCTGTTAAATTGTCTCATAAGAAAGAGCACTGTTGCCTGAGATACAAGCTTATTGCTTAGTTCAGGCGCAGATGCAAATTTATATTGTTAAAATTTTTCCTGAATAAAGAAATTATTATTATTATTATATAATATATCATATTATAAAGTCTTAGCCACACATTTTCAGAGTGGTAGAGCCTTGCTGCATTTATATTAGTAGTATAATTGTAGCACGAATGGGTCGGCTCGACCGGGGAAGGACCACGCTCTCACAGAATACCAGCGTGAAATAGTAGCTTAATGCTGCAGTGTTTCGTATGGATAGTGTAGAGAACCGGAGACCCTTTTTACTGGAAACGAGGCACTCCATCTTAGTCCTCAAGGGTGACAACGCATCTGCATTTTTTTTATTGAAGAAGGGGCAAACGAGCATGCGGCTCGCCTGATGTTAAGTGACTACCGCCGCCCGTGATCAACCGCAACACCAGGAGAATTGCGGGTGCGTTGCCGGCCCTTTAGAAAGGAGTAAGCTCTTTTCTTGAAGGTCCCCAGGTCGTATCGGTCCGGAAAAATCGCCGGTGGTAAACCATTCCACAGAGAGGTTGTACGTGGAAGAAAACTCCTTGTGAAACGTACAGTGGTGGACCGCCAAGCATTCAGAGGGTGTGGATGGTATCAGGACGTTTGCCGTGTAGTGCGTTCACGAAATTTGGCGGCTGAGATTAATCCGAACAATTCCTCAGAGCACTCCCCGTGATAGATGCGATAAAATACGCAAAGAGATGCAACATCTCTTCGCAGCGCCAGTGAATCGAGCCGATCGGAAAGCACTCGGTCGTCGACGATTCGAGCCGCTCTGCGCTGGATGCGGTCAAGTGGAGGGAGCTGGTACTGGGGAGCCCCAGCCCAGAGATGGGAACAGCATTCCATGTGCGGCCGAAACTGCGCCTTGTAAAGTTGCAGGCGGTGTGCCGGCATGAAATACTGTCCCGCTCTGCTGAGCACGCCAAGCTTTTTAGAGGGCAATTTGGCCTTCCCTTCCAAGTGACCACGAAACTGCACGTCACTCGATATGTCGACGCCGAGGATTCCGATACTGGCTGAGGCAACAATGGGAGTGCCTTGAAACTGAGGGGATACGACAAAGAGGTTCTTTTTAGCGGTTAACGCGCAAACTTGTGTCTTCTGGGGGTTAAACTGGACTAGATTTAGTCGCCCCCAATCCGAGACTCTGTCCAGCAGAGACTCGACTTCAGACACAAGTTTGTCCCGGCACTCGGAGACGTTTTCCTGAGAAATATTGACTCGGCCGGTGTAAAGAGCATCACCAGTGCTGCCCTCTGCATAGCAATGAATGTTACGGGTATGCAACATATATTGGATTTGTAATCGAGGATAGATGTAGATGTCTATAGGCCGCAGCAACCACTTACCAACAGGTGGACTGTGTGCTCGTTTTTCACCTGATCCTATAAAAAAAATACACATTGGGGCAGCGCAGCGCAGAGGCCACGTTCTTACCCGGTCCTAGAACCCATTTAGATGTGAGGGAGGATAAAAACATAAATAATAATAATCCTTATATAAACATTTGTATTTTGTTATCACCCTTCTTTACGAGGTAAGATAATTTCCATTATCACGGGTCAACGACCAAGTGTTATGAAAGGGTAACATTAATGCCATATTATGTTAACATCATTTGAGAGCAATTTTTAAATCATCCTGCATGTACTAAGAATAACGGCTTTTTGCGTAATTATGTTTGTGTTAAGTCATAATTTAAGGATTCTAAGACTATGATGATATGATGCTTATTATTTTAATACATTCATTTTATGAATCTTTTATTTCCAGAAGTAGTCAAAAATTTTACAAATTTTACGCTTTCGTGCTTAAAATTACAGTCTCTGCATGCTCTGCACAGCTCTTCATTTTTATTTGAATATGTTTTAGGGCCGGACGAGAGAGTGGCCGCTGCGCCGCCCCAATGTATGGCTGAGGCTTTGGGGATCGAACCCAGGTTGCATAAGAAGTATGAAATTTCGACCCTAAGCTACCACGGCTCGTTTTCACCCTTAATATAATGTAATTATTTTTAATATTTTCAACAAAATTACGTAGTGTTTGAGATGATTACAACTGGAGGAACACTAGAACAAATATTCCATAGGTGAATTGTTAACCACAACTTTATTGTAAATCTACCCTCGGATTACCCACGACTCGTCTGCGTTAAAACGCATAGGATAGTAGTTAGTAGTTTAATTATACAAAAACTACTTTAAACTCCATTTTTTATCTTGAAAACTATTTGAAAATTTTATAAAATTGAACCATAGTTTTGTTGTAAAGAAGTCAAAAATTTTGCATCCAAATTGTAATGATATAGGATAAAGTGTGAAAACCTATTCAAATAATTACCAATTAACGTATATTTTTATATCTCGTATTATATTTAAGGTAATCATTAAAAAACACATTTATTCTATTAGCTTTTTTGATTTCACAAAAAAAATCTTTTTTTTGTAACAGAATATAATATAGGTTAATCCTTGCCTGGCTCTCTAACTATTCACGTAGATTCATCACAATCATATCAGCTGTTTAGAACAATTGCCCTGACAGACAGATACAAAAATATTGAAAAATGGTTTTTCATGTCTCAATAGTATGCAATTAGGTAGTACCTGAGCTTACTTATTTCAATATTACGGGCGGACATTTCATTTATTACGCTATTTTTTTATTTTTCTTCAATGATATAGATTAATTGTAGAAAAGATTTCTTGTAAGATGTAGATTTTAATTGCACTCCATTGTGCTAAAATAAAATTCTATGTTTGTGGTTTCAATTACTTTAATAATAAAAACTTTAACTGTATGTGACCACCAATGGTAGTTCAAAAATTATTAGCAATATACAATTTAAAATTATTCCTTCAAGAAATAAGGTGACCGTAACGGGACGCACGGCATGTTCGAAGTATCATAGTTAACGGTGAAATTCATAGTTAATGAAAATCAATAAAGAAATATGGAGAAAAGTAAATAAAAAAATATATTAAAAAGAAGTACAATGAGTCAAGTATACTATAGTCGAATAGAAAGGTACACGCAGAACACAACTCACTCAGAGAAGCGATGAAGTGTATAGTATTCTTGAACGCACACACAACGTAATCGAGATCGATAGCGTAGAGTTGTCTTGATGGCATAAGATAGTGTCATGCCGTTTGCCGTCAATGCATACGAGTCAGTTCGACTGCCAATAGATGTTTCACATTAAAAAAATACATTTCCCGTCGCCATACCTGTTCTTGAACTTCAATATAATTATTGCATTATCTGACCAAATTTCGTATTTAATTAATAACTCTTTCAATGAAATAGGATGGATAAGACAAATGAAAACCATATTGCGTACACCATCTAATTTTTACAAAAATATTAACGATAAAAAAGAGAATGTATTTCTTAAACTCTAATCAATGAATTTTACAAATAATTTACAATTAAACATAACTTTCAACTCAACAATTCCGAACGATCTTAGTTATGTTTACGAATTAAGGCATAAATCTACTAAGTGACGTTAACACGTGAAGTAATATCTTAGAACATCAATTACAACACTTTAGTGCATACTAGTAGCTAAATTTAATTTAATTTGAATGTCACAGAATAAACTTATAGCAATATCTTTATAAATAATTACCTGTGCTAATCTATTTTTTATACATCATGAAGAGACTATGAAGCAATCTACAGCTGGCCTTTAGATTAGTTGTTAAATAAAAAAAGAAATATACGTCGCATAAATACTTGTAATAAAATGGTAAGGGAATCACGTTGCCCTCAAATGTCTGACGTTTAAAGATAAACTTTCGTTGTCAATGTCTCTTTTGGTCTGAGTTTTATTAAACGTCTAAAGATCAATAACAAAGAATATTGATAAAAGTTCAATAAAAATGTTCACAGAGTTTTTAAGTATCTTTTCACCTTCTTTGTGGTTAAGCTTTCTTTAAAAGTTTGATTATCTTTAATATTAGTTGAAATTTCAGATATTTAAAAAATATTTGTTATATACTTTTTACTTTTTATCGACGATACCACAATATTATAAAAATTTTGAAGAATTTAAAAGAAATGTTCATGTTACATCTAGCAGATAGCTGTTAAGAATTTCGTTCGAAGATACATTTTCATCGTAATAATTACAAAGTGAATCTCTACTGCAAAGAACGTTTTCCGCCGAGGTTGCTCAGCTGGTGATCTTATGACTTACCTGACTCATAAATGAGCTCAGGTAGTAGAGTCCAAGGGCAGGTAGAGTAGAGCCCATAGAAAGGGAGCTACGAAAGGAGCTTCTTTCCTAAGTATACTGTATAAGTGTACTGTCTTTACAAACGTTTTCTAAAACTGTTCTTAAAATATTTCTTAAAAGATTAAATAATAATGATTTCTTATATTTACGCGAACACTACACATTGAAATAATACTCGTTTTTACGGAATTTATCGCGTATATTTAACTTTTTAATACCCGACGTTTCGAGAGCTTTACAGCACCCATGGTCACGGGAAGGACTGAGATGTTTAACGTCCAGATGTCATAGTTAACCGCGGTTACCATAGATTAAAATTTAACTACTGTGTAGATCGGAACAAAAGTTAAATTTTAATCTATGGTAACCGCGGTTAACTATGACATCTGGACGTTAAACATCTCAGTCCTTCCCGTGACCATGGGTGCTGTAAAGCTCTCGAAACGTCGGGTATTAAAAAGTTAAATATACGCGATAAATTCCGTAAAAACGAGTATTATTTCAAGATTAAATAATAATTGAAAATAGGAGTAGAAATACAAGTTGATCATATAACAATAATAAAGTTTTATATTTTAATTTGGATATGGGTCAATATACAGATTGTTACTGAGCGTGTCCGTGCAATGCTGGAGCGTGCTTATGTAATGATTTGAATTTGTAAAGGAGGATTATAATGGCGTGTAGACTGCATCACAATGTCTCTAACACCAGACCGAGGTAAACTTGGACTCGCTAACCAATATGTCGTAGGCATTTCATCTTTGTGCCAGTGTAAAGCGTGTTGTTAAAATAAGGCTTGCCTGTGGATATCGCACACTACTAGCGATTGTGAGTGGCGTCTTAATGCATACGAGTAGCGTTAAGATACGTCCACTATTATTCGGATTGGGATGAGTGTGTTTGGTAGCACTTTTAAATGTAACAAGCATACTCAACTCCACGTCTTAGTGCAATAGCTCTATGATACATGGACGTTTGGTTATTAGCGTCTTAATAGCGTGATGCTATGATAACTTGGTGCTATTATAATATCATAAAAGTACCAATTTTATTAAACAATTCGATAGGAATCATGTGGTTGTATTGTGAGGGGGCGCCATCCGTATGACAGTTGTATTGATGCTTACTACTACTTGCGGTATGGGGTGTTGTGATGGATCTTCAGGTGTGTCGCGCCTGATTCGATGCATCTTGTCGTTCTGGTTGATAGAAGTATGCAGGTTATGATTTCTACGGGAAGTTATGAGGCACCTTGGGACGGCGTAAGCACAACGATAGTCGTATTGATGCTTGTTGCGTTTTGCACCATTGGGTCTTTGCGATAGTAGTTAGGCAGGTCGCTATATAGGCTATTCTCGATGACGCTCTCTGCGTCTTGGTTTTAATCACACCTGAGTAGATTTGCGCAAGTTGGGTCACTTCATGACGAGACTGCAGACTGTCTGACCTCCATAATGTTTTATGTAACAATAATTAAATACTTCTGTAAGTTTCCCGCCTTTCAATGATTTAAGTCAAATTGTTAGTGGATGAGACAAACATACTCGAAAAATGCTGCTCAATGTGGGACCCCATTTTCTTAAGGTGAGCGGTAGACTCATAACACGCTTTGCGGTTAGAAGCCGTGCTGGCCATGCAATCGGTGGTGCTGCCTTATATCACGTCTGCAGAAGGAGTGGTCCGGAAGGTGTTGGCACTCATGAAGGGCCTTTTATTGCCAGTATGCCTATTTCGACGTGTGCTTAAACCATATAACGTACATTCACTGTGGCTGGCTTTGATCGTATTCTGTACAGCGTTTCCACGCATTGACATGAGCGACTTCAGTTGATGTTTGTGCTTACGCACTATCAAGGAACCAAGCCCTCTTTAACATGTTCTCCAGTTATTTTGCTGGGGTCTAAGGACCATTCACCAACATCTCGATGACGGTGGGCGCTTACCGCACACGGCGTGTGTAGATCCGTGTGCGATTTTAAAAATGTGGGAGAGCGGAGCCCTTATATCTGATATTTTATATAAATATTGTAATACTTTTCCAATTGGGAAGGGATAAATTATAAAGAATTGATTAGTTTAAACCTGATATAAGTGGAATAGGGACGATTTACTTTTCATAATCATTTTGAGCCCCTTCCTTGTGAGCGGGCTTCTTTAGCCTAAAGGACACCTAAAATAACTAAGGTACTATACAAACGCAACGTAAATAAAGGTCTATAATTATGAACAACGGACTAAGCCTAAACCTTAAGAAAGATCTTTGGGAAAGATCAGTATTTATTTATCTGGTCACGTAATTATTCATATTTTAACAAACGGGCTTTATTAACAATAGAGGTAGGAAGGAGCGTTACAATATCAATGACTGAGGCGGCATTCTATCACCAGCGCTGTTTCTTCAGCATATCAATGATATGTTGCAAACCAGTAACATTCATGACCGTAACATTCATAACATTGCTATGCCAACAGCAGCACTGGTGATGCTTTTTACACCAGTCGTGCCAATATTTCTCGGGAAAACCTTACTAAGGACCCGAACAAACTCGTGTCTATAGTGGAGTCTTTGTCGTATCTCCTCAATTTTAGGGCACTTTATTTACCTTATCCAGCCTCAGAATCCTCTGCATCGACGTATTAAAAGACGTGCAGTTTCGTGGCTACAAAAAATTTATCATTATTGACGAAAATATCGTGTGAAATTCGTTCAATGAAAAAAAAAAACAAAAAAAACCTTTATCTTTTTACCAAAATCTATTTTTACCCTTTTAGGTGAACTACGGAAAATAACAAACTCAATGTCATCTAAATCTCTCCACCCTTTTAGGTTGAAGTTTTTTTTTAAATTAAATCTCTGTAGTGTAACTATTTAGAAACGACGACAAACAGAAAAAAAAAACATACGAATAAATTGACTCTAATCTTTTTAAAGTAAAATAAAAACAACATACTGAGCTTGAAAGAATTTTAATAATATGATTGTAAGCAAGTTTCACTCAAACGTCTACAAAATTATTATATTTTGCGGTTTGTTACCACAATGGTCTATTAAAAGGGATAATGTGATGAGCTCCTGAATCCGCTTTAGTAATATGGAAATAACATTTTACTTTATCCTCCAAATCAGTGTTTACTCAGGTGGCATTATGTGCGTAGTGAGTTGCACTAACTACAACGCTGCCACTGTTCTATGCGGTTTAAGCAGTGAATAATTCGTTTAAATTATTGGAAGAGGAATTTATAGATTTAATTTTACTATTTCAGTAAAATAAGGGAATTGTAAAAAAATAATTATGGTAAAAAAGGAAATCCGTAATGTCATCTTCATGTATATTATATATTTGTATATAACGAGAATGAATAGGACTGGCAAAATTTGATAATGCATCAAACAGTTTAAATAATTAATAAAAATTGAAATTATTTTTCTATTAACCAATCACAAAATTAATGCGGTGATCACAATATCGGTTTAGAGATTTTCTGGTAAAGCGGTTCGAGCGGAGTCGTGATGCGATTGGATGAATTTGTAAAAGTGTAAATAGGTTTATTATTTTGTGCTTGCATTTACCCAACATGTCAGTTAAAGCCTAGTGATAAAAATGGCCTCAATAGAAGCGAATTTTCTTTGTCATCAGGAGTGGGATCATTACAAGCACGTAATTTATTTAGTTTAGCTTCAAGGGATGATAATAACCGGTGGCGTACTTTATTTGAAGTGCATAGTAATAGTATCCAACTTCCTATAGAAGCCTTACATAAACAACTGGATAATAACAAGGACATAACACTGCCAGAAGTTCATGCTAAAAATGAAGATACCGATTCACAAGATTGTATAAGCAACTGCGGATTTTTCTATGACCGGGTACTAGATACAGAGATGTCGATAGATAATTATTGTTAGTAATATCAACAATTCTTGCTAATGTTGGTCAAATTGAACTACTACGACGCTATAAAATGCAACGTGAATCGATGGCATTATCTTATCGAAAATGGACGGTTTCAGACACATTTACGAACAAATCTACCCAGTATGAACTTATAACAACTTTAAGTCTTGCAGTTGTATGCTTGGGTTGGGATTTAATTTATTAATTATAGAATCCCAAGCAGATGGTAGCACCTAGCCATCTTTTCTATTAAAATTAGGAGGTTTTCTGATTTCAATAGCCTCGCGAATCATCCTTGGGAGGAATCGGTGTGCTTTAGCGAGGATTTGTGGTCTATTAAATCTGATGTAGTGACGGGAGCGATCTTGTACGTGTTCACTGACTGAAAATTTACCAGAGCGTCAATAATTCACGTCAGCTATGTGTTAAAGAACATATAGCTGTTTTTTTATCTTTTTATTTGTCCTATGTAAGAAAAACCACATTCACTATCAAACTTGTACATTCCTGCATTTTCCGGAGAGATATTACGGATGACTGATGGTAAAAACTGACTAATCTTCTTCAGTGGCTTGAAGTATGTTTTATTGGAAACATGCTTCAAGATGTAGCCAATCTTGTCAGTGACACATCTAACATATGACAGTACAGCAGGTACATGATTGACTGTGACTGGCTTCACTATTTCACTGTAATGTAGGCGCGGGATCCGAAGCTTGTTGTCATGCAAATCTTGCTTGACGTATTGGAGCTCGACGGCCGGGTATATTATACTTATTTTCACAGATCCCCTTACTACTTATTCTCACAGATCCCCCGTGTTCTCTGAAACAAAGATTTACCCACGTTAGCTAACTGTGAATGGTAGTAATGGGGATCACAGTTCGCAGATCGCTGGAGGACCTAAGCACTATATTTAATGACCTCAATAGTGCCTCCCAACGAACCAAACAAAGATCATGTGTAACGTCCATGTCACACCTATGCCGGTAATTGTTGAGAACACTAAGCTCGAAGTTGTTGACGAGTATGTTTACGTGGAACAAATAGTCCGACTAGGTAAATTTAACCTCAGCCGAGAGGTCAATCGACGGATTCAACGCGGCTGGGCAGCGTTCGGGAAACTACGACAAATCTTCACGTCAGAACCTCTACCTCAAAACCTGAAAACGAGACTGTACAACCAGTGCGTGTTGCCAGTGATGACTTACGGAACTGAGACATGGTCCTTCACTGCTGGCCGTATGAGGACACTCAAGGTCATTTAAGGAGCTATGGAGAGGGCTATGCCCGGATTCTAAGTGATAAACTTAGAAATGAGGATATCTCTAGTGGAACCAGAGTGACTGGCATAACCCTACGGATTAGTAAGCTGAGTTGGCAACTGGCTGGCCATATGGCTCGAAGAACCGATAACCGATTTGAAAAAAGGTTATCGAGTGGTAGCCTCGTACCGGTAGGCGAAAAGAAGGCGACCCCTCGCTAGATAATTTATTATATATAAGGAAATTGATTGATGCAGGTGGCTTAGGACAGTGTTTTTAGGCATTCTTTGGAGTGGAGGCCTTTGTTCAGCAGTGGCCTTGTGAAGAAAGTGGAAGTGGCCTTTGAAGAATGGTGGTGATGAATATTATTATAAACAGGAAACAAAAAAATATAATAAAGAAATTAAATGTAAATCATCGTAATCATTTTCATTAACATAACAGACGGATCAAACTATTTTTCTGTTTTTGCAGAAAATATACAATATTTGTCATACACAAAGTTCAAAAATGTTATTAAACAAAGTTTGTATAAAAAGGATTATTATAATATTAAGGAATTTATGAAAGATAATAACCCCTGGGAAGGGTGATCGCTACCAAGCTATTTCTAATTTGTCTTGTGTTGCTAATTGTAAACATGATTGTAAGCTATTATTGGAAAAAAAAATTGTCCCGCTGGGTTTCTTGCTGGTTCCTCCCAGGACAGAGGTTTTTTCGCGAACCAGTGGTAAATGAAAAAAGTTACTTTCAATAAGTATTGTTATAATCTACATTGAATAAAAAAGTTTCTGTTTCTGTTTCTGTTATGGTTAACCTTGTCGCCCCTTCTTCACACACGGAGTGATACGAGGTGGTAAATACTTTTACGAGGTAAAAATCCGTAACGACTTTTGGGAAATACGTGGAAAATCTTGGAGATTAAAATAGATAGCTTAACTAGTCACTTTCATGTACTTTCTTTTAACAATCTCGAATGCGCCGTGTATATAATATCCTACCTAGAGCTGGAAACCAATTTTTTTTATAGGATAGGGTGACAAACGAGCACACAGTCCACCTGATGGTAAGTGGTTACTGTGGCCCATAGACATCTACATCTATCCTCGATTACGAATCAAAATGCAGATGCGTTGTACCCGTGAGGACTAAGATGGAATGCCTCGTTTCCAGTAAAAAGGGTCTCCGGTTCTCTACACTCACCATACGAAATACAGCAGCATTAAGCTACTATTTCACGCTGGTATTCTGTGAGAGCGTGGTCCTTTCCCGGTCGAGCCGACCCATTCGTGCTACAACCATACTACTAATATAACTGCAGCATGGCTCTACCACGTATAATGTGATAATGTGTGCAATATGAAAAATATGAAAATTTGCTATTGCAATCACCATTCCGCCCCTTATTATTATAATTACGGCAAGGGAGAGGCTTATGTCTTTCTTTCGAGCTGCTAAAAAAAACATCTATAGATATAAAAATAATTTACACTTAATAAAATGTTGTTTTTGAAATTTATTCCGATTAATGACTGAGTGAAAAAAGTCACGTATAGTCTTGTAAGGTAGATTTTATATTCTACGATTTAAAAGGAATTCGCAACCTACGATCAATAGAAATTGAGATGGAAAAGGAAATAGAAATTCTCAAATAAGAACGCCCAAATGTATAAAATAATTACCGCGTAAGTAAGAAAACATATTTTGTTTTTTACCATTACAATTTCAGCCCATTAGAGTCCCCTGCTGAACATAGGTCTTCCCCATAGATATTTTTTCATAATAAAATAATCCCCATAGATAGTTTTTCAAAAATATTTTTTTGCCATAGTTGCCATGTTTGGCAGGCGGGATGGCAGCCGCAGTTTTCTATTTTTAGTTATATTGCACAGGCAAGAGACCCATTATTATAAGACGCCCATTTATATTATAGTAAATATCCTCCTATTAGGCAACCAATAGGGCCTATGTCTGGATATGTGATATATGTGGACTTCTGATAGGCAGTATTTAAGTAAGGAGTGCCGCTAAGTTTATTTCATATATCCAGTGTAAGAAAAGATTAAAAGCAAATTGTGACATCTTTGCATGTTTGTTTGATCGTCTAATGCGATTGTTTTATTTCTCTTACAATTTATTTATTAGTTAACTATCATTTTTACATCCAACGTGTGTCAAAAAAAATGTGTTAGGAATACAACATGCCTTTGATAGATGGCCTCATATTGATCTTTTACTTTATGTTAGATAGAAATACCTTGGCATTGGAGTGTGGCTTAAAAGGTGCGATATGTTGGTGTCTACGATCGCCAAGCCGCTTGTAAGACTTAGCAATAACAGTTAATCCTCTCTCCAACGGAATAACTTGACTTAATTTCATATTATGTGTATATATGATAATAATTTAATAATAATTTAATACTTAATTAATTTAATTAATACAACTAGCAATTTTGTTACTTAGTCATGTGCTATCCCGTATAACTCTTAATAGTGACAGCTATCACTTCTTATCATTAACAGACACGCTTTTTGGTTTTTTTTTATTTTGTTGTGGATAACTATTGCATTTGGACTGAGAATTTTGCTTAATTATTTTTCGTTTCTGTTTCTTTGTAATTTATTCTGCTCTTGAAGACGTTTACGTTGCACATATTGTGTAAGCGTCTTCAGGAGAAGAACGACGAAAAACATCATCACGAGAATTGAAGTAATTAATTTATTAATGACAAAAATAATTACTTCAAAAACAAAATTTAATATTATTTTTCTTCACGTCAAAAAAAACGAAGCTGACTTATTTTACGAACATTTAATTTTTGTTTCACGTCAACACATGCGGTAATACCAAAGTTATTAGTACGACAACGGACCGGTTTTTATAATTTTATAATAAAGCGCTCTCGCGTAGTGACGTCATCTCTCGCGTCTCTCATTGTTCAGCTATTCTTTCACTTACATAGGCAACGGTCGGACAATATGTTTTTCCGTATTTTTTTTTCCTATCTAATGTAAAAAGCTTGTAAGAGTTGTTGTAAGGGGGTTAATTTCAACCATTCAACGTGGAAGTCAGCTAGGAAAAGTCAACCTAATATTTTAGGTTAGATAAGGTTTTATGGTAATTTAGTACATCTTAATAAATAGTGACTATGGTAGCCGAAATGCGTGAAATAAAAATGCTAACGTAGGCATTAACTTAAATATAAAGTAGAAGAAGGATCGTTAGAAATATTACATGATATATAGTACCTAAATTATGGCTGTTCCAACAGAGCTAACTAAGGGCCACATTTGTCGAATTTTTAAGTGATAACTAAACTTTTGTAATACGTAGTAAGTAGACCCAACATCTCCACTTATATCTTCGCTAAAAATTTCTTTCACTTTTATGGGCCTTTACACGCCGATGGCAGTGTATTACGAAATGTTAAATCTAATCTCGATACGAGTACCTAGTACCTATTATGTAAAATATTGGAATTATAATTATATATATAAACACATATCAAAAATCGTGGGCCTTGTCAATTACTCCGGTATATAGTACTTACTACATCTCTGTAATAACATAGAGAGCACCTTATCCAACGGGATTTCATCCCTGTTCCTTCTATGGCTAAATTAGTGGCACTATCGTGATGTGAACAAGTTTTCATAACTGTCTCTAAGAACCCTTTTTTTCGCAACCGAGCAAATATCGTCTTCAGCTACTGCAAGCCAGCCTAGCTTCACATAGTTCATCGCAGCACTAGAATAGCGCTTTGTTCGGCACGTCTTTGAGCCTCACTGCTCGTTGCTTACTGCTTCACGGTACTCGCGCAGGTAACTTGTCTTCTTTTAAACTCACTACAGACTACAAGTTACTCAGGAACTTGCATGTTAATCGACAACTCGACTGTACATTTGACCATCGTCTTGAATTTTGTGGCGGTGCTGGTGTTGCACAAAAGACTAAACGAACCGAAGCTTAAATCACGCTAACGAATTTTCTGAATTACTCTGTTAATATCTGGAACAGCTCCGTAAGTTAGAGTGTTTTCCGAGTTCCACATCTTGCCCATCGGGACATTACACTCTTCTCATTCTTCTACGGCCAAAGATAATCTACTATCCTGTCATATTTTAGCAACCGTGTACGTGCGATTTTTCAATGCATCGGAATATGTATATAATATAATATATGTGCATACACATTGTATGTAATATTTTTTTACTTCCAACATAACTACAAATTCAAAATAGTTGTCATTTATAAGTATTTCTACTGTATCTATGTTGTTATTTATTTTATATAATATACGGCAGTTTAAGTTCCTTTGCAAACTAGATCGCGTGTTAATGTTGCTATGTTAACCAGGGAATGTGGGAGGCTCATCGCATTTGCTTGTGCTTAATTGAAGGAGTTAGAGTGACTTAGCACGCAAAGGCATTTGCTACTAATATAATGTGAACTCTACTGTAAAAACACAAAGGAACCTTATATTGACGCTAGTTGTGGTATTAATGGTGTTCGACTAGGTTAACGATTTTACTTCCACGTACTTTTTAAATCGGAGGTGTAAAATAATTTTGATAACGTATTTTTTATGAAATAATAATTCATATTTGATTTTATGTGATATTTTGTCAAAAAATATTCAAACTACATAATTATTTGTACCAGCAGTTTACAGGGAAAGCCTTCTAGGATTAAACAGTAAATTAGAAGGTTTTGCATTTTAGTTCATACCTAACGTAGTGAGATGAATAGATAAATATAAACAGAAACGCGAAATTTTATGCTGGAGAACTAATTCCAAAAGGAAATAACTCAGTGTCAAAAGGGAAATTATTGGCTTTCTAATTTTTGTTAAGTTTGACTGTGTAAACGTATCTCTAAAATTGTTAAGCTTTCCTTTTTTTATAGAAAATGTAACAGACGGAAAAACTACCCAACTGATAGTAAGTGGCTACTGAAACACATAGAAATGTTTAAAAAAGACTTCAAAAATTTCGCTTGTGATTTTAAGTAATAAGATGTAATTTTCTCAGTCCACGTCATATAATATCTCTTAGCACACAGCGTATAATAACTCTCTGTAACCTTTAGACTGATACTTACGATCAAAGTAATTTAAAGTGAATAAGAAACTATAGCAAAACCTTTAAACTGTAGACGCAATTAATAACGAAAACAATATGATCGTAACTCACCTCAAGCTTTTGCGTATGTAGGGCAGTAAACGTTAGTTTCCTGATTGGGCTTGTCTATCATAAATTCAGAGTTTCGTCAAACTAGATCACATATTCGTTGCATTCCAACAAGTATTTAGTACTATGATGCTTTCGTAAACGTGCGATAAAGACTCGTGGAGGGAATTTTTATTGTGCTTTTGCTAGCACTTAACAAAAAAAGAAGCATCACTATTGGGCACACCCCTTAAACACGCAGAGAGAATAAAAGAGTCAATTTTATATAAAGGGAGCAAAATTACGAGCACACCCAGATGCGCTATTCGACTGTTACAGGATGAGTAAATTAAGATATTTAACCAGTTAGATAGTTTTACAGATAGTTAGTGTTCCATATTAGTCCTTAAGGGTGACAACTTATTCGCATCTTAATTCCTAATCGAAAATAGATGTAGCTGTCTATGGACGTACTAGCAAAGTAGCGCTGCGTAGTAATAATTAAAAAAATATTAACTCACCTCGTACCAGTACGAGGATTTAATGCATGCCTGGACAAGCATGCATTAAATCGATACATTTATACGTAGGAGACTCTGGATCGCATTTTGTGGGACTTGTGAAGAGATTTTAATATTGATGAAGAAATATTAAATGTTTTAAAAACATATTGCATAATTTTTCTCTATATTAGGATATATAAGATTATATTTTTGATAGAATACGCTTGACAAATAATCCTCAAACCACCTGATTGTAAATTTATGCCGTGACCTATATCTATAGTCAATAAAGAATCAAAATGGTGATGCTTTGTAAGATTAGACCCTTATTAAATAGATTACCCGCAAGAAATATATGTATCTGTATCTGAAGATTCACCACACCGGGCGAAACCACATAAAACTAACTACTACTAAGCTATTATAAGCCAGTATTCTTCGAGAGCGGTGTGTTTCCCCAATTGAAATGACTTACTTGTGTTGTAACCATAATGTAGCTTCAGAATGGCCCTACTATGTTGAGTATAGCCACGCTGCAGGTGGCTGTATCACATTAAGTAGGCGTATATTCTTTAACGACCATAAATTCCTTTTTCAGTGAGGGTACGACATTTCACCACACCCCTCAACTAGCGCAATTCAAAGGACAAGCGTTCGCGTGCGACAACACGCATTAAAAATACGCGAGAGCTGCGTTCGTGGTTTGAGACGACGTTATTTGGGTTTTTCCATTCTTCATTTAGAAAGTTGGACTTTCTTTCTGAAACTAACGTCAGGAATTGTTTCCGTGCGAAAATATTATGAACGCGTGTGGTATGTGGAATGTTTTATATGACATGTGTGCATTCGGGTACCCAAACACGGAAAACGTAATCGTAAACATAATCAGGAAATCCGACGTTTGCGCCCGGATTTAATCTAGAGCAATAACAAAAAAAACGCAAACATCACTGTACTAACTAACACATTAACTCGATTGAAAAAAATATAGTGAACACAATACAGTCTTTTATTTTGTAAGTTGGGATATCCTGAGCTATGCCCAGAAAGCACCTGCACTAGCGGGAAAGTCAGTGACCCATGCTGACTTTTGCTCACCCAAAAAGATTTTAAAAACTGCCATGATGTGGGTCGGGCACTTCTCTCACTTTTATAGCCAAGAGCCGAGCATGAAATCTCCGTAATGTCTACTCTATGAGTAGTAATTATCACTGGATGATTTCTTAAATTTATGCCAACACTACACATTGAATAAAACTATTATTTACGGATTTTATCGCGTTTAATTCCTTTAATTTATTTTTATTTTTAATATCCCGACGTTTCGGGTGCTTTACAGCACCCATGGTCACGGGGGGGACTGAGATGTTTGACTGACGTTTGTTTGACATTGGGACGTCAAACATTAAATTTATGAGCACTAACGGTGAATACATGCACAAAATTCCGCTTAAAAATTCTAACGTACTTCGATATTCCCATATAATACCAACGAAAAATACAACTCTTTTCAAAAAAACTTAAAAATGGAGACGCCAGTAACTTAAGGTATCTTCGATAAAGATTTAGTGGACTGTAATTTTTGTGCATACGGCAAAGGGGAAAATAAATAGGTGGGATAGCACGCACTGACCCGATGAGGGCTGCCGCGCCTTCCTCCTGGAGTGTCTGCTATACAGCAAGCTCGCCACGTGGTTCGGCGCACACGCACTCTCGGAACAGTCTCGTGAAGTCCCACACTCTCCACCTTTGCCCTTACGGGGGCGTCTCACACTTTTATGAGTTACAAAGACACAATGTCTGATGCGGTGAATATTAAACATAAACAGGAGAACTCAATGTTCGTCCTGCGCGGTTTGCGGTTAATGTATATAAGACGCGACGGGTGGCCGTGCGTTGCAGATGGCGTAATATCACTTAGTATAATGACGCGCGCCGAGATCCTCTTTTTCACCTCGGTGGCAGCGCGTGCGGTAGGAAAGGGAAGGAAGGAAAGAAACAAAAAATATGCACTAGTCATGTTGATAAAGTAGATATAACTTAGGACGAACTCAATGCGATATGTAATGTAATGTTGATAAAGTAGATTGTTAACTGGCGTTACCATTTCCTCCCGCCCTTAAAGGGTCACCTTTAAAAGACAACCATAATATAAAAGTAAAAGGAAAACAAATAAATAAGCGGTATATAAAGTGAGAGGATGCGCTCAATGCGCATGTCTCATCTACTAACCTTACTTGGTAAGCGAGAAAATGTATACATAAATATAATATTGCGGTTTAATACTTTTTTAATATATATAAATATAAACTTAATTCCTAATTTAGATAAATAATTATAATCAAAATAATCGTGATTTATTGTCTTGGGAGAGGGCAAATACGAGCAACAGGACGGAGATATGTTCCCTTAGTAGTTCTCACGGTCACTACTCGAACTACGCCATCCTTCGAAGGATGAACAGACTCGACAATCGCTAATGGCCAAGCAAGGGGCGGTTCATTATCATTTATCACAATTACAACCATGCCTGGTACGATAGCCGTAGACGGGGTGTTCCACTTCTGACGAACTTGTAATCCGTGAAGGTATTCCGTCCTCCACCGGTCCCAAAACGACTGAACTAATTTATCCAGTAAAGAATGCCTGTGTAACAGACTGGTAGAGTCAGATTTGACTTTGGGTGCGGGTAATGACAATAAAGGTGCGGTATTCGAAAAATGACTCGGAGTAAGAGCTGAAGGCTCTGCAGGATCAGAACTTAATACTGTCAAGGGCCGCGAGTTTAGCAAGCACTCAATTTGCGCAAGAACAGTATTAAGCTCTTCGTATGAAAGTAACTGATGTCCGATAACTCGGAACAGATG
The DNA here is from genome assembly GCA_036936625.1 of Parnassius smintheus behrii. NCBI lineage: Eukaryota > Metazoa > Arthropoda > Insecta > Lepidoptera > Papilionidae > Parnassius > Parnassius smintheus. The sequence continues at coordinate 22,058,576 of JAUPFT010000006.1, read as the reverse complement.
CGTTTTTACGACTTTGATCATACTCTCCCAGGCGCCTCCAAAATGAGGAGAGTTGGGACAGATGAACTTCCATGTTATACGATTCTCAGCACACTCTTGCTCAAGCTTTGGGCGGTATTCAACGTTTAGAAATTTATAGAGATCGCGAAGATACCTTAAGTTACTGGCGTCTCCATTTTTAATGGTCACTTCTCGCTGGATTGACCTTGACTTTCCGCCCTTATTAGATCGTTATCGTAATAAGCGTTTATATAATTAATTATTTATATTTTAATCCGACTTCGGATTAACCCCGCCCTTATTAGAACACTAGAATAGGTCCTAATAGGTGACATTCATAGTAATTTTAAAACTATATTCATAGAATGAATAACCATATAATTATCTATATAAATTATTTGTTGTATGTTCACATCACGTCATCAACTTTTAACTACATCTATAGATTATACTGTTAAATTACATTTATTATTTGCACATATATTTAAGCATTATATTCGTTGTAAATAACTTCATAATTATTATAAAAGTTAACAATTAAAGTTCATCGTTAACAAAACTAATATTTAATAATTCAACCGCGTAGCGAGGTCACTTACAGACTACCCGCTTATAATTATATTATTTTTGCCGCATAACTTAAGTTGTAATGCCGCCTAAAAAACAAATAGCATCGAATAATAGCGATTCCTCGGATAATGAGGGCACACCTGATGCTGAGTTGGTTTTATTGTTAGCTAAACGAGATGCTTTATTTGAAATAGTGCAAAATATATATGATATGTCCTCGAACATCCTCACAAACACTTCAACGATGGAGCGTTTTCTTGATGGAAGTTCTAATATGCTTTACGTATTGAGTTTAAACAGGTCTTAGATAATTATAATTCACATTTATTAAAAATAAACCCTATTGCTAAACCTGATTATAACAGCCTCATTGCGTTTGAGTCTCTTTGCGGTAGAATAAATAGGCTTTATTTACAATATTCGCAATCTAATTTACAAAGTACTAGTACACCATCTAAAGCCAGATTCACACTTCCGCCTATCGAACTTATGCCCTTTTCGGGTGACATTCGCTCATGGCCTTTATTTTATGCTAGCTTTAAATCAACCGTCCATGACAACACATCGCTTACCGACGCTGAAAAGTTATACTATTTGCTAGGTAAACTAACGGGCAAAGCCCTATCTGTATGCTCAGGTATAACTCCTTGCGCTGAAAATTATAAAATTTTATTGCAAGCACTCGTTGACAAATATGAAGACCGGCGTATGCTAGCATCTACATATATTAATCAGATGTTCGAATTTAAGCCATTGCAATCGGCCACCGCAAATAATTTTGATTTATTTACTGATAACTTTATAAGTGCAGTGCGCGCTTTACAAAACTTAAAGTTAGATAATCTCGCGAACTTAATTGTTCTTCATATCGCGCTTAAGAAGCTGGACCCGGATACCATTCGCTCTTTCGAATATAGTCATAACTCGATGGTACCTACCTTTGATGATTTAGTAAATTTTATTAAGACCCGCTCCAAAGTTTTGCAACGCACCGATTCTAGTACAAATTCTAATAGCGCACCAAACAATCGACGAGGTAACGGTAATAATCGTCGCTGTAATAATACTTCGTCGCCGAAGTATCAGGCGTACGTAAGCACGACGACTAGTTGCTCCAAGTGTCTGTGCGATAATATTGTGCATCAACATCTATTTAAGTGTGCAGACTTTAATAAAATGACGCCGCAGGAACGATTTAAATGCGTAAAGAGTAACAATGCATGTGTGAATTGTCTCAGTTTAAGTCATCGAGTGTCTAGTTGCTCTTCAAATTATAGTTGTCGAGTTTGTAAATTTAAACATCACACATTGTTGCACTTCCACCGCAGAAGCGATAATGCTTCTCCTGCGCTGGCGCGTTCTCCACCGCTTCAGCCAGTTACACTGAAGTCTACAACCCCCGCGCCCGCACACTCGCCACCCCTCACCGCAGGTGCGCGTTCAGACGTCGCGCTGTGTACTTCGTTCAAGAATGTTTCTCAACGTTCACCGCCTCCCGCGCGCGCAAGTCGTTCGCAGAGAACTGTTTTATTATCAACCGCTCAAGTATTTGCTTACGATACTAAGGGAGAGAAACAAATTATTCGTATATTATTAGACTCCGCGGCTCAAAGCCATTTTATGACTAAAGAGTGCTGTCATCGTTTAGGCGTTCAACAACACGATACCGAATGTACTGTAGTAAAGGGATTCGGTGGAGTTGAAAAAATTGTAAAATCGAAATCGATTGATATTAAAATTTTCTCACGATTCGACTCGAATATTAACTTCAATATTTCAACGCTAGTTGTTGATCAAATCACCGACATTTTGCCCACCGCTGTGGTAGACACATCTGTCTTATCACACTTCCGTGGCATAAGACTCGCTGATGAATGTTATAGCATGCCTAATAAAATTGATGTTTTGATAGGCGCATCCCTTTTCCCGCACTTACTATGTCCAGACGTAATTTATTCGTCTAACGACTTGTCCGGGCCCTCGGCTTTGAATACGGTATTTGGTTACGTTATTATGGGCTCAGTGCCGACACTTCAGGTAAATCATTCTTTAACGTGCTGCTCAGTTCTAGAGTCTCCTATCGTTGACAAATTAGTGCAACGATTTTGGGAGCTTGAACAGCCACCCTCCGCACCGCCCATTCAGTGTCCTTCAGACATTGAATGTGAAGAGTTTTATAAATCTACGACATACCGCGATCCTTTTACTGGTAGATATATTATTGGCCTGCCATTTAAAGATGACGTTTACTCTCTCGGAGATTCTTATGAAACCTCTCGACGACGATTCATGTGCTTGGAGAGGAAACTTCAAGCCTCGCCTACATTAAGGTTAGCATATGATGACGTCATAAAGGAATACTTAGCTAAAAATTATATATCCCCCGCACCGCCGTATGACTCTCATGAACCCGCTCCAATATATGTCATACCGCATCATGGAGTCTTACGCGAAGATAAGAAGTCAACGCGTCTGCGCATCATCCTGGATGCTAGCAGTAAGACTAGCACTGGGCGATCATTAAATGATATTCTGCATTCAGGACCAAATTTGCAAGGCGACTTGTTCAATATAATTTTAACTTTCCGCTTACATCCAATCGCTATGACAGCCGACTGTCGCCAACAATTTCTGCAAATAGTTGTTCGCGATTCTGATCGTCGTTACCAATGCTTCCTATACCGCTTCCGTCCACAAGACCCACTTGTGTTATACCACTTCAATCGCGTGTGCTTCGGTTTAAATTCGAGTCCATACCATGCATTGCGCACGGTAAGACAGCTCATTGATGACGACGGCGCAAAGTATCCGCTTGCGAGTCGTATCGCATTTACTTCGCTATATATGGACGACATCGCGTTCTCTATGCCCAGTGAATCCGAGGCCAGTGAGACCTCTCGGCAGCTGATAGACTTATTCAAGGGTGCCCAATGGGACCTGATAAAATGGCATAGCAACCGTCGATCTGTTTTGGATGACCTCCCTACTTCCCATAAAATTACAGGAGAAGTAGAGTTCGATAAATCAATGCCACATAAAATACTAGGCTTGCATTGGTCTACCGATAGTGACGCCTTTTATTTTAAGATATCTGTTCCCGTTGATGTGACGTGCACTAAGCGCGCCATCTTATCTACTGTCGCTCGCCTGTGGGACATAATGGGTTTCGTTGCTCCCACAGTCGCGTACGCCAAATTGTTAATAAAGCAGCTTTGGCAACTTAATTTAGATTGGGACGACATACCACCACCGCCAATTATTAAGATGTGGAGGCAATTCTGTGCTGAATTACCAGCTCTTAATGATTTACGTATGCCGCGACATGTTGGTGTATCCAAAAACTGTACTGCGTCACTCCTGGGGTTTTCCGACGCCAGCGAGCACGCATACGGTGCCGTAGTCTACATGCATGTAAAGAGCGTCAATGGTAACACCGTCCAGTTGATTTGTGCAAAGACTAAAGTCGCACCGACGAAACCACTATCTATTGCACGCCTTGAGCTTTGTGGAGCGGTTTTACTCTCAAAATTGCTTCGCAGAGTACTCGACAATTATTCTCTTGACCTTGCAATATCAGTCTATGCCTTTGTAGATTCAAAAGTAGCTCTGTACTGGATAAAGAGTTCGCCACACAAGTGGCAGACCTTTGTTGCAAACCGCGTTGTTCAGATTACCGACAATATTCGCGCTGATAACTTTTATCATGTCGCAGCTACTGAGAATCCCGCTGACATACTTTCACGTGGCGTTACGCCAAATAAATTAGTTTCAAACCCCCTGTGGCTCCATGGGCCTCAGTGGACTTCGTTAGATCCATCTCAATGGCCTCTTCGTACTTTAGAAAATGAGGTTATTGCAAATATGCCTGAGAAGAAGATTTTGTCGCACACTGTGTGCATATCCGTCTGTAATTCTGCGATTTATGAGCTAGCACTCCGCATCTCTTCTTGGAGTAAACTTCTACGTATAATTGCGTACGTGTGTAAGTTTGCTAAATTATTGCCCCGCCGCAACACTACTGTAGTGACTGCTGATGATCTCAGTTTCTCTGAGGTTATAATCCTCCGCGCCCTGCAAAAACAGCATTTTGCAGTGGAATATTTAAATATTGAAGGTAACAAACCTTGCTCGCCCGCTTTCAATCGTTTAAGGCCTTTTATTGAGAATGGTTTAATCCGCATTGGTGGTCGTCTTTCGAACTCCGCATTAGATTACACGCAAAAACATCCAATTATACTCCCGCGCAGTGATCATGTAGTGAACATGATCATTGACTATTATCATATTAAAAATTTACACGCTGGGCCTGAATTGTTATTGTCATTGCTCCGTCAAAAATTTTGGATACTTTCCGCACGCCGCACTGTGAGAAGCAGAGTCTACAAATGTAATATATGTTTCCGGCTTAGACCCCGTCCAACTTACCCTTTGATGGCTGATCTTCCCCATAGTCGTGTAAGACAAGCTATTAAGGCATTTACACACACGGGCTGCGATTATGCCGGTCCTATCGCATACACTCCTGTACGTCGTCGTGGTGTACGCAGCGAGAAGGCGTACTTATGTGTTTTCACATGCCTCACGACTCGAGCTGTACATATAGAAATCGCTACAGATCTTAGTAGTTCTAGTTTCCTCGCTGCGCTTAAACGTTTCCTCTCTAGACGAGGGCCGATTCAGTTTTTATATTCGGATAATGGAACGAATTTTAAAGGTGCCACTTCGTATCTTCGCGATCTCTATAAATTTCTAAACGTTGAATACCGCCCAAAGCTTGAGCAAGAGTGTGCTGAGAATCGTATAACATGGAAGTTCATCTGTCCCAACTCTCCTCATTTTGGAGGCGCCTGGGAGAGTATGATAAAAGTCGTAAAAACGCATCTGTTCCGAGTTATCGGACATCAGTTACTTTCATACGAAGAGCTTAATACTGTTCTTGCGCAAATTGAGTGCTTGCTAAACTCGCGGCCCTTGACAGTATTAAGTTCTGATCCTGCAGAGCCTTCAGCTCTTACTCCGAGTCATTTTTTGAATACCGCACCTTTATTGTCATTACCCGCACCCAAAGTCAAATCTGACTCTACCAGTCTGTTACACAGGCATTCTTTACTGGATAAATTAGTTCAGTCGTTTTGGGACCGGTGGAGGACGGAATACCTTCACGGTCTGTCTCCGAACAGACAGAGACTACATAATAGACTATATAGTGCACAACCCCCAGATTCTGGCGGCGGGAACTTGAATCGGATTCCCCAAGTTTAGTAGCCTCTTTAAAGCAGCTACTGCACCCAAATGCTGGGGGCCCGGGCAAGCGACGTGTTTACAGAAGTTTCAGCGGCTATCAATATAAGTTCGAGATACCTCAGGTCAGACTTTACCTCAATACAGGTATCACTGACAATTTTATAGGGCTTAGCAGCCTCTTTCAAGACAAAAATAAAAATAGACACGGAGATGATTGGCGCCACATTATGATACCTCATATCTGTGACCCTGGTGATAAGCCGCGTGTCACCTATAGCATTAGCTTTTATCATACTGTTAATTAGGAATATAAAACGTTCAGGGAACTGCTATGGAGTTGTGCATATCGTTTTCCACTAAGATGTAATCATGTATCTTTTCCTGATAATTGGTCTTCATACACAGAGGAGCGATTAGGTTAATGTAACAGTAAATATCGTGAAAAAATCGATGGTGAATAATAAATAAAACACATGTTTCCTTTATTAAAATAATATAGGTTTTGCTGAGTATAATATGTGCTAAATTTGATGGTTCTGATATATTTACTTCTTAAGGTATTCTCCATAACTTAAAAATTCAGCTAAATGATAACATAGCTGATAAACTGCTACATTTTAAGTGTTTCTTTATAAGATGTTGAAAGTTAAATATACATATAATATTATCAGACATGATACGACACATGCAGGCGACTGGTAACGCTTGAGTTAGGTCTAAAGTGCAGCCCACTCGCTTCCCTCGTTAAATTTTCACATACTCTTGACGTGCTTCCCCGGGTTGCTTTAATTATGTAATCTCATTTGTGAAAAACCTTTGCGTTTGAAATATGAGTGTTTTCGGTGTCAAGTGAAGGTTTTACGAGTGGCGAGTACTTTATTCCTAACTATGATTTATATGACAGTACTTAATTTTTTATATTTTAAGCCGTAGCGTTTAACCGTCAATGACGGTCTTGTATACGTATACAGATTTAATTTAAAATATGTAATTGGTATATTATGTACCTTTATCTTCAAACAACAAAGATGATGTGAATTTCTTACGGTTGCAAGATGATGCTCAGACAACCAACTGATAGCCGAAAATCTTTACGAAAATACCGTACCATACACACAGTACGTAACTAAATTTTTCGTTATTAAATTAGTATTTACGGTATTCAATCGCACAAAACCTAATTACATTGTAACTCAAATGTACAAGATACAAGTTACTAATATCTGTCAGCAAAACCCCATACAAAGTTACGTCGTCATCAATGTATTCCAACGATTTCAATGGTAAACAGTAAACAGGTTTCAGTTATTAATTATGTTTTATACGATTTAAATTACAGGTACTAAACTTAGTACTAATTCCAGAACAAGTAATAAAAACTTCTAAAGAAAATCACTAAAAACAAGTAAAATACAGTAAAATATGTATGATTAGTCTCTTTTGAAACAAAATTTATGACGTTTCTCACCTATTTCTATTTCAGCCTCAAGCACTATCGTCTAGTGCAGGGGTGGCGAACCTTTATGTATCAACGTGCCATTGTGGTAAAGAAATGTTTAATTAGGTAATAGGCGTGCCGTAAAATAATTTTGACTTCGTGATTATTGGGAAAACAATATTAAAAGTTTCAGTTATACGCGTAATTCAAATTTAAGTTACATTAGTATGACTTCTGTTGTTGCATATTAGATGAAAAATAACACATATTGAGGCTGTAAAATCATAAATATAACAGAAATGAACTTTTACATACAGTTGAGTAAACGATATTGGTTTTAATGCTATGCGTAAACGGACTATGCATTCCTTTGGGGGAGGCGTGGACTTGTGAAGGGGTTGGGAAGAAAGGGAATGCGTGTGCATGTGCATGTGCGTGTGCGTGTGCGTGTGCGTGTGCTTGTGCGTGTGCGTGTGTGCATGTACGTGTGCGTGTGCGTGTGCGTGCGCGCCTGTGTGTGTGTGTGTGTGTGTGTGTGTGTGTGTGTGTGTGTGTGTGTGTTTGTCCGCGTGTGTGCGTGTGCTTGTGCGTGTTCGTGTGCGTGTGCCTGTGCGTGTGCGTGTGCGTTAGCGTGTGCGTGTGTGTGTGCGCGTGTGCGTGTGCGTGTGGGTGTACGATTTTGGTTGTGATAAATAAACCAACAGTATCTTCATAAAATAATTTATTAATATTCAACAGAATCTATTTTACTTTATTTTAAAATAAACTGTTTTTGAGCAAAAACCATTATCTAGGACGCTTATAATTAATTGTAATTTATAAAATACCGTTACTAAAGTTTTTATACATAACTCCATTGCGATAAGAAACAGCGTCACAGTTTGTGACCAGGAATTTACACCGACAAAAACTTTGAGGCATACCTAATACCCTAATTTATTGTCACTGAGATAAGCATTAGCAGTTCTGTAGGATTAATATTTCATGCTGCAAATAACGAGTAAACAACAGAATTAGGCCTCACTTCAGAGAACTTTTAATTTCAATAACGTCCTTATCAACTTTAATAAGTTAAAGCTTATAAAACTATTTGTGATGAAAATGATTTAATTAAAAGGCGTGTTTAATTTTAGTTCAAGGAAATGTCTCTCTGAAATTATGTTTGTTTTATTAGAGTTTAAACTATATTAAAAAAATATTCAATCATACAAAGTAACACAGTGTTGTTCATAAGAATCCCTTAAGTATTTTAAAGGTAGCATGACTATAATGGCGCTCATTAGTAAGGTGGTAAAAGACGTTCATAAGTGGCAATTTATATTAATTTTGATTTTAATGAAGAATGACATAATTTTAAGACCACAATCTTAGCGTCACTGCCGTGGATATCGCCTAACGGGGTTATGTCTATCGTGTGAAATGTAACTCTTCCATAATAGAAGCGTTTATTTTGAAGGTAAAGTATGAACCACCTCCTTCTTTTACATTACTGAAAAAAACTGATCGACTTTAGTTTTTGGCCATTAATATTTCTTCGAACCTAAGCTTTGGGCGGTTGATTAAATACCAAAGTATATCATCTCTACTTTGGTAATCAATAAAGAACGGTAGTTTATACCGAGACAGCTTCTTATTAAGTTCAAGATTTTTTGTTTTGGAGTTGGAGTAATATAAGCGTTGGTACTGCAAAACTGATTTCAGCAACTCTGGACTAAAAGGAAAGGTGTGCTAAAACATCTGAACCTGGTTAGAGTTAATCTTACTAGGCTCGAAAAAAAGCGCAACGTAACCAGTCTTTCGGTGTTCTACATGATACGTTTTGAAGACTGTGAGTAGGAAATGCATAACTAGAATCCACCCTCATCCTCTCATGTCCACTAAGCGAAAATGAGACGCTTGGCAAGTAATATATTATTTACGTGGTAGAGCCGTGCTGCAGTTATATTAGTAGTATAGTTGTAGCACGAATGTGTCGGCTCAACCGTGGAAGGAACACGCTCTCACAGAATACCAGCGTGAAATAGTAGCTTAATGTTGCTGTATTTCATATGGTGAGTGTAGAGAACTGGATACCCTTTTTACTAGAAACGAGGCATTCCATCTTAGTCCTCACGGGTGACAACGCATCTGCATTTTGTTTTGTAATCGAGAATACATGTAGATGTCTATGGGCCGCAGCGACCACTTACCATCAGGTCGACTGTGTGCTCGTTTGTCATCCTATCCTATAAAAAAAGTATCCACCCCACTGTTACAGACTTAACAAGTATTCGAACTTAACGATTTACTTCGATGTTCATCGTGCATATAGCCAATAAGTGGATTATATGCCAACATCTGTCTTTCCAACCGATTACAACGTGTCTTGAAGCCAAAGTGCGAATTATATTGATTTTTAAATTTTTATATCCATGTATCGGAGAAAGGACCTCTATCTTGGGAAGAACCTGAAAAAATACCCAGCCGGATTTTTTTAAACATTCACTTACCAAATTATATGTATTACAAGTAAGTATGAAAATATTTAAAAACACCATATTTGTGATCACATATCCCAGGGGTTTTTATTAATAATGTATAAATTATATTCAGTTGCTTATTATATTCAGTTGCTTATATTGAGATATTTTACAAGTGCCAACATTTTTCTCTTACGCACCGGATTGATAGTAAGAGAATGTCACATAATCACATTGTATTAAGTACGCCTAATGTACCCATAGTTTTAAAATGTTATATTTAAGTTTGAAAGAAATCAAAAATAAACAAGTGTTTAATTAATGGTGACACCAACACACTAAACTTATTCTAAGTTGTTTTTATATACGTTATATTTAAATAGAAGCATTTTCTTAGCAAATATTCAGTAACGAAATCCTTTAATTAAGAGAGCAAATTTATTACAATGTGCAGCTTGCGAAATGTTTTATTGCCACTGTGTACAAAAATAAATCACAAGCTGTTTAACATCCTTTAATTTTCTAGTAAGAGTCATTTTTCCGTAATGTGTTTTTGATGTTCCCATATTACTAGAAATAAAAAATAATAGCCACTTCTGTTCCTCGCAGCTTTAACGGCATATTGCAGAAGATTATAAGGTTTTATTATATTATTCTAACTTTATGATAGCCCATAACCGTTTTAAGCATACATCCGGCTACATTCCATATTTCATTTTTGACTCCGCGCAAAACAAGTGTACAAATTATTAATGGTTCAAATTTGCAAAAGTTAATTAAAGAAATAACTAGCAATGAAAATGCATTCAGATTATACTGAATCATTATTGTTCTATTTTTATATTATGCCTTCTTTTTCTATAACTATCATCATCAAACAAGAACTGCTATAAACGCCGTTTAATATTTTACAAAGTTTTGTACAATTTAGTATATTTACAATTTGTAGATGTAGTTACGAAACATATATATTACATCAGAAAAGGAGCTTTTTTAAGCAGCATTTAAAACGTTGAAACTTGTAAATTGTAAACTTGAAAATTTAAACTTGAAAATTGTAATCCCACTCTGACTTCCAATTTTTTTTAAGAAAAGCGAGTCACTGTAGCAAAAAATAAATGGCCACCATATTTCGGTCTTAGTTGAAAACATTTTTCGACATCTGCGGAAGCTTCGCTGCTCCTAATTAACTAAACAAGGCAGACACGCTCTTCAAGAGAAATAAAAAATAAAAAGGTTCACAAACGCTAAACTCGCATTAATTTTAAACTAAAATAACATTTCAGTGTAGTGCTAGTAATAATGTACACAAATTATAAGTAGTACCCGGTTGACCGAGCTTTGCTCGGTATTTTTCGCTCGGTTTTTTTTTAATTCCTGTGTTTTGGAAATTATATTTAGATACAAATTCCATACTGATGAAATATGAATAATATTTTTTGATCTTAGCGACATAATAGAAAAAACTGAACTGGTTATTTGAATAAAAAAATCATCAAGAACTTGAAAAAAAAAATTAAAAAAGTTGGTCGGTCGGTCTGGGCTCGAACCGGGGTTTTACGATTCTGTGACCAACCATTATACCAATTAAGCTATTTATAATCATTGAAAATCTGTCAAAATTTACCTTCTTATTCTAACGATATTGTAGCAGTTTTTCATTGCCTTAAAACACGGACAAAAAGACATTTTCTAAAAATAAATCCTAGCTAGATCGATTTATTATCCCCGAAACTCCCTGGACACTAAATTTTATGAAAATCGTTGCAGCCGTTTCCGAGATCCCGATTATATATTTATATATATATATATATATATATATATATATATATATATATATATATATATATATATATATATATATATATATATATATATATATATATATATATATACAAGAATTGCTCGTTTAATAGTATAGGATCATGACAAATACTTTGAACTATTTTGTTGTTGAAACCTCTGTGTAAAGTACGTAGTAGTAGATTTCAAAAAAGTTAAAAAAAGTGATGTCGCGTGCCTTTTTTTTAAATCCTTTATTGCCTATATTATTTTATTTTTATTTTTTTATTGAGATAATCAAACAAATGTACAAAGGTATTTATAATAGTATTATCAAGAAAGTAGAGTACATTCAACACCGTATACCACATATTAATGTAAGCAATAAATAACGAGTTGAAGAGAAAAAGTTACTATCAAAAAAGGCATAACTATTAAACAGTATAAAAGAATCTGCACGAATTAAATATGAAATCTGTATACTTTTAATTTATTCGTAATATTTTTTTTTAAACACAAATATGAGAAAAATTTTAATATCGCTAAAATAATCAGCATATGATTGCACTATGCGTCATAATGGAAAACGAAGGCTAGCGTTACATAGTACGACAGATTTTTGTCATAATGGTAACACTAGCATAGTATTCTCACGAATGTCTTGTAAACCACTTGGAACCCGATAAGATATATTTTCATTAGTGATTTGAATACAGTCAATATAATTTTGACATGGATTAAACAAATTATAATTATAGCTTTTATGAGTATCCTTCTTTTGTAAAGAGATAGAACCGAAATTTTGTCTAATAAATGAATGTTACTTGAATACGAGCTGTGATAGCATCTATTGTTAACGACTTTTAAGAATATGCATTTAATTCGCTATAACTCTTGTTGTTGTGTTGATTTACTACGTGGTAGAGCCATGCTGCAGCTATGTTAGTACTAGGGCGGCACTGAAAATTTCGGGAATCAAGGAAGTGACACAACATTACTATTTAAAAATGTATTTACAGTATTCTCCGCGAAATTTGACACATTTTTCCATACGATTTACCAATCATTGAAGCAACCATTCCATTCGAAAGTTGGGGTCTCCAAAATGGCCGTTTTGTAGGCGTCTACAGCTTCTTCAGGTGATGAAAATCTCTGTCCACGCAATTTATTCTTTATTTTAGGGAAAGTATAGAAATCATCAGAGCTTAGGTTGGCGCTGTACGGCGGATGGTCTAATAATTCTGTGTTTTCTTGCTCTAAAAACTCTTTTGTGCTGTGTGCGGTGTGAGAATTCGCATTGTCATGATGGAGGATGATACGGCGGTTGCAGTTCTCTTTACGGAGTTCAGAAAGGACCTGTGGAAAACAAATGCTAGCATACCATTTTGCATTAACCGTTCTTTGTCCCTCAAGAGGAATATTCGTAACATGGCCGGTTTTGGAGACACACGTGGCCACCATTTTTTTGCAACACTCCGTGAACGAACAATTTTTGTTGGCTTTAACTCTTTTTCGAACACCCGAACTCGTGACTGATTTTTTGTTTCGGGTTCGTATGCGTATATCCAGGATTCTTCACCAGATACGATCTTGTATACAGCATTTGATGATCCTGCGTGGAATCTTTCGAATTTTCTGACGCACAAAGTAACGCGACCCGCTTTTTGCTCTTCACAGAGCTAATGCGGTATCCATCAGGAAAACAACTTTTTACAACTTATTTACACAAGATTATTTGTATTTGACTCATGCCAATGTCTAAAGTTGCCTGAATTTCGCGGTATGTCACATGTCAATCTTCCTCAATCAGCTTACGCACAGCAACAACGTTTTCTTGGGTGACTGCAATTTTTGGACGACCTTGACGAGGATCATCACTAAACTTGACACGTCTACGTTGAAATTAAGCAAACCAGCGATGAATTGTAGTTTTGGATCGGGCTTCATCACTAAATGCAGTAATCATCCAGTCAATACACTGTTTTTGTGTTAAACCACTTCGAAAGCCATAATAAATTATCGCTCTTGAATTTTCTCGAGTCATGACAAGACCGAGAATCTTTTTTTAAATAAATAAATAATATTCGGTTTTTAAAACCAAGGATTTTTCAATTAAAAAGATTTTAATATGACAGGAACAGTGGAAATATTCCATTCCCGATACTTTTAGTTCAGTCTAGTAGTATAGTTGTAGGACGAATGGGTACACTCGACGGGGGAATAACCACGTTCTCACAGAATACCAGCGTAAAACAGCAGCTTAACGCTGCTGTACAACTTACCATCAGGTAGGCTATGTGCTCGTTTGTCACCCTTACCCTATATAAAAAAATTATTTCTCGTAAAATGGGTTCCAAATAATCGAGGTGTACTCCAATATTGGTCTCATCTGAGAATTAAACAAATAAATGTATGAAATGTATTGATTTAATTCACTACAATAGCGAACAATAAAATCAAATATACAAAACACTTTGTCTATACATATAATAAAACAGTAACGAAAGAAAAACTGTACATTGAGAATTTTCGAGAAAAAATTTGTGGCTTTTGTTAGAAAAACGTAACTAATGATAAAAAGTGACTTTTTACAATTTTTGTCTGTTTGTCTGTTTGTCTGTTTGTCTGTGTGTATGTCTGTGGGTACGGCTTCACGGCAAAACTACTGGATAGATTGAATTGAAATTAAGCAAAAATGTTCTTTGTTTACCAAGGAAGGCTTTAGGCTACATATTATCACGCCGTATGTTATAGGAGGTAAGCAATATTGATTTCAAAAAGTTTTTCTTCGTAATTGAATGCACAAAATAATCATTTAAAGATTATTTGGTAAATACAAATTATTCTTACGATAATAAACCGAAATCACGTTCATTTTTTGCTCCATATCGTGATTTACAATACTTTAATGCACAACCAGCCATATTTTCATTAAAAATGCTGTGACCACGCACATGTATTAAACCCTCTAACGAAATATAGCAATACTACACTGAATATTTACTTAGAAAACATTTTAGCTATTTCCCAGTAGGTGACACTACTAAACATAAGGTTAAATCCTATGTAGGTACATCGTTAATCACTAACGTATTTGTAAATATATAGTGACGTTACTGAATAACAGAGGGCACTTATTACAATAATGATTTTTCTTTCTTCTCGAACAATATACTAGAAATAATAACATTTAAAGATTATTAGGTAAATACACATTATTCTTACGATAATAAACCGAAATCACGTTCATTTTTTGCTCCATATCGTGATTTACAATACTTTAATGCACAACCAGGCATATTTTCTTTAAAAATATTTTTAAAATTATAAAATGAATGCGTGTTGACCTTTTGACCATGTCACTTAGACTAAATGACAAAAATCGGAGATATATCATATAGGACAAAAGTTACAGATGACAATTTTGTTACTGATGTCCGGTCTATTACTACTACCTATTAAAATGTCTTTGACTATCATGAAGTCAAGTCAAACTTTTGATTCTAAGTTATATCTTACCAACAAAGAGATTTAAATATATGTATATACACTATAGAGCAGACATTGGGAACATTTTTATACAAAAGCTGTGACCACGCGCATGTATAACACCCTCTAGCGAAATATAGCAATACTACACTGAATATTTATTTAGAAAACATTTTAGCTACTTCCCAGTAGGTGACACTACCAAACATAAGGTTAAAATCCGTTGTAGGCACATCGTTAATCACTAACATATTTGTAAATAAATAGTGACGTTACTGGATAACAGAGGGCACTTATTACAATAATTTTTCTTTCTTCTCGAACAATATACTAGAGATAGTAAAATTTAAAGATTATTTGGTAAATACACATTATTCTTACGATAATAAACCGAAATCACGTTCCTTTTTTGCTCCATATCGTGATTTACAATTTTTTAATACACAACCAGGCATGTTTTCTTTAAAAATATTTTTAAATTTATAAAATGAATGCGTCTTGACCTTTTAACGATGTCACTTAGACTAAATGACGAAAATTGGAGATAAGGTTAGATAAGGTCCTATAGGACAAAAGTTACAGATGACAATTATGTTACTGATGTCCGGTCTATTACTACTACCTATTTAAATGTCTTTGCTTACTAAGCAAATTTGTTGTAATTAATTGATTTAAGTATGTAATTCTTAGTTTTGTTCCTTGCTGCTGTTACTATATTTTTTTAATGCAAAAATAATGTACTTATCTGTTAAATTAACTACAATTTAGTTTTAATTCATGATTTAATTAATTCATTTGGGTAAATAATATGTAGTTTCCATTTTCTAACTACATGTCGTTGGCGTTGAGGTAGATCGCGCTATGGTTTCGTCCTCAAAAAGTGATGTTATAGGTGCTGATGGGCCGCTCTCATCCTATCGAAACGGCAGTTACATTTGTTGTCTGTGTTGGTTGATGTGTTTAATTTTCCTGCGAATAATTATTATTCTACTTAACAGCAATTCTTACGTTAAGTACGTTCGATTACTTTTCATTTTCATTTTCATTTTAAGAAGGAATTTTCAAAATTCCTTCTTAATAATTTTAGCTATACCTTTTAGAAAAAGATCAAATCTGTCTCGAAACTCAAGGATTTCCAAGATGCGCAGGTTAGTTCGATCTTTCGAAACCGACGCAGAGCGTGAACAACGGCTGGGTGCTAACCGTGAGCGTAATGCACTAAGTTTGTCCGCAGAAACTAGGACTTTAGAATTTAAACGAGTTCGCACTACCGCTTCTCGATCTCAGGAAAGTGTGGAACAACGAGAAATGCGTTTAGCTATCGACCGGGATCGTCATTCTTTGTCTCGCGCATCCGAAACGGTTACACAGAGGGATCAGAGGTTGAGTCTTCAGAATATCCGCTCTGAGACTGCTCGATCACTTGAGAGCAGTCAGGAGCGTGAGATACGACTTGCGCGTGACCGAGAGCGTCATTCTTTATCTCGTGCTTCCGAAACGGAAACAGAGTGAGAGCAGAGATTAAGTCTTCAGCTTTTCCGCACTGAGACTGCTCGGTCGCTCGAGAATAGTCAGGAGCACGATACACGCCAAGCAAGCGATCGCGAGCGCCACGCAGTATCTCGCGCTTCGGAGACTTACACGCAAAGAGACTCGCGTTTAAGCTCCCAACGT
This sequence comes from Parnassius smintheus behrii, assembly GCA_036936625.1. Classification (NCBI taxonomy): domain Eukaryota; kingdom Metazoa; phylum Arthropoda; class Insecta; order Lepidoptera; family Papilionidae; genus Parnassius; species Parnassius smintheus. The sequence continues at coordinate 22,041,920 of JAUPFT010000006.1, read as the reverse complement.
ATTCGCACTGCCACATCTCGATCACTTAAGAATCCTGAAGAACGTGAGACGCGACTTAGTGCAGACCGCTCACAGCATGCTTTAGCTCGGTCTTTGGAGACAGACGAGCAGCGCGAGCAACGCAACGCACTTGCTCGGCAAAGATATCATGACATGCGTGCTGAAGTGTCTGTTCATTCCACGCAAGAACGTGAGCGGATTCAGGAAATTCGGGCAAGTCAGTCAGTCGAACAGCGTGTGGCCCAAATTGATCTAGATCGTATACGTCGCAATCTTCGCAATTCATCCTCATCTGATATTGAGTCTATGGTTTATGATCTTGAAGAGCAACCGTGGTTCAATAAAGAAAGGAGCGCGTTTTCCTATAATCCATTTATTAATTACATCGAACACGGAGACATTGGCACCATGTCTGAGGTTTGTGCACACTGTCACGCGCGTAAGTGGAAGGGAGAGACTAAGGGAATGTGTTGTGCGTCTGGAAAGGTACGACTAAACTCTATGCAAGAGCTACCGGAGATCTTACGAGTTCTTTTGAATAGCGAGCATCCCAAGTCCAGCCATTTCTTAAGCAATATTCGAGCCTACAACAGTGATTTCCAGATGACTTCATTTGGAGCTCATCAAGTCACTGAATCTGGATTCATGCCGACTTTTAAAATTCAGGGGCAAATCTAACATCGGATAGGTTCCCTGCTTCCCACCGAAATGCCGAATTTTTTGCAAATATATTTCATTGCAGATTTTGCTGAACAGGCTAATGTCCGATGCCGACACATACCTAATTTAGACTTGAGCCTTATAAGGGAATTACAAAACACTCTGCATAGTGTCAACCCATACGTTACCGATTTCAAAACCGCTCTGGAATCGGTGCCTGAACACGAGCGCGATAATTTTAAATTCGTTATTAGCGCAGACAAAAGACCGACCGCAGCCCATCCAGGACGATATAACGCACCAACGTTAAACGAGGTAGCCATCCTCTTGGTTGACCATGATTGCGACAAAAGAGACATTGTTTTACGCACACGTGATGATCGCCTACAGCTTATCAGCGAGACACATCGCGCTTATGATACCCTACAGTATCCCATAATGTTTTGTCGCGGAGAGGATGGCTATCACTTTACCGTATACAATGTAGACCCGCAGACAGGTGCCCCAAATTATAATAAAAAGACTTCCGCCCTCCAGTTTTACAGTTACATGATTCAGCTCCGTTCCAACGACAACTTTCATCTCCATTATTACCGTGCACTCTTTAGTCAATTTCTGGTAGATGAGTATGCCAAAATTGAAACGGAGCGGTTGGTGTTCATTAGAACGAATCAACGGAAACTAAGGGCAGAAAACTACGTGCACCTAAGGGACGCCATGCGAGAGGATTCTAACGCGGAAAATATCGGACGGATGGTGATACTCCCTTCCACCTTTACAGGAGGTCCGCGGCACATGCACGAGCGGACACAGGACGCATTCTGTTACGTGCGCAAGTACGGTCGACCGGACCTCTTCATCACTATCACTACCAACCCTAAGTGGCCCGAAATAACCAGCGAGCTCTTAGCAGGGCAGGTGCCACATGACAGGCACGACTTGATTTCTCGGGTGTTTCATTTAAAATTAAAGTGCCTGATGGATCTTCTCACAAAAGAAAAACTATTTGGTGCTACCAGATGCCACATGTATTCGGTAGAGTGGCAAAAACGCGGCTTGCCCCATGCGCATTTGCTTTTGTGGTTGAAAGATAAAATCAGGCCCAACGAGATCGATGATGTCATAAGTGCTGAGCTACCAGATCCCAACGTTGACCCCGTTCTGTATCAAATTGTAAAGGGTCACATGGTGCACGGTCCTTGCGGAGCCCTAAATCGCAATTCTCCTTGCATGAGGGATGGACGGTGCTCAAAAAGGTTCCCGAAGCGATTTAGCAGCGAAACACTTACAGGTGAGGATGGATACCCTTCATACCGGCGTCGATCTCCTGCTGAGGGTGGCAGTCATGCCGAGTTAACTATGCGTGGCCAGGCAGTCGAGATCGACAATAGGTGGATAGTTCCGTACTCACCTGTACTTTCCAGGACGTTCAGTACCCACATTAACGTCGAGTCGTGCACAAGCGTACAGTCGATTAAATACATCTGTAAATACGTCAACAAAGGTAGTGACCAGGCAACGTTCGCTTTACAGAGTACTGACAGGGATGAAGTGACCAAGTACCAGTCTGGTCGCTACATCAGCACTTCTGAGGCGGTTTCGCGGATACTGGCCTTCTCCATACACGACAGGCATCCAACAGTCATGCATTTAGATGTCCATTTAGAGAATGGCCAACGCATTTATTTTGACCCTGATAACGTTGCAGCGAGATTGGAAAATCCGCGCCAAACCACTCTGTTGGCCTTTTTCAGACTATGTGAAGGGGATAACTTTGCTAGATCACTCACCTATGATGAGGTGCCGTCGTACTACACGTACGACAAGCAAGGAGGTGAATTTAATCGACGTAGACGCGGACACGCCGTGAACGGGTTTCCGGGAATTTTTAAGGACACCGCATTGGGACGGGTTTACACTGTGCACCCAAATAATGGCGAGTGCTATTATTTGCGAATGTTACTGCACACAGTGCGGGGCCCAACATCATTTGCGTTTCTAAGGACAGTCGATGACATTCAGTATCCCACATACCGCGCTGCTTGCGTAGCACGCCACCTTCTCGACGGTGATCAGCACTGGGACAACGCACTTGAGGAGGCCAACATTAGTGACAGTCCCAGTCGTTTGCGACATCTGTTTGCCGTCATGTTGGTGTTCTGCGGTATTGCAAATCCGCTTCTGTTGTGGGAGAAATATCGGAATCTTCTGTCCGAAGACTTCCTAAGAGCTCCGAGATGCACTACTGGAGATAATACTGAGGCAACCGATGAGCACGTTCTAAACAGTTGCCTTAGTTCACTTCAAGACATGGTCATTTCGATCGGCGGCAGTTCTCTGGTGGATTATGGGCTACCGTCTCCACAACATCTGGATGTACAAGAGCGTGGAAACAGAGAGTACAACTCTGAAATAAATTATGATCCAAGAGCTATGAGTACCGTCGTCAATGACCATGTCTGTAAGTTTACCTCAGAGCAAAAGCAAATTTTCGACACCATCCTTGAAAGTGTTGGGCTCGGCCAAGGTAAAATATTTTTCTTGGATGCTCCTGGTGGAACAGGGAAAACATTTGTCACCGCTGGCATTCTCGCAGAGGTCAGGAGGCAAGGCAAGATTGCCATTGCAGTAGCATCGTCAGGAATCGCCGCAACACTGCTTCCTGGTGGCAAAACAGCGCACGCAATGTTTAAGATTCCCATAGATTTAGAGAGTAATGAAACACCTGTTTGTGGAGTGTCACGCAACAGTGACAAAGGGCACGTGCTTAAAGAATGCTCTTTAATCGTGTGGGATGAATGCACTATGGCGAACAGAAAAGCAGTAGAGGCGGTAAACAGGACTTTGCAGGACATCCGCAGGAACCAGCAAATGATGGGTGGCGTTACAGTTCTTTTTAGCGGCGATTTCCGAAAAACGCTGCCTGTGGTGACGCGAGGAACTAGGGCTGATGAGGTGAATGCTTCGTTGAAATGCTCTTTCTTATGGCCACATATTCATAGGTTGCGCTTAACGATGAATATGAGAGCACAGCTTGGCGGGAATGTACACGCCCTAGAATTTTCTGATGTTCTCTTAAAATTGGGTGAGGGAACGTTACCAGTAGACAGTGGCCAGGTCGTTCTACCTGAAATACTTGGGAGAGTGGTGTCCACCTTAGAAGATTTGATTCGCCTGGTGTACGGGGACATCAATAGGATACCGAACCAAGATAATTCTTGGGTGTGTGAACGAGCCATTTTAACACCCAAAAACGACCAAGCTTCTACGATCAATGAACGCATTCTCGCCGAAATTGAGGGAAATGAAGTGATCTACACTTCAATAAACACTGTGGTCGACCGAGATGACGCTACACATTACCCCGTAGAATTTCTCAATTCCCTCAGTGCAAGTGGACTGCCAGCGCACACCATTAAGCTAAAGGTCGGTGTCCCAATTATGCTTCTTCGGAATCTCACTCCGCCAAAACTGTGCAATGGGACCCGGCTCAAAGTCGTCTCGCTGCAGAGAAATATCATTGAGGCGGAAATTCTAACGGGTTGTGGTGTCGGCGAAACAGTGTTTATACCACGTATACCACTGATTCCCCACAATTACCCCTTTCAGTTCAAGCGCGTGCAGTTTTCTGTGAGCGTGTGCTTCGCCATGACAATAAATAAGTCGCAGGGGCAGACACTGAAGGCTGCGGGTGTCGACCTCAGGACGAGCTGCTTTTCACACGGACAACTGTACGTGGCTTGCTCCCGCGTCACCAGTCCTGACTCGCTGTACATATTGAATGAGACCGAGGGAAAAACAACGAACGTTGTTTACACAGAAGTGTTACAGTAAATTACAACACTTCTGTTATTCGACGTCACCAAAATTTCCTTATTAACCTGACGTCTTTTATCAGTAAATTAACTACATAACTTTCAAATTTGAGTTTACTAAGCTAAATAGTTTTTGAGGTAGGTATCTAAGCTTTAGTATAAGTATGGGATGAGTCTTTTGAGTGTTTCTGTAAATCTACAAACTATCACTAACTATTATTAAAATAAAAATAGAATAAAAAATAGTTATGCGATACATGGACAAAGCCACGTGTACAGCTATAGTTTATAAAGTATTTTTTTTTAGTGCGTTCCGCACCGGATCGGTGAAATATACGGGATGAAAAGTTTTTTGTTATATAGGTGTTAAGTCTAGGCAACATATAGGCTATAATTTATTTTGGAAAATGGAATACCTGATGCACAACCGCAACAGACCAGCTAAAGTATAAGAGATATGAAAATGGTGCCATAGCAAAAAATATTCCACGTGAAGAGTATTTTCTGCTGTGAGAATAAATTTGAAGATCTGGAACACCTGTTGTGGAACTCCAAAGCCCAGCGACATTATAACATATATAGGAATGACGTCTTAGCAAAAGTTGTTTAGTCTGATGGGTATTTCCTGTTGACTTACAAAAATGAAAGATCTGGAAAGTCTCGAATTGTTTGGCGCATCACGTTGTTTTCCCGTCCTCGGGCTCTTTGAATTTGATTTTGACGACCCCGTTGTCGCTGGCATAAGCAACAGGATCAGCGTACGAAGTCGCGGGCAGAAGCTAGTTGGTAATATATTTAATGTGATTATTCAAATCAAGTTTTGAGTCTAGTTTCACATTAAACTTTAGTTTATTTTAGTACAGTACAACGATAAACGATTAAGATCACTTTGTAACTTAAACTTGCTCAGACATGCATATACTTAGAATAGTAATAGACGAACATACTGTGCCAGTGAGAATGAAATTCCTTGTGGCAATATAGCAAAATAAAAAATGATAGCAAAACTCATGAATTTGTAACCGATTTTGTATGCTCCTCCTAGCTACTAGATATTTTAGAGTGGAAGTGAAAAACAATTGCTAACTGATAATAATAGCTATTATAGCTATTATTATCAGTTAGCAATTGTTTTCCAAAGTGGTAACTTGTTCTGTGAGTGATTGTAGTGGTATTAATAGAAATAATCCTGATAATTGCACATTTTTAAAGTAGGTAAATACTAAAGACGTCGTCAATATAAAGACGCATCTATTTTTGGTTAAAATTTATGTTATGTGCCGTTTAAAATATATAATATTTCTAAATATATTAATAATTTTGATATTATGCAAAGAAAAAAGTCAGGTTGTTGATAATTTCAATTTTATACAAAATATTTTAATATCTAAAATATTTTGTATAATATAGTCAATCCCTAGCGTACATACATTAGGGATTAACTAAACTATATCAAAGTTAATGTTGATATTTAACCTGGATGTTTATAATTAACCGATAGATTTGCCGACACAACAAGAAGAGGAATGAAAATTAATGGTCGGTTGCATTCTGGGAATGTAATTTTATTTTGCCGTTTGTCAAACAGGTCTCCTACGGATTTTATAATTAGAAAAAATATGGTTGAGATTAAGTGGGTAGGTTGGTTGGAATCCGAAGAAGAATTCTTAGATTACTGGAATTTTGTACATTTCGAATTAAAATCCAACATAACGCAGGTGAATGCTGCTTAGTCTCGGGTACATCTCAAATGATTTTTTAAATTATTTTAGAATATCATGTATTAAAAATTAAGTTAATTTTAAAATTTATTCAGTTTCGTTCATTAACTAGTAATCCTTTTACCGCTTTCTTAATAATAAAACTTTATACATGGTAGAGCGAAGCTGCAGCTATATTATGGTTCTAACACGCTCTCACAGAATACCAGCGTAAAATAGCAGCTTAATACTTCTGCGATTCGTATAGTGGGTTTAGAGATCTGTAGACCCTATTTTACTGGAAACGTGGCATTCCATCTTAGTCCTCAGGGGTAACAACGCATCTGCATTTTGATCGAGGATAAATGTATATATCGATTGACTGCTCCGTGGCGCAGTGGCTGTACATTTATTTCTCACCTTATTCAACACATTATGTCCTTAACCTGTGCGTGATAAGAAAGATCAGTGTAGTAAAAATAATTTATGATATAATTTTGACTCACATCTAACATTTTAAGTCCTTATGTATAATTGCATTTATAATTAGAATTAAATATTTCATGTATCGCTTTGAATTAAGTAATAAAATAATTTTGTATATCACAATACGTATAATCAATTCTCGTAACTACTTTTACTAGATTTTAGTTGTTTACCCCATTTTCATAAAGTATTCATTCAGATACAATTAGGAGAAATCATTTATTAGCGTTAAAATATCCTTCCTTACTCATGTTTTCGTAATGCGTTTTTAATGTTCCCATTTAACTTGTATAAATCACAAAAGCAACTTCTGTTCTAGATGGTTTTAATGGCTTATTAAATAAAATAAAAGGATCTTAAATAATTTTCCGTGAATTGCGTTTTTTAGACGTTAGATATGTTAAAATTTGCTTAAAATTTAAAACATAACTCAGTTATTTTAAGTAAAATCGAAAAAGAGTGCAATGGAATCTTCTTATTTCTAATATTTTTCATATAATTTTTTGTGACAAAATAATATACGTTAACTCTCTTTTGCCTCATGATTAAACAAAGGAGTGTAGAGGCTGTTATTACAGCTTATAAAAGTCCATCGCCAAAATATTTATGAATTTTTTGAAATTTTATACCACTTATCTTGTATATATATATATATATATATATATATATATATATATATATATATATATATATATGGTAAGTGGTTGCTGTGGTCCATAGACATCTACATCTATCCTCGATTACGAGGGTTAATATATTTTTGATACATGAAGTAATTTAAAATCGGTTTAAGGAGAAAAACTAAGCAAACTGTTCATACAATTAAAATAAATTTTATGTTAATTATGAGAGTCGTGGTAGCTCAGTGGTTAACGCTCGCTGTAAATATAACAGAACGCGAGTAACCCGGGTTCGATCCCCGCCGACACCAATGAAATTGGTAATTGCAATTTTAAGTGCTGATTTACCACGTGCTCGGCGGTGAAGGAAAACATTGTGAGGAAACCTGCATGTCTGAGGAATAAGAAAAAAAAATATTTCGAAGACATGTGAAGTTCGTCAACACGCATTTGGGCAGCGCGGCGGACACTTCCTTGCTCTAAACCCTCTCAGAAATGAGGGGAGGCCTGAGCCCAGCAGTGGGACGTGAGAGTCCACTATGGTAGTAATAGACTATCCCCTTATGAGAGTAGGTGCATAAGTTGTAGATTATTTTTAAGAAATACAAAATTTAGTAACTTGAATATATGTATAGCAATGTAGTTACATTTCAGATCATCATCATCATCTTCATCATTCATCAACAGTCCTTCACAAGTCCACTGCTGAACCGTGCTTCCCCAAAGGAAATAGATGAAAAATATGCCATAAAGCATGAGGTCTGAGCCATTCATATCCATCAAATTCATGCGTGTCTTACCAGGTCTTCACTACATCTAGTGGAGACACCCTACACTTTACCTGTTGGTACAAGGCTGCCACTCGAGATCATTTTTTCCCCATCGGTTGTCGGTTTTTCGAGCTATATAGTCAGCCCATTGTCACTTTAGCTTAATTAATTTGTTGCGCTATATCAGTTACTCTGGTTCTACTGCGAATACCTATTTGTGTACGAGGAAGGAAAAGGGTAGATCTCCTGAGGAGCGGCCAACGTTCCGTGTATTAATTCGGAGCTTTACTATATATAGCGTGGTAGCTTCGGAACTTTGATAACGCGATTAAGGCTTCGGTGCGTTTCACTTGTGGCGCGACAACAGCACCACCACATCACAGTGCAGTCTAGTTATCGACAAATATACAAATGCCACGTTATTGCCTTGTAGTCTGCAGTGAGTCGAGAAGAAGGCAAGTAATCTGCGAGAGTGTCATGAAGCAAAGGTAAGCAGTAAGGCTCTGAGCCGTGCCCAAGAACACTGTAGCTCAGAGTGTTGCTTGAAGGAACAGGAGGCTGAGACTGTGCTGCGATGAACTTTGTAAAGCTAGATGGCTTGCATAATGTCCAGATTATAGACGATATCTTCTCGAGAGTGAATGGATGGAGGTAGTTGATGACGATGATGAAGCTTGAAGTTGAAGTTTCCGAAGCATTGTTCAAATCAGGTCGGGTGGTCCACCACATGGCACGACGACAGCGCCATCACATATTTTTTTAAACTTAAATGTTATACCGTAGAGTAAATGGGACTTAGGGCAGACTTAATGTCATGAGGCACTGTCTGCCAGTCAACCCTCGGTGACATATATAATTCTTGGCAGATGTGAAACGTAATACATAAGTAAATAAAGTGTGTTAAAATAAATATACTTAGTACATATGCTTATAGACTTTATGAATAAATATCTATATAAATAAATAAAGAAAAAAGAAAAACAATATCCTGGTTTTTATTATTTATTAGTTTATATTTATTGCACAACCAGTACGTGTTGCCAGTGATGATTTATGGGTCTGAGACCTGGTCCTTCACTGCTGCCCGTATGAGTAAGATCAAGGCGGTTATCTAACTATGGACAGTGCTTTGTCCGGGTTTTTGCTTAAACACAAGTTTTGACTTAAATTTGCTTATTCTACCCTATACCAAAAAGCAAAACCTCTAAATACTTCAATTGTAGAGCCGACTACCAAGCGTGATGACTATCATCTGATCGCTTGATCAGCAGTACGCTCACGACTTCACAGTCTTATCTAAATTTTATTATATAAAATCATTTAAATTAGAAAGGTAAAACCATTTAATGGATCATAACTGTGGTGGCTCATGTGGACCCATTACTTTTCGTTCATATCGTAAAAACGCCCGTAAAATCTAGTAGCATCCTGCAAAGGTGACAAAACCATATTAAAATGACAAATACTATGATATTTAGACAATCTAATAACCAGAACCCTCCGAACGAGTGAGGTATGTGGTAGGGTTATTGCGACTAATTTCTATAAATTGCTAAGGCTTCTCAAATGACTAATCAAGCCTGAAATTGATTTTATTATTTTAATGAGATAAAATTGCTTTTTTTATATGATATAATATTTAATTAATTCGGCACATAATAATCGTTTTATTGTTGTGTAAAACGTTTATATTATCCGAGAACAAATCCGTGACATAGCACTGTTTTAGTTAAAAAAAATTCAATACTTAATTCGATATAATATGTTGTAGGACGAGGACAACATCGTTGTCAAACTTATTGTTTGTTTTTGTTTAGCACGTTTTTTAATTTGCTTGCTCTACCAAGTAGTTTTTGCTATCCCTTATGCTCTATCCTTTTATAAAAAATATTTGATTGTTATAAAACAACGTAAATAGATTTGCAAAACTCATAAATAGGTTATTGAGAGAGCGCAAATACTCCTTGTCTAGGTATTTTTAAGCATTTTAAACATATATTATAATTACAAATTTTATATCCTACATCTTAAGTTTCTGGATACTGCTTTGTACACAAGAAATGTCAAATTAAGCAGTAATACTTTCACAAAAAAATTAACATAAGCTAGTATAATTATACTATTTTATATTATATTTTTAAATAATACAGTGTAACTTGTCGTAAAGCGACAATTAAAAACTAAAGAACTAACCTAACAACGAAACAACCAAAAAGAAAATAATTTATTTAAAATTTGTAAAGATATTTACAGTTTCTTTTATAAAATGTCGTAAAGCGACAATTAAAAACTATAGAACCTAACCTAACAACGAAACAACCAAAAAGAAAATAATTTATTTAAAATTTGTAAAGATATTTACAGTTTCTTTTATAAAAAAAAGGTATGAAGGTGATGATGGGCTGTAGTGATGATAGTGAATTACATTTTTTTTTTAAAAGTTAATAAAGATAAATGAGTACGGAAACAATGTATGCACAGGCTATGGCTGTGGTAGATGCACAGCGCCTAATCTAGGTACACGCAACGCTTGAAGTAGGCACACACAGCGACCAGAATGAGCACACACAACGCCCGGAGTAGACACACACAGCGCCTGGAGTAGACACGCAGCGTCTGGAGTAGGTCCACGCAGCGTCTGGAGTAGGTACACACAGCGTATTGAACAGGTACACGCAGCGCTTAAAGTAGGCACACACACCGCTCGGAGTAAGCACACACAACGCCCGGAGTAGACACACACAGCGCCCGGAGTAGACACGCAGCGTCTGGAGTAGGAACACGCAGCGTCTGGAGTAGGCACACGCAGCGCTTGAGACAAGTACGCACAGCGGCCGAAGATAGCGCGGGCACTAGTAGGTGGAGGCGTAGGCGTGGCTAGGCGACGACTTCAGGAGAAGGCAGAGGCTTGCAAGATCCCGAGGCAGTGCGGATAAAGCCTTTAAGAGGTGCTTCTCGTATCAAAGCTGAAGTGAGAACCTCTATTGGCCAATTGTTCGGTTTTTCTACTTTTTGACGGATCTGGGATAAGAACGAGAAATTATTTAAATTAAATTTGAAATTAAAAGCAAATTTTTGTAAATGGCCAAGAAGAAAAGAGTATTTTTGAGGTAAAAACACCAGGCCGGTAACGATATTTGAATAAAAATTGCCATGACAACCAGATAAACAACGATATCAAAACATATCAAATTTTGGTTTTAGGCTCGTAATAGAGAAACGGCAAGATTTAAGTGAAAAATGAGATATTATTGATATAGGAAAAAAGGTAGCGCAACAGCGCGCATGAAGCCCGAAATTGCAGAGTTACGGAGAACTAAATAAAAGACCGAAAAAGGTAGACTCCATTGACATCGATTTAAAAAGTGCTGATAACGTGAAAACACGACGTGAAAATGATTTGTTATTGTGTTCTTATGGTTTAAAAATGTTACAGGTTCCTATGGAAATAAAGGTGATGCAAAATATCCAGTTTTGAGATGAATGCAGAAAATCAAAAACAGAATGGAAAAATAAATTTAAAATAGTGTAAAATGGTATGTAAGTAGCATAACACTACAAACTCCTTTTTACTGTAGGCATAGACACAAAATTTGCAAATGCTTTTACCCGTACATATTTCACTATATTATGTCAATTTATATTTCGGGTATTACAGCTTCACATAAGTGCATTATCTTGTTTCTGAGAGCTTATTGGCTAGTACGTCAATCAGACTGTGATTAAATTTACTATGACGCGAATTTGTCAAACTTGTTTCAGTGTCTTTTACTATCAGTTTGGTGGAGGCCTATGTCCAATAGTAGACTTTAATAGGCTGTAATGGTAACTTTTAAATACGAGTATCTTAAAAAGTTTTTCTTACTCCTAGACAGGTTTAAGGAAAAAATGTGTTTTAAGAATCAACAAATTTGAAAGTCCCCTCGTCTAGGGATTTACGGCAAGTTTGTCTACTTTGGGTGCTCAGGTTTGGGAAAAGCGTTATTCGTCACTCACGCTAGCACCAGTATGCATGCAACAAAATAATTTTGAGTTCTTTTTTGTTTTTGCTGGGTTTTTTTTTTGTTATTTTATATGCAGTTAATGAAGGTGTTCGATTATTGTTTTTTAGCTATATGTGTAATATTTTGTGTGCTTTATTTTTATTTATACATGTGTCTATATTAGTATGCTACAAATAAATGTCACTTTATTTCATGAATTAATCTTACGCCATTTAAGAAAGAAAGAGACTATCATTCCATTATTCTGTCATTTTAATTAATAAATATCTTCTTTAACTATTGTCAGTTTACTTAGTACTTATAAATATGGTAAAATATTTAAGTAATGCATTTGAATTAATCGTTTGATTTTTTAAACGACTATAAACCTCTCACCTTTTGAGGTGTGCAATAATGTTACGTCACAAATTAATTCCGGAAACACCTCCAGTTTCAGTGGCCCGTTTAGTTTTCCTTCAAATGAATTTCTGTACGAAAGACAAGGTACCTTGTTAACTGCATATGAAATTTTAATGAAAAGAGAGGATAGGCTTCTTTATTAAAATTAATTCGTTTAAGCATGTTCCAATTTATAGTTCAATTCCATCACGAAACCTCTAAATCTATGCACCCGATTTACTTGAAATTTAGTGTAGTTACTCATTTCACATTGTATACACTCAATAAGAACGGATTTTACAGTCCCATAAAGTCTTGTCTTGTTTTTTTATCGTATATATATCGTGCGTCCAACGAAGCGTGCGGCTATCAGCTAGTTGTGTTAAATGGGTACTTTACGAATAGATAAAGAAATTCTCTTACACTTCTTTTTCTTCTTCCACTTGGCTTGGCTTTTAATAAAATGATTGCATCTCTTCATTAGTTCGCTGCTAAATTTTACATAGTTCACTGAGCTATGTTAAGCATCCTCATACGGCCAGCAGTTAAGTATCACTTATTACTGACCGGTTACTGAGACGGGTTATACACTCTTGTTTACAAATTTTAAGCCGTTTTTATAGCAAATACGTACGAGAAGATGAGTCAGAATTTTTGAAACTTACCAATCCGACTTGGATCCGTCGACTGGCCACTTGATCTAAGTTAAACTTCAAAAGTCGGACGACACGTCCATAGTAATCATACTCATCAACAAAATCAACCAAAATGTTTCCAACAACTACCGGCATAATTGTAACAAAAACGTTATACATGGCCTTGGTTTTGTCGATGTTTATCTTAAGTCCTATGCATTAAGAGTCACTAATAAGATCATTGAGCACACACCAAGACACTCCAGCGATTCTGTCATGACTATATCGTTGGTAAATTGAAGGTCAGTGGTGTACGGCTACTGATATTGATACCATATCCTTTGTGCGTATAATAAGTTATTATATAAGTTGCAGCAGATAATAATGTTTCCTTATTGGCTGACATTATTTTAACGAAATATTGCGGTGAATAGTCTTTCAACTCAATATAACTTATGTTTATGGAAAAATATGCAAAATCAATGCCTTAGTATGCAATAACTAAAGAAAAACTGATTATTGGCGTAAAAATAACCCTATAATACAAATCCTAATATCTTATTTAAAATGACGGTGGGCTGCGGCGCTACAAGTGTGACGCTCTCAGACGAAGATTGAAAACCCTTTGATAATTTCATTTTGGTTCTTCATTTAGGTTTTAATACAGGACTTACAATTATATAATATTCCTTATGCGGTTGCATATGAGGTATATTCTATAAGACAAAGGTTCCAAAATACCAAAGTTTTTAAATTCCGAGTCAAAAAATTAGGCAATGTAGCTTAGCCACATCTTTGTATAACTAAGGTACATGAGGGTAATATGGTTACCTCACGCTTTCCGCCTTATATAACGAAAACCAGGAGAAGAACAGAGAGAAAAACAAAAATTCGTATACTATAACTAACATATTAAGAAAATCATAGCAAACAAGCTTTGGCAATAATAAGGAACACTTCGAAAAATCTACTTAAAAAAGCTTACTACACTACAACCATACTAAAATCAACTAAAATATTTACTACATATAATGTCAACTATCAAAGTGACGTCAATATGGCATAGACCTTTTGACCCTTTATTTATTACAAAGTCATCTATTCAAACAAGCCTGTAGTTTTTGAGATAAGAAAGTGACCATATTAACCGGGTGACTATATTACCCTCACATACTATTAGTTTGATTGTACCATAGGATAAAGAAATTAATTACTGCATGCTGTGTTTTCTTTTAACGAAAATTTCTGTTTATGGCCGTCATTAAAGTGAGTTTATGAATAAAATCAAATAAGAAAAAATTTGTTTCCCTCGTGTAAACAAAAAAAATCGGTGATAAAAACTACTTTTATCGTATATTCATGTATTAAATTATTTTTATTTCCCGACGTCGGGGGTTAAAACTGAGACTGAGGTGACTGATGTCCCGATGTCAATGTTAACCCGGAGTACCTTCAGCTTTTTAATTATTATTTTTATTTGCGTAGATAGGATAGGATTTCACAACCATCTATGATATGACCTGTCATAGATGGTTGTGAAATCCTAAAGATCTATCTGGATTGTTCCATTGTCGTCAGCTCTGAATGATGTTAATTTTAAATTGGTTAACTTTGTTAAAGATTTATATTCGTTGAAATACGTGTAATTAATTTAATTACAGAGTTCTTCATTTTATAACTTCCATTCTTAGGTAAAAGTTATTTGACAACAAGTAAAAGTGAAATTGATGACGTTCTATAGAAACGAAATTTTGTAACTGTCGTTGTGACGTAGATTGGTCTTAAACAATTGCCGTTATTAATCACAACCAACTTTAATACAGTTATTGGATAATGACACTTCTACTTCTATAAATCTGCGAAATGACAAGAAATTCCATGGAAAAGTTTTAGGAGATATTAAATGGATATAATTTTTTTATATTGTGGTTTATATTGTTATAATCAGCCTCTCAATCGCCATCAATAAAGGCTTATTTATAGTCCAAAGAAACAGATCCACAATGTTAAAGTACATACGTCATATTTAATAATATTACAGTTTTAGTATAAAAAATTGTGTAAATAGTATAGAGCTAAGCAAATTATTTATTGTTACTTTTTTAGACACAAGCAATTTTTATTACTGCGTTTGAGTTTTTTTTGTTTAATTTATTTATGTACACACAACAAGTTACAGAATAAGTCATATAGTGAGCTCGTGCGAAGGTACCATACTTTACCATACCATACCATACCACATTTACCATAATTTGCTGAAATATCTTCCAGTAGTTTCAGTAATTGCTTTAAGTTTTGATTTTAAGCTTAACTAATTTTTTTATAAAAGATTATTAACGCTCAGCATAAATTATAATTTACATTCTGTTATCTTCCAATCAATCAAATAATTCGTAACCAACACAAAATAGACAATGTTTCCAATTTATATTCAGAGTTTAATTCACTGTTAATCATGTTTGTTGCGACTTCGCTAAAGCAAATTACACAATCGGATTCATATAACCAGACATTCACGAATAACCTTGATTATATTTGTCATCTGTAAATTTGACTGACATATCACAAAAGCAATTTATTTTTCAGTTAATTTTACATTTGAATTTGTACATAATAATTAGTGTAAAAAATCAAATTTGAAACAATATTGGCTTTTCGTCTTACGACAATCAGTATCAATACAATATAATACAAAGATAATACATGACAAATGATAGTGTAGTAATTTTGAAGCTGATAATGATTGTCATCATCGACAACCTTTTTAAGTCTGTTGTTGGACGTAGCTCTTCCTTTGTATACGCTTTTACAGGAAAATCCCAGAAAATATACAAAATTTGACCTGGTCGAAGTTCAAAAACTTTATTAAACTAAGTTTGTATAAAGAGAGTTATTATAATATTAATGAATTTATGGATGATAATAGTCCCTGGTAATATGCTATTTCTAATTTGTTTTGTGTTGTTAATTGTGTAACTTAAATGATTGCAAGCAGGTATTTTATTTAAAAAAAAGTACCACTGAGTTTTTTGCCGGTTCGTCGCGGGAGAGAGATTTTCCAAACATGTGATAAATGAAATAAAAGAATGACTTTACGTAAGTATTATTTTATAATCTATATCGAATAAAAAGTGTCTGTTCCTGTTGCTGTTTCTCACTTATACGATTTATATCATGATTTCTTATACATATTTATGCGAATACTGCACATTGATTAAAACTACTTTTACGGATTATATCGCGTTATTTAAATGATTTTTATTTCCCGACGTTTCGGGTGCTTTCCAGCACCCACAGTCACGCGGGACTGATGTGACTGATGTCCCGATGTCAATGTTAAGCCGGAGACCTTAAAAAAGTGGCCTCGCTAGTGCAAAGTTGGAGGAGATTAGAAGAATTGGCAAAAAATCTGTTTGTCTTACTTCGGGTACTCGTGCATTCTTGTCATTCGCTAAGACTACCCAGGGAAATTTCTGTAAGCTATCATTACCATCCTTGCACAGAGAGGATGACTCGTTGGCAATGGAGAAAGTCGATCCTTTAGGTACCCTCTATACGTCCAACCCAATTTTTGACGAGAGAGTGAATACACAGCCGTCCTTACAGGAGGCAGCCGAAACCGAGGGGGAAGCCCTGGTGGATAGTTTAAACATAGCCTTTGTTCGGATTTGGCACAAAGCGCTTCTTCGAAACTGTAATGTTATGGGATTTAGTTCATGGTGCGCTTTACTTGAGAAGGAGAATAAAGAAGAGGAATTCTCTCCCATGAAGGGACTGCCATGAGGCGGACGACGCTGACGGAGCCACGGCTGTACGTGACAGCGTTCCCGTGGCCGTGCCAATAAACAACGAAGGTGGAAGGAACACCATGGGATTGTCACCAGCCGAGTCTGCCCCCGCGAGGGTATGCGTAGGCATTTCCCCCATATAAAATAAAAAAAAGAACGATACGGTATTTAATGCTAGCCCAGTGCTCGCAACTTTACAAAGCCATGAGTTTTGAATGATTTGAGAAATTTTAGTCACTATGTTACAAAAAAAGCGCTGGTTCAGCCTGTTGAAGAACTACAGGCCGAGTTTCCTTGTTCGCCACATCTACGTGCTGTCTTTAGGAATCATTACACGAATCGTCTCACAATAAACCTCCCATAACATGTCGGTTTCAGTGGCATAAACTACATGCATACTCTTTGATAAATTTTACGGAATCCTGAAAAGTAAAATTAGTTTTTTTTTGCCTTGAGTAAGTCGACTACGAGAAAGCCTTAAAAGCGTCGAAATTTGGATGGTGATACAGCCCATTCACCGTCGCAAATTCAACGGTAGCTCTAATGTTTTCGTACACTATAGCTGTGAGGGAAGCCTGTGTTCATGCAATGGTCTTTTGAAGGGGCGTTTTAATGATGATTATGATGATGATGACCCGTACACCAACTGCATTATGGTGATCCCTTAACTTTATCAAAAGAATAAAAGTAACTAATACGTTTAGATGCATCTCCAAAGTCGCGGACGTTGATTTAAGATAATATAACAGTTACACGGTATAAGGCAATGGGTATACAAATAAACATAAATTCCTCACTTGGACCCACTGGTCGTTGAAGCCGGTGAGTGCACAGGCTTGTGTCATAAATGGTTACGATAAATATTAAAAGGAGCATTTAGTAAATTATTTTTCTTTTTAAATCGTTCAGTGACGTCAATGACTTCCGAGATACGAAACTAGCTAATAAACGTTTTAGTTTAGTTTATTTTTCAACTCTGGGAAAATTTTTAATTCCCTAGTCGCTAGATTTGATGTATAGACGTGAATAAAGCTAATTGGTCGGATGGTATGCCAGCTTTGGTTCTAATGGCTTATGGACCTGAGTTATATTTCTTGCGTAGACACGCTTTTTTCGCCTCCCATCGGAATAGTGCCCGAATCTAGACGCTACCTTTTGTGCAGCCTGTACTTGATAAAAACAGCATCAACGAATTACTGTTGGCACTGTAACGTTTTCTTTGCAGTTGATAATTTTTAAAGTGCTAGGAAATTATAAATGTGGTTGAAGTAAGCTAATCGCCAAAACTACCCAGGGGAATTTCTGTAAGCTATCATTACCATCCTTGCACAGAGCACAGAAGCCTTCAAGAAAGATGCTTGTATCCGTATCAATTTAATTTATATATATATATATATATATATATATATATATATATATATATATATATATATATATATATATATATATATATATATATAGAATAACTGAATAATCACCGTTATACCCTACCTATATCTTTGGTAAATATCGCAATTAAATATAAATAACATATAAAACCATAATTGTATATTATATTACCAGCATTTTTAGTGCTGTTATCATTTAAAACTAAACCCTGTTTGTAAAAATTTAGTTTAAATTATAATTTTGGGTAAAGTAAATCATAAATATAATTTAAAATATCTAGATCACTACTCGGGCCAGCCATTACTCGTATCATTTTTGCTCGTTAAATTTTTACAGGTACTTGACAGCTGTTTTAAGTATGAAATCTCGTTTAAATAAAATGACCTGCATGTTTTTGGACCAAGAATGAGGATTAACGGCATTCTTGTTATTTACCGCACTATATTAACTTGCATTAGATTACATTATAACGGTAAATTTTTGAAAATAATTTCTTTAAAATAGATTATTTAACAACATAATGCTTATAGGAATTAAAGCCCCTCTAGCTAGCTCTTTGAAGTTGACTTCACTTTTTATTAAAACTTTAATTTTTGGCCCTTCTGAGATTTAAAATTATCATATGCGCGAGGTAACAACTAGGATATCGTCTAAATAGTTAAATAAAAACTTCTAACCTACTTTTCCATTCTGGATTAATGCGTTCGCCAAATTAGTATATGAACTTAAAGATACTTTTATAAAAAGCACAACAATTCACAATTGACGTAAATATTGTGTAATATAATTTAAATAATTCTACCGACGATTCGTGAACATCCTATTTTACACATATCGAACGCGAAGCGAGAGAGGTTGGGCTTTACTATTTGCTCGACAAGATCATGCTATTTTTCAGCCTGCTTATTTCAGTCGATATGTTAAATAATACAAAAGCGAATAATATACCTCCGTTATCGTCACCGTTACAGCCTATCAAAAGTCCAGAGGCCTCCTCCATAGATTACTTCATAGGATTCTAGGGGATATTTGCCATAATGGCGACGCTTGGCAGACGAGTTGCTAACCGCAGTTTTTAGGGTTCCGTAGTCAACTAGGAACCCTTATAGTTTCGCCATGTCTGTCTGTCCGTCCTCGCTTAATCTCTGTTACCGTTAGCACTAGAAAGCTGAAATTTGGTACCAGTATGTGTATCAATCACGCCGACAAAGTGGTATAATAAAAACTGGAAAAAAATGTTTTATTAGGGTAGCCCCCCTATATATAAAGGTGGAAGTTATTTTTTTTTAATTTCAACCCTAACGTGTGATATATTGTTGGAAAGGTATTTAAAAATGAATAGGGGTTTACTAAAATCATTTTTGATAATGTTAATAATTTCGAAAATAATCGCTCCAAAAGTAAAAAAACAATGTGTCTCCCCCTCTCTAACTTTTGAACCATAAGTTAAGAAAATATGAAAAATATCTGAAAAGTAGAACTTTATAAGGACTTTCTAGGAAAATCATTTTGAACTTGGATGGAAACAACAGTACCCACTACCGGGAGCAGTTGCAGGAGCGCGAAGCGCTGCTGGAGCGCGAACATAATGGATACCCACCTTTAAACTCATAAGTGGGAACACTTATTGTGACGGACGGGAAACTACGGAACCCTACACTGAGCGTGGCCCGACACGCTCTTGGCCGGTTTTTTATTTTATAGTTGTCATTAGGAAGACGCTGCTGCCAATCTCCCAGTTAGTTTCCCTCTGTCGCTTCTTACGACATGCACGGGTATAGTGTATGTCGTGTGAAGCGTAAGATGTAAGTTAGTGGATATTCTTACACCGCCACTTCATAGTCCATTTAACGTAGTGCCAATAACATGATGGAATTAACTTGAAACAAATTTCTAATTTCACTTAATTAGTATGTACAGTAACAAAAACAAGCCAAGTACATTATAAGCCCTTATATTTTATCTGGTTTAATTAAAACTTGTTGCGGTGTAGTCATAACATAATAATAATTTCTTAAGCTTCTTCAAATTTTATTAACGAAAACAAATTTATGGAAAATCAAAGATTTAAAGCTAAAATATAACTTTTGTTTGTATTCTAATATTATGAGGTTGAGGATTATTATAGATTATAAGTTTATAAGTATAAGATCTAAAGAAAATGTACCGATACTAAAAACTTTTAGTATTGGTACATTTTCTTTAGATCTCTACTGAGTTATAGATCTTATAACAAATAGCTGTAGCTGTGGTAGCTCAAAGATTATGCGCTTACTGTACGAACACAATTAAACAACAGTACAACGAAATTGTTAACTGCTGTTTGTGAACGAAACCATCATGAAGAAAATCGTTTGTCTGGAATAATATATTAATAATATTATTAAGACAAATGAAGTCCGTAAAAACACAT
This sequence comes from Parnassius smintheus behrii, assembly GCA_036936625.1. Classification (NCBI taxonomy): domain Eukaryota; kingdom Metazoa; phylum Arthropoda; class Insecta; order Lepidoptera; family Papilionidae; genus Parnassius; species Parnassius smintheus. The sequence continues at coordinate 22,021,262 of JAUPFT010000006.1, read as the reverse complement.
TGAAAAAAGTGTGGCGAAAAACTTTATCTATAACCTCAGAAATGAGATGAGGTCTGTGCCTAATAACAACACGTATATAGGCTACAACTTCACATTACTTGTTTGTCACAATGCAACCAGTACCATGTACATTAAAAAAGAAAATGTTTTAAGAAGTACAAAAACTATTGATAAAATTTTAAAAATTCTAGAGAATGTATGAACTATAAGTCATTAAATTCAAATGTTTTACTTAGCTTAAATGTATATTGTTCATTAACAAAATTTCTGAAACATTAATATTGAAATAAAAACATAATGTATAAAAAGGAATGAAGGAAATGTGATAAGAATCACTCACAAGAAATATCGCGTCATGTCGGTTGATAAACGAAATTAATGAACTGAAATTGTGATCAACTACAACAAAAACTGAACTTTGATCAATCATAACCGCTACATTATTTTTCCGAACCTAAAAAACTACAATTCAGTTGTACCTAATATGTTAATTACAACTAGCTTACCTGATGGCTGAGTCCCAAATCCTAAGCCTAACATAACCCGAGTTATGTTGTAAACATACTAAATTAATTCTAAATATTTTGTAACTGATAATATTTCGTTGGTTTAGCATTAAAATAATAATTATAACTACCTTGTTAGTCGAGTAGTCTTAAACAAGGTTACTAATCATGAAGTCCTGGATTTGAATCTTGAGTCGGGCCAAAATTAGATTTTTCTGTCAAGAAATTTTCAATAGCAGCTCGGAGTCAAGAAGTTGGCGGTGTATCACCCGGAAAGCACGTAAAGCTGTTGTTTCTGCGCCTAACTTCTTTCCGGTCGTATTGGATAACCGTTTCATCGTACTATAAGATTAAAAGAATAGAGAGTATACTTGTGCTTGTGCTTGTGTGCACTATAATCCTGTCCTGCACAGATGGCTGGTTTTCGTTAAGACAGAATACGGAGACCGAAATTTTGTCTGGCACATGGTAATTCTGAAATAGAAAAACATGACAACTTAATAATCTAATATAAGGAATATTATGGATTTTAAAATATCTAAACATGAAAACGCTTAAGATCACGTTTGGACGTTTATACGTATTATTATAGTAGGGCATTGCAGTGACGTGAATGGTCTGAGAAACTGATTCCAATGCAAGGAACATCAGGTATGGTCAGCTCTTTAGCGGCCTAGTTGACCATGACAAACACATATTCTAATTCTAGTATTAAAATGATAATAGTTAAACTAAAATGCTATTTAGTTAGCATGGAAAGTGCTTGAGCAGTCGCCCTTTTTTTCCGAGTATAAACCGTACCGTATATACACCAAAAGTAAGTTTTATCTATACCGGTACTAGTGACTATTTTGATTTAAATTTTAGACGCTAATTCACCAAATGCAATAAAGAAAATATTGACAGTAAAGCTGTATGTCTAAGAAAATAAGAATATTTTAAACATGCACCAATCCAACACTGAGCAAAGCGGCTAACCTACTTCAAAACTCTCTCAGTTATGAGAGGAGAAAGAGGTATGTAGAATTTATTTTTTTAGGGGACCCTATTACAGAGGGCAGTCTGTTGCAACATGCTGACTCGCAGATTCGCTAAGTCCACTTGACAGTTTAAAGTAATGCCTTTCAAAGCGTACTGTCAAACTTTTCAATTCAAAAGTTCAATACAACAATGGGTTTAGGATTTTGATGGGACTAGCTCGTCACTGTAGTGCATCTACTACGTTCGCGGAGGCACGTACGGATGACTTTTATGCTATAATGCAAAAGAGATGCGCCTCGCTTCTTTTTCGTATTAAAGACTCTTCTAATAGCATCTTAAGCTTTTTATCCATAGTTGGAACTCTCCGCTTTGAGACACTGGATTAGCCTTCACATGCATAATAATTAAAATGTAAAATTCAAATAATGATAATAAAATGTATTTCTTAAATAAGTAAGTTTAGTAATTTTTGGTATTGTTGTTAAAATGTATGATAATTTTTTTTTCATAGATTTTTAAGCAATTTACCTAACACTGATTCTATAATAATGTTATGTTACTAACCAATTTATGGACTGTTGTCTACAATAAAGGTTTATTATTATTATTATTTGGGGTATCTAAATAGTTTTCTCATCTCGTTGGCTTCTATAAATATATAATTATAAATCCTATACCTTTAAACGAGCAATTCTTGTATATATATATATATATATATATATATATATATATATATATATATATATATATATATATATATATATAATCGGGATCTCGGAAACGGCTCCAAAGATTTTCATAAAATTTAGTGTCCAGGGAGTTTCGGGGATAATAAATCGATCTAGCTAGGATTTCATTTTAGAAAATGTCTTTTTGTCCGTGTTTTTAGGCAATGAATAACTGCTACAATATCGTTAGAATAAGAAGGTAAATTTTGACAGATTGTTAATGATTACCAATAGCTTGATTGGTATAATGGGCGGTCACAGAATAAAAAACCCCGGTTCGAGCCCAGACCGACCGACCGACCTTTTTTAATTTTTTTTCAAGTTCCTTTCTTTTTTGAGAAAATCTATTTTTTCGAGCCCTTTTTTAGTATTTTTTAAAAACAAGAAAATTTAAATTTAAATAAATGCACTCATGATTTTTTATTCAAATAACCAGTTCCATTTTTTCTGTTATGCCGCTAAGATCAAAAAATATTATTTATATTTCATCAGTATGTAATTTGTATCTAAATATAATTTCCAAAACACACGAATTAAAAAAAATCGAGTGAAAAATACCGAGCAAAGCTCGGTCAACCAGGTACTGTAAATTAAATGATAAATATACATAAATATCAATAAAAGAAAATAAATACAAAAATACATGAATAAATAAAACCCCAACCAGATGAAAGCTCTCGGCAGGGGAGACCAAACGGCCGAGGGTTAGGGGGAAAGGGAAAGGAACCGGTGGACGATGCGGGCGGTATCGAGGAGCACCGCCTTCTGCATTTGAGCTCGGAGCGGTCCGTCACGGAGTCCCAGTCGCCTCAGATGACCCGATAGGCTGACCGGGCTTAGCCCATTCGCAGAGACGGCTACAGAAATTTTGGTCGGCAGACTACCCCACATGTCGGTCACCTCGTGAGCCAGTTCCAGATATTTTGCTTTCTTATCTGATTCGGCTTTCAATAGGTTCTCGTCATATGGAATGGTACTGTCGACCAAAAATATCCTTCACTGTGGCCGGTTCATCAGAACAATATCAGGCTTATTCGCAGGAATAGTCCTATCTGTGATGATAGCCCAGTCCCAGTAGAGTCTGGTGCGGTCATTTTCGAGCACGGCTTCCGGCAAGTACTTATAATAAGGCAGTTTCCGATCCACGAGACTGTATTTCAGAGCAAGCTCCTGGTGTAGAATCCTGGCTACTAGGTTGTGTTATATGCGCGAGTCTTATTCACACCGGACAAAATACTGTTAAGCACTTTGGTCAAGCGTACATAAACACGTTGCAATCTGACTGTTTAATACCCACCTCATCAATATCGATGTTCTATTATTATTATTATTATTATTATTATTATATACATGTTTTATGCGATTTATCGATTCACGAGCATATATGGTGACCTCGATTCTTTAGCAACGAGTTTTTTACCATTTGTATAAAAAAGTAAGCCCATACAAATTTTAAGATTTGCTTTTATTTCATTTTAATTAACTTTATTAATATCCTCATCAAAACAATTTTAATCCAAGCCAAATCTAGTATATGTAATTGTTGAAAATTACACAACCCTGCAATAACGTAGTAATATAATTGAGTCGGTATTTAATATACAAAAATGTTCAATAAGTTTACTGCAAATCTCGATTTTGGAAGTGTGTGTTTTTAAAAAACAAAGTGCTCGAATATGTCGTCACCCATTTGCTAAATATCGTAGATACTTTTAACACACACGTTAACACACTTTAAAGCGACAGTAGTCTAATCGGCGCGGATCGCGAACTCAAAAGTTCGTGGGTTCAAATACGACATTTGACTACTGTCGTGAACCACTCCTAACACAAGCGTTTCAATCTTACCAGGAGTGATTAAAAGGAATACTAGTAATATTAATTAATAAGATTACTAATAAAAAAAGAGAGAAACACACTTGAAACGTGTAAAAATTTTCTACAATGCTAATCAAATAATATAAAAACCGTCCATCCGTCCATCCGTCGATCCATCCGTCCGTCCGTCCGCCCGCCCGTCCGCCCGGCCACCCGCCCGTCCACCCGCCCGTCCGTCCGTCCGTCCGTCCGCCCGTCCGTTCGTCCGCCCGTCCGTCCGTCCGCCCGTCCGTCCGTCCGCCCGTCCGTCCGTCCGCCCGTCCGTCCGTCCGCCCGTCCGTCCGTGCGCCCGTCCATCCGTCCACCCGTCCACCCGTCCGTCCGTCCGTCCACCCGTCCACCCGTCCGTCGGTCCGTCTGTCAGCGGACTGAAACTTATGATCCGTAATAGATAGACAGTTAATATTTTCCTAGAATGTATTCAGTTGCCGCCGTAACAACAAATAATGAAAATAAAAGTAAATTAAAAATTAAAGGGGCTACCTACTAGAAACGTGTTTTACGATTGTACGGAACCCTTCATGTTCAAGTTCAACTCGCACTTAGACAGATATAAAAAAATGCCAATTTTTGTGACTTTCTATCGTTGTTATTTTATTTATAAAAAACGAATTGCTAATTCAAATTAAACTGTAACAAAAAACAAATCCATTAAGATCATTTTCTTTCGTAGCGCAACATTAAGGGGCAATTTGTACATGTATTACAATAACATTTGCATAAAAAAAGCCTTAATTGCAATGTCGTAAAATGAAATTTTGCTTTATATAAAATACATATTCAGGGTCTGATACGTTTCTGCACAATTGAATTTTGTATAAATAAATCCTACTTTATACAGTAATAATTCCCATTATTGGGATATGTTTAAGTAAAAAGGCATGAAATGCGTTTAATATACCTTACCTTTTTTATCTAAAATTCTCCCTCCTCGCTTTAGTACTAGCACGACAATTGCGCCAAGGGAGGTAACGTTTTCATACCTACACACGGTTCTATAAAAGAACCTTTAGTGATAATTAAACCATAAAATCACTCAACATTACGCTATATTTAAAAGCAGCTTTGCTGGTGGTTTCATACATGCATACAGCGGCGGACAAATTGCTTCATAACCCTTTCAGAGTTGTGTCCAGGGGTGGAAAGCATAGGCTGTGATTTTTTTAACATGGATATTATAAAACTGTCATAAATAAAATAATTGTAAGTAAATAATCATAAAGTTAACGCATAAAAGCACCTTCATCCATCCATTAGAGCGTATAAAATTTCACTGTCGAACTCTTAAAGAAAGCAAAAAAAATTTCCTTCATAGTTTGCCATTTTATTATTTCGAGTTTTTTATAGAATAAGGATGGCCGACAAACACACAGCATACTTGATGGTAAATGGATGACTATTCATTCATGCGTTCAGTTATAATGCGGTGGTGTCTATTTATTTATCTAGCTATTTAGTATTATTACTACCTGTAGTTATGAATCCGTAGGTAATATGATCATATTCTCTTGTACATTTGAAATATATAAAACCTTCGTGGCAATTTCTATCATAATATTGTTACTAAAACAACTACTCTAATCGTAAAATATCATTGAAAGGAAACTTTGAATAAAATAAATTTTAATGAATAAAAAAAGTTCAACAATAAATAAATAGCAGCCTATTTCTAAACATGATAATAGTGAAATGAGGCAATTCGCCATTTTTATGCAAGCTGATGCAGGTCTAAAAAGATCAGTATCACTTCGACCTGAAAGATCTATTGTGATGTGATGAATCATGGGGAATTAAAAAAATTGTAATTCATATTTCAGTTCCAAAAGCAGCAATGCCAGTTGTTGCTGGCTACAGTGACAAACGATATTCAAAATGAAATCTGTAAACGAATGATTGATGTGTTGTAACGATTTCGCTTTATTGTTTGATCAAAATTGTCTTGTTTTATTAATTAGCTTTGATAAATGAAAGAGGAACCGTTTAAAATCTAAAAATCGTACAATGCATAAGAAACATAAATATGGCGATATTGTCCTTCAGTCCTACTTCGACGTAATTGTTTCGAAAATAAAAATTTTCTGTTGATAATTGATGTCGCTCGAAACAAAATGATCCAAGTTTTACATTTCGCGATACTCAAAAATTAGACAGTATACTGCCACTATACTGTTTAATTTTAGATGCCAAAATAAAATCCTCCACAATTAATTAAAAATGGCTGTTACTTTGTGAAAGAAGTCAATAATTAGTATTGCGTGCCACAGTTGATGGCACTAGCGCCATCTGGTATCAAGTATCGGAAACAGGAGTGTCAGATGTTTCAGGAACTTTCCACCAACAGCGCCTTCTAGTATCGAACAGAAGAATTAAGCTGTCTAGAAGGGTCTACTCTCGAACTTTCTGAACTTAGTCGGTCGGGCGCCCGTATTTGCTGGAATATTCTGAATGTTTCGGTGGAAGAGCCCTATATAAAGCCGTTTATAGCCGCGATCGGGGCAGTATTGAATTGGCGATACGAGCGAAGCTTCGGAGCGAAATAAGTGTGATTAATTATTAGTGTAATTTAAGTATTAATTAGTGTTCTCTAATAAAAGTTTAAATTTTGGTAATTCAATCGGCTGTTTTTATTGTCACGAACCTTAAGCTCGTAACATTAGTAAAACTAAATTATAAAGACTGAAAAATAAATAATAAAAAGACTGAGATATGTAATAGATATGATATGTGGAATAAATGCAATTAACAACCGGAGTTGCGATTTATATAAAGTAAGTAGCTGTCCCAGTGTGAAGTATTGCCGCACCTTTGCAAGGACTCCTAGCCTCAGACGAAATAAAAACTCAAGACAGAGCCCCGCCGAACAACGCACTGAGGCCGGTAAAACTACGCCTCGCCTTGTACATACACAGTTTCACGCACACACATAAAACGAAACTACGCATTACCTTGTCATTCGAACGCTAAACTTGTCACGCTATAATAATTCGCTGTTTTTAAAGAAAAAATGCCAAATTGTTTTATAAAAGGGTGTAAAAACCAATCTTCCAGAAATAAAAATCAGGATAGAATCATATTTCATACGTAAGTAGACATAAAAATCCAAATTTTAATAAATCATTTTTATTATTTATTACGACAGCGTGGAACAAAAAACCTACACAAGTGTTGCCACTAGTAAGCGTTACTGTAGTCCCTATTTATTCAGTAAATTATTAATGTGACGCGAAACTTAATATAGCCCGTTAATTTACCTATTTTTATTTTACTTTTAATATTCATAAAATTAATTTAAGTGTAAATAGACATTTTTTTATTTTCCACGTTTTATCATCACTTCAAAAATCTATATTTTTAAGGTTCCCATCTGAAATAAAGACAATAAAGAGAAGTGGATAGAAGTGATCCGAGTTAGCCGGAATGAGCCATCGTGGAATCCAACGGTGCTCAGCGTAGCTTGTTCGACACATTTTGAAGATGATTTTTATTATACAAATAAAGGACTTCGTCTTGTAGTACGAAACGGATTAGTACAAATATATACCCAACAAAAAGGCTATTAAAATAAAAACAATGTTTCTTTAATAATACTATTGTTATATTTCCCCTACTTAGTCGAAATAAACATACATACTACTTCTTAAAAAGAGGTATACAATTAAAAAAATTGACAACTTATATTTTTACTTATCCATTCATCCTGATAGTACATAGGCGATAATATTATATTAGCGTAATAAATTTTTACTACACGGCAACACTCACTTAGTGCACACATGTTTACCAAACCAACCTCACTTCATTGTTCACAGCGCTCTGTCTTGAGTTTTTATTTCGTCTGAGCTCCTAGCTTACTTGCTGCTTCGCCCTTGGACTCAACCGCTCGAAGTTCATATTTGAAGATATCTCAACCCCAACAACTGGAGACAGTCAGTGTATTACAGTAATACAATTTTGGAAAAAAGGAGTCAAGGTGAGCTGGCTCCTTTTTGCAGTGAAGAGACACTATTGTGTTTTGTAGGCATTGAATCTCACAAGATTGGTATCGACGAATTCGGAGACTGCCTGCAGTTTTAGACTCACATGTTCTACCATAGCATTTCTTTCAGACTAGATTTGATCCTGACTGGCCCGAGGACTTAGTTCGAATCTCTCCATAACTGTGCAGTCATCTGCGTACCCATAGATACTGGGCATAAGCAGATCATTAATATGCAGCAGGAAGAGAGTTGCGGAGGAACGGACCCCTGACGAACACCAGCGTTAGTCGCCACGGGATCAAATAAAGAGCATCCATCGTTGACGACCCAGAGGGACCGTTCACTCAGAAAGTTCTTTACCGAGTTACTGTGAACTATAGCCATAGCAGCGATCACAATAGATCTTTCAGGTCGAAGTGATACTGATCTTTTTAGACCTGCATCAGCTTGCATAAAAATGGCGAATTGCCTCATTTCACTATTATCATGTTTAGAAATAGGCTGCTATTTATTTATTGTTGAACTGTTTTTATTCATTAAAATTTATTTTATTCAAAGTTTCCTTTCAATGATATTTTACGATTAGAGTAGTTGTTTTAGTAACAATATTATGATAGAAATTACCACGAAGGTTTTATATATTTCAAATGTACAAGAGAATATGATCATATTACCTACGGATTCATAACTACAGGTAGTAATAATACTAAATAGCTAGATAAATAAATAGACACCACCGCATTATAACTGAACGCATGAATTAATAGTCATCCATTTACCATCAAGTATGCTGTGAGTTCGTCGGCCATCCTTATTCTATAAAAAAACTCGAAATAATAAAATGGCAAACTATGAAGGAAATTTTTTTGCTTTCTTTAAGAGTTCGACAGTGAAATTTTATACGCTCTAATGGATGGATGAAGGTGCTTCTGTGCGTTAAGGTTGTACCATAATTAGGAGAATCATATCTGCTCAAATTAAAAATAACAGGATTTGATTTAAGACAGCAAAAATGTAAATAATTTCTATGTACTTTAAAACTTAATGAAACTCTAAAAATAATATTTATGTGGAATACCATTAAAAGATGCGTATCCTAGGGGAGTTACCAGAGAAAATTTTATATTCATTAACCAATCGATATGCTGTGGCAATATCCAAACGAGTCTAAATCAGACGTGTATGCGGGATTCCCTTTCTCATGTGTAATATAAAAATTAATATATAAACAAAATAATGTTTGTAGAAAAAAACGATGTTGTAAAGAACTATGTCAACGAAAACACTCAAAACACAAACATTTTAACCAATCTAATTGGTTTTGTGAGATGTTTGTGCTGTAGTAGTTTTTATAATAAACACAGCTATTGAATCAATTCCGAAATATGAATGTTATCAATAAATGTAGCGTTTTTTTATTTGTGACTGGTTTGATTGATTGTAGTTAAGCTATCAATATTCTTTTAACTAAACTTATTTTCAGATTTCTCTGTTTCTAATTTACTAAATTTAATTATTTTTTCTTCTTTTTTTGAAATAGCAAATTTTATCACGAACCACACCCTAAATTATTAAGATCGGTGCAAAAATCCCTTTCACCTTTCTGGTAAGTTGGAGACTTAAGAAAAATCAGATGATTGCTATTAGTTTTATTAAAGAAAAGTGAAACTTAATGATAGATCAGAGCTGTCAAGCCTAAATTTAAGATATGACTGAATATAATGAACCATCTGACTTTTGAGGAAGTAATTAACTATCTCAATTGTAACAAATAGGAATTGGCTTTTGTTGAAGAGTATAACGAACATAAAAATACGCCACATTGAATGTTGCTGTTTAAACGAATAACAAACCAATAACTTCTAAATGTGTGTGATATTTAAAATTTACGACAAGCGCTTAAGTCGTTAGCGACCACGCACACTAAGTTTGTAAGTTCAACAAAATTTTATAGGCGCGCCAGTAACGTGAGTTTCTTCGACAAAGATTTCGGGCACTGTAATGGTACATACGACGAGCAGAGCGAGAAGAGTGGAAGAGAGAGGAACGCACATCCTAACCTTGTGAGGGACAGCCTCGCCTTCCTCCCGGAGTATCAGCTAACAAAGCATGTCCACCACGCGAGCAGGCTCTCGCGCTCTTAATCAGTTCCAGGATGTCATACACTTCTTAGCCCTTGACTTATTGTAATCGTGAGAAGGCGCAACACATTCACGAAGTTATTAGGACTCAATGTCCGGTGATGAGTAATGTTAAAAAGGAGATTAAAGAACGCAATGTCCCTCGTGCGGTCGCGGTTATTATTTGATCATTACTAACTGCCACCGCACGGCACTTGAGTCGCGGTACCTTTATTTTTGATAAAATAAGGGTGATAAACGAGCATGCAGTCCACCTGATGTTAAGTGGATGCTGTGGCCTATAGACATATACATTTAACCTCGATTAATCAATATGCAGATGCGTTGCTACCCCTGAGGGCTAAGATGCAATGCCTCGTTTCCTGTAACAAGGGTCCCAAGTTCTCTACACTCACCATTCGAAACCAAAACGGCATTGAGCTGGTATTTTACGCTGGTTTTCTGTGAGAGCGTGGTCCTTTCCCGGTCGAGCCAACCCATTCGTGCTACAACCACAAAATAGCTGCAAAATGGCTCCACCTCGTATAAACGTGCGTATAGGAAGGATTGCGGAAAGGCGGGATTAAAGATATGTACCAAGTATTTTATTTTATTGATAAATTAAATTGTTAACTAGCGTTAACACTTTGTATGATAAAACAGGTTACTAGTTGAACGAAAGGCACCGAAGCCTCACACTATCAAAGTCCCGAAGTAGTGTGGTTAATATAGAATAGCTTTATATTACCACACGGAGCGTTGGCCGCTCCCCGAACTGAATACTACCCAGCGGGAGATCTCCCCTTTTTCTTCCGCTTATTTAGTTGTTGATCATGTTGTTTTAAGAATTTATTGTAAAATGAAATCTTAATTTTTGTATGCCAATTTTGTATAGGAAAAAAGAAACTTTTGAAAATTTTTAATAAAAAACTTTCGGCTTCACCCAGTGCGTTCGCTGCTGTTAAACGTGTCACCTTAAACAGAAGATCAAAACAGTCTGAAAAGAGGCTTACAGTTTATGTACACACATCAGTCACTTCATTATCAACTCTACTTCACGCTTCCGTCAAGTCACCGACCAATTATATCAAAAAATGTAGTTCAGCAGAAGTATTAGGACATCGTCTGCACAAGTCAGTCACATCAAGATTCTCGCATCAGATGTGACGCAGTGTATTTGCATACACATCACATGCCATATTTTGACGCTACTGATTGCTAACTTAACTGTGACTTGGCTGATGTATGTGCATAAGTGGTAAATACTTTGTGGCTCTGGAAAACACTTTGATGAAGAATATGAACACAATCATAAAAAATACAAATTTTAATAATATAAAATTAACAAAGAAGCGCCGCATACAAAAGAAGGATTTATTTTACAATTCATGATACTCAAAAGGGTAGAATGAGACTGAAATGAAATTTAATTATTAACATGGCCCGCTTAACATACAAAGCCTATGTGAAATTTTAAAGAGATGAAGTGAAACAGCGTACAGGCTTTCTTATAATCTTTTTCTCTTGACTTTTAACAAAAGGTTTAAGTTTAGAAAACAGTGTCTTAATTATATTTAGAAATTTAGAATTGAGTTTATGTTTAGGAATCATTATCGTAAGGAATACAACTTGAATTATTTCTATAGTGATGACTTTATTCGTACAAATATTTTATCATGACATTCATTCCATTTTATTTAGGATAAATGATTCTAAAATCGTGGGCAATGATTCATTTAAAAATATTTTCATATTCAGTTGTTTATATTTGAAACTACATTTCTATAAATTTATCTGTACCATCCAATTAAATGATCACTATCGGCATAGAATATTGAGCATAGCAAACAGAATTTATAAAATTTTCTCCAAATACAAACTTTAGCTTCCCACGAAACATCCTGCTCATTCTGAAGAGCAATAGTGACAATTAAATAGTAGTAGATATTAAGTAGTAGTCGGCTCTGTAGTCAAAATGCACCTGCCGAAAATATAAGTGGTACTTGTACGCGTTTTGTAAGTAATTAAGTTTTACAACGAACACAGAGTGTACCTTATAAATGAATGCTATCGCTCATAGACACCTACATCTATCATCATCATCTATCCTCGATTAAGAAGAATCTTACGTCTTATGACTAACATGGAATGTGAAATTATAGTTACTCACTTGCTTAATATTATTAAAAAAATTCTATTTAAATTAAACCGAGTGTCTTTGAATAAGACTTTACTGTCAATGTTTTATGAAGTTCGACGTGTGACTTGGTATATTCTAAGCATGTATGCATTTTATCGTTGTGCACTTGAATACAAAATGTGAATCCCAAAATAAAATAAAGCTAAATATTTGTATATTTAACTTCTCTTTTCCGTTTTATACATATTTTATAATTTATAATATGTATATACTGTGAGGGTGTTGTCCATGTATTACTATCTTCACGTGATGTACGAAGATCCCATAAGATTGCGATACCATGACTCGTGTTTGTCTTGTCATGTATACTATTTTAATATATTAGTTTTGCAAAATATTTTCAAAAAAAAATTAGAAGTCTCACGAACGTTGAAAAAGCTAGATTTATTTATTTTAGTTACTCTACTCTAATATCTTATGGCTTTTTGCTATGCGATAGCGCAACTGACTTTGAAACCATATTACTTGTTTTCCAAACAGGGGGCATACAAGAAATATAAAACAAAAATTGTAAAGAGTCCCTCGGATAAAAAATTTAAGAAGTGATTATGTTAACTATAACACCGTAATACATTTATGTGAATGTAATGCACATACATAAAACATGAATGAAGCTTTGAATGGAACAAATTCCTCATATTAAATATATGATTTAAAATGATACAGCACACTCATACTTAGTAATGGCTAACTTAGTAATACTTAATCAATCGATATGTACATAATATTTTTATTTGTTATGTACTAAGTATTGATTGATTAAGTATTACTTTAATGCATTCAAATTCTATTCGTTACAAGAAACGTATTCCATGTCTACTGAGAGTGAAATAAGTGATGAGATTCTAAACCCAACAGATTTCTCTAGCCTATTTGCATATAAAAGGACGCGAAAATGTACCTATTCCATTGAAAAGCGCGTCACTTGAAAGCGAATGGTAATAAAATTGTATTCTTTTAAAAACTATACATATACCCATAGAATACTTATATATATATATATATATATATATATATATATATATATATATATATATATATATATATATATATATATATTATTCTATGCCTTTACCCCACATAAACACATGAATTAGACGAATTAAACGAATTAGAAAATTAGCAATAGTTTTTCTTTGGTTTTAAACTTTTATTAAACGTAATTTTTTATTATTTTGTGTTCTTTATTCGATAAAATGAAGCTGATAATAAAATATACATTTTTTTCAACAAACATGTTTAGAAATTTTTGTCATATTAATTTATGTTATAGTATTATTGAGTTTTTCCGTCAAGAAATTTTCAGTGGTTGCCCGGAGTCAGGAAATTGGCGGTGTCTCACCTTCGTACCTCGGAAAGCACGTAAAGCCTTTGGTTCTGCGCCTGATCTCTCTCCGGTCGTGTCGGTTTACCGTTCCATCGGATTATGAGAGTGAGGGAATAGAGAGTGCATCTGTGCTTAGTAAACTGCGGTCGTCAATCAGTCTGCCAGGCTTGGCAACTATGGCAAATATCTGCCTTGTGAGACGATCTCTCGAAGAGAAGACCTCGGCTCGTGTATAATACAGTGAGCTTTGAGAAACTGTAATGAATGAATAAAATAATGTTTTATTATTTGCTTAAATAAGTGTCGAACCACAAAAAAAAAAACTTGAGTGATGCATTAAAGATTGCTCAAATAAGATCCTATAGATTATAGTGCATATTATCAATTTTCAAGTAGTTCATATTACGCAGTCGCGTTTTTTAAATGTTTCAGTTTATTTAAACTTTTAGTTTTCATATTTAACGAGTATTTCAGTTAGCTATTGGTTAGTTTAATAGCTATACTCGTAGAGCTAAGGGAAGTTTATCAAGGTATGAATTTTTAACGCTCGACCTAAAAGAGGTGTGCTACTCGTATAAGTTTAACCGCTATGTGTATCTGTCTGTGAGATCGTAGATCTTAAACGGGTGAACCAATTCGGTTGCATTTTTTTTATTTAAAAGAAGGTTTCTAAGCGGTAGTTCTTAGACTTTAAGCATAGACCTCAATCACAGCAACTAAACGTCAGTGATTTACGCTGTGTTTAATATGTATTATTAATTGTAGATTTTTTATAAGTAATAAATAAAAAAAGACATGTTTTATCAAAATTGGTTCAGCCATTTGAAGGTCATCAACTTTTTTGTTTCGGAGGTTTTTTAAATTAAAAATTTAATTTACTATAATATTAACATATTTTTTTACTTAATTATTTCATAAAATAAAAAAATAAAGTTAAATGAGGAATGGATTCAACTACGAGTAACAAGATTCTATTTTCTGTAAGTTTTATTCGGTGACTGTGATATATTTGTATCCAGAGTTGTTCCATTTTGTAAAAGAGACACGTAGATATTCAAACTCTTTCAAAGAAGTTAGATAGTGCGACCAATTGAAGTGATGTAAACCGAAAAGCGGTTGCTTTTAGGATAAAGGGTACTAATAGCAAACTTAGCTAATGCTTACATCCGGCTAAGGGTAATGTAAGCTTGACCCTTTAAAAGATATTCACTGTGCTGCTTTGTGAATTATGCATGGTTATGGCCCAAAACAAATAAAGTTTACGTTGTTTTTGTAGTTTGTGTCAAGATAGTAGCATGAAAATTTTACCATGTACTGGCTTTTATACCGATACCGATATTGTTACAATATCAAAATATGTTTTTTATGCAAATCTAAGGACACATCTTACGTTACAATCCATTAAGCTCTATTCGCTACACAGCATGCCAAAGAAACATATACTTGAAAACTCTATCCAAACTTTACCCTCCTTCTGGGGTAGTCGGATAAAAACATACGCATCGAATATAAAAATATAACCTCTAGTTCCGTTGTCCTTTAGTTAAGTAAACACCGTATATGAAGTACATAAATATTAAGATCACCAGTAAAAAATGTATTTTTTTAATCAACCTGGAAAGGTGTGACTGCAAAGAACGCTCACCGTTGCCGTGGCTAAGTTCTAAGCAGGTCAAGTACAACTTGACTTGATTTCAAATGCGCAAATTCAAATGACGTTACAATTTCGTTCATTTTATTTATATCTCTATATACCATTTTATTCATAACTAACGAAATACGTGGTAAAATGTGGTAGAATTTATTGAAACCATATCTGCTAATGTCAGTACAACGAAATATATTTTTTATAAATTTAAAGTGACAAACCAACATACAGTGTACCTGATGTTAAACGACCATTGCAGCCCGTGAACACCTGTAACCAACTTCAAATAAACAAAGCTACAGATAACTGAGGACTAGGATGGAATGCCTCACAGCTTATTAATTATACTGGTTCTCTATACCATTCAGAACGCAGTAGAAATAGGTGAGAGGGTGATACATAGCCAAACGGACTCCCACACTGAAAAGGGACCACCTAGTAAAAGTAATTAATTATAGTACTTACAAAACTTTCTTTTAAATACTTAAACTGTATACGGGAGTATTTTTTTAGGATAGGGTGACAAACGAGCACACAGTCCACCTGATGGTAAGTGGTTGTTGCGGTCCATAGACATCTACATCTATCCACGATTACAAATGAAAATGCAGATGCGTTGTCACCCGTGAGGACTAAGATGGAATGCCTCGTTTCCAGTAAAAAGGGTTTTCTACACTCACTATACGAATCACAGCAGCTAATATTTAACGCTGGCATTCTGTGAGAGCGTGGTCCTTCCCCGGTCGAGCCGACCCATTCGTGCTACAACTATACTACTAATATAACTGCATTATGGCTCTAACACGTTAGATAAAATAAACTTTATAAATGTAAAAACAAGTTCAGATATAACAATAAATTTTATGTTTGTTTTTAATGTAATTGGTCTAAATATTTAGAGATCCTAATAACAAGTTATCACTCAAATAGAATATTTAAGTAATAACTTGTAGTGATATATTTTAGTGATACTTGTAGAATAAGTAAGTGTTTTTAATTAAAAGGTTTTTAACTAACACATACAGTCGTCGAGTACATGTGAAAATTTAACGAGGAATTTTCAAGTGTCATTTTCAGAGCTGTTGCAGACAGGGTTTTTAAGTTATTACATTATACTACTAGCTGGCTTAGCAGACGTTCTGACTTTTCTGGTAAGTGGAACGAACTCATCGCTCCGAACTAACTCCGGACTTTTTACAGTTATAAGTTTTAATATTTTTAATGATACATCGCAGTGATATTTTAAGTGTTACATTGAAAATGAAGCCTTTATGCTAAAAGTAGTATGTAGATCATCACAATCAAACAGAACGCTTTTAAAAAGTCATTTGTAAATATGTTTGTCCTTAACACTATGTTTGTTTATCCTATTTTCAAATAGTGTCTGAATGTCTGAAATGTTTATAAATTTCGAACAAAATCAAAATATTTCATTTAGCATTCAACACAGTTGTTCTTTCCAATATCTATGAGAATATAAAGGGATTTATATGTTCAAAAACGTTGATAAAACCTACGAAAAAATTTGTAGAATTTTTGCTTTTGGCCCGTAAAACAATCCAGCTAGTGGTGCCTGCCGTTGCTCTAGTGTAAACTTTTATCTATGGCCTCAACGTCTGTTCAGCTTGCACGAAACAAATGATAGCATATTCTACGAAGTTCTTTCACAACAATGATATGGATAATTTTTCACAACAATGTTATAAAGGAAAAGGACGGAAGTGATGTCTTTAGATATCTACGGTCAAGAGACACTGACCATCAAACTCGGTGATGTTATACTTAAGCAGATCAATATATTTCGATATCTGGGGAGCACGATAACATCAAAGTGTGGCCTTGAAGCTGAAATCAACAGTCGGATCGGAGCCACTGCTGCGGTATTCGGTAAACTGGATCGCAAGGTCTTTGGTTCACGTGACCTAAAGCTGGCCATCAAAATTGACATTTATAAGGCGGTAGTGCTGCCTAATATTGTACTCTTCAGAGTTATGGACAGTTTACCGCCGTCATATACGGACGCTGGATCGCTTTCACTTGCAATGTCTGCGCAAAATTCTCAACATCCGTCGGTCTGATCGCATTCGAAATACGGAAGTGCTGCGTAGAGCCCATACAATGGGGATTGAGGCCTACCTTATGGGGCGACAACTCCGTTAGTGTGGACACTTATCGCGAATGTCAGACCAGCGTACCGCAAAGTGCATTTTTTTCTCTGAACTTGAGAAGGGCGAGCGTAAGCATGGCGGACAACTCCTCAATTACAAAGATGTACTTAAGCGCCACATGAAGAAGTGCGACATTGAGCCTTTAGAGTGGGAGCAAGCAAAGTCAAGGTAAAAATGTTTAAGGAGAATCGCTGCTCAGAATTGGATGCCCGACATGATGAACTCAAAGTACGTCCACCTTGTGCGATTAACTATAATTTATGTAATTGTGTGCTCACCTGCCCGCACTGTGCGCGAACATTTGTAAATAAGATCGGCTACGTTAGCCATGCACGAGCACACCAACGACAGGATCGGAGTTGAAGAGGTCGCCATGGCCGAAAGCGGTCGAGAATTATATATATATATATATATATATATATATATATATATATATATATATATATATATATATATATATATATATATATATATATATATATATATATATATATATATATAGAGGATTATACTGTTTTAGCTCGTAACTTGCCAAGAAATGGCGAACATTTTATGATTTATTCATTGTACGCATGGTAGGAATTACTAGTGTATAAAAGAATAATGAAATAATTGTTATTAGATAGAGTGGTACTACAATATATATGCAATCCATTACAGCCATATAATTCGCTGCTGAATATAGGTCACCCTTATAGAATAGGCTCCAAATTTTTGAGGATCTTTTTTGAGTGTATAGTAGAACATGCTTCAGTTACAGATGCGTCTGCTATTGATTTACGCATGTTGCAAGACTTACGCAACTGCAACAGCTCGTATTGTAAAAGCAATCGAGCGGAACCAGGGTTCAAATATTTTTGTCACAGATCTGTCTGCCAGAAAGAGCCAACTGTCAAAGCTGAAGATCGAATGTAGTAGCATCGTTTCCGAAACAACTGAGATTTTGAGTGGGATTGATAGGTTCTATGGGTAGCTGTACGTACACGTCAAGATTGCCACACGCAAGTGTAAGTAACAATCAAAGAGCAAGTGTTATTCGACATTATTCCGATGATATCTCGTACGCCAATCAGAGCGAGATTAAAATGGTTCTCCATCACCTTAAAAATGACAAGGGCTTGGACGTGGATGCAATTTCAGCGAAGCTTCTATAAGCAGGTGGAAAACCAGTTCATGGTTGCATTACTTCCGAGACGTGGAACAGAAGTGCGATGCGTTTGTTCTACAAGAAAGGCTCTCTTCAAGAACTACAGACCAATTTCCCTTCTGAACTGCGTCTACGTACTATTTTTGAGAGTCATTTCTAATTATCTTGCAACCATACTCGATGACTTCTAGCTTCCCGAATAAGCCAATTCCCGAAAAAACTAGTTTCATAGACATAACTTTTGAAAAATTTTATAGAAGACCGAAGATTACTGTAGTAGATTACAGTTCCTTCAGCAGTACCAAGTTGACTGCCGCTATATAGAAGTACTGAAGTGTTTGTACAGTAGGGCTACGATGACTTTCCAGAACCAGAGTACGAAATCT
Source organism: Parnassius smintheus behrii (assembly GCA_036936625.1). Lineage (NCBI taxonomy): Eukaryota > Metazoa > Arthropoda > Insecta > Lepidoptera > Papilionidae > Parnassius > Parnassius smintheus. Next base: position 22,002,196 of record JAUPFT010000006.1, on the reverse strand, counting down.
ATCCAACTACAGAGCGGTGTAAGAAGGGATAAAGTTATAACCTCGAAACTCTTCACCGCTATGTTGGAAGACGTTTTCAAGCTACTGGAACGTAAAGAATACGCTATAATAATGGAAATAGCAAGTTTATCACTCACCTTCAAGTTGCCAAAAATAAATTTCTGACGGCAGAATAGCTGAAGAATCTAAACACTGTGCTCAATGACCTGAAAAGGATCCACTAACGGATAGGTCTTAAGATAAACATGGACAAAACAAAAATCATGTGTAACGTCCATATCACACCCGTGCCATTCATGTTTGCGCCCTATTGGCCGTACATAAAGCCAAGAGAATAGTAACTTTCCTCGTTAATTTTTCAATAGAAATCTCGTCAATAAATTTCCATTATGCTATATATTTAAGTACTACATGCGGGTCTCATGTGTTAATATATTTCGGAAACGTTGGTCTTAATTTGAATACTCCCTTAAAATATTTTACATAAGTTATTAATACTAACATCAATATTTAATAATAAAGCCAAAGCAGACCCGTGGCTGTTGTGTGAGCCATATGTCACACCCTGATTAAAAGGATTTGTAAGAAATCATAGAACTCTCGGTTCCGCACAAGTACAGTAAGGATTTATATTTAAGTTATTGCAATATTTCCATAACAATTTATAAGTGGATAGCCGTGGTGATAGAAAGTTGGAACTGTTTCCTTTTCCTGCAAGAAAAGTTTAGGAGGTTAGCGTCTAAATAAATTATTTTGGAGCTACACATACCTCTTAAGACTGAGAACCACAGTTAAGAGGGCCAGTATGGAAATACTAAGGTGCCTTCTTCCCTATCTGTCTTGATCTTTCGAAGGCACTTAAAAATTAATGTAAATGGTGGGAAAGCACAAAAGAAGTATGGTGTTCAACTTATAGTAATATCATCTACTGTAAAAGAATCCGGATATGGTTTCCATGATACATACTTTTAAATTTGACATTGGCGCGAGAAGCGAAGAGATCTATGTCTGGTTTTCCTAAAATATTAGTAATATTCTGAAATGTCTTAGATATTTCTAATTCCGTATCTGCATTTTTGTTGCGAGATTCATCATCAGCTTCTTTATTATCCTTTGAACGTATGTATGATGTATACAGCCATATTCTTCGCTGCTCACACCATTGCCAAATATCTCTTGTGATTTTGTACAATGAAGATATTTTATTCCTCCCATTCGATTTATGTAACTTATTGCGGTAGTATTGTCACGTCGTAATAATATTGCACAGTAACTTTTATCACGAGCAAATATTTTAGTTCAAAGAACTTTGCTTTGAGTTCTAAATAATTAATATTAGACTCAAGTTCTTCCGTTTTCCATTTACCCTAGCGCGTACATTATTACAGAAAGCACCCCAGTCTTGTTTTGATGCATCAGAAAATATGTCTAAAACAATGATTGGTCTCTCTATTTTATTTTTATAAATATAAATATACTTAGATCACCCAAGAAGATCTAGCAATATATTGGTAGAAAGAGTGAAATTGGCGTTATAATTATTATGAAATATAAGCAAAGCTAAATGTTTTCCCTTCCAAACATCTTTGTAAACATTCAACTGTAACTAACAGCTGGACATGCTGCTGTTAGAACTCCTAATAAATTTGCAAACTCTTTATTTGTATCGGTAAACTTATAGACATATCTATAGAGTTAAAAATGAAACCTAGATATTTGCACTCATTTACAAGATTTAAATTACTTTTCTCATAATTAAGAGTCTTTGTTTTATTTTTTGACAATCTTCAAAACTTGATCCTAAATATAAAATATCATCGAGATATACCAATGATTTGTAATCCCTATTTCTTAAAAAGCCTACAACTATATTCATTATTTTTGTAAAAGTTCTCGGGTCTGCTGAGAGGACATATGGGATCGAATTAAATTCATATGTGACTATTTGCGAACTTTCATTCTCAAATTGGAATCTTAAGTATTTTTTATGACTAGCTTTAATTGTAACTAGTATGTAGGATTCATTTAAATCCAATGATGGCCAAAATGAAGTGGCCATGTAACTCCCCTTCAATACAAGCAGGATAACAGGTCTGTAATATTCCACTATAAAATGTAACTTTTCTACGAATTTATTTAATAACTTTAAATTTGAAATAAAACAATAGGTTTGGACGCTAGAAATATATTAGATGTATATTGAAATTGGGATGGTTTACAAACCGATATGGCCTCTAGATCAATTAATTTTTTGATAGATTTAAACAATTGTGTTTTCTCTGTTGGTGACCTGTGGCAAGGGTCCGTAGTATTTTTTACTTTCTTACTAAACGGGAATGGGTAACCATCACGAACAAAATTTTAAGTTTTTCTTTTATTAGTTATTTTACACCAACAATTGTAAAAATATTTTAATCTACCGCCAAGTGCCTTTATGTCCGAGGTCCTGCACGTGATGGTCTGTTCCAAGTTCTTGTTAGATAGAAGCCTCCTTGTGACGACTGGGGTTTCTGGTTCATTAAGGTGTTCTTGCTGGACCCTTCTCGCCCCATTTTGTTCATCGAGCGATAAGAGCCCCTACAGTTTTCCTGTGGCCTTTTCGAGCGAAAAGAAGATGGACCTGGAGCCTTTATGTCCTTAATGTTTTTTAATTTGAGAACCTTGTTTCTTGATTGCTTTAGACACTTTGATTTTTTTTCAGATAAATTTCTACCAAACAGCATCTCATCTTTTTCAGTATCTTGAATTACATTCGCAAAAGTTTTCCCTGCTAGTTAAAGACCCGATTAGAATGAGGAAAGAGTGACAAAGCAAATTTATGTTGCAGAAGTGAATGGTAGTGGAGTCGGAAAGGGACGTCCTAGGCGAAAATTTATCGACCAAATTAGCGATTTATATTAAAGTGGGTGGAATTAAGAGTACCTTTAACCAACGAGCATATTTGCATAGGTATATGGATGTGGAGGAGCCGAGAGAGGTGTATCAGGATTGTGCAAAATGGAAGTCTGTGTTCTCTGCCTACCCCTCTGGGTGACACGTGAGTGTTTATGTTTTATGTTATTAAAATGACAGTACTAGTACTAGTACTAGCTGCGTCCGCGAATTATGACAGAATATTATAAATGGGTAAACGTTAGAAATAACAAATAATATTACAAATATAAAAAATTAAAGTATTAATTATTCAACTTCTTAATATAGTATATTCGAAAATATTGAAAAATAATATTATTATTTAAAACGTTATCAACGTTGGTAAAAACGTCATATTGTAGTCAATTAATTCAATACTAACGCCACTTAAATTACAAACGTTCGTATAAACCTATACAGAGACATAAATCAGAAGGTGGACAACAGAGTATTAATTATAACAAATAGCTTTCGCGCGAACGCGACTTCGTTCACGTTCCTAAAACTTTAATAACTTTATATTAAATGAAGATATCGTAAATAATCGTAGTTTATAATTTTTAATAAGGGCTAAGTTTCTAAGAAATAAAACTTAGGAAACCTAATTAAAATCTATCTAGTAGTTTACCGTGACGCGCCCACAACCGCAAAACTCTATTATTTGATTTATACGGATTAAAAAATAATAGCTACGGTTGAAAATCCGCAAAAAGTAAAGCAAATATGGAGAATATGAAGTAATCTACGGGAAGTGCCTATGTTCAACAATGTACCTATACACAATGATAAAATTAAGGTTTTAACTGAATTTTTCCCCTTGAGAAAATTTATTGGCCAACTGGACATTAATTGGTTTCATAATTTAATTGTTTTCGTTTGCTTACGATAGGTAATCATTGTATACCTACATAATTAACAAATGTTTTAAATATTATACAGGATTAATAATGTGAATCTAAGTTAAATCAATTTCGCTTAAGAAAATTTGTTTAACATTGAATAGCCAAAGAGCTTTTATTGGTTTTATCGGTTACTTAAAATTTATATTTCAGGCATGCTGAAAATTTCGAATATTAATCAAAATTTTAATTAAAATGCTAGGAGTAGACTCATTAATCAAAACGTTTATTATAATTGAACATTTGCTAATTGACAAGTGTTTGTTAAGTGGTTTGGACTGTTATTTTAATTACATAAAACATAAACACTCACGTCTGTCACTCAGAGGGGTAGGCAGATAACACAGACCTCCATTTTGCACGATCCTGATACACCTCTCTCGGCTCCTCCACATCCATATACCTATGCAAAATGCTCGTTGATTAAGGGTACTCCTAATTCCACCCATTTTAATATATATAGCTAATTTGGTCGCTAAATTTTCGCATAGGACAACCCATTCCGACTCTACCATTCACTTCTGCAACATAAATTTGCTTTGTCACTCTTTCCTCATTCTTTCTTTCCACATGACCAAACCACTGAAGCATTCCTTTCTTAATCTTGGTCACAACATCACCTTGCAAATCACACTCCTCTCTTATCACACAATTTCTCACCCTGTCACTCAGATTCAGCTCTAACATACTCCTTAACGACCGCATTTCTACTGCGTTTATTCTACTCTCGTGTTTCTTCTGCCACACGCAACTTTCACAACGGTACGTTAAAGTAGTGACCAACATAGCATTGTGAATTGCCACACGTACTTTGTGGTCACGGGGGGGGGGGGACTGAGATGTTCAACTTCCATATGTCATAGTTAACCGCGGTTACCATTGATTAAAATTTAACTTTTGTTCCGATCTATACAGTATGAACTTATGGTATCTTGAAGTCTTATAGTTATGTGCTTGGGTTGGGATTTAATTTTATTAATTATAGGATCCCAAGCAGATGGTAGCACCCAGCCATCTTCTCTATTGAAATTAGGATGTTTTTAGATTTCAATAGCCTCGCGAATCGTCCCCTATTCTTCTGTATTATTATTATGTTCGGGTTTTAACTGGTCTTTTAGTTTGTCCTATGTAGGAGAGACCACACTCACAATCAAGCTTATATACTCCTGCATCTTGCAGTGGGACCTTACTCTCGACTGATGGTAAAAACTGACCAATATTCTTCAGCGGCTTGAAGTGTGTTTTAATGGAAGCGCTCTTCAAGATATAGCCAATTTTTTCAGTGAGTCCTCTGACATATGACAGTACAGAAGGTACACGCTCGACCGTGACCGGCTTCACTCGTTCACTGTGACGTAGGCACGGGACCCGAAGATTGTTGTCATGCAAAACTTGCTTGATGTATTGGAGCTCGGCATCCAAGTGTTTACTGTCACAGATCCCTCGTGCTCTCTGAAACAAAGATTTACCCACGGTAGCTAACTGTGAAAGATGATAGTGAGAATCACCGTTTAAATATCTATATGTATGGGTCTTTTTTCTATACGCAGTGTGGCTCAAGGTGTTATCAGGATTCCGAATTACTAATACATCTACAAAAGCTAAAGAATTGTTTGCCTTTAACTCCATTTGTAAACCGAATTTTAGAAATTTGATCTAAAAATGCAGTTACTTTATGTTAAGGTAGAATTGTGAAATCTTCGTCTACGTACCGCTTGTAGAACCTTGAATTTACGGTAGAAGTAAGCAGGGCTTTCTCCTCAAAGTCTTTCATGAATGTGTCGACGACAATGGGAGATACAGGTCATACAGGTTAGCCCATCGCCACATCGGAACAAAAGTTAATAATTTTAATCTATGGTAACCGCGGTTAACAATGACATCTTGACGTTTAACATCTCAGTCCCCCCTGTGTCCACGGGTACTGTAAAGTGCTCGAAAAGTCACATATTTAAAAAGTTAAATATACGCGATGAAATTCGTAAAAACTAGTATTATTAGTAAAATAAAGTATTCAGCCCTCAAAATACTTTATATTGAAATATTAAAATACGAAAATACTTAAAATATAAATACATATAACGTATTAAAAAAATGTGAAAAAATTATATTTTAAACCTTATATTTAATGTCGTAATGGTGGTAATCTAATGTGGTAACAAAACCTTCATTTGATTCAGCGCTAACTCCATCTTGTTGGGAATTGCGATAATACCAACCGGTACACAGTCATAAACAAGTTTAATGTTTTGTTTAACAATTTTCCTCGTTTGAAAGAGCAAAATTATGATAAATACCGTATGATATATACACATATATATATATATATATATATATATATATATATATATATATATATATATATATATATATATATATATATATATATATATATATTATGAAGAGTTTGTTGATTTTGTGGAATACGCAAGAAGATTTAGGGAACCAGGACCATGACGTTATTTGCGTGATTATTCGGATCCATTTCAGAAATATACTGTTCAAGAATTTTACTCACGATATCGCTTTACCCCCCAAGCAATAAAAAATACCATAATGCCAATGCTAGAACCACATTTAAAAAAAAACCAAGCAGCAAAGTAAAATACTGTGTGCTATAGACCTTTAATATTAGGTACCTCTTATAAATTATTGCTGCACAACCCGATCACAATATCTGCAAACCTCACTGTAAAGTGATGTTATAGCAAGGTACACAGGATACTGTGACTGAATTAAATAAATCTATCACTTATGCGAGTAGGTACTTATCTGGTTTCATATTTTTTCAGAAACTGGATGGGGATGTCATGAATATATGCCAACAGTCAGTATCGAGAATTATAACTACTGTGTCTAATTCAATAGCACTACAAATGAAAATGTTTGTAAAATTTCCATCTACAGTGGAAGATATCAATCAAGTAAAGTAGGTTCATGATATAAACATGCTAATAGACATTAATAAATATTATACATATTCTACATTCAACATACTTTTAATAGTAACATACTAAACTTCTGAATATTTCTTGCAGACAAAAGTTTTTTGATATATATATATATATATATATATATATATATATATATATATATATATATATATATATATGTGTATATATCATACGGTATTTATCATAATTTATTTTACGAATTTCCCCACCACCATGCATTTAAAAACGATTTTTTTTTCATACGTATTTGTACCCTTGACTTAACACTTTCAAATAAGATTTAAGGAAAATAAAACCAGTAAATTTTATTATTTTAATCTGAAAGTAGCCGAATTAATTTTTAAGTTACAAAGATCATTTAATAATTTTTCTCCATACAAATGTCAAATCGCCACGTAGAAGAAGGTTCGTAAAAACTGAAGAACCATGTTTTCCGCCCTACAAAATTAAATTTTCCAAAATCCTTTCTTAGTGTATGTTTTCGTAATAAATAAATCTACGTTCAAAAGGTACAAAATATTTATACACAATTCGCACGTAAGAATCCCGTGTAGTGGCAGTGTAATAGTACGGTGCAGTGGTCATATTAAAAAGTTTTTATAAAGAGTGGCTTTCTGTTTTCATGCACTGCAGATTCACCACTGTGTGGACGGTAAACTCTTTTAGCACCACAATTTCGTAAATAATTATAGTTACTTATAATTTAATGCAATGGCAATAAAATCAGTGCAATTAACCGCAAATTTAATCAAAGCTCAAATCACACAATAGCAGAGTGACTTTTTATCGCTACGCATAATGTTTTTTCATTGACTGGCAGAAATTTCATAATTTATGATTTTGTTATAGTGAAATAGAATCCTCTTTTACGTTATACACTATATATAATAGGATGTTTAAGAGGATTCACTTACTTATATAGAAGTAAGGTGTAGTGGCGGTAATAGAAAATCCACCACCACATATCATTCCGCTGGTGTCGTGAGAGGCGACAAATTGAAACAAATCAGGAGATGAGCAGCAGCGTCTTCCTAATAACGACTAAATATTTAAAAAAAACTGCGGTTGCCAAAAAGCTTACCAAGCGCGGCGACTATTGTAGTTCCTCCTATGAGGCAGTCTTTGGGGAGGCCTATGTTCAGCAGTGGACTTTAACAGGCTGTAAAAGTAACGGCAAGTGTCGTACTTTCCTAAACCCTTTCTTACTGGATGTCTACGTTATAAAAGTTAGCTACTGTCCCAATTTCAGATTTCTACGTCAAGTTGCTTGGACTGAGATAGATGAGTCAGTCACTAAGGTTATCATTTATATTATAACAAGGATATAATAGATATACAGTAAACAGTGACACTTGTTGGTAAATGGTATAACTAATTCTATGGATAATTAAATTATATTATATATTCGATTAAAATATATCTGTTAAGAAATAAAGATTTTGTCTATTTAAGAATTTTCTCGGCAAATAATAACTATATAAATTATTAACATGTACATTTGTTATTAAGTCCCAATCGTATAATTATATTATTAATTAAAATTAATGAATTAAAAAATACTCATATTAAAATTAAGTACTATACTATACACCACGATGGATTTTCCCTCGCCCCAAAAAAAAAAAAACTCTCAACAATCTGAGAACTCCTAAACTCCGCCTTGGGCTATATATGGGTGTTAATTTACTTTTTATAAAGTATTCGTACAAATTTTCAAATAACAAAATTAATTTAATAATTTACTTCATATAAATATGAAATCGACCCATAAAAAGTTTCTTAAAAACTGGAACACCATATTTCACCTTTTAAGGGTTTAAATTGTCCAAAATTCTTTATTAGTAATGAAAAGAAGTTATGGTCCCAATTTTACGCGTCTAGCGGTTAAACTGTGCCTATAAATACAATATTGTTCAATCAAAATTTGTATGCTAGTTTTAAGACCTTTTATTTTGGTAAATTTTATTATTAAAGAGAATAAAAAAAAAATTCTCCATACAAAATTGAATAGCCTCTACCAAGAAGGGGTTTCCCCCCCCCCCCCTTTTAGCCCTTTCCTTCCGTTAATTAGTTGTTTTGAGAAATCGCCAAATAATTTTTCTTCGTACACTCTTCCCCTTCCCAACCCAGGGTTGTCTTGAACACCCCGTGGTTGGTGGACAGCCCCGAGGGTTGTCCCGAAATCGCATAATAAGAATTTATTTGTTTTATTTGCATAGTACTTTCAATAAGCATCGAGTCAATCACCTCGTAAAATAAAAAGTTTCATACAAACTATTACACCCTGTTCCACCATCATAGGGGTCGAATTTTTCTAAATTCTTTCTTAGGGATGTCTAATTTATAAACTTTAGCTACTGCCCAAATTTCATATTTCTACATCAAGTCACTCAGGATATGTTTTAAGGTCAGTTGGAGCAAGTGCGATGAAACTCAATATCTCATAAACCAATATAGTATGTAGAAAACGCGCGATAACCTGTCCTTCCCATTGATTTATATGTTACACTAGATAAGTAATTTCCGCGCCAAAGCGTTGTCACTTCACATAAGGCCACAGCCTTATACTCAGCGAACGTCGGTTCAGTGTTCAAGGTGACGCCGTCCGAGTTAAGCCGAACGATTCACAACAAAAAATGGGTAAATGCGTAGTGAAAGAATGCGTTTCAAGGTCACAAAAACATAATAAATCAAGCGGAATCACTTTCCATACGTAAGTTTTAATTTATATATTCATATTAACGTTTAAAACACTAAAAAATTAAATAAAATATCGAATATTGCAATTTAGGTTCAATGTTGCCACTTTTCCGCCTTTGTGATTTTTCCACATTAATGGGAGACTGTATAATTTATGGAATAAGTTAATTTTGTTTTAAAATAAACAAGTAAAATTGATTGCTTAAAAATAAAAACTATGTTTCAACCTTTATACAAAATAATTATTCTTATTTTAGTTTATTCATGAATGGTCTATTAATTATATTTTATTATTTTATATTATATTAATAAATTTGCAGTGTACCTAAAGATGCAGCACGCCGTAAGAAGTGGGTGGAAATAATAAGGTTGTTAAGAAAGGAGACTGACTGGGTGCCTTCTAAATCTACTGTCATTTGTTCTAAGCACTTCCGGAATCAAGACATACTTGAACCAAAAAGCGATTGCGGCCGTGTTCATTTGTCTAACGAAGCAATTCCAATGATTGTAGTAAGTAAATGTTTAATAAGGTAGTTAATTCATATTGTCACAACATAGGTAATATTTGTCAAAAATACCTTTTCTTAAACTCAATATTCACTCATTCAAACACACACACACACACACACACACACACGTTGTGCACACGACTAATGCTTTTTCTCATTCCTTGATTTTCGTTTACTGCATGTTAGTTAATTGTTAACCAAATTTTATTGAAAGCACTGGTTTGTACAGGTACTGGTTTCTCACATATACAGTTATTACAACTAGTTTAGAAGCCAGGGTTCCATTTAAATTGTTAAAAGATTTGTGGCAAATAAATAATTTATTTATTTATTTAAAACTTTTATAGCAATGTGTAATGCAAACTAAATGTTTTTATCTTAGTTATCAGGTTAATCATAATGCTATTTTGACTACAATAATTAATGGATATTTTTCAGGACGAACCTCATTTTGAAAAGCCGGTAGAACTTTTAATAGAAGAAAATATGGATTTTGATGTTATGGAAACCGATGAAGAGATAGATGAAATAACTGAAACACCGCGAAAGCACAAAATGAGAAAAATAATTCACCGTTTGAAAATTGTATCCACACGAAGACTAAATAAAATAAAAAATATATCACAGAAAATTAAAAGACTAAAAACAAAAAATAAAAAGTTAAAAGATGTTATCAAAGAATTTATTTTTTGTTTGATTTATTAGTACAATAAAAATAATATATAAAAACATATTTTATTTCATTACTTATGCTTACTTCTGTTCATCTAATAAGAAAATATACAAATTTAAAATAAAAACAATTTACTGCAACTTTAAAAAAAAACTCCTTTATATTGCTCATTTTGGGTAAAATTTCATAAAGTATGCAACACCAACCCGCCACTGCATGTTTGTGTGTCTATCTTTATCTAATCTTAGGGACGATATTGTTTTCCGCGACTTGTGTAAGTGAGACAGATATATGTTTACTTAAAAATTTTAATGATTTCAAAGCTACGTCGTCGCATTTGGATAGTGGTTACACTTTGTTCGACGCGCGGCAATGTGGTTTGCTCCTCTAGTCTTGTATAACTCAATGGTCCTTCCACAACAAATTTTAATTATGACGTAAAGTTTAAGATGTTGTCTCTGGGCCTAGTACGATGTGAGTCGCCCTTTTGTTTTGACCATTTTAGTCTACGTTGACAACTACCGAGTGATTTGACCCAAGTTTTGCTTTCTGTAAACATTATTCTTCATAAACCTGTATATATTTTGTCTCTATCTCACAAGTATACGTGGTAGACTCATGCTGCAGTTATATTGGTAATATAGTTGTAACACGAATGGGTTGGCTCGACCGGGGAAGGACCACGCCCTCACAAAATACCGCACACTTTTTTTACTGCAAACGAGGTATTCCATCTTAGTCCTCACGGGTGACAACGCATCTGCATTTTGTTTTGTAATCGAGGATGTATGTAAATGTCTATTGGCCGCAGCAACCACTTACCATCGGGTGGATTGTGTGGTCGTTTGTCACCCTATCATATAAAAAAGGAATTAACTTTAGCGATGCTTGTATTTTTTAACCTAAAACAAACGAAGTGAGCCAAGCGCGCCACTAGTAATGGGGAAAGTGCGCCATTATAACGCACTTACCCCGAACCAGAAGTTAAAAACATTTTAAGAAAGTAAGTGGTATTACCTACATACCTACCAATATTCTAATTATTTATTTCTTACAATAAAAATGTTTGTTCCTAAAATCGGTACTAATGTTACCGAGGACAATGAAAATACCTTAAATACCTGAAATTCTGATCAGTTGAATTATGATCACGTTGATAAAATCTTCGAAATTCAGCAAAAAGTGAGACAACAGGAGCGGTGGCGATCTTCGGACAGACGTTGCCTTCCTTAGATCCAGAATTTTTAATAGCCTTGGGAGAGCTTTTTCCTGAACGGTTAACATATGGGGACAATATGTACCCAGATTTGGCCCAGAGATGGGCACCAATTCTCCGAAGAAGTCTTACAGAAAATAACCAAAAGGACTAAATAATCAAGGGCTATGCCACCCCACAAAATAGCAAGCTGTTCAGCGCGCCTATTTTAAAACCTAAAATAGCGGTTGCTGTTTCCGATCGCAAGAACACGGGATAAAAAATTGAAAATTCGCAACAACAAATATTGGTAGGCCTTACAGCCATAAATATAGTTATTATTATTTTGATTACGAGCGATAACAAGGTGCAGGCTATGAAATGTTTGTCTGTCAATTTTATGTAGAATTGTCTCCAATCTACACGCTTCAGAATTTCAAACTCGAATCAGGTCTTTAACACAAGGATTGAAGAAAACTTTTGTGAATGTAATTCAAGATATTGAAAAAGATGAGATGCTGTTTGGTAGAAACTTATCTGAAAAAATCAAACCGGACACAAAAGCTGCAGGTCCATCATCTTTTCGCTCAACAAGGCCACATGGAAACTGTGCCATTCTTGCTAGATAAACAAAGGAGGGTCCAGGAAGTAAACCTTAATGAACCAGAAAGCCTAGGCATCACAGGTTGGCTTCTATCGAATAAGAACTTGTACACGTCGCTAGAATAAAATATTTTTACGATTGTTGATGTAATATAACTATTAACAGAACAGTTTTAAATTAGATTTGTGATGATTACCCTATCCCATTTAGTAAGAAAATAAAAAATATTATGGAATATCGTCAGAAGTGGTTACCAACAGAGAAAACACAATTGTTTAAAGCTATCGAAAAATTAATTGATTAATTACCATATCCGTTTGTAAACTATCCGAATTTCAATATACATCTAATATATTCCTAGCGCCTTAACCTAATGGTGACTATCATTTTATTTTAATTTTAAAGTCATTAAATAAATTCATACAAAAGAAATACATTTTAAAATGGAAGATTACAGAACTGTTACCCTGCATATATCGAAGGGGTACCATGGGTACCATAGATTTAAAAGAATTGGACTTACTAGTTTCAATTAAACCCAATAATAGAAAATTCTTAAGATTCTAGTTTGAGAATGACAATTCTCAATTAGTCACATATGTGTGGTAATTTAATACGATGCCTTATGGCCTCTCGACAGCCCCGAGAACTTTTACAAAAATAATGAAGGTAATTGTAGGCTGTTTGAGATATTTTATGTTTAGCATTAAGTTCAAAACTTATACGTTATAAGTTAAAAAATATAACGAAAACTCGTAAACTTTTGAAATGTCTAGTTTTTATTATTAATTATGAGATAAATAATTTAAATCCTGTAAATGAATACAAATATCTAGGTTTCATTTTCAACTTTATATATATGTCCATTAGTTTACCGATTGAAAAGCAGAATTATATATTGACTTCTTAGATGAAATAAAAAAGGTAGATACAGCGCGGCCTTTGTTATTAGTGAAGCCAAAAAACTCCGCTCCTTTATGTAAGCACACGCGTTCACGCACACACATGCATCAAACTGAAGCAGACAGGCCTGTTGGTCTAGTGGTTAGTTACCCCGACTGCTATGCCGGAGGTCGTGGGTTCGATTCCCACCCAGGACAAAGGTTTGTGTGATGAGCACGATCATTTGTTCTGTGTCTGGGTGTAATTTATGTATTTAGAAATATATAAGTATGTTTATTAGTTGTCTAGTACCCATAACAACACAAGCTCTGCTTAGCTTGGGACTAGATAGCGTTGTGTGAAAAAAAATAAAAAAAATAAAACTACGCTCATTTTCGCTCAGTACTTCCCGGGGCGTCATGCAGTAAATTTGCCCACAAAATGCTGTCCTGTGTAGACAAATGGTGCAAAAACAATACTAAAGTGAACAAAAAGTCTGAAGCAATACCGTTTCACTCGTAAACACTCATTTAACTATATTTTAGTTTGTTATTCCAACACAATTTTGAAGGTTATTCGAAGCACAAATGTCAATGTTTCGAGATTACGTAACGGGAGAACGTTGCCAGTATTTCTTATTTCTAATGGTCCAAGATTTGGGTAATTAATTTTAGGCAGGTTATAAAAATATATGCAGTCAGCATATTTTTTTAAATTAGTAGTTATTACTTTACATCAAATTGAATTCAAGGTAAATATTTATCGCCGCTGATGTTTCTGTTTTAATTGTTGAGTACTTGCAAACTTTTTTACTAGCAAAAAATATTTATGATTTTAGTTTTATGTAGTTTAGTTTCCAACGAATATTTTAATAACATATGATTTATTTACGTGGTAGAGCCATGCTGCAGTTATACTATTAGTATTTTAGACTCGACCGGGGAAGGACCACGCTCTCACAGAATACCAGTTCTTTTTATTCCATCATTTGTAGTGCCCATCGTAGGTAGATCCCAGTTATAGTTTGATCGTTCAGTTATACGGAGACTTGTTAATAGGTTTTTTTAAAAAATAATTACTTAAAATACTGAAATGTAAAAGGGTTTAAGGTGGGTGTACCATGGACGGCCACTCTAAAAAGTAAACGGTTATTATTCGTTTATTTACTGGATAAATGAAACTAACAAATATTTAAGTAATAGTTTGTTTTTTTTTAATTGCAGATTTAATTAATATTGATTGAACGTAAGTTTCATTTGACTCTTCCAAATGTCCTTGCTAGGAACAAGGCTTCTTAGAAGGTCATTATAATAAATCAGTCATTTAACATTAAAATTTAATAAATAGCGATTAAATCTACAATAAAAAGAAGTGGTTTATATGTTACGTAATAAAACAAAATATTACTTAAATACGTGTTAGTTTCATTTATCTAGTAAATAAACGAATAATAACTGTTTACTTGTTAGAGTGGCCTTCCATGGTACAACCACTTTGGTTTTAAGTCGTCGGTTCCTGAAATCAATGAAGCAAGGGATCGTACTGCCAAAATAGTAGCGCGAGCGATTCGCCGCCGCGTCTGTGATTTTTAGTTCGATGTGTGTTTTTTAGTTCGATGTGTGTTTGTGTAATGAAATAAAATAAATGTTTGTGTTAAGCCTGATCAATTTCACATATACTCGGGAGTGGGCACCGGTTTTAACATGTCTTTTCCTTTTCGGTACTCCTACTAGGTTTAGGAGTAATACCGAACTCATAAGCGACAGCATTAGTACACCCGGTACCTAAAAATAGAATGTTAATGGAAACCATTATAAACTACCAGCTTATTAGGTGTTTTAAGGTCCACCAGCTGATTAGTAACCACCAATACTGTTTTCGCTGACGTCGCTCAGTTGATGATCGTCTAGTGTACCTGAATCTAAGATGATGGATGCAGCTAAGTTCTAGAGGAAGATCTTGGCTGTTAGTTTGGACATATCGAAGGCCTTCGATCAGGTTTGATACAAAGCGCATTTTTCGAAACTTCCTTCCTATTGGCTTCCCAAAATATTTTGCTATTAGATTACCAGTTTTTTTTTTGCAGATCGGAGCATCAAGGTCGTAGTAGACGGTGCATGCTCTGACTACAAGCCTATAAGTTATGACAGGGTAGGATAGGGTATGACAAGGCTGTGTACTAACATCTCCGCTGTTATGCTGTATGATGCAAACCAGTAACGGTATCAGCATAGGTCATATATTTACACCAGCCGTACCAATATTTCTCGGGTACACGTCTTCGAGTACCAAAACAAACTTATGTCTGAAGTTGAGTCTTTGTTAAATAAAGTCTCGGATCGGTCTCTAAAGACAAAGGTTTGCGTGTTCACTGCTACAAAGAACTCCTTTGTTGTATCTTTCTCAATTTTAGGGCTTGTTCATTCTCGATTTATCGAATGACGTACATATCTACATTACTTACACACGTACATATCTATATAGTAACTTAGAAGAAAAGGCTAAATTTCCTTCCAAAAATCTTGGCGTCAGCAGAGCGGATCAGTATTTCATGCCGGCACACGCTTGTAACTTCACAAATCGCACGGTTTGGTCTCACGCGGAATATTGTTCTCATCTCTGGACCGTGATACTTTATTGCCAGCTCCTTCCACTTGACCGCATCCAGTGAAAAGCAGCTCGAATATTCCTTATATCTACTTGCTTTAGCAAAATATTTATTTTTCATTATTTTAAGATGTAATTTCCTTTCATTTCTAGTGGATTATAATAATTTAATAATAATAATAATAATAATAATCCACAACTATCACACAACGCCATCTAGTCCCAAGCTAAGCAGAGCTTGTGTTATGGGTACTATACAACTGATAAACATACTTATATATTTCTAAATACATAAATATTACAGATAAATTACACCCAGACACATATATTAGGATATTTTATATATATTAGGATATTTTATTCCTTTCGTAAGCTAATTAGGTTTTTTTTTTGGTAATTTTAATCCATTTAAGAGGAAAATTGGGGTAAAGATCAATTTAAATATATTAAAAGGTGGTGTTTAGTGGGTAAAAGTCTCCACATAACCACGCAGTAGGCAGCGTGGTATGTTATGAGCATTCACCACCTCCCTTCCCCGTTACCGGAGAGTTGCCCTTATTTACTTCGGGCGCAAAAAAAACATTACATTTCGGTGCTTATACATGACAACGAAGTAGCCTTCTTTGTTTGAATTATTTTCAAGGGTTCATAGGCGGCAGTAGTCATTTTCCATCAACAGGTAGACTATAAATTCGTTGGTTTCTTCAGTTTAATAAAATAAAACGTTAAGTAATGAACAGCCATGGTAGATTTGATGTGACTTCATGCAGATAAGATACAAAATTTGCCAAAATACAATGAGTAGTTTAGAAGATCTGAGGGAAAAAATAAACATGCATACATAAATAGCTTTCTAAAATCGTAACCATCCTTTTGTTATCGATAACTGAAGTTGAGGCAGATAGTGCATGGTACAGTCCTCACATGCATATTTCACGCTCACTGGTGTATTTTGATTTTAGTCTGACACTAAGCACTACACCGCCAATCTAGCGTACATTATATCTATGATAATAACATAACATTAGCAGTATGTACAAAAAACGTAATAGTTTCTTCAAGCAATAATTAAATAAATTTAATGTATTTGTAAAACATACATTTTAGCTTGCTCTATATAAACTTAAACTATTTCATCTCACACTTTCAAATATATATATATATATATATATATATATATATATATATATATAAAGTACAAACAAATAATATTGTTGGTCTTTAATATAATAGACTTTTTACTTCTTAAACTACTTGTAATACATTTTTTGTAATAAAATAACATATTATGTTTTGTTATAACAATTATCCGTTTTTATATTAAATGGTTTTCTGTATTCATGCACTGCAGATTTACCACTGTGTACTTGCACTGCTCTTTTAGCATGATAATTTAAAAAATAATTATAATTACTTATAATTTAATGCAATGGCAATGAAATCGGTGCAATTAACATCAAATTTAATCAATAGCAGTGTGACTTTTCATCACTACGCGTAATGCTGGACTTTTCCATTGACTGGCAGAAATTTCATAATTTATAATTTTGTTATATTGAAATAGAATCCTCTTTTGTTATACACTATATATAATAGGATGCGTAATAGGATTCACTTTCTTATATAGAAGTAAGGTGTAGTGGCGGTGAGAAAATCCACAACCCAATATCATCCCATGGGTGTTCTAAGAGACAACAAAGAGAAACTAATCATGAGATGGGCAGCAGCTCCTTCCTAATTACAACTCAAAAATAAAAATAAAAACCTGTGTGCAGTTCATAAGTGGTAGAAGTGAAACCTTCAGAAAACAAAACTTCTAGAGAACGAGACGATTACAGAGTATCATAAGTAATTGTAATGTATATTCATTATAAATATTGTAAGAAAGTTAAAACCTTAATTTATATTTCATTACATATTATACAGACTCCAAAATAAGTTTCATCATTGTAGGTAGCTACATAAATATTTTCAAATCAACAAACTTTGCAAAGGAAACAATTTTTTTATGCAGAATGTGCCTACCACAAATTTTAAGGATTCTTAATTAAATGCATGTCAATTTATTCCTTATAACCAACAGATTACAAAAGTATTATTAGTTTTACTGCATCTAAACGGAGCATTGAGAAATTAACAATTAAAATATGAATCTAAAAATAACAAAACAAACTGAAAGCGATTTTCTAGTAGTTTTAGTACCGGTACACCGGTACTATAAGTTAAAATAGTGCACTGTTGAATAATTATAGTATTGTAGATATTATATTCAACATTCATAGGGTACTTTAAGATTGATGGAAAATCTTTTCACTAGTTCTGGCAAAATATAGTGCCTATCTATCCAAATGTCGTATGACATGTATTGATTGATTGTGAGTGTACATTCCAAATACCATAAAAGTAAGGAAAAGTAGTAAGTACTAAGAAAAAATATGTCCATTTATATTTATAATATTACGAACACACGGGAAGAAATATATTTTAAGTTGGTTGTATTACAAAATCGAAATATAATTTCACTCTATTTATTATTGTAAATCATAATTTCCAAAGTATTCTATTAATAGTAGTACAGAATTAGAAACTTTTTATACAATAAACATTTTAAGTAATACTTATTGAAAGTCACTTTTTTATTTTACCA
Source organism: Parnassius smintheus behrii (assembly GCA_036936625.1). Classification (NCBI taxonomy): domain Eukaryota; kingdom Metazoa; phylum Arthropoda; class Insecta; order Lepidoptera; family Papilionidae; genus Parnassius; species Parnassius smintheus. The sequence goes on along the minus strand of JAUPFT010000006.1, from coordinate 21,983,613 downwards.
CTGCACTGGTTCGGAAAAAAGTCAAGCCTAACCTAAAAGCCTCTGTCTTCGGAGGAACCAGCAAGAAATCCAGTGAGACTATTTTTTAAATAACCGCTTACAATCATGTATATATTACAATTAACAACACAGAACAAATAAGAAATAGCTTTGTAGTAATCACCTTACCCAGGAGTTATTATCATCCATAAATTCCGTTATATTATAATAACCTGAGTTTAATAGAGTTTTTGAACTTAGATGATTGATTAAGATAGACAGGAGCGGTGTCAAGACTTTGTTTTAATATAGTTTGGTTAAGTGAGTACTTATATATCATAATAAAATGATTGGGTAAGAACATATCAAAATGACGATGTAATATATATATATATATATATATATATATATATATATATATATATATATATATATATATATATATATATATATATATATATATATAGATGAAGCTGCATCAAATAGAGAAGCTTCCTTAAATCCCTTGACCCCAAGATTCTAATTTTCAATCAGCATACACAATAACTTCTGTAGTGTAATAGGTCTATGTCTGTTGTGTATTTATTCCATCTATTATTTAATTAAGTTTTACTAATAACATTAATTTGATACCTTGTCACTTTTAACATACTAATAAGGTTCTATATCTAAGGCCTGTTTGTCGTTTGTTTTAGATAATTCAACACATTTAATAATAGAATTTCATAAATTCTAGGTGGAAAAGTAAACTCTTGTATTAAATGCATACTCTTATATTAAATGACCTAAATTCGTCAGTTTAATTGGCAAATTTTACCAAAAAAAAAAGAGAAATACAGGCGTAATTTGGAATATTTGGCCAATCTGCATGATAATCCGTATTTTCTAAAACACTTTTGCATTGATGAGACAATATTTAATGTCTTGTAAACAAACGAATATATAATTTTTTGTTTAGCTACCATCGAAAAAGTAAATAACCACAGACTGGGCACATCGATCTAAAACCGACTGGATCAAAAAATCGAATATTTCAAGTAAAATAAGTTTATAATGTTTCAGATCGATTTAGCACATTATATCGATTCGATAAATCGTTTCAAAAACCTAGCGACAAAGTTCCTAAACTGGCAGCGGCTTTGTTATTTTTTTTTTTGCTGTTGTTGGAAGCAAATCAACCGGTCGTACTTAGTTGATGTATTGTACGCAATAAATAAATATTTCTGAACGTATTCAAAGATGTCGTTACTTACTTTTTTATAGAATAATGGTGCCAAGCGATCACACAGTCCACCTGAAGGTAAGTGTGTGTTGTGGCTTATAGACACTTCATCTATCCTCGATTAATAATCAACATGCAGATTCACCGCTGAACACCCCTGAAGACTATGATCGAATGCCTCGCTTCCAGTAAAAAGGTTCTGTAAGAGCGTGGCCCTGCCTCGGGTGAGTCGATCCATTCTCACTATTACTAATATAGCTGCAGCGTTGCTATGCCACTTATAATATATGTTACTTACTAATAAAAAAGTTATCACTTGTCATTGACATTTTTATTCTAACCCGTGGATCCTGGTGCCTAACCTAATCCGACCAATGAATTTAGGTACCTTATTTATATAAAAATATACTGTGAGTAAATATTATTAATTTGTTGAAGTTTAAAGTAACTAAATAAACAGTATTTATTATGTTGCTGCTGCTACTGCTGAGTAAGTTGAGTCCAATTCCAGTCATTTGAATTTCAACTCGAGTTAACTTCTTCAGATTTTCTACCGAGTTGGCACATCTCTTATACAATTATTTTTTTCAATATTACATAACCAGTATCGATGACCTGAACACGAATATCAAACAACTATTTTTTCACATCTCTTGATTCCGTTCGGATTTAAAAAAAATCTTTATGCTATTCATAATCATAAATTGGTACCTTTTTTGTGTAAATATTATTGTGAGTCGTTAAAATTTCTATTGGGCTCAAAAATGATTGTCTCTTTTCGTCCTTAGTCCTTACTACTCATAGATTACATGCACAATTTCCATACATAATATGAAACACTGTATACTGTATTTTATCTCATTCTCTCGCATGTTTGTGTCTTTTTTGTGTAAATATTATTGTGAGTCGTTAAAATATCTATTGGGCTCAAAAATGATTGTCTCTTTTCGTCCTTAATCCTTACTACTCATAGATTACATGCACAATTTCCATACATAATATGAAACACTGTATACTGTATTTTATCTCATTCTCTCGCATGTTTGTGTCTTTTTAGTGTCAATTTTTCGTTTTATAAAATTTAAAATCACAACAATTCCGAAGTTTTCACTGCAAAAACTGTGGTTTTCAACACACATGACAAGTGTGGCAATTATGGCAAATATCACCACCATGAGGCAACCTATGGAGGAGGCCTGTCTTCAGCAGTAGATTTTGATAGTAACGGTAACGGTAGCGCTACATGTAGGAAACGAGAACACAAGCCATCTAATAGTAAGTATACGTCTAAATCATCATCGATTAAAAATCAAAACTTACTTCCTCGTTACCTGTAAGTTGAGTCTCCGGTTCTCTATAGCTTATGAAATACAGCAGAATTATGCAGCTGGTATTATGTGAGAGCGTGGCCCTTACACGGTCAAACCGATCCAACCGACCCGTGTTGCAGCTTTAATACTAGTGCAGCGTAGCTCCACCAATTTACATGTATTTTTTAAATTAAACTTTACATAAATTGACTAAACTAACAAGTTGATTTGAATCTTATTAATAACGAACACAGTATAGTCAGTTTATAACGAGGCGAATGCAGAGCACAGCTTTGTAAATCAGTTGTACCGCGTTCTAAATACATGTGCAAATAAAACGACCGCACTGAATCTAGACCAGAACGTGGATTTAATTTAATTTAATGTCAGTAGTATTGTTTTAATGCTATTTGTTACTTAAAGTACGGAGAAAGTTTCTTTATGTTTATGTGTGGAAAAATTACATGTATTATGTTTTAACGAAATATCTAATTCCTAAATACACGTTCTACTAATATTTTACCTATATACGTGTAAAGTCCATCTCATATTTTGGATATCGCAAGGATTTACTTATTGAAATTTATGATATAATTTTAATATGGGACAAGATTCTATTCTCTATCCAATTCTATTTTGTCGACCTATATAATACCATTAGTATTATACTTTAGTATATAATATATAGCTAATAGTATATTGCTTTTCATTTTTATCAAGAATTTTGTATTGATGGTCTTTAAAAATTAACAAAAACGAGAAGCTGTCGAAACGTCCATTACTTAACAGAACTTTTATAACCTAGGGGCATTGCAGCCAGCACACGGAACTACGATGAAAACTATCGAAAAACCTTTAAATTTATAGTTTAAGGGGATATAGTAAGTCAGCTGCAATACTAATTTCGCCACCACTTCCCCGCGCGTCATATGCTACGTACCAACATGTTTGTAATCACTAATACTGTAAGTAGGTAGGTCAAGGTAAGTATCTAATATACTTATTTCATTAGGTTTATTATATTTATGCCTGTTTTTAACGCTAACCCAGTCGCTTCTTATTATGGTTATTTCCCATTTTAATTTTACGTCGTCCTGTTGCGTAATGTGTATTATGATCGTAAGTGACACAACTTCCCCTTCAAAAGCCGAAGCGATACTAAGGGGGCGGTGGGAGTCAAGCTTCAAGACGCCAATAGTTTAGGTAATTCATTGATTTATATAACCCTAGATCAGTAATAACCGCGCCAAAGCGTTGCCACTGCACATATGGCCACAGCCATATGCCTAGCTAGCGTGAGTTCATTGTTCAATGTGACGCCGACAGAAATGAGCCGCGACAAAAATGGGTAAATGTGTAGTGAAAGAATGCTATTCAAGGTCATAAAAACGTAATAAATCAAGCGGCATCACTTTCAACACATAATTTTTAGTTCTTGTTTTCATATAAACGTAAAAAACCTCAAATAATTAAATAAAATTATCGAATATTGCCATTTAGGTTCAATGTTGCCACTTTTCCGCGTTAGTGATTATCCTACATTAATGGGAGACTATATAATTAATGGATTAAGTTAATTTGTTACCTCTGATTTTAAATATTTTGGAAATTATATTAAAAACTACGTTTTAACTTTCATACAAAATAATTAATTATTCTTATTTTAGTTTATTCATGAATTATCTATTAAATATATTTTATTACCTATTTTATATTAATAATTTTATATTATTTATAATTTCATATAAATTTTATATTAATTATATTTTATTACATACCTATTTTATATTGTTGATTTATTAGAACCTTAAAAATACGTTTTATTTCATCAATATGTTTACTTCTATTCATCTGATAAGCTTTGTATCCCTTTTTTTCTAAGGGGACGTAATAAAGATTTTAAAATAAAATATTTTTTTTAATATAAAAACAATTAACTGCAGCTTAAAAAACTCATTTTTATTACGTATTATAGGTAAAATTTCATATAGTAAGCCACACCAACCCGCCATTGCATGTTTGTGCGTCTATCTTTATCTAATCTTACGACGACGATAATGTTTTCGCAACTTGTGTAAGTGAGATAGATGTATGTTTATTTAAAATTGTTATTAGTTTCAAAGCTACGTCGCGTCGTCGCGTTTGGATAGGGGTTACACTTTTTTCGACGCGCGGTAATGTGGTTTGCTCCTCTCGTGTTGTATAACTCAATGAGGTAATTTCTTTTTACAGTGAAAATAATGGTATTTAAAAAAAAGTAAATAACATAAGCACTGCTTTATAATTAGTTCAGTTAGTATGCAAAGTTGCATAATCTTATTTAAAGTATTTTATGAATAACAGCGGTTTATTGTTCAGTTTGGAGGTAACTTTGGTTTTTCTTTCTATAGAGAAAATTGTACGGAATCGTGTTTTCGTCTAACATAGTCCTTAACATTAATCCTCAACTTTACCATATATTTATTTCAAAATTAATGCTGCAATACTTTCGGCATAACAGAGGATCTTGCTAAGTTATTTGAGGTTGTATTTCCTCTTAATGTTCATTACATTGCTGGCATTTTTATGCGTACGTCATACTGAAAACCCTTATTAGCACAAAAAATTATATAACGGTTAACCATTGAGAAATTCCGTTTATTATTGAGTAGGTAATAAGTATCCGCTTGCAATTTCTGGTACTTCAAATTCATCACGAAGGCACATGGTCAAACTTTATTCAACAAAGCTTATTCAATATTGGTTCAGTGTTCAACATTCATTACAATAGCGTTTAGTTATGGCTGCGATGGAAAAATTTATTCTTCCGGGTAGAATATTTTGGTTGTTTACTAACGGATAATTGTTTTCAGTCTTCAGCTTAGATAGTGATTATTTCTATTTATACAGATCATTATTACTCAGTCTTTTGTTCTTCGTTATTTGTTTTCACTTAATTACTTAAACTTAAATAATTTTTAGTAATATAGTGGATATCTCACAAAACTTTATTTAAACAAAATTCATACAAAATAATAAAATTGACTGATAAAAGAAGTACCATTCTACTAACCATTGTAATCATTATAAAGTGGAGTTCAATCATTTGAAAGGAATGGAGTCGGAGTTAGTTTAATTATTGAAACTACGTTTTGTAATTAATTTTTATTTAATACCTTATAAACTACGTAAAATTTTTAGTTTGATATTATGATCTCACAAAAAAACAACAGTCCACCACTAAGGTTTATTAGCAAAATGTATCCGCTATACCTAATAAAACAGTACTGTAAATCGTAAAAAGTAACTTTAGCAGAGCCGGTACTAAGGATTGAACTCAATTTACCTGTGTACAAAATAATTCTATGTATACTACTTGACCGGGAATTCAGAACAAAAACTGTGTCACACGTGAATATCGCGCGAGTGCGAGCGCGTTCTGATAGCTGGCACGGTAAATATTCCACGCAGTTGTATTTTCGTTTACAACAGTTACAGTTTCTGGAAAAATACGAAATAAATTTCTAATCACGTTGACAAAGTGCGCACATGAATAATGACAGCGGTTTCTTAGTAATATTAAAAAAAATTGAGGTAAATTGTCGAAAAAACTTCATAAATAAGCAAATAGAATCCGCTAACTCGTACTGTCCCGCGGGTGTAGTAAGAGCCGACAGCGGGAACCTGAAACAGGAGATGGTCAGCAGCGTATTCTTGATAACAGATTAAAAAAAAACAAAGAATTTAATATATAAAAATTTATTATGATAAAAAAAAACAGAGATCCAGATTTCCTCAAGAAGTCATTCTGGTAAGCTGGTACATAAAATTTCCTATAACAATTTCATTAGTCCTCGCAAGAATCGTACACGTTTTGCTCCCGAGCAATAAAATCTTACGGACAACACGGCTCTCTAGTTGTTTAAATTAAATTGATAAAAACTGAAATGAAGTTTTTGCGCTATTGTGGACTAGGCGGGTGTACTACCTAGTAATAAGTCATCTAACGATGCCACGAACTATTCTAGCACATAGAGATAAAAATCTCACAGTGCACCTAATTTTCAATGACTATCATCAGATAACTTGATAACTATGTCAATAGACATCCAATATATTCAACTAACGGCTTTTCTATTAATTACGGTTTTGTGTACATAGTATAACACTTTTGAGATCTGGTTATTTGTAATACAGGCTTTTTAATGCCTATCTTAAACACCAGTTATGAATACGAACATACCTGTATTTAAATAGATATAAGTTTTTATTATATGCTTCTATCGACATGCTGTCTATCGGAGGACCAATGAAACGATATTAGTTAAATACGTTTTCAAACACCGCCACCATCATGGCAACATACACTATGCTAAATTTTATTTTATGTTACCCAAAACTACATTTCTCTTAAATAATTGCAGCATTCACTGAAATGAAATTAACTTTGACTATATTTATAACGTCACAAATGTACGCAAGTCTCGTGCACTGAACGCAGAAGGCTCGTTAAATGCAATCCCACGCTTTTTCATCCACTCGTTAGCTTTTATTAAACGCTTTCAAAGCAAGCCGGCGTCAACGGGGGTGCTAAAGCTTCCATATATTTTATTGTAACATAAAATAAATATTACGTTTTATAGTATTTTCAAAAATAATGTTATATATATAATAAAGACGCTTACATTTGAGACATTAAATCATAACGTTTTGCTATGAAGCTCCCAAAAGAGATTTTTGTTATATCTGTACTGTATATATGTCAAGGAATACTTATGACAACCCATCACAAGTCGTTTTCTTTATTCAAAAATTTTACTAATTTTATAAATAATAACTAAAAAAATGGAATTTTTAAAAATAAATATTTAAATAAATTTTAAATGAAATCATTTAAAGTTAGTGTTAGTTAGTGACCCTGACTGCTATACCGGAGGTCGTGGGTTCGATTCCCACCCAGGACAAATGTTTGTGTGATGAGCACGATCATTTTTTCTGTGTTTGGGTGTAATTTATCTATAATATTTATGTATTTAGAAATATATAAGTATGTTTATCAGTTGTCTAGTACCCATAACACAAGCTCTGCTTAGCTTGGGACTAGATGGCGTTGTGTGATAGTTGTGGAATATTATTGTTTATTGCTCGAGATAAACCCGGTATTTTCCAAGCCCCCGCCCATGAACCTTAGGGAGAGGTAGGCTCAGGCTCATAACTAACAAATATAGAATTACCTAAAACTTTGGACAATATTGTTACCGAATGAATTGCTGCTTGCTTCTGTATAACGTTTATGTTGATATGGGAGTCTAGCTTATTGCAATATTTATGTAGGATTTTAGCGATCATTCCGGTGGCCCCAACCACTATAGGTATAACTTCAGTAGGTGTTTTCCAAAGCCTGGTTATTTCAGTTCTTAGTGCATGATATTTACTAAGTTTCTCTATTTCCTTCGCTCCCATATTGTAATCAGACGGTACGGTAATATCGATAAGGTAAGTTAACGAGGTCCGGCTGGCTCGCAATACTACACGACCATCACCAGCTCCGATCGTGTCCTGGCGATCACCCCCAGGCAGCGGCATTAAACGTTTATTCCTATTTTCCATTTCTCCATTTTGGGTTGCCATAACCTTATTAGCTTGTAAGTTTTGAAAAATACAAATGTCCCCCTCCCACGTGAAGTCGGTGTTCGCTTCGGACGTAAAGGTTGGGCTTTGGGAGGATTATTATTATTATTATTATTGTGGGGTATCTATATAGTTTTCTCATCTGGTTGGGTTCTATAAATATATAATTATAAATGAAAATGAAAAGATAAATATCAATAACATAAAATAAATATAAAAATACATAAATAAATAAAAGCCCAACCAGATGGAGGCCCTCGGCAGGGGAGACCAAACGGCCGAGGGTTAGGGCGAAAGGGAAAGAAACCGGCGGACGATGCGGGCGGTATCGAGGAGCACCGCCTTCTGCATTTGAGCCCGGAGCGGTCCGCCACGTAGTCCCAGTCGCCTCAGATGACCCAAGAGGCTGACTGGGATTAGCCCGTTTGCAGAGATGACTACAGGAATAATTTCGGTCGGCAGACCACCCCACATGTCGGTCACCTCGTGAGCCAGGTCCAGATATTTTGTTTGCTTGTCTGTTTTGGCTTTCACGAGGTTCTCGTCATACGGAATGGTAATGTCGACCAAAAATATCCTTGACTGTGCTCGGTCCATCAGCACAATATCAGGCTTATTCGCAAGAATAGTCCTGTCTGTGATGATGGCCCGGTCCCAATAGAGCCTGGCGCGATCATTTTCGAGCACGGCTTCCGGCAAGTACTTGTAATACGGCAATTTCCGATCCACGAGACCGTATTTCAGAGCGAGCTCCTGGTGAAGAATTCTGGCTACTAGGTTGTGCCTGTGCAAGTACTCAGAGTTAGAAAGCGCCGAACAACCGGAGATGACATGCCTAAGTGACTCACCGGGATGGCGACAAGCTCGACAGATGTCCACGATGCCATCCCTTAGGATGTATCTCCGATAGTTGTTGGTCTTAATAACCTGATCCTGTATTGCACAGACAAATTCGGTTTCCCCGAAGAGATCACCAAAGCGTAGCCAGTGGAGGGAGGCTACTGTGTCTACGAAAGGCTCATGTAGAGCCTTGTAGAACCTCCCGTGGAGCTCCTTCTCCTTCCACACGGTCTCCCAGTCGGAAATTGTCTGCACTGCCGGGTCTTGCCATTTCTCGTTGGCTAAGGATAGAGGGGTAAGTCTTTTATCACTAGAAATGACGTCCTTATAGAATGGATCATCCGATCTTGCCAGGAAGTAATTACGGAGGCTGCACACTTCGCGAATATGCATTGTGAGCGCACTCAAGAAGCCACGCCCACCATGCTTTCGCGCCAAGTACAGCCTCATTACCGACGATCTCGGATGATGCATCCTGTGGGACGTCATGGTGGTGCGGACTTTTCTATCCAGGGCGTTAAGTTCAGTCTGAGTCCACCTGAGTATGCCAAAGGTATACATGAGGACAGGCATGACCCAGCCGTTATATGCGTGTGTCTTATTCACACCGGACAAAGGGCTGTTAAGCACTTTGGTCAAGCGTGCATAAAACACGTCGCAAACTGACTGTTTCATACCAGCCTCATCGATACCGATGTTCTGTGACATACCCAGGTATCGGTATGTTTCAGCCTCGGAAAGGGTCCTTAAGTAGACGGGCATAGATAAGTCTATGCCCTCAGAGTTAGCAACCCTTCCCCTTTCAACATGGAGGACCGCACACTTATCCGTTCCCAGCTCCATTCCAATAGAATTGCTAAATTCACAAGTGATGTTTAGCAATTCCATAAGATGGGAGCGACTGGAGGCGAATAACTTGAGGTCATCCATATAGAAAACGTGGGTCACTTTTGTACCTCCTTTCCGAAGCTGAAACCCCTCCCGGAGCCCTCCAGTAAAGTACTGAGAGGGTTCAGGGAGAGGCAAAACCAGATTGGACTCAGACAATCGCCCTGGAAGATACCCCTTCTTATCTTTGTGTGGTTCTCCGCAGCCATCATCCACTCGCCCAGATAGCAAAGGATCGTACTCCATTGCCCCATACACTGCTCGAGGAAGTCTACAGCTGTACAGTCAATTTTGTACAGCTGCAGGACTCTCTTCAGCCATGTATGGGGCACCGAGTCGAATGCCTTTCTGTAGTCTATCCAGGCGGCAGAAAAATTCCGACGGTTGCGTTTCACCACTTTGCCAATGACTGCGTCAATGAGGAGTGGTTCCTTGGTTCCACGACCACCGCCCCGGCATCCATTTTGAGCGCGTGACATCACCTGATTTAGCTCCAGGTGACGAGTGATTCTCACGCTCAAAATGGATGTCAGTGTCTTATATATGGTGGGTAGACACGTGATGGGGCGGTATTTGCTCGGGTCTGTGGTATCCTGATCTTTAGGAACCAAATGAGTGATCCCAGTAGTGAAGAGGCTCGGGAGCGACTTCTGATCGAGAGCCTCTTGAAACTGTCGGGCGAGCACAGCGTGACACACTACGAACCCCTTCAGCCAGTAATGATGCAGCCCGTCGAGCCCCGGACTTTTCCAGTTCGGGGCCCTACGGACCGCCTCAGCCACGTCTTCAGGCGTTATGGTGACGGGGTCCATAGGCGTAACACTTGCACTCTGGCTCGCCACAACTTCCATCCAAGGGCCCTCGCTGTGGTTTACGGGCTCTGACCACAGGCCACGATGAAATGCAACAGTGTGAGCCCGATCCGGTCCTGGCCCCGCTCCACGTACCTCTGGTCGCTCCAATGATTTATAGAGCCTCTTCTGATCACTCTGGAAGAGACGATTCTGGTTGAACCGCCTTGACTTCTCGCTTAATATTCGAATCCGCTTCCCCCAAGCAGCGATTTTTTGCTGCAGGTCATCTATGCGCTCCGTTAGTTTTTGCGTGATATTCGGCTGGAACAAACTGATATTTGTCCCAGCAAACGCCATCCTAACGGTACGCATAATCCTCGGTCTATTATTACCCGACCTGAAGCTTGTCAGTCTGCCGATAAGGGCCCTTGCCTTTGCGATACGGTTCTCAATTCTTTTTCTCCAGGCTGGGATGGCGCTACTTTTTTGAGTAGCACGTCCAGCCACGGGAAGTTTGGCGCCAATAATACGGCATACTGCCAGTGCGGCGCCAAAAAGAATTGAATCCGTCTCGCAAAGGTCCCGGCTGGCTTCCAAATAGGTCACCAGCATTGGGTTAAGAGCCCGCACGACAGCCCGATTTCGCTTGCTAAGGGGTATGCGGGGAAGTCGCGGTCGATTTTCGAGAGGCATGCTGCGCGTTTCCAGCATCGACTCTTCCAGTATGCTCCTCATTTTCTCTAGTTCGTGGGAGACTATTCCATTATCGTCTGAATTAGCCACAAATGGAATGTTGACGGCAGCATCCACATATGCAGTTTGTTGCGCATCTAGTGGCGCCGCATTCCCAGCCGTAGCATTTCCATTCGATGAAGGAATAGCCTCACGTCGTAGTCGCTCGAGTTCGGCGTCACCAAATATGTTGGAGCGCAGGATGTACCTAACTCGGTCTGCCAGGTTTTGCTCAGTGACGGATAGAGATGGCTCCAGCTCTGCAAAAAAGCGATGCATCCGAGCCCGATACGCCAAACATCCAGTTTCTTCCCCTTTTGCCCTAAAATACGCCCGCAGTGCGTTTACATTCATTGATTTAGACCAACGCATGCGACGTGCTCCACCAGCGGCGGGTGCCGCTTGCTGAGTCCGAGAAGACCCAGCTGACACCAAGCCTTCTGGTGGGGATGATGGATGCGGGGGGCTGCTAGGTGGTCTTGCAACACCTCGCGCTCGGCTGGCGGCCCGCATGCTGTCGCGTCCAGCACCAGCTCCAGACGTGCTCTGGCGACCTCCAGGCTGCGGCCCTTTGCGCACTATCTTTTTCTCCATCATCCATAATATGGGCGTCAATTAACGGGAGACGCCCAGGCCCGGCACCGTATCGTGGACGGCCATAAGCACAAACAGCACTTTGCACCCTGAATTCTGCCGAGGCACGGCGCTCACACCTCTCGCAAGGCGCTGACTGACTGCGTTGACGTAGCAGTTTTGTCACTTAACTGTTACGTCAGCGGGCGATGGGGTCGTCAATTCCCTACGCCATTTTATTATTATTATTATTATTTATTAGATATAAATTTGTAGCAAAAAATTAATGCAACTTCTCTATTATTGTTAATTACAAAAATATCCAAATTATACAAAAAGCACACAATTTTACAAGTTAAGGATCTTGATTTCCGTCATATGAATAGTTGAAAATATTATTTATTTATTTATTTCTTATTTTCGTTTTAAGCAACAAAAAAGCAAAGAAGTATTTGCATAAAATTGGTTAATGATTCTTTCTGCTTAAACTGCGCCTATTGTATTTTATTATCGATTGTAAACGAAACCCGACGTCTGCTGAAAGCGGATTGAAATAAAATTAATTTTCCTTTTTTAGTACGTACGTACCTGAATGTACAGTGTCGATTCTGCCCTCAGAATAGAATAGAATACAGTCGTCTTCATTCAATGTAGATTACAAGAATACTTTTTGAAAGTCATTGTATCTTTACCACTAGTTCGAATAAAACCTCAGTCCTGAGAAGAACCAGGAAGAATCCCAGCGGGCCTTTTTTATAAATAAAATTTATTTACAATATATTATTTTATGCAATTAGCACGAAAAAAATTTCAAACAGAATGGTAGCAGTCACCTAATTCCCAGTGGTTGTTATCTATCATGTACTCTTTAGTTGTATAATAACCCTTACTAAATAATTTTTGCTTAACTATAATTTAAAACTTTTTGATAGATAATTTCTGCATATCTATGACTTTGTTGTTAAAGCGTATACAGTGCCCCAGGAAGGAATTACTGATTCTTTGGAGTTGAGTAACTGATAACCGTTACGTTGTTATTTTTATATTTATCTGTTTATCTACCTCTCCATGCTCTATTATACAAAAAGTTTAATAAAAATAATGATTGACACTTTCCGCATTATTTTGTGTCGATAACCTCACTTATCAAACCTTCATAGTTGCAACTTTTTTTTCTGAAAGTGTATGCTGTTGGCCCTGCGACCTTTACAGTTTCCTCGAAATAGACTTGTGAATGAGGGCCCACAAGCTATTGAGTGCAACTAGTCCGCCGTCGGCGAGGCAGTCACGAGGCACCCCGCTTTTGGAGTAAGGTTACTCAAGCTAGGAGGGGGCTCGATGTGATTCAAGGGCCCCTCTGAAGGAGGAACGAGCCTGGGCTTGAACCACTATCGTAATGAGGTAAACGGGTCGTAACTAAAAATGCCCCGTATCGCGGTTGTTGAACCTCGTATACGGGGTGTGTATATGACCTCGCACTCGCCAGCTAGCGCGGTGTGCCCTAGTGTTCTTTACTAGTGCAATGTCTGAAAGTTTATGTGTTGCGTCAATACGGGTTCCCTCTCCTGAGGAGAGGGGGACGGGATCAACCTATTCTTGGAGGTGATCTCTTCATCAGGATCTAGAAGAACCTTTTAGGACGTCTCCTGATGGGGGCAGCATCCCTCTCTGGGGAGTACGAACCCGCCTCCACCACCAACGGATTTTGGTGTTCTTTGATCGAATCGAAGTATCTTAAGGATAATTCCTTAAGATACGAAGAGATGGTAGGCAAGTTGAGGTCACTGTGGAGATACACGTTTCTCACATATAATGGAGCTCCTTAGATACGACGCAGGAACTTATTTGGGACGACTTGAAGTAATTTAATCGCATCGTATTTGTATGCGGACAAAACGCAGACGTGCGTATCTTCTTAAAAAGTCAGCCAAAATGTCTGTGTCCTGAACTGTTGTTACAACATACGTATTTATGTCTTACCTTTGTATTCGCCATCACAACTAGGCGGCGAAAGAAGTAGGATGGGAGATCCCCATCCCCCCACGCCTATATTTTTACAAATACCGCTAATGAGATTATATGATTAGGCGTAATTTTAGACTTGCATTGTTTTGCAATGACTCTTATACCAACGAAATACTATATAATCCATTCATTTTTCAAAATTACTGCGTTGTGCTGCATAAAATAACAAATGGCATGTGGATCTAGAATTCAAAATGACTTCGAGGCGTTATTCCCGCCGCGAATTACTTAATTTAAATACAGATTTATTATTTTACTATTACTCATTTCTCCCGGTACGCAGTAGTGCACTTTCTGTTTTATACAGAGAGTCAGAAACATTACAATCTGTTATGAGTTCGAAAAAGATGAACATTCAGTTTTAAAAATCCTAAAAGCTTTTAAACCAAATACTAAATATATTTTAACGTTGTTTTTTTTCTTCAAAAAACAAAAGCTGAATTGTAAAGATAAAAGAGGTCGTTAGAATCACTGTGAAGATCGTCAAATGACTTGAATGAGTTTTTTATGACATAAGTTACTGATATTATAGTTACATGTAGATAAAAACTTTTTAAGTTTGGCTATTAGTGAGGATTTTCTATCATAAACCATTTTCACTAAAACTCCTAAAACTAGCATGGAAATGGACAGACTTAACGGAGATTTACAAAAATGGCGTTGACTGTTTGATAACATCTTTAGTCTTTATATTTTAAATACTAGGCAAAGCCTGAAAAGAAACTATCAGGTGAATAAATGAGACCAGAAAGTGACTTTCCTAAGTCTTAATAAAATACTAATAATATTTTTTTACTTAAATTTTAATTGTGTACATCCAACTAACGATTTTACTAACTTTCCCAGTTCACCAGAATCAGTATTTGTGTAAAAGTATTGCCTATATATTTGTGTAAGTATTTTACTGCTTTTTGGTATATAGTTGTAAGTGCGTCTACTGATCATGTGAATTCGGAGTAGGACCAAAACCAGTTATAGATTTTAGCTGTCAAGGAATTCTCAGTACCAGCCCAGGGTTAAGAAGTTGGCGGTATTAGAATAAAACAATGTTTTATTCAGTGTTTTGAACATGTAATGGGACGACAGACCCGCAAGGCTCATCTGCTTTCACCGCTGACTTCTGTCTCATCAGCAGCATAAGCTTCGCTGAATCCTCCTTGGCCCGCAAACTGCGCGGAATTAACTTAATGCAAAATACAACACGTATAACTTTTTAATGTAATATTTGTTTAATTAAATTTTTATTTTTAAAATTCCTTTAATTACATGAATCATGAATAAAACAAGTTACAAGGTTACAAGGTACTTTGTCAACGTAAATTTGTGTAGGCAAAAAACCTCATATACAAGGCCGCGCTGGAAAAAACCACTACGTATTTTCAATGTCCCCCCATTTCTGGAGCGTTTTGTACATGGTAGAGCCATGTTGCAGTTATATTAGTAGTATAGTTGTAGCACGACTGGGTCGGCTCGACCCAGGAAGGACCACGCTCTCACAGAATACCAGCGTAAAATATTAGCTTAATGCTGCTGTGTTTCGTATGGTGAGTGTGGAGAACTGGAGACCCTTTTAACTGGAAACGAGGCATTCCATCTTAGTCCTGGCGGGTGACAACGCATCCGCATTTTATTCGTAATCGAGGATAGATGTAGATGTCTATGGGTCACAGCAACCACTTACCTACCATCAGGTGGACTGCGTGCTCGTTTGTCACCCCATCCTAAAAAAAGCTTAGTGTGCGTCATATTGTGATTATGTATGTAAGACAAACTCTTCTTATTTTGTGACTTGGCTTTAACTCTTTGAACTGTTTCTTCTATATTCGTTGAAGCATGTGCTCATGTCACAAAGGATGATTGGCCAAAATTGGTATAATAAATTAAAAAATTGGTGAAAGAGACATTAATATTGACTGCATTATTGAAAATCAAATAATAATTAATCTAAACGACGACGACAGCTCGACTAGTTGTCCTGAAAATTATTGAATAAATTTATTTTTAATCTGGTTATAATCTTAAATTTTTATATCTGTGCCTCTAGAAATAAGCAGCAACAATAAATACGAAGAAACTGATAAATCTTATGTTTTAAATTATCCATTTTTAATTTATTCTGGTATTATTCAAACCAAACTGTAAATGATTATTACCAACTCTAAATAATCGATATCGATTTTTTTAAGTATCGAATATTGTACGTTCCCATGTTTTGGTTGGCATGCTTGGTGCAATAAGTCCGACAGCTGTCAAAATGTATTTCTTAGATTTGGTTGACTATAATCTGCTGGAAATTGATTTTCATAACATGTTATAATTAACTAATACATATCTTATTATTGTTATTATAAATTGATTTAAATTAAGTATGTAATCTCTTTTAATATTTTATATTTGATAATTAAAAAAATGTAGTTAATTGTTATTTGATTTTAATAATATGATTTAGTTAAAGTTGTTAAGCATACTTAATAAAATTTATACCAAATTCAGGCTAATTGTTTATATCTACATGTTTGTTGAAGTTTTCTTTGAAGCATGATTGGTTTTGTAAATGTAACTGAAATTTTTTTATATATTTAATTTTATGTAATTCTTTTTTTGGAAATAAAGGCTTAAATAAAAAAATTAAATAAATATGTAGATAACTGTTTTTCACACGATCTATAAAACGTTTAAGAATCGCTGTTATAAAATTTTGTAAAACACTGTATTAATACCAAAAATATGAGCAAGTAGTTCAATTTTACAGCATCCCATTGTATTCATTTGATTGAAATTTAAATTATACATTACAGTGAATATATTTATAAAGAGTTTATATAGCAAGAAAATATAAGAGAAATTATAATTTAAATATATTTGATTTTGTAATTTAACAATATTTTGCTGCGTAAAATATAAACCGACATACCCTCGAACTATATATAAACATATAGGTATTTGAGTTCAAATACTGAAGAGCAATGCATAATGCAAGAAATTGTATTGTTCAAAGCTTTGGGGTCTCTGTACATAATGTAGACAGTATCTAACGTACTAAACGTAGCAAATGTGAAAACAAAGTAAAATCTAGAATTTCAATTTACTATACTTTATTGCACTAAATAAAATTTTATTTTTTGAGATTTATATTAAATATTAAAATATTAAACTCATAATTTATAATTAAAAATACAATAATTTGAAATATGTATTCTAATAAACAAGGTGAAACTATCATACAACGGTGTAGTGCTAAGAATTCTGGCTCTAAATAACCAAACAAAAAAGTGGCACAAATCTGTAGTCGTCTCTCAGATATTTATATTTGCGCTATAAACTTAGCTCATCCACTTCGTTAGTTGTAAACGCATATATTATCTCACACAAGTGCTTTGCCTAAAGGTTCTAAAATTGAAAGAACATTTGTAGACATAAAGCTCTTCGGGTATTATTTTAAAATAACACAAGATTTTCATCATCGTGATAGTGAACTAGTTGAAACTATGCTTTAGGAGAGAGTGTAGTAAGTAAGTGGATGACATGGCGTATAGACATCTTTGTCTACCCTAGATAAAGGATCAAAATTTTGATAATCCCGATGATTATGATGAAATGCCTCGTTACCAGTAAAGAAACCTCCTGATATCGTCACTTAATATGAGAAACATAGCAGCATTGTCACGTTGGTATCCCGTCCGAGCATGTCCTTCTCCAGTACAGTCGCCCCATTCTTGCTGCAACCAGGGCCCGATCTAAGGGGGCAAGTCGGGCATTTTCCCAGAGCAGCAAAAATGAGGCGCGGCAAAATTGACTAATTCCTATCTTCCAACCTAGCCATTAGCCATTTACCACCCAAGTTGGCAGGTTGAGAATTTTGTGTGCTACCTTCCAACCTACTTCAGGTTGGATAGTGGAAATATTTAAGTATTTTACTTAACTGAATTATTTTAGTTCGAAGAAAAGAAAGAGGAATTAGGGATCCGCAAAAAATACCGATCCTTGAGCGGTATCGATACGTTCATTTCGATACTAAGTATATTTGGACACGATACTTTCGTTCCTACATTTTGAGGTATTGATACTTTTAACAAAATTTGAGTCACATCATTAAAATTCAGTCGTAGGAGTAGGAGATTACCCTTCCATAAACAATAGCTTATATTAAGAACGTGTGTTGCCAGTTTCTCGTGATTGGTACCTATTTAGTAGATTTATTTTTATCAATACGTAAAAATGATTTAATACAGTTTAGTCCTCATTTACTTTTTTATTGTTGCTCTAGTTTATTTTTTACCGACAATTTAATACGTCAAAATTTAAGTTTGGTTAGTTTGATACCATTATTAAGTGTCTCATTGGTGATAAGTTCCGAACTCCAAGTTCCGAAATTTCCCGGAATATATTTGATAATACGGATATAACTCTGATATCTGAAAAAAAATCAGAAAAAAATATTGAAAAGTACTCGACAACTAAAAATATCGACACTTTTGTTTCGATACTTTTCTCGGTAACGATAAATCTGATACGATGCTAGTATCGAGTAAAGTGTCGATTTTTTTGAAATTTTGTGGAACACTAAGAAGAAAAAATGCCTAAATAGGAAATAAGGAACCAACTAGACTAGAAATTAGAAACTAGAATACAAAAAAAATTCATCCGAATTTTCTGCCGATTTTACATTTCTGAACTGGCAACCCCTTCAGTCTGTTTGCGTTTAATGGGGTTTTCCCTCAAACTTTCGGAGGAATACCCTTTAGCTACATTTATACAACGCGACATTTTAGGGGAATCCCTTAATAAGATAAATATATAAGCAAAAGATTGTATTATTTTATCATTACTTATTTAGAAGACTCCTAGTAAAAATATTCGCGAATAATGTAACGGTTAATAAGTGATAGAGAAAAAAAATATTTTATCTATTAATGTAAAATATATGCTAAGTCTACAAGTTGGTTATATTCTTAAATTTAAAAGTGACGTGATTTTTAGTGGGGCAGATTAATGATATAAATATTGAAGCACGCTTGTAAATTTACTACGTAAGTATCTATCTGTTTTATAAAGTTAATTGTAGTACGTAAAAAATACGTAATATTGAACACACCTTGCTAAAAAGTGTACTTACTTTTTGTTCCTGAAAGTAAATAGTAAAATACAATGATGTATAAACTTAAAAATACGTTGTCCGCACTCTAAAATGGCAACATGAAATGAAGCTAATTGGCCACATCGCGATTAGTCACGCACCAACCTGTCGTGCGACGCTATGTTTGTTTTTATTATATCGTGATTCGTGTGTGTAAACCTGTGCAAAACATAAAGAAAACATGCCGTCGTGTGTTTTCAGACGATGTACAAATTATACCCCAAAAGTTAAAGACAAAAATGTGTCATTTCATGCGTAAGTTCACAAAACTACCTATTTTCATTTCATTTTATTCGACGACGCCGTCTAATGGCGGCCGGCGCATGCAGTCTCCCTCTAGCAACAGGCATCCCGCCTATATATTTTCTTTCTCTTTCTTCACGCGTATAAGTAGTTCTGGTATTTTCGCCGTTTTTAAGCGCCGCGATGTTCGTTCATGACGTGTCTATATATAATACGTCATTGGTAAAATAGTTTTAGTTTTCACCGTCTTGTTAGCCTATACGTCAAATAAATTTTCAGTTTTTTTGACAGTTATTGTATTAGTTTGACAGTTCTTATTTGACAAATAGGCTATTCGGGACTTTAATGACAGGTGGTAAAACTAGCCCTTAATTTAATATTTACTGCAAGGTATGTTAAAAATGTTTTAAGTGGTATGTTCATCGTGCGAAAATTAACATTGATCTTCTATCGGATTGTTAATTCTCATCTATAACTGCTCACTAGCAGTCACCCACGGGTTCGTTCACGCGCCCACCATAATTATTATTCTTGTGGAAATGAGTAACTTTTCTGAGGTAAAAAGTAGCCAATTGTAAAAAGTATGTCAATTTCCTTTTAAAAACTTGAATTTACATCTTTATACCAAAATTTATCCAAATTGATTCATTTGTTCAATCAAAAAAACGTAGCAGTTGGAAAAACAGAATGACTTTCGAATTCTTAACATTAGCAATGTTATTGCATCTGTTAAAATTTATTTCATATTTATATTTTTTATTGTACAGAATGGCTGACGATGGATCACGATGGATACTAATACTTCAACATTAAAGTGGTCAATTCTTTTGAAGAATGTAAAAGGTATTTCTCTAAAATTACTTAGTGACATTTTTTAATTTTTAATTTAAATAGCCTCACGTATCATCTTTGGTAGGAATCGATGTTCTTTCGCGAGGATTTGTGGTCTATCAGATCTGATTTGCAGACTTCCCGGAACGTTGATGCTTCATGTCAGTCACCTCAGTCCCCCGTGACCATGAGTGCTGGAAGGCACCCGAAATGTCGGGTATTTAAAATAAAATAAATTAAACGCGATAAAATCCATAAAAGTAGTTTTAATCAATATGTAGTGTTCGCGTAAATATAAAAAAATCATCAGGAGGTTAATTGTTAAAAATAATGATAGTGTGAGAGCTTGTAATATATATATATATATATATATATATATACATATATATAAATGGATCTCCTGCTAGCATGCTAGCAGGAGATCCATTTATACTATATATATTTATCCATCCATTTTGCTAGCTCTAGCAATAAAACAGAGTACTGCGATGGTTGCGCGGAAAACCATTCGTATTTTAATTTTATTCGAGGGTACGCTTGCCAAGCGTTGTCCTTCCTTCGACCTATCCCTTCCGTACACACTGAGGTGGGGTGAGAGGAGAAAGAAGAGATTCTGGAATGTTGCGTGATTCTCGCAAACAATGAGAAGCGCACCCGACCGAGATGCATTAATAGGAGGGCCGAAGCAATATAAGCTCGCGCACGGCCCTCGTGCGCTCTCTTCCATCGCATCACCGGCCAGTACCGCATCCCTGGGGCCTGCACCGCAGCAATAGAAGCGTCCAAACCTTACGCAGGATCCTCAAATGCTGTATACAACATCGTATCAGGTGACGAATCCTGGATATACGCGTACGAACGCGAAACAAAAAACCAGTCACGAGTTTGGCTGTTCGAAAATGAGTTAAAGCCAACAAAAATTATACGTTCACGGAGTGTTGCAAAACAAATGGTGGCCACGTTTGTCTCCAAAACCGGCCATGTTACGACTATTCCTGTTGAAGGAGAAAGAACGGTTAATGCAGAATGGTATGCTAGCATTTGTTTGCCACAAGTCGTTTCTGAACTCCGTAAAGTGAACTGCAACCGCCGCATCATCCTCCATCACGACAATGCGAGTTCTCACACCGCACACAGAACAATAGAGTTTTTAGAGCAAGAAAACATAGAATTATAAGACCATCCGCCGTACAGCCCTGACCTAAGCCCTATTGATTTCTATACTTTCCCTAAAATAAAGAATAAATTGCGTGGACAGAGATTTTCATCACCCGAAGAAGCTGTGTGCGCCTACAAAACCGCCATTTTGGAGACCCCAACTTCCGAATGGAATGGTTGCTTCAATGATTGGTTCCATCGTATGGAAAAATGTATCAAATTTCGCGGAGAATACTTCGAAAAGCAATAAATACATTTTTAAATAGTAACGTTGTGTCACTTTTTTGATTCCCGAAATTTTTAGTGCCGCCCTCGTATCTTACTCAAGTTCTTGAAGACGCCAAAGCCTGAGATTCTGAAATTGATTCCGATGTGTTAGAATTTGAAAATGTGGCTAGACCTCGTGCACGATCCAAGAAAAAGCAATTTACATACTCGTATGAGTATGTTAACGAACTAATTATTGTGCCACGTCAAAAATATAAAAGTGAAGTATTTTTTCACATTATCGATCAAGCTATAAACTCTTAAGAATTAAGATTTTCTCAGGTTTTTGAGTACAGTAAAAATTTTGCTTTTGGTATAACATATATGCCTTGAGAGAACTCCTAAAAGATGAATTGTGAGAACATTTTAAGAACCTCGAGGCTACATTAACTCAAGAACTCAAGCTATATAAATGTATTAGAACTTCGTGAGGAGTTGTAAGTCCTTTGTATGTTTTTAAATAGTAATTTATCTCCTCAAAATGTTTTGGTATTTGTAACAGATTTAAGATTTGGTCCAAATATCAGTATTGAGTTCATGATCGTTTTAACTTTACCAGTAACAGTTGCAAGTGGTGAAAGAAGCTTTTCTAAATTAAAAATAATAAAAAATTATCTGCGATCCACCATGACACAGAATAAATTATCTGCATTGGCTATGATTTCAAAAGAACACAAGGTTTGCGACATTATAAATTTATCAGATATTATTAAAGATTTTGCAGAACAAAAATGCGAAGAAAATTATTATAATTACGAGTTAGGATTTAATATTCTCCGAAAACCTGATTAATTTACACAATTTCATAATTAAAAAAATTACTGATTTGTTTTGTAGTAACATAATTATTTTTTATCAGTAATAAATTTTTAAACACATGTTTTGCTGTGTCTTTTTTATACGTACCGTATGAACCTTAACTTAAATACATATGAACCAATGACCATAATAAACAATTAAATAACTTGGTCTTAATCTTTTTAACTTCTGAAAAGATTCAAATGAATTTTTTATTGTTCCTTTAGTTAATAGGTCATCCTACATAGGCAAGGTTAGCCTGAGACAGGGAAAATTAGCATACACAGCAGTGAGTCACAATAGGTTGATGACGGTGATAAAGTTGAAAGGTACTATGTCGATCAAAAGATATATCAATCCATTCAGTAGTTTCTGTGAAATTCTTTAAAAGACATACATTGTATACTTACTAACAGAAAAACACTCAGCAACTTTCGTATAAGTACTTCTTCAGAAGGCCCAATAGACTGACGTGAACATTATAGGTAGGTATAATCCCAAAAATATCACGTATTTAATGTAGGTACTTGTATACTTAATATCCCCCAACAAAACTAGCTTATGACTTAGATGGTTTTGTGTATGTAAAGAGCGGCGAAAATTATCTTTGTCCGGAGCGGCTAAATAGCTAGATCGGGCCAACCATAATACAAAACATCGTAAGTTTACCACGTTAAACGTCTGGTACATCTGATGGCTCCAATAGCTCTTGGACACCTGCAGTGAACTTTAAATAAAACATGCAAATGCTTGTCACACCTGAGGACCGAAATCAAATGTCTCACACTCCGAAATTATGCGAATCCTCCCAAATATTTAACCAGGATTCAAAATTCTGGTGTTTTGCGGTAATAATAGTGTGAGGTTCTCCCTTTGTACAGATATTCCATCTGCTGCTAATAATATTATTAAATGTATGAATAAACGAGGCCAGGCTAATGATAAATAATATTTCCAAACGATCTTACTAAAAGTTAGTTATAACCT
The DNA here is from genome assembly GCA_036936625.1 of Parnassius smintheus behrii. Lineage (NCBI taxonomy): Eukaryota > Metazoa > Arthropoda > Insecta > Lepidoptera > Papilionidae > Parnassius > Parnassius smintheus. Next base: position 21,960,219 of record JAUPFT010000006.1, on the reverse strand, counting down.
TTCTAAAACGATCTTACTATAAGTTACGACCTTTATTACTTTAAATTTGTTAGTAACTTCTTGTTATTTTAGGTGTCTCTTGGAAGAACGAATATTCACTAATAGAATCGTAAAGTTTGTGGTAATAACTAATAACATTTTTAAGTTAAAGAACTCCTTTCACGTGGAAAAGCCCCAAATAAGATAAAATAAAATTAATTCATCCTCAGTAGGCTTTAAGAAAAAACGCCCTACCTTATAGAAAAATTGGACGATTTAATCAATGATGACCTCAGAAACAGAACTAAAATTGCTACAAGCACCTTATTTTTCATAAAAGCACTGTATAATTTATATAGTTAACAAACCTATTATCATTTTTTTATTTAAAATATTTTATTGATTTCTCGTAGTGTCTCGTCAATCCACTCTTACAATTTTTCTTATAATTAAAACTACTATTTTTAAATGTTTGTTTAAAAACAATAATATATGTAAAAGCTAATATTAACTATTTCTGTTTATTTTCACTTCAAGCATTACTCTGTAGTCGTGCATGGAAAGCACTTAAAGCTGTTGGTCCTGCGCCAGATCTCTTTCAGGTCGTGTTGGTTTGCAGACTATGAGAGTGAGCGAATAGACCGTGCACCTGTGCTTGCACATACACTCGGCCACGATAATGACCAGACATGTTCTGCGCAGATGGCTAGTTTTCGTTCAAACTGGCCATGTTAGAGGACATTATAATTATCATAAAGTTCGAAGTGCTGCAGAATTTCGTCAAATTCATAGAATCAGTTATCGTGTTTTTAGTAAGGTTTTTTGTGACTAGTTCGCTAGAACAAGCAAAAAAAAGTATTCTGCTGTAAAATAGCCAGAGTTACATCGTGCTAGAGAGTTATCGTGATATGTGATCTATCACGTTACTCTAGGGGAGACTGGGGAGACTTGTTCCCTTGGGAGACTTGATCACCCAGTGACAAATAAAAAACTAAACGCTTTTTCTAGTTTTTACATTGGAAACATAAGTCTTCGTTGTCTACGGTGAACCAAAAACGTCATTTTGAAATCTTTATATAGACAACTTAGGAGCGGTGCAGCCATTTTTATTTTCCCGTGTCAGCATTTGTTTCGGTAAGATTTTCATTTGTTTTTTTTAAATAACTGAATGAATAATTCACTGAGTATGTGTCAAAATCATTGAAAGTAGTTTATTAAAGTTTTCATTTATATGTATTTAATTCAATTAACGTTTTCTCTTGACACGGAAAAATAATATTTTTTTAAAAGAGCACTCCCGGGTACACTTGATCACGGCAAGACGGGGTACACTTGATCCCGGGATCAAGTGTCCCACACATTTAATTTGTCAGTTTTCTTTTTTCGTTTGTTTTAGATTAATTATAAAATGGGAAGAACATATAAAAGAAAAGAGGGTACAAAACCACGTATACCCACAAATTCTTAAAGAAGCTGTGAACAAGGTATTGGAGGGAAATGCGATCGAAGGTACTGCCAAAGAGTATAACGTCCCAATAATGACACTGAAGAGGTATGCAAGAAAACAAATGGACCAGAAAAATGAGATTACATACGAGCCTAATTATAGACAGTCCCAAGTCTTCACTAAAGAAAAGGAGTTGCATTTAGCTATGTACCTAGAAAAAGCTAGCAAACTCCATCATGGGCTATCTTCTCTGTGTGTTCGGCAGCTAGCATATCAGTTGGCTATTCAAAACCAAAAGCCAGATGAGAAAATATGTAAATGGACCAATAATATTGCGTCGTACGATTGGTTCCATAGCTTTATGAAGAGAAATACACAATTATCACTACGTGTACCTGAAGCGACCAGCCTGAGTAGATCGACCAGCTTCAATAAACATAACATTGGCTATTTCTTTGAAAATTTACAAAAAGTGTTGGTTAAGTGTCATTTTGGAACGGAAGCTATCGGTATATTGACGAGACAGGGCATATACATAAACCTAAGAAAATTGTTGCTACTAAAGGTGTAAAGCAAATAGGGAAGACGACAGCAGGTGAAGATGGTGAATTGATAACTGCGTGCTGTGCTATAAATGCAATGGGAGCATACATTCCTCCATTCATGATCTTTCCACGCAAGAACTGGCAAGATCGTATGTTGAATGGTGCACCTGCAGGTGCGACAAATGCGAGCATATTTCCTTCAGGCTGGATGACTTCTGAGAATTTTATAAAGTTTTTACAACATTTTAAAAAATACACCAAATGTTCAGTTGAGTATCCGATGTTGATTATAATGGATAATCATGACAGTCATATTAGCATAGAATCTTTTGACAGATTTATTGAGACATAAAGCTAATTATATCCATAATTTTGTTATAATAAATGATACTTTTACAACCAAACCGGGTTTTCATTAATTTAAAGTTTGCATCAGGGAGACTTGATCCCCTATGATCAAGTCTACCCGTTACTGGGATCAAGTCTCCCAGAATATGGGACACTTGTTCCTTTTGGAAAGTTTTGGGAAAATGCAAAAAAATAAATGAAGCACTCATCAATATAATAATCAAATAATGGGGAACAATAATAAACAATATTGACTACCTATATACGTATGTATTATTTTTATAAAACTAAATTTGAAAAAAATATAAGCAAGAAACCAAAATGGTGATCAAGTGTCCCCAGTTTCCCCTACATGTGTGGTGATTTCCGACACGTATTATGTCATCAAACTCAAATTACATTACTTTTAGCAATAACCTCTTGATGTGTTTTGGTAAATATGTCGGGAAACACTAGAATAACATAAGAAAAAGCGATAGATTAATTTTAATTATTTTGCATTAATAACGTCGTTAATACTCTAATCTACTAGACAAATAAATCGATTAATAGTAAGTACTTGGATGATCGAGATTTGCTCGGATTTTTTTTTGAAATTACATTTAGATATAAATTAAAAAGAAAAAAAACAAATATATCTAATATTTTTTGATCTTATTGACATAATAGAAAAAACTGAACTGGTTATTTGAATAAAAAATCATGAGTGCAATTATTTTAATTAAAATTTTCATATTTTTAAAAAATGCTAAAAAAGGGGCCAGAAATAATAGATTTTCCCACAAAAGAAGATAACTTGAAAAAAAAGGAAAAAAGTCGGACTGATGACAGGACACGAACCAAGGCATTACGATTTCGCGACCGCTCGATATCTACTTGAGCTATTACGATCATTAACACAACGTCAAAATTTATCTTCTTATATTGTAGCAGTTTTTCAGTGCCTAAGAAAACATTTTCTCAAAATAAATCCTATAGTTCATAAAAGATGCTGTCAGTAAAATCATGTCTATGAAGTCCTGAATTTCTTAATAGCACAGACAGTACCTGTCAATGCCATACTTTATGGGCATGCCGACCTAATTAGGGCATGCCCATAAAGTATGACATTGACAGGTACTGTCTGTACTACTAAGAAATTCAGGACTTCATAGGCGTGATTTTTACTGACAGCTGTCGCAGAGATCAAGCTATCTTTTATGAACCATAGCTAGATCGATTTATTGCCCCCGAAACTCCCTGGACACTAAATTTTATGAAAATCGTTGGAGGCGTTTTCGAGATTCCGATATATATATATATATATATATATATATATATATATATATATATATATATATATATATATATATATATATATATATACAAGAATTGCTCGTTTAAATGTATAGAATATATTTATAAGCCAACACTTGAATTAATATTTATCTATATACATAAGTGAAATACCACTGACTGACTGACTCATCACGGGATGTCTAAAACTATACACTCGATTGACTTAAAATTTAGTATAGTTACTCATTTTGCAATTTACACGTTCATTAAGAACGGATTGAATGATAGTCCCATCAAAACTCAATTTATTAGGTTCCACAATAAAATATTATCGTGCGCCCACCGAAGCGAGCGGTTATCAGCTAATAAATTATAAACCGAAATTTTCAGTGAAATTTCCATCAGTATTTCGGCAAAAAATTTAATTAACCTTTATTCCTCCAAAATGATTACACTGAAATCTTTAGTGTACCGATAAAATCAATAAAGATTGTTTGGCTATACTTTAAATAAAAAATCTATAATTAAGACCCTTCGTATCGTAACTATATAATACATTTTAATATAATATTATATTTTACTTTTGTTGTTAGTTTGTACGCACGAAATATTTCCTTCGATAATATTTATGCAACAAAATATTAACTTAAGGTGCTAATAAATTAAAAAAATAACATCAACACTTTTGTTGGAACCCTTTTGTTAGTTTTATCCTAAACAAATATTAGGTGTGAATTACTAGTAGAAGTTTGTTTCGTAACAACATATAGATTCTGTAAATCCTAGCAAAACATAAGCTTCCCATTTAACTCCGAACTGTTAAATCGCGGGTAAGTTTATTTATTGGAGTTTACTCCATATGAATCTTTTCATATTCAAGGAGTAGTGAAAAATAGATTGGTAGTAAAATCAAGCGTTAACAAAAAGTGAAGCCATTATGGTTACCCTCTACGCGACATACTCGCACATTTCGTAGCGCAAAATGAACAATGTAATGTAAGTCTTATATTTTTATGTAATATATTTTGTCAAATATTTATAAATAAATACATTCCTTTGCCTACTGCATATATTTTAAGACAATCGTATTTCAGGAGTAAACTCCAGTCGCACGTCGGAGCTGGCACGCACAATTTCTTTTCTAATCCATTTTGAAATTGACGTTATTTTCTCATATAATAGTTAAGTAGAAGAAAACTATATATTCGCATAATGATATTAATGCGATAAAAATTTCACCAGTCCTATGTCTGCTGAACTTCTAAGAAAGCGCCAATGTATACTGACATGGCCATATTGCATTAAGAACCTAAAATTAATGGAGAAAAAAGGTTCTCGAGTGGCAGCCTCGTACGTAGCCAAATGTAGTATATCACGTAGTATATTCCCTTACTATATGGAGTACGAACTGTAAAATATTCACAAAGATAGGTGGTTGCAGGCTCAGCACCGTGTTTTGCGGCAATCCTCGTTGCATAACTATGTTCAGTAGTGGACTTGTGAAGGGATGCAATGATGTTGATGATGAAAATTTAACTACGTGTCATATTACATTACATATTATTTTCATATATAAGAAATTAACAGCTAGCGGATATACTCGCATGTATGAGTAATTCTACATTCAAATTAGAACATCACTTGGGATGACGTAAAATATTACTTCCGTGCCTTCATAAAATTTTCATGCACTCAACGGAAGGTTGGACTCCAGGTAAATTAAGAAAATTTCACTCAAACTTCAAATAAATGCCCTGAAGTTACTGTGTTAAATTTTCTTTGATAAAAAATTTGATCAATAATGACTTCAATATAGATTTTGTAAAAGTTAATAGTCAAACTTTAAATAAAACCAAACCAAAACAAAACCGACGTCATAATCTCATTCAAATTTAACTTTATAAATTTTATAATTGATTTTGCAGACAGTTTTATTGACATTGATTATTTTATGCTATAATAATCTTTATTCATTTTTATCCTATACTAATCCTATTTTAATATTATAACTTTGAAAGTTTGTGAGGATGGATGGATGTTCGTTACACTTTCACGCAAAAACTACCGAACGGATATGGATGAAACTTTACAGTAATATAGTTTATACATCAGAATAACACAATTTATAAATATTTTGTGTAATTTGGCCATCATATAACGATAAGTATAAAGTAAATCGGAAAAATTCCTGCCTTATGAGAGCTATCTTGGCGTGCGCTGCCTAAGCCGTTGGAGTTACACGAAGATAACGTACCGTGGGATTTTTGTCTTAAAAAGTCATAACTAAAAGTCCGCGACAGCATATATCTACATTTTATGTGGAAGCCATTGTATCCAAAATAGTGAGCCATAAATACAATTATATTGGTTACTATTTACAATGCTCATTTTAGAGTATTTATCAAATTCTCATCAAAATTGATACGTTTGCCGCTTTCAATATTTAATATAGATGAACTTTGCCTTTTATAAAAAATAATTTAAAACACAAAATAGTTAAAAAGTTATCACGCAAGCGAGATATACATCACTCTACTGGAGAGTCATATTGATTTTGGCATGATAGAATTAAGGGTGTATCGAGAAACCCCCACTCATTTGTGCAGTATTAAGTTCACTTTAGATGCCAAGCGCGAGAGATTTCGCCTAAGTCATTCTACGAGTGCTAATGACATTATCATGGTTTTCTGTCTGTTATAGTAATTATTCTAATGCAGACAAGGAAAATCATATTACTGATATGTAGAGTCTCTCACGTTACACTACTGTGTGATTGTGATGGGAACATATTAGGGTATGGTCCAACTGTGATAATTGCTCTATGCTGAGTGTGTAGTGTAGTACGCTATCTTTTTATAGGATAGAGTACTAACGAGCACACAGTCCACCTGATAGTAAGTGGTTGCTGTAGCCCGTAGACATCTACATCTATTCTCGATTATGAATTAAAATTCAGATGTTCGCAGTAGAAAGAGTCTCCGGTTCTCTACACTCACCATACAAAACACAGCAGCATTAAGCGACTATTTTACGGTAGTATTCTGTAAGAGCGTGGTCCTTCCCCGAACAAGCCGACCCATTCGTCATACAACTATACTACTAATGTTGATGTTTAATTGCAGCATTGCTTTACCACCCATAAAGTTGCTGATAATTATTAATTTCGTACACAGGAGAGCAAGTTGAACATCTGTTCCCACACTATTATTATTTTTAACAATTAACCTTCTAATGTATTTCCGATATATTTCCGACATCAGAATCCCTGTTATCGCCCACATATTATTGTTGTGTGAATAAGTCAACTGGCGCCATCTAGTGTCAGGAACGAGAGCGAGGGGAGCTTCGCAGAGAATGACATCACAGATCTCTCAACCGACAGCGCCACCCGAAGAACTAAGTTTCTAGAAAATCTATACTCGAATTCTCGGTACCTTGCGCGTGTTTACTTGAACATTCCGGATATTTTGCTAATTTAAATAAATAGGTGGCGCAAGATGCGATCGAGGCAGTTGAACTCGGCGACAAAGCGAAGCTTCGGGGCGGAATTAAGTGAATTAGTGTGTTTAATTATTAGTGTTTTTAACTTTAATTTGTATAAAGTAAATTAAAGTGTTAATTTAGGTAATTCTATCGGCAATTTTTATTGTCACGAACCTCAAGCTCGTAACAATCGGTGTCAGAAGTGGGATAAAATCATGCCGATTTTACCTAAGGAGGAAACGGAGGGTGTCCGTACCCGAAGTCAACGCCAGCAGGAGACGGACCAGAGGAGATTTGGTGGTGCAACGCCGCAGATGTCTGAGGGCCAGCCGCCGGCCACGGAAGCCGGTCCGTCAGCAGCTTCTACGTCTGTGGCACCTGATTTAGGTGCTCTGATGGTGATGCTGCAGGAGCAGGCTCGCCGACAGGAGGAACAGGTCCGTCGGTTGGAAGAACAGCTGCGGGGCGGACAGGACGAACAGGCCCGTCGGTCGGAAGAGCAGATGCTCCTCATTAAGGACCTTCATGCTACCTTTGGGAAAGAGATAAAGGAGGTGAAGAATAGGGTTGCTCAACATGACAACCGCCTGTCGGAAGCTGAAACGCAAATCAAGGAAGCTAAAACCCAAATCGACCAAGTGAACAATCGGGTTGATTACGTGGTGGCTGATGTGAAGAAAACACTGGACGACCTCAAACTGGGTGATGGAACAACAGCTCCCGTAGTAGTTACAACACCTTCGCTACGTGGATTCAAAGTGCCGCAGTTCGACGGTACCTCTTCCTGGTCAGCCTACAAGATCCAGTTCGAGGCTGTTATGAAGGCGAACGGCTGGACTAAAAGCCAGGCCCTGACTGCTCTCACACTAGGCCTGCGCGACCAGGCCTTAACAGTTCTGGAAGCTCTCGGTGAGGAAGTGACTTATGAGCAACTCCTTGAGGCATTGGAGGCGAGATATGGCGACGCTCACCTGGAACACGTCTTTCGTGCGCAGCTTAAAGATCGTGTGCAGCGCAGCAACGAAAACCTGCAGCAGTGGGCTCTAGAAGTGGAGAAGCTGGTGCGAAAAGCATACCGGTCTGTACCTGCGCTCATTGAAGGGAACCTGGTGCAGACATTCATTGACGGCATCCGCGACCTGGAAGTCAGAGCTGCTGTGAGGCTCGGGCACCACGAGACGCCTAAGGACGCCTTGGCCCATGCACTGGAAGTGGAAGCCGTGCGGCAGGATCATCATTCCCATCGCGTCAGGGAGGTTGCAGCAGCTACAGTTCGCGACCGCAACAAAGGATACAGCCCAAGGTGCTATGTGGGGAAAAGGGCCACCTTCGATCCAGCTGCCCTAAGCGAACCCTAGAAAGGGAAGGTGAACGATCTCAGGAGGGTAGTGCGGTCAACTGCACCGCCCAGCAGCAGCAGGGAAACGAGTAAAAGCCAGAACTGCGGGGCGGGTGCTGGCTGATGTTAAAAGAGCCCTAAGGATCTCGATCTCACAAACCCATGATGGGAACAGTCTAATTATCAAGGGTGAGGTCAACGGAATGTCGTGTAAACTGACCATAGACACTGGAGCCTCTCGTACGGTTGTTAGTTCCCAACTTATAAGTCAGTTCTTGGGGACTCCGCATACAACCGAGAACGCATTAATTTGGTAACAGCCACCGGTCAGCGTATACCCGTCCGTGGAGAGAAGGAGATGGAGTTGAAGCTAGGCAACGTGATCTACCTGCATAATGTCATCGTGGCTGATATAATGGACGACTGCATCCTAGGCTTAGACTTTATGAGGAATAATTGTTGCGAGATCGACGTTAAGCAAGGTGTTTTGAAATGTGGACAGGAGGAACTTTTTATGGAAGGTGCGTTACCAGGGAACGTGTACAGCATCAAGAAGATTGTTCTTCCGCCGAGATCGGAAACGATTGTTCTGGTTAGTCTTCCTCGAAACACTGGGCAAGCTGACCGTTGTGTACTTGTGGAAAGGGTAAACAATGACCTTCCATGGAAAGTAGCTCGAACCTTGGTCAGGACCACTGACATCTCAGGAGTACGTGTGCTGAACCTTTGCGACCGGGAACAGATTATAGAAAAAGGCACACTGGTTGGTACTTGTGAGGAAGTGGATTGGTTACGTCAGTGCCAATATATATCGAGTGGGACCCCCAGCAAGGATTCAGAAACGAGAGTGACCACACTTTTGGAAGACTGTCGCAGTGTTCTGTCCCCGAACGAATTGGTCAAGGCGAAGAAGTTGTTACTCAAGTACGTCGATGTATTCTCGTCAAACGATGCTGACATAGGAAAGACTGGCTTAGTTCAACACAAAATAAACACAGGAGAGGAATTGCCTATCCGTCAGCGGCCAAGAAGATTGCCGGTAGCACGTGAAAAGGAAGTGGAAACCATGATTGAAGGAATGGTGAAGGATGGTGTTATTGAACCTTCCTCTAGTCCATGGTGTTCACCAGTGGTGCTGGTGAAAAAGAAGGATGGCAGCATGCGGTTCTGTGTTGATTACCGCCGTCTGAACGACGTTACAAAGAAGGACAGATATCCCTTGCCAAGAATTGATGACACGCTGGACATGCTTACAGGAGTAAAATGGTTTAGCACGCTGGATCTAAAAAGTGGCTACTGGCAAGTTGAAATTGACCCTAAGGACAAGGAGAAAACTGCGTTCTCGACGTGAAAGGGTCTGTGGCAATTCAAAGTAATGCCGTTTGGGTTGTGCAATGCTCCAGCAACGTTTGAAAGGCTGATGGAACTGGTACTTACCGGGCTAATTGGCGATGCCTGTCTGGTCTACTTAGATGACATCATCATCGTGGGCCGTACGTTTGAGAAACACCTTCAGAACCTGGAAAGCGAGCTCATGAAGATTCAGAGTGCCAACGTCAAGTTGAGCCCGAAGAAATGTTCACTATTCCAACGGCAAGTTAACTTTTTGGGGTTTGTAGTATCGGAAGAAGGTATCCGCACAGATCCAGAGAAAATCGCCGCTGTCAAGGATTGGCCGGTTCCAAAAGACAAGACGCAGGTTAGAGCATTTCTGGGTTTGTGCTCCTATTACCGGCGATTCGTGAAGAACTTTGCAGATATAGCCAAACCTCTGCACAAGCTAACCGAGGAGAAGCGACATTTCTGCTGGGATGAAAGTTGCAATATCGCATTCCAGGAGCTCAAGGACCGTCTGTGCAAAACACTTATTTTGGGATACCCTGATGCAAGCAAAGAATTTATAGTTGACACAGACGCAAGTGATATAGGACTTGGCGGTGTGTTGTCTCAACGTAATGGTGACCAAGAGGTCGTGATAGCGTACTTCAGCAAGTCGTTGTCAAAACCGGAAAGGAACTACTGTGTCACAAGACGCGAATTGCTAGCTGTGGTAAAGTCGTTGCAGCATTTTAGCAAATATCTTCTGGGACGAAAATTTCACTTACGAACTGACCATGCTGCACTAAAATGGCTATTGCAGTTTAAAAACCCAGAAGGACAAGTTGCGAGGTGGATTGAACTACTGCAGGAATACGACTTTGAGGTCGAACATCGCAGCGGGAAATCTCATGGGAACGCAGATGCATTGTCAAGAAGACCTTGTCCTGAAGATTGCAAACATTGTACTAGGCAAGAGAGTAAGGAAATGGTATCCGTGAGGATGCTCAGGGCAGACCACCTCAGCAACGAGTGGAAGGACAGCTTACTACATGCACAGCAGGAAGATCCGGACATTAAGCCGATTCTGGAATGGATAAAGGCCAGTGCTCCCAAGCCCAAGTGGAGTGACGTCTCAGCGATGAGTTCGACCACTAAAAGCTAATGGGCCCAATGGGACAGCTTGCTGCTTCAGGATGGAGTTCTGTGTCGTAAATGGGAAAACGTTCGGGGAGACAGCTGTCATTTGCAAATGGTTGTCCCTAAAGCTAAAGTACCAGATGTTCTACAGCTGTACCATAATGATTGTTCAGGAGGCCATCTGGGAGTCAAACGAACTCTACTGAAGATCCGAGAACGGTTTTACTGGGTCCACTGTCGAAACGATGTCGAGGACTGGTGTCGCAAATGTACAAGTTGTGCGGCTGTAAAGGGACCTCAGACTCGTAGTAGAGGTGCATTGAAGTTGTACAATGTTAGTGCACCATGGGAGAGAATAGCCATTGACGTGGCGGGGCCGTTTCCGGAGAGTGAAAGCGGTAACAAGTATTTCTTGGTTGTGATGGATTACTTCACTAAGTGGCCAGAAGTCTTCGCCATTCCAAATCAAGAAGCTTCAACAGTTGCTGATAAACTAGTTCATGAAGTCTTCTGTCGTTTTGGTGTACCTTTAGAGATTCACAGCGATCAAGGAAGGAATTTTGAGTCTCAAATATTCCAGGAAACTTGCCAAGTTATGGGTACTCATAAAACAAGAACGACTTCTTATCACCCGCAATCTGATGGAATGGTGGAACGATTTAATCAGACATTGGAGAGGTACCGAGCAAAAGTTGTAGACAATCGGCAACGAGATTGGGACAAGCACATACAACCGTTTTTGTTGTCATATCGAAGTTCTGTTCACGAAAGTACAGCAGTGACACCAGCTTTCGCAAACTTTGGAAGAGAATTACGGCTGCCTGCAGACCTGATCACTGGGATACCACCTGATGCCCCACGCAGTATAACCGATTATGCATATGACTTGCGGAACAAAATGAATGACATTTATGAGCACGTCAGACAATCGGGCCAGCAAATGTCTGAGAAAATGAAAACCCGGTATGACCGCAAAATGAACAATAAAGGGTTCAACGAAGGTTCATTAGTGTGGTTGCACAATCCAGTCCGCAGCAAAGGGAAATCTCCTAAGCTTCAAGCTAAATGGGACGGCCCATACCGGATTGTAACCAGGATCAACGATGTGACCTACCGGATACAGAAAGGCGCAAGAGGGACTCCTAAGATCGTCCATGTGGATCGCTTGGCGCGTTATTATGGGACCGATAATGCTCGGGACGAGCATGTCTTAGGAGGGGGCAGTGTTGTGTGAATAAGTCAACTGGCGCCATCTAGTGTCAGGAACGAGAGCGAGGGGAGCTTCGCAGAGAATGACATCACAGATCTCTCAACCGACAGCGCCACCCGAAGAACTAAGTTTCTAGAAAATCTATACTCGAATTCTCGGTACCTTGCGCGTGTTTACTTGAACATTCCGGATATTTTGCTAATTTAAATAAATAGGTGGCGCAAGATGCGATCGAGGCAGTTGAACTCGGCGACAAAGTGAAGCTTCGGGGCGGAATTAAGTGAATTAGTGTATTTAATTATTAGTGTTTTTAACTTTAATTTGTATAAAGTAAATTAAAGTGTTAATTTAGGTAATTCTATCGGCAATTTTTATTGTCACGAACCTCAAGCTCGTAACATTATTATCTTTGTATAGTGTGAGGGTTATTACTTTTATGAAAGGCTATGATGCGCCTCCCGTTGAGCGGTTGTAATGAAATTTTCTCTCCTTTTTGCGACGTTGACTTATTATTAACGAACGATTTATATCGAAGTACTTTTATTATTCCTTAATGTACCCAAATATATGTTCACTAATGCTGAAAATTTTAAGATACCAGACGAGTTATAATTTGGCATCTGGTAAAAATTTAAACTGGTCGAGTTATGTAATAGTTTGATAGTTCATGCGAAATATGTTTTACATGGGGTACATTTTAAAGTTGTTTAGCGAAGTACCAAAAAATATTTAGCTTTATCGTGCTTTAAATTTAAAAAAATAAGTAATCTTTTTGTATTCTAATGTGTTGACAAGTGTACGTAAAGTATTACAGTTTACTCCGAATATTATTCGACGAAATTGTGGTTTGATGTCCAGGGATTAGTAGAAGTCGCTATAACAATGATCGAAGAGGAAAACGTCGTGACGGCGGTCGATGGAAGTGTGATCGTTCATAATTTAGAACCAATCAATCGTGATAGTGATATATCTCTAGCAATAATAGTGTTACTCCTAACTGCGATACTCTAACGGCAACGGGTAATGAATCAAACACGAGCGTATTTAAACTTCAGGCGCATGCGTGTAAGTAAATTTCTAATCTCCTTGTGTTATAGTCGTTCATATGCAAAATACGTGTTTCGATGGGTTTTCAAAAATTGATTTATTTACTTAATATAAGGGATTTTAAAACCATAACAAAACAAATAATGTTTACAAACTATGTAGTTAGGTAAAGACATTAATGTAGGCAATTAAAGTTATCCACAACTTACCTATGTACATGTGAGCAGATAAGATGAGAGTGATACTATTCCACAATAAAAAATTACTTTCACGAATTATTGTGGTTGGGTTACAATCTGAAACCATAATTTAGTGAAAAATTAAAATAAAACAATAAAATTAAAAAAGACAAAGAAATAATAATGTAAAATAAAACCAAAATATAAAAACTGAAAATATTATCATACAATCTATTATGTGATAGTTTTGGATATTACTTCCTAATAAGAAGATTGGATATTTACTTTTGATTAAAATACAAATTTTTATTATCTTGAAATGTTTCCACTATTTGAATATTATAGTTCTTTATCAGAATTAACAAATTAAAAATAGGACATGATAATATGAATTTTACGTAACGTTTATTTAAATTTAAAAAAAATTAATAAATAAATCAGAGTTATTTTGTGTTTTTTATATATTTCTTACAAATAAGAAAAGATTTATAAAATTAGTGGAAAAATAAATGTATGTTAGTGGACTTGTATGTTTGATTGACATTGAGTTAATTGAATTGCTAGAGAACCTAAGATCCCGAATTAAACCGAAGCTACATCCAGTTCAGTTCAGTAAACCCTTAGCTAATTTACGCTTATAAGACATTTTTGTTTCGATATACGGGTCAAAATCATAAAAATCTCTGTTCGGGACATAACCGAATTACTCCCTTACACGGTGGGATGATATTGAGCGTGAAATAAGGGTTTGTGCCGAGTGCGTCGGGTACATACGTGCGTACGTACGTACGTCAGTGCAAGGCGATCTAGCTCTAATCTACTCCGAGCACTCTAATAGGCCGTTTATTAAAGAAAACAAAGATGTGATATCTAGTATTTTTCGACAATCCTCAAGTGTAAGGATGTTATATATCTTACAGCTGTTTCCATGATTGCAGATTTACAAAATGTATAATTTAAGTGAGTTAATTTTTTCTGGTTCTCCCTAACCGGTTAAAACTAGAACATACTGGATGTTCTAGTTTTAACCGGTTTATATGAATATCATAATGTGGGTTCTTAATTAAACTTGCGTATTCTAGTATGCTTCTTACATATTGAAAAGCATGCAATTTTTAAACTGAGAACACTCTTGAAACCTCTACAAGTACGTAACCCTTTTAATAGAGCTATTAATAAAATTATATGAATATATGATTGAATTTATTTTGCGAGTGAAACTTATGATTTGACATTTACAAAGGCTGAGTGAGATTCAATCATTAACGTAATAATCTTTCTGTAACAATTTGCAATCCTTATAAGAGTTGATTGAAGTGTAACTTTTTTTTTGTCATCCTCATGTATATTAAATATCGTGAATTGTGTATACATGTACCATGTATGTATACATCATATAAATAAGCATTCCAAAATAGAGGACCGAGTTTCTAGCCTTGAGGAACTTCAGAAGGAACTTTTATATATTCGACGTAAGCGATTACTAAGATAAGACTTAACCCATCTGAGTAAATCCCCGTGAATTCTTCGTGAAGACTCTGTAGTTTCATTAGAAGGATAAAGAAATATGATCTACACGGTCAAAGGCTATTTCAAAATCTGTGTACACTACGTCCACTTGACCGCCTTTTCCTTTATTTGTATAAATCTGTCAAACTAGCTAAACTAGAAAGAGTAGGTCGCCTTTTCAAAAATCCTTGTTTTGCGTTCGAGATTCCGGGAGCTATTATGATCATAAACAATATTTTCAAATATTTTACCGAGGGAGTTAAGAATTTAGTCTGGACGATAGTCAATGATTTCGATCTTTAATCTCTTTTTATGAATTGGAATGATGTTAGATAGTGTCGTAAGAACTCAAGACGCCCGAGCACATTTACAGTCATGATGTGAAAGCTGGAGTGGAGAGTCTAGTACTCACATTTACTTGCAGTATTAGGTAAATTTCTGAAGGGATTCGAATCGCTAGTACACTTTTTAACGTTAAGTCGGGAGGTTTCTGTATGAAGGGGCCTCGTTCACCCAATCCACGCCGCATATAGCCTGTTGCAGCTGGACAGAGGGGCCTTGCGCGCCCGGTCCACGCTGCATATTGCCTGAGATGGCTGTATGAAGGCATATCACACGCCTCAACCACTTTGCAGATTGCCTGTGGGAGCTGTATGAAGATACTTCATATACCCGGTCAGAAAAATATTATACAATTTATGGTATGTAGATAAAAGGGTTACGGATTCCCAGTCCACAGTTTAAGTGAATTCTGATAAGCTAGGAAAGGGACTGTGAATGCCCTTCTCATGTTTTGAGCATCGGACAACTAAAACAGAAGGCTAAACATGTCCAATACACACTTTTAGTTGTAATACTGATCGAAAGAACTTGTACGCCCGGATCGGTCTACTACTATCGACCTAAATGTAGTCCAGAATGGTCGAGCATTGTAATAGTTAACAAGTGTCAATATCTGTTTGCCGGTGGTTACATGTGATAGATCGTATGCTGATGGTTTACTGCCAACCGCACGAGGACGTGCAATTGAGAAGAAAAGAGGAATTGCAGATTCTCGATATATTAATTTCATTATAGACATCGTGCGCGAAAGATTCCGCCTGAGTCATTCTACGAGTAGTTCTATTCTTTTCAGTAATATTTCTGGTTCAGGCAAGGAAGATGGTGTTGCTGCGAGTTGCTTTGTGTTACTGACAGAATTGCTGTTAGTTTTCATACTTTGGCCTGTATCATGTAATTACGTCCCGAATGTTACACTACTGTGTAATTGTGACGGGGACATATTGCGATATGGTTGAACTGTAATTGCTATATCCTGAATATTTTGTCCAGTGGTTGGGCGGCGGGCCTTAGGGATGCCGAGTCCGATTCCCCGGTCGAGCCTTGACCCTATTACGCGAGATGTTATACTAGATGGACTGTATACGAGGTAAGCTTCTTCTGCCTCAACAAGATGGCAGAGGTGTCACGCGGTTCCTTGAAAATGCACTCGCTGTTCCGAAATCTATTGTTGGCCAAGGTTATGAAGGAATCCTGCTTGAGCACATTAGGAGGAATGAAATGGTGCGGGTTAACTAACAAACAAATACTCAAACAGGCATTGAGTTATAGGAAAAAGAAACACACTTACCGGGGTGTGACTTCGATGTGGCTTGGACGCTTCTATTGCTGCGGTGCAGGCCCCAGGGATGCGGTCTTGGTAGGTGATGCGATGTAAGAGAGCGCACGAGGGCCGTGCGCGAGCTTATATTGCTTCGGCCCTCCTATCAATGCATCTCGGTCGGGCGCGCTTCTCATTGGTTGCGAGAATCACGCAACATTCTAGAATATCTTCTTTCCCCTCTTACCCCACCTCAATGTGTACGGAAGGGATAGGTCGAAGGAAGGGCAACGCTTGGCAAGCATACCCTCGAATAAAATTAAAATACGAATGGTTTTCAGCGCAACCATCCCAGTACTCTGTTTTATTGCTGATAATTATTTATTTAGTAGCAGGAGATCAATTTCTACATATATATATATATATATATATATATATATATATATATATATATATATATATATATATATATATTACAAGCTCTCACACTATCATTATTTTTAACAATTAACCTCCTGATGATTTCTTATATTTACGCGAACACTACATATTGATTAAAACTACTTTTATGGATTTTATCGCGTTTAATTTATTTTACTTTTAATACCCGACATTTCGGGTGCCTTCCAGCACTCATGGTCACGGGGGACTGAGGTGACTGACATGAAGCATCAACGTTCCGGGAAGTCTGCAAATCAGATTTGATAGACCACAAATCCTCGCGAAAGAACATCGATTCCTACCAAAGATGATACGTGAGGCTATTTAAATTAATAATTTAAAAAAAATTCAATTTAAAAAAATTCATTAGAGAAGGCAGCAGGGTACTATGAGGGCGGCACTGAAAATTTCGGGAATCAAGGAAGTGACACAACATTACTATTTAAAAATGTATTTATTGCTTTTCGAAGTATTCTCCGCGAAATTTGACACATTTTTCCATACGATGGATGTACTGGCTTGTTTTCCTTACTTTTCTATTGCATCCTTCTTTCCAATTAACCGCACAACAAACTTATGGCGCCATCTGTTGGCCCACAACAAAAGCGTCTGTAAAAGAAGTAGACGCGATCGATACCCACATGTAATCGAGACTCAAGACGAACTGCATCGGTAATGGCTGTTCTTGTCTAATACTTCCAATATGAAAATCAATGTAAATAGCGTTAGTGAGTGTGCCGGGTCGACCCAGATGTGTGCGTAGACTATATAATCACGTAGGAGTGTGGTCAAGGAAGACTGAAGCCTTCCACATCCGAAGATATTGTTGAAGCCAAGTTGGAGTTGATCGCCGCTGCTGCTAACCGTGAGTTTACCCATTTCATTTACCCTTCCTGGTGGGCCAGACTAATTTTCTCTCACTGTAGGTAAATTAAGTAGCAATTCCAAAATATGTTTCTAATTACTTTTATTTCAAGTAAGAAGTGTCGCGATTACTACAAAAAAGTTCAATCCGCGCATTTTTTTCTATTCTAAACTTTATTCATAGTGGTCCGTACGAGCGCGAATGTTCTATGGTATTTTGGGTTCAATTCATTCGAAAACTCCAAAATTACAGTTCATAGCAATTCAAATTAAAAAATAAAAACTTTTACAAATAAAACTTAAGTAAAGTACTTATTTCATTGTCTTAATTTGAACGATATAATAAGAAGCAACTTACTGAATTTATTTGATATAATTTAAAAATAGGCAGAATTATTCTCAGATATTGATTACATGAATTATAATTCATTTTGTAGTAACTAAACAGGAGGTAGTAGGTTAAAAATTTTACACCACATATTCAATACTGATCGTTGTTTCAATAGGCGTGGCACAATATATATCTACCTATTAATAGCGACATTATTGGTTGGTTAAAAAATTAGGTTTGTTTTAAATTTACGGTTTTATTATTTATAACTTCAAACATAATGACAGATAAAACAAAGTCGAACGCTAGTGAATTTGAGAGACAACTCAAGTTGCTTACTATTCAAAGAGAATATGCATTTCGAGAAATTCAAATAATATATGATTTATCGAAGAATATCCAAACGGATACAACTTCTACGTCTCAATTCGAGGCTAGGTTTAAGCGTATTGATTTAGTGCGTAAAGAATTCTTGGATTATACGAACCAAATAAACGAGTTAAAGTTAAAATTAAAGCCGGACGATATTATTGATATGAAGCCCGTGATTGCCTTTGACGACATGTACTACGCCGTCGATGCCGCCAGGGCTGCTCTAAGCGAGGGTCGCACTCGAGCCGACGCGCAATGCGATCCGGACCCGAGTTTGACTTCCGGATTATCATATCATAGTATGAAACCATACGCGCAAGCACGTTTACCAAAACTCGAATTACCGAAATTTGATGGAAACATTGAACATTGGCAAACTTTCTTCGATACATTTTCCACACTTGTACATGAAAACAATAATATAAGGTCAATCGAAAAGTTTCATTATTTGTTGACGTGTCTCTCGGGCTCGGCGCTGTAAATCGCGAAAGGAGTGCCGATTACCTCTGACAACTACCAAATTGTTTTTGAAGCTCTTATCGAGCGGTTCCAAAATAAACGAATTTTGGCCGCAACGTACTTGAATAAAATTTGTAGCTTTATTCCTTTGAAGTCTGGTAACTATGCCGATTTACGTAACTTAACTAATATGTTGAATGAAACCGTTAATGCCCTGAAAGCTATGAAAATTAAGAACCTAGATGAGTTTATTTTATTTTATTTAGCTGCACGTGTTTTAGATTCTGATACGCGTAAACGTTTCGAGACGCAAAACGGGGAGCAAATTCCTACCTTTTCTGATTTATTAATTTTTTTACAAAGTTATGTTAAAGTACTAGAAGTTAGTCAACCGGGTAATTTTTCCGACTCTGTTTTTCAATCAGGACAGTTGCATAAAAATTCTGTGCGTGCCACTGGAACACGAAATAGTCATAATAATAAACAATATCACAAAACTACATCATTGCCTTCGAACACTGCTATAGGTCCAAATGCTGCAAATAAAACAGCTGATTGTCTGTGTTGCGGGGCGGCACATGCGCTTTTCAAATGTCCGAAGTTTCAAGAACTTGATATTTCTGAAAGATATGGCTTAGTGTCTAATAAAAATGTTTGCATGAATTGTTTACGTTTAAATCATAATGCCAATAAATGTTTTTCGAAAAATACATGCTCAACTTGTGGTGAGCGTCACCATTCGTTGCTCCACGATGGCACCGCCATTGTTGCTGTTCCGTGTTGCTCCACTGGCAGGACTATCGATAAAACAGCAGCTACGGCTGACGACTTAACCGCGACTGCGAGCTCCGTGACTACCAGCGCTCACGTTGGTCACAGTCGTGCTCTCGTTCTACTCGGCACATGTGTAGTGCGCGTGCGCAGTTGTGGTGCTCCCGCTCAGTATACTACTGCCCGCGCACTTATTGACAGTGGAGCTCAGGATAGTTTTATGACGTTATCACTCGCTCAACGTTTAGGGTTGCCCATTCGTCGCTGCAATTTAGCTGTAGCAGGCTTAGGAAAAAATGTAGTGCATCAAATTAAGGGTGAAACTTCATGCGTGGTAATGCCAACGGATTCTGATTGTCCAAACTTCACTATTAATGCTATAATAATGAATACCATAACAAGTAAAATGCCTGTCGTAGAAGTACCTTCTGGGGTTCGTGCAAATTTCAAACATCTAGTTCTAGCAGACAAACAGTTCGACAAACCCACTAATATAGACTTGTTGCTGGGCGCAGAACTATTCCATAAAATTTATGATGGCCAACGCCTAGAAATAGGTCCTGGTTTACCAGTCGCTCTACACAGTGTCTTTGGGTGGGTGCTCACTGGCAAAATTAATTACAGCTCTCATTCTCCACCTATGGTGTCTTCCCTCGTTTCTTCCACGCGGCTTTTGAATGACGTGGTCAAGCGTTTTTGGGAGGTCGAAGAACCACCGAAAACATTTATAGCGAACCCCGAAGAGGTAAAATGTGAGGAACTATACTCCACTCTTGTGTCACGTAAACCTGACGGTCGTTACGTCGTCCCTTTGTTACTGAGGAAACCTTGCGATGATCTGGGTGAATCTTTCGATATGGCAAAATCACGCTTATTCAAACTCGAAAAGCGACTTGAGCGCAATGTAGAATTAAAAAAGGACTATTCTGATTTTATGATGGAATATTCAGATCTGGGGCATATGCAACCCGCAGACGTTGGATCAGGCAAATTTGTAATTCCGCATCAGTGTGTACTCCGCCCTCAGAGTACTACGACAAAACTACGTGTCGTTTTTGATGCAAGCGCCAAAACGACGAACGGAAAATCATTAAATGATATCGTATACACTGGTCCTAAGCTACAAAACGACATTGTTGATACACTAACAAAATTTCGTCTTCACGCAATCGTGTTCACCTCCGATATTTCGAAAATGTATCGCAATATAGATTTACGTCCGGAAGACCGAGGGTGGCAACACGTGTTGTGGAGAAATTCTCCAGCTGATCCCGTGCGTGAATTCGAATTAAATACAGTGACATACGGTGTAACTAGTTCACCGTACTTAGCCATTCGTACCCTGCATCAACTAGCGGTCGATCATGCTTCTGAGTTTCCTCAAGCAGCTGACGTTTTACTTCATGACACTTTTATGGACGACATTACGACGGGAGCGCCATCTTTAAAACAAGCACTTGAGCTGAAAAATGAACTTATTAAACTACTGAGCTGTGCTCAATTTGATCTGCGTAAATGGAGTAGTAATTCGGCCGAATTTATTACAGCTCTACCGTCCGAACATTGTCAAATACCCAGGGTCTTTTGTGATGAAAATCACGACCACATCCTTAAAATTCTGGGTATCCAGTGGGACCCCGTAGAAGACTTCTTTACGTATTCGTTTTCAGAGTTCAATTCCAATTTAACAAAGCGTGCAATATTATCAAATATCGCTCGCATATGTGACCCAATTGGTTGGCTAACTCCTGTCATTCTAATAGCCAAACTATTGCTTCAAGATATGTGGCGCCTTCAGCTGAGTTGGGATGAACCCGTTCCACCTGAGGTCGCTCACCAATGGCACAACTTTATCTCTGAAATTCAACTTGTTAAACAGATTAAACTGACTCGTAGAATTACATATTATGATGACGCCGAAAGTTATCAATTGATTGGTTTTTGTGATGGCTCTTCAAAGGCATATGGATGTTGTGTGTACTTAAGGACAGTTCGTGCCAACCATTTTAGAACGCATCTGCTGATTGCAAAATCAAAAGTCGCACCCCTAAAACCATTAACGGTTAACCGTCTAGAACTTTGCGGTGCTGTACTTTTAGGACGAGTTCTTAAGCACATGCAAAAATTGCTGCGAGATAAAATCCCTGTCAGTAAAGTGATTGCCTTTACTGACAGTAGCACAGTTCTAGCATGGTTACATACGGAACCTCATAAACTAAAGACTTTTGTTTCCCATCGTGTTGCGAAAATCATCGACGATGTATCCTTGGATAGCTGGCTACACGTATCGACATATGATAATCCTGCCGATCGTTGCAGTCGAGGTCTCAGTGGTTCACAACTGGCGACATGTTGTATGTGGTGGTCAGGTCCAAGTTGGCTCGCTAACGATTCCTCCACTTGGCCAATAAAGTTCAAATGGGAATCACAAGCTTCCGTACCCGAGTTGCGCTCTACTGCTTATGTGTCTCAAACGGATAACGGCTCTACTGAGCTTGATTTTATTAGTGGACTCTTAGATCGCTACTCCACGCTATCCCGCGTTCAGCGTGTGCTAGCTTGGTGTTTGCGGGCTGTAGTAGCGTTCAAACGAAACTATAAAAATAAGAATTTCTTGAGTGTATCAGAGCTGGAGCAGTCTATCGTCTATATGGTTCGACATGAACAAAAACTTCATCTTACAGAGGAAATCAAAGCCACCAAAGCCGTTAAAAAACTGAATCCCTTTATTGATGATGAGGGATTGCTGCGAGTGGGGGGCCGTCTAGAGCAATCTAATCTACCCGCAACCGTAAAACATCCCGTACTGTTGCCAAAGGCGTCCCGCTTATCTTTGCTTATTATAGATTACTTTCATGTTAATTATTTACACTGCGGTCCTCGTACTCTTCAATCGATTATTCAGCGAAGATATTGGATACTTGGGATTCGTAACTTAATTCGGTCGCGTTTATCCAAATGTATTGCATGTTTTAGGGTAAAACCCGTTGCTTGCCAACCTTTAATGGGAAATCTTCCGTCGCCTAGAGTACAATCAACGCGATGTTTCCAAAATGTGGGAATTGACTTCGCCGGTCCATTCATAGTGAAGGAAAGTCCTAGACGAAACGCTCGTACGTACAAGGCCTACGTGTGTGTATTCGTTTGCCTTGCAGTAAGGGCTATCCATCTTGAGGCAGTAACCGAGCTATCGACTTCTGCCTTTCTGGCAGCGTTAGATCGCTTCGTATCTCGTCGTGGCCTTTGTACCTTCATAGTAACCGACTGCGGCACTAACTTTATTGGTGCCCGGCGCTACCTTAACGAACTACAACAAATGGTTTATAAGAACAATGATTCGATTGAGTCTAGTCTTGCGAAACGAAATATTGTCTGGCGACTGAACCCTCCTACCGGGAGTAATTTTGGTGGCATATTTGAGAGCGGTGTAAAATCAATGTAGTGCCACTTAAAACGCGTTATAGGGTCACAAGTGTTGACATTCGAGGAGCTAATAACGATCCTTACTAAAGTCGAAGCCGTACTTAACTCGCGACCATTGTGCTGTCTATCCCCGGATCCTAATGAGGTCGATATTCTTACACCTGGACATTTTTTGGCCCACGGTCCTCTTATATCGTTACCAGAACCTGAACTCTCTAATGAATATGTTTCCCCTCGGGCCCGCTGGCAGATGTTGCAAAAAATTACACAGTCTTTTTGGCATATTTGGCAACGCGATTATCTCCATACCTTACAGCAACGCGCTAAATGGTTTCGAGAACAACCGAATGTTCACGTCGGAGATATTGTATTAATTGTCGATAGCAATTTACCACCACTAGAGTGGCGTTCAGGTAGAGTTCAAGACGTGCATCCCGGCAAAGACGGTGCAGTGCGTGTGGTCACCCTACGCACTACTAATGGACTCCTTAAGAGACCAGTGAATAAACTGTGTCCTCTACCATTAAATCAATAATATACCAATACTTGTAAATTTTTTTCTCATAATTAATATTATAGCCTTTTGTTATTTAGCTGGTAGATTTAGTTGTTAAATTATGTTGCCTTATATACCATTCCAATAGGTATGCAACTAAAATTTAATTGTGAATACTATAGTAAGTTAGGTACATATTATTCTAAGCTAGCTTCTATTTTTTAGTATTTAATTTTATAGTGAGAACTGCTATTGATTATTTACTCATGAAATCTGAAACGATTTCAAATGGGGGGAATTATGTACTGGCTTGCTTTCCTTACTTTTCTATTGCATCCTTCTTTCCAATTAACCGCACAACAAACTTATGGCGCCATCTGTTGGCCCACAACAAAAGCGTCTGTAAAAGAAATAGACGCGATCGATACCCACATGTAATCGAGACTCAAGACGAACTGCATCGGTAATGGCTGTTCTTGTCTAATACTTCCAATATGAAAATCAATGTAAATAGCGTTAGTGAGTGTGCCGGGTCGACCCAGATGTGTGCGTAGACTATATAATCACGTAGGAGTGTGGTCAAGGAAGACTGAAGCCTTCCACATCCGAAGATATTGTTGAAGCCAAGTTGGAGTTGATCGTCGCTGCTGCTAACCGTGAGTTTACCCATTTCATTTACCCTTCCTGGTGGGCCAGACTAATTTTCTCTCACTGTAGGTAAATTAAGTAGCAATTCCAAAATATGTTTCTAATTACTTTTATTTCAAGTAAGAAGTGTCGCGATTACTACAAAAAAGTTCAATCCGCGCATATTTTTCTATTCTAAACTTTATTCAATGGACCAAACCAATCATTGAAGCAACCATTCCATTCGGAAGTTGGGGTCTCCAAAATGGCAGTTTTGTAGGCGTCCACAGCTTCTTCAGGTGATGAAAATCTCTGTCCACGCAATTTATTCTTTATTTTAGGGAAAGTATAGAAATCATTAGGGCTTAGGTCGGGGCTGTACGGCGGATGGTCTAATAATTCTATGTTTTCTTGCTCTAAAAACTCTTTTGTTCCGTGTGCGGTGTGAGAACTCGCATTGTCGTGATGGAGGATGATGCGGCGGTTGCAGTTCTCTTTACGGAGTTCAGAAACGGCCTGTGGCAAACAAAGACTAGCATACTATTCTGCATTAACCGTTCTTTGTCCCTCAGGAGGAATAGTCGTAACATGGCCGATTTTGGAGACAAACGTGGCCACCATTTGTTTTGCAACACTCGGTGAACGTGTAATTTTTGTTGGCTTTAACTCATTTTCGAACAGCCAAACTCGTGACTGGATTTTTGTTTCGCGTTCGTACGCGTATATCCAGGATTCGTCACCTGATACGATGTTGTATACAGCATTTGAGGATCCTGCGCGGAATCTTTCGAGAGTTCTGACGCACCATTAACGCGAGCCGCTTTTTGCTCTTAACAGAGCGAATGCGGTATCCATCGGGAAAACAACTATTTTACACCTAATTGTTTTTTTTTCTCTTTATTAGGATTACCAACGATTGATACATTATTACATCATTAATTAAAATTTACAGTTTCGTTATTTCTAAATGTACAATCACTTAAAGGTAATCACAACATGCTATCAATTTCCATTTTCGTTTATGTTCATGCAAGATTATTTGTATTTAACTCATGCCAATGTCTAAAGTTGCATGAATTTTGCGGTATGTCACATGTCGATCTTCTTCAATCAGCTTACGCACAGCATCAACGTTTTCTTGGGTGACTGCAGTTTTTGCACGACCTTGACGGTGATCATCACTGAGCTTGACACGTCCACGTTGAAATTCAGCAAACGAGCGATAAATTGTGGTTTTGGATGGAGCTTCATCATCAAATGCAGAAATCATCCGGTCAACACGCTGTTTTTGTGTTAAACCACTTCGAAAGTCATAATAAATCATCGCTCTTCAATTTTCTCGAGTCAATTCCATTTTCTCGACGACTAAACAAGTTTGACAAAACCTTGTGACAAGACCGAGAATCTTTTTTTAAATAAATAAATGGTATTCGATTTTTAAAATCAAGGAGTTTTCAATTAAAAGGATTTTAATATGACAGGAACAGTGGAAATATTCCATTCCCGATACTTACAGTGCAGCCTATCTACCACTAGCTTGGGTAATTATACATATTTAATTAATAAAATTGAAACTAAACCCAAGCATACCACTGCAAGACTTCGGAACATAGTAAGTTCATTCTGCGTAGATTGGACGAAAAACAATAATTAAAAAGCTGATGGTACTCTGGGTTAACACTGACATCGGGACTTCAGTCACCTCAGTCCCCGTGACCATGGCTGCTGGAAAGCATCCGAAACGTCGAATATTAAAAATAAAATAAATTAAACGCGATAAAATCCGTAAAAGTAGTTTAATGAATTAACCTCCTGATGTATTACCGATTGAAATCCGACAAATTTTTATAATATAAAATTTAACAATACAAGGCAATATTGTAACCATAAACTTTGAACGCTGACTCAAGTAGTACCTTACAGCTGCTCTACATTTTTGTCTTTATATAAAACATATATTAGAAAGAGTTTTAACTCACTATTTTGTGCTGATTTTACATTAAATGTCTGTGGGCAGGTATTGAACATCTGCTGCTTTAAAATTTAAATAAACGGGCAAGGATATTGTCATCCAACTAAACTATGTAAACTTTATATTTGTCAACTTTTCTTATCTTTTGGAATCCGTGACCGTTTGCTGTGGTTTAATCTCGTTCTGTGTAGATCAAACCAAAAATTAATATTCAACAACTGAAGGTAGCCGGACTAACTCTGACACCAGGACGTCAAATACTTCAGTCCGCTTCCGTGACCATATGTGTTGTAAAACACAGGGAAATAGATCAGTTATAATTTCTTTGGTAATTACAGCAATGAATGCAAATGTTAAATATAGAACAGTAAATCACTGGCCCCTATTTATTTTGCTCTCATTGCTACGGACGTGAATGCGTACAATTTTCTTCAAGTGGTGAAGTTTCGCTTAATAAATTACGACCTACTCGTAAAATAGATTCAGCAGGTACCGACTCCTGTCGAATGATTCTTTATGAGCAATACATCTTTAAATAGAATTAAGTGCTATAAAGTTTGGTAAACAGTGATTTCTTATGTTTAAGTGAACACTACACATTTAAATAAAACAAAGTTTTACCGACTTATCGTGACTATACAGCATTTATCGGTACTTTGCAACAACCATTTTTTTTGCAGGATAGGACACAGTCCACCTGATGGTAAGTGGTTGCTGTGGTTTATAGACATCTACATCTATCCTCGATTATGAATCAAAATTCAGGTGCGTTGTCACCCGTGAGGGCAAAGATGGAATGGCTCGTTTTCAGTAAAAAGGTTCGGTTCTCTACACTCCCTATAAGAAACACAGCAGCATTAAGTTATTATTTTACGCTAGTCACGTCGTCCAATGTCATAGTTAACCAAAGTTAAATTCTTATAACCCTAACACGTCGCACGCCCAAGTAACACAGTGAAGGCCTCGCCTGGCCTCCGGGGCCCCGTCGAATTTAACGAAAAAGCATCAAATTCCGTAATTGACGAGCGCGCCCGTATTTACCGCCCGTCTTTTGGGACATACAATTTATTAATCAGAAATAATAATTCACAGGTAGTGTCCTTTCGGTGCGCGTGCGACCCGCACCGAGACTGTTAAGTATCGAAATCGGAAGGGATAAGATAAAAAGCGAACTAGGTGCGACCCGAAAGGTCAATAACTTCTCAGTGGAAAGAATAAGAAATTATCATATGTTTTAATATTTTATACAATTTTTCATTTCGCACAAAAAACGACTTGACCAATTTTGCTTTAAATTTAATGAGGTCTAAGTTACATAACTATGCGTTAAATGAAACTGGTCCCATGTCAATATCAATCTTTGTTCTCGAGATACACGAAGTGAAAATTTAATCCAAACATAGGTACATTCAAACATACGTACATGTGCACACACGGACATCCTCTTTAAAACCGTACTATTAGACTCTAAAGACCTTATAACGTGGAGATATGTTAAAATTTCTAATTTGCAAAATTGGACCCATTACAATAACTTCTCACTGGGAAGTTAATTAAGAATTTTTGGTCAGAATGAGCTTATATTACCTATCTTAAAGTCTTGCAGTTGTATGTTTGGTTTAGGACTTAATTTAGTTAGTCACAGGATCCCCAGAAAATTGCACTGCCCATCTTCTTATTAAAATTAATATGTTTTTAAATTCAATAGCATCGAAAATTATCCTTGGAAGGATGATTCGCCAGCCTAGGTGAAGACTAGCACAGTGGCAAAATAGTAGATTAAGTAAATAAGTTAGGTGTTTAGACAAATGTTGTAACGATCGCGATGATCGCGGGCTGCGGGCCCCGCGCACTTGAGTACATAAGTTACTCATGAGTCGGCTCATGTATTAGGCGTCGCGTGTACATTGACCCCTATCAGCTGATGTTAGGTATTTGAAGTTTCACTACTGGTTTTATGTTTAAGTATTTTCATGATTTTTTTATGAAATTATCCTTTCATTTATCTGTACTTACATGATAAAGCGTGAATAAAACTAAATAAACGTTGTAAAAAATGTTTGTTTTTTTTCATCGGGATCGATTTTCTTTTCGTCCCATCATCAAAGTTATCCTTAGTACTATTGTATGTCTTAATTTTCGGAGCGTTTCACAAACATCATGAAGTGATTGTTTACACCCGCCAACTGTTTCTTAAATCATTCATGGTTGACTTGTAGAAAATGTCATAAGACATTTAGGTCACCATTTATACCCCTTATAATAAGGTAAGTAATAAATATTCAATAAATAAAATAAAAAAATAAATTCATGTCTCTGTGACTAGCAATCTCTTGCAATTCAAGATTTGATTAAAAATGCGACAAAACCGTTAAACTACAAAAAATCGTACAACATACATGAGGATGATTCGGATAACCCAACCTTTGTCCCATTTGGTTTTTTCTATTAATTAGTGTCGGTATAAAACCACTAGTCGAGTTAAATCTAAATTTAATATACATTTTATGAGTCGTAGCAAAATCTGATAAAAGAACGAAGTTAGAGTGGCTATCTCAATTATTAGCTCTTACGATTACGAAACCCTTTGATATGGGCATAATGATGTTGTCTACATTATTATTAACCTGTAAAATTCCACTGTTGAACATGAGACATACTCACAGTAGAGAAATACCTATGATACGTATACATACGTGTATACTAACAGTATATATATATATATATATATATATATATATATATATATATATATATATATAGCAATATTGTTACGTTAGCGCTAACTTGTTTAACTTTTAACTCGTTACAAGATTTCATAGTGGAGAATATTTTCACGTGAAACTAAAACTTGAAAGTTTAGTAATTACGAGACTTAACAAGATTGTAGTAACGTTATATTCTTATGCAGTTCAGTTTATGATCGGTTGCAAAACTTTATAATAATAATAATGTAATAATATATCACTTGGAATCATAATAAAGTTCTCAAAAAATTCACTTGTTATTTTACTTCATTGTCAGCCTTTCAGATGGTCCTGTGTGCTCGTAAATCAGTCTCAATTTTGAGATAAATAGTTGGCGTTAACTATAATCTGCCGTATAGTGGCGGTTGAGAATATCCACTACCCCATATCTTCCCGTGGGTGTCGTAAGAGGGGACAGAGGGAGACAGGCACGAGATGGGCAGCAGCATCTTCCTGATAACAACTGTGATATAATAAAAAATTGCGGTTGCCAACCCGCTCGCCAAGCGTGGCAACTATGGCAAATATCCCCCCATGAGTAACGACGCAAAAAAACGGCCCCTAGTACCCGGCGGCTCCGCTATTCCTGGCTACGGTGGCGACCATGGTAACGACGTGAAAGTTCGGTTGCCACCTACGACGACTCGACCTGGCAACATATAACGCACGCACCCTGAAGACTGATGAGAAGATACTGGAGCTAGAAGAAGAGGTAGACAAGTTTCACTGGCATATTATTGGATTATCCGAGGTCCGAAGAGAGGGGGAGGTCACGGCAATCCTCGAGTCCGGCAACTTGTTCTACCACCGGGAGGGCGACCATTATTAGTCCCAAGGAGGTGTCGGATTTATCGTCCACAAGTCTCTCGTCAACAACGTTATAAAGATTGGGAGTGTGTCGACCAGGATCGCGCACTTGATACTCAGAATCACCAAACGGTATTTGCTGAAGGTCATATAGAGGTGGAGGAAATGTATGAGGATATTTCTAGAGCCATGCATTCCTCCAAAACCTACTACACAGTGTTGATGGGAGACTTCAACGCAAAATTAGGCACAAGAGAAAGCGTTGAGCTGAAGGTAGGGAAATTTGGAGTAGGGCAACGGAACCGAAGGGGCCAGCAGCTGGCCGACTTTATGGAGAAAGAAAGATGGCCCCACAGGAAGTGGACCTGGTCGAGCCTCAACGCTTCGACAAAAAATGAGATTGACTTCATTATGACGACCAGACACCAACTGTTCAGTGATGTCTCAGTGATCACATGGGTGAAAACTGGCAGCGATCACCGAATGGTTAGAGGCACACTGAACCTAAACGTTAAGTTGGAGAGGTCTCGTCTAATGAAGTCAACCCCCCTCTTGCTCTAATCCAGAATCCCGAAACCTTTCAGCTCGAGTTACAAAACCAATTTCGGTGCCTAGAGGATTGCAATGCAGTGGACGATATGAATGACAAGCTCGTGGAAACTGTCCATGCGGTTGGAGCTAAGTTCAGCAAGACCCGCCGCAAAAGAACAGAAAAACTCTCCGATCACACTCTTAATCTCATGGCTGTTAGACGAGAGACGAGGCTGTAATTGTTAGCAGATTTGACAGTATACAGGCAACTGTACAGACAGATCTCCAAATGAATGCGGCGAGACCTACGCAACTTTAATACTGCCCGTATTAAAGAAGCGATCGAGCAGAACCAGGACTCCAAAGTCTTTGCCAGAGATCTGTCTGCCAGAAAGAGCCAACTGTCAAGGCTGAAGACTGAGTGTGGCAGCATCGTTTCCGGGATACCTGAGATTCTGAGCGAGATTGAGAGTTTCTATGGGCAGCTGTAAACATCATCGTTGGAGCCACACGCAAGTATGAGTAACGATCCAAGAGCAAGTCTTATCCGACACTATTCCGATGATATCCTGGACGTCAGTCTGAGCGAGATTAGAATGGCTCTCCACCACCTTAAAAACGGCAAGGCCTCGTGCGAGAATGGAATTACAGCGGAGCTTCTGAAAGCGGGTGGAACACCGGTACTTGAAGTCCTTCAGAAGCTCTTTAATTCCGTCCTCCATGGTGGCACTACTCCGGAGGCGTGGAGCAGAAGCGCGATGGTCTTCTTCTTTAAGAAAGGCGACAACGCTCTCTTGAAGAACCATAGACCGATTCCCCTTCTAAGCCTCGTCTACGTGCTGTTTTCGAGAGTCATTACGAATCGTCTCGCACGCAGACTCGACGACTTCCAGTGTCCCGAACAAGCTGGTTTCCGAAAAGGCTTCAGTACCATAGACCACAAACATACCCTGCAGCAGATTTTGCAGAAGACGGAAGAGTACAATCTGCCACTTTGCCTGGCATATGTGGACTCTGAGAAAGCCTTTGATTCCGTCGAAATTTGGGCGGTGCTACAGTTTCTTCAGCAGTGCCAAGTTGACTGT
This sequence comes from Parnassius smintheus behrii, assembly GCA_036936625.1. Taxonomy (NCBI): domain Eukaryota; kingdom Metazoa; phylum Arthropoda; class Insecta; order Lepidoptera; family Papilionidae; genus Parnassius; species Parnassius smintheus. Next base: position 21,928,872 of record JAUPFT010000006.1, on the reverse strand, counting down.
CGGTAAATCGAAGTGCTGAAGTGTTCGAGTGTCAGTAGGGCTACGATGGCTATCCGAGTACAGAACCGAAGTTCGAAATCTATCCAACTGCAGAGAGATGTAAGACAGGGTGATGTTATATCCCCGAAACTCTTTACCGCTTCGTTGGCAGATGTTTTCAAGCTAGTGGACTGGAAAGGATACGGTATTAACATCAATGGCGAATACATCACTCACCTACGAATTGCCGACAATATAGTCCTTATGGCAGAATCGCTGGAGGACCTTAACACAATGCTCAATGACCTCAATAGTGGCTCCCAACGGATAGGTCTTAAGATGAACATGGACAAAACAAAGATCATGTTTAATGTCCATGTCACACCTATGCCGGTAGTTGTTGGAGCACTATACTCGAAGTTGTTGACGAGTACGTTTACCTGGGACGAATAGTCCGACTTCGACCGGTAAGTCCAACTTAGACCGAGAGGTCAATCGACGGATTCAACTCGGCTGGGCAGCGTTCGGGAAATTACGACACATCTTCTCGTCAGGTATACCTCAATCTCTGAAAACTAAAGCGTATAACCAGTGCGTGTTGCCAGTGATGACTTACGGATCTGAGACGTGGTCCTTCACTGCTGGCCGTATGAGGACGCTCAAGGTCGCTCAGCGAGCTATGGAGGGCCATGCTCGGAGTTTCTCTGCGTGATACTCAGAAATGAGGATATCCGCAGTAAAACCAGAGTGACCGACATAGCCCAACGGATTAGTAAGCTGGAGTGGCAATGGGCCGGCCATATAGCTCGAAAAACCGGTAACCGATGAGGAAGAAAGATTCTCGAGTGGCAGCCTCGTACCGGCAGGCGTAGTGTAGGGCGACCCCACTAGATGGAGTGACGACCTGGTAAGACATGCAGATAGTCGATGGATGCAGGTGGCTCAGGACCGTGCTTTGTGGCATTACTTGGGGGAGGCCTATGTTCAGCAGTAGACTTGTGAAGGGCTGTAATGATGATGATGATGATGATGAACCATAATTTTCCGTTTATGTGTTACTTTACATCATTCATGTAGCTTCAATAAATAATAAAAACTCAAAAATTTTGCCTGCTGTTTAATGCTATCAGGAGTTTCTAATACATGGTTTTCGGCACTTTTGAAGATGACGACTACATAACACCAGACAAAACAATTTAAGTTATGATGAACAAATTTATTAAAAGTGTTAAAACATAGCACCTTACATTACTAGCGCTGAAATTTAATTTCGTAGTTTTATCAAATTTCGTGTGTACAAATAACATCAACAGCGTTTTGTTTACTGTTCAGATAAGAGCACTTCAAAATTTTACGGAATCTACGTTTTGTTGAGAGCTGGTAATTACCTTCTACTAGAAACTATCTCGAGTGCGACCATTAAAAGATTAGCAACCCCAAATAATAGAACAATCTCATTTGCAGTTAGCTGGTTATTACAAATAAAATTTTATCGAGGTGACGTTATTATATTTAAGTATATCTGATAATATCTTGATAAATTCAGTGAAAACGAAGTGGAGACGTTATGTGGAGTAATATCCAACGTTAAAGTAATATGTAATCACTAATTTGAGCATCATGTCAACTGGCGAGAGTAGTTCCAATTTAAAAATATATCATGTATTTAAAGGTTATTTTACGTTCCGTAGTATAAATGCTGACGTTCTGTTCTTCTTCGTTATCAACCCGCAAGAGTCCACTTCTGAACAGAGGCTGGGATTATACTTAAGCGCTACGTTTGGCAGATAGACGATCGTGATATCAATCATCTCGTACTTTTGACGTTGACTCCTGCCGCCTTTCTGAATATTTTACGCCTGGGATAAAATGTTTAAGTCACCATCTATTTTGATTGTTCTGATAATTACTACAGCCACCTATTACGACACTGAAGTGAAGAAATAATGTGGTGATGGAATTTATTATACAGCCAACGCACACTCACTTGTTTTATTTTGGCGTATTCAATTTATTGACCAAAGATATGTAGTAATAGAATATAACACACCGTCATATCCCGTTATCGTATATGGTAGAATTTTTATGGGGTAATAGGTATTCAATTAATGGATCCGATGTAATGTCTATGTAACATTTAGTTGTTAAACTTTCAATTTATTATCTTATACTTAGTCATCACACAAAACTTGTAAATATTTTAATGGGTAAACGTGGCTGTATAGTATAACATATCACTCTATTATACTCAATCTCGCAAATCATGTGAATGTCAAAAATGGTCGATGCAGGATAGATACGAGTAACAATTTATTAACCTTTTTCAGATAGCATAAGGGTGACAAACGAGCACACAATCAAGATGGTGAGTAGATGCTGTGGCTCATAGACATCTACATTTAACCTCAATTAAGAATCAAAATGCAGATGCATTGTCTCCCTTGAGGACTAAGATGGAAAGCTTCGATTCCAGTAAAACGGATCTCCAGTTCTCTACAATCACCATACGAAACAAAACAGCATTAGGCTGCTATTGTACGCTGGTATTCTTTAATAGCGTGGTCCTTCCCCGGTCGAGCCAACCGATTCATGCTACAACCATAATAGCTGCAGCGTGACTCTACCACGTATTTAAAGTCAAGTCTCCTATAATGAACTGAATTACTGAACACAGGTTTTCTCCATAGGTGGCTTCATTGGTTGAATATTTGCCATGGTTGCTGCAGTTGCCGTATAGGCAGGTTGTTGTTGGTTATTAAAATTAAAATAAAGTGGATTCACGCAGCTACTACATGACAATTTATTTGAATATTACAAATACAATAAAAATCGTACACAATTTTTAAAATTAGTTATTTATTAGTCAAATGGGTACATTAAATCAACAATTATTATAAAAAGTATATATTTAAATAATGTCACGAATTATAAATCCGACGTTGAGCACTTCCGACGTCTGATTTTTAGTCGAAAGAAAGATAAAAGCAAACTTAACATGAGCCGCTTCCAAAGCATTGATTTACAGCGCAGACACGCTTCACAGTTATTCCTAGACCTTTTTTTAAAAACTTATTTAGATTAGTATATTAGAAAGAGATTTAGTCAAGATTAATAAGACTGTAAAATTCTGAAACACAAATATATCAATAAAATGTCAAATTAATAGTATCTATAGCCAATAATTGCTTCTCAGTAATGCCTAGTTCAAATTCTATAATTGGAGAGTTAAGCGCCGTTAAGCGCTACCCTCAAATATGCAGTAGTTATGCCTGTCGTTACATAGCATGATATTATTAAACAATTAAATGAGTTTAGAAGTAATAAAACGCTTTGAAAATTAAAATTTTGTAGTACAAAACTCCTCATAGCTTACGAAACTAAGACAAAATCCAGCAATATTTTTATAATGATAGCGTATTAAAAAAATCGGATAACATTGCACCTTCACAATATTGTACAAGGGTACTTGTTAACAACTTTAAATAATAATGCATATTGTCACATGTTTTGTAACCCTTGGAACATATGTGGAATACCGTACGAATTTTTTCCTAGCACCACAGAAACTTATTTTTGATGACTTATTAGCATTGTTATAAAATCAGATTTTTTAAAGTTTTTTAACAGTTACTTATATCAGACGAATAGTACTCAGACCAGTGGTGGCCAGCAGCTTCAGAGTTGCGAAACATCTAGCTCTGACTGCCGCTGACTGCGGTCGTCAATCCGCTTACCATTCGTGACGACTGAGGTGCATCCTCCCGATAGCGGAAGAGGCCCTTGTTTAGCAGTGAACTTTTACAGAGCGATCAAGAAGAAGAATGTATATTTTAAAAAAATAATATATTACATGATATATATTTTACACCCAGTAGAGCCATACTGTATCTACATTAAGACTGCAGCACAAATGGGTTGTTCGACCGAGCTCAACTTCACAGGCCACGCTCTAACAAGATACTAGCGTGAAACAGCAGCAATAATCTAATGTTGCTGTAATTTTATCAAATTATTTAAAAAATCTCAGAAATATCTAATCTAATTTATCCAACAATTTGCAGGAAAACTATATAACAAACTATAGCAACTATTTAACCGAACTTATTAAACCACTGACAACCGTGTCGTCATTGCGTTAGATAGATGATAGATAAATACGGCGTTTATTTATTTCTCGATAAAAAAACTATACATGATATATTTGTAAAAACACGTGACTTACCAATTTAAAACACAAATGAAATAATAAAAATGTAAGAAGCACTCATAAGTTTGTAATGTTATCAGGATTATCAAAGAAGGTATATAATCATGTGAGATATGTTTAAATTATTAATTGCGAAATCAATTTGTTGATAGCTTGTGTGGTGACAATTAGTTTTGTTATTTTTATTAACAGTATTTATTTAATATAAATTTATCTGCATAAAGTAACTACCATGTTATATATAATATTCGTGGGGATTATATTTTTCATCGTGCTAATATGTTTAATTGTGAAAATTTATCAGAACTTAACTTGTGGAGTATGTCGCTCAAATGCACACATGGTTGGAAAAGTAGTGATAATAACTGGAGGAAGTAGTGGAATTGGTCTAGAAACTGCCAAGAATTTAGCAGATCGTGGTGCTAAAGTAATAATAGCATGTCGTAGTCCTAGTCGTGCTGCGTCAGCTAAAGACGAAATAATTAAATTTACTGGTAACACCAACGTCCACTACGAGCAGCTAGATCTAGGTTCCTTAGAATCAGTGCGCAAATTCTGTACAAAAATACTAGAAACTGAAAAACGTCTAGACGTTCTCATCAATAATGCTGCTGCTGGAGGCCTTGGTAATAGAAAGACTAAGGATGGACTACACGTAGGAATGCAAGTAAACTACTTTGGCACATTTCTTCTCACGTGTTTAATATTACCACTTTTGAAAAAGTCTGCTCCAAGCCGTATAGTAAATGTTTCATCGATTATTCACCACTATGGAGAAATGGACTTTGATAATCTTAATATGGAAAAATATTGGAGTGATTTTTTAGTTTATGCAAACAGTAAGCTATATCTTAACCTCATGACCTTAGAGCTCAGTCGAAGACTGAAAAACACAAATGTAACAGTAAATGCTTTGCATCCAGGAGTTTCTGCAACAAATATATTCAGAAATATCAAGATATCCGTTATTCGAAACACACTGTTGAAATTTATAAACTTTACATTTAAAGATTCGTGGGAGGCTTCTCAAACGTCTGTTTACCTGGCAGTATCACCTGAAGTGGCTGATGTAAGTGGACGATATTTTAGTGACTGCTGTGAAAAGACAGCTTCACAGCTATCGCGTGATCCAGAACTAGCCAAAAAATTGTGGACTGAATCTGAAAGATTAGTGAAGTTTACATTGCCTCTTTAATACTAGTAACAAATTTCGTGTACAAATTCTTTTTATATGGTGTTTATATTCGAACTTAAAGAAGGTCAAATTTATATACTTACATTGAAAAACTAACATTGAAATAATATAAAAAAGAAAAATTAGGCACAAGAGAAAGCGGTGAGCTGAAGGTAGGGAAATCTGGAGTAGGGCAACGGAACCGAAGGGGCCAGCAGCTGGCCGACTTTATGGAGAAAGAAAGGCGGCCCCATAGAAAGTCGACCTGGTCGAGCCGCAACGGTTCGACAAAAAATGAGATTGACTTCATTATGACGACCAGACACCAACTGTTCAGTGATGTCTCAGTGATCACATGGGTGAAAACTGGCAGCGATCACCGAATGGTTAGAGGCACACTGAACCTAAACGTTAAGTTGGAGAGGTCTCGTCTAATGAAGTCAACCCCCCTCTTGCTCTAATCCAGAATCCCGAAACCTTTCAGCTCGAGTTACAAAACCAATTTCGGTGCCTAGAGGATTGCAATGCAGTGGACGATATGAATGACAAGCTCGTCGAAACTGTCCATGCGGTCGGAGCTAAGTTCTGCAAGACCCGCCGCAAAAGAACAGAAAAACTCTCCGATCACACTCTTAATCTCATGGCTGTTAGACGAGAGACGAGGCTGTAATTGTTAGCAGATTTGACAGTATACAGGCAACTGTACAGACAGATCTCCAAATGAATGCGGCGAGACCTACGCAACTTTAATACTGCCCGTATTAAAGAAGCGATCGAGCAGAACCAGGACTCCAAAGTCTTTGCCAGAGATCTGTCTGCCAGAAAGAGCCAACTGTCAAGGCTGAATACTGAGTGTGGCAGCATCGTTTCCGGGATACCTGAGATTCTGAGCGAGATTGAGAGTTTCTATGGGCAGCTGTAAACATCATCGTTGGAGCCACACGCAAGTATGAGTTACGATCCAAGAGCAAGTCTTATCCGACACTATTCCGATGATATCCTGGACGTCAGTCTGAGCGAGATTAGAATGGCTCTCCACCACCTTAAAAACGGCAAGGCCCCGTGCGAGAGTGGAATTACAGCGGAGCTTCTGAAAGCGGGTGGAACACCGGTACTTGAAGTCCTTCAGAAGCTCTTTAATTCCGTCCTCCATGGTGGCACTACTCCGGAGGCGTGGAGCAGAAGCGCGATGGTCTTGTTTTTTAAGAAAAGCGACAACGCTCTCTTGAAGAACCATAGACCGATTCCCCTTCTGAGCCTCGTCTACGTGCTGTTTTCGAGAGTCATTACGAATCGTCTCGCACGCAGACTCGACGACTTCCAGTCTCCCGAACAAGCTAGTTTCCGAAAAGGCTTCAGTACCATAGACCACAAACATACCCTGCAGCAGATTTTGCAGAAGACGGAAGAGTACAATCTGCCACTTTGCCTGGCATATGTGGACTCTGAGAAAGCCTTTGATTCCGTCGAAATTTGGGCGGTGCTACAGTTTCTTCAGCAGTGCCAAGTTGACTGTCGGTAAATCGAAGTGCTGAAGTGTTCGAGTGTCAGTAGGGCTACGATGGCTATCCGAGTACAGAACCGAAGTTCGAAATCTATCCAACTGCAGAGAGATGTAAGACAGGGTGATGTTATATCCCCGAAACTCTTTACCGCTTCGTTGGCAGATGTTTTCAAGCTACTGGACTGGAAAGGATACGGTATTAACATCAATGGCGAATACATCACTCACCTACGAATTGCCGACAATATAGTCCTTATGGCAGAATCGCTGGAGGACCTTAACACAATGCTCAATGACCTCAATAGTGGCTCCCAACGGATAGGTCTTAAGATGAACATGGACAAAATAAAGATCATGTTTAATGTCTATGTCACACCTATGCCAGTAGTTGTTGAAGCACTATGCTCGAAGTTGTTGACGAGTACGTTTACCTGGGACAAATAGTCCGACTTCGACCGGTAAGTCCAACTTAGACCGAGAGGTCAATCGACGGATTCAACTCGGCTGGGCAGCGTTCGGGAAATTACGACACATCTTCTCGTCAGGTATACCTCAATCTCTGAAAACTAAAGCGTATAACCAGTGCGTGTTGCCAGTGATGACTTACGGATCTGAGACGTGGTCCTTCACTGCTGGCCGTATGAGGACGCTCAAGGTCGCTCAGCGAGCTATGGAGGGCTATGCTCGGAGTTTCTCTGCGTGATACTCAGAAATGAGGATATCCGCAGTAAAACCAGAGTGACCGACATAGTCCAACGGATTAGTAAGCTGGAGTGGCAATGGGCCGGCCATATAGCTCGAAAAACCGGTAACCGATGAGGAAGAAAGATTCTCGAGTGGCAACCTCGTACCGGCAGGCGTAGTGTAGGGTGACCCCACTAGATGGAGTGACGACCTGGTAAGACATGCAGATAGTCGATGGATGCAGGTGGCTCAGGACCGTGCTTTGTGGCATTACTTGGGGGAGGCCTATGTTCAGCAGTAGACTTGTGAAGGGCTGTAATGATGATGATGATGATGATGAACCATAATTTTTCGTTTATGTGTTACTTTACATCATTCATGTAGCTTCAATAAATAATAAAAACTCAAAAATTTTGCCTGCTGTTTAATGCTATCAGGAGTTTCTAATACATGGTTTTCGGTACTTTTGAAGATGACGACTACATAACACCAGACAAAACAATTTAAGTTATGATGAACAAATTTATTAAAAGTGTTAAAAACATAGCACCTTACATTACTAGCGCTGAAATTTAATTTCGTAATTTTATCAAATTTCGTGTGTACAAATAACATCAACAGCGTTTTGTTTACCGTTCACTTCAAAATTTTACGGAATCTACGTTTTGTTGAGAGCTGGTAATTACCTTCTACTAGAAACTATCTCGAGTGCGACCATTAAAAGATTAGCAACCCCAAATAATAGAACAATCTCATTTGCAGTTAGCTGGTTATTACAAATAAAATTTTATCGAGGTGACGTTATTATATTTAAGTATATCTGATAATATCTTGATAAATTCAGTGAAAACGAAGTGGAGACGTTATGTGGAGAAATATCCAACGTTAACGTAATATGTAATCACTAATTTGAGCATCATGTCAACTGGCGACAGTAGTTCCAATTTAAAAATATATCATGTATTTAAAGGTTATTTTACGTTCCGTAGTATAAATGCTGACGTTCTGTTCTTCTTCATTATCAACCCGCAAGAGTCCACTTCTGAACAGAGGCTGGGATTATACCTAAGCGCTACGTTTGGCAGATAGACGATCGTGATATCAATAATCTCGTACTTTTGACATTGACTCCTGCCGCCTTTCTGAACATTTTACGCCTGGGATAAAATGGTTAAGTCACCATCTATTTTGATTGTTATGATAATTACTACAGCCACCTATTACGACACTGAAGTGGAGAAATAATGTGGTGATGGAATTTATTACACAGTCAACGCACACTCACTTGTTTTATTTTTGCGTATTCAGTTTATTGACCAAAGATATGTAGTAATAGAATATAACACACCGTCATATCCCGTTATCGTATATGGTAGAATTTTATGGGGTAATAGGTATTCATTGAATGGATCCGATGTAATGTCTATGTAACAATTAGTTGTTAAACTTTCAATTTATTATCTTACATTCGTGATTAACTGATTTTATTACGTGTAAGATTTCAGTTACGAAAGCGCATACATGCACAAATACATATTGTCATCGCACAAAACTTGTAAAATTTTAATGGGTAAACGTGGCTGTATAGTATAACATATCACTCTATTATACTAAATCTCGCAAATCATGTGAATGTCAAAAATGGTCGATGCAGGATAAATGACAATTTATTAACCTTTTTTAGATAACATAAGGGTGACAAACGAGCACACAATCACAGTGGATGCTGTGGCCCATAGACATCTACATTTAACCTCGATTAAGAATCAAAATGCAGATGCGTTGTCTCCCTTGAGGACTAAGATGGAAAGCGTCGATTCCAGTAAAACGGATCTCCAGTTCTCTACAATCACCATACGAAACACAGCAGCATTAGGCTGCTATTTTACGCTGGTATTCTTTAATAGCGTGGTCCTTCCCCGGTCGAGCCAACCGATTCATGCTACAACCATAATAGCTGCAGCGTGACTCTACCACGTATTTAAAGTCAAGTCTCCTATAATGAACTGAATTACTGAACACAGGTTTTCTTCATAGGTGGCTTCATTGGTTGAATATTTGCCATAGTTGCCACAGTTGCCATATAGGCGAGTTGTTGTAGGTTAAAATAAAGTGGATTCACGCAGCTACTACATGGCGACAATTTATTTGAATATTACAAATACAATAAAAATCGTAAACAAAATTTAAAATTAGGTATTTATTAGTCAAATGGGTACATTAAATCGATAATTATATAGGTATATATTTAAATAATTTCACGAATTATAAATCCGACGTTGAGCACTTCCGATGTCTGATTTTTAGTCGAAAGAAAGATAAAAGCAAACTTAACATGAGCCGCTTCCAAAGCATTGATTTACAGCGCAGACACGCTTCACAGTTATTCCTAGACCTTTTTTTAAAAACTTATTTAGATTAGTATATTAGAAAGAGATTTAGTCAAGATTAATAAGACTGTAAAATTCTGAAACACAAATATATCAATAAAATGTCAAATTAATAGTATCTATAGCCATTAATTGCTTCTCAGTAATGCCTAGTTCAAATTCTATAATTAGAGAGTTAAGCGCCGTTAAGCGCTACCCTCAAATATGCAGTAGTTATGCCTGTCGTTGTCGGCATGATATTATTAAACAATTAAATGAGTTTAGAAGTAATAAAACGCTTTGAAAATTAAAATTTTGTAGTACAAAACTCCTCATAGCTTACGAAACTAAGACAAAATCCAGCAATATTTTTATAATGATAGCGTATTAAAAAAAATCGGATAACATTGCACCTTCACAATATTGTACAAGGGTACTTGTTAACAACTTTAAATAATAATGCATATTGTCACATGTTTTGTAACCCTTGGAACATATGTGGAATACCGTACGAATTTTTTCCTAGCACCACAGAAACTTATTTTTGATGACTTATTAGCATTGTTATAAAATCAGATTTTTTAAAGTTTTTAACAGTTACTAATATCAGACGAATAGTACTCAGACCAGTGGTGGCCAGCAGCTTCAGAGTTGCGAAACATCTAGCTCTGACTGCCGCTGACTGCGGTCGTCAATCCGCTTACCATGCGTGACGACTGAGGTGCATCCTCCCGATAGCGGAAGAGGCCCTTGTTTAGCAGTGAACTTTTACAGAACGATCAAGAAGAAGAATGTATATTTTAAAAAAATAATATATTACATGATATATATTTTACACCCAGTAGAGCCATACTGTATCTACATTAAGACTGCAGCACAAATGGGTTGTTCGACCGAGCTCAACTTCACAGGCCACGCTCTAACAAGATACTAGCGTGAAACAGCAGCAATAATCTAATGTTGCTGTAATTTTATCAACTTATTTAAAAAATCTCAGAAATATCTAATCTAATTTATCCAACAATTTGCAGGAAAACTATATAACAAACTATAGCAACTATTTAACCGAACTTATTAAACCACTGACAACCGTGTCGTCATTGCGTTAGATAGATGATAGATAAATACGGCGTTTATTTATTTCCCGATAAAAAAACTATACATGATATATTTGTAAAAACACGTGACTTACCAATTTAAAACACAAATGAAATAATAAAAATGTAAGAAGCACTCATAAGTTTGTAATGTTATCAGGATTATCAAAGAAGGTATATAATCATGTGAGATATGTTTAAATTATTAATTGCGAAATCAATTTGTTGATAGCTTGTGTGGTGACAATTAGTTTTGTTATTTTTATTAACAGTATTTATTTAATATAAATTTATCTGCATAAAGTAACTACCATGTTATATATAATATTCGTGGGGATTATATTTTTCATCGTGCTAATATGTTTAATTGTGAAAATTTATCAGAACTTAACTTGTGGAGTATGTCGCTCAAATGCACACATGGTTGGAAAAGTAGTGATAATAACTGGAGGAAGTAGTGGAATTGGTCTAGAAACTGCCAAGAATTTAGCAGATCGTGGTGCTAAAGTAATAATAGCATGTCGTAGTCCTAGTCGTGCTGCGTCAGCTAAAGACGAAATAATTAAATTTACTGGTAACACCAACGTCCACTACGAGCAGCTAGATCTAGGTTCCTTAGAATCAGTGCGCAAATTCTGTACAAAAATACTAGAAACTGAAAAACGTCTAGACGTTCTCATCAATAATGCTGCTGCTGGAGGCCTTGGTAATAGAAAGACTAAGGATGGACTACACGTAGGAATGCAAGTAAACTACTTTGGCACATTTCTTCTCACGTGTTTAATATTACCACTTTTGAAAAAGTCTGCTCCAAGCCGTATAGTAAATGTTTCATCGATTATTCACCGCTATGGAGAAATGGACTTTGATAATCTTAATATGGAAAAATATTGGAGTGATTTTTTAGTTTATGCAAACAGTAAGCTATATCTTAACCTCATGACCTTAGAGCTCAGTCGAAGACTGAAAAACACAAATGTAACAGTAAATGCTTTGCATCCAGGAGTTTCTGCAACAAATATATTCAGAAATATCAAGATATCCGTTATTCGAAACACACTGTTGAAATTTATAAACTTTACATTTAAAGATTCGTGGGAGGCTTCTCAAACGTCTGTTTACCTGGCAGTATCACCTGAAGTGGCTGATGTAAGTGGACGATATTTTAGTGACTGCTGTGAAAAGACAGCTTCACAGCTATCGCGTGATCCAGAACTAGCCAAAAAATTGTGGACTGAATCTGAAAGATTAGTGAAGTTTACATTGCCTCTTTAATACTAGTAACAAATTTCGTGTACAAATTCTTTTTATATGGTGTTTATATTCGAACTTAAAGAAGGTCAAATTTATATACTTACATTGAAAAACTAACATTGAAATAATATAAAAAAGAAAGGTAAGTTTAAGCGATAACTATTTAAGAGATATTTTAGATCCATGATTTAAAGTGATACGTCAAATATATTAAAAATATTGTATCTTAAGTATTAAAGAGTTGAGGTTACTTATATTTTGCTTATTTTGTTTTGAATGTTATATAGGATTTATAATTTTGTAAAAAAATGTCTCTTCACATTAATTTGTTACCTCCTTTTACAAATAAAATCACACGTGTTCTGTAAAGTTTTGATAAGCGATCGAATTGTGCTACAAAATAATTTCACTAGTACCATAAAACTCATGCATATATTTTTTTTCTTTTTCGATACTTCCATTATTACTTTCATATACCAAATTATATATAAATACTGTATCTGTAGCTGTAAAGTTGATACAATAAGATTAAAGATAAGCTAAGAGATTTCAAATTCGCACTTTAAAAGTACTTTGTACTCGTACTATTCTGTGGCACAATGAATTTTCACTGTATTATTTGGACGTTATTTAAGAGTGGTAGTTTAATACTAACGTAATGACCATATTATATAATAAATGTCATAAACTAGACACAAGGCTAGGTATCATTGAACTTTAGGAAAGAAAACGACAATGCACCGAGAGTTTAAATATTTACACGAAACTTTTCGAGCTTAATTCTATGCACTCATAACACAAAATTTAATAAACTTACACACGTAATTTTGCATGTCTAATAGTTACAAGCCATTTGGATGTTTGGAATCTCACACTTCTTGAATAAACTTATTATAGTAATTGAATATATATTACCCTTTCCAGTCCAGTAGCTTGAAAACGTCTTTTTTATAGGAGAGGGACAAACGAGTATGCCTCTTACTATCACCTGATGGTAAGTGATTACCGCCGTCCATGAACAACAGCAACACCAGGGGAATTGCAGTTGTGTTGTCGGTCTTTTAAGAAGGAGTAAGTTCATATCTTGAAGGTACCAGTCGTATAGGCCCGGAAAAATCTCTGGTAGTAGTCGATTCTACAAGAAATATACTGCCTTCTATTTTTTTAAATCATTTTATAACTATATAAATATATAATAACCCCAAGTATCAGGCCAGGATTATTTTAAAAATTATACTGTGATTATTGTTTAAACATGTTTTATACCTTCATAATGAATTTTTTAAATAAACTGACCTCTGAAAAATCTTTTTGCAAGTATTAAAGAAATCATACAATTCATAAACCTTTTAATAAAGTTGGTTTAAAAAGCGAAAATGCACAAAGCTCTACAATTTTAAAATACTACTAAAACGAGTATGGGCCTACTTTTTTATTAGAATGCAATCAAAAAGTCCCGCTGGGTTTCTTGATGGTCCTTTTCAGGACAGTGTTTTTTCCGAATTAGTGTTAAAGTTTAAATGACTTTTAATAATTATTCTTGTATTCTGTATTGAATTTAAATGATTCTATTCTATTCTTATAATTTTTGGGTTCCCTACTAATGGTAAAAAGAATCTTGCTCATTATTAATAATTAATTATCTCATCATGTCTTATATTTTATTAACGTTCATATTATTTTTCGGTTCCCTAACAAAGCTTCAATTGATAGGTTTTTGGTTACCTATTTATAATATGTTTCGTTCCAATTATGTTATACAATTTTGTATAATACATTATGTGTAATAAAATGAATACGTTTTTATTACACCCAAATCGAAATAGAATTATTCAATTTCAATCAAAATCTCAATCTTAAATTTTTATTATGATAAAATGTGTTATTTATATTAGATACGTAATAATAAATTTGTATTTCGTCAAAGTTATGTTATATTTTGACAGATTGTTTTATATAACTGTAGGAGTGTTGCGCTGGTTAAGGTTGATAATTCATAATCTTGACAGTGAAACGCGTCTTGCATTGAACACCTTTATTGAGAACTACGGTGGCACACGAGATTTTAATTATTACAGACAATACCAATTAGCACACAATATCAGTAGAACAGTAGTGAGAGAGTAATTAATAAGTAATAAGTAATGGCGGCCGGAAGCCTTAATTTTTTTTTAATTTTTATTGTTGGTGTTGCCAACATGCTGGGGGCGCAGCCTTGCAACAAGAAGAGTCTTCTATTATATTTACTATTATTTAAATGCCCTATTCAAGCAAACCAGCATATTGCCATCATTTAACATTTTCAAAAGGCAAGTTACTAATACATTTTATTCTGACACCCTATATACTTAAATTATTTAAATAAATTATTCTTAAAATAAGTATTCTAAAGATAATTAATTATAGCTAGGATTCGTATAGTTATGCTATAACACCTGTGTTTATTTTATTCTAAAGGAGGTATAGCTATGCCGCTCAATGAACGCTTATATATTTTTTTACTCGGTGTCATAACATCTACCACACGAATTTTATTGTCCTTACCAGGATATACCTTTACAATTCTGGCCATAGGCCATGACATAGGCAGGGAAGTTTGCTGTCGAAGTATCACTAAGGCTCCTACTTTTACATTGGGTAAACTATTTAAATAATAATGGTGCCATATTTTCCAAAAATGCCCCTTAACCTTGTTACAAATTTCCCAGAATTTTAACCTAGTATTAGGTATATCCGCAACATTTCTTTCAGGGAAAGAGGTTAATGCAATACCAATAAGAAAATGGCCTGGTGTAATAAAGCTAAAGTCATTTACATCATCAGCTGTTACAGGCAACAGTGGTCTAGAATTGAGTACAGCTTCTATTTGACACAAAATTGTATTTAGCTGTTCATAAGTTAATACATATCCTTGTATGATACGTTTTAAATGAAATTTCATACTTTTGACTGCTGCCTCCGCAAGTCCAGCAAACACGGGCGAGTAACTGGGCACAAAGTGAAAATTTATACCTTGTTGTACCGCATAATTTTGGACTTGTGTTTGATGCACTTGTGACGACTGCAACTTATATAAGTGAACCAATTCATTCCTTGCCCCTCTGAAAGAGCCTCCATTATCACAAAACACATCTGTAGGCACTACCCTCCTGGGATCGTTCACCTTCCCTTTCTAGGGTTCGCTTAGGGCAGCTGGATCGAAGATGGCCCTTTTCTCCACAGCCATAGCACCTAGGGCTGTATCCTTTGTTGCGGTCGCGAACTGTAGCTGCTGCAACCTCCCTGACGCGATGGGAACGATGATCCTGCCGCACGGCTTCTACCTCCAGTGCATGGGCCAAGGCGTCCTTAAGCGTCTCGTGGTGCCCGAGCCTCACAGCAGCTCTGACTTCCAGGTCGCGGATGTCGTCGATGAATGTCTGCACCAGGTTCCCTTCAATGAGCGCAGGTACAGACTGGTATGCTTTTCGAACCATCTTCTCCACCTCAAGGGCCCACTGCTGCAGGTTTTCGTTGCTGCGTTGCACGCGATCTTTAAGCTGCGCGCGAAAGACGTGTTCCAGGTGAGCGTCACTATATCTCGCCTCCAATGCCTCAAGGAGCTGCTCGTAGGTCACTTTCTTACCGAGAGCTTCCAACAATTTCCCTTCGCGCGATTAACCGTTTAAAGCAAGCAAGAAAACAGTCAGTGGTTAAATCTGATGCAAGCTCGAGATGTATGGCTTTAATTACAAAGCAGACAAACACACAGATGTAACCCTTTGTCTGTAAAGCACGTCGTAGTCGAGAATTTTTTACTTGAACTGGTCCCGCGAAATCAATTCCTGTTTTCTGGAATGCTCTACAAGCTGTTACTCTTTCAGGTGGCAAGGAACCCATCAGCTGTTTACACAATCGCTTTTTATTCTAAAACAAATTAAACAATTATGAATTTGCTTTTTCACATATCTATAACCATCAACAATCCAGTATCTCTGGTTTAAACTTGATAATAATAATTTTGGTACAGCGTGTAACAATCTTTTATGTTCATGGCTAATAATTAAGTCAGTGATACGTGAATTTCTAGGTAGAATGATAGGGTGTTTTCTATCAAAAGATACATCGGAGTTTTTCAATCCTACCACCTACTCTTAAGATGCCCTCTTTGTCTAGAAAGGGGTGAAGTGGTTTTAAAGAGCCGTTTACATTTTCGTTATTAAATTTTAAGGTTTTAATTTCTTCTTTGAAATGAATGCTCTGCTCACGTTGTACAATTTTGCGTAAAGCATATTGCAGCTCAAAAGAAGATAATGAAGTACTCGACCTACGCTCGTTTTTATTTTTAAGATTGTGGAAATATCTGAATATATATGCTAGAACACGTGTCATTTTATTGAGATCTGAAAACCTATCGAGAAAAGTGTAAAAATCGTCCTTATTTTGCGTAAGGAGGGAAACTTTGGCCGTGAAGTTTACAGCATCCTTTTTCACCTCAGGTAAGTCTGCCGGTGGTGGAGGTGGTAAAGTAGAGGTTTTATTAAAATCGTACTCACCGTTTTGTAGGTAGAGCGGACCTCGCCACCACAGCTCACAGTTTAACAGCTCGTCTGGGTCTTCCCCTCTGCTTACGAGGTCAGCTGGATTGTCGGTGGTATGCACATATAGCCAGCGCCACCTAGCTGTCAGATCTCGAATCAACCGTACCCTATTTGCAACGTAAGCGCCAATTTTCAATGGTTCTGTAGCGAGTCAAGCAAGTGCGATTTGCGAATCGGAAAATAAATAGGTTTCCTGTGTATCAACTTTTAGAGCGAGTGTCTTATGAACACGGTTGATTAGTTTTGTTAGTAATACCATCGCATTTAATTCCAATCGCGGTATTGTCAATGACTTGTTTGTACAGTCCTTTCATCCATTCCATCTTAATCTTCAGGGGTAACAACGCATTTGCATTCAGATTCTTAATTACCATTAAATGTAGATGTCAATGGAAAACAGTTTTCACTTACCATCAGGTGGACTGTGTGCTCGTTTTTCAACCCCATTGTATAAAAAAGGCAATTTCTCTCAGAACCCAACTAATTAAACTTATTGGAAACGAAGGATATACAAAATTGAGTGCCTTAAAATTATTAAAAAATTCAAATATTTTAACGAATTATTAACGCTCGCATTCGAATATATGATATCCAATGTCACATTGTCATTAATGTCACGGCCAGATAAAATTCTACTCGCGGAAGTATATGATGAATAGTTCCGTATTTATTAAATAATAATTTATTTGAAGGATATTTTAATATTTTCGTATATATCGACGATTTTATTTATTTATTTATTTTTTTAGATAAAACTTTAACAGAATATTTAATTTTATTATAGTTATACAACATCAAACAAAAACCCTGTGGTTTCCGGTAAATTAATTAGAATCAGTATGCAAACGTGTACAAGTAACTTTACTTCAGATATATATATTTTTAAAATTAAATTTTAATAATTTTTATTGGTTTTTGTATGTGCTTAATTAAATATATGGCATTGATGGTTTTTCTCTGAATCTTCCATTATTCACTAAACCTTTTTAAGGCTTGCCTATCAGCATTAGCAATTTCAAAGAGTTATAATTCGGCAAAAAAATGTAGGGATTGACACAGGTTATTCACTAGTAAGTTCATTATTGGTGCCGCGCGCAAGTGATTCCGCTTAAGTCATTCTACGGGTGCTGATGACAGTAACGTGGTATTTCTGTACGTTGTAGTAATTCCTCTAGTGCAGGCAAGGAAGGTCGTATTGCTGATAGACTATTTGTTACAATGAACTGGACAGTGTTGCTGTTGGTTTGCATACTTTGGTATTATCGTGTAATTACGTCCTTGACGTTGCACTACTGTGTAATTGTGACGGGGACATATTACGGTATGGTCCAACTGTAATTGCTTTATCCTAAATGTATAGTGCAGTTGCTGTGCTGTTGAGGGCTCACAATGAAGGGCTCCATACTGAGCTCTGGAGAATCCTTCACCGTAGGGACGAGGAGAATGGGTTCTAAGTAACCTTTTCTCCGGACGACCCATCGGCGGAAACTCTTCGGAAGGCAGGCGGCAGAGTCGTTCTTGGCTTTAAAATGATAACTTTTAAAGTCAAGGGAGGCTTTGCTTCGGTCATGGAGACCGAACCACCACAACTTCAATTCCCTCAGCCCTCCACCTCCCGGGATGAGACTGGAACGCCATTAGTGAGAGTGACGAAGACCCAAGGCGTTGATCTCGCCTCGATCTGACGGCCTCCTCTAATGTCATCCAGGCGTGGGGGAGGGGAGGTGGGAACGGCATGGTAAAAGGTCAAGAGTGCAAATAAAGGACGTCTTCGTCCTCAACGGTCGTAAAAGACCCCTGCCCCCCCCCACGCCCATAATATGCTAACCCCAAGGGTAAGACGAGGGACCTTCAGGCAAATTTTCACTATACTGCAGCGGCTTCTGCCGTAGTAGAGGTTTGCTTTGCAGAGGACAACATTAACCACGCCCTCATACAAAAGCCTTGGGCGGCCAACGGTCAAGTTCTAGGATTGTCGGCTGCTGGTAAGATTTTTGTCAATAATAAAAGGCAGTCGACCCAGAGCTTGTATAATTTACAATACAAATATTGAACTTTTAGCTGTTCCAGAGTACTGCAGTGATAACCTGGTTACAGCCTCCAGAAATCTCAAGGGATGCACAGGGGCCAGAGTAATCATTTGGTCAGCCTATCTTCTCGAAGAGAAAGCAGATCCTACCATCGAGTGAGAGCGAGTGGCGGAGTTTGCCCGAAAACACAATATCGAACTTGTGGTGGGTTGTGATGCCAATGCTCACCACACAGCCTGGGGAAGCCCCCCAAATAGATGACCTGGTAAGAAATGCAGGAACTCGATAGATGCGGGTGGCTCAGGGCCGTGTTTGTGGCATATCTTGGGGAGGCCTATGTTCAGCAGTAGACTTGTGAAGCGCTGTATTGATGATGATGATGACGATTCTATAGCAAAGAATACTCGCATAAAATATGTCACACTGCATTTAGAATTTAAATCAAAAAATTGTACTTTACGATAGAAAAACAAAATTAAGTAACAATAAAGAACGACATTCTAACATTACTGTAATTTTAATCAACAATCAAATCAATTTTATTGTAGATTAACGTAATCGCATAAAATTACGAGGTGTTCGAAATGATAATATCATAGTTCTGATAATGGTTAAAATAAAAAATATATCTGATTTAGTTACCATGCATGGAACTTTTTGAAAGAAATAAAATACTTAATAATATTAAATAGAATATATTCCGGCATATCATCATTCATCATCATTACAGCCCTATACCACAAAGCACGGTCCTGAGCCACCTTCATCCATCGACTCCCTGGATGTCTTATCAGGTCGTCACTCCATCTAGTGGGGGGATGCCCTACACTTCGCCTGCCGGTACGACGTGTCCACTCGAGAATCTTTTTTTCCTATCAGTTACCAGTTCTTCGAGCTATGCGGCCGGCCAAATGCCCCTTCAGTTTACTAATCCGTTGAGCTATGTCGGTTACTCTGGTTCTACCGCGGATATCCTCATCCCTAAGTTTATCACGCAGAGAAACCCCATAGCCTGCTGAGAGATTTTGAACTTCCACATACAGCCGGCAGTGAAGGATCATGTCTCCGATTTATAGGTCATAGCTTGCCATATGCACTGGTTGTACAATCTAGTTTTAAGATTTTGAGGTATGCCTGACGAGAAGACGTGTCGCAATCTCCCGAATGCTGCCCAGCCGAGTTGAATCCGTCGGTTGACCTCTCGGTCGAAGTTAGACTTACCTAGTCGGAATACGTGTTCCAGGTAGTTATAGTAGCCAACAAATTTGAGCTTAGTGCTCCCAACACCCACCGGCATAGGTGTGACATGGACAGACATAGGTATACGCATGACTTGGACTCATGCGAAGCGATCCGAAGTCGTCCGTGTTAACTCTAATGAGATAGTCAAAATCTGTTTATTTAGCTGACAGTATTGTGATGTCTTTTTCTCTAGGTAATATGAATAACAGAATAGGCAAATGACCTAATTCTTGATTTATCATTCAAACTAAGCTATCGTTATGATACTCCACGATACGAGAACCTGCATACGAAAATGTTTCTATTTAAGCACTAATTAAAATAATTCACCGTCATCTTCATTATCATGAAAGCCCATCGCAGCTCTACTGGTTAACATAGGCCTCCCCCAAGGAATACCACAAAGCACGCTCCTAAACCACCGACATATATTGATTTCCTGCAACCTTTACCAAGCTCATCACTTGACCTATTTGAGGGCCGCTTACTTTTACCACGTTGTTTTTGCTTCGCCACTTATATCAACTAAACTATTCACCGCTGCATTGGAAGATATTTTCAACCTCCTGAACAGGTAAGGATACAGTATCAACTTCAACAGAAAGTACGTTAAGATTATAATCTAATTAGTTATGGTAAAATAGAGTACCTACTCCTTTTTTTTTGGTCGGTTGAAAAGAGGATACGTTAAGTATATATGCACATAATCACTACCTTAAAAATGTCCAGAAACAATTTGAAATTGTGAATATATCGCAGAATATACACTTACTCTGGTTATTTTTGTTGTGATCCCATGATTTCATATAATAATCTGTTGCCTAATAGGATTCAAAGAGAGATTTGAAAGGTTTCGACATAACTTTATTATCTTATTTTATCCTAATTAAAATTTACAACATCACTGGAATCCTACTTTATCGTATTGGTATAAATCGTCATCACCGTCAAAAAGCATAATTTCCAACCAAATTAGTATAATGCATATACAATTAATCTGTATAAAATTAATGTCTGTGATTCTAATACGTAATAAGTACACTAAAAGTATTGTATAACCCGTAAACAAAAAATATGTATTCAATATATTTCTTCGTATTTTTCATTCGTTCGAACTATTTATGAAAACACTAATTAAAGATAGACCCTTCGTCTGAGAGCATGCTTCACACGTGCTGTTTGAAAGCTAACGCAGCCTTTTCTGGCTTCGTAAATCTCTCATAAATCTTTGACTTTTGGCAAAATAAAAAAAAAAATTTTGCGGTGCGAGGTATAGATTGTTTGCGGGATGGGTCATGAGCTCTACCTTTTCAGAAGTCAAAAAGACTGTATTTTGTTTACGCCAAAGACGCCAAAGCTTTGTCATGGTGTAACAAGTAGTGGCTTCTTGGTCGTTTTGTCCTACCATTTTCAAAGATATTTGGCAAGCAAATAGGTTGTACCACTCAAGATTAGCTGTATTTTGCTCATTACATGGAATCGAGCACACAGGACCCGTCTGAAAAATAAAACGCAATCATTTTTTTTACCTACGCTTCTCCTCGGCTCATTGTTTTTGGTTTGCTGTCATCTTCGAACACCCATACAGAAAACTGTTACTTTCTTGCCTGTTTAATCTTCAGTTTTTGTCATACACTGTATTTGAAAGTCCGTGATCAACTTTGACAAAATTCTTTGCACCAACTCAACAACTCAAGCCTGTTTTGCTATGGGTTAATTTTTTATATATATACGTGGTAGAGCCATGCTGCAGTTATATTAGTAGTATAGTTGTATTACGAATGGGTCGGCTCGACCGGGGAAGGACCACGCTCTCACAGAATACCAGCGTGAAATAGTAACTTAATGCTGCTGTATTTCATATGGTGAGTGTAGAGAACCGGATACCCTTTTTACTTAAAACGAGGCATTCCATCTTAGTCCTCACGGGTGACAACGCATCTGCATTTTGATTTGTAATCGAGGATAGATGTAGATGTCTATGGGCCGCAGCAACCACTTACCATCAGGTGGAATGTATGCTCGTTTGTCACCCTATCCTATAAAAAATATAGAATTCAACTGCAGTCATCAAAATCAATCAGCAAAAGACAACCAGTCCGCTGACAGTAGCATTTTCCTCTGTGACCGCAGTTGAGAGTCGACTTTCACGAAGACAATCATGGATAAAAATACTGCCACTATTAAATTCTGCTCATCAACGCCTTACGGTGCTCAAATGAGGTGCTTTCCTTCTAAAAGCGATATGAAAACGAGCAATCTTACGAAGACACTGAACATAACATAATAACAAAATATCATCGACCTAAAACCTCTTATCGTTAATTCCATTTTTGCTACAGATGACGAACTTTAACTTGTAATAAAAAGCAATTGACAAGCAACTTCCCGCCAAAAATGTTTACTCAATATGTCTGCCTGTGTCTAATCTTTAAAAAAATATTACATTATTAATTCAAACATTTATGAGCGTCTCATTTAAAATCAACTATATCAAAGAAATGACGCTACCGCAGTTGGTGTTTAACTTTTCTACGATTGCCTTCTTTCGGCAGAACGATCAATGGCAAAGTATCTTTTTAGACTTCGTTTCGTTCAATCTTTCCTTTATACGTAACCACTTATTCTAAACCAGTACATGAAATATATATCAAATTTTTGTAAAACCAAAATTGTTAGTTTTTTAGTAATGTGATATAGTTTGTTTAATTATTTGATGTATTAAGATCGTAAGATCTATCGTTTTTTGAGACACTCAGGGAAATGTATTTGTTAACGAATCCAACCCTTGGGATGACAGTCACTCAAACAAGACAGGACGAAAGTCATAATTTTCATCTTAATGAATATTAGAAGTAAAATAATGAAAAAATAATTTTTCATCACCTGTGATTTTAAAAGTATTCCTATTTTAGCAGAAAAAAATATTGAAAAAACTTTTTACTACGCCATTAAAAGTAATTTCTTTCTTAATTTACTTTTGGCACAGCCGAGAGTACAAGTTCAACAATTAAAAGCTTAACGGCGTCGTAAGATGCGGACTCCTCGTTAGCAGCTTACCGGTCGCCAACCGTACGATTTTATCATGCGGATAATCGAGAATTAAAGAAAGTTTTAGATATGAAAAGTATAAACGTTAAATAAACAGATTTAAGAGATTTAAAAGACATAATATAAATAAAGAAATTTGCTGCCTTCTATTTTTGTTTAAAAAAAAAGTAAATTAACCTCAAGTAATAAGACAGGATTATTTTACGGTATATATTGTGATTTTTGTAAATACATGCTTTATACGTAAATAATCAATTTTTCAAATCAATTGTCCTCGGAAAAATCATGTTGCAGGTATTCAAGAAAATACAACAGTTCATAAACCTTTTAATAAAGTTGGTTAAAAAAGCAAAAACGCACAAAGCTATGACAATCTTTAAATACCACTAAAACGAGTGTGGGCCTACTTTTTTAATCAGAATGCATCCATATATAACAAATATCTTTTTAAAAGGAGGAAAGTAAAGTGTCGAAAGAAACTTGTACTTGATCAAGACGTCCTCAAATTTACATTTACAAAAGTTAAATATTTAATTAGGTCTCTTCAACCAAGAATACCTGGATGATCGAGTTTTACTCGGCGTTAGAAAAAATATAATTTTATTCTTAGTCTTCAGGGATGACAATGCATTTGGATTTTGATTATTCATCGTGGATAAATGAAGATGTCAATATAAAACAACATTCACTTACCATCAGGTGGACATTGTACTCATTTTTACCCCCATTCTATAAAAAAGCGATTTCTCTCGGAACCGGACTAATTAAACTTACAAGTATTAGAAATGAAGGATATACATAATTAAATGCCGAAAAAGTTATTGAATTCAAATATTTTAACAAATTATTAACGCTCGCATTCTTATACTCAGATATCCAATAAATGTCACGGCCAGTTAAAATTCTTGTCGCGTAAGTGTCTAATGGATAGTTCCGAATTATTTAAATGATGTATCTTAAAGATATTTTAATATTTCCGTATATATCGACGATGTAAGTGTGCGCCCTATTTTTTTTTTGCATAAAACGTTAACAGATTATTTCATTTTATTATTTTTTACAACATGTAACAAACACCCTTTGGTTCCCGTTAAATTGAATTAAAATCAATATTCAAACGTATAGAAATAATTTTACTTAAGAAAACTCAACTGTATTTTTTTTAAATTAAATTTTAATATTTTTTTTATTTGTAATTGTATGTGTTTGGATAAATAAATTTATGGCATCGATAGTTTTCTGTGAATTTTCCACTATTCACTATATCTGTTTAATACCTATTTCTGAGCCAGGCAACCAGGCTTGCCTATCGGCATTAGCAATTTCAAAAAGTCATAAACTCGACAAAGCTTATGGATAATTTGGGAGTGCTGAAACAAAAAATGTTGTAAGGATCGACGTAGGTCATCTACTGGCGATAAAAAATCAAGATGGCGGTTCTAAGTTGGCCATCAAAAACCTAGTTGCTTCAATCCGTCAGTAATTTTGTAATCCCAAGGTTTTCGGAGTCGTTCGACGTCGTCGTCGTCGTCTCGTCGTCGATGGTTGGTTACGAGTTACGTGTTGAATTGTTCGGGTCAAATTTTTCAACTGAATTTTAAGAATACGCCTTGTAAATGATATCATTCTAAATAAAATGTGGTGGCAAATACACTCAATATCGTGAACTAGTTATTTTTTATGCACTTCCATGATATGGGCATTAAATAAAAAGGTTTGCTGAGGAGAATACGAAAAATGGAATGACGTCACTCTAAATCCAATATGGCCATCCAAAATTGCAGATTAGTTTTTTTTATGCACTACCATGATCATCATCATCATTGCAGCCCTCTACAAGTCCATTGTTAAACAGAGGTCTCGCTCAAGGATTGCCACACAGCACGGTTCGGAGCCAACTGCATCCATCGACTTCCGACATCTCTTAACAGGTCGACACTCCATCTAGTGGGGGAACGCCCTACACTCGCACAGGCAAGCAAAAAGCTTACCTGTGCGAGGCTGCCACTTGAGAACTTTTCTTTCCTATCGGTAGTCGTGTATTCGAGCTATATAGCCGGCATAATGCCACTTCAGCTTGCTAATCCATTGATCTATGTCGATTACTCTGGTTATATTGCGGTTATCCTCGTTTTTAAGTCTACTACGCAGCGAAACTACCTATCTATTTCTCAGTGAGCTATGAAGTGGGCTTGTCTTTCCTAATTCGCAACAGTGAATAACCACGTCCCAAATCCATATGTCATCACTGGCAATACGCTCTGGTTGTACATTCTTGTTTTGAAGTTTTAACGTGTACCTACTTAGCGCGAAAATGTCTCGTAACCTCCCGAAGACTGCCAGCTGAGTTGCATACTTCGATTGACCTTTTAGATAAAGTTGGATTTATCTTGGCGGACTATTTGTCCCAGGTTACACATGGCTTTTGTTTTGCCCATGTTCATCTTAGGACTTATCCGTTTAGAGACTATTGAGGTCATTGAGCACAGTCTTTGGGTCCTCCAGCGATTATGCTATTAAGACTATATCGTCAGCAAATTGAAGGTGAGTGATTTGCTCGCCATTGATGTTATGATTTTAATTCACATCAATTTGACATTACACAATATTTATACGATATAAAAGCTTATCGCGATATTTACTTTAGTAAATAAACAAGAATACATGACACATATAAATGTATTTTTAACTATAAATTTATTCATCTTCTTAACAGCCCTTAAATAATCAATTACTGGACATGATACTTTCTAAAGGATATATGTTGTATTGTTTTTTTTTTTCATAATTACCATGCTCGGTAGTCCGATGATTGCAATAGCAGATGTCTGTCATAGATGGTGTCTCTCATAGCTGTTCTGTATTTTACGTTAGAAACCACTACCTCATATGATCCCCTAGGTTAAATAGAAGAGAGAGAAAAATAAACAGGAGATTCTCAGCAGAATATTTCTGATAACAACCAAAGCATGGCAACAATGTGGAATATCTCCCCTATTAAGCAATAGTATCTCCCAAAGTAACATTTGATAGGCTGCACGAAATGAGGGAACAAATAGGAGTCACTTTCATAGCGATTTATTGGAGATCAGACGATTTTATGAACAATTCACTGAGCAGTATTTTACGACACCTACAGGATGAGATGCGGTGATGTATTCGTGATATTATCAGTCAATACAAAGAGTTTTTGTTAAATATTGAATAAAAATTTTGGGACTCTACTGACAAAACACCGTTAACGTTTACGCTTATCGAAAGTACATTGCTGAATATAAGCCTCCCTCATAATTTTTTTCATAACGGGGAAGTGGGATATATGCCATTGTCACCATGCTTGGTGGGCGCAAGATACTGCTGCTCATCTCCTGGTGTGTTCTCTTTTGTAGCCTTCGATGTCACCCACGAAAAGATATGAATTACTGGTTACTCTTATACTGCCACTATACGATCGATGTTGACATAAACGAGAGAAATTCAAGAACAGACGAAAAACGTACACCTTAATAGGACACTAGGATGTAATGTATGTGGCAGTAAGTTACAAGAAAACAAAAACAAGAAAAAAGGCCATATCATGATTTTTCCTTGAATGTCGATAAAAATGGTGAAATTTATAACGGCTATAATATTATATGGGCTACAGTGACCTATTACCATCATATTGGACTTGTACTCGTATACTGAATTTTTTTTTATAATGATTTCTTATATTTACACGAACACCACTACACATTGATTAAAACTTAATTACAATATTATAATTAATTTATATTAAAACTAATAAAAAGATATTAAAACTTAATACCAAATTTTAAGACAAAGTAATTTCATAAATAACAATTTAAAAGCTGAAGGTACTCCGGGTTAACACTGACATCGGGACGTCGTAGTCCCCGTGACTATGGGTACTGGAAAGCACCCAAAACTTCGGATATTGAAAATTAAATAAATTAAACGCGATAAAATCCGTAAAAGTAATTTAATCAAATATTTTTATGATATCTATATCTATATTAAATTCAAACTTAGTCTGAGATAACTTGGTAGTATCGTCTTCACTTTGCTGTATGTACGTCTCCTTTTAGAGTAGATCTAAAACTAAAAGTTGCAGTAAAAAAAGATTTATAACAATTTTCAAAGTATTTACGTGGCCTTATTTTAAATATTACAGGCTTTTTGTCTTTTATATATTTGCAGCGCTAATGGGTTGCCGTAAAATACCAGCGTAAAATAGTAGCTCAACGCTGATGTGTACCGTATGGTGAGTATAGAGAAACCGGAGACCCTTTTTACTGGAAACAAAGCATTCTTTGATTTGTTAAAAATGTCATTACATAAACCTTCAAATGTTTACAACAATTGTTCCGGGTCTGGTAATATCTTATAATATTTTAATATAAAGCGTACACAATTAAACTAAATGTCTTATAACCAAAGAAAAAAATAAATATATTACTATTATTCATCGGAGGAATAAATTGTTAATTGAAAGCAAATAGTAACCAAAAGTAATTTTCCCATGTATTTTAAATAGGTAGTATCCAAGGCATTGTTTTATATTTGATTAATATTTTCTATTCGTTGAGTGTTTTTGTAAGTCGCAAAAAATTATCGCTTGTTCGTTGAGTGTTTTTATATAAAATGTTACATTCAAGGTCAATTCGTTTTGACCGGCAAAAATTTGAATGACGTGCATGACCGCGACACTAGCCGTCGCGTACGCACGTGTTCATTAATAATACACTAGGCAGTCACTTTCGCTCCGAGTCGCGATGTTGAAAACGGTAGAGAAAATATTATATACGTCTCAGTTGTATTGATACCCTGCCATTACTCGTCGCTTTTAATGCCAATATACATGTGACCTAGTAAGTGTTGTCGTAGTTTGTGCAAATAACTGTCAAGGCGATTATTTTTATTTTCATGTGCGTAATTGTAAAAGAATTACTTTAATAAAACCATGTTCTTCTGGATGGTACTGCTTTGCTCATTGCTTACAGTGTTAGTCATTTTCATAGTTAAAATCCATCAGCAAGTTACTTGTGGAATATGTCGCTCAAATGCTCATATGGTAGGGAAAGTGGTAATTATAACAGGCGGTAGCAGTGGGATAGGATTGGAAACAGCAAAGAATTTGGCTGACCGTGGTGCTAAAATAATAATCGCCTGTCGGAGTGTGCGTCGTGCTGCTTTAGCTAAGGAAGAAATAATTAAATATACTGGCAATACAAGAGTTTATTGCATGCAACTAGATTTATCTTCTTTACGCTCTGTTCGGGAATTTTGCAAAAATATACTAACGACAGAACAGCGTCTGGATGTTCTTATAAATAACGCTGCGGCTGGTGGTCTAGGAAATGGAAAAACAGAAGATGGACTGCACAAAGGAATGCAAGTGAATTACTTTGGACCGTTTTTGCTTACTTGTTTATTGTTACCTCTCTTAAAATCTTCAGCGCCAAGCCGTATCATAAACGTATCGTCAGATAAGCACAAATATGGGGAGATGGACTTTGAGAACTTGAACATGGAAAAATATTGGAGTGATCATTTAGTATACGCAAACAGTAAGCTATTTCTGAATCTCATGACTTTAGAACTTAGTCGTAGGTTAAGAGGTACTAATATTACAGTCAACGCTTTGCATCCAGGTGTAACTGGAACCAACGTGTATAGAAATATAAAAAATTCCACTGTTCACAATTTAGTAAAGAAAATCGTAAGTTTTTTCAATAAAGATTTTTGGGAAGCTTCACAAACGTCTGTGTACTTAGCAGTTTCTCCAGAGGTGGCCAATTTAAGTGGTCGTTATTTTAGTAACTGTCAAGAAAAACAACCTTCGAAGTTATCACTAGATTTAGAACTGGCTAAGAGATTATGGACTGAATCGGAAAAACTAGTAGACTGTATTCTACCCCTCAATTAAATATATGAAATATGTTATTTTTGTACAAGAATGTGTTGTTTTGTTAAAAAATCTGGGAATTTCTCGTATTATTTTATAAAATTTAAAAATGTTGTTATTTATTTTTTGTTTTATTCAAATAAGTAACTTTTAATTCATTAACTATATATAAATTTATCCATTTTTATACGATAATGATAACAAATAATAACATTATATTTATTGATTAAAAATTAATTTATTTGTTGGAGTATTATTAAGGGACATAATATGTTATGTAATAATCTCACAAAGTAAGGTAAGCTAGTTTAACTCGATCTGAATTCTTAAAGCAAAATTAAGACAAGTTTTTCACGTAACTTTTTGTGTTACAATATAAATTTTAAACCGGTTTTATTTAATATCTTACTGTTAACTTCTGATAAACATAATGTTGCTTTTCATTCGGTCTGGTTTCTTTTCTTCCAGAAAATATACCTTTACTTATTGATTGTTACATATTTATTTTTCATATTTAAGCCGATATTAACATAATCCTAAATGATACTCTATTTCTTTAACATTTAAAACCATTATCCATCATTCACAAACCTTGATATTTCTTACAAAATACAATTAATTACAAATTTAAATAAAAATAGGTTAAAAACAGGGTAAAATTGCATCGCATTTCTAGCTCTATAGTGTGTAAATGTCAAAAGTATACGAAGGCGGCACTGAAAATTTCGGGAATCAAGGAAGTGTCACAACATTACTATTTAAAAATGTATTTATTGCTTTTCGAAGTATTCTCCGCGAAATTTGACACATTTTTCCATACGATGGAACCAATCATTGAAGCAATCATTCCATTCGGAAGTTGGGGTCTCTAAAATTGCCGTTTTGTAGGCGTCCACAGCTTCTTCAGGTGATGAAAATCTCTGTCCATGCAATTTATTCTTTATTTTAGGAAAAGTATAGAAATCACTAGGGCTTAGGTCGGGGCTGTACGGCGGATGGTCTAATAATTCTATGTTTTTATTCTTGCTCTAAAGAATCTTTTGTTCTGTGTGCGGTGTGAGAACTCGCATTGTCATGATGGAGGATGATGCGGCGGTTGCAGTTCTCTTTATGGAGTTCAGAAACGACCTGTGGCAAATAAATGCTAGCATACCATTCTGCATTAACCGTTCTTTGTCCCTCAAGAGGAATAGTCTTAACGTGGCCGGTTTTGGAGACAAACGTGGCCACTATTTATTTTGCAACACTCCGTGAACGAACAATTTTTGTTCGCTTTAACTCATTTTTGAACACCCAAACTCGTGACTGGTTTTTTGTTTCGGGTTCATTTGCATATATCCAGGATTCGTCACCTGATAGAATGTTGTATACAGCATTTGAGGATCCTGCGTGGAATTTTTCGAGAGTTCTGACGCACCTAGTAACGCGAGCCGCTTTTTGCTCTTCACAGAGCGAATGCGGTATCCATCGGGAAAACAACTTTTTTACACCTAATTGTTCATGCAAGATTATGTGTATTTGACTCATGCTAATGTCTAAAGTTGCCTGAATTTCGCGTTATGTCACATGTCGATCTTTCTCAATCAGATTACGCACAGCATCAACGTTTTCTTGGGTGACTGCAGTTTTTGGACGACCTTGACGGGGATCATCACTGAGCTTGACACGTCCACGTTGAAATTCAGCAAACCAGCGACGAATTGTGGTATTGGATGGGGCTTCATTACCAAATGCCGAAATCATCCAGTCAACTCACTGTTTTTATATTAAACCACTTCGAAAGTCATAATAAATCATCGCTCTTAAATTTTCTCGAGTCAATTCCATTTTCTCAACGACTAAACAAGTTTGACAAAACCTTGTGACAAGACCGAGAATCTTTTTTAAATAAATAAATAGTATTCGATTTTTAAAATTAAGAAGTTATCAATTAAAAAGATATTAATATGACAGGAACAGTGGAAATATTCCATTCCCGATACTTTTAGTGCAGCCTAGTATTTTATGATACATTTTAACTAGGGGTGTCGATTCTTTCCGAAAATGGTCGAATTTTAAATCGATTTGAATCAAAATCAGACGAAAAGATTCACAAAAAAAACTCAAAAATCGATCTTTTTTCGATTTGTGTTAATAGTTTATATTGACAATATCAAAAAGTTCAACAAAGAACAAATTACTAATTCAAATGAAGATTTACTAGTCTTATTTAATTCAAAAGTAGATAGAAAACAAACAAGAGGATACAAAGATATTGACAATATCAAAAGGTACAACAAAGTACAGATTACTAATTCAAATGAAGATTTACTAGACCTTATTTAATTCAAAAGTAGATAAAAAATAAACAAGAAGATACAAAGTATATTACTTGTAAATCTTCCTTTCCATATTGTTACAAGAATAAGATAAATAAAGTAAAATAATATTTTAGTTCACAGTGTCGTAAGAGAATCCACTACCAGGTGTCATAAGAGACAACATAGGGAATTAAAAAGGAGATGGGGAGCAGCGTATTTTAATTAACGAATCAAAAATATAAAAATGGTTGCCAATTGTCTTGTCAAAGGTGGCGACTATGGCAAATATAACTATGATGCTATCCATATGGGAGATTGATGTGCAGCAGGGAACTTTAATACGCTGTTTTATATATTGTAAGAAGATCATAGATTTGAAGGATGACAAACGAGCACACAGTTCATCTGATGGTAATAATCAAAATTCAATTGCATTGTTACCTTCATAGAATACTATAATGTATTATAGTATTCCGTGGTTACCTCTAAGTACTAAGATGGAATGACTCACTTCCACTAAAAACTCCGCGTTTGGCATGCGTGCGGCTCTGGTTCTTTACACTCACCATACGAAACATAGCAGCATTGAGTTGATATTTTACGCTGGTATTCTGTGAGAGCGAGACCCCTTTCTGATAAAGCTGGCCTATTATCACATTAATCTCCTCACATAAATAGGGTTAAAATATAGTTATTTAGTTTGCAATAGATTTTACAACATACGGTCTGTACTCTGTAAGGATAAAATGAACATACAGGCATCTGGGATCAGCAGCCTCAAGGGAAGCCAGTCGACCAAGCTGGTTAATAAATGTTGGTTCTCCGCACGTCTGACAGCGTGGCGTCTCCTGTAATCCGGCTACTCGGATGCCGGGAATGGTAGTGGGATAGCGGCCGAGAGTGGACGCTCAGTTTTTTCAGACAGGGAGCGTGGCGTCTCCTGAAATCCGGGTACTCGAAGGTCGGCAATTGTGGATGGTTTGAGGTCGGGAGTACTCGTGCTGTGTGGTCTATATTGACTGGACGTCCAAACTAAGCCTGGTATTAATATGGACTCCCTGGAGGAGTCTGGCGGGTGCAGGTTAACTATGGAGGGGCGAATCCGGCCAGGGGGGAAACCCAGCAGCCAAAAGTCCCCGTATCGGGCAGTATTGAATTGGCGATACAAGCGAAGCTTCGGAGTGAAATAAAGTGAACTAAAGTGATTAATTATTAGTGTGTTTTAAGTTGTAATTGGTGTTCGCCAATTAAATTGTCAATTTTGGTAATTAAATCGGCAGTTTTTATTGTCACGAACCCTAAGAGGATAGGCATATCTTAATGTTTTACTCATAACTTTTTCATACAAGAAAAAGTAGCGCATCTGTTATAATACAAACGTCATATCAAAACACGACGTAACCAGGGTAGGATTTCATAGTATAATTATCCTAATTGTACCATTATTTCATAAGTTTGTAGTACATAGTATCGTAATAATACTAATCTAAAATACCATTTCAATACTAACCCTACAATATCGAGAATTTCTGAATTGTATATTAGTACCGCTTTCTTTTAATAAAATTGGAATTAGCTCCCTTTCTGGTCAATGGACGCTCGATCGATGCATTTATGTTGCATCCTTGATACAACTATAATGAGGGGCTACCACGATAAAAAATCTATGCTCCAGAAGCAATCGGTTTGAAAACAGAATTTTAAAATGTTTTATGAATCAGATTTTGAGATACAATTAAGCAGTTATGGTTTCTTTTGTACTAATACCAATATTCAAAATTTAACTTACACTAAGTTATTTAGACAAAAATTAAACAGAAATAAAAATAAAACCGTCAAAAACCGAAACTTATAGATAAACTAGATGCGTGACGCCAAAATCACGGCACATGGCAAAAAGAAACATGAGACGTAAAACGTGATATAATTTTTTTAATAGTATAATTTTATTTTCCATGTACAATATTTTTAAGGGTTCTGAATTCAACCCTGGCCTAATCTTGGTAATGTAACCAAATTAATTGTAAAATAAAACTTAAAAATGCGTTTATATAATTTAATTGTCACAAAATTAATATAAGGTTAATTACCGATGATACCATATCCCATGTTTTTTTTTAAATCTTTGTATCGTAATTTTTGCATTCTTTTACCACGCAACTAGACATATTTGTGACAGGCAAATCTGTCCTGCGCACGCACCACTGTCGACCGATTCGCGTTGGCCCTAAACTATAATTTTAGGGCCAATGCACTGGTCCGTTTTAGTTGTTCGGTCGGCCCGGTCCTTACGCTAGTAATATATAAGTCAATGCCCTAAGCTCGTAACCATACTAATATTTGAAAAAAATGGTGTCACAGTAGATATTTGGACTATTATATCACGTCAAGGACAAATATAAAATACGCTGTTATTATTCATGTTAAAAATATAATATTAAGAATATACTATTTTACATCAAAAGATTTTGAATATTTTTATACCAGACAGTATTTAATTATAATTAAATAATTTAATTTGCATTTTATTTCTCACATTGACCTGGGACCTACCCAGGTCAATGTGAGCGTAATGTCGTAACGTAAGCGTAACGTCATGGTGCCGCAAGAGATAAAAAACAAGAATTACGACAAGTCCGCAGCCTGTAGTAAGAATAATATTGTCATTAGATTTTTCATACGTTTTAACCGAATAGTAACTTTACAAAAATAATATTTAATCACCAATGTATTGATTTGTGAGTTCAATTTATAGTTTATATAGTATTTAAATAATAGGCAGAGTCAGCAAGGAACGCCCCAGCCAGAAGTTTATCGACCACTTCGGCGATATATTAAGATGAGACAAATCAATAGTACACTTAACCGACTAGCATTTATGCTTAGATAATATATGAATAGGTCAGGATCGTGCCAAATGGGGGTTCGAAATGTTTTCGTTTATCTCTGAGTCAAAAGATTTAGAAGTTTATGTAAATTGTTGTTGTGTAACAAAAGTCCACTTGACGAAAGTGGCTACTGCAGAATTAAATAAAAAAAATTAAATTGAGTAAATAGCTTTTAGGGAAAGAGTCGAGAGCTGGAGTTTATGATCGACCGAAGTTTTTTAGAACGTTCGCTTTGAATCAACCCATAATGATTTGATGTCTTCGAGTCCTAAGTCGTAACGGTCCGAAAAAGTCACTGGTGGTAGTTGATTCCACAAGGACGTTGTGCGAGGAAGAAAACTTCTTCTAAATCGTACAGTGGTGAACCGCATCCAGATAGTATGGATGGTATCGCGAGTTATGTCGCGATGTGCGATAGCGAAATAGAACGGCTGGAATTAGTTCGAAAAATTCCTCAGAGCAATCCCCGTGGTAGATGAGAAAAAACATGCAAAGAGATGTAACATCCCTTTGCAATGCCAGTGAGTACAATATATTGAAAGGAATTCGGTTGCCGACAATTCGAACTACTCTGCTTTGGATGCGATCAAATGGAAGGAGCTGGTACAGGGGAGCCCCAGCCCAGAGATGGGAACAGTGTTCTATGTAAGACCGAACTTTCGCTCTGGTGTGCACGCCAAATGTTTAGAGGCCATTTTGGCCTTCTATTCCAAGTGACCACGAAACTGCACGTCACTCGATATGTCGACGCCATGGATTCCGATACTGGCTAAAACATCTAGGAAAGTACGCGGAAACTGAGGAGATACGTCAAAGGGGTTCTTTTTAGTGGTAAAAACGCAAACTGGTATCTTCAGTGCAAAGAAATGGACTAGATTTAGTCGCACCCAATCCGAAACTTTGTTCAACAATGTCTCGACTTCAGACACTAGTTCATTCCGGTACTTGGCGACCTTTTTCCGAGAAATATTGGCACGACCAGCATATAAAGCATCACCAGTGCTATCGTCCACATAGTAATGATTGTTACCGGTTTACGACATATCAATGATGTGCAGACAATACACAGTTGTTGATAGCACTCATCCTTGTGTAACACCAGCGTTAATAGTCTTGTAATCGGAGCATACACCATCTACTACGACTTTGATGCTCCGATCTGCAAGAAAAGTGGTGATCCAATTGCATAATTTATCGGAAAGTCCATAGGAAGGAAGCTCCAATCGAAGTGCTTTGTGCGAAACCCGATCGAAGGCCTTCGCTTTATCCAAACTAACGGCCGACGCCTTCCCTTTGGACTCTACTGCCTCCGCCGATTTATTAGATATCCCAGAAGGTCACCAGCTG
Organism: Parnassius smintheus behrii; assembly: GCA_036936625.1. Classification (NCBI taxonomy): domain Eukaryota; kingdom Metazoa; phylum Arthropoda; class Insecta; order Lepidoptera; family Papilionidae; genus Parnassius; species Parnassius smintheus. The sequence goes on along the minus strand of JAUPFT010000006.1, from coordinate 21,893,258 downwards.
AGTGATTCGAACGGACGTTTTTCTAATAGGATTGTGTGACAAACGAGCACACAGTCCACCTGATTACCATCAGTGGTTGCTGTGGCCCATAGACGTCTATATTTATCTTTGATTACGAATCAAAATGCAGATGCGTTGTCACCCGTGAGGACTAAGATAGACTGCCTCATTTCTAGTAAAGAGGGTCTCCAGTTCTCTACACTCACCATACGAAACACAGTAAAAGCGTGGTCCTTCCCCAGTCGAGCTGACCCATTCGTGCTACAACTATACTATTTATGTAACTGCAGCATGGCTCTACAACGTACAATTAAAAAAACGTATTAAAAATGTTTCAGTTGAATCAATGTCCACTAATCAACAGCCACGTAGTCTTATACTAAGTTCTAATCTAAATTATGTTCACCATTATTCAGCCTAAAAAATTAATTTTGGACGTAGGTCTCCCAGTTAAAAAGTTTTTCCGAAATCAATATGCTTGTCAAATCTTTTTTAGTTCTTAAATTTTACCTGGGTTATGTAACTGCTCATAATCTACGTTTTTTATTAAGACCCAGTTCGATACCATCATCAATTAGCGTAGAGGGGATAGGGTGAGCTAAGGGAAAAGAAAAGCATTTTATGATAATAAATACGATAAAAAAATAAAGAAGAGTAAGAAACGCTTGACTAGTGCTACTCCGACGTTGTGTAAATAGAAAATGCTTTTTTAATTTTATTTTGTCCTACAACATTAAAATTCACACCTGTATCGCGATGACGTTTTCAAAATCATGCACATAGATAAACACCGAGACCCGGAACAGTTTTTGTGTGGCATCATATCATTAATAGCTTGTACTATCCTTTTGGAGTGACCCAGCAAGCAAGTCGTCTTGCCATGCAAAGCCAGAGCAGGTCGCTAGTTTATTCGACAGGCCTGTTGGTCTAGTGGTTAGTGACCCTGACTGCTAAGCCGGAGGTCGTGGGTTCGATTCCCACCCAGGACAAATGTTTGTGTGATGAGCACGATCATTTGTTCTGTGTCTGGGTGTAATTTATCTATAATATTTATGTATTTAGAAATATATAAGTATGTTTATCTGTTGTCTAGTACCCATAACACAAGCTCTGCTTAGCTTGGGAATAGATGGCGTTGTGTGACAGTTGTGAAATATTATTATTATTGTGGGGTATCTATATAGTTCTCTCATCTGGTTGGGTTGTCTGCCTGTAGAAACTGTATTATCGTTACTTCCGTAGTATTAATACCGAAAATTCCAATACCTAATAAAATTTCATAACAAAGGGATGTTTCATAAAAAGTTCAATTTCGGTTCCAAGAATTTATCAGCAAATAAATCGTATGGCGTTCTCGACTACACCACGAAGCTATTTCAATTTAACGGTTACGTGTGCTTGTCTATAAATTTCCGAAAACTATTATATAAATAATCAAAAAAAATAACGATGGATTCTAATTAAATCGGTTAAAGCTTGCATTAATAAAGAACTGCCGATTTTAAAGTTTTCGTTCGTTTATTTTTATTTAATAATTTGATTCTAGTACGGCACCATAGCGTAAGCTTTACGAAGTAAGTTAAGTAAAAATAAGACTTTAAAGAAATTACTAAACGAAAACAAATATAAATAAAAAATGTATTTAAAATGTTAGAGTCATACAATACAAGTAGTATAATCATTCACTGCAGCAGAAGGTCCATAGAGATTTAATCTGGTTAACGGACAATTGACCGGTGAAACGTTTTTTTTTAAGACTTACCGTTTCTCTTACTTTATTTCTCTCAACGCCGAGCTGGTGGTAATTCAGCACTTAAACAATTTTCATTCCAATTTTTCAATAAATAAGAAATTTCATTTGCCGCCGCCCTAAGACCGCCGGGTATCGAACGTGCGTTCTTCGCCTACCGTGAAATTTACAGCGACCGTCAAAAGTTATATCTACCGGCCTTGTGCATAGTGTTCCAGGATTCTATTGATATTCAAATCTTTTTAACACATAGAGCGTACTAATCAAAATAAATGTTAAATCCAAATTGTAGTAAATTTTGTACAACGTCATAAAGTGATTCTAACGTTAAACTAACGACCGAGTAAACCTTGAACTACACCCAACTTTAATTACAACCTTTAGACATCTCAGCACTATTCATTAAACTGCCGAATACACAATAAACCACTAATGCAATGAAATTATTTAACTGTAATAAAGTAAAGCAAAAATTGAAACCCAAAGCTCCTTCGATATAATAACGGCATTCCAAAAGAATACGCGTATTCTGTAATAAATAACTCAAATCTTCGAGAATTTTGCTTCGCACGATCACTCGTCATGTTCGCAATTGAAAATGATTTTATTAATAAATAACTTTTTAAATAATTTACTTCATGCGGATAAGTTTGATATAGGCCTGAAAATGTTAAATTAATAAATAACTTTTTAAATTATTTACTTCATGCGGGTAAGTTTGATATAGGCCTGAAAATGTTAAATTAATAAATAACTTTTTAAATAATTTACTTTATGCGGGTAAGTTTGATATAGGCCTGAAAATGTTTTATTAATAACTAAAGAAAAGAAATATCAAGCTATTTTGGTAGAATTTCTATTATTTTTTCTGGTGAATGTACAAACTTTGCTTTCTTTTATGTGATTATAAAAAGCTTTGATATAAGACGAGCAATACTTAGTTTTACCCCATGGATATAGACACAAGTATCCTATTCGTCTAGAGATTATTGAAAGAGAAGTAAGCATCAAGAAGATTTAACGAAATTTCACACATTTTTGTGAATAGTTCGATTTACGAATTAAATAACCATAGAGTACTATAATACACAATAGAATTGCTATCAAACTTATTTTATACGACGATTGGCGTCGCCTGGAAACGATTGTAACGTCAAATACATCTCGTGTTGACGTTTATACGTGTGAATTGACGTGTAAGTGACATTTAGTGGCTACACGGGCTCCGCCCACTCCCCCGTTCTATTATAGTATTCTATTTTAAATAAAAACTTATTCAGTGCGAACCAGCCATGCACAGTTATTACAATGTAGGAAATAGAAGGATCCACCACCAACCGTTACTGTTACAGCCTATTAAAGACGACGGTTGAAGATAAGCCTCCCCATAAATTGCCTCGTTAGGGGGGATATTTGCCACAGTTGTGACGGTTGGCATACGACTTGGTAACTGCCGTTCATTTTTCATTTTGAGTCGTTATTAGGAAGACGAGATTATACGGGGTAGTAGATATTCTTACACTGCCACTACACGGTCCACCGCCAATAGCTTATGAAATTTTACACAGTTTTAAGAATAAGTTGTTTCCTGAAGAAAAAAAACTAAGTAAATGTGAAACAACTATGCGCAGTAATTACACAGTACTGTTAACTACAGAGAAATTCAAAGATTAACAAAAATCAAAAATACCAAAAGGCATTAATTTAGCCATTTTTGTAATCCATTCATAACACGGTCCATTTCTATATGTGATCAGTATTGGGTACAAAAACTATTTTTACTATAAATCTATAATATGCGTAATATATCTAGTACATAGTATACCTCATAATATATTTGGTGGAGCCACGTGTCTAAGGCTGCCGAAGTCTAATTCCCCGATCGAACCTTAAACCTATTACGCGAGATATTAACTAAAGTGGACTGTATATGCGATTGCTTCTACGCTTACGTAAAGCGACTACTATAGCATGCGGTACAATGCACTCGCTCTTCCCTAAAACTAAAACTATTATTTTGCCAAATCGATGAAAAAGAATCCTGCCTGATTAGGAGAAAAACAAAATTGGAGCGGGTTAAAACAATTATATCAAGCAGGAACTATTAGGAATGTTGACTCACCGGGGTTTCTTCTATTTGTTGAGCACTATAGCTGCGACTTCTGGAACTTCTTCTGGACAAACACTCTGGGGCCCCAGGGGTACGTCGGGAGAGAAGCGTTGTGGTTTCAACGACGAGCGCGGCGGGAAGAGACTCGCGTCGGTCGCGCGTGCTTTATATATCTTCGGTTCCGATTATTACGTGACAATCTAGAATCATCTTCTTTCCCCTCCCACCCCACCACCCCGATGTGTCGATAGGAGGGTATGAGTGATATCGTTTTGGGAAGGAATAAACGACTTGGCACCTACCGTCAAATATAATACCATATCCCCCGCCCTTGAAGGATTTCCTTCAAAATTAACTAAAACAACTAGAGCTAAGATCAACTAACAAAATAACTAACTAACGCTAACATTACCTAAATTCAACTACAATTTTAATCTAGAAAGCTAATTTAAATTATGGAAAAGGCAAGGGGCACAAACGGACAACCGGACGCAGGTAAGACCCAACCGTGGTCTTAACGCGAGCTATCCTAATTACTCCGTCGGAACCGGGAAAGACCTCTTCGACAATTCCTAACGGCCAGTGGGGAGGCGGCGTATTCTCTTTGGTGAGTACAACTACAGTTCCTACAGCTAAAGGCTCAGTTGCTGTGTTCCGTTTTTGCCGAGACTGCAAAGTATACAAGTATTCCATCCTCCATCGTTTCCAAAACGATTGCACTAACCGATCTAATAATTTGTGGCGTGCGGAAATGCTAAGTCTGTTCTCTTTACTAAGCGAAATAGGCAAATACTTTAAAGGCGTTAAATTCAAAAATGTGCTGGAGTTATAGCCAGCGGTTCCGAGGGGTCACTAGACAATGTACGAAAAAGTGGGCGACTATTCATTACGCATTCAATTTGAGCGAGCACCGTACTTAGCTCTTCGAAGGACAAAATTTGATCTCCTATTACTCGGTATAAGTGACTCTTTAGACTCTTAATATTAGTCTCCCAATTGCCTCCAAAGTGACTCGCGGCTGGGACGTTCAGAGACCACTCAATGCGGTTCTCGGCTAGAATGTGAGCGAACTCCGAATTATAATACTTGCTAGCTAAGAGCTCATGTAGTTCTGATAGAATACGTTTTGCACCGACGTAGTTCGTACCGTTATCCGAATATAATTTACTTACAGGGCCACTGCGGGATAGAAATCTTTTAAATGCACCCATAAAGCCTGCTGTGCTTAGATCACCAACGAGTTCTATATGCACCGCTCGAGTAGTTAGACATACGAAAATGCAGACGTAAGCCTTTGTGGATCTTATACCACGCCCGCGAGTGAGCGTGACCTTAAACGGACCAGCGAAATCAGACCCGGTGTGCGTGAAGGGCTTTACTGATTGTGTTACTCTACAAGTTCTAAGTTCCGCCATTTCCGGAAATGACGGCTTGGGGCGTGCCCAAAAGCAAGCTATACATCCGTATACCCGATTGCGTATTAAACTACGTGCAGAAAGAATCCAATAATTCTGACGCAAAATCGACATCAACAAGTCGGGGCCAGCGTGCGAGTTCAATTTATGATGGTAATCGACGAATAATTTCATGATATGGTCTTTACGCGGTAAAACTATAGGGTGTCGTTGGTCGAAACTCAACTGCGAGTTGGACAAGCGTCCACCTACCCTTACAATCCCATCCTGTAAAAATGGCTTAAGGCGTTGAAAGGCGCGACTACAAGCTCTATTCGATTGTAATCTTCTAATTTCTTCAGAGAAGTGCGCACGTTGAAGTTCACGTAATACTAGCGACTCGGCATAGTTGTAATCGGATGCTAAGACATACGAACGTCGCGGTAAAAGCTTCGCGAATCGACAAACGTAAATTACGCTACGCAATAATTTCGACCAAGAGGACAAGCGGTTCGCCAGAGCGATGATTGGAGAAACCTCGCTCGAAACGTTCGCCACTAGAGCGTGTCTCTTCTCTTCCGGCGGTTGTGACACTAACGAAGGTTCAAAATCGGTTATCGGCCATTGCGAGGGATCCAAGTGAACCCAAGCAGGTCCGTGGAACCAAAGCGGGTGGTCCATTATTTGCATCGGGGTGAGTCCACGGGATAGACAATTGGCGGGGTTTTCCGTACCGGACACGTGATAAAAGTTCCGCGTTTCTAACTCGTCTTGTATCTTGGCCACTCGGTTTGCGACAAACGTATCCCAACGGTGGGGTGAAGAATGAACCCAGCATAAGGCGACGGTGGAGTCGGAAAAGGCAAATATCCTTTCTATGTGAACTCTATCCTTACATGCGCGGATAACTGCGGTAATAAGCTTGGTGAGTACTAATATTGCGCAAAGCTCTAAGCGCGCCAGAGAGACAACCTTACGGGGAGAGACTCTTGACTTAAAACTAATGAGGCTAATCGAATTTCTACCTTTATTCTGGACGTGGAAATATACAACGCCCCCGTAAGCCTTCTCGCTGGCGTCTGCAAACCCAACGACCGTTATGACGCTATTTCTATCTACGTTTACATGACGCGGTATTTTAATTTCTCTTAATAAAGGAAGTTCCTCTCTAAAACGCTGCCACAACCGAACAATGCTGTCAGGCGGCGAGTCATCCCAGTCGCATTCAAATAACCAAAGTTGTTTAATCAAAAGCTTAGCGTATAATACCACCGGAGCTACGAAACCCATGACGTCCCATAATCTAGCAACGCATGACAGTATTGTGCGCTTTGTGCATTTCTCTACGGGCGGATTTACCTTAAGGCTAAACACGTTGGACTCTGGTGACCAACGAGCACCTTGTGTGTATCAGAATCGTCGAATTCCTTTATCGCCGAAAGACGGTGTGATAGTGGGATTGTATCTAAAACCGGACGCGAATTACTAGTCCACTTCACAAGATCGAATTTACCCGATTTCATGAGCCTTATAACCTCGGCGGTGGTTAGGGTGGCCTCCTCCACGCTATCGACCGAGTACACAAAATCGTCCATATATAATCCGCTCTCAATTGCCCTCTTAGCTTTAGGATAAGAGGGACCTTCATCGTGAGCAAGCTGTCTCACCGTGCGTAACGCATGAAATGGGCTCGACTTTAAACCAAAACAAACGCGGTTAAATTCAAACACCATTAGAGGTTCCTTTGGGTTGAAACGATATAAAATGCGTTGGAATCTACGGTCGCATTCACGGACCCCTATGCAAAGAAACATTTGGCGAATATCGGCGGATAGTGCTATACTAAACAAACGAAAATTGGCTATTATATTAAATAAACTGCCCTGTAAATTTTGCCCACCATAGAGGATATCGTTAAGCGACAGGCGAGTGCTAGTTTTAGCACTAGCGTCGAGCACTACACGTAACTTAGATGTAAGTTTGTCCTCCCTAATGATCCTGTGGTGTGGTATGAAATACGACGGTGTGTCTTCGTAGTTATCTAATTTCGAAGCCACAAGTGATATGTAACCTTCTCTTATATATTCGTTAATGACGCCGTCGTAAGCTTCCCTTAACTGGGGTGAAGCGAGCATCCTACGCTCCAAGCTGTAGAAACGTTTTTCCGCCATTTGACGCGAATCGCCGAGAGATAAAACATCTCCTTTAAAGGGTAGCACTACACTATATCTACCGTCGCGATCACGAACGGTCGTGCGGACGTAAATTTCCTCGCATAACCTGTCATCTGAGCTAGCTATGGGTGGGACGTTCACCTCCTCCATCTCCCAAAAATTTGCGGACTAACGACTCGAGCGGTTCGACAGCCATACCAAAATAAGAGGTTGCCGAAATAGTATCTATGATGGGGGCGGAGCCAAGGATCACATAGCCCAATACGGTTTCCAGTGCGTAAGGCGCGGTATGCGAGGAGTTGCCCCTGACCTTGTTGTTTAACAAAAGATGAGGGAAAAGCGATGCTCCAATGAGCATGTCTATGTTTCCAGGAACGGCGTAAGTGTCGTTCGCTAGAGTCAAATTTTTAAATTCAATCAATGCCGAGGTGTCAACCGAAACGGTTGGCAACCGTTCAGTGACCCTATCTACTAATAGTGCATTTATATCAAAGTTAACATTACGATCTATCCGAGAATAAAATTTTAAATTTATATATCCCTGGGTAGCTTTACTAGTACCTCCGATGCCTTTAACTACAGGACATGAAAGTGACCTATTTATTACTAAGCCTAAGCGCTGACAACATTGTCGCGTTATAAAGCTATTTTGGGCTCCGCCGTCCAGCAGTGCACGGACGCTTTGTTCGTTTCCACGCGAATTCCTAACCAAAATACGTGCCGTACCCAGTAACACGGTTGAAGGAGGTTGTGCTCTCATATTCGCCAATGAGCACAGAGCGACATCACCAGGTCGACCGCTAGAATCGTTGACCTTAGTAGGGGTGAATTCCTTGTCCGCTTTACTTGACGCCGCTATGTTGCTATTTTCAAGATGTAATAGCGTGTGATGTTTCCTGGCGCACTTGCTACATACGGAACTCGAATTGCATTTTGCAACTAAATGCTTATCGCTTAAGCAGTTCAAACATAGGTTGTTTGTCTTTACTAATTTATAACGTTCGCTTGGTGAATATTTACGAAAAGTCGCACAATTATATAAATTACCGTGTTTATCTTTACATACGATACAAGTATGCTGGAGTGATGTTGGCGTAGCGGTTACGTAAGTTAACGACCCTGCTATTTTAGATGGTTGAGTCTGTCTACGGTCGACGCACCTTTTAAACTCCTGTTTAACGTTCGGAGAGCGCTGCATTACCTTTATTTGATCTCGCACGAACGATGCTAATGAATTAAAGGAAGGCATCTCCGAGCTACGATGCTCCATTTCAAACGCACGCACGGTGTCGGGGTCTAATTTCTTTAGTGCAATAAGGAGAAACACCACGTCCATAAGGTCATTAAATTTCAAATTCTTAAGTGCAGCCACCGATGCCACAAATTTATCTAGAAACTGCTCTAAGACATTGATGTTCGCGGATGATATAGGTTTAAGATCGAATATCTGGTTCAAATATTCGGAAGCTAACATTCTCCTATCTTCATATTTAGTTTTAAGCGTTTCGAATATTAATAAGTAATTGTTTGCTGTAGGTGTAAAACCAGAGCAGATCGACTGTGCGCTGCCACTAAGTTTACTAATTAAGTAATATAATTTTTCAGCGTCCGATAACGATGGGTTTTTGTGTATATTGTTTTGAAAACTACTGAAGAAGAAGGGCCACGTCTTAATATCACCATTGAATACCGGAATATCTATTGGCGGCAACCTAATTGGGTCACGTGGACGTACCTGCATTTCCGGCTTTGCTTCGTTTTGAGATTGTAGGGATTTCGCAGTGCTTTTCACGCGACACAACATATCTTCGAATGCCAGCAGCGGTTGGTAGTTCACTATGTATTTCGGGTCGATTTGCAATTCCAAATGATTAATTTGGTCTAATATTCTTTCGTAATCCGTCCGCAAAGAATCTACCGTTTCAATTTCATTTAAAAAGGTTTCCCGCACTGCTTCTATATTAATGTTCTTTATATGATCACTTATACTCTGCATACGCGAAAAGAGTGTGTCCCTCTTGGCATAAAGCGTTTTAATTTTGATTTCATTTCGCATGCACAAACAACGAAGGATGGACACTCGGTATGCCGTATTACGTAATTAAATCGAACACCTATTAAAGCGAGTCGAGGTGACGCGTTGTTCGCTAAACTCAATATTTTTATCAAAATTGTCGGGTAAGCGTATCAAACGGTTCCTATTACACTGTTTCAATTATTTAATAAGCTTTAAATTTAACCATATACGAGCGCTATAAAACGAATAATTCTGTTTGCGAGTACCTAATCAAAATTTAAATTTAAACGAACACTATTTAAGTCTATTCCATAAATTAGAATGCATTATCTAAATAATTAATTTAATAATTCGACCAGAAATAGTTGGACGACCACTAAACCCAGTTCAAATCCGGCTCGAAGGACCATAAAATGGTGGAGCCACGTGTCTAAGGCTGCCGAAGTCTAATTCCCCGGTCGAACCTTAAACCTATTACGCGAGATATTAACTAAAGTGGACTGTATATGCGATTGCTTCTACGCTTACGTAAAGCGACTACTATAGCATGCGGTACAATGCACTCGCTCTTCCCTAAAACTAAAACTCTTATTTTGCCAAATCGATGAAAAGGAATCCTGCCTGATTAGAAGAAAAACAAAATTGGAGCGGGTTAAAACAATTATATCAAGCAGGAACTATTAGGAATGTTGACTCACCGGGGTTTCTTCTATTTGTTGAGCACTATAGCTGCGACTTCTGGAACTTCTTCTGGACAAACACTCTGGGGCCCCAGGGGTACGTCGGGAGAGAAGCGTTGTGGTTTCAACGACGAGCGCGGCGGGAAGAGACTCGCGTCGGTCGCGCGTGCTTTATATATCTACGGTTCCGATGATTACGTGACATTCTAGAATCATCTTCTTTCCCCTCCCACCCCACCACCCCGATGTGTCGATAGGAGGGTATGAGTGATATCGTTTTGGGAAGGAATAAACGACTTGGCACCTACCGTCAAATATAATAATACGAATGGTTTTCCGCGCAACCAATATTAGAGTTTTTTTTTTCGAATTTATAACGTTAAAAATTAAGTTTGGAAAAAAGATATTAATATTTCTCATAACACTTCTACTTACGACGGCACATTTTACGTATGTGAAGCAACAAAAGCACACCGAGAGCTTTTAACTATCGTGATCATCGCTAAATCGTGAAAATACCTGTGCGAAGCAATTTTTGCAATTGGTTTATTTCCAAGTAAACTTTTTTTTTTTTGAATAAATTGTTAGGCGACACACTTTGTTGGAGCATATCTTAATATTATGTGGCAGCATCATTTACTGTGTACTTGATTTCTATATTTTATAATGTGGCAGCATCATTCGCTGTTCACTTATTTTCCATAGACACGTAAAATAAAACGGTAGTGAGAACTAAATTTCATAAATTTCTTCAAGCTCGCTTGTAAGATGACAACATTGAGCTTTGGGAAAATTTTCATAAACCTATACATTAATAGAATACCTATACATTAATAGAGTGTAACTAGTTGAGGTAACCTGCATTGTGTTTCCTACACACCTGTTAGATTGGCATCATCGTCGTCATTATCACTACACTCCTTAAATCGTATCGATTATGAAAAACTGCTTGTGACAGTATATTCCACAGTGAAGTCAGGGCAGGAAATTCCGCATAAATCGCACGATAGTGGACCGCCAGACATCAAGAATATGGGGATGAAATGTGTTTTTTTATAGATGGATGCTGTGGCCCATAGAAATCTACATTTACCCTCGATTAAGAGTCAAAATGCAGATGCGTCACCCTTGAGGACTAAGATGGGATGCCTCCTTTCTAGTAAAAAGGGTCTTCGGTATCAGAAATACGGAATTCCTAAGCCGAGCTTATATTAATGACATGTAGATGCTTCTAACGTGTGGTCATGTTTTACGGATGGCTAACAACAGAGTTGCGAAACGCGTCTCGTATTGCGCGCTTCAAGAAAGCAAGCGAAAGCAAGGTGAGTAGCTCATGTGATACGAGCATGAGCATTCTAAGAATATGTTGAAGAGACACACGAAAAGATGTAACGTCGAGCCCCCTTCTTAGAAGTACTTAGCTAAAGACCGCAAAATGTAAGCAATTGGTAAACCAAAAAATCAACACTACCAATGTCAAAGGCTTACAGAAATTTGATGCTAAACAAGAGGAATTTAATAGCACCTATGACTCAACAGTATCACAATTACTGCGACGGTGTTCTCACCTCCACTAAATGTGCTCGTAATTTCCGCGCAAATATCAGCTATGCTGTTCACTTGCGGGCATGCCTCCAGGCAGAGCTCGTAGGACTTCGACGTAGGAGCTAAAAGCGGTCGCTGTAGCCGCTTTCGGCAATTTAGTTGGGTGTTTCGTCTTGAGACTCAGCTTTTTCATGTCTCTGTAAGTAATAGGACAAAACGCCACTAATTAAAAATAATTTCATGTTTCATTGTTAATTTTGGAAAAAAGGGTTATTAATAAATTCTATATTTATACTGTTAAAAGTTAAGAGTGAATTAGGAATAGTTTGTAACAAAAATTATAATCCTTTCAGATAATCATCATCTTTACAACCCTTCACAAGTCCACTACTGAACATAGGCCTCCCCCAAGGAGGGTATCCTTTCAGGTAGTTCACAAAAACCTTTTTTATTAACCTAACATTTCTTTGCATCCAATTAAACTCAACCAATCTACAAACACCATAAAATAAACAAAACATTAACCATTGATTAAGTGTAATATCTTGTTAAATTAGGTTTTTCTAAAAAAAATCCTTTATCAAATTCCAAAGACTAATAAGGAGCATTTCTTTTAAATTCTTCGTTTTTAATTTAACAACATAAAAAGTTTATTTTCTCTTTTAGAAATTATAATAAAGGCAAGGAAAGGAGAACAAAATTAATGTTGGTCATTTTTCACCTAAGAACGGAGCGGCGTATTTTCGTGTACGAAGTAGGACAGCTGAAGCCACTAATTAACAAGATTAGCATGTATCCTCGTTACAGCCTTTAACCGATATCGAAATACTGAAAATACAAGATAAGGATTTACAGAATATTTAAGAAAGGTTTAATAAAAAAATGTAACTAAAACGGTATAGAGTATCTAAATTAGTACTTCGTGTCCTTAGACCATTAAACACTCTACTGTGAGCCCTAGGATTATATAAATTAGATACCTGACACCACAGGTGTCAAGCAACTTTATCCGCAGTTATAGTGATCGTAGGAACATCGTGAAATTATGATAATCAAAAATAATTCAGCTCTAAAATACAATATATATGCGCGTGTGTGTGTTACCTTCAATCATTGAGTTATACAACACAAATCAATGCCTTCAATGCATATAATTTGGTCTTTGTATAGAATACCTAGTTATTCCATGTAATGCTGGAACTAATAAAATATATTTTTTACTGATAATCGACTTTACTAAGAATTTTTATCTAATTTGACCAAAAATTGTTTACAAACGTATATATACATACATAGGGAACGTTAAGGTATTACAAACAATTAGTTTAATAAAATGTCAATTAGGTTAAAAATTAGAAAAAAAGAAAATCCCTCAGACCTAACCTCAAAATGATAACATTTAACTCTCTCCGGCAGGAGGGACAAGGGAGGAAGCTAGGGTGTCCCTAATCACAACTTCTATGTTCTCAAATATTTCTGGGCGGTATTCTCTAGCTATCTCTGAAGTGCTTTTTGATGGATCCGCTTCCACAATAGCGTTTAACTCTTCATTTTCCGTCGCGCCGTCCACGGCGTCTTCCTCGGCGTCTTTGTCCACGGTTGTCTCTGAAGATCGAAATTTCCAGATCGAAAACGTGGGTTGGCTATAGACGTCCGGTACTTGATTTTGATAATGTTTTTAGTCTAGGAGGCTTGATAGGGTTAAGCTGGAACCTATTACACTGTTTTTGATGGCGGAAATGCGATTTGAATTAATAAACGACAAAAATTAATTTCACTAAAATTCCGTATAACGAAACGCAAATATGACAATTTTTCATAGTGTTATGAGATAAGATGTCGAAAACCGGTGTAAAAAGTGGGAAACGGAACGATGTTGACGGCCATTTTGTGAGCAACCGTAAATGTCAAATATATAAAGGGTATGTTCCGAAAGACAACACAGTACACTGTCGAATGCGAATGACGTCATTAATTGTCGTCATTTCGGAACATACCCTAAATTGTCTATGACGTCAAATGTCAATCGACATTCCGTTTCTTTAGTGGTCACGCGAATATTCTCTCTTGTGCTTAGTGCTAAGTTTTCTCTGTTTTTTCGACGTCTTTTTTTCTGTTTTTGAACTTTTTTGAATGCACTTACGTTTTGGATTTGATTGGATTGCATTACTTTGGACTTTGGCTTGTTTTCCGGACCTGAGAATGAGCGATTACGAACCCGTAGCGGGGCCGTCTTCGGCACCTGATGCTTTACTCGAGGCACCATCAGACATAGTCGAAGATTACTCTGACGACGGCGACTATGTAAGGCGTCGGCTATACGTGTCTGAGATATTGTACATGTGGAATCTGTCAGATAATGTGCGCGAACTTGGAACGAATGAACGATGTGTTCAATTTAGTGAGAATGAAGGGCTAATCCTAAAGGAAAGAAAGTGCAGCAAACATAAAATAAACATGAAAATTTCATACTCAGGTGGCTGCAAATCGTTTGGTACATTCGTATGTGCTAAAGCATCCTGTAAGGGTAAAGGTGGAGGCAGTGGAATTAAGATCTAACGCCGACAAGGGACTTTTTTTGAAAATATATCCATTGTTGTATCCATTGATATGGTCCATATATATTACCTTATACAGAATGGGTCCCACATATATGCAATAAATGAAACCACAAGTAATACTAGTCCGTAGAAGTGTAGAAAAATTAAATATTAAATTAAAACCTGTAAAATAAAAAAGTGAAATTTTCAAACAAAATAAATATTAAAATAAATTCAGTAAAAGTGAACACTCTGTTTAGACAACGTACCTTGACCCCTTGGAAAAGTGACAACGTTGCACGCGGGTGGCACGCCGACAAAAAACACCGCTGTCGATATGTCGCAATACTAATAGTTTGCACTGCGTGGCAACGTCACTTTTTAATGTTCAAGGATTCAATCAAGTTCATTGAATCATTGACTTAGTGACCCAATTCTATAGAGTATTCAAATTTGCTTAAAATTCAAACTCTACTTTTTGACCTAATTACTGGACCGATTACGTTCATTTTTTGTATATCGTCAGCAAAGGCGATAACAAGTATATGGTTTCATTTATTGCATATATGTGGAACCCGTTCTGTATATACGTACTCATAAGGATGGTCTTATAATCAAATAATTCATGAAGACACATATAAACGACAGAGACATCAATGTTTAAGTCCAAACACAATATGTGATTGGTATAATTACTGTCGAGAGGTAGTTGTCATATACCATCTGGAGAAACAAAATCTGTTTTCTGGAAAGACTGGTGGCCCTGGAAAAATTGTACAAATTCATGAGAGCAAATTTGGAAAACGGAAATACAATAAAGGTTAATATATAAGTATGATTGTGTTTTCAACTTTCTTTTTGTAATATAAATGTCTAAAATTATTCTAAATCTAATCTAATTTCATTTGTTATAGGACGTCATATCGAAGGCCACTGGGTGCTCGGTATGATAGAAGATGGGTCTGAGGATCTCAGACTAGAGGTGTGCCCAGACAATATCAGAACTGCTGAGGTGCTGGTGCCGCTTATAAAATAACATGTGGCAGCGGGTACCACCATTCATACCGATTGTTGGCGGGCATATGATTGCTTGGCAGAACACGGGTACACCCAGTTAATCACTCAGACCCAGACAATCCACTTGTGGCTGAGGATGGGGCTCATACCCAGCGAATTGAGGCACAGTGGAGAGCAGTGAAGAGGTTTTTTAAAAAATAAAACTACAATCATGCACAAAATTTTGCAGCCGTGGTAGTGGAGTACTTGTCGAGACAAAATATTGAAAAATATAAAAAGGATCCGTTTAAAGAAATTATGCGAGCAATAAATCATGTGCATAAAGTAAATTAAATAATTAGAACAAAATATACATTTTTTAATTTACCACTATCATAGCAGAGTTTAGTTATCTGACTTTATAGATACCACTGGTTGAATCAGTTCTAAAACCGAATTAGCACACCCCGACTCCACGTAGTCTTGTCTGCCCTACCCCTAGAGTGTTTTTGTAAAGCCGTAGGCACGGAGCTAGGAGATAAGCCGAAGCTGCGGAGGCAAGCATGGGTGCCTGTGATTTGCTACGCAAGGGCGAAGGGGCTGCACTTACCACAGTGCCGAAGCCGTTTTTTTTATTATTTATTAATAAATTTATAAGACAGTGGTGTTACTTAATTCTAAACCCGCCAAACTTTTACGTTTGATGGCGAGAGGCGCTCTTTTACATAGCAATGAACCACCTTATGTACTCCTAATATTGGACACAATAATATACAATTATATAAATAACACAGTAATATATAAACCTATGACATCTTGTTGTTATGTTAACTATATGATCTTATATACATATACACATATATATATACACATATATACAATATGTAACACAATCAACGCACACCCTCAGACACCCCAATTAGTATATTATGTTCTAATCGTAATACATACACTGTATTTTTAGTTAAACATTTTTATGCACTGGTTATTTACCAAATTAGTTATACTAATTCCGAAAGCATGTTGTGGTCACAGTACAAATCCACGAACGCAAAGACTTTAACGTGCTTGAAATAAAGTTCATTTTTCTTTACTTTTATTGAATGACAGAATTAGTAATAATACAAATAAAACTGTACTCTTAAAAGTCTTATTGCCTTAAGTTACGGTCCATTTCAGTTTGCTTTGACTGTACAGATTTAGTTAAACTACTTTCACAAAGTGCGTTAATTATGTTACAAGTTGCATACATATTTAACTTTATTTATATAAATTAATTACCTGATAGTTATATATTATATTGTTATGGTTTATTAATATACTATCGAATTTAGTTCTATTAGCCATCCTGTATAATGTTTTTTTTTTAATTTTCTCTTAAGTGATCTTTTACTAATTTTAACTTTATCTCTTATTAGATCTATTTTGTTAAACACTTTAGATACCAAACACTTAGATGTTCTCTTACCATAATAGTTTGTTATTTTAGGTTGAACCAGTTTGTTTTCTCTAACCCTATGTGTGTTGTACTTGTTTTTAACATTAACTTTATATTCATCATTATAATAGTATTTCAAACCTACCAAATAATCTATTTTTTTATCTATGGGAATAATTTTACAAATGGGAAACAACTTATTATAGTCTTTGTTGCATTTTTCTTTAACATTTTTACTAACTAGAAACTTAATCAGTCTTGTTTGTATGTCTTTGATATTTTTCAGATATGTAATAAAGGTTCGCCCATATACAAGAAGTCCATAACTCATTAGCGAGTCGGCAAGTGCAAAGTATACTATTCTTAACGTTTGTTTGTTCAATACATTTTTTAATTGGTAAAACTTACTTAGCACTAACCTTAGCCTGGACTAACCTTAACTGGAGAATACACGTAAATGTCATTTACGTGTATTCTCCAGTTAAAATTCCTATATATTGTTAGACCTAAATATTTAAAGTTATCCACATATTCCAATCTCTTACAGTTACAATTAAATTTATTTCTGTGCATACATTCGTATGTATGTCCTTTCACTGTTAGATAATCATTTCTTACAGATTTAGCATTTCGATTAGATGGCGAGTGTATATGCATACATTTGGTTTTTGTAAGATTTAATATAATGCCATTGTCGTGCGCCCATTGCTAATGTTTTCAAAATCACTTTGTATACACTTTTGTGCCTCAGCTATGTCCTTGGAGGCCTAGACAAGACACATATCATCGGCGTACATGAACACCTTGCAATTATGTACGACATTTGACACACTGTTCACATGCATTTTATATCCTACAGGACCGTACACCGATCCAGTAGACACACCCAAATGGACATCCGCCTCTTCCCCAACCACTTTAGAGACAATTGTGCTTATTTTTCTATTAGTGAGGTAGTTTTTAAACCAATTATTTATGGGACCGCGTATTCCGCATTCGTTCATTGCCTGTAATAAGATATCGTGGTCTAAAGTGTCAAACGCCTTCTTGAAATCAATAAAAAGTACTGTTATTTGTTTGCCAGAATCTAAGGAATCATTAATAAAATCTGAAAATCTTAAAACAACGCAGTGACTGTGTTGCGCCCTTTCCGAAAACCGTGTTGAGAGTCACACAGTATGTTATGTTGTTCTAAGAACGCGCTTATCTGTCCTACTATAATTTTTTCGGTTATTTTGTCTATAACAGATAATATTGCAATGGGCCTATAATTAGTATATTCTAAATGACTTCCTGATTTGTATATGGGACGTATAATTGCATTTTTTAAATGATCAGGGTAAATACCATTAGATACGGACATATTTATTAGTGAAGCTAGAACAGGACTTATTTGCTTACGTAAATATACAATATCTTGCGCCCGTATTCCATCTGAACCGGGTGCTTTCTCACAGGACAATATTTTTGATGACCTTATCTCCATCTTACGAAGTCACCCTACTATATCTATAGCTTACCTCACTCGGCTTTACATAATTATTTCTATTTAAAAACTTCAAATTACATACGTGTTTAATTGCTTTTATTTCCTCCGTAAATGTTTTAGAAAAATTGGTACAAATCTGTTTTATACTATCTGTTTTTCCTAAATGCTTTAAAATAACATCATCCAAGCTAGTTTTATTTCGACCCAACCATATGTTTATATTTGTCCATATTTTCCTGAAATCTCCATTGCATTTTATAATTTGTTCCTGTCTATATTTATTTTTTGCCATATTTATTAATTTATTTACTTTATTTCTAAATTTTGTATAGACTAATCTCTTGTTCATATTCTTTGAATCCGTTTTCCAAACTCTGAATAAATAATCCCGCCGCAATAACATTTTATATAAATATCTATCTATCCACGGACTTCTAATTACTTTCTTTGTATCTATCTTAACCTTAATTGTACTATCTTTATAAATGCTATGAAATACACTACACATTGTCTGATACAATAATAACGGACACGTTACTGTAAGTAGCTGGGACCAATCGTATTCTTCCAGCTTTTGTTTAACAATTTTGTCACTTAACACTTCGCGCATACCATTTTTTTTATATTACCACTCTCACATTGATTTACGCTTCCACTAACACATAAATTTAACATTAATCCGATTCCATGATGATCGGCGATGCGTGACTCAAGCACATACGCGCACGCGTCATGCTCGCTCCGTCCCGCTCGCAACTAGATATGATCTAAGCACGATGCCTCGAGCCGGCCCTCCGCGATCGCTTCGCGCGTTATCTCTTTGCTTGGTATTACACACAGCAGACCGCATTCACACAGGGCGTTTTTGTACCTTGTTATAATAGGATTAACCGTATCATTTAATATGTTTATATTGGTGTCGCCAATCACTATAACATTGTCAGTTGCTGGTACGGATTTCACTAGTGTCTCTAATTGCTGGATAAATGTCAGTTTATTATTGGCAGGTGGTCTGTATATCGCAATTACATGTGTTATAGTTTTCCCATGCTTCATTTGACCATAAAGTGTTTCCACTGCTTCTGTGTTTACCATTTCAGCTTCAAAATTCAATCCATTCTTAGCGTACATTAATATTCCTCCTCCTCTTCTCGTTTCTCTAGTATATATAAATGTATTATATCCTACTATTTGGTACAGGGGAAGGTCTTCCTTCTTAATATTTATTTCGCTTAATATTAATATATCTATATTATATATATTTTTATCAAGTAGTATTAATAACTCGTTAAAGTTTTTCCAAAGAGATCTTATATTCAGATGTAATATGTGGGTATTCCATATATTTTGGGATTGATCTTTATTTAGAGCCATTATATTATAATATCTTTTAAATTTTTTTTACGTGGTAGAGCCATGCTGCAGTTATATTAGTAGTATAGTTGTAGCACGAATGGGTCGGCTCGACCGGGGAAGGACCACGCTCTCACAGAATACCAGCGTGAAATAGTAGCTTAATGCTGCTGTATTTCGTATGGTGAGTGTAGAGAACCGGAGACCCTTTTTACTGGAAATGAGGCATTCCATCTCTGTCCTCACGGGTGACAACGCATCTGCATTTTGATTTGTAATGGAAGATAGATGTAGATGTCTATGGGCCTCAGCAACCACTTACCATCAGGTGGACTGTGTGCTCGTTTGTCAGCCTATTCTATATATAAAAAAAAATTAAAATTACTGGAGAAGATATCCGTATGATCGCCTTTTGCTGTTCGAAATCACCTCGTGTCTACTCGCCGCGTTATAGTACGCGTGTTTATTTACATTCATCGAACTTTTTCAAATCCTCCTCCGACCTAATGTTGTAAATCTTTTTTTTCATCACTATTCTTTTTGACCAGGATACTACAATTCTGCACCCATATGTATTGAAAACCTTTCGGTTTAAGATTATTTTTTACTGTCCAAAGAAGTCGTCGTTTTTATTTTGGTAAATCTTCGTTAATGTATATTCGCTTTTCACTGCCATTATCATAGACTTTATTATTCGTTATTTTGGTTTCTTTTTTTACAAGCATCCAGCTGTCGCGAATAGATTTCGACCTCAACGTGACCAACACAGTCTTGGGCTTTGTGTCACCTTGTTTTTCATGGCCTACCCTCTGTGCATTTAGAATTCCATTTGGATCTAGATTTAGTTTCTGTGCCATTTTTTGGACTACTAATATAGTATTTTCGTTTTCATGTTTCTCTAATCCGTGAATTTCAATGTTTTTTTCTTTATCTTTTATTTCTAACTCCTGTATCCGTTCTTCTAATGCCCTGTTACATTTCTCCAAATATACATTTTTTGTTCTAATGCCTTAATTTTCTTTTGAGATTCTTCTTTAAAATCGAGTAATGTCTGATACATATCAGCATAAAATTCAACAACATTGCTGAGGTCTTCTATTTTCTTCTCGAGGCTATAAATCACCGCTAACTTTTTATTAACCTCAGCTAAACGTTATCTCCGGACTCTTCACTAGGGTTTAATGTTATTTTCGTATCATATACGAACTGTTTTGGGCTGCTTTTATTTGTCTGGCACTCATCACAGAGCGTACTGGTTAGGAACTTTTTATTTACACATTTTTTATGGTAAACATTTTCACATTTTCCCTTACATCTCACTATATCCTCTTTAGCCAAAGAAAGAAACAGTTTGCATTTCTTACATTGCACCATTTTCACTTATGCTTAGTTAATTATTTGCAAAATTGGTATTTGGTCACTGCTAATACACTTAAATCGATACACACAACCGTGCGTTGAGCGCGCGCGCACGAGAATCACTTTGTGTCAATATTCCTGTATAAAAAAGTGAGGTTTGATTTTACAAAAAAATGTTACTAATAAACTACACATTTTCGCAACGGGGGAAGGGTTGGGGGGACTTCCCATGACGTCTCCCCCCATTCCAATAGCGTACGGCCGTTGCAGAAGTTACTTTTTGTCAATATTCATATATAAAAAAGTGAGGTTATGATTTTACAAAAAAATTTATTCCTCATAAACTATACATTTCCACAACGCGAGAATGGTAGGGGGTTTACCATGACCCCCCTCCCTCCCCCAACCCTCCCAATACCGTACGCGAGTACCGGACGTCTATAGATTAACCGAAAACGTTGACACCAAAAACGTACCGTGCTTTCTTGTGCGACACCAGCGCCATACATATCATTAATCCTTCAAGGTGTTTTTGCAGCACTGGTGCCACGGTAAAACTCGTACTTGTAAAAATACCGATATTTCATGTTTTCCATTGTGCGGTAATAAGCGACGCCAAAGAAAAAAATAATGGGGAAAAAACAATTGAATGACCGTTTTCAAAGCTCAAATGTACCAGCTAAACGAATTTATAAATTTGAATTTGGAATTCTTATGTACGTCATAACGCTACCTAATTACTATTAAACTTTTGGGTATAAACGTAAATTGTAATTTGAACTGTGTGGTGTATGAGCAGTGTGTGTACGAAGTTATATCGTTTTTCCTATGTATTATATATAATTGGAAAAGTCGTGAATACATCCGCCGTAATAGCATCATACCACGCCTATGTTATGTCGACGCTTAATTGTTTTTCCATTGTCTGTTCTCTCTGTTTGTCCCTCTCCCTCTCCTCTCCTCTCCCTCTCCTCTCCTCTCCCTCTACCTCTCCTCTCCTCTCCCTCTCCCTCTCCCTCTCACTCTCTCTCTCTCTCTCTCATTGGTGCGCTGTACTGTCTTCCCATGCATCGCCATCTACCATCATATGGGATATTAGTCAAGCACAGTTAAACAATAGTTCAAAAAATAACTATTATGTGATTTTTGCTTTTAAAAAAATGTATATTATGTTTGCGATCTGTGTTAGAAAATAAATATTTAATAAGTTCATTTGTAATTGAATTCAGTTAGAAATTCCACAATCAATAATTGCTGTTTACTTGAAATTAATTAATATAGATCCGAGTAATTCCGTAAAGTTTGTAAAATGGGACATTCGATATTTCGATACATTTTTCAAAATGGTTTCCTTTGTTGATTTTATTCTAAAATAAATTAATCCGCTTAAATCTAACGTAAAGGATGTAGCTGATTTTCAATTACAAAGTCGGTTTTCCATTCGATTTCTGTTTCTTAAATCTTCGTAAAGTATGCTGGTAGGTATAGGCCTCTACCTTTGAGAACTTTCCTTATTCGTCACGGTTGGCAAGTAAATAAGCAACCACAGTGCCAGGCATCTCTCATTTTCGATGCTGCCTCCCATAGTCGTTATTTGTATTTTCCTGCTTTTCTCCTGATGTAAAGAGATGATTATATCCCATCGGGATGTCAGCAAATACTGGCGTAGGTTTATCCAGTGCCTTATATTATTATCCCGTATATATTGTAAGAGGCGACACAAACGCAAGAAAAACCTAATGGATTTCGGTAATAGAAATGGGCAACACTATCAGTTTAATAAAAACTGATTTTGCAATTTAAAAATGAAAAACACACCGCTATAAGAACATTATGACAACTCCCTTAGTTGTCTCTTGCGATAGCCTTGTTTAAATAAAACAAAAATTTCAAAATAAACCAGCGAATGATGTATAGAGGCAATCTGAGGAATGATTTATTTTGAATTTTTAATCACCGAGGCTATGTCCTGATTTTATAATATATTAGCTTTGGTCATTACCCCGGTATTTATAAAAAGGTTTCTTTTTTAACTTATCTTTACCTGGTGTCTGATCTATGCTTTTTTCTGTATTTTTGAAGTTATCGAGCCACTTTCCGAAAACGACTGAACAACTTTGGCCTAGAAAAAACAGTTACTCTACTGTAAACTTCATGTGTTATTCAATATTTATGTACATACATATTACGACCTAACTACCTATGTAGTTCTTTTATTTATGGCTTCACTTCAAATTGTATTTTCACGTATAAAACTAAATCAGGCTGTCAACGCCGGCAGACTTATTAACACTATAGTAACGCAACAAATAATTGTATTTTCACGTATAAAACTAAATCAGGCTGTCAACGCCGGCAGACTTATTAACACTATAGTAACGCAACAAATTCAAGAGATTAGTGCCAAAAGGGATGTCGAATGCGTAATATTATAAGTTCGAGGACACACAATTGCGTTGTTATGGTATATAGATTTAAAATTTACTAATATCGTGTTCAGTCACGTAGCTATTTATTTAGATATTCACCCAATTTCCCTTCATTAGCTGCACATAAATATAGTAGGAGTATTAGACCCTACAGACTCTAACTAGGTTTCTTATAAATAGCAGCTCCTAACAATCCTTAATACCTTATAGCTACCACGTAAATATACATAAATAAATTAAATAAGTGCGGGTTGTCAGCACCATGAGACCTAAGGTCGCAAATGAACAGAGACAAGATGTCAGGGTTGGTTGATGGGGTTCTCTCACTGCCAATCAAGCAGACTCACAAAACTGATTAGGGGTTCTGACGTCTGAAAGTGTCTTGGCCGCAGTGAGATAGAGGCCTTACCAGGGGTCTCGGTGATAGTAATGAAGTCGTCGCCCTGCGTTGCAAGAGAATTTTATTAAAAAATTGTTCAGTATTGAACAATTATGAATTATACACAAAAATAGATCTGATTTTTCACCTAATAATAAAATGACTTTTTATATCAGCACTGAGGTATTTTTGTTTTTTATTGAATTAATTTTTATGACCTATGTTATATTTATGACTATCATGATATATTGATTAGCTCACGGGCAGAGTTAGTCTATTTAAATTTCATAGTAGACATACAGCGATTCTAGGCATGTTACCACTGAAATAATTTATTAACTTTCCACGTTCCGTAAGAAAACGTTGAAAAGTTATCGATGCATATTCATATTAAAATTATACTTAGTCGTAGGTCTTAGTTCATGGACATATGTAACTATGAGATTAGTTTTATCACAATAATGAAAATATGTTTTAATTAAATCTTGAAATGCGTTTATTATGTTAAAAAAACTTCTGTAGACTTGCTGTCATGTATCAGTACTTTTTCATCGTGGTTGTAAAATTATATAATAGACTGGGGCGATAAAGAAAACTGAATTTGCAGTTCTTGCTTTGTACGAAGTGGCTATGGAAGAATAGAAAAAAATTGTCTGAACCAGTTCAATAAAACTGATCTTGCTTATGTAAGGTATTCGTAAGTTTGCTTTGACTGTTTATGCACTCACATTACGTGTGAGAAAGCATGGTCTCCAATTTTTTATGTTAGTCCTTTGTCCTATGTCAAATTTAAAGTATTTTCACTGAACCATTAACAGTCCATTGATACTGAAACAACCAGATCCATTACGGTAACAGTGCTAATTATTTTGTAGTATAGGGCTGACAAATGAGCACACAGTCCACCTAATGGTAAGTGGATGCTGTGGGCCATAGATATCTACATTTTTAGCATCTATTAAAAATCAAAATGCTGTTGCGTTGTTACCCCTAAGCCGTAGGACGGAATGCTTAGTTTCTAGTAAAAAGGGTGACCATTTTTACTAGAAACGAAGAATTACATACTCACTTTTCTTCCTCTATACTCACTATACGAAACACAAAAGCGTTAAGCTAATATTTTACACTGGTATTCTGCAAGAGCGTGGTCTTACCCCGGTCGAGCCGACCCTTTCGTTTTACAACCATAATATAACTGCATTTAAGATTTAAAATAATAAAGGATATAATCAAATCTAGAATTCTGATGGACTTCGATGAAAAGTGTTTTAATTGCTTTAAAACTGCTTATATTTTTAAAGTTTAAATGAAATTTCTACAACAATAATTGGAGAAAATGGCAAAAAGAAAAGAAAGAAGATGAGTGAAAGTTGCGAGCCTTCACGTTTTTAAAGTATTGACAACTAATATATAGTTGTTAAGTTCACATCATCATCATTAAACTTGATTTCTTCAATAAGGATAAGTTGACATGAAATATTCACATCATCGTCATCATGTTCTAATATTTCGTATGCTTTGTTAAACTTATTCGAATGCTTTGTTG
Organism: Parnassius smintheus behrii; assembly: GCA_036936625.1. NCBI lineage: Eukaryota > Metazoa > Arthropoda > Insecta > Lepidoptera > Papilionidae > Parnassius > Parnassius smintheus. The sequence goes on along the minus strand of JAUPFT010000006.1, from coordinate 21,868,059 downwards.
TGGTATTATTTTTTAAAGTATTTTTACTCGACTTATAAATTAATCTTGACTCTAATAGTAAATTGTTTAACTCAAATTAAGTTTTGAAAGAGTAGATAAAATTACTGTTTTCCTTAAACGTATAGCAGCAACTAAATTTATTTTCTAGACATAGTTAGCTGACGAATGGCAGACACTAGTAATTAACAAGATTTATAACATCATTTTAAAAGGACTCTGCAGTAGTAGGATAGAAAGTATTATTTTCATTCGAATAGGTTTTTATAATACTAAGTTTTTTATAACACCTTACATAATTATGAATCCTTGCAGTATTTTTCTATACTAATTTAAATTACCAAAGAGTACAATCTGCCACTATGCCTGGCATATGTGGACTATGAGAAAGCCTTAGATTCCGTCGAAATTTGGGCGGTGCTACAGTCCCTTCAGCGGTGCCAAGTTGACTGGCGGTATATCGAAGTGGTAAAGTGTTTGTACAGTAGGGCTACGATGGCTATATGAGTACAGAGCCAGAGTTCGAAACCTATTCAACTGCAGAGAGGTGTAAGACAGGCTGATGTTATATCCCCGAAACTCTTCACCGCTGCGTTGGAAGACGTTTTCAAGCTACTGGACTGGAAAGGATACGGTATTAGCATCAATGGCGAGTACTAAATCACCTTCAATTTGCCGACGATATAGTCCTTATGGCAGAATCGCTGGAGGACCTTAGCACTATGCTCAATGACCTCAGTGGTGTCTCCCAACGGATTGGTCTTAAGATGAACATGGACAAAACAAAGATCATGTTTAATGTCCATGTCACACCTATGCCGGTAGTTGTTGGGAGCACTATGCTCGAAGTTGTTGACGAGTATGTTTACCTGGGACAAATAGTCCGACTAGGTAAGTCCAACTTCGACCGAGAGGTCAATCGACGGATTCAACTCGGCTGGGCATCGTTCGGAAAATCACGACACACCTTCTCGTCAGGTATACCTCAATCTCTAAAGACCATATTGTACAACCAGTGCATGTTGCCAGTGATGAATTATGGATCTGAGACGTAGTCCTTCACTACTGGCCGTATGAGGACGCTCAAGGTCGCTCAGCGAGCTGTGGAGAGGGCCATGCTCGGAGTTTCTCTGCGTGATAGACTCAGAAATGAGGATATCCGCAGTATAACCAGAGTGACCGACATAGCCATGACGAGTATGTTTACCTGGGACAAATAGTCCGACTAGGTAAGTCCAACTTCGACCGAGAGGTCAATCGACGGATTCAACTCGGCTGGGCATCGTTCGGAAAATCACGACACACCTTCTCGTCAGGTATACCTCAATCTCTAAAGACCATATTGTACAACCAGTGCATGTTGCCAGTGATGAATTATGGATCTGAGACGTAGTCCTTCACTACTGGCCGTATGAGGACGCTCAAGGTCGCTCAGCGAGCTGTGGAGAGGGCCATGCTCGGAGTTTCTCTGCGTGATAGACTCAGAAATGAGGATATCCGCAGTATAACCAGAGTGACCGACATAGCCCAACGGATTAGTAAGCTGAAGTGGCGATGAGCCGGCCATATAGCTCGAAGAACCGTAACCAATGGGGAAGAAAGGTTCTCGAGTGGCAGCCTTGTACCGGTAGGCGTAGTGTAGGGCGACCCCCCACTAGATGGAGTGACGACCTGGTAAGAGATGGAGGAAGTCGATGGATGCAGGTGGCTCGGGACCGTGCTTTGTGGCATTACTTGGGGGAGGCCTATGTTCAGCAGTGGACTTGTGAAGGGCTGTAATGATGATGATGATGAATTTAAATTAATATTCATTATTTGATTAGATAGTGTATAAAAATTTTGGTAGTGGTTTGTTAAACGAGCCGCAGCATCCACATACAATCCGGTGTCACATTATAGTCCAAGTGATATATATATATATATATATATATATATATATATATATATATATATATATATATATATATATATATATATATATATGTGAATATTGTGCCCCATAAACATTTATCCTCGATACTTAGGACTGAGATGTAAACCTCGTATCTAATAAAAAGGATCTCCGGTTCTCTACCCTCGCCATACAAAACAAAACAGCATTAAGCTGCTATTTTACGCTGGTATTCTGAGAGATTAGTTCTTTCTCGGTCGTGGCCCTTTCGACCCATTCGTACTACAACAATATTACAGTTGCAGCATGGCTCTTCTACATACATGTTCAACGTTACCACGTACATCATATTATGCTCGTTTGTTACCTTTACTTTAAAAACGTATATACATGGTAAAGTTCAAATTAGTGCAAAAAGGAGTTATTCATCAAATGTATGTACATTGATACTGCTGATTGAATTACGACCTTTTGGCCACTAAGCATTTGTGTAGTATTTATTAGTCCGGAAAGGTCGGTGGAGTAACAAGGCGATGTCTTTACATTTTATAGTATTCGCTTTCGCGTGTAGTGTTGTCCAAATACCATAAGCAACTTTAGAGATAAATGTTGATACTAATTGATAACATTTGTTAAATAAAGCTTAAGAAGAGCTTTATTGTGAATTATAAGAATATTTTATTTTTATAAATATCACTTTAGATAAACGAATAAATTCCACGTGATGGTAAGTGGCTAATACAATCAATGTTTCAAACAAAGAAGGCTGATGAGTTGTTACCTCGGAGGAGTAACATGAAGAGGTTGCCTCACATGATGAGCGACTACACAGTAGGTTAATCTATCCGTTTTACATTACCTAGAAAGCAGTTAGGCGAAGTGTTTATGTTTTGTGCTACATATGTACAAAAATGTGGAGATCAAATGTCTTCATAAAAGGGAATTCATTATTACTAAATTGTCAGACAGATTACTAAGCTGAAATAGCAATAAACTGACCTGAATATAGCTCGAATTACCAAAAGCCGATGGATAAGAAAGGTACTCCAGTGGCAGTCAAGGTACCGATAAGTGAAGTGTAGGGTGGTCTCCCACTCGATGAAGTGACGATCTGGTTAGATATATAAACGTTTGTTATAGTTAGTTATGACCTTTGATTATATACATATATAATCAAAGGTTATGACCAAAATCTTACTCGTTCCACGATCGATCGTAACAGGCTTGCTTGAGTACTGTGAGATTTACGGCTAGCATTTACTCTCCGAGTTTTTGAAAATACTTTCAAAAGAAAATATTTATGTCTGACATGTATATAATCAAAGTTATGACTATAACTAGAGATTCAAAAAACGTTAAAATTTTAGGCCATTTCTACTAAGTGGCGGCTATGGCAATTAAAATTTGACCATCAAATAATAAACCACTTTGTACAAAATTCGTGACGTCATTCTTTTGAACTATACAATTATTTCTTCTGAAGAAATAAAGGAAGAAAGAAATTTTGGAAGTGGATTGTTTTAATGATGAAGTTAATATATCTACTTGTTTAGAGGTTTATATACATTAAAAACAAAATTTACCTGTAATGAAATTATTCAAAATACCAAAAAAACACTATTACGTGACAAAAAATAAGTGACTATAGAATTTGAACGTATTGAGATAACTTAGTACTTCCATAATCTGTTAAAATTTTAACACATTGGGAAATGCGCTCGCGTCCGTTGGCTTCGACCACCAAACCCTAGGTCTATCCTACACGTGCATGGGCCTTGGGTGGTGCTAAACGAGCGACAAAGCCGAAAGAACACACTTGGCTGCTCGCCGTATGGTGGCGGCGTAAAATCTACCATACTCTAGTTCGCACCAACAGGCATTTAGTAAAAGAGATGGCCCCGATTTCCCAGCGCCTCCCTAATGGGGCAGGGGTGTGAAGAAACTGCGGGAGCAAAATCAGTGATCGGCCACCCTTATCCGTTCTGTTTCCCGGAGTTACAAAAGTAGATGAATTAAGCCCATCTGAATGAACTAAAAACTTGAAAAGTGGTATGAAAATAAGTACATATGAAGTGTAGAAACAGAAACAGATTTTTTTTAATCAATATAGATTATAAATAACATTTATTGAAAGCCACTTTTTTAATTTACCACTCACTGGTTCGGAAAAAACCTATGTCCTGGGAAGAACCAGCAATACAAACATCGGGACGTTTAAAAAATAATAGCCTAAAGTCATGTATGTTACAATTAACAATACAAAACAAATTAGAAAAAGCTTGGTAGCGATCACATTTTCCAGGGGTTATTCATCAACGTAATTACAGGCCATTACAAGTCTGCTGAACATGGGCCTCCCCCAAGGAATGTGACAGGGCACGGTACTGAGCCACCTGCATCCATCGATTTCCTGTATGTCTTACCAGGTCGTCACTCTATCTAGTGGAGGGACGTCCTACACTTTACCTGCCAGTACGAGGCTGCCACTCAAGAACCTCTCCTTTCCATCGGTTGTCGGTTATTTGAGCTATATGGTCAGCCCATTACCACTTCAGCTTGCTAATCCGTAGGGCTATGTCAGTTGCTCTGTTCTACTGCGGATATCATTCCTAAGTTTATCACGCAGAGAAGTCCCAAGCATAGCCCTCTCCGTAGCTCAACTGTCATAGCTGACCACTGAATGTGGCAGGATTGTTTCCGGGACACCTTAGATTTTGAGTGAGATTCAGAGGCTCTATGGGCAGCTGTACACATAATAGTTAAAGCCACACCCAATTAATAATTGTATCTATTATAATATATACAATTGAACTTTAACTATCATAATGTGTATAGACAACATAACTTTAACAGAAATCCCCTACAGATCTGCGGTTTGAAAGCATTGAAAAGCACGAAAGAAGGTAAAGCAGCCGGATATGAAAGAATATCACTCGAAAAACTAAGGGCTGTCAGAATGTATCAAAAAAAGCACGTATGGTAATTCACAGTGCTGCTGCAATTCACAGAGACTAACTCCTTACTTTGGAGATGGGTGTGGCAGAAAAAACACGAGAACAGAATAAATGCTATAGGAATACGGTCATTACGCGTATGTTAAGGCTTAATCTGAAATACAGGGTAAAAAATTGTGTGATAATAAAAAATGCTTTTATTAAGAAAATAATGCTTCGATGGTTTGTCCATGTAGAAAGAATGAACACGGAAAGAGTAACAATCAAAGTAAAGCAAATCTATGATGCAGAAGTGAACAGAAAATTTGGGAAGGAACGCTCTAATCGAAAGTTTATCGACCAAATAGGCGATATGTAAAAAATGAGCCAAACTAAGAGTACTTTTAACCGACGAGGATGTATGCATGGGTATATGGATGTAAAGGAGGCGAGAGAATCCGTAATCTCTACCTACCCCTCTGGCTTCCGGACGTGGTTGTTTACATCTTATGTATTATATTTTATATTGTCTCTTAACTTAAGCATGTGGCAACAGTGGCGTATGTTCAGCAGTGGACTTGCCTGTAATGATTAACTTTATATCATAATCAAAACATAAAATTTAAACAGTTTTGGCTCAACTGACTTTTAGTCAACGTACGACAGCACAGTCTATAATTATACCAGCTTTTCGTACCATTCGCTACTACACTATTTGATGCCAGAAATAGGTAAGAGAGTGGTAACTACCCAGATGGACTCCTTGCAGAAAACGTGCTCATCACCCGGTAATAGAGAGAACGTACATAAAAACAAGTTTTCGACATCAGGGATGGGACTTCCAAAGTGTTGGTGTAAATATCTACAGTACTATTTTCTCATATTTTCATTTTATTTATGCCTTTGTCTCTAGTTCAAATAAATATACGACATTATAAAATTGCTTATTTCCGAAACAAAATAACTTAATACACATTATTATTTTTTATTTCTTTTTCTGATATTAATAAATATTCAATAAATACCTTGTAGTGAATTAGTACTAAAGAAGTTGTGTGCATCAGCTCAACTTGTCCCATGGAAGTCGTAAGAGACGATTGTGAGAAATACCGGTAATGTCTCATAGCTTTCAATGATGGCGTTTCAACCAATTGTTTGAGCTTGACGTAAAATAATCGGACCACCGATGGTTACCAGCGACCAAGGTGCAAAACCTCTGCTACTAATAATTTCTCTGTACGTTTAACCAGAAAAATCTGCGTTATTTTTTGTAATATTACGACGTGTTACGAATGAGTTTCCCGCGACGTACTTTTGATTTATGCAATTATTACTTGCGCTGACTTAAACTTTGCAATTCGAATCAGTCGCGTGCACAATTGAATGTTAGCTAGTCAAAGTGTTCGATTTCTTCGGATTTTTATTGAAGAAAATGTAATAGAATACATTTTAGAAAACACTTCCAATATAGCTGAACTACATCAAACTTTGTTTAGAATCTTTTCCAGCTTGTATTTATGATACAGAAATCGTTTACTGCACCCTAGCGTGATACTCTTTTTAATACACTTTTCTTACTACTTCATCAAATCTCTTTGAAATGCACGCTTAAAAGCGACTAACTTTTAATAATAAAAAATACGGTATCAAACGTCGTTCTTATATTACAAAATATTTCACAGTATTGCTTCCATAAAATGAAAAAAAAACTTTCTTACGTATATTAGATTATTCCTCATTCTCGTCAACGGTCCCTAATAATTCCACTGCTGGTTGCGGATCATGCCATTACCACCAAAATTGGCAGGCGGATTGTAAATCTCATTATCAGATATTCCTCACCGTTCTATCGCTGGTCTGGGTAGTATTTGTGTTAATAGAATTTGGTAAACAGACACATATTGAAACCAATGATGAGGATGCTCTGACGCCGACATTGCATAGTAATTTTCATACATGTAACTAATTAAGAAAACGTATTCATAAAATAATTTATAAAAAAGTTGCCAAAAATACAAAAAGAAACATTTCAATTTCCAAACATAAAAAATGTCATTAAAAATGGTTGCGCGGTAAACGACTACCCTCGCATTTTTGTTCTGTTAGTTAGTAATTAGCCGGTACAATCTCCCATCACATCCGTTTTCCTTCCACACGGGTCTGAAAGAGGGGTTAGTCAGATGGCACCATTTTTTCACCCAATGGGAGGCGCACCTCGCAATGGAAGTAATTGCCCGCTCTTATACATTATTTTAAGCTTTTTTTGTTTCATTTTGCTGTGCTTTCCCTGACAGCTAATGTTTTTCATCGTACCGGCTAAATACAGTGAGTTTATATTATTATCGCGAGTGTATTGTCCAAAACCCGCCACGTGCCACGTCTGCCATTTTGTTTGGTTATAGCCAACCAAGTTATACAGTCCACTTACGTTATAATCACACAAAATAGTTTGAGGCCATTGTCCCCGGGAATCGAACCCGAGACCCTGTGGCCTAGCAATTTTGTGGTCGTTCTGTGGAAATGCACAAATACCACTCACATTATCTAAGGAGTGTATTTTCTCAATAAAAGCAAATGATAATGGTAAAATATCAAACATAGTAATAGCTACTGATTTTAACAACTTATACAAAAGTCCTATCACTAACAATAACCATACGGACGAATTAATTGAAATAGTTGTAATGGGGATATAAATGATCGTATTCCTCTGCTTTTACTATAGGAAATGTGACTAAAATTAAAGATATATCTATTCAGCCTCCTGCCAAATGTAGTGCGGTGGTATCTGAAACAGAAACGGGTTTTGAGGACTTCGCTACATCCGAGTTTTGTACGGTTGACGCTCTGGTATTAACAATGTAACTAACAACCAAATAATTTATATTTTTTCATATTCCTAGATTTTTCACTTTTTTGTTACACTTTTTAAGATAAAGCATAATATTAACGAAAATATTCAGGTCATAATAATAATATGTCACACGTGTAGTTGTATGATTTAGTGCATATAACAATAAATAATAATAAAAACAATCTATCAGAGGCCATGATTTTATATTTAAAGGTATACATAATTTCGTAGGTTCATTAAATAATGGTAAAGAATACTGTAAGGCCAGTTATGACGCTACCAAATTAAGATTCGTCTTCTGTATTGCGGGGACATTTTACAATTAGTGTAGAAATTACAAATGGACAACACAGACAAAAAACGCATTGACCAGCTGTATCGAGCCATATAAAGATAGTATTATATAAAAATAATTTCGTAGGTTCATTAAATAATGGTAAAGAATACTGTAAGGCCAGTTATGACGCTACCAAATTAAGATTCGTCTTCTGTATTGCGGGGACATTTTACAATTAGTGTAGAAATTACAAATGGACAACACAGACAAAAAACGCATTGACCAGCTGTATCGAGCCATATAAAGATAGTATTATATAAAAATAAAGCTGTCAAATCAATTTAAATTTGAGATCAATCGATACAATCGGTACACAGGTGCGCACAACTGGTGCAAAATCGGCACGGACAAGTGAATGAGTAAAAGCTTTAAAATGTAAATGTTAACTGGGAACAGGCGCGTATGGCGAGAAATTGAATTCTGTCAGTGCCGAGCCGCGGCAGTATTTTACTTTTGGTTGTGAACAAAGTCTAAAGATAGAAAAACATATTTTTTAAGCGTGACAACGTGAAATAATAATAGTAAGGTGTAATTTCGTAAGATTCCAAAATGGTGGATACAAAAATTCTCTCAATCTCTCAAATTTTTTCAAAAAAGTGACAAAATCACATTTACTTCACAAATGTTGGTTTGTGATGTTAGAGTACGTTTTTTCAAAAATATTTCTATATTAATCATGTTATATTACCCACAATTAAAAAATTATATTTTTAAAACGCAATCTGTATATATGTAATTACGCAGGAAGTGGAGATATTATCTGAATTGTGGGTAATAATATAAGAATTTTAAATAATTAATAACACGTTAGCAATTACGATTCACAATAAATGTACTGCTGACGCAGTCTTTGTACTAAAATATACTCTCTTATCAAAAGCCTATTTACTTGTCACTTCAAGACACCCACATTGTATTCAAAGTCAGGAAAATTATTCCAATCCTTTGCAGTTTTTTTATAATTCAGTAGATTTTACTCGCAGATTCACCCTCTTGGAGGTCAGAAGACGTCATAATTTCGAATAAATGCAGACAATATCATTACATAATAACGCTCTAGATTTATCCCACACAAACATTGATGGTTTTCGGAATTAAAAGTGTGTTATGTCACTTTCCGTTCCATAAGCTATCTCTTTGCAGAACATCATGTGCATCCGTTGCCCCCTTGCTGCGTAAAAAAGACTAACTAACAAATTCACTTTTGCATTTATAACATTAGTAAATATTATTTGAAACATACAAAACTCTTTCTCTGAATGAATTTTATGAAGTCGAAGAACAAACGGAAGAAAAATTTACTAACTGTCCTCAAAAAGTCGCCTCTCGTTCTTTCATTTGGTGTAAAATCTGCAAATAATTGTTATAAATACAGAAATCCTGATCAAAATTAAATAATTTACAGCAACTAACTAATTTTTTACAGCATCGGGTGAAAAACGAGAAAACAGTCCACCTCACGGTAATTGGATGCTGTGGGCCATAGACATCCACATTTATTCTCAACTAAAAATCAAAATGCAAATGACTTATCATTCCATAGGACTAAGATGAAATGCCTCGATTTCAATAACAAGAGACTACGATTATTTGCACTCATCATACAAAACACAGCAGTATTACGCTGGTATTCTGTAAGAACGTTGTCCTGCCCCGTTCAAGCCGAACTATTCGTGCTACAACTGTAATATAGCTGCAGGGTGCCTCTACCACGTAAAAAATTTAGGCATAGGATATATTGTTTGTTTTATATCTTATCTTATGATAGTTGCCATGTCTCTGTCCCTGCACCCAAGTAAATATTATTATGTACCATCAAGCTCATTTCATAAGATTTATATCTGATACTAGTAAACTACAAGACCTAAATGCAGTATGCGTACTGAAATTTCATTCTTTTTATATATTTGCGAGTTTTTATATATTGCGAGAATGATGTGTCTATTACATCTTCGATCGTCGTCATCATCTTCGAGTACATGTGTATGTACGTACGTTGGGTTAAGTTGAGATTGCTATGTCGATTTTTCTTTTATGACACTACCACTTGATTGCACAAACAGTGTCATCGTCATCATCACCTACATATGCCTCCTGTAAGGAAGGTTCCATAGCACACTCCTAAGCCAGCGGCATTTACTGAACTCTTGCTTGTCTTATTTCACTCAGCTTACTAAATCTTAATTGATGAGCCATACAATATGTATATATTTTATAGGTGTTGGTGTCACACTGCAGCTTGCTTTACGATTGTTGCAGTACGAGTAAGTTGTTTCGCCCTGAAAAGACAATACTCTCACAGAATATCAGAGTAAAATAGTGGCGTGGTGCTGCTCCATTCTTGTAGCCAGGACAAAGCGGAGGGAAGGTTTTAATTATAGAATAGATATATAAAATATTTATGCATTTTAGCTCTTACGGTAAGATGTAGGTGACCGTAAACTACAGCACTTACCGTCAACTTTTGAGACAACTAGATGTTTAAAAAACTTAAGTGTATTTGAATATTCTAATCAAGATGCAAGTTATAAAAAAAAAAGTATCACAAAGATGGTATAATTTTTTTTTTCTATAGCTGTATACACTATGTGGAAAATAAAAAATAAAACATAAACACTCACGCCTGTCACCCAGAGGGGTAGGCAGAGACTACGGACCTCCACTTGGCACGATCCTATCGATCTTTCGCCTCCTTTACCTATGTGGCTCATTTTCAAAACATCGCCAATTTGTTCGATGAACCTTCTTCTAGGGCGTCCCTTCCCAACTCTGCCGTTCACATCTGCAATATAAATTTGTTTTGTCACTCTTTCCTCATTCATTCTTCCTATATGACCAAACCACCGAAGCAAAGGAATAGTAAATGGAGTGAGATTTGTTGAGATTGTACGAATTATTAACATTGATTTTATGGTTATTTATGGAAAATAAGCCTTTCTTTTATTTTCACTCACCATAAGAATGTCTTAGTTATAACGCAAATATCACACGGGAAACATCAAATTGTTAATCGAAACTAAGCGAGCCCCTAGCGAATTTTTGCAATCAGAATACTTTTCATGCGATGAAACAAAATAATGATATTTGTCAGCTTAGCGTATGTGCTCATTGTCATTAAGGTATTTTGCATGCACATTCTTAACGAGTTTTATTATCTCTTCGTTCTTTTTTAATTTAATGGTATATCCGTGATGAAGACGTATTTTGCATAGATTTCATTTTTAGATTTACGCCAATGTTCCACATAAAATAAAATCAATTATATCAGTTTCATTTATCACATTTAACTTAATCATAAGTGTGAGGTGATTGTAAAATACGGGAACCAACGTATTTTTCGTAACGGAAGACTAAGGAAAAGATCAAAAAATCACGTCTTTACTAGGCAGTTGGACTTTTTTTCTGCATAGCTCGTCTGGGTAGCTATCACATTCATAACTATTTCTGCCGTCAAATTGAAATATGTATCTCGCTGTGTTCCGATCTGAAGGGTGTAGAAAGCTAGTATAATAACAGGCTGTGTGGCATTCCATCTTATTTCTCAGAGGCGACAATGCATCTGTAGTATTAAAAAAGTAAAATTACAGCCTATATACGTCCCACTGCTGGGCACAGGCCTCCCCTCATTTCTGAGAGGGTTTTAGGCAAGGAAGTATCCGCCGCGATGCCCCAATGCGTGTTGGCAAACTTCACATGTCTTCGAAATATTTTTTTCCTTATTCCTCAGACATGCAGGTTTCCTCGCGATGTTTTCCTTCACCGCCGAACACGTGGTAAATCAGCACTTAAATTGCTATTTACAATTTCATTGGTGCCGGCGGGGATCGAACCCGGGTTACTCGCGTTCTGCTATATATACAGCGAGCGTTAACCATCTGAGCTACGGCTCATTCTGTAATATTATTTCTTTGAATTTGGTTGCAGGCCATGGACAGCAGTAGCCACTTACCATCGGGTATATCGTAAGCAACTTCAATTTTGTATAAAAAAATATCATGTCATTCCGATAGATAATAGTATAACCATCTTATTTACATGCTATTTAAAATTCCAGGTCGTTGACAGTGAGCGGTTTCAAAGATGCAACCTACTAAACCTAAACTGGGGCTGGCTGGTGAATAAATAAACAGAGTTAACGCGTACCATAATTTCTAAAATGCACAGAAAACCTCGATATTTTAAAATAAAAATTAAAAAGGAGTCCGTAATTCACTTGATTTTTTATTTATTTATTTGTTAAAACAATTACAGCATTATAACAGTTTTGACAAAGACATTGTTATACCGGAAGATTTTACAATCAGTTTTATTTACATACAGATTAAAATTTTGCGACAACAAAACAAAACAATTTATGTATGTACTGGACCCCACTCACGGTCAGTTAAAGTCATCTGTCGAACTGATATCAGTTCGAACGGATTTAAGCCAAAGAAATAACCTCACACACGGTCAGTTCAACTGATCATTCCAACTGACCAGTTCAAACTATGTTCTATGATATATTTTTAAGATCGTATTTTTGATATATCAATAATTATAAATATATCAATATTGGAGTTTTATATAACGTAAGTTAATAAACAATAAGTCAATATATAAAGAATATATATATATATATATATATATAAAGAATTAAAATATATCGATATATAGGAATTATTAAAAAAAACAATCGTAAGTCATTTAGTTTAGTTCATTTATTGTATTTATTTGGCAAATTAAATTATAAAGGTATAAAAAAAGTTACATAATAGTTCTTATTAATTATTGTTTAATTTAATTAAGACGATTATGTGTACCAATATTTTTCAGTAAAAGTTTTCAAAATTACTCGATGTTTTATATGTTCAGTTATTTAATATGTTTAGAAGCACAGGTGCTACAGATGTAGCTGAAGAAATCAAATATTTAGCAGCTATTTCTGATAGAACAGGAGCAAACTGTCTACCCAGTAGACAGTCCAAGACGACAGTAACTCAGGTTCATAAGACGAATAACCGATCAAAATATCTTGGGTTTTATATTAACATCGAAGCACTTGTTTCGTCATTTTCTCTATTTGTTTACATGCGCAGGCACTTAATACAAAAAATCGCATCACTTTTACGTATCTATATAGTAAATAAATAAACTGGGGGAAAATTAAAAGCATTATATAAAGTACAGTAGATTAAACGATTTACTATCGACTGTCGATACTCGTATTTTGACGCTTAGCCCACCGTGCGACCATCGTATGGCTGCGTCATCGAGGGAACGCGCTAATGCTGGTGCTACAGTAAAGGGAAACGTTAATGCAAATAAATTCAGCAATCATTGCTTTAAATTTAACGCAATAAAGTGAGTGGCTATACTTGAACACTCAACGTCATTAAATTTCAATGCCATTGAACATTGTTAAAAATGGTTCTATAAAAACCCACAAGACTTTCATTCGTTTTTCTAATTTTTCGATGATTATTCAAACGTAGTGTGGCCGCTTCAACGCGTTATTTCATGCGTTAATCCTTTGATGTACCGCCTCTCGAATTATCGCCAAACATCAAACGGCATCGTTAATGTCATTGTCAAATTAACGCGTTAAGTCGTGGTCACACCTATACTCAAAGTCCATCAACGCGATGATTAACGGCATTTTCGTTAGTGTGGCCCCAGCATAAGATTGTATAAAAATTGTAAAAAATATAAAATAAAATTAATAAAATAATTATTTGATTTGTTTTATGATCAAATATGTTGAGTTTACGATAAAGATCATTTTTCTTATTGTATTAAGTTACATAACACATATGGGTACACTATATTTAGTCTAGTTTTTTTTTATTTTTCTTGTGTTTTCTCCCCCTTGGGGGGACATAAATTTTAATTTTTAATTGAGAAATGTCACAGATAAAATTGCGTGACTCCTATAAATTTTGCACAGGGAGGACGACTCACTGGCCCATACCGCAAAGGAGAAAGCCGATCTTCTAGGCTCTTTCTTTGCGTCCAACTCGACTCTCGATGACGGGGGGAGTACGCCGTCAACCATCCCGCGATGTGAGTGCTCCATGCCGGAAGTGCAGTTCACACAGCGCTCGGTTCGCAAAGCACTCCTCTCCCTGAACATCCACAAGTCGAGTGGGCCTGGTGAATCCCCCCAATTGTGCTGAGGACGTGTGCCAAAGAGTTAGCACCGGTTTTAACGCGTCTTTTCCGGTACTCCTACTCCCTAGGCGTAGTCCCAAAATCATGGAAGACGTTCCCGATCCCTAAAAAAGGCGACCGCTCAGACCCGTCCAACTACCGGCCTATCGCCATCACCTCCTTGTTTTCCAAAACAATGGAGTCCATTGTAAACTGCCAGCTTATGAGGTACCTTGAGGATCACCAGCTGATTAGTGACCGCCAATACGGTTTTCGTCGGGGTCGGTCAGCTGGTGATCTTCTGGTCTACCTAACTCACAGATGGGCGGAGGCAGTAGAGTCCAAGGGGGAGGCATTGGCCGTTAGTTCGGACATTGCGAAGACCTTTGATCGGGTTTGGCACAAAGCGCTTCTTTCGAAGCTCCCTTCCTATGGGCTTCCCGAGAAATTGTGCGATTGGATCACTGGCTTTCTTGCAGATCGGAGCATCAAGGTCGTTGTAGACGGTGCAAGCTCCGATTGCAAGCCTATTAATGCTGGTGTTCCACAAGACTGCGTGCTATCGCCAACGCTGTTTCTTCTGCATATCAATGATATGTTGCACACCCGTAACATTCATTGCTATGCAGATGACAGCATTGGTGATGCTCTTTACACCGGCCGAACCAATATTTCTCGGGAAAACGTCTCCGAGTGCCGGGACAAACTTGTGTCTGAAGTCGAGTCTTTGCTCAACAGAGTCTCGGATTGGGGGCGACAAAATCTAGTCCAGTTTAACCCCCAGAAGACACAAGTTTGCGCGTTAACAGCTAAAAAGAACCCCTTTGTTGTATCTCCTCAGTTTCAAGGCACTCCCCTTGCCTCAGCCAGTATCGGAATCCTCGGCGTCGACTTATCGAGTGACGTGCAGTTTCGTGGTCACTTGGAAGAGAAGGCCAAATTGGCCTCTAAAAAGCTTGACGTGCTCAGCAGACAATATTGTTACGAGCTTGAGGTTCGAGAAAATAAAAATTGCCGATAGAATTACCTAAATTAACACTTTAATTTACTTTACACAAATTAAAGTTAAAAACACTAATAATTAAACACACTAATTCACTTAATTCCGCTCCGAAGTTTCGCTTGCGTCGCAGAGTTCAACTCTGTCCCGATCGCATCTTGCGCCACCTATTTATTTAAATTAGCAAAATATCCGAAATGTTCAAGTAAACACGCGCAAGGTACCGAGAGCTCGAGTATAGATTTTCTAGAATCTTAGTTCTTCGGGTGGCGCTGTCGGTCGAAAGATGTGTGGTGTCATTTACTGCAACGCTCCACTCGCTCTCGTCCCTGACACTAGATGGCGCTAGTTGTGTCGTCGATTGAAGCGCGTAACACTGCCCCCTCCTAAGACATGCTCGTCCCGAGCATTATCGGTCCCATAATAACGCGCCAAGCGATCCACATGGACGATCTTAGGAGTACGCTTTGCACCTTTTTGTAACGGCTCCGCAATGTCAAGGGATGTCCTATCCCGTGGTGCTCCTCTACTCCGTGTCTGAGGTCCCCTCACAGCCGCACAACTTGTACATGTACGACAGCAATCTTCGACATCGTCACGATAATGGACCCAGTAAAACTGTTCTCGGACCTTCAGTAGAGTTCGTTTAACTCCCAAATGGACTCTTGAACGACCATTATGGCACAGCTGTAGAACATTCGGCACTTTAGCTTTAGGGACAACCATTTGCAAACGACAGCTGCCTCCTCGACCATTGTCCCATTTACGGCACAGGACTCCATCCTGAAGCAGCAAGCTGTCCCATTGGGCCCAATAGCTTTTCGTGGTTGAACTCATCGCTGAGACGTCCCTTCACTTAGGCTTGGTAGCACGGGCCTTCATCCATCCCAGAATCGGCTTGATGTCTGGATCTTCCTGCTGTACACGTCGTAGGCTGTCCTTCCACCCGTTGCTGAGGTGGTCTGTCCTGAGCATCCTCACGGATACCACTTCCTTACTCTCTTGCCTACTATAATGGTTGCAATCTTCCGGACAAGGTCTTCTTGACAATGTATCTGCGTTGCCGTGAGATTTCCCGCTGCAGTGTCTGATAGTAAAGTCGTATTCCTGCTGCTGCTGGGCGGTGCTGTTAGTCGCACTTCCTTCCTGAGACCGTTCGCCTTCCCTTCCTAGGGTGTGCTTAGGGCAGCTGGATCGAAGATGGCCCCTTTCCCCACAGCCATAGCACCTCGGGCTGTATTATTTATTGTGGTCGCGAACCGTAATTGCTGTAACCTCCCTAGCGTGAGGTGAACGATGATCCTGTCGCCGCCAGGCAGTGCCGTTAGCTGCACTACCCTCTCGAGGTCGATCAACTCTCCTTTCCACGGTTCGCTTAGGGCAGCTGGATTGAAGATGGCCCTTTTCCCCACAGCCATAGCACCTAGGGCTGTATCCTTTGTTGCGGTCGCGAACTGTAGCTGCTGCAACCTCCCTGACGCGATGGGAACGATGATCCTGCCGCACGGCTTCTACCTCCAGTGCATGGGCCAAGGCGTCCTTAAGCGACTCGTGGTGCCCAAGCCTCACAGCAGCTCTGACTTCCAGGTCGCGGATGCCGTCGATGAATGTCTGCACCAGGTTCCCTTCAATGAGCGCAGGTACAGACTGGTATGCTTTTCGAACCATCTTCTCCACCTCAAGGGCCCACTGCTGCAGGTTTTCGTTGCTGCGTTGCACGCGATCTTTAAGCTGCGCGCGAAAGACGTGTTCCAGGTGAGCGTCACCATATCTCGCCTCCAATGCCTCAAGGAGCTGCTCGTAGGTCACTTTCTTACCGAGAGCTTCCAACACGGTTAAGGCTTGGTCGCGCAGGCCTAAGGTGAGTGCAGTCATGGCCTGGCTTTTATTCCAGCCGTTTGCCTCCATGACGGCCTCGAACTGGATTTTGTAGGCCGACCAGGAAGAAGTCCCGTCGAACGGTGGTACCTCGAACCCACGTAGCGAAGGTGTAGTAGCTACTGCGGGGGCTGCAATTCCATCTCCAAGTTTGGGTTCACCCAGCGTTTTCTTAACTTGGTTGATTTGGGTCTCAGCTTCCGACAGGCGGTTATCATGTTGAGCAACCTTATCCTTCACCTACCTTATCTCTTTCCCGAAGGTAGCGTGAAGGTCCTTCATGAGAAGCATCTGCTCCTCCCTATCGCGTTTGAGCTGCTCTTCTAAGCGACGGGCCTGTTCCGCCTGCTGATCTTCCAACCGACGGGCCTGTTCCTCCTGTCGGCGGGCCTGTTCCTCTTGTCCGCTCTGCAGCTGCTCTTTCAACTGACGGGCCTGCTCCTCCTGTCGGCGAGCCTGCTCCTCCTGTCGGCGAGCCTGCTCCTCCTGTCGGCGAGCCTGCTCCTCCTGTCGGCGAGCCTGCTCCTCCTGTCGGCGAGCCTGCTCCTCCTGTCGGCGAGCCTGCTCCTCCTGTCGGCGAGCCTGCTCCTCCTGTCGGCGAGCCTGCTCCTGCAGCATCACCATCAGAGCACCTAAGTCAGGTGCCACAGACGTAGAAGCTGCTGACGGACCGGCTTCCGTGGCCGGCGGCTGGCCCTCAGACATCTGCGGCGTTGCACCACCAAATCTCCTCTGGTCCGTCTCCTGCTGGCGTTGACTTCGGGTACGGACACCCTCCGTTTCCTCCTTAGGTAAAATCGGCATTATTTTATCCCACTTCTGACACCAATTGTTGCGAGCTTAAGGTTCGTGACAATAAAAATTGCCGATAGAATTACCTAAATTAACACTTTAATTTACTTTACACAAATTAAAGTTAAAAACACTAATAATTAAACACACTAATTCACTTAATTCCGCTCCGAAGTTTCGCTTGCGTCGCCGAGTTCAACTCTGTCCCGATCGCATCTTGCGCCACCTATTTATTTAAATTAGCAAAATATCCGGAATGTTCAAGTAAACACGCGCAAGGTACCGAGAGCTCGAGTATAGATTTTCTAGAATCTTAGTTCTTCGGGTGGCGCTGTCGGTGGAAAGATATGTGGTGTCATTTACTGCAACGCTCCCCTCGCTCTCGTTCCTGACACTAGATGGCGCTAGTTGTGTCGTCGATTGAAGCGCGTAACAATATTTCATGCCGGCACACCGCCTGCAACTTTACAAGGCGCAGGTTTGGTCGCACATGGAATACTGTTCCCATCTCTGGGCTGGGGCTCCCCAGTACCAGCTTCTTCCACTTAACCGTATCTAGCGCAGAGCGGCTCGAATCGTCGACGACCGAGTGCTTTCCGATCGGCTCGATTCACTGGCACTGTGCAGATATGTTGCATCTCTTTGCATTTTCATTCGCATATACCATGGAGAGTGCTCTGAGGAATTGTTCGGATTAATTCCAGCCGCCAAATTTCGTGAACGCACTACGCGGCACACGTCCCGATACCATTCACACCATCTGGATGCTTGGCGGTCCACCACTGTACGTTAAAAGGAGTTTTCCTCCGCGTACAACCTTTCTGTGGAATAGTTTACCACCGTTGATTTTGCCGGACCGATACGAGCTGGGGACCTTCAAGAAAAGGGCTTACTCCTTTCTAAAGGGCCGGCAACGCACCTGAAATTCCCAGGGTGTTGCGGTTGATCATGGGCGTCGGTACTCACTTAACATCAGATGAGCCGCATGCTCGTTTGCCCCCTCTTCTATAAAAAAAATTAAATTAATAAAAATAATATAAAAATAGTGCCGTCACTAAGACTCTATACACACCTTCAGATTGCACCATCAGAAGGCTGAGATCATAACTGTCACCTAGGTTTTTATTAGCCCTTTCAAATGAGGTCAAACACGATCATCTTACCTAGTGCCGTCACCGAGATCCTATACTCACCTTCGGAGTCCACCATCATCAGGTAGGTGAGATCATCACAGGCACCTTGGTATTTAAGTCTAAAAGCGATGGTTCTATGTAGTGGCATAACTGAGATCCGAAACTTATCTTCAGATTCAACCATAAGGAAGGTGAAATCATAACAGTCATCTAGATCTAATCTAGGTCTTTAATAAATAAAATTAAAAATTTCATTTATTTAACTAATTAATTTGACATAAATATTGAAATAAATTAATGACAATTAGATATGAAACATTTATAATTGACATTATATTTACTGACATAAGAGCATTTGGTGGATTTGGCGTTTGGCCTTCAACCACCAAACTGCTGGTTCAAATGTATTAAATAATGTTATGCGGTGCGGCTATTAATTTAAATAGAATAGTGGACTGTATATGAGCGCGGTGCGAGCGGTGAATGGAATTTAATTTATTCGTGATACTGCAAATCCCCTAAATTAGGGATATAGGAAGGACGTGAAGGAATGCATGTGCACCCACCTGTAATTCCGCTGATCTGCCTCGTGTCTCGATTTTTTTTTTATAGGATAGGGTGACAAACGAGCACACAGTCCACCTGATGGTAAGTGGTTACTGTGGCCCATAGACATCTACATCTATCCTCGATTACGAATCAAAATGCAGATGCGTTGTCACCCGTGAGGACTAAGATGGAATGCCTCGTTTCCAGTAAAAAGGGTCTCCGGTTCTCTACACTCACCATACGAAATACAGCAGCATTAAGCTACTATTTCACGCTGGTATTCTGTGAAAGCGTGGTCCTTCCCCGGTCGAGCCGACCCATTCGTGCTACAATTATACTACTAATATAACTGCAGCATGGCTCTACCACGTAATAATCGATGGCTGCCGGCTGTCTTCACATTTATCAACTTCACAGATAATCATGAAATATAGCGTTATTGCAAATGTCTATACTTTTTACTAAATGCTTGTATAATTCAATATCCAAATTACACAAGGGTGGGAGCGATGATGCGAGATATAAGCGGTGCGGTAGATTGCGTGTCTTCTCAACTTGTGTGAGCCCGTTAACACACGAATGCACATGCTGGGCATAAAGCGGTAGATAGGAAACCGGAAATGGGCTTTGCAGTAATCTTATTGGATAATAATTAACGAATCCCTTATAAGCGTTAAGCGATAGTGCAAAGTGGCGCGAACAGCATTAATGTTTAACATTGAGCTATAACAATACCTATACATCTTATTGGCAATTTATTTTTCTGACACTGTTGCATAATTAATTAATCATCAAATCAACAGAGTAATGTTAAAAAAAATTGTGTTGCTAAAAATTCGATAAGTATTGTTGTATAAGTTACGAGTGCTTGAGTATTAATATTTGCACACCACTGAGGTAGTATATGAAGAACAAATTATACTCCTCGAACACCATTGTACAACCATATTCTTGCAAATAAAGATTATTATTATTTATGAGTATCTTTCAAATAAGTCCAAGCACAATGATTCTTGAAGTTATGTCACTGAGATCTTCAACCCACCTTTGAAGTCCATTATCAGCTAGGTGATATCATGTCATGTAATCTAGATTTTCATGAACCTTTTTGAAAACGAGTTGAAAAAAACATCATGATTCTACGTAGCATCACTAAGATCTTTTACCCATCTTCTGAGTCAGTCATAAGGAAGGTGACAGCATCACAGTCACCTTAGTCTTCATCCTTCAGTAATTTAAACGAACTGAAGACAGCGGATTACGATGCGCTCGGAAAACTCCGTGGAGTGTCATCAGTTAAAAATTTCAACTTAGATTTCACACAAACGATCAGTTTTTGTATGTACGTCATTTCGACAGCTATTTCAACAGTACGCCCGAAAAAGTCCGTAGTTGGCCGTCAGTTGAAAAATTCAACTTAAGATTCCACACACTCAAAGTCAGTTTTTGGATGTACGTCAGTTCAACTGATCATTTTAACTGACCGTGTGTGGCGACCATAAGTTTACAATACTAGTATTACAAACAAGTTTTGATCATTATTATGAATCATTAAAATCTATCAAAAGTCCACTGCCGAAAAAAGGCCTCCCATTACGGATTGCCTCTTAAGGAAGTAGTGGATATTCTTAAAGTGCATAACCGTGTAGCGGTTATACACTTTACACTTTCTTGACATCATATATTATATCATCAAACAACAATTTAAATCAGGACAAATTAGAAAACAGCATAAAGGACATTATTACGTAAATCAACAGCAGATTTGTTAAGTTTTATACATAGACGGTAAAAAAAAAAACAAATGAAAGACGAAAAAATACTTAAAATTAGTTACATTTAGTTTTCCGTGTGTTGGACAGGAAAGATTCATTACGCCGAAGTTAAAAAAGCGTGACATTTCATCAATTCATTATTTATCAGTATTAATTAAAACTGTTTTAGATTTATCATAACGCAGACATAAGCATCAATCATCGGATAAAACGCATGAAAAGCCTGTGGTTATGATTATGAATAGCTAAGCAAAATAAACATTCACTGTGTTTTATTTTAATTACTTTGAAATTACATTTTGCTTAATTCAACGATAATGAGCCTCTCTCTTGAGAGAGATTTTCTGCCGTAGGATTTAAAGGGACAATAATTAATTAAACGAGATGGCATAGTTAATTTAAATTGGTAATTAATTTGACAATTAGATTTATAAAATAAAATAGGATTTTTATGATCTCCCAACAGTTTTCAAATTTCTCATAACCTTACATCTCTCCGCAGTGCCAGTGATTCAAGCCGATCAGAAAGAACTCGGCCGCCGACGATTCGAACCGCTCTCTGCTAAATGCGATCATATGGAATGAGCTGGCACTGGAGAGCCCCAGCCCAAATATGGTAACAGTATTCCATGTGAGGCCGAACCTGGTGCTATTATTGGTGATATTATTTTTATTCTCAAAATCCCTTTGATACCAGTTTAGAGATTAAAGATAAAGATTCATCATCAGAGTCTATAAAAGTCCACTGCTGAACATAAGCTTAGAACGTATGCCCGCATAGATCGCATGATACGGTGGATTTTGCCATAGTTGCCGCACTTGGCGAGCGCGTTATCAACCGCAGTTTTTAATTATTTTTAGTTATTATCAGGTAGATGCCCGTCACCTGTTTGAATTTTTCTCTGTCGCCTCTTATGACACCCACAGGATAATATGGGGTAGTGGATATCTTTATACCGTCACTACACGGTACTTTTTCTTAATTTATGTTAATTACTTACATTGTAAATGGTAACCACGATAGAGTATTATTTGCTGATTGATACTTCGCAGTTTTTCAAATTCAAACTGCATTAGTTAAATTATAGAGCCGTGGTAGCTCAGTGGTTAACGCTCGCTGGGGTTCGATCCCCGCCGGCACCAATGAAATTGTTAATTGCAATTTCAAGTGCTGATTTACCACGTGCTCGGCGGTGAAGGAAAACATCGTGAGGAAACCCGCATGTCTGAGGAATAAGAAAAAAAAATATTTCGAAGACATGTGAAGTTCGTCAACTAGCATTTGGGCAGCGCGGCGGACACTTCCTTACCCTAAACCCTCTCAGAAATGAGGGGAGGCCTGAGCCCAGCAGTGGGACGTATATAGACCATAACTTTACTTTACTTTAGTTAAATTATGTCAATATGAAGTATATATTATATATTAAAATTATTACATTAGGTTAACTTCAACAATTTACTTTTGAACTGGAACACAAGAAAATTTATGAATTTAAATAAAATTATTATTAACAGATTTTATCGCGTATATTAACTTAGGTATTTTATATTTCTGACGTATCGAGCACTTTACGGCAACCATGATTACGATGGGACTTAGGTATTCCACGTCACAATGTCATTGTTAACCATGGCTACCTCAATATTAAAATTGTTGATTGTATCAATAAACATAAGAAATCAAAATGTATAAAATTTAAAATACCATTTCAGTGAATTCCACTGTTTTTCTATTAATTAAAATTGACGTGAATCTGCAATAAGGCCTCCATTGATGATCCAAATTAGCAAACAGACACGCAGCATAATATATGTTGAAAAAAATATAAGAAATCTCATTAATGTTGTAAGACTTAAATTGGTTTATTTTAATTGCATTAATAGCATAACGTCTAATGGAATTTTGTATAAGGAAATGCGATTGGCATTCATTGAACAATAACAAAACACCAACCAAATAGAGTCGGTTTTGGACAACCAGTTACAAGAAAGGTTTGTTTTCCTAGTTTGATTTTCCGGCCCCCGTAAAACCCTTCAATGTAAATTTCATCGAAAGCCGAGAACTTATTTACAAAAAAAACACTTACAAATAAATATATATATATATATATATATATATATATATATATATATATATATATATATATATATATATATCGCTTCGTAATATATGTGAAAATGAAATGTGTCTACATAAAACATTTATAGGAAAGGAGCTTGTAATGCATGTTTTTCAACTATAGAATTATTACCTAATTTATTTATTGCTCAATTCATATGCTACTATAAATAAAAAAAGTCTTAGAAAATTTTCAATCTTCCTCCTCAATCAAAAGTTAAAAGGGCTATTTTAATATTCCCATAAATTTACAGTTGATGTACTGTTTCTATAACAATTCATATTTATAATAATAATGTCCTCCAGACCAAATTTCGGCCATGGTGGCCTGCCTCAATGGAGGCTAGCCATCGGCACAGGACAGGATTATAGTGCCCAAGTGTATGCGTAAGCACAGGTGCACACTCTATTCTCACTCTCGTAATCCGATGGGACGGTAAACTGACACGACTGGGAGAGAGATCAGGCGCAGGAACAACGGCTTTACGTGCTTTCCGAGGCACGGGGGTGAGACACCGCCAACTTCCTGACTCCGGGCAGCTTCTTGACAGAACTGAGAATTGAACTGAGAATTTCTTGACAGAAATACTTAATAATAGATTTTGGCCCGACCCTGGATTCAAACCCAGGATCAGCAGTCGCACTACTACAACCACAAGACCAACGAAGCAGTCATATGTATAATAGTACAACATCGTTATGAACTTGATAATAAAATAATCCTACTAGGTTTTTTGCTGATACTTCCCAGAAAAGGTGTTTTCCTTATCAGTGGTAAATAAAAACTGACATTCCATAAATATAATGTTATCGTAACTATTTATTAAATAGAAATATTTTATTCTATTCATTAAATAATGTCAAGGGGAAATGATGTTGGTTGCAGCATTAGGTCATAGTCATAATAACATTATCCTATCTAATCTTAACAGATATCAAATATCAATACCAAAATTTCCTCACTAAAGTGGTGTATAATTTTTTCAGCACAATCATGTACGTATATTTATTTTCTTATAACAACTGACCTGTTTTAAATCTTGTGGTGGCGATATGTGTGATATGGCGATAAAGAATATCAATTAACCCATATAGTGTAAAATATATATCACACAAGTGCCGTTAATAAAAAAAAACTGGCCAAGCGCCTGTCGGGCCACGCACAATGTAGAGGTAGAGTTCCGTAGTTGCCCGTCACAACACGTGGGCTTTCTTGATATTTAGCATATAAGTGAGTTCGCGGTTTGACCACCATAACGATATAAAAATGGGCCCAAATATGATTAAGGTAACTGAAGGACTTATTTCCAAATCGAAATTACAGGGAGGAAAATTCAAACGAAATAAAAAATATTCAAATTTGAGGAGTCCGTGAAATGTGAAACGTGAATATCTATCTATATATTTCCGGTAGTACAACCCTAAGATGTATATGATTGTAATTAACCTTCCAATAAACCGCCATTGCCCTAAATTATCCTGAGGGTCACCCACGTAAACCAAGAGTATGACGAATAAAACTGTATGAAGCTATATGATTGCATGAATACTTTGAATGAGGCCTACAATAACTACAAACTAAAAAATAAGCGAAAGTAGTGAGCAGGTAAGAAATATATAGAGAGAGAAAGAAAAGCTATAGTAGTAATGCATATGAATTGTTTTCTTTATAAAATGTTTATTTCTTAGGGCGATTGTCCACCCCCGCCGTCACCGGTAAGTCAAGGCGAACGATTTTTTTTGTTGAATGAAACTATATGTATATCTACGAATTTTATCGCGTTTAATTAAAATTTACTTAATTTTTTTCTGACCAAGATCAAATGACGTAACGGTGCTTATTTGCCCACCGCAAACGATCTCGGTGGTTCAGTCAGTTTGTTGTTGCTGTCGTGCGTAGAAATAACACAAGCTAGAGAATGGCTGCGCACAACCGGCGGTAACTTCTTGATTTGTTTTTGTACATTAAAAGGCGTAGACAATGTACAAACTTGTCTTGTTTTGTCTTGTTGTCTATGGGCCACAGCAATCACTACTATCGGGTGGACTGTGTGCTCGTTTGTCACCCTATGCTATAAAAAAAAACTTTTTTCTTTGGCCACATCCTTGGTTTTATCTCACAAACATTCTTTACTTTCTGCAAGTTCTGTTAATGGATAAATGTTTATTTAAATTTCTTGATAATTTTTATTACAATATTTTTGGAATTAAATAGTCAAGGCAATATACCTTGAAAACAAAAACCAGCGCGGCGCAGTGCAACGTCACGGCGTCGGCGTGCATGGACAAGTTTGAATGTATTTTGAAATAATACTAGTTTTTACGGAATTTATCACGTATATTTAACTTTTTAAATACCCGACATTTCGAACGCTTTACAGCACTCATGGTCACGGGCGGGACTGAGATGTTTAACGTCCATATGTCATAGTTACCATTATATTAAAATTTAACTTTTGTTCCGATCTATGCAGTATGAACTTATGGTATCTTGAAGTCTTGCAGTTGTATGCTTGGGTTGGGATTTAATTTTATTTATTATAGAATCCCAAGCAGATGGTAGCACGCAGCCATCTTTTCTATTGAAATTAGGATGTTTTTTGAATAGCCTCGCGAATCATCCTTGGAAGGAATCGGTGTTCTTTAGCGAGGATTTGCGGTCTATCAAATCTGATGTAGTGACGGGGGCGATCCGCGCGCACGAGGGATCACCTTGGCGCCGAGCAGATTGGTCATCGTCAGATGAGACATTTCTGCCGTGAGCTCTGTAGACCCAGGACGTGTCGGTTGAGGTCACTCCCGTCAATTCACTCTACCAGCACATGTGCGCGACTAAAAATAAGATATCATACCTCGCTTGCTGCTTTGTACTCTGTGTTCGGAAATTGTATTAGTGCTCACAGTGTGGTGCGCGAATCACGCTGTTCCAGGTGATAGCAGTCTCACAGTAGAGTTTATCGTACGCTTGTTGTGGTGCAAAGAGTGCTTTGTGCGTAACTCTCATTCCTTGCTTACTGGTCTTCGGCTAATCGTAAGTAGAGTGAAACACACCCGCTGCCTCAGAGGCAGCCGCCTATTTAATTTTAATTTCTGAGTTGTTTGTTGTATTAGGCAACCCTAGCGTACGAATGCGCTCGGTGTATAGGTGTTTCTTCAAGCACACAGCGCCGAAAGGTGGGGGAGCTTGGTACCTACACATCTGTGTTAACTTGTGTTAGCATAGGACAAGATGGCGTCGTTCTCATATGAGGAACTCATTGACTTTCTGCGTAAAATCTTCCCCGACATTTGGTCCGCATTTTGAAAACAGAGCAATGACAAGCAAAATTTTTAAAGGGATAACCCCCTCTCTGCTTTCTCTTTCCCAGTTTCACCGGCTTCGTTCGCGTCGGTAAACGACGCTGCTTCACCCGCGCCATCCGCAATGTCAACCAGCGGCCCCTCTTCGGCCTTCTCTGACCGTGAAGCATTCCTCCTGGAACTCGCATACAAACAATCTTAATAGTAATGCATTGTTCGAGCTCATGGACCGACTAAACTTCGATGATATCGCGCTTGAGGCAAAAATGGTAGAATCAGCATTTTTATGGACTTCCTTTTTTATGGGACGTTGTTCATAAAAGAAGGAAAGAAACTTATATCCGATTTAAAACTAGTGATAAAGTCAGGAGGTTTCAGTTTGCGAAAATGGTCTTCAAACGAACCACAGCTTTTAGAAAACATAAAACAACAACGAAACATAACAGAGACAAAAGAGAGAGAGTTGTATAATTTTAAAAGAGAAAACATTTGAAAACCTAGGGTTACGCTGGGGTTCGAAGGACTATACATTTTTATTTCATCATAAAATGCCAAGAGAAACATTACCCTTAACAAAAAAAGATTGATGTCTGAAATTTCGAGACTCTTTGACCCGCTAGAATTTTGGCGCCACTTTCGACAAAACTAAAACTGCTTCAAAAACTATGAAAAGAAGATTTAAAATGGAATGACAAAGTGTCACCTGACATATAAAAAGAATGGGCTATGATAAAGACATAAATCAACATCATTAATCAAAACGAGATCCCAAGGTGGATCCTGTGTCATAAAGATGACGTCATACAGTTGCATGGTTTCTATGACGCCTCACTGGAAGCGTATGCTTGCGTTATTTATGCGAGGATCGAGGGGAAGCAGGCGATGTTAGTAGCCGAAAAAACCAAGTTAGCTCCATTGAGAAAACCGATGACAGTTCCTAGACTAAGAACTCTGTGTGCCTAATTTATTATCAAAACTAATGAAAAAAGTAACTGAAGCTTTTAGTCAACATGAGCTGGATATTTATGGCTGAACGGACTCGACGGCGGTACTCAGCTGGCTTCAAGATTAGCCGACCCGATGGAAACCCTTTTTTGCAATTAGGTAATGCAATCTCGTTCTCGCGAGTTTAACGAGCACAAAAACGTCTTATTCAAAGCGCGGACTGACAAGGACGGAGTTGTGATCTGTCGGTTATCCGACCAACAAAATAAGAAGCCGTTTAGCATACAATTTTTTGGATATTTTGTGCTTCTTAAGGAGCTGTTTTCTTAGGATTTACTTGTTTTGGACTGAACAAATCTTCCACTTGTATGGTATATTTTGTTAATTAATCGGTAATTTCTAATGGATCTACTGAGTAGATATATTTTTATTTAATTGATAATAATATCTTAGTTTATATCTCAGTTTGCAACTTGCAAACAGGGTGCAAAAAGCATCTAACGTCATGCCAAACGCGTGTTGGCGTTATGTAAATTCAAGCGAAAACCTCGCAGACGCAGCGAGCAGAAGGTTATATGCATTACAACTGAAGGAGCATAAACTCTGGTGGCAGGGGCCATCCTGGCTATCAACATTCAACAGAGAACAGTTACAAACAGAAACATATACGTAAGATTTAAGATCAACGCACATGTCACTCAGAAACACGAAGATCATACGATTAATAATTTGTTACAAAACTATAGTTCATTCATTGACTTATATATTACGTTCATTCAAAAAAATAATACGAATTGTCGCTTGGTTATTGAGGACACTTGCACCGAAGCCGTGCGAACAAAGGCCGAGCTATATCACGTTACATGAACTTTCTACCGCAACATTTACGTAAATCGGGCACAGTAACAACAAAAAGTAAATTATAAATTTAAGTCCATTTATTGACGAAGCCGGATTGTTAAGAGTTGGTGATCGGTTAACAAGATTGCAGTTAAATATGGAAACAAAACATCCCAAAATCATTCCTCGAAACAGTCGCTTAGTAGAGCTGGCAATCGATAAAACCCATTAACTTACCTTTCATGGAAATCCCAAGTCGACGTCTACTAATCTTAGACAACAATACTGGATCGTTGGAGCACTAAACGCAGTGGAAAAACAGCTGAGAAACTGTGTGACGTGGCAAGAACAAGCCAGAACTATCCCATTAATTGATGGGTGATTTGCCACCTGCACGGACGAAGCTTGTGCCCCCATTCTTTCATACAGGGGTAGATTACTCGAGTTTCATAGAAGTCAAGGCGAACAAAACAAGAAGTGCAAGATCATCGAAGGGCTATAAAGCAGTTTTTATCTGTATGGTGACAAAGGCGGTGCACTTGGTGTTAGTGTTCAATCTGTCCAGCGCCGCCTTCCTGGCTGCCCTGCGAAGAATGGCAGCATGCCGCAGAGCCCCGTTTCACCTATATAGTGACTTTGGAACGAACTTTGTTGGCGCTAACCGTACTTTGCAGAAGGAGTACGAACAGCTGCGACATATATTTGATAAAAATTTCTTAAGTGTGCTGGCTAACACGAACATTGAGTGACATTTTAATGCCCCTTCGTGGCCGAGCGCTGGGGGGCTCTGAGAAATAGCTGTTCAGAGCCTCAAATTCCACCGAAGGCAAATCGTGGGCGAACAGCGGCTTACGTTTGAAGAATACTCTACTATCTTAGCACAGCTGGAAGTGTGCTTAAATTTCTGGCCCCTGTGCGAAATCACGGAGAATATTGAAGACCTAGAATATTTATCGCCAACACACTTCCTTACTGGACGAGCAGGATCAACCATCATTCAAACTACCGAAGACGCTGAAACCAGATGGCATCAAACAACAGAAATATTCCAACAAATATGGAAGAAGTGGAGGTCAGAGTACTTGTTAGAACTAAATGTAAGAAACAAATGGTTTCGACCACAAAGGACAGAAATAGGGTATCTGTCAACAATCCATGATGTCCACCTGCCGGCAGGGAAGGTGTCTATGGCAAGTGTGGTCGAGTTACATTCCGACAGCAATGGCCACGTTCGAGTTATAAATCTGAAAACGGAAAAGGATTACTAGGGTTACTAGAAGGGGCCTGTTGTAAAGCTGAGCATTTTACTAATTCAAAAAGCAAGCAGTGATCGCGATAGCAGCGAACAGTTGCAAGAAAATAAAACAAGAAACAACAGGTCAATAGGTCGTTCCAGTTTACAATTCATCGTTATAACTATACTATATATTTTTTACTAAATTGGTGTGTTCGGTGAATGTAAAAAGCAATATATTTCATCTGAATGAAAAAAGAACATTGTACTTTAACACGTGGGCAAAACTACAGTTTCTGAAAGATCAATGGACCCTAGTAACCTACTATGAGATAGAAACCTTTTGGTACGAAACAGAAGCATTCAAGAAATTATTAGACTACCTAGAAAAATCGTGCCAAATTATGGATACAAACAACAAATGTAACCTGATTAATCCACAGCTACGTCACGAGTATACGAAGTCACAATACTATAATCGGCTGTTTCTGACCTAACATTTTACCGAGTACTCCAGACGGCGACGACGCGGCTTTATCAATGGGGTCGGTTACTTGGCCAATACATTGTTTGGAGTATTTTATGAGCGATTCGCTGAACAATAAACACGTAACATTAACATAAACATAAACATATAAACACTCACGCCTGTCACACAGAGGGGTAGGCAGAGACTACAGACTTTCATTTGGCACGATCCTGACACACTTCTCTCGCCTCCTTCACATCCACACACCTACGCATACATGCTCGTCGGTTAAGGGTACTCCTAATTTGGCCCGTTTTCAATAAATCAATATTAACTTAATCAAACAAAACCAAGCCCACCTTAATGATACTATAGCCTAACTCACAGCATTCAAAAATACATAGAAGAGAAAATTAAATCATTAAAACAAAGAAATGTGAATGAGGACAAAGTGTACTCGTATCACTTTATGATATACACCACTATGCTTTAATTAACTGCATCGTCGGTGTTATACTTCTGGTCGGAGTGGTAGCAGCGTGGCGTAAGGTATGACGGAATTGGAGCAACAGAACACCCAGCCCGACAACGGAAGATCAGCACGGCTCTCGTCCTCATCCTGCACCGCGAACCAGCATACTCACAACAGGATATTCAGATGGTGAACATGGACATTTTAGGAAAACGACATGTGAAATCGCGCGTTGCATTCCAAAAATTAGTGTTCAGTGATGAATGTTTATAATATGTGTTTTCTTAATTTTTAATTTTGTTGTTTTATGTTATCTTCATCCTCCGGGAATATGTTCGGTGAAACCGAACACCATTGATAAAAATTGGCGCTACGCTGCCTTTTTGTTTAGTGCATTTTCGCTACACAACAGTGTCGGGTTGCATTCACAACAATTTATTAACATTTTTGTAACTGTTTAAAATAAAGAGATTGTTACTAGTTCGGACGTTATCAATTCAACATACTTAACAAACAACCGAACACACCCCGACACATATATTATAAAGTTTCATATCTAAATGTTACCTACCGCCAATCTATATTATTCGGAATTGTATGGAATACCGGGGTAAAAAAATTAAACATTCAGGTAATGTATAAAATGTTATTTATTTCATATTTTACCTAGATATACTTACTATGCAACACCGAGCTGACAAGTGTAATATTCGCGGTTTGTCTTTACATACTAATTTATGAAAATGACGTCCCCAGGCAAGACATGACTGAACATAACTTAACCTTTTCTTTTTTTCTTTAACATGGGGAAATGGTTAAGCATACCCGTCTCGTGGGGGCAAGGACGGGTTATGTCGGACTAGCACCGACTAAAACCCTATGGTGTTCCACCTTCGTCTCATATTAACAGGGCCACGGGAAGGCTTTCGCCCACATTCGTGGCCCCAGCAGCGCCGGCCGCCCCATGGTGGCGCCTCCTTGGAAGAGGACTACTCCTCCCCATTCTCTTACTTCTTACGTGGTAGAGCCATGCTGCAATTATATTAGTAGTATAGTTGTAGCACGAATGGGTCGGCTCGACCGGGGAAGGACCACGCTCTCACAGAATACCAGCGTGAAATAGTAGCTTAATGCTGCTGTATTTCGTATGGTGAGTGTAGAGAACCGGAGACCCTTTTTACTGGAAATGAGGCATTCCATCTCAGTCCTCACGGGTGACAACGCATCTGCATTTTGATTTGTAATGGAAGATAGATGTAGATGTCTATGGGCCGCAGCAACCACTTACCATCAGGTGGACTGTGTGCTCGTTTGTCACCCTATTCTATAAAAAAAAATTCTCCTTCTCAAGTAAGGCGTATCAGAATACAAGGCGCGTCTTCCTCTACGGCCTCCAACTACACCTGAGTAACGGAAACTCTGAAGGCCATGGGCCAGGAAAAATGAGCACCGAGAAGCACAAGCCTAGCCAGTTTCGGTCTGCGACGGTTTTCTGCTCCCGCTCATATCTGAGTGGCGTTCTGGAACGTAACAATATTATTATAATTAGTTAATAGATTACGGTAAACGATAGATTACACATTTTATATATTGCCTAAGCAAACCAGGCAGTACATGGAACTACTAGTTATTCTACACAATGACTGCATTATATGCGTTGCTGATAACATATACAATAAAATAAAACTTTAATTGTAAACATGAATTTTAAATCACGGAATTTAAATGCATCACCAGTGAATGGAATATTAATAAAACACATTTTAAAATGTACATTTTAAATGGCAGGTAAAACAAATGTCGAGAAACCGAATTGTATGGTGGGTTAAATAAATTACATTTTCAAAACTTAATTTTATTCTAGTAACTTATATAGAATTTTCGTTCCATAGTATACTAAATGTGAATGGCTTCAAGGCATCCACGTATTATATGGAACCATATTAAAAAGTTTAAGCAAGGGGTTGATGATACGATTGATTTACTTATTTATTTAATTGTATAATAATAAAGAATTATTACAACCTTATCAAATAAAAAATACAGAGGATGTACTTACTACTTATTGGCATTTACTGCCGGTCAACTCTGTTAAAAAATTAGGCATAAAAGTTGCCAAATATAAGAAATAAAATAATATAAAGATTCAGCAACTCTGTTCTAACTATTAAATAAAACAATATTTACGGATTCTATCGCGTTTAATTTACTTATTTTACCTTATTTTTAATTCCCACCATTTCTGGTGCTTTACAGCACCAATGGTGACGGAGGGGGGGGGACTAAGATGATTGACGTCCCTATGTCATAGTTGTTCGCCCGGCTAACTTTAATTCTTTAATATATCTGCTCTAACTACTTGGCCAAACTTATACGAAATTTCCGCAATTATTAAGTTACTGGTAATATTACAAAAATATTATTAATAATTTTGCAACAATTGTCGTGAATAGTACAGGACGTATTAGTATAAAACATCCTAATAATCATTTTTCTAGGTTATACGGCTTCTTTTCTGCACAGAAAATACTATCGTTCTGTATGGATGATAGCATTCTCTTATCTATTTCTGCGCAACCAACGCAACCCAAAAAGAAACAGCTTAACTCATCACTATTAGTTACACTTCCTTGCATAACTATCCTTAAATTAAACTGCTGTAATCACATTTAACTTAAATTGTAATTTAAAAAACAGTATACGCTTGTTCCTTGCACCTTGTCGGTATTAAAGCGAGAAAAGCGTAAACCAACTGTTGTTGGGTTGCTTTATTACACTATAAATCTCACAAGCGGCAAAGCTGAATTACAAAATGGTTTTTGCGTACAAGCTGTTTGTAAAACCTTAAATAGACTACACTACTTTGTTGAAGCGTTGTTACGAGTACTACTCTTAATAAATTGAATAAAGTGTCGTCTTATTTTAAAATGATAAAGATTTTATTAAATTCATGTTTAATGAAGACCTATCCCAAATTAAATTGATCAAAGCTTAATTTTCATATCATGAACAGCATAATATGGCTTCTAATGATAAATATTTATTATTACGTAAAAAAGGAATACACCGCAAGGAAACTGGACTTGTTCTCGAAATACTACCAATTCCTCATCAATCAATCATCTCTCATCAATTCTTCTTTTTCACACAGTATTTTATTTCACCACAAATAACGTGCAATTGCAGGTAATAATTTCATAGACACAGGCAGGTATTGGTACCAGGTATGCTTGATATTTTCCGGTAAGGTATATACTATGAAGTTTTAAGGTGACTGTTTATCCCTGAAATAAATTTCAAATATTTATAAGTGTCAACTGCTCCAATTATTTTTTTAAATTAAGTGGCAAACTAACTTACAGTCCACCTGATTGACAGTAGCAAATGCAGCCCATGGTCACCTGCAACTAACTTAATACATATGTAAGAGCCTACAAACGCGTTTTCACTTCTGAGGACTAAGATGGAGTGCCTAGCAGCCTGTACATAAACTGGTTCTCTATACCCCTCAGATTACATTAGTGAAAATACTTCTATTTGACAGCAGGTCACCCAGAAAAATTCCTAAGCAGAAAAGCATTGATTATAGAAACTCTAGGCCTTTGTGTATTTGAAAAAAGAAAGAAAAGCAATAACGGAGTATATGAGCAGCACAAAGATTGATGGCGTCGCTTCGGGCCACAGGTTATATTCCTGTACAAATCAGTTGTCCTAGGATTTTTGACATAATAGTTGTTGCGAGCCTAAAATTGGCGAGGTCTAATGTACTACCAGATATAAATCTAAGTATCTATGTTTCATTATTTTTAGTTTATATCCTTTTTTATATTATATTCTTTTCGCTCCTCGATACTCTATGGAGGTAAAAAGCATTTGAACAAGCCTTTACGGTTTTTTAAGCAATGATGCGGCAATAAAGCGAGAAGATTGTAAACATTTTGTTGCCAAAAAAAGAACATCAGTAAAATGTTTCCCAAAATACGTAAGCAACTGACTTTGCACTTTTCACAATTCATTATTATATTCCACGTCATTTTAATTTTATTGGATACAGCTTTTATTTTGTTGCTTAGGGGCCTATACAACCTCAGCTCAAATTCTAATTTCGCCCTCACTTCCCCGCGCGTCGTGTACTGTGTGCCGATATGTTTGTAATCATTAATACTGTAAAAGCTGTAAATAGACAGGTCCTTAGATACTTATTTCATTACGTTTATCATATTTAAGCCTTTTTCTTTACGCCAGTTGCCATTTCCCATTTTAATTTTACGTCGTCCTGTTGCGTAATGTGTATTCTGATCGTAAGCGACACAGCTTTCCCGTTCGAAAGACGAAATGAGACTGATCGGGCAGCAAGGAACAAGGTCCAGGATTCCGATAGTTTAGGTAATATCTTCCTACAGTGAAAATAATGGTAATTAAAAAAATTCAAACATAAGCCCTGCTTTATAGTTATTTCAGTTAGAATGCAAAGTTTCATGATCTAATTTAAAGTATTTCATGAATACCAGCGGTTTATTGTTCAAATTGAACAAAAGAAAATTCAATGAGGTAACTTTGGATTTTATTACTTTAGAGAAAATTTAACGGGATCGTGTTTTCGTCTAACATATTACTTAACATTAATCCTCCACTTTATATATTTACTTCAAAATTAAGGCCGCAATATTTTCGGTATAACGAAGGATCATGCTCAGCCATTTGAGGTGGCATGGGCTCCTATTTCCCCTTAAGTTTAACTTTAGCTATGGAGCACAATTTTTTAAATATTTTTTAACTATGTAAGTATAAGGCCAAACGATTGAATCTCTAACTAATTAATATGTTTAATTAGTTAAAGAGTTTTGTATGGAAAATCATGTTATGCGTATACCACATGATTTTTTCTACTTAAATAAAATAAATACGTAAAAATAGGACGCAACTTTCCAATATTAATTAAAAAAATATTAAAGTAAAATAAAAATAATATATAAAAAATGATTTTCGAGATTCTTATCTTGCGAGTTGTAAATTACGTTGATGTATATACCTTGTATGCTATTAAGAAGTAAATTAACAAATGTTGACGCTTGCAATATGTATGAATTTCATACATTTTTGGTTTACAGAAGTTTGATCATGTCTTTGATTATTGCAAGCAGCTCAAGAGGCTCTCAATCCGTCCTTCGCTGGAACAGTCGAATCCTCTATAATATGGTTTTCAATATTCTACAAAATCCTACTATTCCGCTATATGTGAGAAAACGTTTCACTTTTGTTTATTATGCAAATCTACCTTGCAAATTACATACTATTATACAATTAAAATTTAATCTCATCTTTGGGAATCATGATGTGAAAACAGTGTCTATTTTGACGACGCAATATTATCATTGATCATTACAGGTCTTCACAAGTCCACTGCTTAACATAGGTCTCCCGCAAGTAATTCCACAAAGCACGGTCCTGAGCCACCTACATCCATCGACTTCCTGCGTGTCTTATCAGGTCGTCACTCCATCTAGTGGGAGGTCACCCTACACTACGTCTACCGGTAACCTCGAGAACCTTTTTTCCGCATCGGTTGTCGGTTCTTCGAGCTATGTGGCCGGCCCATTTCCACTTCAGCTTACTAATCCGATGGGTTATGTCAGTTGCTCTGGTTCTACTGCACATATCCTCATTTCTAAGTTTATCACACAGAGATACCCCTAGCATAGCCTTCTCCATAGCTCGCTGAGCGACCTTGAGCATCTACATACGGTTAGTTAAAAATTTTCGTAGTTATTCAGTGTGTTCTTGTAATCCTGCAGCGTGTTTTAGTATTACTGGAGAGTGTTCATATATTGATTGCTTTTATAAGAGAGTTGCCGGAGACGCATACCCAAGGTCATAATATATATGTATGAGGGGGGGATTTAGGTTCCTGACTATTGAAGTAATGTTGCATAATGTAGAGTCCTATATTAGGGACTTGTGATAGTAAGGTCTCTAAGATGCATAAGCATTACACTCGTAAAAGCATAGTCGGGGATTGAGAGTCCCATATATAAAAAAAACTTATAAAAGTGAGATCAATGACAGAAAAGCATTGATTATAGAAGGACACTATCATTCAAAAGTATTATAGAACTTGCCCCTGGAAATCGCACACCCTTACCGATTGTGGTGGCGTCTTAGCGCGTAACGTTATGATACATGGACTATCTTTAGAATTAGGGAGAGTGTCTTTGGTAACACATTTAAGTGTAAAAAGCATACTCAACTCCGTGTCATAATGCAATAGCTTTATGATACGTGGATTTATGGCCACTGACGTGTTAGTAACGTACTACTGTGATATATTGGTGCTATTTTTATGTAACAACAGTACCAATTATTTTCCAAAGTCGATAGGGACCACGTGAGTGTGTTGTGAGGGGACGCTTTCCGCCGTAGTGAGTGATCTGTGGGTGTGGTCGCAGTGATACTGGTCTCTTTTCTAGACTTGCATAGCTGCTAGTACATAATTAAAAGAATAATAAGGTAAGTACAACTTCGACCGGTAGGTCGATCGGCGGATTTGCCTCGACTGGGCGGCTTTCGGGGGATAAAAACACATCTTAACGTCAGGTATGTATCAAACTTAAAAACACTGGTTGTACAATTAAATCAAAAAAAAGTGATGGCTTATAGGTCTGAGATCTTTGTTTGTACATAAATTATTAACAAAATAAATAAATAATTTGAGCAATAGGAAACAATAGTAGCGGATTAAGTAATATTTAAGTAGCGACCTTTACTAAAACTTTGTATTGTTTTAACGTGTACGTCATAAGCATGGAATTCTATAATACATACACAAAGCATTCTTTGTATCATAAGTTAGTATCAAGTAAACTAAGTATTAGAACATTTCTTTATTCCTAATCCATTACTCTTTTCTCGTTATCTTGGTTAAGTTAGATGTAGTAAAAGTAAAAATCAAAGCAAGGGAAAATAATGTTAAATAAGCGTATAGCTCTAATAGAAAGCAATTTGTAAGAACAAATTGGCTTCGATAGAAATAGGAGTTGAATAAAGCTGTATGTTTTCTCTTTGATAAATATAGAAAATATTTAGTTTACAATGTACCGTGAAACATTTTATGGAATGCGATTGAATTTTACATATTATGATTTTGTTTTTAATATACTTTTAAACAACCAACGTCTTTTAATCGATCAGAGTATTTATTTATGATCAACCACTTGTAATGGCGGGGCAAGGGTTGCTAAGAAACTCCGGTGGAGTTTCGGCTGCCACCTAATACGACTTGACCTCACAACATCTAACGCATGCACTCTGAGGACTAACGAGAAGATCTAGGAGCTGGAAGAAGAGATAGACAAGTTGCGTTGGGACATTATAGGGTTATCCAAGGTCCGAAGAGAGGGGGAGGACAAGGTAATCCTCGAATCCGGCAACTTGTTCTATCACCGGGAGGGTGACCATCGGTCCCAAGGAAGTATCGGATTTCGTCCACAAATCTCTCGTTAACAACCCCGACGGTTTGATAAAAAATGAGATTGACTTCAGATGACAATTGTTCAGTAATATCTCAGTGATTGCAAGGGTGAAAACTGGCAGCCATCACTGAACGGTGAGAGGCACACTGAATTTAAACGTAAAGTTAAAGAGGTCACGTCTTATGAACTCAACGCTCCGTCCTCCTCGTGCTCTAATTCAAAGCCCCGAAAAATTTTAGCTTGAGTTACCAAATCGTTTTCAGTGCCATGAATTACAATAAAGTGAACGATATAAATGACAAGCTTGTGGAAACTGTCCACACGATCGGAGCTAAGTTCTATAAGATCAGTCGCAGAAGAATGCAAAAACTCTTCGATCACACTCTTAATCTCATGGCTGTTAGACGGTAGATGAAGCTTCAGTCATATTTCAACATATTTGACAGCATACAGGCAACTGAACACACAGAACTCTAAATGTATGCGGCGGGTATGTATATAACTTTAATACAGCTCATATTGAAGAAGCAATTGACCGTAATCAGGGCTACAAAGTATAACTGTCAAAGCTGAATACCGAATGTGGTAACATCATTTCCGGGACACCTGAGATTTTGAGTGACATTGAGAGGATCTATGGACAGCTGTACACGTCATCATTAGAGCAACACGCAAGTGTGAGTAACGACGCAAGAGCAAGTCTTATCCGACACTATTCTGATAATATCTCGGACGTCAGTCTGAGCGAGGTTAGAAAGGTCCCCTAAGACCTAAAGACGGCAAATCCCCGGGCGAAGATAGAATTACAGCGGAGCTTCCGAAAGCGGGTGGAAAACCGATACTTGAAGTCATTCAAAAGCTCTTCAATTGCGTCCTCCATGGTGGCATTATTCCCGAGGCGTGGTGCAGAAGTGCGGTGGTCTTTTTCTTTAAGAAAGGTGAATGCTCTCTTGAAGAATTACAGACCGATTTCCCTTCAGAGCCGCGTCTACTTGCTGTTTTTGAGAGTCATTAAGAATCGTCTCGCACGCAGAATCGAAGACTTCCAGCCTCCCGAAAAAGCCGGTTTCCGAAAACGCTTTATCACCATAGACCACAAACATACCCTTCCGCAAATTGTATAGAAGTCCGAAAATTTTAATCTGCAACCTTATTTTGCTTATGTGGACTATGAGAAAGTTTTTTACTCCATCGAAACTTGGGCGGTGCTGCAGACCCTTTAGAGGAGTCAAGTCAACTGTCGGTATATCGAAGTGCTGAATTGTTTGTACAGTAGGGCTATAATGGCTATCCGAGTACAGAACCAGAGTACGAAACCTATACAACTGCAGAGTGGTGTAACACAGGGTGAAGTAATATCCCCGAAACTTTTCACCAACGCACTGGAAGACGTTTTCAAGCTACTGGACTGGAAATGACGGTATTAACGTCAATGGCTAGTACATTGATCTTGACGTCTCCGTGATTTTTATATTTTTCCAGCATTTTTAATGACCTATATTATATGGAAAGTTCACTTCGACTACACAAACACCACGCCCAATTTACACGGAGATTTTCGTCTACCTGTTACTAATATGCATAATGGCATACTTATCCTCGCTCCAAATGTCGACAAATTTTCTTTATCCTTGTTCGATGGATCTTCCTCTAATGGGTCTAAAAAATAAGACAGTTTGTGTAATGATACTTAGCTATGCGAATTAATGTGTCAAAAGACACTTGAAATTCGCCGCAATAGAGTTTATTAACGTCGCGTTTTTTATGGCTACTCGCAGTAAATTAAAATAAAAAATAAACTGTCAGCCGTAGCACTGCACACTGCACTTCAGAAGTGAAAACTTCTTAGCGTCACAAACTGTTTACAACATCATTTCTTGGTTGATAAGAAATATTTTTAGTATAATACTAAAAAAAAATTTTATTGCTCTGTTATACACGAAATATAATCATATATATATATATATATATATATATATATATATATATATATATATATATATATATATATATATATATATATATATATATATATATATATATATATAATTATGTACGTCACTTCAATCAATTGGATTTGCAACGTTACGGTAATGACTTACCAAGCATTTGCCGCATGCTCGTTTGCCCCCTCTCCTATAAAAAATCTCAATTCATTTACTTGCTATTTTGGATTCAACATTGTTAAATTATTTAAACATTGTAAAATTTTATATACTATATAAATGTAGCTTACTCAAAGAGCATTGCTTTAATAAAAAACTTACTGAAAAAATTAAACATTCTGTATACACGCGAGCAGTCGCACACAATCGGTTTTATAATATTACCCGTGCTAATAATATTCTACAGCAAACATTCAGCTACTTATTTAGTTTCCCGTTTAATAAACAACTCACCTCCTAATATTACACGAGAAAATAGTAAAAATCTTACTTCCTACTTAACACTTAGAAATTAACCTACCAAGGATCTGGTTATGTAATTACGTTAGTCATCGAAATTATAAAATTAGCCCTATTTTTAAATTATTTGCAACACAATATTATATCACGTACATTCTATTTCTCTTTATCAAATCATGGAAATATCGATGTGGATGATAGCATTATTAACAAACCTTTGTGGTTTATACACGCTACTTTACTTGTACTTATGTACATACTCATCGTCATCATCATCATCATTACAGCTCTTCACAAGTCCACTGCTGAACATAGGCCTCCCTCAAGTAA
This sequence comes from Parnassius smintheus behrii, assembly GCA_036936625.1. Classification (NCBI taxonomy): domain Eukaryota; kingdom Metazoa; phylum Arthropoda; class Insecta; order Lepidoptera; family Papilionidae; genus Parnassius; species Parnassius smintheus. Next base: position 21,827,208 of record JAUPFT010000006.1, on the reverse strand, counting down.
TGCCACAAAGCACGGTCCTGAGCCACCCGGATCCATCGACTTCCTGCATGTCTTACCAGGTCGTCACTCCATCTAGTGGGGGGTCGCCCTACACTACGCCTACCGGTACGAGGCGTATTGTATTGTACATACTCTACTTTGATAAATAAATTAAAAATAGTAAAAAAGTCTAATTTAATCATCTTTCGCTCGTTTAGTAGATCCTGAAGCTCATACTATGCCAATTATCATTTGCTTAATTGTTTAAGTAAAATACATACCTAATATGATAAATATTTTTTTGACTTCTATTGTTAGTTTCTTTAATAAATCTCTGCAATTCACGTGAATTTTTCTTCACACACTGGGCACTGCACACTCAGTGGCAATTAAGTTATTCCATAAACAATAGTATGCTCCTTTATACAATCAATATAATTACCCTCAATTGTACATACTTTCAACTCGCACATAAGAACCTAACAGTTAAAAATCTAGATCGTTATTATACCATAAAAGGCAAAAAAGTTGCATTAATTATAATATTTTTTGAAAAGTATACGTGATAAATTATATTATAATAGTTGCTATAATATTTTAGCAGTGAAGGAAACATCTTGAAGAAACCTGCAAAGTAACATATTCTATTGTACTTGTTTGCAGAAGAATAATATCATTCTTCAATTTATGGATAAATATGTAAACTAGTAACACATTTTCCGTTTGAAATCAAAATAAATCGGTACAATGGGTGAACAGGTGTCCGTACAACTGGCGCAAAATCAGCACGGACAGGCGAATGAATGAAAGCATTTAAATATAAATGTTAACTAGTAACAAGCTGAAACGAGAAATTGCATTCTGCCAATGTAGATTTACAGATGTTTTTACTATTATTGATACTTCGCTACAATATACGTGTAGTACACTAAGCATATAAAAATGTTTTAAACAATATGTACATTTGTTGTTTAACTTTTTAAACAATAGTTTAATTTACTTTTGATGCAATTATATATCTATAGTTACCTCCGCTCGTGTCGACTGAACTGAGAGTGAGATAATAAAAAGTGACCCGTACTTGCATAGTTTCGGGCACCATAATTCTGTCCTGCGCAGAGGTTTGCCGCCATGACTAAAATTCGTTCTGGACGACATTATTTATCATTTTTATAGTTTCACTAAAGATAAATAAAAAATTTTGTCACATTACTAAACCAGCATCGATTTAATTTACGGACAACCGGGCAAGCACAACGCTTACTGTTATCTGTCAAATGTGCGTCTGTTAAGTGTCAAGCGTCATAACTGACATTGGCGAATGCATCAAAACCGATCAAAACCGTCATAAAGAAAATATTAGGTGTCATAAACTCACCTTACCACCCTCGAATGCATTAAACGTTTTATTAGATTCTATAATGCGAGTTTGGTTTAGAGTTGTTTTAGATCTATGTTAGGTAAAAACTTATAGTTTGAGACTTGAATAGTATTATTAATATGTGGCAATGGCTAAGCAACGAATAGTATAGTGTATGTTTTTAGAATCTTAGGTACTTAGGCTTACAATTAGAAATTTAAAAATAAATAGATCTATGAGTTGAGTTTTACCCTCATTTTAAACTGTATCATCCAAATGTAGAACAACGTGGCCATCAAACTTCTATTTTGATTTGCAGATTTCCAATGAGGAACATTGCTCTAAGACTCATCTTGTATTATTACATCACTGAACATGAATTTCGATTTCGTGTAGTGTACATTAAGTTATTTAGTTCAATTGCACCTTAATGGATATATTTTATTTAAATTAATTACATATAAGGTAACAACTCCCTGGCGCCACGGCTCTATAATATTCATATCGTTTCCAAGATTATAATAATAATAATATTCCACAACTATCACACAAACGCCATCTAGTCCCAAGCTAAGCAAAGCTGTGTTATGGGTACTGGACAACTGATAAACATACTTATATATTTCTAAATACATAAATATTATAGATAAATTACACCCAGACACAGAACAAATGATCGTGCTCATCACACAAACATTTATCCTGGGTGGGAATCGAACCCACGACCTCCGGCATAGCAGTCCGGGTCACTAACCACTAGACCAACAGGCCAGTCCATTATATCCTAAGCAATAATCTCCCTCAATTAAAATCAAAGAAAACTCAAAGTTTTGTAGGTAATATTGATGGCTCCGTGGTGCAGTGGCATAGTAATATATATATATATATATATATATATATATATATATATATATATATATTAATGTTTTTCCACGTTCCTCACCCAAGACATAATGAATTATAAAATTAACTCTACACATTATTTAAAATTTGTTCATTTATCCCGACCGCAAAAATTTGTTAAACTCTGACCAAGCTCGGACTCCAATTTCCACATTTATGTGGCTTAGAACATTACGAGGGATGTTATTTTAATCAAATGAATACAAAATTAACACCTTAATTGCGACAATGTCCAGTATTTTACCTGTATGGCTACCTTACTAATACAAATGTGGGCTTTACAAAAATATGTGCATTTGTTAAAATTTTAAAATAACTTTTGTTTCAGAATAAATTATTCTATCTTTTTTCTTTTTTTTAAACTTTATCAAATCGTGATGTACTTACATTTTATCAAATCGTGATAAGCTTACAAATTCTGCTACTGCCATCCATCCGCCTGCTAAATGTGACGATTAAGGCAAATACTCTCTCTCTCTCTCTCTCTCTCTCTCTCTCTCTCTCTCTCTCTCAAAAATCTGTCTGCACAACGGGGAGGCCCATGTCCGGCTGTGAATTTCTCTATCTTTCTGATTTTTTCTTTCTTTCTGATTCTGATGGTAAGTTGGACTGAAGTTATAGTACGTACCGAAAACGCATAGCGCAACTTATTTTTTACAATTTTTACCGGCGGATGTGATTATTACCGACAGGTTGCGAGCGAGAGCTGTATAGAGGTGATGCCATTATTAATCCCATTCATTGACCGCATGAGTAGTACTGTCTCTCATTTGTATCGATTCGGCAGAAAAACCCATACCATACCCATTGTAGTGTATGTGCCTCCACCCTACTAGCATATGTTAATAAATGTACTTACGCTTAGGTTTAAGTGACAGTATAATTAAAGTCTTGAGTAGAGAAACACGTCTCCCTTTCATTTACCAACCGTACAACATTACATGGCGACCCTGCCAGGCGCTGCGCGTGCATTGTCGCAGCGCACCGCCGCGGCCTGCAATTTTTTAATAAAATGGGAAAATAATTTAAAGAAATAATATAAAGAAAAAAAATCAGTTATTTAATTAACATACTACCGGATGTGACAAGGAAACCAAAAACTGATACGAGAAGTGGCAACAATAATAATTTAAAGAAGTTTACTCAAAATTAAAATTGAAATATGTGTAGTACTATAAAGACAATCAAACTATAAAGATATTAATTTATTAATTGATAAACGAAGAATGAGGAAAATAAAATGTGGATTTCAAGATACGGCATATTAATTTAAAGAGGCAAGAATCAGTTGTACTCCAGCGAGCTTAGCCCAGAATATTATAAAAACTGCGCCAAAAGAACAAAGAAGAAATCGGGAGGTAATTTTCGCACCTGAGTGACTTTTATTCAGTTATAATTTTATATTATTTTATTACTGTGTTCTGCCTAAAAATTTACGTGATAATAATATAATAGATTACATTTTTACGTACTTGATTTGAAATTTCACTGTGATATATTTCATAGATTTTTTTCCGTATCCAAATTTTGAAAATATCGTTTTAAGTTTTAGTTTATTTCTGTAAAGGCATTAAATCATTAATTTATATAATAACTTACGAAAAATATTAAATTTTGTTCTTTGAATATTTAAGTAAATTAATGTGGCGTTGTGTTAAGCTCATAGATGTTATACTGATTTTAATTATTTTGTGTAATCGATACAATAAATATCATATTTCTAGAAATCTTTTTTGATCTACGTAAAAGTAATATAATTATTAACAATGTAACTATTTCTTGACTTTTGTGTAAATTAAAGAAATGTTTAAGAATCACCTTTAAGGTACATTTTACTTGAATTCATATTATACCATATTATTGTACAAGTTTTCTAAAAATTAGGTGTGAATCACAATGTGTGGTCAAAGTTCGATATAAATGCAAACATTTCCATATACGTACTTTGAAATTTAATACAAAGCTATTTCAAATTACTTGCGCTGCTAGGATTACAATTTGTATTTTGATTTGTCCGTTGTTATGGTAGTGATGACGAATTAAGTTCTCAATTTCTTGGTCTTCATTTTAATATGCAACATAGTAATTTAATTTCGGTTTAATATTGTTAGAATATTTAAATCTTTTCAACTATTCTAATGTATTATTTCCTCGAAAGAGAGTAATTACTTGTGAGGATTATGAAATAATTTCTTGTTATATATGACTTTGAAACTCCTTTTATGTATAGGTACACTTTATTTATTTAAATTTTGTTGTGCTGATATTGTAAGCCTCATTCCGTGACTATAAATGATATACCTAAATACTATATAAGACTATATTACATAAATTTGTAAAATATATAAGTAAAATTATGAATACGTAACAGAATACATAATTAGAAATGAAAAATATTGATAATGTTGTAGGTTTGAGTGACATAGGTAAATAAAATTATCGGTGATTAGCACATCCAAATACAAACAGCCTGATCAGCTGAGAGTTTGGAAAAACTAATGACCGATAAATTTTTTAAGGTTGTTGATACTAGAATAACCGGAATCAGTTTTAAAGTATTTTTAAGGACGAAATGAGAATTTATCATGAATTGTATAGAAATATTGTCCATAATCTTGATCATGAATGTGCGCGAGCCGTGTACGTGAAATTTTATGGGACAAATAAATAATGATCAATAAAATAGTATACAATATGTAAAAATAAATGGAAATCAAACAAAAGTTGACCTTAATAAATAAGTAATGAAGAGATACGGGAACGTCCATCACTGGTATAACATAGAGTCCTCGAGCAGGGTATGTTTCCATGATTGGATGATAAAATCGGGCGTAACGGGTACTAGGGAACAATACCTTCAGTACAAGTGATGTACACGAGTTGACTCATATTAGTACTGTTAGGGACCAGAGAAGTCTTAAATTTGTTACCCTTAATAATGGTACATTGAGGTCACATCCTTCGTTGGATCATGGTGCGAACTTAGTTTTCCTCAGTGACAATTGTTGGAGTCCTTTGAAAATGACTTAAACGTAGACCTCAAGGTTGTGCGCACAGCCCAAGGTACGTTTTACCTTGATATAAAAAGAAATGTATGTACCAATAAAATGAAATGAATGTTACGAAAATGTAATATAATACCCGAATAAATGGGGGCCCATATTTATAAAGTACCCGCGTGATAAATATCACGAAATAAAATATAAATGAAATGGAATAATACTCCGATTCCCGGCATCTAATAATACATAAATAAATACATAAGTGAATAGAGAGAAAGAGAGCTAGCTAAAGGTCAAAAATGTTAAGAAGAAAAAAGAAAGTACGTACAAGAATTATGGAAAAAAGGCTTAATAATTGATGACAATACAGGATAATAAGGGGATCCCCGAGCAAATTAAAAAGTGTGACAAATGTATGATAATCTAATAGTGAGATAGGTATAATATTATAGTTATAGTTATTTTGCATTTCTGTATTAGGACTATTAATGCTTACCAAAAACCCACTAACAAGTTACTCATGTAATAACTATGGGGATTGATGCACAAAAATAAAACTATTAATCAAATTATACAATAAACACATTTTCATGTTATTGTCTTACCACATTCTATAAGAACTTACGAGATTTTTTTTTTTCATATTTAGGCACATTGATTCATAGTTACAATAACTCTACCCTTTTCTTTTTATGTTGTGTTTCTTTTTGGTTTATGTAAAATTTGTAAATTTTAAATGCTTACTATAATCAAATCCAAAGTGTGTTATAAGCTTGATAATGTAGTAGTTTTTTTTCTTTCTTTCACAGCGAAACCTAAAATTATGTTAGAATATATTTATTTAAAAAAAAAATAGTTCTCTTCTCAAATGTTAATCAATATTTTGTTATAACTTTTAAATTAACTTTATTAAACTTAATTTTATCTTTTAAACTCTGTGTTCAATTAAGATAAACGTTATTCTATGAAGTCTTGAAATCTTAAAATAAATAGTAGTTAATGAGTTTTGATTATTATGAATAACTTAATAAATACACTTTGTATGTAAATGTATTATAACAATGCAACTATCTTAACGACATAAATTAAAAAGAGTTTAAAACTATAATTTTCAGATACATTTCACCTGAATTTTTAAAAGAACATCTTATAAGTTATATTTAATTAGGTTCGTATGTGTCATAAGATGTAATTGCAAACCTTTCCTTATACGTGCTTTGGACTTTATAACAAAGGTGTCACAAACCGCTGACGCGGCTGGGATTGCAGAATGTATTTTGATCTGTGTTGTTATTTTAATGATATGATACCTTTGCATTAGATTATGTTCTTTGTTTTGTTCATATTAAAATGAAATGTAATATGTGCGGTGTTATATTCATAGAACCTTTAAACCATATGCTTTTAACTTTTATATGTCATTAGTTTCTGAAATAATGGTAGAGTGTTTATGTCTAACCCGTTTGTGTGGACCATTGAAGTAATGATTAATCAAATATTACGTGGTTATAAAAAAAAAGTAAATAGAGAAATTTCCTTTTTTTTTTAAGTATCGGGGGAGGTGTAGTGTATGTGCCTCCAGCCTACTAGCATATGTTAATAAATGTACTTACTCTTAGGTTTAAGTGACAGTATAATTAAAGTCTTGAGTAGAGAAACACGTCTCCCTTTCATTTACCAACCGTACAACATTACACCATAACTGAATTTAATTCCCTGTTACAGTATCGTTTGCTCTCACGATAAGTTCCAGGACCAAACTTTCTCGCTGATCAACCTCAGAAAGTAGTGCTTTATTCACGGGCAATTATATGTTAGTCGGCATATTTTTATTCTGCCGAGTTGAGAAAAGTTAAAATATCAATGTAAGTACCTATAACCATCGTTTTTTTTACGCAATAACACAATACCAGGTTAGACCGACTTTTGCCAATACGAGTACATAGCTATGATTACAATCATTAGCAATCATTATTACTAATATATTACAAAATTTGACTTCCTGATGTTTTGTTTTGTATAAACGATAGTTAAATAAAATTTATACTTCCAAGTGATCAATAGCGTGACAACTGGAGGAAGATTGTGGAGGAGGCCAAGATCCACAAAGGGTTGTAGCGCCAACGGAAGTAAGTAAGTACTTCCAAGTGATCTTCACCGAAGTATAATCTAGTTTTTGCAGACAATTTCTTCGGGCCTCTCCTTGTAAATTTTAAGCAAGTATTTCTCGTATTTAAATCAGTTAGACTTGAATTCATAACTTCCCTGACTTTCTTATGCTCATGTTTTTGCATTAAGGTACAAGAAAGATGATAATTCATTATTAAACATCCAAAAATATCTAATATTTATAACGTGCTAGAGCCATGCTTCAGCTATATTACAAGTATACTTGTAGCACGATCGGGGAAGGACCACGTTCTCACAGGATACCATCGTAAAATAGCAGCTCAACGCTACTGTGTTATGTTAGTGTGGAGAAACAGAGACCCCTTTTACTGGAAATGGGGCATCTTGGTTCTCACACGTGACAACACATCTACATTTTGATTCGTCGTAGATGTCTATGGGTCCCACAGCAACTACATCAGGTGGACTGTGTGCTCGTTTGTCACCCTTATCTTATATTGGAATCGGAATTTGAATACGCGAACTTAGGGTGACTTAGTAAGCCTGAAATAATTTGCAACCAACAACATGATTTTAGAAATAGTAAATATCTTTCAGCAGTGAAAATTTACGAACTGTAAAAGAAGAAATATGTGTGCGTGATGAGTGCGCTAGAAGTTGGGCATGGTTTCTTCATCGCTTAAAATGTGCGCTGCACTGCGTCCTTTTTTCTTCGTTGGTCTGCATCTTTAAAGAAAATTACCAATTTCTCTCGCATCACGGAAAATAAACTAGAAAAACACATCGCGCTTTACTCAGTAGCAGATCTTCGTACACGTCATGCACTAAAATTACGTCAGTTTAATATTTATAAAGCACCGTTAAAATCATTTTTTTGTATAAACGGTAACACTGCTTTAATACTGTAGCATTCATATAAAAATACATATTTCATGTCCTATATCGTGCATTTGCTACAATTTTTTTAATGATTTCTTATAGTTTTGCGGTGATGTTTTGATTAGATATTAATATGCAGTTAACTGTTAAACAGTATTCATTTTTGTTTTTAATTACATTAACGATAATTGTGGAAATACTTTTTTATAGAATAAGAGTGATAAAGGAGCAGATAGTCCACCTGATGGTAAGTGGTTGCTGTGGCCCGTAGACATCTACATCTATGCTCGATAACTAATCAAAATTCAAATTCGTTGTCACCCGTGAGGACTTGGATGAAATGCCTTGTTTCCAGTAAATATATCTCCGGTTCTCTACACTCATCAAACGAAACATAGCAATTTGACGCTGGTAATTCTTTTAGGGTGTAGTTAGAGTATAGTAGAGAGTCCTTCCCCAGTCGAGGCAGGCATTCGTGCTACAACTATATCAGTAATACAGCTGCAGAATAGCCCTACCCCGTTAAGAAATCAATGTACATTCAGTATGAAATATTATGTTTAAAATGTTCTTTATTATTTCCCAACTGTGAAAATGAGGTCTTGAATTATATTTAATGGTAATTTTGTATTTACTCGAGTCTACGTGTTTATATTTTAAAACATGTTTTCCTTTTCTCTAGAAAATATTTATTGCAATGTGCTTAACTTTTAGCTAGGTTAGCTAGTTCGCTTAGGTTGCAGTTACATCTCTAAAATAAACGGTACGTAATAAAATGGGAAATTTATTAAAGTCATATCAAAACTTTCTAGTAAAATGTTTAAATTTTTTAAACATATATTAAGTAATAATTCTCCGAAATTCTATCTTACCATACCTGAAGTAAGTATAACAAGTTTCTCGTAAATAAGTTTGTCGATGTCGATTTCGACTCTCAATTTTTCAACGTGACATCATTTAATAGTAGTTCTCTATTATTAACTTTTTTCAGCCTTTCTTCAACAATAAATTGACAAGCGGGCTTACAGTCCACCTGATGGTAAGCGGTTATAACAGTCATAGAACACTTCCAACCAACATAAAACGAATACGGTTACAAATTTTATGTCACTTTTTAAAAAAATTCTACGACAAATTACCATAATTTGATGTTGTGGCATACAACAATTATCCTAATAAATTGTTTATTTCTTTTATTCTTACATTTATAGAATGATATTGAGACCTTCTAGCTTCAATCAACAATACATACCAACTAGATGTCGGGTCGGCGCAAGAAATCCATCTAAATAAATAACAGCGCACATGAGACGTGAGCTCTTGTTTCGTTTAGTTCACTTGAAACACAGCCAATGTAATCACGTTTCACAATGCTGCAATGTATATTTACAAGTTGCAAGAATAATGCCCGGAAAAGTAATTTAACGGCCGGAGTGTCTTACTTTCGGTAATTACATGTATAATATGTTATATTTTAAGCTCTAAACTAACAAATAATAATTAATATTTAAACAAAATTACCGATTAACACCACCCCTACAAATGTTTTACCAATGTTGACCAATACACGCGCAAACATTTGTGAAACAGAACATGAACGCATGAAGTAGATTTGTATTGTAATAATTTTTAATAATTCGTTACCAAAACTTTAAATAATGGTAATTGCTACTTTTGTCTTTGTTTGTGTCATTCCAATATATACTTAGATTTCTTTAGCTTTCCTAGCTTTCTTCCCCGGTCGAGCCGACCCATTAGAGCTACAACTATACTACTAATATAATTTCAGCACCACCACGTTTTAAAAGTATATTTTCCAGACAATCAATAAATGGACAGGATTACATGAAGATGACAGGTGTAGGGCAAATTGGTGTGATAAAAAAGAATACACATATTTATATATGCACTATACATAGATACATACATACTACGAACATAATATATACATACAAAAACTAAAATAGATCTATATATATATATATATATATATATATATATATATATATATATATAGTTAGTTAATTAAATTCAATCAATATACTACATACTATATTATATTTAATGGCTAGTGTGGAAAGTATGTATACAAACAATCATAAATGCCCAAAACTTAAAAATAATTTTAATTAAACTTATGATCATGATATAAATTATTTTAGTGTTCAACGCGACTCAATACTTCCTGGACCAAATTCGAAGAAGAATACAGAAACATAACAAAATGACGTAGCTCGCAAGGCAATAACGAGAAAAAGAATTTTATTTGTTAGATGGTTAAAGTTGATTTCACACCAAAGTTTATTTAATTTATGTCTTTTCATTTCCAAGTGATAGGAGTATTGTATAGCTTTGTTCTTTTTTTGTGACTAATGATCGTAAGATTTGTGACTTTATTACTAGATGCGATTGTTGTAATTAGGTTGAGCTTAAAATTATTTTAATTTTTTGTCTCATTTCTTTAGTAAACAAATGTAGCTGTTTAAGTTTATATTCACGTGGACAGTATTTAACTATGATTTTGTATGTGATCCGTTATCTAGTTGGTATTATTGATCGAAGCTTCAATCAACAATTCATACCAACTGTTGATCGAAGCCTTCTAGTAAGTAAGTACTTGTTACAGAAGGTCTCGCTCTTCCATAACAATTGTTTTAGTAAATAAACATAAAAATAAGATAAAAATAATTTAATCAAGATTCTATGGTTCCATCCCATTACAATGCAAATTTGTGTTCATGTGTGTGGGTGTGACAACTAAGATAACTATTTACAACTAACTAAGAAAATATACTTAAATTCATACATTGTACATCATAAATGAGAGTCTCAATCCAAGTTTTCATGCATCTTTTACATTCATAGTAAATAACGGGGAAAATCCTTAGTTATTTATTTATTTTATTATATAGACGAACGGATTGTTTTCTAAAATGACAGCTAGCAATAGAAAGCTTGTAGGCTAAAATAAAAGTATAAACTATGACTCTAAACCTGTTTAAATGTTAAATGAAATGTAATTATATTGCTGTTAATACAGTATGAACTAAAACGGCATTTAATGCCGTTTTTAATATTTAGTGCGTTCTGTAATGTTTTGTTATTACAGGATGCACTAAAACGGCATTTAGTGCACATTGAAACACTGAAGAAGTAGTAGTAGTAGTAGTAGTATATACTTTAATGTACACCACACATATACAACGAATAAATACATTACAGAGAAAACTTAATATATACGTATGTACAATAAGGCGGTCTTATCGCTAAGGAGCGATCTCTTCCAGACAACCTTTGGGCTAAGGAGAAACTGGAATTAAGAACAGTAGGAGGTGGTGCGTTTTATGTTACACTTACATTCTAATATCTAAATAAACTAAACTATATTTTGTTAAAATATCACAACAATATAAAAAATAATAATAAAATAAACATACATAATATTAATAAATAGGTATATATATACAAATATATACACATACATATATACATAGATAATAAATAAATAAATACAAAACAAAGAGGAAAAGAAAAACACAGAATAACTATCTGTTGCTAGAATTGGTTATAAATAACCACAAAGTGTTGTAATGGTTCTTGACGTCACTTTTGAAACTTTCCAAAGTTTGCGCACGTCGAATTTGGAGTGGGAGTTCATTCCATAACCTTCTGGCTTGGCTCGTAAAAGAATATTTCATAAATTTTGTTCGAAATGAACATGGTTCTAGAATTAGTTCGCCGGCTGACCGAAGAACTCTATCAGGTCGATCATGACCAAGAAACTTAAAGTTTTCCTTCAAGTAGCTTGGAGTCAAAGGATTGAACAACACACAGTACAAAAGAGATACAGTTTGCAGATTCCGGCGAAAGCGAATGGGTAACCACTTGAGCTTTAAACGATATTCGGATACATGATCATATTTGCGCAAACCAAATATGAACCTAATTGCAATATTTTGAATTCGCTCAAGTTTGTTCAGTTGGTCTTCAGTTAAATCGAGATAACTTGCGTCCGCATAATCGAGAATAGAGAGAAGTAAGGATTGTGCTAACATAATCTTAGTGGGAATGGGGAGAAAAGAACGTAAACGACGAAGTAAACCCATAGTAGCAAACAGCTTTTTACTCACTTGTTTTAACTGCTGCGACCACGACAAGGTAGAATCTAGATATATCCCCAGATTTTTTACAGATTTACTGTAGGGTATGACAACATCATTTAATGTCACCGAGGGTAGGTTGTTCCTATCAATTCTGGAGACCATCCCTCCACCACCAATAACTATAGCCTGCGACTTGAACGGATTAATTTTTAGACCATAACGCTGACTCCAATGGTTTATCGCCGCTAAGTCATTGTTGATGGTGGCAACAGCAGAAGGCAGATTTAACAGAGTTGACTGAGTGTAGATTTGGAGATCGTCAGCATACATGTGATAGAGAGAAGTAATATTTTGAGAGATAGAATTAATGAATATAGCAAAAAGTAAAGGAGACAGCACACCACCTTGAGGCACACCAGCCCGTAACTCGCACCAAGATGAGAACTCATCCTCGATGCGAATACGCTGCCGTCGGCCGTAAAGATAACTATGAAACCAGCCAATCACCGGAGGAGATACGTTAATAGAACGTAACACACTCAATAAGATGGCAAAATCAACAGTGTTAAACGCATTGCTAAAATCAAGCAATACCAACACAGTGAGTTGTTTGTTATCCATACCTCGTCGAATGTCATCGGTAACTTTAACCAACGCTGTTTTCGTACTATGACCCGATCGGAAACCAGATTGGAGAGGGTCCAGGATACAATTTCTATTTAGGTAGAGATTTAACTGAAAGAAAACTAGTTTCTCCAGGAGTTTGGATAAAAACGGGAGAATTGAGATAGGACGAAAGTCGGAAAAATGCAAAGCGTGGGCTTTTTTTGGGAGAGGCGTTACAAGTGCACTTTTCCAAACATCAGGAAATTTTGAAGAGGAGATGGATTTATTCAAGATATGGGTGAGGATATGAGTAACAAGTTCTAGGATAGGTAAGATCATGTTACGACTAACATTGTCATCATCCACGGCATTGCACGAGATGGACAAAATGTTCTTTTTAACATCACTATCAGTGAAAGGAGAGAAATTAAAAAAATCAGGAGTTGGTATTGAAGAAAGAATACTCAGAGTCCGGTCTTTATCTGAGCTGTCTTATGTGCTAGAACAGGTGAAATATTTGTTAAGGAATTCAACATCAACATTACGATGAGGAGAATTATTGGATGTTTTACCAACTCCAAGAGACTGAAGAAACTTCCAAACTTCGCCGTTTTCGACGGATTTATGAATATGGCGTCTTTGTGCATCCCTACACAATGTATTGCAGCGATTCCGTATTTTATTATAATATTGTAAGTTTTTCTCAGATTTACCAGCTTTTAACTTACTTTTAGCAAATCCTTTTTTTATAATAAGTTTTTTTAGACTATCAGTTAACCAAGGTGCAGGTAAATGTTTCATTTTTATTGGTTTTACTGGGGCATGGATGTCATAAAGTTGGATAAGAAAGGAGTTAAATAACTCGACTTTCAAGTCGACTGTTGAAGCATTTTCAACAGCTGACCAGTCCATGCGACTAGCATCTTCCAGAAGACGTTCTTTGTCCATTCCACCAAAATTACGTTGCAGAAGGATTCTCGATTTTGCTTTAGGAGGACGGACTTTGTATGTAAGAAACAAGAGATCATAATGAGAGAAGAGATCAGCGTCATACTGGCCATGCTTCAGGACGAAATCTGGAGAGGATACAATAATTAAGTCAAGTAGTGATGGAGTACAGTCAGGCATTTTATGCGTAGCAGATGGTGGTAATATATGTAGATTCCATGCCTCGGTTAATGATTTTAGCTTTTCACACAGAAGTGTACTGTCAATTAATGTTGATATTTCGTAAGAGCATGGTTCTTCCTCGATGCGGAAGCCACAACACATCCGCACCTTGGCTTTTTTACGTTAATAACCTCAGGAGATTAAGTTTAAATACCTTACAGTCTGTAGTTGTGTAGTGGCTTAGTGGCACACAGTAGCCACACTCCTGTTAATGTTCGAAAGTAACCCTTACACTCCTGAACAAAAAAGTGTTATACATTCTAGATCCGTATCTCTATAAAATCAATAATGCTTTAATTAAATTATCGTCCTTAACCATTTCTTGCATCATTTCGATTTCACAAAGAGTATCCAGGATATTTGGAAATTATGTAACGAAAATCGCTCCTGTCATTGCTTTAATTAAGCGTCAGAGTTAGTGTAGTGTGAGTTTGAGCAAGAGCGATAGCCGTTATTAAGATTTAAAATACTGAAAGACCGTTTACTCAACGTTTTATTTTTATTTAAATTTCTATATTAACGTCTCTCCTCGTTTGTGAAGTGTCGTTACAATCGGTTAAGCCAAACAGACAGACAGACAATTTTTTTAGAAATGCTTATACGTGTCATAATAGCATACAATTAACCCCCTGAGCTCGAAAATAATGCAGTTACCTATTTCTATATTAAAGACAACACTTCAATTTTATTGTATGTATAGAATGAAAGCTGGATTAAATCGTAGATAATTTTTTTAAAGAATATTAACAATGCTATAAACATTACTAATATTCCCCTTAACCACTCGTGGTAAGCTTAAATTGCTTGTGTTACGAGTGGTTAACGCCAGTAGTCGAATGGTGGATTCGAACCCACGACCTTTTTGAGTTCGCGGTCCGCGACCTGCCATTAGGCTACCGTCGCTTATATTTATATTACATCCCACAAAATTATTTATTTTTGAGTATTAATTTAATAAGATAATGTATCCAACGTTACAAAATATGCATGAACATACATAAAAGGGATTTAAAACCTGCGCCAGACGTGAATAACTTTTGTTAGGAGAATTCCATAAATCAAGTGCTGGCTTCATGAATTAATAAGATGATAGCATGACCGATCGTTTTATGGAAATTTTTCAATTATGTTAGAGCTACAAATAACGGGAAAATATGACAAAAGGTGGCCCCCATATTGGCTGAATATTGAATGCATAGAGAAATGTATATGGATTTTTATTACTACAAAAGACAGCAAAATAATTGAATATTATGGTACGCAGGGTCAGCTAAAGCTAGAAGAATTTCGATAGTAAATCCTCAAGAAATTTATAATTTTTCAGATACAAGCTTTACTACAACAGCCAATTTTCTGTAACGAACGTTTACAAATTAAACTGTATTTTAAAACGTCCGTGCTACACACATTATGAACTTATGTCTTAGTACATGAATAAAAAGAATTTTACTTTATTAAGGTCGGTTTTCTTCAAAATACTCTATATTTAATTTATTTCAATCATTTTATTTATATCGTGATTCTATTCGATTAAGTTTTAATGACATTTACCTACCCCTTTTAAATAATATTCCTTGATACATTGCTTGGTATAATAAACAATAATAAGTAATTGATTATTTTTCTAAAATATGTTTCTATATTGATAGAAAAAGAAAATTTTCTGTACCTGAAAAAACGGCAATGTTTACATTTTACTTAGCATGTAGCATCTGTGTGTAAAACTTTAGGTTCTGTTTTATCATCTCTATGAAATGATAATTATGAAATCTGCATGTCTCGAATAAAATTACACGAAAACGAATATATTTTATACGAATAAAATTATATTTTGATAGTTTGCCAACACGCACTATGGTAGCGCAACAAATTTTTCCATCACTCTCTATGAGAGAAGACCTGCGAACTTTATTTACTTTATTTCTCTAAGCATCGCCGGTGCTCATGAGGAGCAGTACCCACTTAACATAACGTTTGCCACCTCTTCTGTGAGAAAACGTGCCTCCAGCTTAACCGGCACTTTATTTACTTAGAGGTCAGCCACGCAAAGTCTATTTCATCCGATGGTGTCTCTTTTAAAAGGCGAAACACGTGATAATAGATAATAGAATTATCGACAGCGGTGTCTTTCCTAGTGTAATGATGTAGGGGATGAGAGGTGATCTTCAAATTAACTAAGACACGCCATTTGGTTTTTTTTCTACGCGGATTAGCTTAGCTTATTAATTTTTAACATCTCTGATGTAATGAATTTCGGTAAGTAACACTTGCTCCTGTTAATAAACTT
Organism: Parnassius smintheus behrii; assembly: GCA_036936625.1. Lineage (NCBI taxonomy): Eukaryota > Metazoa > Arthropoda > Insecta > Lepidoptera > Papilionidae > Parnassius > Parnassius smintheus. The sequence goes on along the minus strand of JAUPFT010000006.1, from coordinate 21,810,789 downwards.
TTATTTATTACGTTACGTAATACTTTTCGAATCGTCATGCAGATAAGTGAAATGATTCTTGTCGATGAACGTATGGATACATTTTGTTTTATTTTCATTTTATCATAAACCATACTATTTATAATTATTATTCTTCATGAAAATCGTAAAATACTAAAACTCATTTCGAACAGCTTCTTTTGGGATAAAGCGCGAAAATTTATGATAAATTCTCAATGCTCTTGACATTTCATTTTTACGAGAGCGGCAAATTTTGTGAGTATTTTCAGCGTCAAATGCAAACTAAAATACTTGTACAAATTTAAATAACTGTAAATGTGACAATAAAAATGTATAAGTTAAAGATTTAGTTTAGCTTCGGATAAAGAAATCGGATATCAGTTTTTCAATCGCTATTCTTTTTACCTCCGTAGCAACTTATTTTTTTTCATTTTGCGTAAAAGTCCATGTTTTACATTCTTACAACAAAATTGGTCAAATCACGGGTTTATACACGTAAACTTTGTTTACTACTGATTAACTTAGGCAAAAATGAAGGCATGTTTTTGTAGGGCCAGCTGCCCTATAAAAACATTTTCAGTTCAGAACAATGTTCTTGATACTAATACATTCAATTTCCTCGTCTATCTCCTAGGTTGGCCGCCATCCTCTATAAGGTGCTTATGCTATGAGATTGGATGTGGTTCTGTCTGCTTTACACAAATATTGACAATTGCTGGTAATCTACCAAAGAACCGTAAGGTAACAGCAAGGTCCGAGTATCTCTAAATCATGAGGTCGTCATGAATGATTATGATACTTATGTCACAGCCATAAATAATGGACAATTACGACGCTGATTTATAATCTGTATTCAGGTGGCTTAGACTCGTGTGTGGTCGTTTTGGCGTTGGCTCGTGAGCGTCGCAAGATAAATCTGCCTTTGAATCTTTTATTTTTTATTGTATGACATAAGAAAGGCTAATTTCTGAATTACAAGATAATGCGTTAATGTTGCAGTATAATGAATGATTGTAAAAGATAAGGTATGAATGTGTTGTACTTAATTTGAATTCACGTGTTACGTAATAATCGATTTCGTAACACGAACTATGAAGGTTAATAACAATTATGATTAAAAAGCATTTTGCTATCGTAATATGATAAGGCGTTTCACTGCATTAAAAAGAGAAAGTTTAATGCCAGAAAGACAGAGTGTGTGTATCAGGAAAGACAAGAATAGCTGTAGTTGTTAGATGGAGAGGACGAGAACCTTTTATATACTCCCAAGAGTTCCGCAGGATTCGATAAGGCGACTTGTTAGCTAAGGACGAAGCGCCTTGTAAAAATATAATAGCAAATTATCAATAAAAAATTGCTATTTTTCGTAATTTTTCTAAAATAATGTTGAAATTACTTGTAAATGCTTTAGTTATATGCCGTATTAACATAGAATTAAGGAAATGCTATTAGGTTCTTGTTTTAGCCATAAAATATTGAAATAATGTAAAATTTAAATATCATATTAAAGGAACATTTTTACTTAAAACTTTGTTTAAGAATTCGTTTAAAATTTTATTTCTTGCATTACACTGTTTATTGTTTAAGGTAGAGATTAGTGATAAGTACTACATTAGGAAAACTGTATTTAGCGTTTTAAAGCATAATGAAGTTTATATTTGGTGTATAACCACATAGAATGAGTTGTAAATTGTAAAATTATGTTTTGTATTTCGTTAATATATTGTATAATGTGTATGTTTTATTGGTTTTATGATGTAATCTTGTTTATTTTTTTTTTTTAGAAAACATAATTGTTGCATATATTTTTAAGTAAAATAAAGATATTTCACGAATAAGGGAAATGTAATAACGAAAATCGCGCGTTAATTGGGGGGAGGGGGGTTTCACATGCCTCATTTCACGGTTTAGCTACGAAAGTGCTTCAGTAAGGCGATTTATTCGCAATTTGATGCCGTTCCTGAACGGCTCCCAGGACCGGCCCATTGTATTGGGCCGTGAAGAATGGCCGGATAAAGGGGTATACCCCGAGGCCCGTAAAACTGCCAGGCAGAAAACCCACGCAGAAGACATCGTACAACTACTCGCAATTAGTTGGAAATCAGCCACAGTTTACATTATAAGCAAGAAAGAAAAACGGAAATAGTGAAAAGTAACAAGTGTAAGTTATCACATTTCTCAGAACAGTTTAAGGTAATTGCTGTTTCGTTTCCCAGTGTCAGCCCTATAGGTTAGGAAAAGTAAATTTAATATACAGTCCACACATTCTGGTGTCTAGACCGGAACCGAACGTTGAACCCGTAATATAGGCATCAACCATATTTCTATTGTGACAGGCGGTGTGTGTTTCTGACTTAATTTTATCGGGGGATACACCCACTGCGCTGTTATTCGAATCCAACGCATAGGCAAGGCGTTAGTACTTGTTAGGTCGACGAGTTAGAATCTGGAAGACTCGCCGTTTAAGTGGATAAAAGCATTCCCTTCCCGTTCAATCGGTTCCTTCAAACAGGATTGCTCCAACGATCATCAGAACACCTCCGTTTCTATTCAGTCGCATTCCTTGGGCAAGAACTATGTTCAGCAGTAACAGTGAAGGGATTTAGTGATGATGATAAATGATACACTGATCAGTTAATTAAGCGAACTTGTCATCGATAAAATGTTACGTCTCTGTTACCTTTTATAATATTGTTCATGGAGTTTAAACAAATTTAACTTATAAATGAGGATATTTACAGTAGAAGGTACAGTTCCTATAAAAAAAGAATCAGAGTAACCAACATAGCCCAACAGATTAGTAAGCTGAAGTGGCAATGGGTCGACCATTCCGTACGTACGGACGGTTCTACGATTTCAACTTTGATTCATTGTTGACACAACCGATGAGGAAGAAATGTTATCGAGTAACAGCCTCGTACTGGTAGACGAAGTGTTGGGCGGCCCCTCACCGGATGAAGTGAAGACCTAGTAAGACCTAGGAAGTTGATGGATGCACATCACTTCGAACCGTGAGTTGTGCCATTCTTTGGGTGATACCTATTTTCAGCAGTGGATTGTAATGTTGATGATGATGATGAAATAAATGTCAATCCAGTATTTTTAACAAAACTACCAGATTTTAAAATATAAATTGCTTACAGAAGGGTGGCTTTAACTTGCACATTGCTAAATAAGCCAATTAATGTCAACGTAAAGATGAATAATTTCGCAGCTAATAATAATTCGACGTTTCCGCTGTTATTAACAAATTACCCTCGGTTTTCAGCATTGCTGACTTTTGAATTAATTGATACAATTTGGTAACTCGGCCGGTAGAAATTCGTGTCGTTAGATAAATATGTTTCAATTTATTTCGTCGGTCTCCTGTCATAAGCTAATTATGAAATTCGAGTAACGTATGTAGCAGTGGAGTTTTTATTCATTAAAAATAAAGTGACCGTACTTGAATTCTATGGGGATTTATTGGGAATTCTATGTTTAACAGTGGACTTATGAAGGAATTTGTGGGTCATGATGATGAGAAAATTTTAGTTTAGAGAGAAATTTAAAGACAATTTTTTTGATATATAATGAAAAAAGCGGTTTAGTTGCGACCCGAAAGGTCCACACCACTGACTGACTTCCCAGTGAAAGGAATAAAAAAATATCATATGTTTTAATATTTTACACAATTTTTCATTCGGCACAAAAAACTACTTTACCGATTTTGTTCAAAATTTAATGAGGTCTAAGTTACATAACTATGCGTTAAATGAAAATGGTCCCATGTCAATATTACTCTTTGTTCTTGAGATACACAAGGCGAAAATTGTACATTACAAACGTACTTGTGCATCGGACATCCTCTTAATAATCATACTATTCGACTCTACATTTGAGTATCGGTAAGCCATCGTAAAAAGGTAACGTTCACAATAATCTCACAACGAAAAGACAAGCGTCGCGGGCGCATCAAAGGCGACTGACGACACAGGTTACTATTTACTAATTAAGTCAAGTTTAAATGAGTATCGTCGCCTCCTACACCCCTCCACCCCTCCCTCACCACGCGCTTTTTATTGCTAACTAGAACTATTATCGTTTAGAAGCTCCAATTAAAATATTTTTATTTTTGTATGAAAATAAAAATTGAAGAAATATATTTTTTTTCTTACAGATGTTGTTGTTATGATGTAAATAGTATATTCCCCAAAGGTCTTCAGTAAATTAAAAATGACCCTGTATAAAGACACCATATAAACTATGTAAATATCTACTGTAAACTTTACAGGGTTGGCTGTATATGTCCGGTACTTGATTTTAATAATGTTTTTAGTTTAGGAGGGTTGTTAAACTTAAGCTTGAACCTATTAAACTGTTTTTAGATGTCGATAATGCATTTTTAGTTAATTACGATAAAAATAATTTCCACTAAAATAGCTTATAACTAAACGCAAATATGTCAATTTGGTCTAGTATTATGAAGTAGACGACTGACACTTGATTTTTTATTTTTATTTTCAATTTCGGAGATTTATCAGGGTTAAGCTTGAACTTTTTAAACTGTGTTTGGATTTCGTAAATGCCTTTTAAATTAGTTACCAAAATTTGAATATAACGAAACGCAAATACCTGTTTTAATATGTTTTTTTTTAACACAGATACACTCCTAAAAAAGTTAGTCACTCGGACCCAGAACATCCACTAGTAGCTGAAAACGTGACTCATATATAACAAAATTAAATGGCAGTGGAGAGCAAACAAGGAATTTTTAAGAAAAAAAAATTATAACAATTCACATAACATTGTTTCATTTACCACTATCATAGCAGAGCTTAGGGCAGCGTGACTTTATTTTAAGTTACGAAGACACAGAACACACACAGACACAGAAGTATTACAAAATCCTGAATAAGTTTGTATTAATTGTGTGTAAGAAATGATTGTTATTTAGTTATTTTATTTATTATATAGTATAATTTATATATTTAAATTATGAAGTGTCCTACATCATTAAACCCATGGTGTAAGTGATGATTTGAAACAAAGGTACTCAAACTAGTTCAGGCAGGTAGCTAATATTATAAACTTAACTTTTTAATATTTCTTTTGTAGATTCTACATTATTAAGCTACAGACAGTTTTAATTTTATTTTTGTTACACTTACTGTTATTTTATTTAATTGTAATCATATTTGTTCCTGTTTGTAAGAATGTGTAATTGGAAATTAAACAAATCTTTTATTTATTTATTTATAGATAAAATTGGTCGAATCTGTTCTAAAACCGAATAAGCATGCCCTGACTTCACGTAGTCTTATCTTCTCTACCCCTAGAGTGTATTCGTAAAGCTGTAGGCGCGAAGGAAGAGTAGCCCCCGCCCGCCGTAGCAAATCGGAGGCACACGTGCGAGCCGTAGCGGCTGAGGCTGGTCGCCAAAGGTGATTAATAAGCTAAAGGTGCGGAGGAGCTGTGCATGGGTGCCTGCGATTTGCTACGCAGGAGTAACGTTATTGCGAAGTCGAAGCTATTGCTGATTCTTTCAACAATCTATCTTTGAGTCAATATCATGTGTAAAAAGTCAGGCTATAATTTTACAAAAACAATCATTATTCATAAACTACACTTCCGCAACGGGGGAAGGGTGGGAAGGCTTCCCCTAAACCCAGCCCCTACACCCACCCTTCTCCCACTCCCGTATGCAAGTACCGGATGTCTACAGTTTTACCACTTTACATTATGTTGGCTGTTTAGCACATGTTAACAGGCAATTTACCGCATCAAAGACGATCAAAAGATCTTATTAAGTTTTAGATTCTGAGAAAGGAACTATTTTACACTCTCATAAGGGCGTGTTTATTTCTTGATGTTAAACGGATTAAGTTTTAATCTTTTGAATAAATTGTAAACATAATTATTAATTAATTACCCGCAAACACCAAAATATTTACTTTAAGGCCGAATACGAAGAGAACTGGCGAAAATTAATGTATTTCTCTTGACTAGAACTTTGACCTGAAGTAATCTAAGCTCTAAAACATTTTTGTAGATCCTTCACAAGGTGACCGTCATTTTAAAATTTTAAAATAAATGAATATACCAACTAATAAAAAATGTTAAGAAATTATATATAAAAATTATTGTTCTTCCAAAACTCTGTGAATTTTAATTTAGGAAAAATTCTTTTACGTAAAAATGTTTGTATTGTGATTCTGAAGGTACCTGCTGTCTTTATTTTCGATGCAAAATATTATTTATTAACATAATTGGTTTTAATTAAAAACACCTAATAATAATATCGTATATTGCCAGACATTGAGTTATACAACACTAGAGGAGCAAACCACATTACAGCGCGTCGAAGAAAGTGTACAACTACACTACACACTATACTACACTATCCAAACGCGACGACGTCGCTTTGAAACTAATACCAATTTTAAGTAAACATATACCTATCTCACTTACACAAGTTGCGTCAACAATATCGTCGCTAAGATTAGCTAAAGATAGGCACACAAACATGCAATGGCGGGTTGGTGTGGCTTATATGAAATTTTACATAAAATACGCAATAAAAATGAGTTTTTTTAAGCTGCAGTTAATTGTTTTTACATTAAAAAAGTATATTTTACTTTGAAATCTTTATTATGTCCCCTTAGAAGAAAAGGATACAAAGCTTATCAGATGAATAGAAGTAAACATAATGATGAAATAAAACGTATTTTTATGGTACTAATAAATCAAACAATAAAAAATAGGTAATAAAATATAATTAATATAAAATTTATATGAAATTATAAATAATATAAAATTATTAATATAAAATAGGTAATAAAATATATTTAATAGATAATTCATGAATAAACTAAAATAGGAATAATTAATTATTTTGTATGAAAGTTAAAACGTAGTTTTTATTATTATTTCCAAAATATATAATATCAGAGGTAACAAATTAACTTACACCATTAACTATATAGTCTCCCATTAATATAGGATAATCACAAATGCGGAAAAGTGGCAACATTGAACCTAAATGGCAATATTCGATAATTTTATTTAATTATTTGAGGTTTTTTACGTTTATATAAAAACAAGAACTAAAAATTATGTGTTGAAAGTGATTCCGCTTAATTTATTACGTTTTTGTGACCTTGAATAGCATTCTTTCACTACGCATTTACCCATTTTTGTCGCGGCTCAACTCTGTCGGCGTCACATTGAACAATGAACTCACGTTAGCTAGGCATATGGCTGTGGCCATATGTGCAGTGGCAACGCTTTGGCGCGGTTATTACTGATCTAGTGTTATATAAATCAATATTGCCAGATAAAAGTTTGCCGTAATAAATTACCAGGCGCTTTGACGTATGACGTAAGGTAACATTCAACAGTCGACGTGTCTGTAGCGAAAATCGTTAATTTAGTGTTTTATACGCGTTTAAGTGACTATAAATGTAAATATGGGTAGAAAAAGAAATAAATGTTACCTAAGTGGTAAAACAAAGAGAGTTTATCGCATAAACGCTACTCGAATGTTGTATTTTGAGGTTAATACTTATATTTTTGTAAGGTAATTTTTTGTTTGAGGCTGCCTAATAGGTTGCATTTTTACTCATTTACATTAGCCAAACTGATCATTTATACTTTTCTAGTTTCAAATGAGAAACACTAAAAATTTAAATATCAAGACCCAGTCAGAAAAGAATGTACAGAGTAGTGCAAGCACAGAGACCGTAAATAATGTCATAGTCAATGTATTGTCCGAAAGCATGGGGTAAGTACATAATTAAGAAAAACCGAAATACTTCGGATGTGAAGTGATTGACCAGTCGGAGTAGTCTTGTGAGAATTTACATACACAGTACCTATCCCCACTATGGGGCAATCACCGACTTTTAGTTTTTTTTTTCTTTATTATTTATGCAATCTGCATTACGGCATCTTGTAAGACTCACAAGAACAAACATTTTCAGTTATATGAGGTTCTTTACGTACGATGCACCAATTAAGAAAAAAAAAGCCGTTATCAATTAAATAACTTTTCGAACAATATTTTATAACGAATAAAGTACAGAATTTATAATCTATAGGAACTAATATTATAAATAAGAAAGATTTATTCAAGAAGTAAGCAATGCTCTCTGTGTTGTTCATTACTCCGCATTCTGAGCAAACTCAGTCAAATATAATATAATCAAAGCCCGTATTGATAGCGGCACGTAAGTTGAACTAAAATGGCGGTCGTTTAAATGTTAGACACATGCTCCACGGTTGCCTGAAAAATTCGAAAATCTTAAAGAAAAAACCGTGAATTCGTCCTATTTAAATATATTTTAATAAGTGTGAAAATGAAGTGAAGTAATTTAATTAAACAAAAAAATAAAGTTTCATAAAAATAATTTCGATTTTCTTTCAAATATTTGTGTTTCTTATTACATGATTTATTTGTGATTGTTAGGTATTATTAAATAGAACAGTTAAAGGAATACTAATAAAAATTTAATACATCAAAAAGTTAATCTGTTTATCTACTTACATGTTCAATCACTTTCACTCATTGGCATGACACATTCTATATAATTTTCTAGTGGTATACCAGAACTTGGGCCAGGAGTTGCAATTTCATCTTCTACGTCAGTTGAGGAATCCAATTGAGAATCACTGCTGTCAGAATCCCCAACCCGTATTATAAACTCTTCCGTCATTTAATCGATGACATGGTCGCTTTTGACATAAGCTTCTTCGATTGTCTTAACTTTGTCGCATAGCTGTTTCCAATCACATGGTCCCATTGCATTTACCTTTTCGTTCACTAACTCTATAACATGGGGCACATTCCATCGTACATTTTTGCTACTTACATAACCATGCTGTCCATGCCATTTCTATAGGGTTCAGATCTGGGTGGTAGGGAGGCAGGCGAAATACGTCATGACCATGTTCTTTAAAAATCTTGTCTATACTAAATGTTTTGAAGCGATCTTTGTTATTTTTCATTAATAGGTATAATTGAGGTTTCTACATTGCAGACGTAAATGTTATTCCTTTTTCTGAAAGAGAAGACTGCATATCAGCTTTCCTTGAATTCGCGTTTGGTGCTAAGTCATATTCCTTATTATGGTATGATGCATTGTCTGCAACTATAATTGAATTTGGGGGAAGATTCGGTATCAATTGAGTTCGAATCCACTTCTCATAATTCTCAAAATTCATATCGTCGTGATAGTCCCCGGACTTCATACCTGACTTGAACGTTAACAAGGCGTTAGGCACAAAACCAGTCTCCGATCCAGCATGTAATATCACAACACGTTGCCCTTTTGATATGGGTTTTTTTATTCCTTTACTTGATCCATCTGTTCAACCTTTCAGTGTGGTGTGAGTAGCGTGAACATATGACTCATCTGTGTATACAATTGGTCTGTTTTGTTGTCGATACTGTCTTAATTTTTCTAAATAATTTATTCTTAACAGTCTGATGGCTGATGTTTCTATTAAAATTTTCCTATTATTCTCGGTGGCTTTCCATTTAAATCCAAGTTCCTTAATAATGCGACGAAGACTTTTTTCAGAACCTTCAAATTTTATATCGGCACGTAATTTTGCACGAAGTTTACCAAGGTTCGGTAATTCGTTTTCAGTTAAATGAAAATTGTGAATACACCGTTTTATTACCCCCTTGTCAAAATTGTCTATGCCTGTGACCGGCTTTATTCGTTGCCTCTTTTTACCAGGGGTCCTAAAAGTAACTATAAAATCTGAACTTTTACTTTCTTTAACAATCCTTTTAACTGTGGATACAGACTTTTTCGTAGCTTCCGCAGTTTTATTCAGAGAATCAGTTATATTATTTCCTTTTAAAAAATAATTATATACATCAAATATCATTCTTCTCCCCTGTCTCCTTAAAGTTGGTTGTGGTCGAGTCATCTTTTTTGAAATTAAATTAAATGATCACGCAATCGACAGAATTATAAATGTTAAAGAGTTGAAAACTTCGTACGCGATTGTACTCCTGGGCCGCGCGGTGAGTGCGCGGGTGGCAAGGGACAGAGTGCGACTGAGTGGGGTCTAGCACCGCCACGTTGCTATGGTTGCGCATGGCCCCTCGCGGCGCACCTCATACCGCACTTCGATTGAGACCCGAAAATGTGTTACTGCGCATACAAGGTCATAGTTCAACTTACGTGCCGCGTACTATACGGCTTTGATTACCTATATTATACATGTCTATATAAACAAAGCTTAGGTACGGTCGGCGCGTGGTTTGCTGCGAAACGAGCAACGTCATTCGCGTCGTATTCGGCCTTAAGATATTTTTTTGTAGAATAAGAGTAACTAACGAGCACAAAGTCCTCCTGATGGTAAGTGGTTACTGTGATCTATTGTCTACTACATCTATCTTCGATTAAGAAATAAAATTCAGATTCTTTGTCACCGTTGAGAAATAAGATGGAATACCTCGTTTTCATTAAAAAGGGTTTTTTACGCCCGCCATACGAAACACGGCAGCATTGGTTTGCTATTTTACACCAGTATTCTGTGAGAGCGTGGTCGAACCGACCTGTTAATAACCACCAATATTATGGATGTACCACAAAAGGGGTCGTCAGCTATATAGCTGCAGCATGGCTCTTAAAGGTGCTCGTATTATGAAATTTCATTACACATTACATAAAAAATTATCTCCATTTTTAAATAGCGTTGTTAGACATAACCGTGTAGTAGCGGTGTAAAAATATCCACTATCCTAAATCGTCCCGTGGGTGACAGAAAGAAACAAACCAGGAGATGGGCAGCAGCGTTTCCCTTATTACAACTAGGAAATAAGAAACTGCGTTTGGCATCCGCTGGCCAAGCGTGGCAACTATGGCAAATATTCCCTTATGAGGTAATAATGGGGGAGGCTTATGTTTAGCTGTGGACTTTTAGAGGCTGTAATAATGATCTCAATATCCATGTATCAGAATTTCTTACATCGTTACTGTTTGCTTGAACTCTGGATGGATGGACAAGGTGGTCTGTTGTTAGGAATTAACTAATTTGCCATAGTTGCAACGCTTTCCCGACGGACTGGCGATCGCCGTAGCATGATTTGCACGTTTGCCTTTAACGCTGCACCTTTCGGTAACCGGTATGGGTATTTATTTATATCTGGTATGTATTTCCTGTATGTGGTTTTTCTGGCATATCAAATTCGCTGCTTACTACACGCACGGAATGAAATGGGTTGAAGGATTTCTTATTCTTTTCTTCCGCCACCACTCTCACCCATCATACAATACCCGAAACGTATTAAAATATTTGTATTATCCAGCTTAAATATATAGAGGTACCAAATTTTAAACACTATACTTAAATGCATTTTCTAGCCATTCACACTGATTCAGAGCTAATATTACCGTCAAAAGCATTCCTTGCCGGTGTTTCGCGCATTGTGCACACGTATCGCAGTAAACGATTTAAAATTTGAATGAGAACAGTTGGTTTTTATGGTTTATAGAATTAGTATGTCGCTTCGTTATATCAATTTAGTTTCAACATTTTTGTTTAATCTATTATCGTAATGAAAAAACAATAACAAGGTTTTATGTTTTGCAGATTACGTTGATTTCTTTTTGTTACTAACTGCATTATTTTAATGAACATCAGTCATAGTTACCCTGTCAGCTTATCGAGAGTCCACTTCTGGGAAATGGCCTCCTCCATAGCTTGCAAAGCACCTGCAACGTTAGATTTCTTAACATGACATGGGTAGACTGTTGAGCCTAAAGCTATATGTATATCTTTAAGAAAGGTTCTCGAGTGGCAGTCTCGTACCGGCAGGCGAAGAGTAGGGTGGCCCCCACTAGATGGAGTGATGACCTAGTAATACATGCAAGAAGTTGATGTATGCAGGTGACTCAGAACCACTTTATGGCGTTTCTTTGGGGAGGCATATGTTCAGCAGTGGACTTGGGAAGGTCTGTAATGATAATAATGATTAATTGTCGGCAGTAAAGGTTAAAATCAGTGATTGCAATTATTATTTAAAATAATGGTCGCCACACACGGTCAGTTCAACTGATCAATTCAAACTAAAACTGTTGATATTTTTTAAAATATTGGATTTTCGATATATCGATAAATAAACTTGTATATTAAACTCCGATATTGATATACTTATAATTATGGATATATCGAAAATTTAATACATTAAAAAATATCGACAGTTTTAGTTTGAAGTGATCAGTTGGAATGATCAGTTGAACTGACCGTGTGTGGCATCCATAAGATAGTAATTATTCTCAAGCGCATTTTTAAATCTCCAATTAATATTGTGACAATTATTACCACTCAAACTGTACTTATTATGGTTCGTTGTTTTTTAAAAATCACAAAATCTTATAAAATATTTATGTTAGAAACAATTTAAGGTGAATAAAATAATCCACGTGTCCGTGACATGAAGACAAACATTTTTAAATATATAGGTTATATACATGAAATTCAGTCCAGCACGACCTTAAAATTTAAAGTTACTAGAAAATCAACTAACTATAATAGCATTTTACGTACTTACTTAACTTACGCAGTGATTTATAAAATAAAAACTCGGAGAGCGCTCCATCCCATGAATTTGTCCCGGACCTATAACTAAAATTTATGCCACGCTTCTAAACTGGCATTGATTTAATTTACGGGCAATTTAATTTAAGCACGACGTTTACAGTAATATGTCAAACGTACGTCTATCAAGCGCCATGGGTTCAAACTGTCATTGGCGAATGCATCAAAACCGCCATAAGGAAAATAACAAGTGTTGTAAACTCTCTACGTGCTTCGAATGCAATAAACGTTTAATTAGATTATATAATGTGAGTTTTGTGACTGAATGACGTTAGATCTATAGTAGGTAAAACTTATAGTTTGAGACTTGGATAATGTTTTTATTATTTGGCAATAGGTAAGCAACGAGATTATTTTATCGACATTTTCAGAATAGTTTATGTACATACGTTTCTTATGATGACTATTAGAAGTTACGAGCACATAAGCTTTCCGCGGTGAGTTGCTTTCTGTTTATTTATAGAATAAGGGTGGCAAACGAGCACATAGTCAGTGTTCTTGTTTACATAAAGCATCCGCGGTCATTGTGCCTTTATATAAAGGTAAAGGTTCACATTTTGACTGCGGGTGCTATCGGGCGATCAGCTTGACCAGTTTAGCAAGTAACGTTTATTCGAAGATTTTGACACGCAGGATGCAAGAGAACTCGGAAAGATTCTTATGGGAGGCACAATGCGGATTTAGACCTGGAAGAGGATGCACGGATCAAATGTTTTCTCCCCGCATGATCACGGAGAAGCTTCTGAGTGTTAACCAGAGGATTTTCTGTGCTTTTGTGGATCTGGATAAAGCATTTGATAAGGTTATAAGGAAGAAAATGTGGGAACTGTTGCCGGGATATGGTGTGGATGGTCGATTGTTAAGGGCTGTGCAGTCACTTTACTATGACTGTAAAGCCTGTGTGCGGGTAGGGCATGACCTGTCACCCATGTTTAGCGTCCAAGCGGGCGTAAAACAGGGTTGTGTCATGTCTTCCTGGCTGTTCATACTGTATCTCGACAGCTGTTTACAGAAGCTGAAAGATAGCTGTTTGGGTGTGAAATTGGGTGACATAAAAGTTAATTGTCTGCTGTATGCTGATGATGCAGTGCTTATTGCACCATCAGAAGCAGAACTGCAGGCATTAGTCATGTGTATGAAAGAGGAATGTGAAATTAAAGGTCTCCGTTTGAATGCTAATAAAACTAAGGTTCTGGTATTTGAAAAGGACGAAGAGAGAACGAAATGTGAAATATGGGTAAATCAGGAATGTCTAGAACAGGTAAATGAGATTGTATACTTGGGGAGTGCTTTCAGCTGGGATGGAAGATGTGATTTAGATGTGGATAGGCGTGTCGCTGCCGGAAACAAAGTCAGTGGTGCCCTGAATGCATTAGTAAAAAGGCAAGGCGTGGTGAAGAGTGCACGCCTTGCAATACATAACGCAGTGTTGGTACCGACTTTGTTATATGGCAGCGAAACCTGGGTATGCCAGAAGAAGCATAAAAGCAAGTTGAATGCAGTGGAGATGCGATCTCTTCGTAAAATGTGTGGCGTTACCATAGCCGACCGAAAGCGAAACGAAGAGATTCGCAATATGGCAGGATTGAAAGATGACCTTATCACAAAAATTGATAGGGGCGTACTCCAATGGTTTGGGCACGTTGAACGAATGAGTGAAGACCGATTGGTGAAGAAAATATATAGAGCGAAAGTAAATATTAAAAGGTGTCGGGGTAGACCGAGACTAACTTTCGAAGATCATGTGAGCAAATTGCTCGAAGAGGGGAGGGTCAAGAGTACTCGGATACCTAGACGTGCATGTATGAAGAAGTTAATGAACCTGAAAGAAGCGAAAGAGGTATGTAAGGATCGTGACATTTGGCGATCTGTTCTCTCTGGCTACCCCGTTAGGGATTGTGCGTGACGATAAGTAAGTAAGTAAGTAAGTATGTTCGTGCAGAGATTGCTTATATAAGACAGCTGCCGGAAACGCATATCCAAGGTTGTACATATATATGGGGTGGTTGGGTACCCGACTATTATAGTACTGTTGCACAATGTCCTTATGATAGGGACGGAGGGACTTATGATAGTGAGTTCCATGATGCAAAAGTACGATTATAGAAGGTCTCTACGATGCATAAGCATTATGACAGTAGGGTTGTGGGTTAAAGGCCAATATAGTAAAGATATATGGATGATAAAGGCATAACGAGTATGAAATAAAGCAAATATGTGTGTATAGTGTACACTGTGTATAGGAAAAAGACCCATACCAACCGATATCTAAATGGTGAATCTCACCATCATCCTTCACAGTTAGCTACCGTGGATAAATCTTTGTTTCAGAGAGCACGAGGGATCTGTGACAGAAAACATCTGGCCGCGGAGCTTCAGCACATCAAGCAAGTATTGCAAGACAACAAGCTTCGGGCCCCGCGCCTACGTCACAGTGAACGAGTGAAGCCGGCCACAGTCGAGCGCGCGCCTGCTCTACTACCTTATGTCAGAGGAGTCACGGACAAGATTGGCTACATTTTGAAGCGAGCGTCCATTAAGACATACTACAAGCCGCTGAAGAAGGTTAGTCAATTTATACCATCCATCAAATGTAATATTCCTCTACAAGATGCAGGTGTGTACAAGCTTTATTGTGAATGTGGTCTCTCTTACATAGGTCAAACAAAGAGATCTACCGACGTTCCGGGAAGTCTGCAGTCTGCGAACATGTTTAAGATCGTCCTCACCATTACATTAGATTTGATAAACCACAAATTCTCGCAAAAGAACACCGATTCCTACCAAGGATGATACGCGAGGCTATTGAAATTAAAAAACATCCAAATTTCAATAGAGAAGATGGTTGGGTGCTACCATCTGCTTGGGATCCTATAATTAACAAAATTAAACCCAAACCCAAGCATACCACTGCAAGACTTCATGATACTATAAGCTCGTTTTGCGTAAATCGGACTACAAATTAATATTGAAAAAAAAAACTGAAGGTAGCTGGACTAACCACGACATTGTGACGTCAAACATCTCAGTCCTCCCCGTAACCATGGGTGCTGTAAAGCACCCGAAACGTCGGGATAATAATAAAAATAAATTAAAGTAATTAAACGCGATAAAATCCGTAAATAATAGTTTTATTCAACGATAAGGATCATGTGGGGGTGTTGTGAGGAGAAGTCATCCGTATGATAGTTGCATTAATGCTTACTGCTGCTCTGCGTCCTAGTTTGACTCACATCTAAGTAGGTTTGTCCAAGTCGGGTCCCTTCATTATTAACCTGCAGACTGACTGATGTCCATGTTGTTTTTTATAACAACATAAAAATATCTCTCAGTAAATTTCCCACCTATATAAATGACTGAAGGCAACTAGTTGGTTGGTGAGACAAACATGATCGAAAAATGCATATACTCAACGTTAGTGCCACAAACCTTTTCCGATGGCGAATCACCATTATCTTATAACTGCACTTTGGATATATCTACCGTTGCATTGGTTGGTGGAGCATATGTATCGACTTTATGCAGGTGGAGCTAGAGGGAGGAGAACGACAATCCCTTGAGGTGAGCGGTGAACTTTACACGCTTTGCGGCTAGCAGCCGTGCTGATTACGCAATCGGTTTTGGTGCCATACACTCACATCACGTCTGCATCAACGGCGGTCCGGCGGGTGGTGTTGCTCATGGAGGGTTATTATGGCCAGTGTGCCTTTTTTCCTTCAGCGTGTGACGTACATTCACTGTGGCTGGACTTGATCCTATACAAAATAGGATCTTATGTCAATGCATGCGTGACTTCGGTCGATGTTTGTGCTTACACACTACCAAGGGGCCAAGCCCTCTTTTACTGGTTCGCCAGTCATTTTGTGTGGACTACGGTCCAATTCCCTACTAAAAGTCCCCTTCGGGGAGAGCATGTTAGTTAGCGGGTACAAATGCCGCATGGAACAAGTATTTTTTATGGCCTTCAAGTAATTGTTACGGGTCAGGGTGTTTGTCCTTGTGCAATTTATGTATGTAAACCCCTTCACGATACAGGAGAAAATCCTAAAGTGGTTGCGTTAGTGATACCATAGGTTTCTAAAGAGGTTGATGGATATTCTAGTCTGAAATTTGTCACATGCTAGGCATTGAAGGAAAATATATCTAGAAAATAAGAAAAATATTTCAAAGTCATGTAAAGTTCTTCAACAGGCATTGGGGCTACGCGGTGGATATTTCCTTACCCTAATACCTAAAATGAGAAAAGGCCTATGCCCAGCACTGGAACGTCAATAGGCTGTAACTTTAACTTCTCTTAGCTGATCACCAGAGCCCCATCAGTTTTAAGTCAGTAAAAGGGACAGATTAATGAACCATGGAATCACATTCTACATCCAATATAAAATATGCTATTATTCTCTTTAAAACATAGGGTTTTACATTAATGTTTTAACGACATTGCTCATCTAGTAAATAATGAATTATAAAATCCACTTTACACCAGGCGTTTGAGACGTTAACACAAATACTGTTATTTACAAATTTGTTCAAAACGTTCCAATTTGTTAAACTCTGACTAAACTCAGGCTTGAATTTTCACAATTATGTGGGTTAAAACATTACGAGGGATGTTACGAGTATTTTAATCAAATGAATACAAAATTAACACCTTAATTGCAACAATGTCCAGTATTTTATATGTATGGCTACCTTACTAATTATGAAATGTGAGTTTTATAAAAATATTTGTCCTTGTTGAATTATAAAAATAACCTTTATTTTTAGAATAAATTACGACATAATGAGTAGATGTGACTAAGACGTGTGCTACTTGCAAATTTGCGAAACGTCGGCTATTGCCATCAATCTGCCTGCTAAGAGTGACGATTAAGGAAATACCTCGGTACGGAGGAAGAGGCCCACGTCCAGCCAGCGGTGGACTTTCATTGCTTGAATGACTATGATACCGATTACTGTTTTTTCATTTGCATCTATTGAGATTATTATGATTATAATTGTTGATATCTACAAATATTATATATTTGTACCTTAATCGAAACTAATAATGGTTTTTGTTTGAACGCCCTTATCTCCGAAACTAGGTTCACTTAGCTTTTAATTACGCTACACTTATTTTACTTTCTTACTTACTTGCTTATCTTCACGCACAATCCCTAACGGGGTAGCCAGAGAGAACAGATCGCCAAGTGTCACGATCCTTACATACCTCTTTCGCCTCTTTCAGGTTCATTAACTTCTTCATACATGCACGTCTAGGTATCCGAGTACTCTTGACCCTCCCCTTTTCGAGCAATTTGCTCACATGGTCTTCGAAAGTTAGTCTCGGTCTACCCCGACACCTTTTAATATTTACTTTCTCTCTATATATTTTCTGCACCATTCGGTCTTCACTCATTCGTTCAACGTGCCCAAACCAATGGAGTACGCCCCTATCAGTTTTTGTGATAAGGTCATCTTTCAATCCTGCCATATTGCGAATCTCTTCGTTTCGCTTTCGGTCGGCTATGGTAACGCCACACATTTTACGAAGAGATCGCATCTCCACTGCATTCAACTTGCTTTTATGCTTCTTCTGGCATACCCAGGTTTCGCTGCCATATAACAAAGTCGGTACCAACACTGCGTTATGTATTGCAAGGCGTGCACTCTTCACCACGCCTTGCCTTTTTACTAACGCATTCAGGGCACCACTGACTTTGTTTCCGGCAGCGACACGCCTATCCACATCTAAATCACATCTTCTATCCCGGCTGAAAGCACTCCCCAAGTATACAATTTCATTTACCTGTTCTAGACATTCCTAATTTACCCATATTTCACATTTCGTTCTCTCTTCGTCCTTTTCAAATACCAGAACCTTAGTTTTATTAGCATTCAAACGGAGACCTTTAATTTTACATTCCTCTTTCATACTCGTAACTAATGCCTGCAGTTCTGCTTCTGATGGTGCAATAAGCACTGCTTCATCAGCATACAGCAGACAATTAACCTTTATGTCACCCAATTTCACACCCAAACAGCTATTTTTCAGCTTCTGTAAACAGCTGTCGAGATACAGTATGAACAGCCAGGAAGACATGACACAACCCTGTTTTACGCCCGCTTGGACGCTAAACATGGGTGACAGGTCATGCCCTACCCGCACACAGGCTTTACAGTCATATTAAAGTGACTGTACAGTCCTTAACAATCGACCATCCACACCATATCCCGGCAACAGTTCCCACATTTTCTTCCTTATAACCCTATCAAATGCTTTCTCCAGATCCACAAAAGCACAGAAAATCCTCTGATTAACACTCAGAAGCTTCTCCGTGATCATGCGGAAAGAAAACATTTGATCCGTGCATCCTCTTCCAGGTCTAAATCCGCATTGTGCCTCCCATAAGAATCTTTCCGATTTCTCTTGCATCCTACGTGTCAAAACTTTCGAGTAAACTTTACTTGCTAAACTGGTCAAGCTGATCGCCCGATAGCACCCGCAGTCAAAATGTGAACCTTTACCTTTATATAAAGGCACAATGACCGCGGATCGCCAATCATCCGAGACATCTCCCGTCCGCCAGCACAAATTGCACAGCAGATGAAAGCTGTCCCAGACGCGAGGCCCACTGTACTTGATCATTTCAGCAGTAACTCTGTCTAGTCCCGCAGCCTTACCACATTTCAAACTTCGAATCGCACGTTCAATCTCTTTCATGCTGATGACCTCAGTGTCATCGAGGTCCGTGTCTGGCGTGCCAGTCACGGCGTCACCCCCGGATCCTTCACTAAGATCATGACACGCATACATTTCTCTATAAAATTCACTCCATCGCTGCATGACGTCCGATTTTTCTGAGAGGACGTCATTGGTTCTCGAAAGCACTTTGTTCATTCTTAAGGCCACTCCGGGACCTTCCAACCTCTTTCCAGAAGAGTTTGGAGTTTTCCCTAAAGTTGTGCGACAACCTCTCGTCCGCTTCTATTTTACACCTTTCACGTACTTCCTCAATAAATGTTTTCGCATGAACTTTCTGCAGCTTATATCTTTCTTACATCTTCTCCCTCATATGCTCATCGTTACTAGAGGCCAAGTAGTCTAACCACGCTTTTTTCTTCTTTTTTACAGCTTCTCTCACTTCATCATTCCACCATGCATCTCTTCTTTTACTACTACCTCTTTTTGTCGTTCCACATACTTCTTCCGCTGCACTTACCATTCCATCCCTAAGGTTCTGCCATGTTCTCTCCACACATTTTTTCCTGCCATCGATGGTGTCAAGCTTTTCGGCTACCCTCGTGTGATATTTGTCCCTAGTATCCGCTTCCTGAAGCTTCCAGCTTC
Source organism: Parnassius smintheus behrii (assembly GCA_036936625.1). Taxonomy (NCBI): domain Eukaryota; kingdom Metazoa; phylum Arthropoda; class Insecta; order Lepidoptera; family Papilionidae; genus Parnassius; species Parnassius smintheus. Next base: position 21,790,865 of record JAUPFT010000006.1, on the reverse strand, counting down.
GGATGCAACAGACCGACTGTGGTTCTGTTACTGCCGTCCGGTAGCGCCAACCCAAGAACAAACCCCTAAATCTAGTAGTTACTAGATAATGATCCGTTCCCAGGTCAGCACCCCTGAACACTCGTGTATCCATCACCTGTTTTCACAGTCGGTCATCCACCAGGAACAAATCAATCATACTTCTCTCATTCTTTCTTTCTCTAGTGTACATATGGATTTTCCTGTGATTAAACATAGTGTTTGTCACAAGAAGACCCTTTTCCTTGCATACAGCCAGTATAAGCTTACCAGCATCATGAACCCTTTTATCGCCAAACTTTCCAAGCACCGACTTGTATCCTGGTCGAGCGATACCTACCCATCCATTCAAATCACCACATACAACAGTTCTTTCGTTTCCCTTAACCAAATCTAGAACTTCTCTTACATTCTCCCAAAACTCCTCCAGCTCAGCCCTGGACGACGAAGCTACCGGCGCATAAACAGCCAAAAGGAATAACTTCGTCAGTCCCATTTTGAAGCGTACCCAGAGAAGTCTTGAGTTCACAACCTTGTACTCAGTCATAAGATCGACCAACCGGGATGACAACAGCACTCCCACTCCCTGGCAGGCGTTCTCGCTTTCCGGGACTCCGGACCATATAGCTAACGTCCCGCCAGGGAGCTCTTCAGTACCACTGCCTTTCCGTTTGGTCTCCGACATGCACACGACATCTAATTCTCTTTCTTTCATTATTTCGATCAACTCATTCGTCTTATCTCTCATGCCCCCTCTAACATTCCACGTGCCAACTCTGCACTCCGTCCTCCACCTTTCGCCGTGTCGGGCTGTGCGTGACGGGTGGCGGTCCCTATCGCCGCTTTGCGCGCTGCATTCCACACCAACGGGGACGAGCTGGTGTGCTTCGCCTTGGGGGGACGCCCTAACCCTCGTTTGCATGGGTGCGCAGCTGTGTAGAATTGCAGCCCTGAAAAGGGCTGGCAGGGTTCGCGACGAGCACGCTTCTACAATGACCCCCATATTTATTTTAAAGCTGTATATTTATTTATATATGTGACGACATATATATGGAAGAGTAAAGATACATGATATAAAACATGGCTTGAAGGACAAAATAAAAAAGCAAAAGCCTTTGTTATAAAATTAGTAATATTAAAATTATAATAAATGTGTGCGTGCGTGCATGCGTGCGTGCGTGCGTGCGTGCGCGTGTATGTGTGTGTGTGTGTGTGTGTGTGTGTGTGTGTGTGTGTGTGTGTGTGTGTGTGTGTGTGTGTGTGAGTGTGTGTATGTGTGCAGTACTGTGTACAGAAGTTTTATTTTATTTATATATAACTAGGTGTACTCGCCCCTTGGTCAAGTTCTTCGCCTTGGTAGAATCCGTTAATGTAGCGTCATTTAGATTTGTTCTGAATAATTATCATTTCTTGCATCAATATTTCGATTTCACTAAAAATATCCAGGATTTTTTGCTTATAATATAACCTAAATCACTCCTGATATTGCTCTCTAACTATTTAAGCCACAGAATTCTCTTGATTTCTCTTCTCTTTTTTTTCTTTTCTTCTTGATTTCTGTGGTTTAAGTGTTAGCGTTAATAAGTAGTGTTTTGTGTTAGCGAGAGAGATTTCCGTTAATAGATTTAAGAACTCAAAGACCATTTAGGGAACAAATTTTTCTCTTTTTTAATTTAAGTGTTTGGGATAGTTCAGATAATTCCAGGCAATTCTCTCTTTGTTCGTGAAGTTTTATTACATTCGTTTTAGCTATTCCAAATATTGGCCCAGATATCTCGATAAGTTACTGTTATTTCGATATTGCAGACAGACACTTTAATTGTATTATTATGTTAGATTAAGCACTAGAATTAAAATCATAGCTATTAATTATAACATCCCCAAAAATATTAACATTTGCGTATTAATTTAATAAAATCATGTATCCAATATTGCAAAATGTATAAGTACATACATAAAAGAGATTTAAAATCTGCGCCAGACGTTAATAACTTTTGTTAGGAGCAGACCATAAATCAAGTGATAGCTTCATAAATTAATAAGACGATAATAGCGTGACCGATCGTTTTATGGAAATTTTTCAATTATGTTTAAGCTAAGAAAAAAAACGGGAAAATGTGACATATAGGGTGGATCCCACACTGGCTTAATATTAAATGCATAGAGAAAAAGACATATGACTTTCAATTACTACAAAAGTCAGCAAAAGAATTTAATGTTAAAGTACGCAAGATTTAACTAAAGCTAGAAAAATTTCGATAGTATATCCTCGAGAAATTCATAAGTTTTTAGCTCGAAACTTTATTATAACATCCAATTTTCTGTTACTACATTATTAAGTTTCGTGAATTTACAAACTTAAGTGATTTACAAATTGAACTGTGTTTAAAAATATTCGTAATAAACGCATATTACGAGTATGAAGCATGACAATGAATATGAATAAAAAATTACATATTATATTATATATTTAATTAGGGACTAACACAGCATTGTGAATTGCCATACGCGCCTTTTTTGACACATTCTGTCTTTACACAATATGTTGCTATAGTGATAGAAAAAACGAATTTTTCTGTAGTGTAGACAACGAGATTGTTACTTCTTACGTAGTTATTACATTGACTTAATATGTTACTAGCGTAGGTTAGTACTCTAATCCGTCTCTAAAACATATAACATATTGTTTTAAGTTCTAAACAGAAAACATTACTTAAAATATTTTATTTTAATTTTATTTACATTAATTGATTATGTGATGTTAGGAATATCATCACAGTCATCTTTTTGAGATAAGTAAACCAGCCAAAACTTATTCTATCATCTTGTTGCTAATAACATCTTCTCTGGTTGAATACAAATTGAACCACTTTTTTCGGTTTTATAGATGGATGCTACAGCTTAATATACTTGATACAGAACACGATAAAACACAGTTAGTAGAATGTATTCCTTCGTGTTTCTTCTTTCTTTATATATGCTTTAAAAACGTTTAAATTAATGTCATCTTTATCATTAGCAGTTTCATCAGAAGTTTGAGTATCAACATGACAACCGCTTCAAGCTGAAACCCGAATCGAGCAAGTGAACAATCGGGTTGACAACGTGATGGCTGACATGAAGAAAATGCCAGATGACCTCAAATGTGGGGATGGAACTACAGCTCCCCTAGTAACTACTGCACTTCGTTAAATGGGTTCAAAGTGCCGCAGTTCGATGGGACGTATTAATGGTCGGCCTACAAAATCAATTTAATTTCAGTCTGAGACCACCTGTGTATGCTAATAGTGGGTAAACATGGGAACAGGCATGACCCAAAGGTTACGTGTGTCTTATTCACAACGGATAGAAGGCTGTTAAGCACTTTGATCAAGCGTACAAAAAACACCTCGCTAACTGACGTTTCATACCAGCTTCATCGATACTGATGTTCTGTGACATGCCCAGTTATCGGTATTATTCAGCCTCTGAAAGGGTCTTTAAGTTGACGGGCATAAACCTATGCCCTCAGAGTTAGCAACCCTTCCCCTTTCGACATGGAAAACTGCATACATATTCATCCCCAGCTCTATTCTAATAGAATTACTAAAATCAAAAAGTAAGTTTAGAAATTCCCTAAGATGGGAGCAATTGTAGGTGAATAACTTGAGATCATCCACATAGAAAAGGTGGGTCACTTATGTCCCTCCTTTCCGAAGCTAATATCCCCTTACGAAGCACTCAAGTAAGGTACTAAGAGGAAAAAGGGAGAACCAGATTTGACTCAAACAGTCGCCCTGAAATATCCCATAGACGATAAAAGATCTTACTCTACTGCCCGATATACTGCCCGAAAAGTTCTCTTACTGTACAGTCAACCTTGTACTTATTGCTCGAGGACCAGCCAGCTCGAAGATTTAGCCATGTATGGGGTACCGAGTTGAACGCCTTTCTGTAGTCTATTCAGGTGGCTGAGAATTTCCAACCGTTGCGTTTAAACCACTTTGCCAATGACTATTTTTCTTAATAGAAGTGGTTCACTGTTTCCGTGACCAAAGCCCCGACATCAATTTTGAGCGCGTAACATCACCTGATTTAAGTTTAGGTGACGAGTGATTCTTGCGCTCAAAATGGATGTCAGTGTGTTATATATCGTAGGTAGACAGGTGATGGGACGGTATTTTTCCGGATCTGTATTATCCTGGTATTTAGAAACCAAGTGAGTGTGTAGCAGCGCTGTCGTCGCGCCACTAGCACACCGAAACACACCGAAGCCTAAATCGCGCTATTAACATTCCGAATTATAGACAGTATATATAGAATTTCTCCGAACTATCACTCGGAGTGTTGGCAGCTCCCCGAGCAGAACACCTTGCCCGGCGGGAGATCTCCCCTTTTCCTTCTACGGCCACAGTGGTGACCCCGACCTGATCTGAACACGCAACCAACAACCTTCAGAAACTTCAAGCTTCTTCATCGTCATAGAATACCCCACCCATTCGCTCCCGAGCTGATATCGTCAGCAGTCTTCATATCCTGCAAGCCATCTAGCTTCACAAGGTTCATCGCAGCAGTGGAATAATAATGCTTCCTGTTTCTTCAAGCTACTCTTTGCGCTATACAGTGTTCAGCACGGCTCTGAGCCTTACTGCTCGCCTCTGCTTCACGGCACTCTCGCAGATTACTTGCCTTCTTCTCGACTCACCGCAGACTACAAGGCAATCTCTTGGCACTTGCACATTCGTCGACAACGAGACTTCACTATCGACCTCCGGTCTGAGCAGGGGGTGATGAAACGGCACTGTCGTCGCGCCACTAGCACACCAAAACACACCAAAGCCTAAATCGCGCTATTAACATTCCGAATCATAGACAGTATATATAGAACTTCTCCGAACTATCACTCGGAGTGTTGGCCGCTTTCCAGGCAGAACACCTTGCCCGGCGGGAGATCTCTCTTTTTCCTTCTACGGCCACAAGTGAACCCAGTAATGAATAGACTCAGAAGCAACATTTGGTCGAGAGCCTCTTGAAACTGTCGGGCAAGCATAGCGTGACACATCACTTACCCCATTAGTCAGTAGTGATGCAGCTCGTTGAGTCCCGGGCGTTTCCAATTCGGGGCCCTAGGGATCGCCTCAGCTACATCTTCCGGCGTTATGATAACGGAGTCCATGGGCGTAACACTTGCACACTGACTCGCTATAAAATTTCGTCCAAGGCCCTCGCTGTGGTTTACGGGCTCTGACCACAGGCCACGCTAGAATGAGATAGTGTCGGCCTGATTCAGTACTTTGCCCGTTCTATAGACCATTGGTTGCTTCAATGTTTTATAGAACCTCTACCGATTAATCTGTAAGACACAATTCTGGTTGAACCGCCTTAACCTCTCGGTATATTGCTGAATCCACATCCATTCCCACATGCAGCGATTCTTTGCTTCAGATTTGCTATACACTCCGTTAGTTTCTGAATGGTATCCGGCTGGGTAACACTGATATTTATCCCAGCAAATGCCATTCTACCGGTGCACACAACTCTCGACATATTATTGACCAACATGAGGCTTGTTATTCTGCCGATGAGGACATTTTCCTTTGATATACGGTCCTCACTTCTTTTTCTTCAGACTGGGATAGTACGACTTTGTTCAGTAGTGCATCCAGCCGTGGGAAGCTTGGCGCCAGTGATACAGCAGACTACCAGTGCAGCGCCAAAATTAATTAAGTGCATCTCGCAAAGACCCCGGCTGGCTTCCAAATAGTCACCAGCATTGGGGTTAGAGCACTCACTCGCTTGGAGGTAAGGGGAGAAGATTTTCGAAAGGCGTACAGCGAGGTTCCGTGGTGGCTATTACACGTTCAATTTTCTATACGTGGTAGAGCCACGCTGCCTCTATATTATGGTTGTAACACGAATAGGTCGGCTCGAACGGAGAAGGACTATGCTCTCACAGAATACCAGCGTAAAATACGAGCTTAATGCTGCTGTGTTTCGTATGGAGTATAGAGATCAGGAGACCATTTTTACTGGAAATGAGGCATTCCGTCTTAGCCCTCAGGTATGACAACGCATCTGCGTTTTTATTTTAATCAAGGATAAATGACGATGTTTATGGGTCACATCATCCACTTACTATCAGGTGGACTATGTGCTCGTTTGTCATCCTTATTCTATAAAAATTAACCATATCTGAATCAACCACAACTGAAAAATTGAAGGTGACATCCACGTACACGGATTGCTCTGCAACTTGTGGCGCCGCATCCTCAGCCGTAGCATTTTCAACCGGTGAGGGAACAGCCACACGTCGTAGCGTTCAATTCGGCGAGTTCGGCGAGTTCGATGTCATCAATTTGAGCCCATGATGTACCGAACTCGGTCTGCAAATTTTTTGTCGGAAACGATAGTAGATGGCTCCAATTCAGCAAAAAAGGGATGTATTCTGGCCCAGAACGGCAACCCTCCAGCTTCCTCCCCTTTCGCCTTAAAGTAAGCCCTGTTCCTGTTCATATGGATTGTCTATCGCATTCGGTGTACTCGAGCACTACACTTATAATTATTTTTATTAAGCTATTAATATTGCCGGTGTTCATGAGAAGTGGTATCCACTTACCAGTACGTTTGTCACCTATTTTACAGGAAAACGTGGTACCAACTTATTCGGCACTTTAGTTACTTAGAGGTCAACCACCGCATAATCTATTCCATCCAATGATGCCACTTTTAGAGGCGAAGCACGTGTCCTGTAATAGATAGTAATGTTACTGTCCTAGTGTAGTTGTGTTGAGGGCGGGAGGTTATTTTCAAATTAGGTACGACATGTCACTTCATATTTTTTTATTACACGGATCTCAGCTTATTTATTTTCAACATCTCAAATACAATGGATGCAAATACAATGGATGAATGGAGCAAGTAAACCTTGTTCCGATTAATTAATTAATTATTACTAAATATATATATATATATATATATATATATATATATATATATATATATATATATATATATATATATATATATATATATATATATATATATAGTATTTTTAATAAAAACGTACGTAATCGTAACGTAATAATTATTAACCAGGAGGGTACCAGCACCTCTGATGACGGAGAAGTTAGAAGAAGAGGTTATCTTACTCTTCCCGAGCGTGGGTGCTCAGGCTGCCCTGCGTATACTGGGGGGGAGGGGGCGCAATTCCATCCGCGACAAAATTGCTCTGGATAAGCGGAGCAACAACGCCAAGGCGACACCTGCCACGCTATCTGCGAATTTTTGCAACATCAGGGGACTTGATTCCAACCTTAACGCTATACACTACCATCTGGAGATGGCGAAGCTGGCCTTGCTCTTTTTAACAGAGACTCAGGTGTCTTCTCCGGCTGAAACTTCATATCTCTCCTACCCGGGGTACAAATTTGAACATTCTTTGTGCCCCGGGCTGGGGTTTGCGTATACTATATATACTATATTTTTACTGACAGTGGTAGAGCCATGCGGCAGCTTTGCTATTGCACGTGTGGGCCGGCTCAAACCGGGGTGGTACCACGACCTCACAGAATACCGGCGTGAAGTGGAAGCTCTGCTTCCGCGTTTCGTCTGGTGAGTGCAGGTGGCCGGAGGCCCAAATCCCCCCCCCCCCCATCAACATGGTAGCGGAATTAAATAAAGATAGACTACCCCAGGAGGGTACCAGCACCCCTGGAGAATCCCTCGCTGAGCATCCACGACCATGTTTCTCCACTTCTGAGCGTGGGTGCTCAGGCTGCCCCGCGTATTCTGGGGGGGGGCGAAATTCCGCTCAAGACTACAACTGCTCGGGGCAAACGGAGCAACAAGACCAAGGCGACCTCTGCCACGCTGTCCGTGAATTTCTGCAATATCAGGGGACTTCACTCTAACCTAAACGCCGTCCACTACCATCTCGAGACGGCGAGGCCGGCTCTGCTCTTTCTGACCGAGACGCAGGTGTCCTCTCCGGCTGATGTCTCGTATCTCTCCTACCCGGGGTACAAACTGGAACACTCCTTTGTGCCTCGGGCTGGAGTTTGCGTTTACGTCAGAGAGGACATCTGTTCTCGACGCCTCGGCAGACTTGAAGGTTCGGACCTGTCCATCCTTTGGCTACGCGTAGACAGCGACGACAATCGCGTCGCGTCTACGGGTGCCTCTATAGGTCCCATAGCGGTAATGCCGAAACAGACCGACTCTTCGACCACGTCCAAATGGCTGCAGACTCGTTGCTACAGCAGATCCCCTCCGCAGAGATCGTGATCCTCGGCGACTTTAACGCCCATCACGCCGAATGGCTTGGTTCACGTTTAACCGATCATGCGGGGAGATCTGTTCATGATTTTGCCTTGGCATATGGTCTGACACAACTGGTTACTTCGCCTACGCGGATTCCAGATGTGGAGGATCATGCACCTTCCCTGTTGGACCTTCTGCTGACCTCTCACCCGGACGGATATCAGATTTCCGTCGACGCCCCTTTAGGCTCCTCGGACCATTGTCTGGTCCGGAGTGTTGTGCCACTCACGCTGAAATCGCGGTTGCATTCTGCAGGCTGCCGCCGTGTTTGGCACTATAGGTCAGCCGATTGGGATGGGATGCGGTCTTTCTTTGCATCCTACCCTTGGGGGCGGGTTTGCTTCTCGCCGGATGATCCCAACGTTGTTGCGGATTCTGTTACTGATGTGGTACTTCAGGGTATGGAACTTTTTATTCCTTCCTCTGTGGTGCCCATTGGAGGCAAATCTCAGCCATGGTTTGGTCGCTCCTGTAAAATAGCATCATGCTATAAGCAGGAGTGCTATCAAGCCTGGGTTGATGCATCAGCGTCCTGGGATGTAAACACCAGCGCCCTAAAAAAGAAGTATAATTCCGCATCTAGGTCCTTCAAAAGAGTCATTGCCAAGGCAAAGTCAGAGCACATAGGCAGAATTGGCGAGAAACTAGTTCGCCTTCCTTCTGGAACCCGTGCATTCTGGTCTCTCGCCAAGGCTGTCCAGGGGAATTTCTGTCAGCCATCTCTTCCATCTCTGCACAGGGAGGACGACTCACTGGCCCATACTGCAAAGGAGAAAGCCGATCTTCTAGGCTCCTTCTTTGCGTCTAACTCGACTCTCGATGACGAGGGGAGTACGCCGCCGACCATCCCGCGGTGTGAGTGCTCCATGCCGGAAGTGCAGTTCACACAGCGATCGGTTCGCAAAGCACTCCTCTCCCTGGACATCCACAAGTCGAGTGGGCCTGACGGAATCCCCCCAATTGTGCTGAGGACGTGTGCTCCAGAGTTGGCACCGGTTTTAACGCGTCTTTTCCGGTACTCCTACTCCCTAGGCGTAGTCCCAAAATCATGGAAGACGGCTTTCGTCCACCCGATCCCTAAAAAAGGCGACCGCTCAGACCCGTCCAACTACCGGCCAATCGCCATCATCTCCTTGTTCTCCAAAACAATGGAGTCCATTGTAAACTGCCAGCTCATGAGGTACCTTGAGGATCACCAGCTGATTAGTGACCGCCAATACGGTTTTCGCCGTGGTCGGTCAGCTGGTGATCTTCTGGTCTACCTCACTCACAGATGGGCGGAGGCAGTAGAGTTCAAGGGGGAGGCATTGGCCGTTAGTTTGGACATTGCGAAGGCCTTCGATCGGGTTAGGCACAAAGCGCTTCTTTCGAAGCTCCCTTCCTATGGGCTTCCCGAGAAATTGTGCGATTGGATCACGAGCTTTCTTGCAGATCGGAGCATCAAGGTCGTTGTAGACGGTGCAAGCTCCGATTGCAAGCCTATTAATGCTGGTGTTCCACAGGGCTGCGTGCTATCGCCAACGCTGTTTCTTCTGCATATCAATGATATGTTGCATACCCGTAACATTCATTGCTATGCAGATGACAGCACTGGTGATGCTCTTTACACCGGCCGAGCCAATATTTCTCGGGAAAACGTCTCCGAGTGCCGGGACAAACTTGTGTCTGAAGTCGAGTCTTTGCTGAACAGAGTCTCGGATTGGGGACGACTAAATCTAGTCCAGTTTAACCCCCAGAAGACACAAGTTTGCGCGTTAACCGCTAAAAAGAACCCCTTTGTCGTATCCCCTCAGTTTCAAGGCACTCCCCTTGTTGCCTCAGCCAGTATCGGAATCCTCGGCGTCGACATATCGAGTGACGTGCAGTTTCGTGGTCACTTGGAAGGGAAGGCCAATTTGGCCTCTAAAAAGCTTGGCGTGCTCAGCAGAGCGGGACAGTATTTCATGCCGGCACACCGCCTGCAACTTTACAAGGAATACTGTTCCCATCTCTGGGCTGGGGCTCGCCAGTACCAGCTCCTTCCACTTGACCGCATCCAGCGCAGAGCGGCTCGAATCGTCGACGACCGAGTGCTTTCCGATCGGCTCGATTCACTGGCGTTGCGAAGAGATGTTGCATCTCTTTGCGTATTTTATCGCATCTATCACGGGGAGTGCTCTGAGGAATTGTTCGGATTAATCCCAGCCGCCAAATTTCGTGAACGCACGACACGGCAAACGTCCCGATACCATCCACACCATCTGGATGCTTGGTGGTCCACCACTGTACGTTTCACAAGGAGTTTTCTTCCACGTACAACCTCTCTGTGGAATAGTTTATCACCGGCGATTTTTCCGGACCGATACGACCTGGGGACCTTCAAGAAAAGAGCTTACTCCTTTCTAAAGGGCCGGCAACGCACCCGCAATTCTCCTGGTGTTGCGGTTGATCATGGGCGGCGGTAGTCACTTAACATCAGGTGAGCCGCATGCTCGTTTGCCCCCTCTTCTATAAAAAAAAAAAAAACTTCAGAGAGGACATATATTTCCGACGCCTTGACTATTTTGATGGTACGAACCTGTCCATCTTACGGCTGCGCGCAGACAGCGACGAACTTCCCGCGTCTATGGGTGCATCTGTAGGTCCCATAGCGGTTACACCGAAACAGACCGAATCCTTGACCACGTCCAAATGGCTACACATTCCGTGCTACAACGGATCCCATCCGCATAGATCGTGATCCTTGGTGATTTTAAGGCCCACTACACCGAATGGCTAGGTTCACGTTTTACCGATCATGCGGGGAGATCTGTTTATGACTTTGGTTTGGCATATGGTCTGACACAACTGATTACTGCGCCTACGTGGATTACAGATGTGGAAGATCATACATCTTCCCTGTTGCACCTTGTGTTGACCTCTCATCCAGACGGATATCAAGTTTCCGAGCACACCCCTTTAGGCTCGTCGCACCATTGTCTTGTCCGGAGTGTCGTGCCATTGTCACAATAACGTCGCGGTTACATTCTGCAGGTTGCCGCTGTATCTGGCACTATAGAGATGCGGTCTTTTTTTATCCTACCCTTGAGGGTGGGTTTGCTTCTCGCCGCTTGCTTCTGGATGATCCTAACGATGTTGCTGATTCTGTCGCTGATGGTAATTCAGGGTATGAAACTTTTTATTCTGTCCCCTGTAGTGCCTATTGGAGGCAGATCCCAGGCATGGTTTGGTAGCTCCTGTAAAATGTCATCACGCTATAAGCAGGAGTGGTACTGGGACTGGGCTGAAGCATCAGCGTCTCGGGATGTAAACACTAGTGCTCTTAAAAAGAAGTATAATTCCGCTTCAAGGTACTTTAAAAGCGTCATTGCCAAGGCAAGGTCTGAGCACATCGGCAGAACTGGCGAGAAGCTAGTTCGGCTTCCTTCGGGAACTTCTGTCAGTCATCTCTTCTATCTCTGCACAGAGAGGACGACTCACTAGCCCATGCCGCAAGGAGAAATTCGATCTGTTAGGCTTTCTCTTTGCGTCCAACTCGACTCTTGATTATGGGGGGAACACACCTCCTACCATCCCGCGGTGTAAGTGCTCCATGCCGAATATGTGGTTTACACAGCGCTTGGTTCGCAAAGCACCCTTCTCCCTGGACGTTAAGTTTAAGTCGAGTGGGCCTGATGGAGTCCCTCACATTATGCTAAAGAAGTGTGCTCTCCTACTCCCAAGGCGCAGTTCTGAATTCTCGAAAGACAGCTTTGGTCCACCCGATTCCTAAAACAGGCGACCACTCAGACCGGTCCAACTACAGGCCTATCGTCATCACCTCCTTGTCTCCAAAATAATGGAGTCTATTATAAACTGCCAGCTCATGAGGTACTTTAGGATCACCAGCTGATCAGTTACCACCAATACGGTTTCCGTCATGGTCGATCAGCTGAAGATCTTCTGGTCTACCTTACTCATAGATGGGCGGAGGCATAATGGTCCAAGGGGGAGGCATTGGCCGTTAATTTGGACATGGCAAAGGCCTTCGATCGGGTCTAGCACAAAGTGCTTCTTTCGAAGCTTCCTTCTTATGGGTTTCCCGAGAAAATGTGCGACTAAAGGTCGTAGTAGACGGTGCATGCTCTGATTACAAACTAATTAACGCTGGTGTTCTACAAGGCTGCGTGCTATCACCAAAGCTGTTTCTTCTGCATATCAATGATATTTTGCAAACTGATAACATTCATTGCTATGCCGACGACAGCATTGGTGATGCCTTATACACCGGCCGTGCCAATATTTCTCGGGCAATCTTCACCGAGTACCGGGACAAACTTGTGTCTGAGTCGAGTCTTTGCTTAACGAAGTCTCGGATTGGGGTGACTAAATCTAGTCCAGTTCAATCCCCAGAAGACACAAGTTTGCGCGTTAACCGCTAAAATGAACCCTTTTGTCGTGTCTCCTCAGTTTGAAGGCACTCGCCTTGCTGCCTCAGCTAGCATCAGAAACCTCAGCATCGACATATCAAATAATATGTAGTTTCGTGGTCACTTAGAAGTGAAGGCCAAATTGGCCTCTAAAAAGCTTGGCGTATTCAGCAGAGCGAGACAGTATTTCATGCCGGCACGACGCTTGCAACTTTACAAAGCGCAAGTTCGGCCTCACATGGAATACTGTTCTCATCTCTGGGCCGGGTCACCCCAGTGCCAGCTCCTTCTACTTGACCGCATCCAACGCAGAGCGATTCAATGACCGAGTTCTTTCTGATCGGCCCGATTCACTGGCGCTGCGTAAGGGATGTTGCATCCCATTACGTTTTCCATTGTATTTACCATGGGGAGTTTTCTGAGGAATCGTTCGGATTAATTCCAGCCGCCAAATTTCACGAACGCACATCTCGTCAAAATTCCAGATACCATACTCACCATCTGGATACTTGGCGATCCACGAGTTTTCTTCCTCGTACAAATTCTCTGTGGAATTGTTTACCACCGGCGACTACGGACACGGATACGACCTAGGGACATTTAAGAAAAGAGCTTACTACTTTCTAAAAGGCCGGTAACGCATCTGCAATTCCCCTGGTGTTTTGGTTGTTCATGGGCGGCGGTATTCACTTACCATCAGGTAAGCCGCATGCACGTTTGCCCCTCTTCTATAAAAAAAATGCTTTTCGTATCTTTGTGCTGATAAGTGAAACGATTCTTATCGATTAACTTAAAGACACATTTCGTTTTATTTTTTCATTGTATCATAAACTAATCTATGTATGTATAATTATTATTTTACATGAAAATCACAAAATATTTAAAACCCATTTCGTACAACTTCTTTTGGAATAAAGCGCAAAAATGTATGATATACTGTCAATGCTTTCAACATTTCTTTTATACGAGAACGGCAACTTTTGTGAGCATTTTCAGCGCTAGTGCAAAGTAAAATACTTGTACAAAATTTACATAACCGTAAATCATAAAGCAACACGGGCCGCCAACGTAGCCGAGTTGCTCCTGTGTTGTTCTACAACGTAAGTATAACAAAGATTGGTCTAAAATACAAAAATCTTGCAATAATAGTGAATAACTTAAAGATTTAGTTTAGCTTCTGTTACGGAATCAGATTACAGTTGTTCAATCGCTGTTATTTTTTACCGTCCGTAGCAGCTAAGCTAGCTAAGCCAGCTAAGGAAAAACCTTTTGCGTAAGTTCCCAAGTTTCACACCCATACAAACACAAGAACTTTGGTTTTACTACTGACTAACCTAGACAGCAAAATTTTTGTAGAGCAGCTATATCGCACATCGTTCTTGATACGAATACAGACAATTTTCTTCTCTATTTATATAAGGTACTTATGCAATGAGATTAGATGTAGTATAGTTTGTTTTTACAGTAATAGTTTTACAGTTTTGTAGTATAGTTTCTCCTTTGCGGCATGGGCCAGTGAGTTGTCCTCTCTGTGCAGAGATGGAAGATATGACTGAGAGAAGTTCCCTTGGACAGCCTTGGCGAGAGTCCAGAATGCACGGATTCCCGAAGGAAGCCGAACTAGCTTCTCGCCAATTCTGCCGATGTGCTCAGACCTTGCTTTGGCAATGACGCTTTTAAAGGACCTTGAAGCGGAACTATACTTCTTTTTAAGAGCGCTGGTGTTTACATCCCGAGACGCTGATGCGTCAGCCCAGGCCCGGTAGCACTCCTGTTTAAAGCGTGATGCTATTTTACAGGAGCGACTAAACAAATGCTGGCAACTGCTGATAATCTACCAAGAAACCGTAAATTAGCAGCCAGGTACTTTGACCTCTAAATCATGAGTTCATCATGATTAGGATATCTTTGTTACAGCTGTAGACGCAGGTGGCTCATGATCGTGTATTGTGGCATGCCATGAGGGAGAACTTTGTTTAGCAGCAACTTGTGAAAGGCTTTAGTGATGATGATGAATGATCTACTGATCAGTTAATTACGTGAACTTGTTGTTACGTTTTTTAATATTGTTTTTTAGTATAATTTAAATAAATTTAATACAGAAATGAGGATATCCGCAGTAGAACCAGAGTAACCGATATAGTATAACGTATTAGTAAGCTGAAGTGGCAATGGGCCGGCCATAAATCTCGAAGAACCGAAAACCGTTGGGGAAGAAAGGTTCTCGAGTGGCAGCCTCGTACAGGTAGGCGAAGTGTGGGGCGGGCCCACTGGATGGAGCGAAAACCTGGTAAGACATGTAGTAAGTCGATGAATGCAATTGGCTAAAAACCGTGATTTGCGCCATTCCTTGGGCGAGGGCTATGTTCAGCAGTGGACTCGGGAAGTGCTGTAATGATGATGATGATGATTAAATAAATGTCAATTCAGTATTTTAAACAAAACTACTAGATTTTATAACATAAATTGCTTACATAAGGGTAGCTTTAATTTGCACATTGCTAAATAAGCCAATTAATATCAACGTAATGATGAATAATTTCGTAGCTAATAATAATTCGACGTTTCCGCTGTTGTTTATTAATTACTCTTGGTTTTCAGCATTGCTGACTTTTGAATTAATTGATCCAATTTGGTAGCTCAGCCGGGAGAAATTCTTCTCGTTAGATAAATATGTTTCAATTTATTTCATCGGTCTCCTGTCATAAGCTAATTATGAAAATCAAGTTAATAACCCACGTAGCAGTGGAGTTTTTGTTCGTTAAAAATATATTGAACGTACTTGAATTTTGTAGGAATTTATTGGAAATTCCACATTCAATATCGGACTTTTGAAGAGATCTGAGGGTTATGTTGGTGATTATGATGACATATTATAATGAAAATTTTTAAGTGGTTTTGGCAACAACCAACTTCTACATTCCAGTGCAAGCATTTATTTTTTTTACTTATTACATTTATTTTTTATTATTTACTCTTTATACAAAAATCAGTTGTGGTCAGTTAGTCTCGTAAAAACTCGAAAATGGTTTAAGAATTTTTTTGTGTGTATTTCATTGGATCCCTCGACGGTTTTAAAACTCAGTTGGATCCGGTAGGTGGCGCTGTTGTCAAGATCCAATAATTACTCGAGTAAAGCCGATACGGATCGCTAATATTTTATAAGGGCTTAGTTCACTTACTATTAGGAGTTGGCATTTATCACTTACTTAAAGTACCTATCTACAAACTAATATTTTCAAATTCCACGTCGTTGTGTGCTTTAGAATTAGCATTTTTTTAATATAATAAGGATTAATATTTAATTTGCAACCATCCGCATTAATTAAATACAATGGTATGTCTTACCTGGATTGAAGAGTACCTCCCGCCACCCCTTAATTGCGTGCACTAAACCCGCCACCACTAGTCCCAGCACCACTACTACCAACACCACTACTTCCATCACCACTACTCCAGGAAAAAACACACCATCGACGACAATACGACACGTGTTTCGCCTCTACACGAGGCATCTTCAGGAGATATAGTCTCTACGGCGGCTAACCGCTAAGACTTTCCGCAAAGTAACGCCTGATTCTATCAATTTTTAATATAGTTAGGGCACTAGCTCCAAAATATTTTCGAAGGACTTTTTTTTTTCAAAATTCTTGGCTATGAATAATACGTCTAAAAAGCGGTTAAGAGAAAGCCTTCCTACTATGTAACAACCCTATGTCCAGTAAGTTTTCTATCTAGATTTGAACCAATGCCTCGTCGGTCCATGCGGTTAGGTTGTGGAACTCTTTTTCACCTAACGACAAAGAACTGAGCCTTTATTGATATTTACTTAAGAAACGTGTAGAACAGTGACATTTTATAAAAGAATTAAACAATATCTACTACCCCATAGTGTCCCGTAAGTTTCTTTAGAGACGACAGAGGTAAACAAACCAGGAGATGGCAGTAGTGTCGTTCTAATAACAACCAAAAGTAAAAAAAAAGTTGCGGCTGCCAACCCGCCTTCCAAGCATGCTAACTATGTTAAATATCCCTTTTACGAAGCAATTTGTGGGGGAGGCCTATGTTCAACAGTGAACTTTTGATGAGCTGTAACGATAAGATTATCATCTTGCTAAATAAATAATAAGTATTATTTTATAATATAATTATTTTATGTAAGTGTTTTATTGACCGAGTAGTGGAGGTGTAAGAAATTATGTATCCGGTGTAAGTGAATATTATAATAAACAGGAAAAAAATATTGCAACAGGCTACAAACATCATTAAGAACTTATATTTTTACATTTGTATCCATGCCTGAACTTTCACACTAGCACCATCTAGCATCGATTAGTGGAACTGGGAGAGAGCTTTCTACACCTAGTCGTTCGGGACCGGTATGTGCTCGAGCATTTTGGATATTTCAGTAGAAAAGGTTCTATACATAATGGCGTTAGGGACCGCGACCGAGGCAAATCAAGCGAAAACGTAAAGACACACTAATAATTAAGTGTGATTAATTATTAGTGTATTTTAAGTTTTAATTGGTGATCGGTAATTAAAGTGTCAGTTTTGGTAATTCAATTGGCAGTTTTATAGTCACGAACCCTAAGCTCGTATCAATTGGTGTCAGAAGTGGGATAAAATTATGCCGATTTTACCTAAGGACGACACGGAGGGTGTCCGTATCCGAAGTCAACGCCAGCGGAAGACGGACCAGAGACTATTTGGTGGTGCAATGCCGCAGACGTCGGAAGGCAAGCTGCTGGCCACGGAGGCCGGTCCGTCAGCAGCACCTGACTTAGGTGCTCTGATGATGATACTGCGGGTACAGGCCCACCGACAGGAGGAACAGGCCCGCCGACAGGAGAAACAGGCCCGTCGGTTGGAAGATTAGTAGGTGGGACAGGCCCGCTGACATGAGGAACAGGCCCGTCGATTGGAAGAGCAGCTTCGAGGCGGACAGGAGGAACAAAAATAAAATATCCATTATTATTTTCTACCTTTACAATTTTAAAATAAGGATGCGAATTTTGTATATGTATTATTTTGTATAATAATAAAAATATTGCACAACCAAGCCCTTGCATAGTAGCGTCACAGTTTAGACCTAACGATCCCGCCGCCCGCGTAGGGGTTGTCACGAAAATGGAAATAAAATAATTTTCGATATTATAATACTCATTACCATTTATTAGCATTAACGAGATCATTTTTATTACTACAAGATAAAACATTTTTACAAGTGTTGCACTGCCAAATATTATAGATGTTTTCAGTTTTCGATTGTTGAATTTGATTATGTATTGTATTCGCATTAAACGATTTTATCAAAAAAAATGAAGGTAACATAAGGATGGCCGTCAATTGAATTCAATTATACTTAGTAACTCATACAACTATAATAGTGACTCACCATTATAGACATTATACTTTTCGTAAAGGGCTTTTAAGATTAGTTAAATAAGTACTGTAAAACACGCTTGTGCCAACGGCATGTATTATCTATCAGACTCAGTGAAGTGCGCTAGCACATAGTCGTAGCAAAATTTTTAAACAAAACAGTAAAATTATCCATTATCGTTTATCACACACCGATAAATTTTATCCTTGTGTATAGTTATGTATTATTGTAATTGGCAGTTAGATGGCGTTAGCGCTCAATTTAAAGAAGGTTTTCTTACGACTATGGATAACAATAAAAGTTATTAATATAATTTTCATACATTTTAAAAGCGTTATATTTATATTCTAAGTTGTTAAGATTCAATGAATAACTATGATAAATTTTTAAACTATATCATGTATTGCATGTTTAGGTTTTAATTGACTTTGCACCATCGACCTCCGGTCTGAGCACTGGAGTGATGTGGCAGCGCTGTCGTCACGCCACAAGCGAAGCACACCGGAGTCTAAATCGCGTTACAAAGTTTTGAAACTATAGCGCTGTATAAAATAATTCCGAAAAAATACACGGATTATACCTTTCCCGGCAGGGAAATCTCTCTTTTTTGCTTCCACGGCCAAAATATCATGGCTTCCTGTCTCAACGTCAGAACATTGTGATATTATGTACGAACAAGGAAGTACCTTAATTTCGCCTTCCTTTAAAATTCTATTTCTTTAATCAACAACGTTCACGTTGAACGTCCAACTCAACGGTGCTCTCACATAAACATTATAAAGAGATCGCACGCAGAATGTTGATTCTTTATGTTTTACGTACATTCTAAGGCACAGAAATGAAACACCGCTAAAATCCTAACTCCAGGCTGAAAGGCAAAAATGGAAAAGGCAGAAATAGAGGCCATTAAATTCGATACACACAGCCTGCACGCTCACCAGATTTAAACCCTATTGATTTTTTTATTTGTGGATTCTACAAAGAGATGGTTTATGCTAGAGAAATTAATTCGGAAAATGAATTAAGGGAAAAATTGAGACAGTGCGCAGAAAAAATCAAAAAAAATACGAATGCTTTCCGAAGACTAAAAGCAAATTTTTTAAGACGATGTAGACTGTGTATCGAAATTAATGGCCTCCATTTCGAAAATTTACTTTAAATAAATTTATCTTAAATTATTTACTAGTTTTATTATGAATCTTGAAATCATTTGTCCAGAACGTAGTAAAATGATACCTTGTTTTCAATAAATTTTAAACAATACGTAAGTAAAGACACTGGATGTTATGTTTGCTAACCTGAAGCATTTACTATCTTAGTTTAGCCTTAGAAATGATAAAAAGGTTTTTTAAATCAAATTAACTATTCAGGTAGTTTCCCGCCTGAGTAACTTCAGAAGTCTGTAACAGAAAAAGTAACCTATTAATTGTCATTTTTTTAATGTTATTATGAAAGATTAATGTACTGCCAAGTTTTTAAAATTAATTAGAAAGTATGAAATCATTTATTACTATTTTTCATTTAATGTTGAAAATTCAAGCCCCACTCTCCTGACAGAAAATTTTTAAGTTTCGATTAAAATTGTTGTATCTTCGGTGAATGTTAGGAAGCTAATTATTTTATGCATAATCATGGGCAACTCATAGGGATCATGCTACAAACAAAAACCCGCGTGAAGGAACATATAGCTGATGTGAAGCACCGACGTTCCGGGAAGTCTGCAGTCTGCGAACATGTTTAAGATCGTCCTCACCATTACATTAGATTTGATAAACCACAAATTCTCGCAAAAGAACACCGATTCCTACCAAGGATGATACGCGAGGCTATTGAAATTAAAAAACATCCAAATTTCAATAGAGAAGATGGTTAGGTGCTACCATCTGCTTGGGATCCTATAATTAACAAAATTAAACACAAACCCAAGCATACCACTGCAAGACTTCATGATACTATAAGCTCGTTTTGCGTAAATCGGACTACAAATTAATATTGAAAAAAAAAACTGAAGGTAGCCGGACTAACCATGACATTGTGACGTCAAACATCTCAGTCCCCCCCGTGACCATGGGTGCTGTAAAGCACCCGAAACGTCGGGATAATAATAAAAATAAATTAAAGTATTTAAACGCGATAAAATCCGTAAATAATAGTTTTATTCAACGATAAGGATCATGTGGGGGTGTTGTGAGGAGAAGTCATCCGTATGATAGTTGCATTAATGCTTACCGCTGCTCTGCGCCCTAGTTTGACTCACATCTAAGTAGGTTTGTCCAAGTCGGGTCCCTTCATTATTAACCTGCAGACTGACTGATGTCCATGTTGTTTTTTATAACAACATAAAAATATCTCTCAGTAAATTTCCCACCTATATAAATGACTGAAGGCAACTAGTTGGTGGGTGAGACAAACATGATCGAAAAATGCATATACTCAACGTTAGTGCCACAAACCTTTTCTGATGGCGAATTACCATTATCTTATAACTGCACTTTGGATATATCTACCGTTGCATTGGTTGGTGGAGCATATGTATCGACTTCATGCAGGTGGAGCTAGAGGGAGGATCGTGGAACGACAATCCCTTGAGGTGAGCGGTGAACTTTACACGCTTTGCGGCTAGCAGCCGTGCTGATTACGCAATCGGTTTTGGTGCCATACACTCACATCACGTCTGCATCAACGGCGGTCCGGCGGGTGGTGTTGCTCATGGAGGGTTATTATGGCCAGTGTGTCTTTTTTGTGTGACGTACATTCACTGTGGCTGGACTTGATCGTATACAAAATAGGATCTTATGTCAATACATGCGTGACTTCGGTCGATGTTTGTGCTTACACACTACCAAGGGGCCAAACCCTCTTTTACTGGTTCGCCAGTCATTTTGTGTGGACTACGGTACAATTCCCTACTAAAAGTCCCCTTCGGGGAGAGCATGTTAGTTAGCGGGTACAAATGCCGCACGGAACAAGTATTTTTTATGGCCTTCAAGTAATTGTTACGGGTCAGGGTGTTTGTCCTTGCGCAATTTATGTATGTAAACTCCCTCCACGATACAGGAGAAAATCCTAGTGTGGTTGCGTTAGTGATACCATAGGTTTCTAAAGAGGTTGATGGATATTCTAGTCTGAAATTTGTCACATTGAAGGAAAATATATCTAGAAAATAAGAAAAATATTTCAAAGTCATGTAAAGTTCGTCAACAGGCATTGGGGCTACGCGGCGGATATTTCCTTACCCTAATACCTAAAATGAGAAAAGGCCTATGCCCAGCACTGGAACGTCAATAGGCTGTAACTTTAACTTCTCTTAGCTGGACTGGAGCTGGGACAGATTAATGAACCATGGAATCACATTCTACATCCAATATAAAATATGCTATTATTCTCTTTAAAACATAGGGTTTTAAATTAATGTTTTAACGACATTGCTCATCTAGTAAATAATGAATTATAAAATCCAATTTACACCAGGCGTTTGAGACGTTAACACAAATACTGTTATTTACAAATTTGTTCAAAACGTTCCAATTTGTTAAACTCTGACTAAACTCAGGCTTGAATTTTCACAATTATGTGGGTTAAAACATTACGAGGGATGTTACGAGTATTTTAATGAAATGAATACAAAATTAACACCTTAATTGCAACAATGTCCAGTATTTTATATGTATGGCTACCTTACTAAATACGAAATGTGAGTTTTATAAAAATATTTGTCTTCGTTGAATTATAAAAATAACCTTTATTTTTAGAATAAATTACGACATAGTGAGTAGATGTGACTAAGACGTGTGCTACTTGCAAATTTGCGAAACGTCTGCTATTGCCATCAATCTGCCTGCTAAGAGTGACGATTAAGGAAATACCTCGGTACGGAGGGAGAGGCCCACGTCCAGCCAGCGGTGGACTTTCATTGCTTGAATAACTGTGGTACCGATTACTGTTTTTTCATTTGCATCTATTGAGATTATTATGATTATAATTGTTGATATCTACAAATATTATATATTTGTACCTTAACCGAAACTAATAATGGTTTTTGTTTGAACGCCCTTATCTCCGAAACTAGGTTCACTTAGCTTTTAATTACGCTACACTTATTTTTACTTATTTTAAAGCTGTATATATATATATATATATATATATATATATATATATATATATATATATATATATATATATATGTGACGACATATATATGGAAGAGTACAGCTACATGATATAAAACATGGCTTGAAGGACAAAATAAAAAAGCAAAAGGCTTTGTTATAAAATTAGTAATATGTAATATTAAAATTATAATAAATGCGTGCGTGCGTGCGTGCGTGTGTGTGTGTGTGTGTGTGTGTGTGTGTGTGTGTGTGTGTGTGTGTGTGTGTGTGTGTGTGTGTGTGTATGTGTGCAGTACTGTGTACAGAAGTTTTATTTTATTTATATATAACTAGGTGTACTCGCCCCTTGGTCAAGTTCTTCGCCTTGGTAGAATCTGTTAATGTAGCGTCATTTAGATTTGTTCTGAATAATTATCATTTCTTGCATCAATATTTCGATTTCACTAAAAATATCCAGGATTTTTTGCTTATAATATAACCTAAATCACTCCTGATATTGCTCTCTAACTATTTAAGCCACAGAATTCTGTTGATTTCTCTTCTCTTTTTTTTCTTTTCTTCTTGATTTCTGTGGTTTAAGTGTTAGCGTTAATAAGTAGTGTTTTGTGTTAGCGAGAGAGATTTCCGTTAATAGATTTAAAAACTCAAAGACCATTTAGGTAACAAATTTTTCTCTTTTTTAATTTAAGTATTTGGGATAGTTCAGATAATTCCAGGCAATTCTCTCTTTGTTCGTGAACTTTTATTACATTCGTTTTAGGTATTCCAAATATTGGCCCAGACAGCTCGATAAATTACTGTTATTTCGATATTGCAGACAGACACTTTAATTTTATTATTATGTTAGATTAAACACTAGAATTAAAATCATAGCCATTAATTATAACATCCCCAAAAATATTAACATTTGCGTATTAATTTAATAAAATCATGTATCCAATAATGCAAAATGTATAAGTACATACATAAAAGGGATTTAAAATCTGCGCAAGACGTTAATAACTTTTGTTAGGAGCAGACCATAAATCAAGTGATAGCTTCATAAATTAATAAAACGATAATAGCGTGACCGATCGTTTTATGGAAAATTTTCAATTATGTATATGCTAAGAAAGAAACGGGAAAATATGACATATAGGGTGGATCCCACACTGGCTTAATATTAAATGCATAGAGAAAAAGACGTATGACTTTCAATTACTACAAAAGTCAGCAAAAGAATTTAATATTAAAGTACGCAAGATTTAACTAAAGCTAGAAAAATTTCGATAGTATATCCTCGAGAAATTCATAAGTTTTTAGCTAGAAACTTTATTATAACATCCAATTTTCTGTTACTACATTATTAAGTTTCGTGAATTTACAAACTTAAGTGATTTACAAATTGAACTGTGTTTAAAAATATTCGTAATAAACGCATATTACGAGTATGAAGCATGACAATGAATATGAATAAAAAATTACATATTATATATTTAATTAGGGATTATCACAGCATTGTGAATTGCCATACGCGCCTTTTTTGACACATTCTGTCTTTACACAATATGTTGCTATAGTGATAGAAAAAACGAATTTTTCTGTAGTGTAGACAACGAGATTGTTACTTCTTACGTGGTTATTACATTGACTTAATATGTTACTAGCGTAGGTTAGTACTCTAATCCGTCTCTAAAACATATAACATATTGTTTTAAGTTCTAAACAGAAAACATTACTTAAAACATTTTATGATGATGTTAGGAATATCATCACAGTCATCTTTTTGAGATAAGTAAACCAGCCAAAACTTATTCTATCAACTTGTTGCTAATAACATCTTCTCTGGTTGAATACAAATTGAACCACTTTTTTTCGGTTTTATAGATGGATGCTACAGCTTAATATACTTGATACAGAACACGATAAAACACAGTTAGTAGAATGTATTCCTTCGCGTTTCTTCTTTCTTTATGTATGCCTTAAAAACGTTTAAATTAATGTCATCTTTATCATTAGCAGTTTCATCAGAAGTTTGAGTATCAACATGACAACCGCCTCAAGCTGAAACCCGAATCGAGCAAGTGAACAATCGGGTTGACAACGTGATGGCTGACATGAAGAAAATGCCAGATGACCTCAAATGTGGGGATGGAACTACAGCTACCCTAGTACTACTACTACTACTGCACTTCGTTAAATGGGTTCAAAGTGCCGCAGTTCGATGGGACGTATTAATGGTTGGCCTACAAAATCAATTTAATTTCAGTCTGAGACCACCTGAGTATGCTAATAGTATACATGGGAACAGGCATGACCCAAAGGTTACCTATGCGTGTGTCTAATTCACAACGGATGGAAGGCTGTTAAGCACTTTGATCAAGCGTACAAAAAACACCTCGCAAACCGACGTTTCATACCAGCTTCATCGATACTGACGTTCTGTGACATGCCCAGTTATCGGTATTATTCAGCCTCTGAAAGGGTCTTTAAGTTGACGGGCATAAACCTATGCCCTCAGAGTTAGCAACCCTTCCCCTTTCGACATGGAAAACTGCATACATATTCATCTCCAGCTCTATTCTAATAGAATTACTGAAATCAAAAAGTAAGTTTAGAAATTCTCTAAGATGGGAGCAATTGTAGGTGAATAACTTGAGATCATCCACAAAGAAAAGGTGGGTCACTTATGTCCCTCCTTTACGAAGCTAATATCCCCTCACGGAGCACTCAAGTAAGGTACTAAGAGGAAAAAGGGAGAACCAGATTTGACTCAAACGGTCGCCCTGAAATATACCACAGACGATAAAAGATCTTACTCTACTGCCCGATACACTGCCCGAAAAGTTCTCTTACTGTACATTCGACCTTGTACTTATTGCTCGAGGACCAGCCAGCTCGAAGATTTAGCCATGTATGGGGTACCGAGTTGAACACCTTTCTGTAGTCTATTCAGGCGGCTGAGAATTTCCAACCGTTGCGTTTAACCACTTTGCCATTGACTATTTTTCTTAATAGAAGTGGTTCACTGTTTCCGTGACCAAAGCCCCGACATCAATTTTGAGCGCGTAACATCACCTAATTTAAGTTTAGGTGACGAGTGATTCTTGCGCTCAAAATGGATGTCAGTGTGTTAAATATCGTAGGTAGACACGTGATGGGACGGTATTTTCCCGGATCTGTACTATCCTGGTATTTAGAAACCAAGTGAGTGTGTAGCAGCGCTGTCGTCGCGCCACTAGCACACCGAAACACACCGAAGCCTAAATCGCGCTATTAACATTCCAAATCATAGACAGTATATATAGAATTTCTCCGAACTATCACTCGGAGTGTTGGCAGCTCCCCGAGCAGAACACCTTGCCTGGCGGGAGATCTCGCCTTTTCCTTCTACGGCCACAGTGGTGACCCCAACGTGATCTGAACACGCAACCAACAACCTTCAGAAACTTCAAGCTTCATCATCGTCATAGAATACCCCACCCATTCGCTCCCGAGCAGATATCGTCAGCAGTCTTCATATCCTGCAAGCCATCTATCTTCACAAGGTTCATCGCAGCAGTGGAATTATAATGCTTCCTGTTTCTTCAAGCTACTCTTTGCGCTATACAGTGTTCAGCACGGCTCTGAGCCTTACTGCTCGCCTCTGCTTCACAGCACTCTCGCAGATTACTTGCCTTCTTCTCCACTCACCGCAGACTACAAGGCAATCTCTTGGCACTTGCACATTCGTCGACAACGAGACTTCACTATCGACCTTCGGTCTGAGCAGGGGGTGATGAAACGGCGCTATCGTCGCGCCACTAGCACACTAAAACACACCGAAGCCTAAATCGCGCTATTAACATTCCGAATCATAGACAGTATATATAGAACTTCTCCGAACTATCACTCGGAGTGTTGGCCGCTCCCCAGCTAGAACACCTTGCCCGGCGGGAGATCTCTCCTTTTCCTTCTACGGCCACAAGTGAACCCAGTAATGAATAGACTCAGAAGCAACATTTGGTCGAGAGCCTCTTGAAACTGTCGGGCAAGCATAGCGTGACACATCACTTACCCCATTAGTCAGTAGTGATGCAGCTCGTTGAGTCCCGGGCGTTTCCAATTCGGGGCCCTAGAGATCGCCTCAGCTACATCTTCCGGCATTATGATAACGGAGTCCATGGGCGTAACACTTGCACACTGACTCACTATAAAATTTCGTCCAAGGCCCTCGCTGTGGTTTACGGGCTCTGACCACAGGCCACACTAGAATGAGATAGTGTCGGCCTGATTCAGTACTTTGCCCGTTCTATAGACCATTGGTTGCTTCAATGTTTTATAGAACCTCTACCGATTAATCCGTAAGACACAATTCTGGTTGAACCGCCTTAACCTCTCGGTATATTGCTGAATCCACATCCATTCCCACATGCAGCGATTCTTTGCTTCAGATTTGCTATGCACTCCGTTAGTTTCTGAATGGTATCCGGCTGGGTAACACTGATATTTATTCCAGCAAATGCCATTCTACCGGTGCACACAACTCTCGACATATTATTGACCAACATGAGGCTTGTTATTCTGCCGATGAGGACATTTTCCTTTGCTATACGGTCCTCACTTCTTTTTCTTCAGACTGGGATAGTACGACTTTGTTCAGTAGCGCATCCAGCCGTGGAAATCTTGGCGCCAGTGATACAGCAGACTACCAGTGCAGCGCCAAAATTAATTAAGTGCATCTCGCAAAGACCCCGGCTGGCTTCCAAATAGTCACCAGCATTGGGGTTAGAGCACTCACGATAGCCCGATTGCACTCGCTTGGAGGTAAGGGGAGAAGATTTTCGAAAGGCATACAGCGAGGTTCCGTGGTGGCTATTACACGTTCCATTTTCTATACGTGGTAGAGCCACGCTGCCTCTATATTATGGTTGTAACACGAATGGGTCGGCTCGACCGGAGAAGGACTATGCTCTCACAGAATACCAGCGTAAAATATGAGCTTAATGCTGCTGTGTTTCGTTTGGAGTATAGAGATCTGAAGACCATTTTTACTGGAAATGAGGCATTCCGTCTTAGCCCTCAGGTATGACAACGCATCTGCGTTTTTATTTTAATCGAGGATAAATGAAGATGTTTATGGGCCACAGCATCCACTTACTATCAGGTGGACTATGTGCTCGTTTGTCATCCTTATTCTATAAAAATTAACCATATCTGTATCAACCACAACTGAAAAATTAAAGGTGGCCTCCACGTACACGGATTGCTCTGCAACTAGTGGCGCCGCATCCTCAGCCGTAGCATTTTCAACCAGTGAGGGAACAGCCACACGTCGTAGCGTTCAATTCGGCGAGTTCGGCGAGTTCGATGTATTCAATTTGAGCCCATGATGTACCGAACTCGGTCTGCCATTTTTTTGTCGGAAACGATAGTAGATGGCTCCAATTCAGCAAAAAAGGGATGTATTCTGGCCCAGAACGGCAACCCTCCAGCTTCCTCCCTTTTCGCCTTAAAGTAAGCCCGCGATGCGTTCCTGTTCATATGGATTGTCTATCGCATTCGGTGTACTCGAGCACTACACTTATAATTATTTTTATTAAACTATTAATATTGCCGGTGTTCATGAGAAGTGGTATCCACTTACCATTACGTTTGTCACCTATTCTACAGGAAAACGTGGTACCAACTTATTCGGCACTTTAGTTACTTAGAGGTCAGCCACCGCATAATCTATTCCATCCAATGATGCCACTTTTAGAGGCGAAGCACGTGTCCTGTAATAGATAGTAATGTTACTGTCCTAGTGTAGTTGTGTTGAGGGCGGGAGGTTATTTTCAAATTAGGTACGACATGTCACTTCATATTTTTTTATTACACGGATCTCAGCTTATTTATTTTCAACATCTCAAATACAATGGATGCAAATACAATGGATGAATGGAGCAAGTAAACCTTGTTCCGATTAATTAATTAATTATTACTAAATATATATATATATATATATATATATATATATATATATATATATATATACATATATATATATATATATATATATAGTATTTTTAATAAAAACGTACGTAATCGTAACGTAATAATTATTAACCAGGAGGGTACCAGCACCTCTGATGACGGAGAAGTTAGAAGAAGAGGTTATCTTACTCTTCCCGAGCGTGTGTGCTCAGGCTGCCCTGCGTATACTGGGGGGGAGGGGGCGCAATTCCATCCGCGACAAAATTGCTCTGGGTAAGCGGAGCAACAACGCCAAGGCGACACCTGCCACGCTATGTGTGAATTTTTGCAACATCAGGGGACTTGATTCCAACCTTAACGCTGTACACCACCATCTGGAGATGGCGAAGCTGGCCTTGCTCTTTTTAACAGAGACTCAGGTGTCTTCTCCGGCTGAAACTTCATATCTCTCCTACCCGGGGTACAAATTTGAATATTCTTTTTGCCCCGGGCTGGGGTTTTGCGTATACTTCAGAGAGGACATATATTTCCGACGCCTTGGCAATTTTGATGGTACGAACCTGTCCATCTTATGGCTGCGCGCAGACAGCGATGAACTTCCCGCGTCTACGGGTGCATCTGTAGGTCCCATAGCGGTTACACCGAAACAGACCGAATCCTTGACCACGTCCAAATGGTTCATAATAACAATAACATTCCGTGCTACAACGGATCCCATCCGCAGAGATCATGATCCTTGGTGATTTTAAGGCCCACTACACCGAATGGCTAGGTTCACGTTTTACCGATCATGCGGGGAGATCTGTTTATGACTTTGGTTTGGCATATGGTCTGACAAAACTGATTACTGCGCCAACGTGGATTACAGATGTGGAAGATCATACATCTTCCCTGTTGCACCTTGTGTTAACCTCTCATCCAAACGGATATCAAGTTTCCAAGCACACCCCTTTAGGCTCGTCGGACCATTGTCTTGTCCGGAGTGTCGTGCCATTGTCACAATAACGTCGCGGTTACATTCTGCAGGTTGCCGCTGTATCTGGCACTATAGAGATGCGGTCTTTTTTTATCCTACCCTTGAGGGTGGGTTTGCTTCTCGCCGCTTGCTTCTGGATGATCCTAGCGATGTTGCTGATTCTGTCGCTGATGGTAATTCAGGGTATGAAACTTTTTATTCTGTCCCCTGTAGTGCCTATTGGAGGCAGATCCCAGGCATGGTTTGGTAGCTCCTGTAAAATATCATCACGCTATAAGCAGGAGTGCTACTGGGACTGGGCTGAAGCATCAGCGTCTCGGGATGTAAACACCAGTGCTCTTAAAAAGAAGTATAATTCCGCTTCAAGGTCCTTTAAAAGCGTCATTGCCAAGGCAAGGTCTGAGCACATCGGCAGAACTGGCGAGAAGCTAGTTCGGCTTCCTTCGGGAACTTCTGTCAGTCATCTCTTCTATCTCTGCACAGAGAGGACGACTCACTAGCCCATGCCGCAAGGAGAAATTCGATCTGTTAGGCTTTCTCTTTGCGTTCAACTCGACTCTTGATGGGGGGAACACACCTCCGACCATCCCGCGGTGTAAGTGCTCCATGCCGAATATGTGGTTTACACAGCGCTTGGTTCGCAAAGCACCCTTCTCCCTGGACGTTAAGTTTAAGTCGAGTGGGCCTAATGGAGTCCCTCACATTATGCTAAAGAAGTGTGCTCTCCTACTCCCAAGGCGCAGTTCCGAATTCTCGAAAGACAGCTTTGGTCCACCCGATTCCTAAAAAAGGTGACCACTCAGACCGGTCCAACTACAGGCCTATCGTCATCACCTCCTTGTCTCCAAAATAATGGAGTCTATTATAAACTCCAGCTCATGAGGTACTTTAGGATCACCAGCTGATCAGTCACCACCAATTCGGTTTCCGTCATGGTCGATCAGCTGAAGATCTTCTGGTCTACCTTACTCATAGATGGGTGGAGGCATAATGGTCCAAGGGGGAGGCATTGGCCGTTAATTTGGACATGGCAAAGGCCTTCGATCGGGTCTAGCACAAAGTGCTTCTTTCGAAGCTTCCTTCTTATGGGTTTCCCGAGAAAATGTGCGACTAAAGGTCGTAGTAGACGGTGCATGCTCTGATTACAAACTAATTAACGCTGGTGTTCTACAAGGCTGCGTGCTATCACCAAAGCTGTTTCTTCTGCATATCAATGATATTTTGCAAACTGATAACATTCATTGCTATGCCGACGATAGCATTGGTGATGCCTTATACACCGGCCGTGCCAATATTTCTCGGGCAATCTTCACCGAGTACCGGGACAAACTTGTGTCTGAGTCGAGTCTTTGCTTAACGAATTCTCGGATTGGGGTGACTAAATCTAGTCCAGTTCAATCCCCAGAAGACACAAGTTTGCTCGTTAACCGCTAAAATGAATCCTTTTGTCGTGTCTCCTCAGTTTGAAGGCACTCTCCTTGCTGCCTCAGCTAGCATCAGAATCCTCAGCATCGACATATCAAATAGTATGTAGTTTCGTGGTCACTTAGAAGTGAAGGCCAAATTGGCCTCTAAAATGCTTGGCGTGCTCAGCAGAGCGAGACAGTATTTCATGCCGGCACGACGCTTGCAACTTTACAAAGCGCAAGTTCGGCCTCACATGGAATACTGTTCTCATCTCTGGGCCGGGTCACCCCAGTGCCAGCTCCTTCTACTTGACCGCATCCAACGCAGAGCGATTCAACGACCGAGTTCTTTCTGATCGGCCCGATTCACTGGCGCTGCGTAGGGATGTTGCATCCCATTACGTTTTCCATTGTATTTACCATGGGGAGTTTTCTGAGGAATCGTTCGGATTAGTTCCAGCCGCCAAATTTCACGAACGCACATCTCGTCAAAATTCCAGACACCATACTCACCATCTGGATACTTGGCGATCCACGAGTTTTCTTCCTCGTACAAATTCTCTGTGGAATTGTTTACCACCGGCGACTTTTCCGGACCGATACGACCTAGGGACCTTTAAGAAAAGAGCTTACTACTTTCTAAAAGGCCGGTAACGCATCTGCAATTCCCCTGGTGTTTTGGCATTGTATCATAAACTAATCTATGTATGTATAATTATTATTTTACATGAAAATCACAAAATACTTAAAACCCATTTCGTACATCTTCTTTTGGAATAAAGCGCAAAAATGTATGAAATACTGTCAACGCTTTCAACATTTCTTTTATACGAGGACGGCAACTTTTGTGAGCATTTTCAGCGCTAGTGCAAGGTAAAATACTTGTACAAAATTTACATAACCGTAAGTCATAAAGCAACATGGGCCGCCAACGTACCCGAGTTGCTCCTGTGTTGTTCTACAACGTAAGTATAACAAAGATTGGTCTAAAAGTACGAAAATCTTGCAATAATAGTGAATAACTTAAAGATTTAGTTTAGCTTCTGTTACGGAATCAGATTACAGTTGTTCGGTCGCTGTTATTTTTTACCGTCTGTAGCAGCTAAGCTAGCTAAGCCAGCTAAGGAAAAACCTTTTGCGTAAGTTCCCAAGTTTCACATCCATACGAACACAAGAACTTTGGTTTTACTACTGACTAACCTGGACAGCAAAATTTTTGTAGAGCAGCTATATCGCACATCGTTCTTGATACGAATACAGACAATTTTCTTCTCTATTTATATAAGGTACTTATGCAATGAGATTAGATGTAGTAAAGTTTGTTTTTACAGTAATAGTTTCACAGTTTTGTAGTATAGTTTCTCCTTTGCGGCATGGGTCAGTGAGTTGTCCTCTCTGTGCAGAGATGGAAGATATGACTGACAGAAGTTCCCTTGGACAGCCTTGGCGAGAGCCCAGAATGCACGGATTCCCGAAGGAAGCCGAACTAGCTTCTCGCCAATTCTGCCGATGTGCTCAGACCTTGCCTTGGCAATGACGCTTTTACCTTTGACCTTGAAGCGGAATTATACTTCTTTTTAAGAGCGCTGGTGTTTACATCCCGAGACGCTGATGCGTCATCCCAGGCCCGGTAGCACTCCTGTTTAAAGCGTGATGCTATTTTACAGGAGCGACTAAACAAATGCTGGCAACTGCTGATAATCTACCAAGAAACCGTAAAGTAGCAGCCAGGTACTTTGATCTCTAAATCATGAGTTCGTCATGAATGATTAGGATATCTTTGTTACAGCTGTAGACGCAGGTGGCTCATGATCGTGTATTGTGGCATGCCTTGAGGGAGAACTTTGTTTAGCCGCAACTTGTGAAAGGCTTTAGTGATGATGATGAATCATCTACTGATCAGTTAATTACGTGAACTTGTTATCTATAGAAAGTTATATCTCTGTTATGTTTTTTAATATTGTTTTCTAGTATAATTTAAATAAATTTAACACAGAAATGAGGATATCCGCTGTAGAACCAGAGTAACCGACATAGTATAACGTATTAGTAAGCTGAAATGGCAATAGGCCGGCCATAAATTTCGAAGAACCGAAAACCGTTGGGGAAGAAAGGTTCTCGAGTGGCAGCCTCGTACAAGTAGGCGAAGTGTGGGGCGGGCCCACTGGATGGAGCGAAGACCTGGTAAGACATGCAGGAAGTCGATGAATGCAATTGGCTAAAAACCGTGATTTGCGCCATTCCTTGGGCGAGGGCTATATTCAACAGTGGACTCGGGAAGTGCTGTAATGATGATGATGATGATTAAATAAATATCAATTCAGTATTTTAAACAAAACTACTAGATTTTATAACATAAATTGCTTACAGAAGGGTGGCTTTAATTTGCACATTGCTAAATAAGCCAATTAATATCAACGTAATGATGAATAATTTCGTAGCTAATAATAATTCGACGTTTCCGCTGTTGTTTATTAATTACTCTTGGTTTTCAGCATTGCTGACTTTTGAATTAATTGATCCAATTTGGTAGCTCAGCCGGGAGAAATTCTTCTCGTTAGATAAATATGTTTCAATTTATTTCATCGGTCTCCTGTCATAAGCTAATTATGAAAATCAAGTTAATAACCTACGTAGCAGTGGAGTTTTTGTTCGTTAAAATATATTGAACGTACTTGAATTTTGTAGGAATTTATTGGAAATTCCACATTCAATATTGGACTTTTGAAGAGATTTGAGGGTTATGTTGGTGATTATGATGACATATTATAATGAAAATTTTTAAGTGGTTTTGGCAACAACCAACTTCTACATTCCAGTGCAAGCATTTATTTTTTTTACTTATTACATTTATTTTTTATTATTTACTCTTTATACAAAAATCAGTTGTGGTCAGTTAGTCTCGTAAAAACTCGAAAATGGTTTAAGAATTTTTTTGTGTGTATTTCATTGGATCCCTCGACGGTTTTAAAACTCAGTTGGATCCGGTAGGTGGCGCTGTTGTCAAGATCCAATAATTACTCGAGCAAAGCCGATACGGATCGCTAATATTTTATAAGGGCTTAGTTCACTTACTATTAGGAGTTGGCATTTATCACTTACTTAAAGTACCTATCTACAAACTAATATTTTCAAATTCCACGTCGTTGTGTGCTTTAGAATTAGCAATTTTTAATAAAATAAGGGTTAATATTTAATTCGCAACCATCCGCATTAATTAAATACAATGGTATGTCTTACCTGGATTGAAGAGTACCTCCCGCCACCCCTTAATTGCGTGCACTAAACCCGCCACCACTAGTCCCAGCACCACTACTACCAACACCACTACTTCCATCACCACTACTCCAGGAAAAAACACACCATCGACGACAATACGACACGTGTTTCGCCTCTACACGAGGCATCTTCAGGAGATATAGTCTCTACGGCGGCTAACCGCTAAGACTTTCCGCAAAGTAACGCCTGATTCTATCAATTTTTAATATAGTTAGGGCACTAGCTCCAAAATATTTTCGAAGGACTTTTTTTTTCAAAATTCTTGGCTATGAATAATACGTCTAAAAAGCGGTTAAGAGAAAGCCTTCCTACTATGTAACAACCCTATGTCCAGTAAGTTTTCTATCTAGATTTGAACCAATGCCTTGTCGGTCCATACGGTTAGGTTGTGGAACTCTTTTCCAACTAACGACATAGAACTGAGCCTTTGTTGATATTTTTTTAAGAAACGTGTAGAACAGTGACATTTTATAAAAGAATTAAACAATATCTACTACCCCATAGTGTCCCGTAAGTTTCTTTAGAGACGACAGAGGTAAACAAACCAGGAGATGGCAGTAGTGTCGTTCTAATAACAACCAAAAGTAAAAAAAAAGTTGCGGCTGCCAACCCGCCTTCCAAGCATGCTAACTATGTTAAATATCCCTTTTACGAAGCAATTTGTGGGGGAGGCCTATGTTCAACAGTGAACTTTTGATGAGCTGTAACGATAAGATTATCATCTTGCTAAATAAATAATAAGTATTATTTTATAATATAATTATTTTATGTAAGTGTTTTATTGACCGAGTAGTGGAGGTGTAAGAAATTATGTATCCGGTGTAAGTGAATATTATAATAAACAGGAAAAAAATTATTGCAACAGGCTACAAACATCATTAAGAACTTACATTTTTACATTTGTATCCATGCCTGAACTTTCACACTAGCACCATCTAGCATCGATTAGTGGAACTGGGAGAGAGCTTTCTACACCTAGTCGTTCGGGACCGGTATGTGCTCGAGCATTTTGGATATTTTAGTAGAAAAGGTTCTATACATAATGGCGTTAGGGACCGCGACCGAGGCAAATCAAGCGAAAACGTAAAGACACACTAATAATTAAGTGTGATTAATTATTAGTGTATTTTAAATTTTAATTGGTGATCGGTAATTAAAGTGTCAGTTTTGGTAATTCAATTGGCAGTTTTATAGTCACGAACCCTAAGCTCGTATCAATTGGTGTCAGAAGTGGGATAAAATTATGCCGATTTTACCTAAGGACGACACGGAGGGTGTCCGTATCCGAAGTCAACGCCAGCGGAAGACGGACCAGAGACTATTTGGTGGTGCAATGCCGCAGACGTCGGAAGGCAAGCTGCTGGCAACGGAGGCCGGTCCGTCAGCAGCACCTGACTTAGGTGCTCTGATGATGATACTGCGGGTACAGGCCCACCGACAGGAGGAACAGGCCCGCCGACAGGAGAAACAGGCCCGTCGGTTGGAAGATTAGTAGGTGGGACAGGCCCGCTGACATGAGGAACAGGCCCGTCGATTGGAAGAGCAGCTTCGAGGCGGACAGGAGGAACAAAAATAAAATATCCATTATTATTTTCTACCTTTACAATTTTAAAATAAGGATGCGAATTTTGTATATGTATTATTTTGTATAATAATAAAAATATTGCACAACCAAGCCCTTGCATAGTAGCGTCACAGTTTAGACCTAACGATCCCGCCGCCCGCGTAGGGGTTGTCACGAAAATGGAAATAAAATAATTTTCGATATTATAATACTCATTACCATTTATTAGCATTAACGAGATCATTTTTATTACTACAAGATAAAACATTTTTACAAGTGTTGCACTGCCAAATATTATAGATGTTTTCAGTTTTCGATTGTTGAATTTGATTATGTATTGTATTCGCATTAAACGATTTTATCAAAAAAAATGAAGGTAACATAAGGATGGCCGTCAATTGAATTCAATTATACTTAGTAACTCATACAACTATAATAGTGACTCACCATTATAGACATTATACTTTTCGTAAAGGGCTTTTAAGATTAGTTAAATAAGTACTGTAAAACACGCTTGTGCCAACGGCATGTATTATCTATCAGACTCAGTGAAGTGCGCTAGCACATAGTCGTAGCAAAATTTTTAAACAAAACAGTAAAATTATCCATTATCGTTTATCACACACCGATAAATTTTATCCTTGTGTATAGTTATGTATTATTGTAATTGGCAGTTAGATGGCGTTAGCGCTCAATTTAAAGAAGGTTTTCTTACGACTATGGATAACAATAAAAGTTATTAATATAATTTTCATACATTTTAAAAGCGTTATATTTATATTCTAAGTTGTTAAGATTCAATGAATAACTATGATAAATTTTTAAACTATATCATGT
This sequence comes from Parnassius smintheus behrii, assembly GCA_036936625.1. Lineage (NCBI taxonomy): Eukaryota > Metazoa > Arthropoda > Insecta > Lepidoptera > Papilionidae > Parnassius > Parnassius smintheus. The sequence continues at coordinate 21,754,667 of JAUPFT010000006.1, read as the reverse complement.
ATTGCATGTTTAGGTTTTAATTGACTTTGCACCATCGACCTCCGGTCTGAGCACTGGAGTGATGTGGCAGCGCTGTCGTCACGCCACAAGCGAAGCACACCGGAGTCTAAATCGCGTTACAAAGTTTTGAAACTATAGCGCTGTATAAAATAATTCCGAAAAAATACACGGATTATACCTTTCCCGGCAGGGAAATCTCTCTTTTTTGCTTCCACGGCCAAAATATCATGGCTTCCTGTCTCAACGTCAGAACATTGTGATATTATGTACGAACAAGGAAGTACCTTAATTTCGCCTTCCTTTAAAATTCTATTTCTTTAATCAACAACGTTCACGTTGAACGTCCAACTCAACGGTGCTCTCACATAAACATTATAAAGAGATCGCACGCAGAATGTTGATTCTTTATGTTTTACGTACATTCTAAGGCACAGAAATGAAACACCGCTAAAATCCTAACTCCAGGCTGAAAGGCAAAAATGGAAAAGGCAGAAATAGAGGCCATTAAATTCGATACACACAGCCTGCACGCTCACCAGATTTAAACCCTATTGATTTTTTTATTTGTGGATTCAACAAAGAGATGGTTTATGCTAGAGAAATTAATTCGGAAAATGAATTAAGGGAAAAATTGAGACAGAGCGCAGAAAAAATCAAAAAAAATACGAATGCTTTCCGAAGACTAAAAGCAAATTTTTTAAGACGATGTAGACTGTGTATCGAAATTAATGGCCTCCATTTCGAAAATTTACTTTAAATAAATTTATCTTAAATTATTTACTAGTTTTATTATGAATCTTGAAATCATTTGTCCAGAACGTAGTAAAATGATACCTTGTTTTCAATAAATTTTAAACAATACGTAAGTAAAGACACTGGATGTTATGTTTGCTAACCTGAAGCATTTACTATCTTAGTTTAGCCTTAGAAATGATAAAAAGGTTTTTTAAATCAAATTAACTATTCAGGTAGTTTCCCGCCTGAGTAACTTCAGAAGTCTGTAACAGAAAAAGTGACCTATTAATTGTCATTTTTTTAATGTTATTATGAAAGATTAATGTACTGCCAAGTTTTTAAAATTAATTAGAAAGTATGAAATCATTTATTACTATTTTTCATTTAATGTTGAAAATTCAAGCCCCACTCTCCTGACAGAAAATTTTTAAGTTTCGATTAAAATTGTTGTATCTTCGGTGAATGTTAGGAAGCTAATTATTTTATGCATAATCATGGGCAACTCATAGGGATCATGCTACAAACAAAAAAACTTGAAAAAAGTCTCACAATTACATTTTTTTAATGTTAGGCTGTTTAGGGTGAATTTTCAAAAAAAGGATAAAAAAATCATAACTCGAAAACTACAAAAAATCGCATGACATACATAGGGCATTTTCGGATACCCCTAGGTGTGAGGAATCAAAAAAAATTTATAACCTCACTGTTTGGACCACCCAGTATATATATATATATAGTTTGTCCAATTCTTTTCTTGGTTAATTTGTGGGTCCATCCATTAGTTCGTTGTTGGTTAGTTGTTGAAAATCACAAAAGAATCATGATCAATATTATCATAAAGGTACTAATTAAACGCGAACGACGTCGTGGGTACAGATAGTTTTATAATATATAAAGACAAGATATAGACTATGAAATATCGAAAATTTACTTCTCATTTAAGTAATAATCTACTATAAACTTTACATTATGTTGGCTGTTTAGCACATGTTAACAGGCAATTTACCACATCAAAGACGATCAAAAGATCTTATTAAGTTCTGGAATCTGAGAAAGGAACGCTGTCACTGCTTTAATTATTTAACTCTTCCATATGGAGTGTTTATTTGTTGATGTAAAAGGAATTAAGTTAATTTATTTTGAATAAATTCTAAAATAAATTATTAATCAATTACCCACCAAAATATTTAGTTTTAGATAGAAAAAATATAGAAGGTTACAAAAGGCCGCATAGTCCTCCAGATGGTAAGTGGATGCTGTGACCCATAGACGACAACATCTAAATTCGATTAAAAATCAAAATTCAGGTGCGTTGTCAACACTGAGGAATAAGATGGAATGCTTAGTTTTCAGTACATAGGTTTCTCTACACACGCCATACGAAACACAACGGCATTGACATTCAATTTTACGCCGGTATTCTTTTAAAGCATGGTCTTTACCCGATCAAGCCGACTTACTTGTGCTACAAGCATAATATTGGTGGTTGTAGCACAAATTGCAGCTATATAGCTACAGCATGGCTCTACCAGGTTTTAAAAGATGCTAGTATTAAAAATTTCGGTAACACAATTTTAAAAGGCCATTGTTGGACATAAGCGTGTAGTGTTGGTGTAAGAATATCCGCTACCCCATATCGTCCCGTGGGTACCGTAAAAGGTGACAGAGGGAAACAAATCAGAAGTTGGACGGCAGCGTTTCCTTATTTATTTTATTTATTTATTTTTTATTTATTTATTAGGAAGCCAACATGATATTGTACAGTGAAAAAATGTTTACAAATTTTATAGATTAATCTGAAGTTTAGTACATATCATACTTATAGGCTAATTTAACAAGTTAAAGTAAAATAATAAGTAACTCACATTATTATTGAAAAAGGAAGAAAGGATAATAAAAAAACCTATTGTAATGCATCAAACAAAGAAAAAAAAGCAAAAACTTTTTTGTCTATAATAACTCATGAGGTTATCTTAATTTTGTTATAAAAATGTTTTTTAATTTTATTTTTAAAAGTAGTATAAGAATCTTTGAATATGTCAAGATCGACTAATTTAGAAATTACATTATAAGTTTTTAAGGTTCTATTAATTGGAGCCGATAGTCCGACATTTGTTCTACAATACCTAGTTTTGAATAAACTATAATTTCTTATTCTAGAATTAGGTCTAGGAATAACATATGATATTTTACCTAAAAGATTATTTGAGCTAATTTTATTGTTAACGATTTTGTGTAACAAGCACATGTCCATAAGCGCTCTTCGATCATTTAATGAAATCATATTACAATTATCTAGTCTTTCAATGTAAGTTAATTGCCTGTGTATTTTGTTATTATTGAAATAAATGTACTTAAGGAATTTATTTTGCACTCGTTCTAACCTATTTATATGTGTTTGATAATGTGGATACCAGACAGAAGAACAATATTCAAGATTACTAAGAATAAATGAGTTAAAAAGAATTACTATGGATTTTATATTTTTAAAAGTTTTAGTTACCCGTTTAATTAATCCTAAAAATTTCAATGATTTTTTATAACTTGAACCATATGCGCAGTGAAACTTAATTTACAATCAATTAAAATACTTAAATCACCAATAACATTTGTCTTTTTATGACAAAATCATTAATTCATTAAAATTGAAAAGATATTTGGTAACATTTTTCACGATTGAGGATTACATTATTAAGCTCACACCAGGAGACCAGCCTATTAATATCATTTTGTAGTAAGTTTCCATCATTAACGGCTTTTATTTCTTTATAAAATTTTAAATCATCTGCAAAGAGAAGTGCATCACTATTCAGGAAACAATTTACTACATCATTTATAAAAATATTGAACAGAGTTGGCCCCAAGTGTGAGCCCTGTGGCACACCTGAATATGCTATAAATGCCTCAGATTGAAATCCATTTATGTCAACCTTTAGCTTTCGGTTGTGTAAGTAAGAAAACACCCATTTTAAAAAGGAGCTGTGGAATCCATAACATTCAAGCTTTTTTATTAGTATGGAATGATTCACGACGTCAGACGCTTTTGAGAAGTCTGTATAAATTGCATCAACTTGAAGGTTATTGTCCACAGACACACATAAATTATCAATATATTCACAAAGATTTGACGCTGTGGACCTTCCTCTCAAAAATCCATGCTGCCTATCAGTTAGTATAGATTTCATGTGCCAATTTATAAGTGGACAGATAATAGCCTCAAACACCTTTGGGAATACGGATAGTATTGACATGGGCCTGTATTTTGTTATATCGGTCCTATCTCCGCTTTTAAAAATAGGCACAATTCTAGCCTCCTTTAAATCGCTTGGAAAAAAACCCTCTTTCAAGGAAGCATTATATATGATACTTAAAGGGCGCGCTAGGGCTGCTGCACATTTCCTAGCAAAGAAAGGCGGTATATTGTCGGGACCAGCGCTTTTATTGCTGTCAAGTTTCTTAAGCTTTGATTCTACTTCCTCTACACTTATATGTATATTAGATAAAGTTTGATTAATACCAACGCATTCAATGTTAGGAATCTTATTCTCTTTGCCTATAAGATAATCGGAGTATATACTTGAGAAATGTTTTGCAAAGCTATTACATATGGCTGTATCATTGAAAACAAATTGTGCATTTAGTGTCATATAAAAAGGATATTCACTTTTATTTCTAATCTCTTTTAAATATGACCAAAAATATTTTGGATTACTAATTATATTTTCTTCTACATTTTTAATGTGATTTTTATAGCATGAGTGTATTAAGGTTTCACATCTTTTACGCAGTAATTTAAAAGATATTTCATCACGAGAGTTTTTATATTTATTATATAAGATTCTGTATTTATTTTTTTCTTTTAATCTTTTTATTAAGTCTTTTGAAAACCAACGCGGATATTTACTATTTCCTGTCTTATATTTCCTAATATGCCTACCTATAATCTCGCGGAGCTTGCAATAAAAGACTTTTAACATTTCATCAACATCACCACATGTAATAAAAATATCTTGGAATGAAATTTTTAATTTAATTTTTAACGCTGTAATCTGCATTATAAAAATTCATTCTTTCGTTTATGTTTGTTTCTAGGTGTGAAACTGGAGTAAAATTTATACTGATTTCTAGGGGTGGGTGATGTCTGTCTATGTGGCTTAAGGGATAAGGGCTTTCTCTAACTTCGTTGATTATAAATGTACTTTCTTTATTACTTAATATTAGGTCAAGAGTTTTGTTAAAAGGATTTCGGACTTGATTAAACTGGTAAAGACGATTTTCACTATTTCTAAGAGGAATAAGATATTTTTGACTAATTTGTTCACATAATGATTTCTTAAATTTACGCGAACACTATACATTGAATAAAACTAAATTTACGGATTTTATCGCGTTTATTTCACTACTTTTACTTATTTTTAATTCCCGACGTTTCGGGTGTTTTACAGCAAACATGGTCACGGGGGGGACTGAGATGTTTGACATCCCAATGTCATAGTTAGTCCGGCTACCTTCAGTTTTTGAAAATTAATTTTTGGTCCGATTTACGCCAAACGAGCTTATAGTATCATGAAGTCTTGCAGTGGTATGCTTAGGTTTGGGTTTAATTTTATTAATTATAGGATCCCAAGCAGGTGGCAGCACCCATCCATCTTCTCTATTGAAATTTGGATGTTTTTTAATTTCAATAGCCTCGCGTATCATCCTTGGTAGGAATTGGTGTTCTTTGAAATAATACTAGTTTTTACGGAATTTATCGCGTATATTTAATTTTTTAATACCCGACGTTTCGAACGCTTTACAGCACTCATGGTCACGGGCGGGACTGAGATGTTCAACGTCCATATGTCATAGTTAACCGCGGTTACCATAGATTAAAATTTAACTTTTGTTCCGATCTATGCAGTATGAACTTATGGTATCTTGAAGTCTTGCAGTTGTATGCTTGGGTTGGTTTGGTTGTTTACAACTGCAAGACTTCAAGATACCATAAGTTCATACTGCATAGATCAGAACAAAAGTTAAATTTTAATCTATGGTAACCGCGGTTAACTATGACATATGGACGTTGAACATCTCAGTCCCGCCCGTGACCGTGAGTGCTGTAAAGCGTTCGAAACGTCGAGTATTAAAAAGTTAAATATACGCGATAAATTCCGTAAAAACTAGTATTATTTCATCATATTTGTGTAGTGTTCGCGTAAATATAAGAAATCATTGGTGTTCTTTTGCGAGAATTTGTGGTTTATCAAATCGAATGTAATGGTGGGGACGATCTTGAACATGTTCGCAGACTGCAGACTTCCCGGAGCGACGGTGCTTCACGTCAGCTATATGTTCTTTCACGCGGGTTTTATGGATCTTTTTGTTTGACCTATGTAAGAGAGACCACATTCACAATCTAACTTATACACTCCTGCATCTTGTAGAGGGATATTACACTTGACGGATGGTAAAAATTGATTAATCTTCTTCGGCGGCTTGTAATATGTTTTAATGGAAGCTCGCTTCAAGATGTAGTCAACCTTGTCTGTGACTCCTCTGACATATGGTAGTACAGCAGGTACACGCTCGACTGTGGCCGGCTTCACTCGGTCATTGTGACGTAGGCGCGGAACCCGAAGCTTGTTGTCTTGCAATACTTGCTTGACGTGCTGAAGTTCGGCGGCCAGATGTTTTCTGTCACAGATCCCTCGTGCTCTCTGAAACAAAGATTTACTCACGGTAGCTAACTGTGAAGGATGATGGTGAGATTCACCATTTAAATATCGGTTGGTATAGTTTGTTCAGTCCACATTATATTGGATAAATTAAAATCTCCTATTAATATTGTATTACTTTGCTCAACTGATACACGGGAAACATTATTACAGAAGCTTTTAAGACACTCATAATTTAATGGTGACGGCAAGTAAACACCGCAAATCGATAGAGTAAAATTTGGGTTACCTGCTTTAAAATCAATGTTAATCCACATATCCTCGTAGTCGCTTTACCATTTCATAACTCTATAACTTTTAAGTTTTTTTTTTTGAAACTGCAATAAGTACGCCACCACCGTCATGCTTGGTACGCAAAATAGAAGATTCTCTGTCACGTCGAAAAACCACGCATCGTTTATCTATAATTTCATTATTTAATATACTTTCACATAGCCAAGTATCAGTTAACACAATAATGTCAAATTCCGAATTTTAAATAGCACTATATACCTCATGAGTTTTGGTTTTAAGACCTCTAATGTTTTGATAAAAGACACTAATACAGTTATACACTAATATAGTATTTCCTTTATAACAACTAGGAAATAAGAAACTGCGATGGCCATTCGCTGGACGAGTGTGGCAACTATGGCAAAATCTCCTTATGAGGCAGTATATGAGAGAGACTCGTGTTTGGACTTTTAGAGGCTGTAATAATAGTCTTAATCTCTTAGCTACCAAGCGGCCGAATTCGGTCGCGGCAATATTCCGTCAAATACCAAGACCGAATTCGGCCGCACCCATTCACAGCACTTTAATCCATAAATACTTATGGTAAGAGACTACTTTTCTATGAAGAAGTTTGATAATATAGTCTCAATATGAAATATTCTATCCTCTTGTACAATAAAAAGTCAGTTACTCTATGGTTATTTCCTTATAATCTACTTTCAATACGTCCGCCATTTTCGTGTGGATGTTATCGTATTTAGTTGTGTTGATTTTTGGATTTTTCTGAAATGAATGAATGTTTTTTTGTCAGTATAATTTATCTTTTTACGTAAATAATTTCGAATAATATATAGAAATAATAGTGATTTTTACGCTGCCGACATCCGCTTGGTATGAACCCGTGTTTTGTTATCAAAATACAATAAAGTCTTTTTGTAATGAAATAAAACCTGACTTTTGTTAAGATCACAGGATAGAAAATTTTGAATAGATCTTATAATGCCAAATTTTTCATAGAAAAGTAGTCTCCAAATATACGTTTTAATGGTTCAAAGTGTTTATATATCGTTAGTGTTGTCTTGAAGCCTTTGTTTAACAATTAACATGGATGTGATGGATGAATCTTGGACAAGACCAGCCCTTCTTAGTAATGATTTGCAATAGTTACTAGGCTTTTCAGACAAATTTTCGATTGCATTAGCATATTTCTCATCTTTGCTTTTGACGCTGCTCCTTATCGAATTAAATAAGTTAATGAAGACCTACCTCACGATACCTACCTACACCAAATGTATTAAAATATTTTTATTATAAAGCTTTTAACGTATAGAGGTACCAAATCCCAAACACTATATTAAAATGTAATTTCTAGCCATTCATACTGATTCAGATCTAATATTAACGTCAATTATGCACACATATCACAGTAAACGATTTCAAATTTGAATGAGAACAGTTGGTTTTTATGGTTAATAAAATTAGTATGTCTCTTCTATACTTATTTTGCTTGAACTTTTGTTGTTTTATCTATGATGGAAACAAAAGAAAGTAACAAGATTTTATGTTTAAAATATTTCGTTGATTTTTTATTCGCTGCTAACTGCATTACTTAAAAGAACATCAGTCACTATTACCATTCCTTGCTATCAAAAGTCCACTACCGAGAATTAGTCATAGATTGTCTCGTAATGGAGGTATTCTAAATAATAGCCTCGCTTAGTGAGCGGGTTGGCAATGGCAACTGCACCTTTTTATTTTAGTTGTTATTAGAAAGAGGCTGCTGCCAATCACGTGAATTGTTTCTATCGGTCACTTCTTGTGACACCCACGAGATGTGATAGTGAAAATTCTTATACGCCCACTATACGGTAACACAGATTTTATTAAAAATTACTGCTCCATAAATTAAAAAAAAGCGGAAGGCCGTGCGCAGCAGAATTACTTAAATAGGCTATGAAGTAATTTGTGTTACACACATAAAACATTAGAAACAGGGTCCAATTATCTTACCACAAATTCTAGTAGCTGCTAAATCTAGTGGTTGTTTTACGAGAATGTAATTAATAGAACAACTTTGAAACTTTACAGCCTTCTTTCCCAAGGGTAGTTGGTTGCCTTATCTATGTAGACGTCTCATTTGTTAAATAGTCTTGCTCATCTTATATAAATTACAATTCTATTACTAAAATACTTCTATTACAGACATCCCAATTTATTTTTAGATGTTAATCAAGATGTAGATATTAGATTTAAAAAAAATTATATACTTTATTTAAGTACTTTTTTCATTTGAACAGAAGTTGATTGATGTATCTGCTATATAATCCAAGAAATCGACAAATTCTTCATGTCATAGAGAAGTGTTTGCCTAGAGAATTGACGACACCTTTGCAGATTTTTTTGTACTGGATTTCATGGAGATGCTGCTTCTATCTCCGATGAGGTTTAAAATTTACTGACATTATAGATGTCAATACTTTCGCCTAAAATTAACATACTTAACGGAAGCATTTGAAATTAAAATATACAGCGTGTTTATTTATGATACTTGATCCATACACGTTTTTGGTACCAAATAAAGAAGAAGGGAAAAACATATTTTCTTATTTTTGTCATAGTTACAGTTATAGCTTTATTAAATTAACACCCGATTTTTATAAGCAATATAATTTCGAAAATGACGGGACGTAAAATTTATTATATGGACCGTTAAATACTTTTTTTAAATAGAGGCCTAGGAAAGTTTCTAGGTGGTAGGACTTCCTTTCTGTAGGAGTCCATCTGTTAAGGTATCACCCTCTAACATATTTCTGTAGGAGACCATCTGTTTAGGTATCAGCCTATAACATATTTCTGTAGGAGTCTATCTGTTTAGGTATCACCCTCTAACACATTTCTGTAGGAGACCATCTGTTTAGTTATCACCCTCTAACATATTTCTGTGGGAGTCCATCTGTTTAGGTATCAGCCTATAACATATTTCTGTAGGAGACCATCTGTTTAGGTATCACCTTCTAACATATTTCTGTAGGAGTCCATCTGTTAAGGTATCAACCTCTAACATATTTCTGTAGGAGTCCATCTGTTTAGGTATCAGCCTATAACATATTTCTGTAGGAGTCCATCTGTTTAGGTATCACCCTCTAACATATTTCTGTAGGAGTCCATCTGTTTAGGTATCGCCCTCTAACATATTTCTGTAGGAGTCCATCTGTTTAGGTATCACCCTTTAACATATTTCTGTAGGAGTCCATCTGTTTAGGTATCACCCTCTAACATATTTCTGTAGGAGTCCATCTGTTTAGGTATCAGCCTATAACATATTTCTGTAGGAGTCCATCTGTTTAGGTATCACCCTCTAACATATTTCTGTAGGAGTCCATCTGTTTAGGTATCACCCTCTAACATTTTTCTGTAGGAGTCCATCTGTTTAGGTATCAGCCTATAACATATTTCTGTAGGAGTCCATCTGTTTAGGTATCACCCTCTAACATATTTCTGCCGCCAAATAGCAGTACTTACTCTGTTGTGTTCTGATCTGAAGGGGACATAGTGAGCTAGAACAATGTCAGGCCGTGAGGCATTCCATCTTAGACCTCAGAGGTGACAACGCATCTGTGACCTCCTCTGTTTGAAGTTCGTTGCATGTGTCCATGTATTCCTCCCGAACGGGTCCGCCTTGTCGTGACGGGGGAGCTTAGTAGCCATGACTTGGTCACTCATGGTGAACTAAGTGAAACCCACATGGTTGGCCCGAGGTGATGAGTCAGCCCAAAGTGAACACTTCAAGTGTCCACAACGCTGCAGCTAAGATGGAGATAGAGTAGTGTTGGTGTGGCGCTGCCCCACTCACCCTGTAAATAAGCGGCAAAAGTGGAACACCTTGGCATTTTAGTCGGTGCGAGTTTGACATAACCCGTCCTTGCCCCGCTAATGTGTCCATGGCCTGCAGGAGCTACTTACCATTAATGTATATTAGTACGTTTATTACCCCAAATTTATAAAGTCGTAAAAAGACTCCTATAGGCTCTGCTTCTTAACTATTTTGCCGCCAGGCAGGAGTGCATGCACTGCCGTTTTCCGTTGATATTCTTCGTTTAAAGTTGGTCGCGGATGGCTTTGGGTTACAGAAGCCACTTAGATGAACTGTTGGCTCGGTTAGCAGTCTGTCAGTTTGATATTATTACTAGCAATCCACCCCGTTTTCCGATGGGTAGCACTAAGCAACTCCGTTGAATCACCTGTCGGTCCTTATTCCGCTTATATTAATCATCTTGAACGCTCGACTCTTAACAGCAACGTAGGTACATCGATAACAAGTACATCGTCTAAGTGTTACAAATAATTTTCCTGCGCATCCCCCATATCTGGTTATATTTTGAGTATAATTACCACTCGCATAACTATACTAATAGTCCAAAATGTTTGGGATGTGTATATAACTACTTTAATCTAGATAAAATTCATAAAACGATGATGATAGTTAATTTTATGAGAATTTGTACGTTGTTGCACAAACGGCTCACATTATTTTTGATTACGTGCAATTTTATAGTTTAAATTTTTGTTATTGCGATTTAATCTAAATAGACAGACATAGCATCGCGAGCTTCTTTTAGCACTCTTTAAGAATAACAATTTTACCACACTTAGACAAAGCTCGACGGTAGTAACTGTAGTAATATATATATATATATATATATATATATATATATATATATATATATATATATATATCGTCTAACGTTCAACCACTTTAAAGGTGCACTAACAAGTCATTTGATAAAATACACCGAATTATTATTTTTTTTCCTTTTCCTAAAATGTCACTTCAATATGATTTCCACTCTCACAGTAAAAAAAGAATTGATAATATATGTTGTAACGAGGAGAAGCGCATTATGTAGCAGACTCACTACGAGTCAATAAATTACAAACCAGAGGACTGAGTCAATATGTGTTCTACAATGTGCCGTAGCTTTGAGGTTTTTACATTGTCGGGAATAAAGTACTCGACTGGATTAATACAATGCGATTCACGCTTGTTGGTAAATGAATGTAAGCTTGTGAAAACAAATAACAATGCGACACAATTGCAATACATACTAAACTCATCACATTAAAGCAGTAAATTAAAAACTTTGTAATATAAGTTCAAAGATTTCACCGTATTTTTATACAAATTCAAGATTTTCAGTCAGTCAAGTTAGTACTATTCATCATCATCATCATCATCACAGCCCTTCACAAGTCCACTGCTGAACATAGGCCTCCCCCAAGGTATGCTACAAAGCACGTTCCTGAACCACCTGCATCCATCGACTTCCTGCATGTCTTCCTACGTCGCCCTACACTTCGCCTATCGGTATGAGGCTGCCACTCGAGAACCTTTTTTCTCCAACGGTTGACTATTAATTTGAAATATTTTCACTCAAAAATTGTAATGCTGCATAAAACATATTCAAAGCTTTCCTTTTACTTAGCTACTTAGTATCAAGACAGAAGTACCTTGAAATTTTTAAGATCACATTTAAAATGAAATTGCCACGCCACTTGCACTTGTGATTACGAGCTTTAGTTTTGTGTTTTTTTTTAAATTCACTTAATTCCAATTTAATAACTTTTATAGTAATGTGACTGACGCAACTTTTTACGTCAGTCTACAACATTAGAAACCTCAGTCAGATCCACATTAACGGACACTATACAAAAAACTTATATGAACCACGCAAGCAGAGCATTATTTCAAATTAGAGGGTTAGGGTTAGGATGTTATGCGTTTTAATATATGACTTAACTACTTTGAGGGAAAAGGGAATCAGGTTTACTATTTAATTAACTCGCAAGTAAATTATTTTAATGTGGCGTGTAGTAAATTAGTAAATCGCTTAAAGAACATAATACTAGCAGGTATAAAACAACCGATACGTAGGTTTTGTTCATGTAATTTGCACAATTTGTTATTAAATCACTTTCGATATTGTTGTTATTAATAACAAAACGATTTTTTTGCAAGGTATAAAAATATAAAATAAAAAGTAAAAAAAATGAAAATATTATTTTAATAAAATATCTCAGAACAAATTTTATAATTCCGAATGTGTTTTTTTGTCTTTTCGTGAATGTTTATCAGACAAACAATTTTTATATATTTAATTGGTTGCTAAACAAAGATCGACATAAAATAATATAATATAAATTAAACGACTAATGATATTTTAGTTCTATCATACTTGCATTTACATATTATTAATACTATAATGAAGTCGTCAATCATTTTTCAACAATAGAATGATTATAAAAACATTTTAATTGTATCCTTAGTTACAAATATGACTAATTAATTGAATACTGATTGACCTTTGTTCGATGTTGCTTTTTCGATCGAAGGAAGTTCATTTTAGAACGGTTTATAATTTAAAACCGTAGAATTTTTTAGTTTTAGTCGTTATTAGGGAGACGCTGTTGTCCATCTCCTAATTTGTTTCCCTCTGTAGTTTATTACGACAGCCACGGGACGACACGTTGTAGTGGATATTCTCCCACTGCCACTATACGGTAATTAATATTTTATTGAAAATATAAAAAATAAAATAAATTGACTATGTCTAAGAAGAGATTCATATATATTTTAACAAAGTAATGCACAACATACACAAACTATTTCAATGGCAAATCATCATCATCATCATTACAGCTCTTCACAAGTCCACTGCTGAACATAGACCTCTCCTAAGTAATGCCACAAAGCACGGTCCTGAGCCACCTGCATCCATCGACTTCCTGCATATCTTACCAGGTCGTCACTCCATCTAGTGGTGGTCGCCCTACACTACGCCTACCGGTACGAGGCTGCCACTCGAGAACCTTTCTTCCCCATCGATTATCGGTTCTTCGAGCTATATGGCCGGCCCATTGCCACTTCAGTCTACTAATCCGTTGGGCTATGTCGGTCACTCTGGTTTTACTGCGGATATCCTCATTTCTAAAACTCCGAGCATAGCCCTCTCCATAGCTCGCTGAGCGACCTTGAGCGTCCTCATACGGCCAGCAGTGAAGGACCACGTCTCAGATCCGTAAGTCATCACTGGCAACACGCACTGGTTGTACAATCAAGTTTTTAGAGATTGAGGTATACGTGAATCTCAATGCAAAGCTCTAGATTAATAGCTTCGAACCGCAATACCACACAATATAAATAAAATTGTAACGTGCTAGAGCCACGCTGCAGCTATATTATGGTTGTAGTACGAATGGGTCGACTTGACCGGGGTAAGACCACGCCCTCTTTTTACTAGATAGGAGGCATTCCATTTTAGTCCTCGGAGGTAGCAGCGCATCTGCATTTTGATTCCTAACCGGGGATAGATGTAGGTTGACGTGGGCTGTGGGCTGTGTGTTCGTTTGTCACACTAATTCTAAAAAAAATACAAAGACCACAACAACCGTGCTCCGTTAACAGATTTTAAGAAAAACTTGATTTCAGCAGAAAAATTGACCTAGAAATTTGTCTGGGTTGGTACACTCTCTTAGCTATTTCTGCCACAGTACGGTACCCACACAATAGCAGTGCTTTTTTTAATTTATTATTTTTTAAAGGACTTATTCGCTAAGCGGCCGTATCGTCTCGTTCCGTACAATTTCTTAATCACCACAATTGAAGAACAAAATTAAAAATAAAATATAGTTACAATAGGTCTGTACAAGAAACACGCCCGAAACATTCACACCCATTCTCTACACAGAATCAAGTCTGCTAGCTTGACCAGCATTTTAGCCCCCTCTGACATTTTTATAATCTAGATAACTGGATTTTGATTCTTTTTTGAGTATAAATATAGAAGTAATGGGCCACGGCATCCACTTACCATAAGATGGACTGTGTGTTCGTTTGTCACCCTTATTCTATACAAAAAACATCTTAGTCTTCAAGGGTTTCGTATCTGCATTTTGTTCAGTTTCAGTTTCATCAGTTTATACGAGAATGGAGATATTGGATAATGGAGATATCTGTGGGCCACGTTATCTACTTACCATCAGGTGGACTCTGTGGATCTACGGGGAGACTTATGTTTAACAGGAAATTTTGGTCAACCTTAGTGAATGAATGAATGGAAAAATAATACTATATCGAAATGTAGTGGTATATAGACCGCGTAAGATTCACAGTGCTTGTTTCTATGAAAAATTTACTAGAGAGTACATCATCCTTTAGCGTTTTATGAACGTCTTAAAAAGTGATTATGGTGACGTGATGATCACGATACGACAAAAAATCTTATAAATGGCTGTGTTATTACCCAAGGACGTTAAATTACATGTAAAATACTATGCTTTTCTAAAATAATATACTTTGGTGGACCACCGGTAAGTGTAAAGGTACAAAAATGTGTGCCTTTGCGAATCGACCTGAGAAGCTTTGCTCGTTTCTGATGACTCTCAGTAACCAGTGGTTGATCAAAATCGTAATATCCACACAGCCCTCCCCATAGATTGTATCATGAAGGCAGGTTTTGCTACAGTTGCCAGGTAGCAGGCGGGTAGGTAGCCGCAGTTTTGTTAGTTATTATTAGGAAGAGGCCCAATTCACCTCTTGGTTTGTTTTCCTCTATCGCCTTTTACGGCACTCACGGAACGATATGGAGTAGTGAATATTCTTACTTATTTTGTCTTTTCTCATTACATTTAATTATTTCAATAAGAAGAAAAAGGAGACGTGTTAAAAAAAGTTAATATATTTAAGAACATTGTAAAGTAGGTATTGCACTGTTATTTTTAAATAAATACCTCGTAAAGTATAAAATTACCTTGGGTTTATTTTTTATTTTTTGTTTCGCGTTAATTGACAACTTTGTGAATTAGTGAGCTTAAATTCGGAACTTTACTTTTAAGAAGGGAATCATTTCTTTAAAATATATTCACGTACTTTTTTTATCTACATTTTCATCTTATTTGATCAAGAGCTAGATGTTTATGTAACTTAATAGGACATACCGACAGACTGAAATCGTAAGTATTTCACTGGATTATTACCTATCCTTAAAATTTTGCATAAATATATATGCCTAATTGTGAACGTAAACCATCATGGAACCCACTCGTTTGAGTCAAGACAAACGAAAATTTCATCAAAATCTATCCAGCCGATTACAGAAGAATTATATTCAAATTAAGAAATAACTACTTATTAAATTAATTATTATTATTCTCGAGTGGCAGCCTCGTACCGGTAGGCGTAGTGTAGGGCGACTCCCCACTAGATGGAGTGACGACCTGGTAAGACATGCAGGAAGTCGATGGATGCAGGTGGCTCAGGACCGTGCTTTGTGGCATCGCTTGGGGGAGGCTTATGTTCAGCAGTGGACTTGTGAAGGGCTGTAATGATGATGATGATGACTTATTAATATCACTAAAACTTTTCATATATCTTGACA
Source organism: Parnassius smintheus behrii (assembly GCA_036936625.1). Taxonomy (NCBI): domain Eukaryota; kingdom Metazoa; phylum Arthropoda; class Insecta; order Lepidoptera; family Papilionidae; genus Parnassius; species Parnassius smintheus. The sequence continues at coordinate 21,738,568 of JAUPFT010000006.1, read as the reverse complement.
TATTCAACACAATAACAAAACCGTTAACTGATTTTGTTGCGCATTAAAGTTGTCAGTTAATGTAAATATTTGTATGCAACGAAGCGTTTAATGTAAATTTACGAAATCCACAGAACAATTTTAAACTGCAGTGAAATGGGTTTATTTTATAAAAGATATTGAAAATTGAATGAGTGTTTTGTACACTTTGTAGCTTTTTAGCTTTTAACGTAAAGTTCTATGTCCAAAAATGGAGTATTCATATTAATAATAGGTCCTTACATATGAAATTGGCGTTTTGTACGGAAGGAATATAAAGTCAATTTTTTTTGTAAAATATATTTAATTAATCAAAATATGCACCGTTGCATTCTATGCACTTTTGCCGTCTCATAGTTCATTGATCCCTTTAACTTAAAAAACCATGGAGGCGAGAATCAATAAACTCTTTGAAGGCAGTTTGGATAGCCGCTTCGGAGTTGATTTTTTTCTTTGTAAGAAGTTGTCCAAATTCCGGAAAAAACGGTAATCTGTTGGAGCAAGGTCCGGAGTCCAGGGAGTACGGTGGATATCGCGGACATTCCAATTGTAGCTCATCTAACTTAGTGGTTGTTTGTTGTGCAGTATGTGGTCTTGCGTTATTGTAAAGCAGCAGTGGCCTAGAGCAATTGAACAATCTTGGTTGTTTAGCAGCTAGTTCTTCATTCATCGTTTATAGTTGCTGACAATAGATATCTGCCGTAATCGTTTGGCCAGATTTTAGAAAGCTGTAATGAACGACACCGGTGCTAGTCCATCAAACACTCACAAGTAACTTTTTCTGAGTTAATTTTCGTTTAGAGCAGGATTTAGCTGGGTCTCCAGGGATCAGCCATTGTGACGACCGCTTCCGATTATATCTACTTTTCATTACAAGTAATGATTCAATTAAAAATCCCTTCATTTTTGTGTCGGTTGAGCAAAGTAACTCAGCAGTCAACGCGTGTTTGCAAATTTGATTCACTCAATTCATTAGGTACCCATCGTTTAAGTTTTTTTTTAAATTTCTCGATTTGCTTCAAGTGGATTAATACAGTTTAATAACTTATTCCGACGTCTACACCTATCCCAAAAGTCCTTTGTGATGGATCCGCTTCCACAATAGCCTTTAATTCTTCATTTTCCACTTTGGTCTCCGGACGTCCACGGAGTTGGTTCTGAAGTTTTAAATTTCCTGAACGAAAACATTGAAACCAAAAACGTACCGTGCTTTCTTTTGCGATACCAGCGCCGTACACATCATTAATCCTTCGAGATGTTTCCGCAGCACTGGTGCCACGGTAGAACTCGTACTCGTAAATATACCGATATTTCATGTTTTCCGTTGTGCGGTAATAAGCGACGCCAAAGAAAAAATTGAAGAAAAAACAAATGAATGACTATTTTCAAAACTTAAATGCACCAGCTAAATGTATTTATAAATTTTAATTTGAAATTCTTAACCAAAGGGAAGATATTTCAGATCAAAGTGGTCATTACGACAAAACGCTAATTTCCTATAAAAGGACCCAATATGTTATGATATTATACGATAGCAATGACGTACTGTAAACTGTAGGGTAAATAATAATAGTCCTACATAGTGCAACTGTCAAATCATATTCTTAGCGATAATCGGCACTGTATTAAAATTCACGACAGACCGTGTTCATAATAAGTACATAACGAGTAACGAGAAAAAGTAACTAGAAATAATGCTCTAAAGTGTTTTCAAAATCTTAATTATAACGATACTACAAATTATAAGATCTTTTTAAGTCTGTATCAGGTTTAATTTGAACAAAAAGTGAAAAATATCGTCGAAATCGTCAGTAAATACTTTACATTCATTCATTCATTCATTACAGCCTTTCACAAGTCCACTGTTCAACATAGGTCTCCCCCAAGATATGCCAAAATAAAAGAAAACGATATTTATTTATATGAGTACTGAAGGACCATGCCGGGAATTCGCGAAATGAACTACTATGGATTTAGTAGTAACCCTAAAACAATTGTATAACGAATCCCGGAATTTGAAAAAAAAAGTTACAGGCCTTAAAGTGTGATCTGAGAGATCAGCCTCAGAGTCACAGATCTCGGAAAGTATCTTAAAAATGAAGTTAATGTGATGCCAGATAAGTAAAGAATTTACATAGCTTATTTTACTAAGTAACATGGCATTAAGTGTGAAAGATTAAAGAAACAATCTCTCGTCCACACAATTTATTATAAATTAGTGTGGAATTTCTTAATTAAATATTTATATTGTACTTTATTATTTTTAAAAAATCTATCTGTTTTCAAGAATAACTTGCGTGGTCAGTGTTCAGCACACGTTCATAAACAAATATGGCAAACCGTAACCGACCCCAAACTTAATCTAACCAAATTAATCCCTTTCTCTCTTCCTTTTTCTCTCCCTTTCTCTCGTCCTCTCTCTCTCTCTCTCTCGAGCTCTCTCCTAAGGACCACGTCTCAGATTCATATAATCACTAGCAACACACAATGGTTGTGCAATCTCTTTTTTAAGTTTTGAAGTAAACGTGTCTAAAGATTTGTTGTACTTAGTCTCCCGAACGCTGCCCAGCCGAGTTGAATCCGCCGATTGACCTCTCGGTCGAAGTCTGATTTACCTAGTCGGACAATTTATCCCAGGTAAATAAGTTCATCAATAACTTCGAGCGTAGTGATCTCAATAACTACTAACATTGGTGTGACATGGACATTACCTTCGTTTTGACCATGTTCATCTTAATACTTTTAACGTCATTGGGCATGTGCTGAGATCCTCCAGCGTCTCTGTCATAAGGACTTTACCGTCGGCAAATTAAAGTTGAGTGATTTACTCGACAATGATGTTGATTCCGTATTATTTTAAGTCCAGTAGATTGAAAGTGTCTTCCAATGCAGCGGTGAAGAGTTTCGGGGATATAAAATCACCCTGTCTTACACCTCTCTGCAGTTGGATTAGTTTCGCACTCTGGTCCTGTACTCGGATAGATAGCGATCTCAGTCTCACTGTAGAAATACTTCAGCCCTTTGATAAACCGACAGTCAACTTGGCACCGCTAAAGGAACTATAGTACCACCCTAATTACGACGGAATCAAAGGATATTTCATTCCACATACGCAAGACAAAATGGCAGATTTAGTCTTCGGTATTCTGTACAATTTTCCTGAAGGTACATGGTACTAAATGGTACTAAAACCTTGACAAAAACTAGCTTGTTCGGTATGCTGGAAGTCGTCGATGAGTCGGTGTGCGAAATGATTAGCAATGACTCTCGAAAACAGAACGTAAACGTGACTTAGAGGATAATCGCTCTATAGTTTGCCAATAGAGCGTGATTGCCTTTCTTAAAAAACAAGACCACCGCACTCCTGATACACGCTTCCGGAGTATTGCCACTGCGGATGATGGAATTAAAAAGCTTCTGAAAAACTTTAAGTACCGGTTTCCCAACAACTTTCAAATTCAAAACCTTCGCTGTTGTTTCATCTTTTACCTTTCTCTTTCAATTGTTGTTTTTAACAAGTATAAGGTCAGGCCATTGCCATATCAATTCGGTGATCAGATAAACCATCAGTTAAGTTGTCAATTACACTTCTTGTACTTGGGAAATTTTGTTTCTTGGAATCACATGCAGGGAATCTCCTAATGCAGCCTACTCCATAGCCTACTGCCTATCTTTTAGCTTCCTTATACAGTAAATTAATTACAAAACGATAACAAAATATTTATGGATAAATACCTTTATACGAATAATCGCTTGAGACCCATTTATTCTCAATCGCTTTCAAGTTTCGATAGGCGGAAAAACGTCGGTCTTATTAAACTGTGATAGCTCTCTTTGTTGGCTGGTTTTCCTTATTTACTGCGAAGTTTATTTCAATTATACCACGCAAAAGCATATTTGCACACTTTTGTAGCCGGCCTTGATTATATTGTAGAAAATAGAATTAGTCTGATCTAAATAAACAGCACTAAAAAAACCTAACGTCATGATCTGCCACCTTCAAGATTATAGTTATTAAAAATCAGAGCCATACTGTAGCCAATCTCACATAGTGCCAGCGTTAAATGCAGCACAATTCTGTTGTGTTTCGTATAGTAAGTGTACTGAAGCGGAGACACTTTCAGTTAGATATGCAATGTGTATACAACGGAAGACACTTTTACTAGTAACGAGGCATTCTGTTTAAGTAATCCGGAATGACAATACATGAGCATTTTCATTCTTGATATATTATGTAAATATAACATATTATAGATGTAAATCGGCTACAGTATTTACTTACCATCAGATGGTCGGTAATGTTCACGTTTATACAATACTTCTTTTAAAAATAAAATAGTCATTCCAGAATATTCTACATGTAAGCCATCAATTTCTCGTCTTATAATATGTAAAGAAATGTACAAAAAATCTCTCCCATACAAATTTTGCTTTTTTATTCAAATAGCGGCACCAATTATACGGTAAAGTAACGCCACGTGTAACGTTTTACGCAATTTATCGCATCAAATAAACTTAAAAGAAATTATTACGCAGCATATTCAGGAAAAGGTTGCTATGTAGTATTGAGAAGTCTTTATCAAACAAACTAGGTTAGGTTAACTCATTATGTAAAAATCGCTATAATAGTGTATACACTTCTTGAAGATAATTATTTTACTATAGTATGTGAGTGTCATTTTCGAATATTAAGTAGTATAAACGGAGACCATTCATTAAATGAGAAAACGAAACTAATTTGCGAAGGCTCGTTTAAAACCGTGTATTTAGAACTTTTGGAGTTTTATCTTCATAAGCAAACAGATGCGTTTAAGTACATACTAAAAAGTTTTTACGACATGCCTCTTACGATACCGTTGGGCCATAGGATGAGATGGGGTATATAGTTTTGGTTATGCCATCACTTTAACAGCAAAATTAAAAAATATATGACAAAAGAAAATATAAGGAGTTTCGAATTACATATTTCATACGTATATCCACAACCTTTTCAAGTCATAAATTATTTCAAGAACCAATGCATGATTTTTGAAGATGTTCCCCATACTCATTACATAGATCGGTTGATGAGTGCAAATTTGATACTAACAGCCTTATAATCAAGCGGTCACGAGAACCTTGTCCATCACTTAGCAGCCTATATTGTGAAAAGGCAAGATTGGCACGCAGAAACAATTGGCATAATCTTCCTTTCAACATTGCTACTTATAGATAATAAAAATAAATATATACATATATAATTAAAATACATAAATAATAAATTAAAAGAATTTAAATATATTAATGTAATAAGTATAGTAGAACATGTGCAGGTGCAGCATAAATGGGTCAGCTCAAGATAATCAGCGTGAACCTAGGACCGCACTAGACAGAACTGCACCGCAGCGGAACTGAATGACTCAACGTGTAATTTTTTGGTAAACCAAACTTGAACTACAGCGGCGCTACAAAAATATATTAAGTATCTTTAATGAGTTTTAATAATGATTAATGATTAAAACTACTTTTACGGATTTTATCGCGTTTATTTTTACTTTTTATTTTTAATTCCCGACGTTTCGGGCGTTTTCCAGCACCCATGGTCACGTGGGACTGAGATGACTGACGTCCCGATGTCATTGTTAAACCCGGAGTACCTTCAGCTTTTTTAATTATTGTTTATTGTCCGATCTATGCAAAATGAACTGACTTCATTCGTCGGGAATTAAAAATAAAAAGTAAAAATAAACGCGATAAAATCCGTAAAAGTAGTTTTAATCATGTGTAGTGTTCGCGTAAATATAAGAAATCATTATGAGTTTTAATAATCTTTATCGATAAACACAAAATTTAAAGTGATCATTAGACCCTAAACTAAAAATATAATGCCTGTATTTCAAAGGCTAGTTTTCTTCCCTATTCTTAGTTTTATTACTAATATTTAAATTATTTAAAACGTAAAATTTATGACAATGAAAAAGTGACTAAAAGAATAACAATGTAATGTTGGCACTGTTCCAAAAACTGTGTGTGTGTGTGTGTGTGTGTGTGTGTGTGTGTGTGCGAGCGTGCTTGGGTGCGTGCGTGCGTATACATATGTGCGTATATCTGTATTATCGTGCGTTGTGTATATGCCCAAAGAAAGAAGTCTCTCCGTACCATCATAATCAACTTCAAAGTTATTTAGTGATCTTATGCTATGACATCTATTAATATATTTGTTATATAGCCTAGGGGCTACAAAGTCGAAATATCTTCTAAACACAGCTCTATTAGGTGTTGGGACAGGACATCATTCCGTCATCTTATTGCTTAGTATTAGTTTAGGGACAGTGACGCGAAGATATCTTCTTAAACCTTGAAAAATAAAAGTTTTGTGAATAGATAATACTTTCGCTTTGTCATATACAGACACTGTTGATTGGCGAAATGGTAGACGAAAAATTACATTTAAAATAGCTTTTTTTGCGCGTTCAACCTTTATTAAATAGCTTTCAGTGCCATCGCCCCAGGAACAAATGAAGTAAGTACAGAGACACACTCCCAATGCTTTGTACGTTTTAATAAGTGATTTGCAATCAGTAACTGTTCGCAAACTTTTAAATATATAAATAATTTTTCTTAGTTTATTAGCTACTGCATCAGTATAGGCATCCCAAGTTAATTTATTGTCAATTATTACTCCTAGATATCTCATTAAATCAGTTTTGGAAAATTACTACATTGACAAGCCAACTAGTCATTAGCCTCAGACCACTTTCTGCGAGTTTTGTTACTTTATCCCAAGCGTCATCATGAAAAATTGATACAGCGTCGTCGGCAAACATAGTTAAGTCGGCATTTTTGATATTGATTTTACACAATTCATTTACATAAATAAGAAATAGCGAAGGTCCTAAGGTTCTTCCCTGTGGTACACTGTAAGAACAAGAGGAAGTGTTGCTTTTGTACTTGTCAATCCTGACTTGTTGTCGTCTATCGGATGGATAGTCCCTAAACCAGTTGTAGACAACACCACTTATACACATGTTTTCCAAACGGATGAGCAATATAATAATGGACACAGTGTGTAACTGGGCAACCTCCGAGCAAGATAAATAACGAAATGGATATGATTATTATTTCCTTGTTGTGCGAGGAAGAGGAAAGGATCCAGCAAAGAACAGGCGAGAAAAAAGCAAAGAATACGGCTACATGACATATCAAACTTGCGATATGAAAGAGGTGAGTATTATACGCTTTTGCCACGACTTAAGAGGATCCGATAAAATTCCATACTTACTTTAGAATGTCTTAATACAAATTTCATGAGTTATTACAAATTGTGCAGCCGCATATACAAAGGGTACTCGTTTGCAAGTGTTTGAGAACAAACAACGTTCTCTATGGAATTTTAGTAGGAAGTTCAATAAAAAATGTTTGCTTTCCGCTAGTACTTTAACGGGAAGTCAATATTTTTTTCTCTTAGCTTTCAACATGATTTTCATAGAGAAAATTGTTTGATCTTAGGATATTTTGTACAGCTTGGTATTAAAAAGTAATTCTAATAATATAGGCACAACTTATTTTACTTCCGGAACTTGAATGGTCTGAGTCCTTACTGTTGGTGTATTTTAGGATTCATTAAAACCAGATATAAATGCAATTGGGTCCTAAAACTGTTCGCCAATGTAGGTGGCGTAAAATCGTCAACCTGAATATTCTGAACTTGAATATTTTGAGTTTGTCCTTCTGTTGATTTTCTATGTAAGTTTTCATATTTCAAGTAAAATACTGTTAATTAAATTTGATTATTTAAATAAAATTTGTTAAATAAAATTGATTTTTTGCTTTCAACTGCAAGTCTAGAGGCAAAGTCACGACGGAGTCAGCCATAGCTTTGAAATATTACTGACAACCAGGAATGCCAATTACGAGACCTTCCTCGTATAGGAGGTAATATATATATATATATATATATATATATATATATATATATATATATATATATATATATATATATATATGATTTAATTTACACAACTATTCGTCAGTGGCATTAATAAAAATTTGGTCAACAACGCCGCTGACGGTTTCGGTACGGTGTCCTTATTACAATAAACCGTACTTTCATTTCGCTCTCTCTACTCACGTTATTTGCAATATCGTAACAGTCCTTCCTCACTTCCCTCGTTATCGCAATATCCAATATTTGATTTTGGCTTAGTGGACGAATAAAACAAATTAGTCGTTCAATTATTTTTGAAAGGACGACCAATCAGTAAACAATTCTGAAATTCAAATCAAATTTTAAGAATATTTTTCGATAAATTTTGTATTTCATTGAAGAAAAAGGGCATACAACTGACCTATTAGTAAGTTACCACAAGCTTATAAAGAATATCTGCAACTTCAGAGTATTAGTAGTTGGGTTTCTGGCCTAGACACATTTGTGACGAGGATTTGTGCCTCGAAACACTCGTGATACATTAAAAACAAGCTAAAAGTTTACGAAATAAAATCCGTGAAATTTGTGGCATTCTACATTTACGACGTATTAGCGTAGATAAATATAAGAAATAATTTACTGCAGTGTAAACTAATTTATACTTATATTTCAGAATTTGTATTTTCTCTGTTATAATTTGTTAAGGACGTGAAATGTCGTTTGGAAATGCATTAATTTCAAGTGATATTTCATGTAGCATCACCGTGTGTCAAAATGCGAGAATTATATTTAGTGGAATTCCTTAATACAATTGCGTAAACATAAATTATATACTTAAACATATATAAAAATAACATTTTTTACATTTAGTGAAAGAACGATATTTTGAACAATACTGAATTTAAATGGGAAAATAACTTATTCCATCACGATGTGCTGAATTTAAAGGAAGCTCTTGGCGTGTGGCAGAAGTCTTTCGAGGTTTTCAGGTACTGAAGATTCAGGCTTTCAACTGGAGAGTCAATGGGAGTGCCGTCGCGGCTCGGTGTTGATGTTCCAAGAATTTGGATAGATGGAAAACTACGTTTTTTTGTATTTGAACTTTGTTTGCTTTATGCACGAGCTCGGAAACTGCAAGTTTGAAATCAAATAAAGGCATATATTGGTTTGAAGATCACGATGACAACAAACTTTTCTATTTCTTCTGTCGTAATCCCTGCTGGTTTTTTTTATATTATCCTAATTAGAGTTTAGGTTAGACTGCTCATTAATAAAATACATAATTTCAAATGTGAATAAAAAATTAAAGAGCTCTGCTGGTGACTTCAAAACCATCCCTGTTCAGATCCGCTTTTTCCAAATAACTCGCTCCTTTTTAGCATCTTTCCCTTAGTTTTAGATGTATATTCAGTGTATAATAGAAATCAGATTTCGGGTCAGGAATAACAATGTCTTTTTTATTGGTGAATAGAGTTAGGTTCAAAATTATCGTCACTGTTAAAAGAAATATTATCATCGCTAAAGTTGTCATCACCAGGAATAATATTAACATGCTTGGATTTTCCATAAAAGCGCAAAAGATCCATTTCTGAAATAAGCATACAATAATCTTGAAGTTTGGCTTCTTCTATGGCAGTAGTGTTTTTACAGTAACGCATAGAAAACCAAATGTGGCAGATTGAAAAAAAAAAACAAATAGGAATGCGAAAAAAGCTAGGCATTTAAATAAACCACCAAGTTTCCCTTGTTTAATAGAGTGTGACACATATAATTTTATTTTTTTAATATGTTTTAGTATTTTATTTTGAATCTCTAAGCTTGCACTTATTTTTCTGACACCGGTCGACCACATGCAATACAAATAACCTCAAATATAGTTGAAAAATATCAATTAACATGAACTAATGACTTACGTTCGAAATAACGACAAATAGACTTCTTTTAATTTAAGGTATTATTCAAGATCAAGTTTATCGTTAGGGAAGACAAAAATTATAAACTTTTGCTTCCATATATGGCTTGGTATGCGGTAGGGGGTTACCTAAGTAGAGACTCTCGACATTCCTTGGTATATTTTATCCTACTGTGCGTTAAACCATGATAGTGCCACGTTGGAACGCACTCGTTCCCATGGCATTCCGCGTCGGGAACCAAAGACAAGAGCTTATTATTGTCGCCGCTTTAGAGAACAGCAAACAGTGTGTGTAGGCAGAAAAGTTTAATTCTATAATGTAGTAGTAGTAGTAGTAGTATATACTTTATTGTACACCACACATATACAACGAATAAATACATTACAGAGGAAACTAAATATATACGTATGTACAATAAGGCGGTCTTATCGCTAAAGAGCGATCTCTTTCAGACAACCTTTGGGCTAAGGAGAAACTGGAATTAAGAACAGTAGGAGGTGGTGCGTTTTATGTTACACTTACATTCTAATATCTAAATAAACTAAACTATTTTTTGTTAAAATACCTCAATAATACATAAAAAATAATAATAATAAAATAAACATACATATTAATAAATAGGTTTATATATATAAATATATACACATACATATGTATACATAGATAATAAATAAGTAAATATAAAACAAAAAAGAAAAACACAGAATAACTATCTGTTGCTAGAATTGGTTATCAATAACCACAAAGTGTTAGGTAATGCTTCTTGACGTCACTTTTGAAACTTTCCAAAGTTTGTACACGTTGAATTTGGAGTGGAAGTTCATTCCATAACCTTATTGCTTGGCTCGGGCTTGGCTCGTAAAAGAATATTTCATAAATTTTGTTCGAAATGAACATGGTTCTAGAATTAGTTCGCTGGCTGACCGAAGAACTCTATCAGGTCGATCATGACCAAGAAACTTAAAGTTTTCCTTCAAGTAGCTTGGAGTCAAAGGATTGAATAACACACAGTACAGAAGAGATACAGTTTGCAAATTCCGGCGAAAGCGAATGGGTAACCACTTGAGCTGTAAACGATATTCGGGTACATGATCATATTTGCGCAAACCAAATATGAACCTAATTGCAATATTTTGAATTCGCTCAAGTTTGTTCAGTTGGTCTTCGGTTAAATCGAGGTAACTTGCGTCCGCATAATCGAGAATAGAGAGAAGTAAGGATTGTGCTAACATAATCTTGGTGGGAATGGGGACAAAATAACGTAAACGACGAAGTGAACCCATAGTAGCAAACACCTTTTTGCTCACTTGTTTTAACTGCTGCGACCACGACAAGGTAGAATCTAGATATATCCCCAGATTTTTTACAGATTTACTGTAGGGTATGACAACGTCATTTAATGTCACCGAGAGTAAGTTGTTCCAGTCAACTCTGGAGACCATCCGTCCACCACCAATAACTATAGCCTGGGACTTGAACGTATTAATTTTTAGACCATAACGCTGATTCCACTGGCTTATCGCCACTAAGTCATTGTTGATGGTGACAACAGCAGAAGGCAGATTTAACAGTGTTGACTGAGTGTAGATTTGGAGATCGTCTACATAAATGTGATAGTGAGAAGCAATATTTTGAGAGATAGAATTAATGAATATAGCAAAAAGTAAAGGAGACAGCACACCACCTTGAGGCACGCCAGCCCGTAATTCGCACCAAGATGAGAACTCATCTTCGATGCGAACACGCTGCCGTCGGCCATAAAGATAACTATGAAACCAGCCAATCACCGGAGGAGATATGTTAATAGAACGTAACACACTCAATAAGATGTCAAAATCAACAGTGTTAAACGCATTGCTAAAATCAAGCAATACCAACACAGTGAGCTGTTTGTTATCCATACCTCGTCGAATGTCATCGGTAACTTTAACCAACGCTGTTGTCGTACTATGACCCGATCGGAAACCAGATTGGAGAGGATCCAGGATACAATTTCTATTAAGCTAGAGATTTAACTGAAGGAAAACTAGTTTCTCCAGGAGTTTGGATAAAAACGGGAGAATTGAGATAGGACGAAAGTCGGAAAAATGCAAAGCATGGGCTTTTTTTGGGAGAGGCGTTACAAGTGCACTTTTCCAAACATCAGGAAATTTTGAAGAGGAGATGGATTTATTCAAGATATGGGTGAGGATAGGAGTAACAAATTCTAGGATAGGTAAGATCATGTTACGACTAACATTGTCATCACCCACGGCATTGGACGAGATGGACAAAATGTTCTTTTTAACATCACTATCAGTGAAAGGAGAGAAATTAAACGGTGGAAAATCAGGAGTTGGTATTGAAGAAAGAATACTCAGAGTCCGGTCTTTATCTGAGCTATTTAATGTGCTAGAACAGGTGAAATATTTGTTAAGGAATTCAACATCAACATTATGATGAGGAGAATTATTAGATGTTTTACCAACTCCAACAGACTGAAGAAACTTCCAAACTTTGGCTGCGTCGCCGTTTTCGACGGATTTGTGAATATGGCGTCTTTGTGCATCCCTACACAATGTATTGCAGCGATTCCGTACTTTATTATAGTATCGTAAGTTTTTCTCAGATTTATCAGCTTTTAACTTACTTTTAGCAAATCCCTTTTTTTATAATAAGTTTTTTTAAACTATCCGTTAACCAAGGTGCAGGTAAATGTTTCATTTTTATTGGTTTTACTGGGGCATGGATGTCATAAAGTTGGATAAGAAAGGAATTAAATAACTCGACTTTCAAGTCGACTGTTGAAGCATTTTCAACAGCTGACCAGTCCATTCGACTAGCATCTCCCAGAAGACATTCTGTGTCCATTCCACCAAAATTACGTTGCAGATGGATTCTTGATTTCGCTTTAGGAGGACGGACTTTGTATGTAAGATACAAGAGATCATGATGAGAGAGGAGATCAGCGTCATGCTGGCCATGCTTCAGGACAAAATCTGGAGAGGATACAATAATTAAGTCAAGTAGTGATGGAGTACAGTCAAGCATTTTATGCGTAGCAGATAGTGGTAATATATGTAGATTACATGCCTCGGTTAATGATTTTAGCTTTTCACACCGATAGTCACCCTTAATGGCATGTGTTAAAGTCACCCATGATTATAGTGTGAGTATATAATGGGATTAAATTTTCTAATAAATATTCGAAAGAAGAGAAGTAGTCAATATGAAGAAAAGTACTGTAACAAACGCCAAGAAGAATTTTCGTATTGGATAGGGTTACTTCAATGAAGAGATGCTCAGCCGCATTAGAAGCAGATGGTTGGGGGGACAGGCTTACTACCGCAAAAGGTAAATAAGAACGGAGATAGATTGCCACACCTTCACCTCCCCTTCCAATACGGTCGTTGCGAACAAGATGGAATCCTGGTAATGAATAAGAAGGGGATTGCAAACATGGTTTAAACCAAGATTCAGAGACTAGAATGGCGTGAATGTTATGGGATTCAAAGGACGCAAGCATGTCGGGATAATGAGCCGGAGTGCTTTGGGCGTTTATATGAATTACATTAAAGTTTTTCAGGGAATCTGAGAAATATGAATTAGGTGCTACATTTATCGGAATTGAAGATGTTGTACTGTGGAAGCTGAGTTCACTAGATGCATTATCATTTGACGAAAAAGACAGGAAATCGTCAGAATCATTACCTACATCATAATTATCTAACAAGATAGTAAAATGAAATAAAATGTATAATATATAAATATAAAACTAAATAGTTAAATTAAATATATAAGTAAGTACCTAAACAGATCTCTATCCCGCCAGCAGTCTGAAAGAGATGAATCAAAAATAATAATAATAATAATAGATGTTTCAGAATAACTGAAATAAAAAGAGACAATTTTTAAACAAAACAAAACTACCAAAAACAGTAAACAAATAGCATTTTACAAATAAAAATATGTAATGAGCACAAAAAGAATTGTTATAGAGATGTTGCTTTGTGATAAGAAAAGAAGTCAAAAATATTCCATAAGGTACGGCTGTATGACTATGAGACCTTTGCCTACGTCGAAGAAAGAAATAAAAATGTGCTACATATTATTATGAATTTTATAGAAAAGAAAACAAACGGGTTAAACAATAATTAGATCTAACTTGTCTAATAAGTGAGTTTATCGTATCATTATGAATTGCCACATAATCTGAATTCCAACACCTTTCCTTGCACATATTTGAAAACAATTAGTCTCGTGTATCTCGATTCAGGCGAACGTCTTTTATCGGTAAATAGGGAAGAGAAATTGGTACTCGTCGCATTAATTTTACTTCATATCTTAATGTAAATATAGTTAGGAAGGCCACAACATTACGGCAAGTAAATTGCAACAGTATCCTGACAAATTATTCCTATTCTTAAATTACACGCGGGTGGAGTCGGAGTGAACAGTTAGTTTGTTATAAAATATCACGTTTGTCGGAATGTATTTCAACACTTACCTAAATAATAATAATAATAAAAATGCTTCAGATGAAATATTGTTCTATTCAATGATTCTCTTGAAGTTTTTACGTGCCCTACCTTCTTGGAATTAAAAAGACTTAAATTAGTCATGCGTACTGTATTCTCTTATGCACGCGGTGACTATGATAAGATTTGCAGTAACTTATCGATTATTAAATGGTCTCATTTGCTGAATATTGTTAGCCTAGAAAGTGCCGTAGAACAATTTTATAGAGCTCAACTTATACAAAAATTTATACCGACGTACCAAGTTCGCTACTATAAATAATGTGTTGTATAATTTGGCTATAATATAACTCATTGAAAAGTATTTAAATACTATAAAAAATTAAATTACGGAAACAAACATGACGAATATTCTTTCCGCTTGCTAAGGGATACAGCGAAATACGTGGAAAAAACGCAAAATTGTTTCTGTCACATTACTTTTTGCCTATTACATTACTACATTTTGCTCTTCTTTCCAGCAGCAACGGAATAACAAATCAATAAGATTTTTTGCATAGATATAGCTTATGGGTCGAAAAGTGTTTATAGGCTTCTTTTTATTCCAAAGAAATGTACAGTTCTTGTAGAACAGGTTTTTGTTTATTTCAAATAAACAAAAACCTGAAACCAACTACTAACTACTAACCCAAATACTAGCAATACCAATGTTATTTCCGTTAACCACTACAGTAAATAGTGATTCGCGACAGTAATCAAATAGGGGATTGGAACCCGCGAATTTTGAGTTCATGTTCCGCGTCCTATCAAATAACTACAAATAATTACCTCTTCACACTAAAATGTCTGAACGTATTTTGGTGAAATTTCTTATAGCGATGTCTTGTCTTCTGAAATAATTTCTGGAATTTAAATTTAGCGAATTTCGTATATATCCTCGGCTGTAGCTTCATCAGGCATCGCTACAACGTAGCTCACCTGTGAACGGACTGCGCGCTTGACTGCAAGCGAAGAAACGCCAGGGTGCAACATCAGCAAGAGTAGCAGCCGCCGCGGTCAGTTGCATATGGATTGTGTAGGGGTTAGCGCACAATGTCACCCACACGCGCGTTAGAGGTCTAAAACCGCAGTCTACAGGACGTCTGTAGTAACCAAGCTCTGGTGTTCGGTGTTGTGGCTATCATTTTGCAGATGACTTTAACAGTTATTGTTTTTGAAAGAGGCACACCGGTAGATAAAATAAAGGCGTTATGCCTTCAAGATTCAAGATGTCATCACTGTAGTCCAGCGTGGAATTTTTCCACGCTGGAGTACAGTGATGACATTTGACGTGTAACATGCATGTGCAACTTTATATTGACCAAGAATCTCGCCTCTATTAAGGTGATTTTATTAAATTACGATCGCCCTTATCTGTACATATAATAAAATTAAATTGCTTATCTGTAATATCGAAATAACTGGCTTCTAATAATCTCAAATTCTTATACTAATGAAATAAACAACCAGTTTTTGAACTTTTGTTTGTATATCTGTCTATCTGTTTAGGCAAGTTTTCTGAATGGCTGAGCCAAATAGACGACAAAGAACAAGTAGACGACATAGAACAAATAGACGACAAAGAACTAATAGACGATAAAGAACAAATAGACGACAATACTCGGAGTGATTTGGGCTATATTTATCCGAAAATCTTAGCAATTTTTTGAGATATCTAAAAATTGATAAAATTAATGATCTTTTATCTTTCATATAAACGATGACATGAATGCCATTAATGGACACCCCCTGAGCGAAGCCGGAGCGGATCGCTAGTAAAGTATATAAACGGTCGCCATATCCATGTCACTTATTTAAACTCAATAAATTAAGTGTTAAGTGAAATCGTGATCCACCGCGCAGTCTTCAAATAACAGTCTAAGCTGGCCTTAATTTATGAACCTAGTAGAAGTAAATGACAGACCAAAATGGTACAAAACCTTTGTAGGCATCAATTTATAGCTTATTGTATTTATATTTGATTAGATTTAACATAATCAAAGACCAAAAATCTCACGTGAGATTCAGGGGTGGAGGTGATGGGGTCAAATCATATCTAACAACATCTTACTAGGGAGAGGGGAAAGGTAGAAAAATTGCCAAAATCGCCTCACATAATTAATGGACGCTGCCATAGCCCTGACAAGCAGACAAATGAACAGTCAAAAATTTTTAAATGTTTATTTACGTCTTAATAATACGCAAAAAATCTTCTGAGCTAAATAGAAGCCATTGATTTCAGAAGTACAGGCTTCAGTTCCATTTAAGTGTATAGATAAATAAAAGCTTTTTTATTATTTATTAGAGTAGCCCAACGAATTAGTTCGCGGAAATAGCAATGCACTTGCCATATAATTCGCCAAACTGACAGAAGATTGGGAACAAAGTTTCTGGAGTGACAGCCTCGTACAGGCAAACGGAGTATAACATTCCCCTTGGTAAAACAATGTATCCAGTCGAGACACAGTTGACTCAGGAACGTACTTTATGGCATTACTTGGGTGACACCTGTGTTCAGCAATGGAGTTGTGAAGGGCTGTAATTATGATGTTGATGAATGTTTTGATAGTTCGTACTATCTAAATACTACTAGTAGTGAGTAATTTATTAAAATTAATCAGCATTATAATTGAAAACTACAGCTTAAGAATAGCTCCGTCAGGTACTGTATACTTCACATAAAAAGCTAAGGTAATTATATATATATGTTATATATATATATATATATATATATATATATATATATATATATATATATATATATATATATATATATATATATATAACATATATACAGGGTCATTTTTAATTTACTAAAGACCTTTTGGGAATATAATGGTGGCATAATTACAAACGATTTTAGCGAGATCACTCTTTACAGAATGTAATACATTTACATAAAAGCTACTTTTAAGTTTTTATTGTCATGTCTGACTCCTTTTAAGTCTGTATTTTGTAGTACCTAAACAATTTCAGAATACATAGTCACATAAAATGTCTTTTTTGTTTTACACTTGATATCAGTATCACACATCATGTTGAAAAATCAATATACATAATTAGATAGGCAAATAACATTAAAAAATCACAAATATTAAAATGAGCAATAGGTAATTATAAAGTAACCTCTTCGACGCGCCGCCGCGCCGGTCGACGCTCGCGCTCAGCTGATTGTCGCGAGTGCCTACTGCCCACAGAGTACTTTTTTATACTGCCTACTAAACTATTCACCACTGTGCCTATGGTACCAGGGCGCCACTCCAAATGACAAATTTACATTAACTTTTCGTATACTCCTTTTTTGCATAAAGCAATTTGATTGACTATTTGATTATTTTATTAATTTGTTTACGAATTTATAGATATTTTTAATAAACAATTAGGTAGTTTGTTACGATCACTGCCCAAGGCCAAGCCAAAGGTATACATTGACGTCGATACAGGCGTCATCAAAGGCGCCGCCTGCCCTTTTCGGTTCGCAGCACGTGCAAATTAAATGTCGAGTATTATTAGCTATTTTTTATTTATTAAATGCAAGTTGTATTTAAAAAATGGATGCGGTTTAAAATAATTTCAAATATTACAATAAAATAGTTATAATGATTAAATACAGATATTAACACACATTTTAGAACAGTAATTGAATAAAAATATTTAGGTAAAAAGGGTTCAATAAAAATATTAAAATAC
This sequence comes from Parnassius smintheus behrii, assembly GCA_036936625.1. Lineage (NCBI taxonomy): Eukaryota > Metazoa > Arthropoda > Insecta > Lepidoptera > Papilionidae > Parnassius > Parnassius smintheus. Next base: position 21,720,545 of record JAUPFT010000006.1, on the reverse strand, counting down.
AAATTTATACATTAGAACTAGAGGAGTCCGCGGATGGCGGTGAGTAGACAACGGTGAGTATCGCGCACATAGCGTTCAAAATAATCACCTCGACATTCTATGCATAGGTGACACCTAAAAGTTAACTGTTCACCGACACGAGATAAAAGTTGAGTATTCATTTTGATTTGATCGAATGCCCAAGTTATTTTTTCTTTCAACATGTCGCGGGTTTCGAGTGTGCGACCACTATACACTAATGTCTTTACATGCCCCCACAAATGAAAATCCATTGGTGTGATATCTGGCGATCTGGGAGGCCATGCACAAGGCCCGCCACGTCCGATCCAGCGTCCAGGGTATTCTCTGTTTAAATAATCCTTAACTTGACGAGCATAATGCGCCGGTGCCCCGTCAAGTTGATAATAAATATTGCGTAGAGATGCAAGTGGTATATCCTCTAACAATTCCGGCAGCGTGTCGGTGAGAAAATTATGATAGCTTTCACCGTTTAATCTTTCTATGAAAACAGGGCCCAGTAACGTTGTATTAATAAGGCCTGCCCACACATTAACGCTAAACCGGTTTTGAAAGCTATGTGGTCTTGGTTCATGTGGATTTTCATAGCACCACAAGTGTTCATTGTGCGTATTAAATATCCCTATTCTGCCAAATGTTGCTTCATCAGTCCATAAAATGTTAGCTCGTTCAGCAGCTAGTAACCAATTACAAAACGTAACTCGCGCAGGTTTGACAGCTTCGCTGAGTTCATGAACACGGTGGAGGTGAAAGAGGTACTTAACTTCATTGTGTATAACACTCCATGCGTAATATTGTGACACATTGAACTGTAGGGCCGCTTCATAAGTGCTTGCTGCTGGATTTTCTTCAAAAAACTGCAGTATGTCTTCCTGCTAACGTACTGTGCGCCGCGGTGGATGACCACGATCGATTGATACCAGGCTGGAATTGCCCGTAATCTCGCAATCGCTGTGTAGCGCCTAGCATCTTAGCGTAGCACGGTGCACGTGAGTTGGGAAATCGCCTTGAATACTCACGGCAGGCTTCACTAACGTTATCATTGCAAATTGCTAAAATTCGCACTATTTCGGTATACTCAACATTTGAGTATCGGTATGCCATCGTAACAAGGTGACTTTCACAATAATCTCACAACGAAAAGACAAGCGTCGCGGGCGTATCAAAGGCGACTGACGACACATGTTACTAATTAGGTCAAGTTTATGAGTATCGTCGCCTCCTACACCCCTCCACCCCTCCCTCGCCACGCACTTTTTATTGCTAACTGCCTAACTAGGACTATTACCGTTTAGAAGCTCCAATTAAAATATTTTTATTTTTGTATGAAAATAAAAATTGAAGAAATACATTTTTTTCTTACAGATGTTGTTGTTATGGTGTAAATAATATATTCCCCAAAGGTCTTCAGTAAATTAAAAATGACCCTTTATATTATATAATTATAATTTAGGAACGCGTTATAATATTAAAGTGATTGATATATCAAATGAAAGTTAATTATTTTGTAAATAGGTCTGTTATTCTATTATTTTCTATTAAGAATATAATTTTATTTCCATGCTACACCTTTGAACTCTCCACTTCAGGTGCAAGGTAAAAGACAGTAACAATATTAAAAAGTAATTATTTTATTACTTAATAGCGAGCTGTATAAGCTCACACCGTAAAACACTTTATGACAAGCGTTTGATAAGTTTATTATATTTTGAAATTACGTTCCTTCGCAAAATTACATTCCTGTCGACAAAAGTGTTTAGTACGCATGAAGTAACTCAAAATTTACGCCAGCAGTAACAATTTATCAAAATAAAATAAATATATAAGCCGGTGCCCTAATTAAGTTCAGTTGTATGGAATAAAATAACAATACCTGATGGTATAGACGTTTATTTATTTATTTATTCTTTTTTGTACACCACAATACAGAAACACCAATATAGTTAAAACTAATTAAAGTATGTACAATAGGCGGTCTTATCACCGAAAGTGATTTCTTCCAGACAACCTTTGCGCAGAGGAATGATGCAAACAAAAGTTACAAATAGAGGGGGGCATACAAAATGATAATAAAAAAAATACAATAATACATACAAATAAAAGTAAGTGAAAGTTATATATAAAATATCATATAATAGATTAAATGAAAAGAGTAAGAGAAAGGTAAAGTAATTTATCTAATAGCGTTCTAAATAATACGATTTAACAAGAATTTTGAAAGAGTGAAGAGATTTAGCACGACGAATATGGAGAGGTAAGGAGTTCTACAATCGCACAGCGGTTACGGTGAAGGATTTCTTGAAAAAGGAAGAAGAGTGCAAAGGTGTAGAGAGAGAAAGATTGATGGAGGTACGAAGGAACCGATTATGGGTAAGAGAAAGATACTGGAAACGGTTTTTTAAAGAAAGAGGAGTAGAAGGATTAAACAGCACACTATACAACGCGGAGAGAATGTGAGTATTCCTGCGAAGGCGGATCGGGAGCCATTTGAGCTGTTTGCGAAATTCGGAGATATGATCATATTTGCGAAGCCCAAATATAAATCTAATGCATAAATTTTGAATGCGTCCTCGGTAATATCAAGATAGCAAATATCAGCATAGTCAAGGATAGGCAGAAGTAGAGACTGGGCGAGCGTAACTTTAGTTGCTGTGGGAAGAAAATTACGTAATTTACGTAAAGAGCTTAACGCAGCAAACATTTTTCTACTGACCTCATTAACCTGTGAGGTCCAAGACATACAGGAGTCAAGATACAACCCCAGGTTTTTAACCTTATTACTGTAAGGGATTAGAGTGCAGTCTAGTATAATAGGGGGTAGGGAAGAACTGTCAATTTTACCAATTAATCTAGAACTACCGATGACAATGACCTGAGTTTTCTTAGGATTAATCGTTAAACCATAACATTTACTCCAATTCGAAATACAAGTCAGATCAGCGTTAATATTGTCAACTGCTTTAGTTAGATCTTCAAGAGAGGACTGAGTATAGATTTGGAGATCATCAGCATACAAGTGGTAGGAAGAGTACAAGTTATGACTTATAGAGTTAATCAAAATTGCAGAAAGGAGAGGAGACAACACGCCACCTTGTGGTACACCAGCAGCTGTAGTAATCCAGGAGGAGAAAACCTCTTGCACCTGAATTCGCTGTCGGCGACCAAACAAGTAACTTCGAAACCAGTCAACTACAGTTGGAGATATGTTGAGAGAGCGTAGGATGCTTAACAAGATATCAAAATCTACAGTATTAAATGCGTTACTAAAATCAAGCAACGTGAGAATAGTAAGCTTTTGTTTCTCCATACCATACCGAATATCATCAGTGATTTGTAAAAGTGCGGTAGTCGTACTATGGCCAGGACGGAAAACGGATTGCAAGGGATTTAAAAGATTGTGTTTTAAAAGATAGGTGCTTAATTGATTGTGCACAAGACGTTCTAGAACTTTGGAAAAGAAAGGCAAAATAGAGATAGGTCTATAATCGGAAAAACTAGAGGGATTTGACTTTTTTGGAAGAGGAACTACAAATGCGTCTTTCCAAGCTGAAGGGAAAAAAGCAAAATTCAGTGATTTATTCAGGATAGACGTGATTATGGGTAAAAGGAGATCAATGAGAGGGATGACCATTTTCCGACTAATGCAGTCGCTACCAATCGAATTTGAATGGATGGACATTATGGCTCTCTTAACATCACAACTGTTAAATTGGCTAAAATTAAAAGCAGGGGTGTCCGGAGTGGGAGCTTTTGAAAGAGAATCTAAAGTATGTTTATTAAAGTATGTATATTATTGTTGGCGACGCGTCTATAAGAATGTTTCAGTTTATTAAGTCAACCGATGACGAATAACTTTTCAAAGACTTATTGTCCAATTAAAATGTTCTGATAAGAAAATGCTTAGTTAAATCTTAAAGAAATCGTCTTTCCAATGATGTAAATTCAAAGGAATATTAAAGTGAAGTTAGAGATCGGATTTGTTCCCCGGTCGAGATGATTACTCTGTGCATAAACAGAATTAACGGAAATTAATTGCATAAGTATTGTCTTGTATAAGTATGATATGTTTTGTACGAAAACAAATGCCTATTTGTTATGATCGATTAATGAGAACATTCACTTGTATTGTTATCTGATAAGAAGCATGATAACTGATAAGAATCTTATCAGAGATAGTTATGTAATATGAATATGTAAAAATTTAAAATGTTTGTAATTTCAGCAATTTATGTAAAAATGACTTGTAAAACATTTCAGGTTGATTGTACGTGCTAAAAAGGTGAATTCTGTGTTATTTTTATGTGAAAATTCCTGTGTATAAGTGAAATAATGGTAGTTTTGTATAAGAAATTTAAAAGTGTTTTAAATAGTGAAATAAATAGAGAAAATGTAAATTAAACTATTGTGTTAGTTAACATATGTATAAATTCAAGTGGGAAACATTGTTTTAACTTTCTGTGTTAAATATTTAAGAAGTTCGGATTTTGAATTTGTGATTAAAATAGGCATGTTTTGTTTTATAAATTAAAGGATTTTTGTGATACGAAAAAATAATATATATCATGGTGTAGATATTGTTTTGTGCTATCTAAATAGATAACTTGTATCTGTGTATGATTTATGTGAATACAGAAATTAAGTGAAACGTGAGAGAGTAATAGTACAAATTCATGTTGTTAAGTTGCGCAGGCACGCGAATGGCGCGGCTCACTTTCGCGTATAGTTCTGGGTGTAGCTTAGTGAACGGGTTTTATTGCAGTTCGTTCGGGAAAATAGTTCGGGAAAATAGTTCGAGAATTAGTTCGGAAAAATAAGAAAATCCATCGGGAAAAGTGAAAAACCAGCAGTCAAGAAGAAAAAGTGTAGGGAAGTGATAGGGAAAAGTGATTACTCTCTCACGGAACGGTTTGAAGATAATTGCTGTTTTATTCCCAAGTAATTCATCCCTAAAGTTATACAGTCCACATCGAAGAATTAAGGCGTCGGGACCGGGACGACTTCGGAAGACCCGTAATCCCCGTCTGAACCTACTTGCTGAAAAAGAAAGAGGTTATCGCCCTAGTGTGTTACTCCGTTGCGGAGATCACATACGTTGTTCCCGAACCCAACGTAGGCGTTATAGGAGGCCGGATCGAGAGAAGCCTCGATTCCTCCCTTCTGTTTCTTTATCGAACGTTCCAGCCCGTCTGGTTCGTTTTAAATTGGTCCTTCCGAACCTGTTTCCTTTTCAATTGGACCTTCGGAGCCGGATTAAAAGGACCACCCGAACCCCGCCAGCTGGATCAAGGAACCAGCTGTGGACTGCTGGTTGTGGAAAAGAAGACCTTCGGAGCCGAGTGAAGATCAGCAACCGAAGGAAGCCGGAGGTTTGAGCTGAAGCAATAGGACCAAAGGCCAGAAGACCAGGACGTCAGCGCTGAAGGACTGGACCTGGAACTACCGGAAGAAAGAAAACCGGGATTGCGGCCTGGGGCGTATGCTCGCATGGGGCACGTATCGCAGCCGGGCGCAGGTGTCTTGTGAAGGCACTCATAGTGGCCAAGCAGGGCTTGGCATTTTTCCTGTCGGACGACCGTGTCTGGCATTTTCCTGTCGGGCAAGCGTGTTCGGCATTTCCTGTCGGACGACCGTGTCCGGCATTTTCCTGTCGGGTCATCAGGGTGCAAGAGGAAGCATCCACCGCTGCTGCTGCCAGGCGTGGGTGCGCGTGGGCACCTGACTGCATCGCGGCCGGAGGAGGGCGCTCGGACGAGGCGTCACCGGCAACTGGGCGGCGAGCACAGCATACATCCCGACCACCTGACGGTGCCAAACGGTTGGGCTCTGGCACAACACCTTCGGGTGGAGCAGTTCTCTCGAGCGAGACTGCGCTTGCACTACCGCTCGACTGTTTCGTCATATTCCTTGGCGGGACAGTTCCTAAACCTTTCCTCCATTCCATTCCTGCACGACTCCATCCCTGGACGGCTCACCTCGGTAGGCCCCGTCCAGGATTGATAGGGCTGATAGGGCTGTTAGGGTGGTAGTAGGGTTGTAGGGTTGGGAGATAAGGGGGGGAGGGGTAGTGGTGTTAGGTTGGGGTGTAGAAGGGTTGTAGGTAAGGGGTTGTAGGGACCGTAGGGACAGTTAGGGACCGTAGGCCAACAATCACCTTCCTGCAAGATGAAGAAGGCACAAGACCAGACAGGGAGAAGCGAAAGGAGCAGGACAAGGACAGGGCTCTCAAGAAAAGCTAAAGAAGCGGAACCATCTGGAGCGACCACAGCTACTGCGTCAAATGGAGCAACTCCTTCAAGTGGAGCCACCACCGACACGTCCACATGCACGTGGGACTCAGGGACGTCCATGGCAACGACAAGCAACAGGACGGACACCAGTGGTACGCAGGCCAGCACCGCACAACAATCCGTTATATCCAGGAGTGAAACGGTGGTCGAAAAAGTAGGTCAAAGGACCGAAGAAGCGGCATCGTCAAGGACAGTAATCGGGCACACTAGTGATAAAGGATCACAAAGAGGTAGTAGGTCATCGCGATCGGCGAGGCTGAAAGCCGAATTAGAGGCGCGGATTAAATTCGAACGCTCAGAGCTCGAACGAGCACAGGCAGCTGCTGCCTTAGCCAAGTCTCAATTGGAGTTGGCACGACTCAACCGAGAAGAGGAGATCGACTCGAGTGAGGATGATGAAGAGCGGAATACTCAGGTGGAACCTTTCGTAAGGAGTTGGGTTCAGCAGACCATAATAAGCGCGCCGGTTAGTGTAGCACAACCCGATATTGCTGATAAGGAAGCGTGTAAAGGATCACGCCGCAAAGGGGCGGAGATCGAGCGCAACCAAGGAAATGCACAGAAAACACACGCGAGTGAGGTGTCAGAATTGACCGAAGCGATTGTGAGTGCAATAAAAATAGCGGGTAAAGATAAGTCTTCCCAGCTTCATTTCCTCCGGGAGTTACCGGTGTTCGATGGAGACCCGGGTGAATGGATAATTTTCAAAACGGTGTTTGAAGACACAAGAAGCCAATTTTCAGGGGTGCAAAATGTTGCACGCCTTAGGAGGGCATTAAAGGGCACCGCTAAAGAGGCGGTAAAGTCGCTGTTATTTACTTTGTGTGAACCTGAAGAAATAATGAACGCTCTCGAAAGAAGATTCGGTAGGGTTGAGATGCTCATTCTAGCCGAAATCGAGAATGTAAAGCGTATGCCAAGATTGGCAGAAGATTGCCGGAATATAGGATCTTTTGCAAGTCGTATTACGAACGTGGTTGCCACGATACAAGCGTTGAATCAACCACAGTATTTGTACTCACCGGAGTTAGTGAGCCGCATAGTGGAGAAACTCGGAACTATGATTAAATTTAAATGGTTTGAATATCGAGCTCAGTATCCTTTGGAGCCAGAATTACAGAAGATGGCCAAGTTTTTAAATTTATTAAGTGAACAATTTGGAGCGTCCTTAAACAATGAAAATGCGTCTGAAAAAAGGAAGCGTCCTGAATTCAGGAAGCAAACTGTACACACTTCAAAGGGAGGTGTACGCAGCTGTGCCGTGAGCGAGCGCTATATGCGCCGAAGTAATTCGAGCGAGCGTCTAGAACGCCGAAATAGTAAAGGGCACAACCGACAAGTGGTTATGACAACCCAGGATAAGCCTGTAAGTCGGGTAACACATAAGTGTGTTATATGCAACAAGGAGCACTCTATAGTGAGTTGTTACAAGTTTAAGGACATGAATATTCGCGAGAAATGGGAAGCAGTCAAAAAAGCGAAAGTATGTTTCCAATGTTTGTCACCTAACCATAGGAGGTTAGAGTGCAAAGCGAAAAAATGTGGTGTAGAGGGATGTAGAATGTCACATCATTGAATGCTACACCGATACCCCAATGAAAAAACGTCGCCACAAGGGGACGAGGGGGGTAAAGATGCTCAGATTACAACTGTTAGTACAGTGAATGCACTGGCATGTGCATACTTAAAGATTATACCGGTCGAGTTTTATGGACCTAGAGGAAAGGTCAAGACAACAGCTCTTCTGGATGAGGGATCGACCATGACACTCATAGAGGAGTGTATGGCTCAGAAATTAGCGCCTCGCGGACGTAAAGAGGGATTACGTATCGAAGCCGTGGGAGGTAAGCGAATTAACGACGACAGTTCGTATCGCTTAAACGTTAAGATAAAAGGCATTTACTCGAGCGACTTAGAAGAGATAAGTGTACAAACAATTAAGTCACTTAACCTTTCTCCTCAGTCGGTAAGCCGAGAATTATTGCAACGGTGTTCTCATTTGACACCGATTAAGGATGAGTTGATGTATGAGAGGTCCAAACCTACCATATTAATTGGTCAGGACAATTGGCATCTCATAGTTACTCGTGAATTAATTTCAGGAGGTAAGAACCTACCTGTAGCATCGCTCACCAAACTTGGATGGGTTTTACATGGTCACATATCGGGTGGTATTAAACCGATCAAGATCGTTAACCACATTTCCACCAAGAAGGAGGAAGATATGGATAAATTGATCAAGGATTATTTTAGTTTGGAATCTCTGGGAGTGTCGGCTAGAAAGCCCGCGAACGACCCAGAAGAACGAGCCTTAAGTATTTTGAACAAAACGGTACGTCGTATACCTAATAATAGGTACGAGACTGCTTTGTTATGGCGCACAGACAATGAGTGCATGCCGTCGAATAGAGCGCAGGTTGAAAGTCGCCTGTTGAATATTGAAAAAAAGCTCGACAAAAATAGCGAGTTGAAGAAGGAATATGAGAAGCAAATTGAAAATCTCATCGTTAATGGTTATGCAGAGAAAGCGAACCATATTCCCATTTCCCCACGTACGTGGTACCTTCCTCACTTCGCAGTGACTCACCCACAAAAAAGGAAAATAAGGATAGTTTTCGACGCCGCCGCAAAGACGGGCGGACGTTGTCTCAATGATGCATTGTTAACCGGACCGGACTTATTGAAGTCGTTGTTCGGAGTTCTGCTACGATTCAGAGAAGGAAGCGTGGCAGTAATGGCAGACATTAAAGAAATGTTCCTGCAAGTGAAAATCCGGGATGAAGACAGGGATAGCCTTCGATTCTTATGGCGGCACAATCGTGACGCGCCACCGGAAGAGTATAGAATGACGTCACTCATATTTGGAGCGGCATCATCACCTTGCATCGCTATATATGTAAAGAATAGGAATGCGCAGGACAACGCACATATCTATCCAGAAGCAGCTTCCGCTACGGAAAGCAATTTTTATATGGATGACTATCTACAGGCATTTCCCGACGTGACGACGGCCGAAAGGATAGTAAACGATATGTATGAATTACATAAACATGCTTCTTTCCAACTGAGGGGATGGGCTAGTAACCGACCCGAAGTTTTAAGTAAAATGGAAAATAAATATAAGAGCGACAGTGCTTCGCTGGGAGATAAAGAGCACACAGAGCGCACGTTAGGTTTGATTTGGAATATCAAACTGGATATAATAAGTTTCTCCACAAGTCTTCGTAACACACCGGAAGAGGTGATGGAAGGTTTACGACCGCCTACGAAGAGGGAGATAACTAGCGCTGTGATGTCAGTTTTCGATCCTTTGGGACTCGCATCACCCATAACGATTCAAGGGAAGTCGCTGATCCAGCAAGTATGGAGGACAGGCATCTCTTGGGATGAAGAAGTTTCACACGAATTACACGTGTTATTTTGTAAATGGATATCGGAAGTGAAGAAATTAGGTCATTTAGAGGTACCTAGACCCGTTGCTGAAGGCGTCGGCAAGGGAGAGTTACACACTTTCACGGATGCTAGTGAAAAAGCATACGCTGCCGCGGTGTATTACGTCACCACGGACAAGCTAGGAATAAGGCGGATTACGCTGATCGCCGCAAAGGCAAGAGTAGCGCCGTTGAAACCAATTTCGATTCCAAGGCTTGAATTGCAAGCAGCTCTTATGGGCAGCAGGCTGGCTGCCTCGGTTAGTGAAGAGAGCAAGTACGAGATGTCCGAGAGAGTATTTTGGACAGACTCACGTACAGTGTTAGCGTGGATTAAGTCAGATCCTCGCGCCTTTAAACCATTCGTTGCTCATCGATTGGCTGAGATCGAAGATCACAGTAAACCATGTGAATGGCGATGGGTTCCAACGTCACAAAATGTGGCAGACGACGCCACTAGAAATTTTCCTTCCACCTTCGATGTAAGTCATCGCTGGTTTCAAGGACCTGAATTCCTCAGGAAGAGTCCTGATTTATGGCCCAAACAAGTGGACACCATAAAAAGCTTAGAAACAGGTGAAGAAAAATCGCCAAAGGGCGTAAATGCGTTAAGAAAGCAAGAACCGTTAAGTCTACCCGACTACGGACGATTTAGCAGCTTTAAGAAATTCCTTGGGGCAACTACACGCACCTTACAAGCGGTAGAAAAATTCAAGAGTTTAAGAAAGTCGGTTAAAGGACCCGACGACGCAGCCGAAAAGTCGGTTATGTGTTCCAACAAAGTTTTAGCAAAGTCGGTTAAAGGACCCGATGGCGCGTTGGACATAGCGCTCTTGAAAAAAGCGGAATTATTAATTTGGAAGTTCGTTCAAGACGAGTGTTTTTATTCGGAAATAAAATGCTTGAAAGCAGGCAAAAGTGTTGAAAGAAGTTCACGCTTAAGTAAATTATCTATGGAAATAGGAGAAGATAACTTACTCCGTTTAAATGGACGTTTACCTTTCAAGTCTAATTTGACCGAGGAAAGTAGAAAACCTGTCATATTGGACGGTAAACACGAAATCGTTAAAATGATGATCAGAGAAGTTCATCATCATTTTGGACATGCCAATCACCAGACGGTGATGAATGAGGTGAACCAGAAATTTTATGTCTTGAACTTACGTAATGTAGTACGAAGTGTGTCACATCATTGTATACACATACAGATCAAAACCGCAGAATGTGCCACAAGGAAATATTCCTCAGGAGAGAATAGCTCATCATGAACCACCTTTTACATGCTCAGCTGTGGATTATTTCGGTCCTATGAGTGTGACTATAGGAAGGCGACACGAAAAACGTTGGGGTGTTTTATTCACGTGTCTGACTACCAGAGCAGTACATCTGGAATTAGCAGCCTCGTTGACACCAGCGTCAATGATAATGGCGTTGAGGCGATTTATCGCCAGAAGAGGAAAACCAGCCGTTATATACAGCGATAACGGGACAAATTTCAAAGCTGCGAATAAAGAATTATTGAAAGCATGCGAAGAATGCCATGAGAGCATGACAAATGAGTCATTTAAGAAATACATTAAATGGAAATTTATACCTCCGGGAGCACCGCACATGGGTGGCGCCTGGGAGAGGTTAGTAAGATCGATTAAAATTGCGTTGACCGCTACGCTCAGAGAAAGGAGCCCACGAGAGGAAATTCTACATACGTTGCTTTTAGAAGCAGAGCACACAGTAAATTCCAGGCCTCTAGTAACATTCAGTATGGATAGTCCTGAAGAGGGTTTGACACCCAATCATTTTCTTCTGGGACGCTCATGTGGTGATCGACCACCTGGATTGTTTCTAGAGCAGCATCTGACGGGTCAACTCAATTGGAAAGCTGCACAGAGGTTAGCCGACCATTTTTGGACAAGGTGGCTGAAGGAATACATGCCTACCTTAATACCGCGAACAGGTAATAACGGAAAGTTCATGGAACCTAAAGAAGGCGATATTGTTTTGATAATAGATCATTCGTTGCCACGAAATACGTGGCCGAAAGGCAAAATTAGTAGAACGTTACCGGGACCAGACGGTCACACCAGAGTGGTTGACGTCATTACTAGCACAGGTATCTTGAGGAGACCTACATCCAGAATAATAGTCCTGGTACCCGCGACGCCTCCCAAATGATGGTGCTAACGCACGGGGGGGAGATTGTTGGCGACGCGTCTATAAGAATGTTTCAGTTTATTAAGTCAACCGATGACGAATAACTTTTCAAAGACTTATTGTCCAATTAAAATGTTCTGATAAGAAAATGCTTAGTTAAATCTTAAAGAAATCGTCTTTCCAATGATGTAAATTCAAAGGAATATTAAAGTGAAGTTAGAGATCGGATTTGTTGCCCGGTCGAGATGATCACTCTGTGCATAAACAGAATTAACGGAAATTAATTGCATAAGTATTGTCTTGTATAAGTATGATATGTTTTGTACGAAAACAAATGCCTATTTGTTATGATCGATTAATGAGAACATTCACTTGTATTGTTATCTGATAAGAAGCATGATAACTGATAAGAATCTTATCAGAGATAGTTTCCTACTGTTTGAAAATTATGTAGAAGCACTTACTTATTTAATATTGTTAAAATTAAGTGTATTTCAGACTTTCATTTTTTCTGATAGCCGAGAGCCGTGCAAAGTTAGTTGTTCAAATAGTGTGAGTTTACGGAAGCACGCTGACCACGCCCCTAGGAGGCCGAATATGTAAAAATTTAAAATGTTTGTAATTTCAGCAATTTATGTAAAAATGACTTGTAAAACATTTCAGGTTGATTGTACGTGCTAAAAAGGTGAATTCTGTGTTATTTTTATGTGAAAATTCCTGTGTATAAGTGAAATAATGGTAGTTTTGTATAAGAAATTTAAAAGTGTTTTAAATAGTGAAATAAATAGAGAAAATGTAAATTAAACTATTGTGTTAGTTAACATATGTATAAATTCAAGTGGGAAACATTGTTTTAACTTTCTGTGTTAAATATTTAAGAAGTTCGGATTTTGAATTTGTGATTAAAATAGGCATGTTTTGTTTTATAAATTAAAGGATTTTTGTGATACGAAAAAATAATATATATCATGGTGTAGATATTGTTTTGTGCTATCTAAATAGATAACTTGTATCTGTGTATGATTTATGTGAATAAAGAAATTAAGTGAAACGTGAGAGAGTAATAGTACAAATTCATGTTGTTAAGTTGCGCAGGCACGCGAATGGCGCGGCTCACTTTCGCGTATAGTTCTGGGGGTAGCTTAGTGAACGGGTTTTATTGCAGTTCGTTCGGGAAAATAGTTCGGGAAAATAGTTCGAGAATTAGTTCGGAAAAATAAGAAAATCCTTCGGGAAAAGTGAAAAACCAGCAGTCAAGAAGAAAAAGTGTAGGGAAGTGATAGGGAAAAGTGATTACTCTCTCACGGAACGGTTTGAAGATAATTGCTGTTTTATTCCCAAGTAATTCATCCCTAAAGTTATACAGTCCACATCGAAGAATTAAGGCGTCGGGACCGGGACGACTTCGGAAGACCCGTAATCCCCGTCTGAACCTACTTGCTGAAAAAGAAAGAGGTTATCGCCCTAGTGTGTTACTCCGTTGCGGAGATCACATACGTTGTTCCCGAACCCAACGTAGGCGTTATAGGAGGCCGGATCGAGAGAAGCCTCGATTCCTCCCTTCTGTTTCTTTATCGAACGTTCCAGCCCGTCTGGTTCGTTTTAAATTGGTCCTTCCGAACCTGTTTCCTTTTCAATTATGTTTTGCTTTATCGTTAATGCAAGACGAAGATGAGAAATGCAAATTAAGTTGATTGAGATCAAGGTTATGGTGTGTGAGATTTTGTCGTAATTTCCCAACTCCTAAGGACTTAAGAAATTTCCAGATCCTCGCAGGATCAGGATTTTGTACTGATTCATGGATATGGCGTCGTTGTGCTTTTCTACACAGATTGTTGCAACGATTCCGTACTAATCTATACTTCTCTCTATTCAAATCGCTAGGGACTGACTTGTATTTAGCTTTGGCACAATTTTTAATGTGGATGATTTTTTTTATATCATCGGTCAGCCAAGGAGAGGGAGGATGTTTTACATGCACTGGAAGAACAGGAGCATGAACGTCGTAAAGCTGAATTAACAGAGAGTTGAACAAAGCAACCTGTTCATCAATAGTAGACGCATTGACGACTACACTCCAATCAATCTTTACAGCGTCATTTAAAAGCTGCTCCAAATCCAAGTCACTAAAGTTACGCTGAAGTAGTATCCTTGACTTAGCTTTAGGGGGACGGTATTTTTTATGACAAGTATAAAAGGTCGTGATAGGAAAAAGAATCAGCAGCATGTTGCCCAAATTTAAGAATATGGTCAGGTAAAGACACAAACATTATGTCGAGAAGAGAAGGGGCATAGTTCGGGAAAAAGTGTGTGGCAGAAGTAGGAAGAAGTTTTAAATTTGCTGCTTCAATAATAGATTTAAGTGTTATTGATCTAGTGTTGTTTTTTAAAAGACAGGTATTAAAATCACCCATAATAATACTGTGACAATAGATAGGTGTAAGATTGTCAAGAATATTTTCTAACGTGGTGAAGTAGTCGACAGTGAGAGAGGGACTGTAAAAAACTCCAAGAAGTAATTTTGTATGATTAAGAAGCACTTCGATAAAGAGAAATTCAGCTTCGTTTCCAGTCTGCGAACCATTTGAAACTTGAATTACTTTCATTTTGAAAAAAATTAAGGACTACATAATTTTATCAGACGACAGTAAATCGTGACAAGAAAATGACAGGAGAGATTGCCATATTTTATAAAACTTTGTTGTCGTGTTATATGATTTTATTCGATCATCGATCCGTCCCCGTCCTGCTCTCCAATCTCTCTCTCTCTCTCTCTCTCTTTCATCCAAAGCCCCGATAACTTTCAATTTTGCTTACCAAACTATATTCAGTGCCTAGAAGACTGCAATACAGTGGACTATATGAACGACAAGCTCGTAGGAACTTTCCATGCGGACTGAGCTAAATTCCGCAAGACCCGTCGCAGAAGAACCCAAAACTCTCGTATTGGCGGTCACACAATTGCATGGTTGTTAGGCGAGAAATGAAACTGCAGTCTTCAGTACGACAGTATACGGAAAAGTGAATAGACAGATCTCCAAAAAATATTTTATAAATATATTATGGTTGGATTCAGAATCGTTTGGCTGGAATTTGGGGGAGCAATGTGTTGTATTTGGTAGAGGATTGGTCCCTGATTATAACAATACCACTCAGATTAAAATTTTTACACAGTTTTCGAGAAAATAAAAAAAACCATTATAACCTGAAAAGGGGTTAAATATAGACGTCAGCTTAAATTCAATTACTAAATTCGACTCTAACCATACACAAAAACGAGTTAATAAAAACGTGGTTAGAAGGGACATATTATCTATATGGCATATTTTGTGTGTGTGTGTGTGTGTGTGTGTGTGTGTGTGTGTGTGTGTGTGTGCGCGTGTGTATGTGTATGTGTGTATGTATGTAAACCTTTCATAACTTTTTAACTCTCGATCTTAATCGATTGAGATGTGGATTGCGGCGTTCTAAAGATCTCAATGTGGAATAGGTTTGGTGATAGTATGAACTCATTCGTACGAGTAGATAGAAATAAATAAAATATTTGAAATACTGTTTTTTGGTATAACTTTGGTATAATGGCTTTACTGATCGATTTCCAAAACTAATCAGCTCTTAACTTCAAAAAATGACGTCGAATGCCGTTTGGAAAAAGAAAATCGGTTCATTCGTTCGTGAAATGTCGAAGGAGAAAGAATTCGAAAAAATAACGTTTTTTACCATAACTTCGAGATTTTGCAATATAATTTGGTGAAATTTGGTGCGCTTTGTGTTTGAAATTAGCGGGAAGTTCCAGGGATGGCCTGCGGAGTCAACCAATTTTTTTTGTTTGGAAGACTGGCAGGTTTAAACTCACGACTTTCCAACTCTACAGTCTGCTTCCTTAACTCAACAAATCTCAAAATAATGAGTAATATGAAGTCCTTTAATATTCGAGATGATGATATATTCATTAAACTAATTTAATTCGACGTTTAATATTTCAAGTCTCTAGCTCATTAGGAAGTTAGTTTAAAAACAAATTAGTAAATTCGACCCGAACAGACATTCACGAAAACGGGTTAACAAAAAATGTGGTAAGAAACGAATCTCAAAAAATGAGTGATATGAATTCCTTTAATATGTTCATTAAACCAATTTAATTCGACGTTTAATTTATTGCATATAGAATCATGAAAACCATTATCAAGTTTTAAATTAGGCCACTGTTGTTTTAAAGGTGTACTTCTAATCTCATTTAAAATTTTCTAACTGATCTGCCAATGGTGTGTCTAAATTTTCCCAGAAATTAAAGGAGGCCTACGCTCACTTGCGGAACGTAAACGGACCATTTTCTATAACGTATCATTGGTTCCAGTGACAGGTAAAATTGTGCCGTTGCTCGTCTCTTGGTACAAATAAATTATGTATTTAAAAATAATTATACCACTGGTATTTTATAAAGCAAACTGTACGCGTGCGCCAATGAAACTTGACTTCAATTTTCTTGCTTTTGTGGACTTTGCATAAAATGGTAAAGTAAATGGTTTTAGAAATTAAAGAAACTTCTACATTCTTCAAATTTCTTAAATTATTATTACAGTGTTTTTAGTTTTTATAATACTAGCAAACCTAATCTTCAAGTTCTTCAAATTATGTATTTAAAAATAATTATACCACTGGTATTTTATAAAGCAAACTGTACGCGTGCGCCAATGAAACTTGACTTCAATTTTCTTGCTTTTGTGGACTTTGCATAAAATGGTAAAGTAAATGGTTTTAGAAATTAAAGAAACTTCTACATTCTTCAAATTTCTTAAATTATTATTACAGTGTTTTTAGTTTTTATAATACTAGCAAACCTAATCTTCAAGTTTTTCGGATAAAAAAATTGTCTAGACTCCTTCTGGCATTGCACTTTGTCTGTTTCATCATCATCGTTTCAACCATTTCGAAAATGAGCTCATAAGTACAAACAGACAAAAATATTTGAAAATTGCTTTTTATGTTTCAATGGCAAGCAAATGACCGCCTGAGCTAAATAAAAGTTATTTCATTTAGTTATTTCACAGACAGACTTCAAATTTTATTTATATGTATATACGTTATATTTATATATGTTATTTTATACGTGGTAGAGCCATGCTGCAGTTATATTAGAAGTATAGTGTTAAAGCACGAATGGGTCGGCTCGACCGGAGAAGGATCACGCTCTCACAGAATACCAGCGTAAAATAGTAGCTTAACGCTGCTGTGTTTCGTATGGTGAGTGTTGCTTTTGCTTTTAGTTGCTTGCAAGTAACAATATTTTTAATGAACTAAGACAAAGCCTTTGTTATAATTTAGTCGCGCTTTAGCAGTTTTCTTGCGTGTTTATTATTCAAAATGTTTACAATTTTTTGCAAAGGAAAGTACGAAACAAAAGACTAAAATTAATTGCTTGTGATCCTTAAGGTTGCCTGCCCTTGGCTTAATATAAACGGTCAAAGTCTTAGAGGGTGTCTACTTAAGGCGCGTAATAAAACGAGTTCGAATTTGCACCTCATTGGAATGAAGGGCTCGCACTTCAACCCTTAAGCCATTAAACGGCTTAACAGAATTGTAAAGTAAGTCTCCCTCATTTGCCATTTAGAGCCCGTAGAGAAATTTAGGGTTAAGGCAATTTTACTTAAAGGTTAATTTCTCCGTCGGAAACCATTATTAAACAGAGTTATGAAATTGATGTTTTCGGTGATGCCAAAATATTTTATAATATATTTTTTCTTTTAAAAACGTTAAAAACATCATCGCCAACCTAGGATTTTCTTCTATGTCGTGGAGGCAGTCCACAATCATGTGGAATTTCCACACGGACAAGACCGGAACAATCGTTTCTAATCTATGTAAACACTTGTTCTGTGTAAAATTCGAAGCCGCGGCCCCTCAACGCTGTAACTCATTGCAAAGCCACTGCACTGCACACCGTAAATGATTGTTTGACATGGAGGAACATGAAATTTTTGGGGGTACTTTACTCGACGACCTGTCACGCGTGACGATTACGGCAAAATATATGCGAGTGTCGCAAGGTAGGCGACAAATAGAAACTGATACAGAAGATCGGCAGCAGAATTTTCCTGATAGCAACTAAAATTAACCCTGTACTGTGTTTGCCATGGGGTACTGCGGTACCGCAAAGTAAAAAAATATGTAATTAACAAATAAAATAGAACTTCTGTTAAGTGTGTTATGTGTGTTATAAATGTAAGGTAGGGCCATGCAATTACAAATCAGCCTTTAAACTTAATCTAGATAATTAGTTTGAGCACTTTTCACATACTTTAATTGGATGGTCCAAACAAATTGGAATTTGGCACTTGTTGCGCCCTATCCTGCTTTTTCTGTCACTTACTCTAGGACAGAATTCACAGCGTCCTTGTGTATGATATCAACAAAACTGCGCTGTGGTTTGGTAGAGTTTTTTTAGAATACCTGATATAGATTCTTTTATATCCCACCTCAAAGTTGGCTTTTGTATAAGGTCCTTCAAATGTTGTTTAATTAGACTCAAACCCAGTTGCTTTAAAAAACTGCGACGATACTTTATTTCTGGCTTGTTGGTTGCTCTTGAACACCTGTATGACCCAAGAATTAATGCCAGTTGCGTTAAGCATAAAAGAGGCAAAGCGGCCATCAAACACGTCCACACCCTTTTTAGTTTTATTATAATATTGTATTATTCAGGACTGCCTCGCTGGTCTAGTGGTTGTAGTAGTATGACTGCTGATCATGAGGTCCTGGGTTCGAATCCCGGGTCAGGCCAAAACTTTAATAATTGAGTTTTTCCTTCAAGAAATTCTCACTAGTTGCCCGGATTCAGGAAGTTGGCGGTGTCTCAAGTTGGTTCTGCGCCTAATCTCTCTCCGGTCGTGTCGATTTACCGTCCCATCGGATTATGAGAATAAGGGAATAGAGAGTGCACCTGTGCTTGCGCATACACTTGGGCACTATAATCCTGTCCTGCGCCGATGGCTACCCTCCGCTGAGGCAGGCCGCCGTGGCCGAAATTCGGTCTGGAGGACATTATTATTTTTATATTTTCAGGGAGCTATACATCATTTGCCTTGTCTGGGATATCGTGAAGAGTAGATAACATGATAACTACTTTCCTTTGCTTCGATTCTGGTGGACAATAAAACGGAAGAGTCAGTGGCTCATAATGGCAGAGTATAGCTGTGTTTTTTTTTGCGTTTTTTCAATTCCAAATATGTTGCTGGTATTTCTCGCTTATTCTTACGTGTTGTGCCCACGTGTGGTCAAGTCTTTTTGCTTCAAATTCTTGGCTAAGGGTGCACTGATAAACCAGTTATCCACGGTAATGTTGTGGCGAAATCCAAATATTGGTTTTGCGAGTTCTGTTATATAGTACTCAGAGACGGATAAATTTGGTGATGCAGATGTTTGACCTACATATACCATAGCTTTTTAACACATAGGCGGTATTTACATCACACATCATCAAAATTTTAATCCCTTACTTGTCAGGTTTAGAGGGTATAAACATTTTTAAAACGCATCGTCCACGAAATGTCAACAGTTTTTCATCAATAGTGCAACACTTGGATGGGGAAATAAAGAGTTTCACCTGTTTCTACAATTTGATCAAAAACGTATACGTTTTTGATTATACCTGATAGATCTATGCTGCAGTTATATTAGACGTATAGTTGTAGCACGAATGGGTCGGCTCGACCGGGCAAGGACCACGCTCTCACAGAATACCAGCGTGAAATAGTAGCTTAATGCTGCTGTATTTCGTATGGTGAGTGTAGAGAACCGGAGACCTTTTTTACTGGAAACGAGGCATTCCATCTCAGTCCTCACGGATGACAACGCATCTGTATTTTCATTCGTAATCGAGGATAGATGTAGACTTCTATGGGCCACAGTAGCCACTTACCGTAAGGTGGACTGTGTGCTCGTTTGTCACCCTATCCTATAAAAAAAAACTTCATGTATTGGAGTTAAGCAATCTTTTCCACGTGTTTCAACACGAGTTCGTCTGTCATAAAATCGTAAACAATTAGTTAAAAATTTAAAGCAACAGCGACTCATTATCAGACACTATTCACTACTATAGGACACTCCAGTGATTTTATCAAATAAATCTTTGGTGTTCATGTTATTCATTTTCAAAACTCCAGCCAAGTAATAAAGTCCAGTTAAAGCCTTCCGTTCAGTTATAGTCACTGTCTTTACAAAAGATGGAAGCTTGGTATAACTACAGACGACAGCCTCTTCAACTTGTTCATCCTCTTGGTATCCTATATATTTTTGACACTCTATCTCAATTTCTGAGTTAGTATACATGACCACCTTATTAAAACTTCGTCTAAATAGGGGATCAACCTTCTGACGCCGAATTTATATCCCGTACCGAACCTTTGTTTCCAAGTGCATTCATTATGATGTTGCGTTAAGGAAGTCTACGCTCAGTTGGTAGGATTCCACTCCATTTATATCTATTATTTTTTCTTTTCCAAACAGTACTGATACTAGGTAAGGTTGCCTTCTCACCGAATTGGCTGACTCTTGCAATGTGATGTAATCTTTAGTACTAAAGTCATCTGAATTTATACCTGCCGCAATATCATTGGATAAATTATCATTTTATTCGCGCCTGAGTCCGCTTCTATGCGCACAATTCGATTTTTCGAAAATAGAGTTTATTCCGTATTCATCGTTCATATATGACGTCCTATTCTATGGGAATAATATTCTTTATTCATCCAAAAGTATATTCTTAACTCATTGTTACCAATACATTTTTCTTCATTGAATTTCTCAACACAATCTAAATGTGTACTCATTCCAAAAATCGCAAGAAAAGGTGTGGCTAGCATGAAAATAAATATCAACGTAAAACAAATAACTGTGTTCACAATAAATGAAAGCGTAAAAACAGGTATAATGTGTTGACAAACGTTTATTGAGACCTTTTTATAGTTTGCTGTTTTATCGTAAGAATTTGTATTTCTAATGAATATTTGTGTAGGCTACCCATCACCTATTTCTTTCTTTAGGTTTTGTAAGAGATGTCTATGGGAAATGTCAGAGAAATGTTATGGGCATATATATATATATATATATATATATATATATATATATATATATATATATATATATATATATATATATATATAATACTCGGACGACGGCGTGATGAGTTTCAGGCTTAAAATAGTATAGTAAATATAACATTTATTAATGTCTTAACCACACCGCTATCCATTATATAATTATAGACCTTAGAGGATATTAGCATAGCTATGAACCATGGACTCTGTTGTGTAGATATAATCTCAATGGGTGAAGTTGTTCAGAAGTTACACAGCCAGTAACTGAACCACCAAAGATTATAATATAATATATTATACGAAAATTGGTATGTACTACTTTTGACTGGTTCACTAAATGTTCATTTAAAAATCCGTTCGGATTTTTAAATTAACAGACGATTTTTATTTTAGATTTCAGGAATTTCTGTTCCATTCCTTTTATTATTTAATTTAATGTTGCTTTTTATTAAAGTTGATTTTTCGTGAAATTATTATTATTAAATGATTAACTTTAACGTTAAACTAAAGTACGACGTCGGCGATACGTAGTTTTACGGTGAGTTAAGAAAATAAATATGGAACAACCCAAAATAAAATATTAATACATTTGCACAAATGGGTAGGCTCACACGGGGAAGAACCACGGTGTCGTAGAATACCAGCGCAATATAAAAGTTTAAGGTAAAGTGGAAAAGGACTGGAGACCTCTTCTACTGAATTCGAGGCATTTCACCTTAGTTTTTAGGGGTGACAACGCATCTGCATTTTTAGAGTCAATAGAGGATAGTTGTATTTGGGTTTTGTGGGTCACAGCATCCTCTTTCCATCAGGTGGACATTACGCTCGATAATAACAGTTATTCTAAAAAATTGCTCTTTCGATCAAATACCATTATAATCCTAACCCTCCGTAATATTTTCTTTTTCATTTCGACTTCGACATATTTGTATGTGAATAAATATAATGGAATTTCGTAATTAAATTTTTACTTACTTTCGGACGTTTGAATTACGCTTCAGCAACGATGATAATACAACAATTTTACGACAATGATTTAGTTTTCTTACTGCGATCATCACAGCTCATGATCAATTCGTGTTATTTAATCTATAACACGCTTTTCATTAACTTAGCAAGTATGTACCTATGTAATGTATGTATTAATAAATGAATGCAAAATATTTATAATTCAGTTTTCACCCACCGGTATGTTTTAATTACCTGAAATTTTGCAAAACAAATAACAATTTCGACATTGTTTGATTATAAACTTATTTAGATCATCATAAATATCAATTCGTATTGTTTTCTTAAGCTCGATTTCTCATATTATACGATATATATATATATATATATATATATATAACATGAACTTAAAATAACATTTCCAGTAAATCAAAGCAATGATTCTCAATTAGTATCTAGCACTTTCCCGTATCTTCGATTTATTCTGGTGATCACGACCACGCAACTCCCTAAAATAAAGTACTTAATGCTTTAGTAAGGCAAAAATATACAGAAAGTTTACATATTATAAAAATAATTGAAACACTGTAAGAACCTCTTATTATTTATCTGTTCGTAAGCAAGTAGTTATATGTCCCTACCAAACGTCTAGCTAGCTCCTTTGATGCTCTTTTAATATGTTTACCTTATCAGTATTTTATTTTAATTGTAATT
Source organism: Parnassius smintheus behrii (assembly GCA_036936625.1). Classification (NCBI taxonomy): domain Eukaryota; kingdom Metazoa; phylum Arthropoda; class Insecta; order Lepidoptera; family Papilionidae; genus Parnassius; species Parnassius smintheus. The sequence continues at coordinate 21,697,901 of JAUPFT010000006.1, read as the reverse complement.
TTTGTGAGATGGTTTTATGGCCATCTATCAAACACCATTAGATATTTCTAGTACTTACGATTGGTACCTAATCGTAAATACTGGAAATATCTAACATGAAAAGATATGCGGTAATGGATTCTTTTTCACATAATTACTATATTTTTAACATCGCGTAAAAATGATGAACTTAAGCTACACATCCATTAAATATATCTTATGGTAATCGTACGTAAGTCGTATGGTCTCTATAGATTATATTAATATGAACAGACTACTGATCCGTCCCGGCTTTGCACGGGTGGTTTCCGGATCTCAACAACAGCGCCACGAACTGGATTCAAATCTAAACCACTTGAGGATCCATTCAATCACAAATAAAAATTTTCATAAAAATCGGTGACGCCGTTTTTTAGTTTTAGCTGGACAAGTGGACAGTAATTTATTTTTATATAATATAGAAATACTTACATTTCTTTGGAGCAGGTCCCTATAAAATATCTGACTTATATGAAAAACTCATATATTTTATTTTTAAGACTTGTCTTGTTATTTGAAAAGTTGATCTATATTTTCTAAACTTCAGGTTAAGAGGCAGTTGATTGATAGCACTTCGGTGGTAAGAGTGATGACGAGTACGAGTAATGGGATCAACGAGTTCTTCAAAAGCGCTCTAACTGTTGGTATTTCTGTAAAAAAATCTATTTAATAATAAAATCAAATTTAATTTTTCGAAAGGAAATCCCGGAAATGTATTAATATGTGTAGGTATAAAACCTACCTGTAAGAATTGAAAATAATATTATTTATCAATTTGTCAAAGTGCGTGATTTGCACGTTTTTAAAAAAAATAGCAAAAAGAGTAAGCGATGGTTAGTTTTATCTTCTATTACAATTTACAATATGCATTTTTCTTAATCTTAACAGCAGTACTTTTTAATATTTATGAATATTTTTTAGGATAAAGTGCCACCCCATTTAAAAAAAAAATAATATAAATGAGCGCATCACCATCAGAGCACCTAAGTCAGGTGCGGCAGATGTAGGAGCTACCGACGGGCCTGCAGCCGGTGGCTGGCCCTCCGACGTCTGCGGCGTTGCACCACCAAATCTTCGTTGGTCCGTCTCCTGCTGGCGTTGACTTCGGGTACGGACACCCTCCGTTTCCTCCTTAGGTAAAATCGGCATTATTTTATCCCACTTCTGACACCAATTGTTACGAGCTTGAGGTTCGTGACAATAAAAATTGCCGATAGAATTACCTAAATTAACACTTTAATTTACTTTACACAAATTAAAGTTAAAAACACTAATAATTAAACACACTAATTCACTTAATTCCGCTCCGAAGCTTCGCTTGTGTCGCCGAGTTCAACTCTGCCCCCGATCGCATCTTGCAGCGCCTATTTATTTAAATTAGCAAAGAAACATCCCGAATATTCAGGTAAATGCGCGCAGAGGGACGAGTGTGCGAGTATAGACTTTCCAGAAACTTAGTTCTTCGGATGGCGCTGTCGGTTGAGTGATGTCATTCTCTGCAAAGCTCCCCTCGCTCTCGTTCCTGACACTAGATGGCGCTAGTTGTGTCGTCGACTTGAGCTCGTAACAATATTATGTGACGAAGTTACTGTTGTTTTTGTTTATTTTTCGTTAAGATTTATACTCACAGGCACAGTTATGGAAACGTACATAAAATACGTTCTATTATTATTTTTACTATAGAGTAATTAGATTATCCGACATTAACTCAACAGTTAAATTTTTCGATCATCTGATAGACTTTATTTCATGAAAAACTCAAGCATCTGAGGAAAAAATATGTATATTATATTGACTATCAGATAATCCTCAGAGTAATTACTAGCATATGTATGTAATTACTCTAAGAGATAATCGATTATTTGACAGATAGTTTCGTTCGATGACAGATGACGTTAAAATATTTTGCTTTTATAATACATTCTTCTTAATTTGGCGTAGTTACGAAGTCGGCAAGGGATTTACAGAAGTCAGAATGGACCAAATTATAGATATATTGAACATGGGTTAAATTAAGGGTATCCAACTGAGGAGCATGCAATTATATGCAAGATACATGGATGTGAAAGAAGCAAGAATGTGTGTCAAAATCGCGCCAAATGCAAATTCCTAGTCTCTTCCTACTTCTCTGGATGACAGACGTGAAAATTTATTTATGTATTTTTTGTTGATTAATACAATAATATACAGAACACCTGACAATTGAAGAAAAAGTTCTGATTAAATCCTATACTATTAAACGAGCAATTCTTGTATATATGTATATATATATATATATAATCGGGATCTCGGAAACGGCTCCAACGATTTTCATAAAATTTAGTGTCCAGGGAGTTTCGGGGATAATAAATCGATCTAGCTAGGATTTATTTTTAGAAAATGTCTTTTTGTCCGTGTTTTTAGGCAATGAAAAACTGCTACAATATGATTAGAATAAGAAGGTAAATTTTGACGGATTGTTAGTGATTTTAAATAGCTTATTTGGTATAATGGTCGGTCACAGAATCGTAAAACCCCGGTTCGAGCCCAGACCGACAGACCGACTTTTTTTTAACTTTTTTTCATGTTCCTTTCTTTTTTTAAGAAAATCTATTTTTTCGAGCACTTTTTCTTAGTATTTTTAAAAAAACGAAAATTTAAATTAAACTAATTGCACTCATGATTTTTTTTTCAAATAACCAGTTCAGTTTTTTCTATTATGTCGCTAAGATCAAAAATATTATTCGTATTTCATCAGTATGTAACTTGTATCTAAATATAATTTCCAAAACACACGAATTAACGAATTAAAAAAAAATCGAGCGAAAAATACCGAGCAAAGCTCGGTCAACCAGGTACTAAATTAGTAAATCTACCTGACAGAAATAAGAATTTTAAGATATAGGACCGAACACTTAACTATGTGGCATTCGAAGATTAGAAGAATTTCATTGTCGACAAGTCAAAAATTTTCTTCCCATAATAAGAGATAATATTTTGATTAACTACATACAAAAGATTTTTTCAGCAGTTACACAATTATTTTCGATTGTTTAAAGGTACAAAGAAATAACGGGTATATATATGTAGGTATTTATTCGATCTCAGCAATATAAAAATTCGCCAAAGATTATACGCTCTTCATCAAAATAAATAACATGAGCAAATAAAATATTAAACTAACAGAAAATGGAAATAGTTTGTCCTGTTTTTACGTTTAATTATGCAATATTTTTGTTTCGACTCATAGAAGCTATCGTTGCTTCAGGTAGTCCAATAAATTGTTCGGAAAGCTAGTTATTCAGCTATTCCTGGTATAAATGACAATTTAAAAATGGTCGACCATTTACTCTATAGTTGATCAATCAAATGGAAACGAGGAGTTGGTCATCAACGTTTTCCTAATAACACCTAAAAATAAAAAAAATGCTATTGCCAGGCCGGTTCGCAAGTGTGGCCACCATGGCAACTATAATAATCTATAGGAGAGACCTATTGTATCAAAGCTGTAACGGTAACGGTTAAGTGGTTCAAAAGCATTTACTTTAAGGATGGTGTATTCGTATATTATGATATTTTTAAAAATTTTAATATTCTGTCTTATGTCAGCTAAATAAGACATTAAAATTTAATGTTATCAAATTTAATATATAAACATTTTTCTTTAGACAAAACTACTCTAGATATTATGAGAACAGATTAATGAATTATCTAATAAATTTTTGATATCGACGCACTGAATCAATAACTTCAAGGCCGTGATAAAATTATAGGATTACCATCACCAGAATTCCTAATGCCGGATAATAGCTATCAATCATCGGATATTTTTTTGTAAAAGCGTATTTTCCTCGATTTTAAAATTGAAAAGTTTATAGAATAAAAAAATCCGTATCTAATATCTCTAATATGATAGCAATCAACTCTAACTGAACAGGAAGCTGCAATGTTATGCGAATAATATGCAAATGAGTTTTAACTAGAGCAACAAGAATAACTGAATAAAATAAATTCGAATTCGTTTTTTTTATTTTGATAATAAACCAATAAAAATAATTCTCCCTTAATAACAACTTGTAACCTTTTGTGAAACAGTATTTCTCACAGTGACAACGCCTGATAACAACTGTTATCTGTTAGATAATAGTTGTTATCAGGAAAATACTGTCCATCTTCTCTTTTACTTTCCCGCTGTCATCTCTTACGATGCCCAAGGGATAAGGTAGTAGACGTACTTATGCCACTACTACTCATCAATCCCTATAGGCAATTAGTTTTATCGCCTGACAGCATAGTGAGAAAAATTGTGCCTGTTCCAATAATGTGAGATAGCTTAGAGAAGTGTAAGAAGTAATATAACAAACATACCCTACAATATTTTCATATAAAAAGTATACTAATTATTTGTATGAAGTATTATTTCAAATTAACCTTAAACAGTCGAAACTTATTGGGTGAATGGACGATATTATTAGCTTAAATAATGAAATTTCAGAATAAGTTAAAAGGTAAATATATTAAATATACCCTACATCATTTTCATATTAAAGAATACTATTTATTTCTATGAATCATTATTTAAATTTTTCCTTAAACTGTCGAAAATTATTGGGTAAATAGGCGATAGTACGAGCTTTAATAACGGAACTTCTGAATGTTATAATAATAATGATATTTTATATATTTAAAAAATATTCTAAAAAATATGTACCACAGCTAAAGCATTAAATTTAAACAGCAACATTTAAAACTACACATATCGAAAAAATTCTATTCTACTCTTTTCATAAAATGTGTCCTAGCAATCAGGACATAACTTAAAAACTTCGTTAATACGAATACTCCTAATCTAAGACAAATCCGGTTAAACTCAAACGATTGGCAGCCATAGTTCACGTTATACGTAAACAGTACAGCTATACGCAAACATGACCTTATTTCTTACATAAATTTCGCAATAACAACACAATGTTTTTGATAGCGTTACTTTTAGTGAATATTTCCATCACAGGAATAATTTATTTATACGTTAAATTGACAATAGGCATTTGTAAATGTAGTAAACATTTAGTGGGTAAAGTTGTAATAGTGACAGGTGGAAACAGTGGAATTGGATTTGAGACAGCGAAAGATCTTGCAGACAGAGGAGCTCGCGTTATCATCGCCTGCGAAAATGAAAGCTACGGTATTGCCGCTATGGACGAGATCATCGCAGCTACTGGAAATGACGATGTGCACTATCGAAACTTGGACTTAGCATCGTTGAATTCTGTTAGAAAATTCGCCAACGAAATACTCCAGATTGAAAACCGTCTCGATATTCTTGTAAACAACGCTGGAATCTACGGATCTCATAATGTTAAGACTGAAGACGGTTTATTACTTGGTATGCAAATTAATCACTTTGGGCCATTTCTATTAACTTGTCTTTTGCTACCACTGCTTAAATCTACTGCTCCTAGCCGCATCATAAACGTTTCTTCAATGCTACATGGACGTGCAATTCTCGACCTTAACAATCTCAACATGGAAAACGAAACTAAAGAAACATTTAGTAAAACTCGTGTTTATACTGTTTCAAAACTTTGTAATGTGCTATTTACACTTGAATTGAGTAGAAGACTTCAGGGAACGGGGGTTACAGCAAACAGTCTACATCCAGGAGTAGTGAAAACAAAGATATTAGATGACATTGATTCCAAATTGTTTAGGCTTATTTTGCCTGTTCTAAAACTATTCTCCAAAAATCAGTGGGAGGGAGCACAAACCACTATATATCTTGCCGTGTCCCCCGAAGTTAAGGAAACAAGCGGGAACTATTTTCGCGACTGTCATATGGTAAATGTGAGCACAGATCAAGCTTCCGATGTCGTTCTAGCTCGGAAACTGTGGGACATATCGGAGAAACTTGTTAAGTTAATCTAGTTACCAAAACTTTAAACACGAATATAATTCATAAATTTTTGTAATAAATCTGGTAATTAATATTTTCTTATTAATTAACGTAATGTTTTAAATTTATAAAAATACACTAAGCAATATAAAAAAATGTAAAATATGTAAAATGTACTGTCCTTATTCATAAAAAGTTGTTAAAATATTAAACACTTATATAATAATTTTTAATACCTATCTTAACATTTTTTATGAATGTGTTTTATTCCAATCTTACTATGAATTAGTTTTATTCCAAACTACGAGAACCGTCTTGGACTCTGCGGGTGGACCTGCTCCTGCAATATTAATTGTTGTTATTGCAGGAACAGGACTTGTTAAGTGTAATAAAGCAGTCCTACAAAATATATAGTGAATTGTGCATCACTTGCGCATGTTTCTTTCAAACTCTAGTTCTACTTCGTTTTAATCATGAGTTATATACACTGTTGCAATGAAGACAATAATACGAATACTAATCCTCGTAACTAAAAACAGGTCACTGTTTTTAGATTTTTTAAGAATAAGGCTAATTTGCTATTATTGTGTTAATTTAATACTATTTGTCAAGAGAAATAAAAAGTGACAACAATTTTAAATTTATTAAAGGAAACTACAATTGAATCGGTCATTTAGAAAACAACATAATTTAAGTTTTTTGTCTCAAACATATTCAAAGTCTCAAACACTTACTTTTACACAAACCCATAATCTGAGCAAAATTCACGCAAATCGTTACAACCATTCCACTTCAGACAGTATTCACAATAGACAATAGTCGTCGTTGATTGCTTCAGCAACAAAAGTCAGTGACTAATTGGATTTTGTATTCAATACTAGACGATGATCATGACATTTAACTTACATGGAAAAATCTAACAGTATTTTCCTGAAGCAATCAATAGTTAAAAAATAAGTGTGGCTTACACTTTATTATGAATGTGATTATTTAATTACTGTGTTTTTTTTCTAGGCGAACATTTGTATATGATCACAACCTATAGTGGGTAATGGGCTAATAAGTTCAAAGTCCATCCTTTGCATACACCTACGCCTGATAACAACTTAATTCAAATATATGCATTTGAAATGAGATGGCCAAAATGTGCCCAAGCTGTACAAAAATAAGACTATTGCTATTAATTTAAATAAAATAAAAAAATAATTTTGAATAACATTTCATAGCAGCTGTTAAAAAATAATTAAGTTTAAAAGTATTAAAAGGGATTTCTTATCTTTGAAGTCACTCTATAGCACCTTTAATGTGGCCATATAATACTTAAAAAGATCAGAGTAGGGAAGAAACAATAGCTAAACTCATAAAAATACTTTATATATGATATGTACAAAACCAAGCCTTCAATTAATGAATGAATGCATCAAAATGATCATAATACACTAAAGGATAAGATTTTATTTATTTGTTTAAAATATTGCAACTGCTTAAACATGTAGCGTTACATTATATGGTAGGGTTATTTTACTTTAATACTTGCAACACTGAATCCGACCGTCAAGCATCAAAATTTCAAAACAGTCAAAGGTCAGACTTGATCTGATTCACGTCTACTGACTATGCGCCGTTTTTTGGTATGATATAATATGTACGCTTTTCCTTCGTATTTGTGTCGTATCGAACGTGGAGAAGTCGTCATTGTACCTGTTCCCCGCCGCCTTTCCCCAGACGCGTCTCGTTATAATAATAAAAAGTGGACGAAAGTGTCCATCTATTAAAGATAACTGTATTTTCTATATTTCATTGTTTTTTTTTTGCGGTTTTGGCACATGCTTTTTAATCTACTGCATTTTTAGAATATGTTTTTTCGTTATGTAGTAAACTTGTTGGTATTCCTTTATAAATAAAACTTAAATAAAGTAGGTAAGGCTAAACCTATCATAATGGCATATTTTAATAGAATATGAAGATATATCTGACTTCTGGGAAGTGATAGCTTCGTTGATCATAAATAGTTCAGTGGTTGTAAACGAGACTGCTAATCATGTGGTTTCAGGTTCGAATCAGTCATTGGGTTCTCAGTAGTCTCCCGTGCCTTCCAAAGCAAACGAAATGACACAACCATTCTCTCCAAGAACTCGCAAGCTGTTTTAGGGTGGGAAAGCACTTTAGTCCTGCGCGTGATCTCCCTCCATTCATGTAGAAAATTATTTATTCACCGTATGATTTTTAATCCCCGACGAAAAAGAGGGGTGTTATAAGTTTGATCGCTATGTGTATCTCTGTCTGTCTCTTTGTGGCACTCACTTACACGGGTAAACCGATTTGGTTGCCGTTTTTTTTTCCATTTAAAAGCAGACTTTCTAGTAGTGGTTCTTGGACATGTTATATCAAAATCGGTTCACTCGTTTAAAGATCATCACCATTTTTATTTGGGGTTCTTAAAATTTTCAATTTAAGTTATTGGTGGGGCGTTCAAGATAACAGAATTGCTATGATTATTTCACACGATGTACATAGTTATGCAGCCGTCAGTCATTTTAAGATGCTTTATGTTTGTGTATGTGTGTGCCGTGTAATGGCGGTTAAGAATATCCACTACCCCATATCTTCCCGTTGGTGTCGTAAGAGGCGACAGAGGGAGATGGGCAGCAGCATCTTCCTGATAACAGCAACTGTACGAAAAAAAAAACTGCGGTTGCCTACCCGCTCGCCAAGCGTGGCAACTATGGCAATATACCCCCCATGAACAATTACACAAATAGACGGCCCCCAGTCCCCGGCGGCCCCGCTATTCCTGGCTACGGTATCGACCATGGTAACGGCGGGGCAGGGGGTGCTAAGAATCTCCGGTGGAGGTTCGGTTGCCACCTACGACGACTCGACCTGGCAATATTTAACGCACGCACACTGAGGACTGACGAGAAGATCCTGGAGCTGGAAGAAGAGATAGACAAGTTGCGCTGGAGTATTATAGGATTATCCGAGGTCCGAAGAGAGGGGGAGGACACGGTGATTCTCGAATCCGGCAACTTGTTCTATCACCGGGAGGGCGACTATCTGTCACAAGGAGGTGTCGGATTTATCGTCCACAAGTCTCTCGTCAACAACGTTGTAAAGATTGGGAGTGTGTCGACGAGGGTCGCGTACCTGATACTCAGAATCACCAAACGGTATTCGCTGAAGGTCATACAGGTTTATGCACCAACCTCGGCACATCCCGATGAGGAGGTGGAGGAAATGTATGAGGATATTTCCAAAGCCATGCATTCCTCCAAAACCCACTACATGGTGTTGATGGGGACTTCAACGCAAAACTAGGCATAAGAGAAAGCAGTGAGCTGAAGTTAGGGAAATTTGGAGTAGGGCAACGGAAACGAAGGGGCCAGCAGCTGGCCGACTTTGTAGAGAAAGAGGGACTCTTTATGATGAACTCTTTCTTTCAGAAGTGGCCCCACAGGAAGTGGACCTGGTCGAGCCCCGACGGTTCGACAAAAAATGAGATTGACTTCATTATGACGACCAGACGCCAACTGTTCAGTGATGTCTCAGTGATCGCAAGGGTGAAAACTGACAGCGATCACCGAATGGTTAGAGGCACACTGAACCTAAACGTTAAGTTGGAGAGGTCTCGTCTAATGAAATCAACGCTCCGTCCCCCTCGTGCTCTAATCCAGAATCCCGAAAATTTTCAGCTCGAGTTACACAACCGCTTTCAGTGCCTACAAGATTGCGATGCAGTGGACCATATGAATGACAAGCTCGTGAAAACTGTCCATGCGGTCGGAGCTAAGTTCTGCAAGACCCGCCGCAGAAGAACACAAAAAGTCTCCGATCACACTCTTAATCTCATGGCTGTTAGACGGGAGATGAGGCTGCAATTGTCAACAGATTTGACAGCATACTAGCCAACTGGACAGACAGATCTCCAAAGGCATGCGGCGAGACTTACGCAACTTTAATACTGCTCGTATTAAAGAAGCGATCGAGCGGAACCAGGGCTCCAAAGTCTTTGCCAGAGATCTGTCTGCCAGAAAGAGCCAACTGTCAAAACTGAAGACTGAGTGTGGCAGTATCGTTTCCGGGACACCTGAGATTTTGAGTGAGATTGAGAGGTTCTATGGGCAGTTGTACACATCATCGTTGGAGCCACACGCAAGTGTGAGTAACGATCCAAGAGCAAGTCTTATCCGACACTATTCCGATGATATCCCGGACGTCAGTCGAAGCGAGATTAGAATGGCTCTCCAGCACCTTAAAAACGGCAGGGCCCCAGGCGAGGATGGAATTACAGCGGAGCTTCTGAAAGCGGGTGGAACACCGGTACTTGAAGTCCTTCAGAAGCTCTTCAATTCCGTCCTCTATGGTGGCACTACTCCAGAGGCGTGGAGCAGAAGTGCGGTGGTCTTGTTCTTTAAGAAAGGCGACAACGCTCTCTTGAAGAACTACAGACCGATTTCCCTTCTGAGCCGCGTCTACGTGCTGTTTTCGAGAGTCATTACGAATCGTCTCGCACGCAGACTCGACGACTTCCAGCCTCCCAAACGAGCCGGTTTCCGAAGAGGCAGATTGTACAGAAGACTGAAGAGTACAATTTGCCACTTTGCCTGGCGTATGTGAAATATGAGAAAGCCTTTGATTCCGTCGAAATTTGGGCGGTGCTACAGTCCCTTCAGCGGTGCCAAGTTGACTGTCGGTATATCGAATGCTGAAGTGTTTGTACAGTAGGGCTGCGATGGCTATCCGAGTACAGAACCAGAGCTCGAAACCTATCCAACTGCAGATAGGTGTAAGACAGGGTGACGTTATATCCCCGAAACTCTTCACCGCTGCTTTGGAAGACGTTTTCAAGCTACTGGACTGGAAAGGATACGGTATTAACATCAATGGCGAGTACATCACTCACCTTTGATTTGCCGACGATATAGTCCTTATGGCAGAAACGCTGGTGGACTTAAGCACTATGCTCAATGACCTCAATAGTGCCTCCCAACGGATAGGTCTTAAGATGAACATGGACAAAACAAAGATCATGTTTAATGTCCATGTCAGACCTATGCCGGTAGTTGTTGGGAGCACTATGCTCGAAGTTGTTGACGAGTACGTTTACCTGGGACAAATAGTCCGACTAGGTAAGTCCAACTTCGACCGAGAGGTCAATCGACGGATTCAACTCGGCTGGGCAGCGTTCGGGAAATTACGACATATCTTCTCGTCAGGTATACCTCAATCTCTAAAAACTAGATTGTACAACCAGTGCGTGTTGCCAGTGATGACTTACGGATCTAAGACGTGGTCCTTCACTGCTGGCCGTATGAGGACGCTCAAGGTCACTCAGCGAGCTATGGAGAGGGCTATGCTCGGAGTTTCTCTGCGTGATAGACTCAGAAATGAGGATATCCGCAGTAAAACCAGAGTGACCGACATAGCCCAACTGATTAGTAAGCTGAAGTGGCAATGGGCCGGCCATATAGCTCGAAGAACCGATAACCGATGGGGAAGAAAGGTTTTCGAGTGGCAGCCTCGTACCGGTAGGCGTAGTGTAGGGCGACCCCCCACTAGATGGAGTGACGACCTGGTAAGATATGCAGGAAGTCGATGGATGCAGGTGGCTCAGAACCGTGCTTTGTGGCATTACTTGGGGGAGGCCTATGTTCAGCAGGGGACTTGTGAAGGGCTGTAATGATGATGATGATGATGATGATGTTTGTGTATTGCACATTAGACCGGCAGGTCAACAATTCCTCTATCGAAGACCATAAAAGATTAGAACCACCCCAAGTCTTTAGGACATGAAGGGCTGTGGACGCTAGCATAACCAGAGTCTAGGAAACCCTACCATATATAGGTACAAAAAATAATAGCCGGATTCTGTATATCGTATATAATACAGATTGCCGTTAGATCTTTTCACAAATCATCAATCAAGACCTGAACCAAGGTGCTTACCGCCTATGACATCTCTTATATCATCTCATCTCACTATGAACATGCCTTAAATCAGTCCCTAAAGTTTAAAAGAGTTGATTGATCAAAATGAATTAATAAAATGTCACTTTAGTTACCAAACACCAATTAAAACTTAAAACACACTTATAATTAATTACACTTTTAGTTCGCAGTTATATTGCTTCAAAGTCTTCACTTGAATCGCCAGTTCAATACTGACCCGGTTGAGGTTTTCACCGGCTTTATATAGGACCTTTTTTACTGAAAACATCTAGAATGTTCGAGTAAGATGTCGAATGTTCTAGCAAGGAATTTTCTAGAAATCTGTCCTAGTTCTGCTACTCCATACTAGATGGCACTAGTGAATTTTCTTTTCCAATATAAGTTTGAATGATCTCCGTTACGTAATATTTCTAATCGGCTCACTTTTTTTAAAAAAAAGCTGAGAAAAGTATTGTAAATAATCAACTTTAAATATCTAATCTTCTACGCATGCCTTTTATGCAAAACAAAACGTAAAAAATACGCCAACCACCGAATAGATGCACGGTCGAAGCCAACGAAAGTACTAACATGTGTGAACACCGCACCTTCATTTTCGCACATTATCAGTTTCTTATGTAAAACTTATCACCATGGTAATTTATATAATTGTGCAAATTTTTGCAGACGAGCGAAAGACTAATGACTTGCCCTTAAATTGTTTGAGTAACAAGCATCGTGTTTTTAATTGTAATTATATTTGTATGGGTCATAAGTGTCGCAGTAGACATCATATTATGCTTGATTTTGGAAATAATGCCGCATCCACGTTGAGCAAATCTATGAGTGACGCTGCGTCAGACGGGGCTGACGCGAGCACTTTATCTACAATGGATTCCAATCATATCGATGTCTCCCGCTTGACATCGTCGCACGCGCGCTCGGGCGACGTTACTTTGTGCTCGCTGTCGTACGTAAAAGAAATTGCTCGCGTTCCCACTACTGTTCTCCTTGGTACTTGGAATACTAGTACTGGTAAACCTTAACTATAACGCGCACGTTATAGTTAAGTATTTGCTTGGAAACAAACTTGGCGTCCGTGCATTGTTGGATGCGTGTCTGAAAGTAATTTTATAACGCATTAATATTGTCAACGTTTAGGATTATTTGCAAATAAGACGCCTTCATGTCCCGTAGTGAAGGAAATTGGAGGCTTCAATAAAACGGTCCATGCCGGCCAATGCCTCCGCAATGACCAATTCTCAATTTGAAATTTCTCAATTTGAATCTCTCGAATTATTGGTAAGCAAATTTTGGGAAATTGGGGAAATGAACGTTCCGCCTATACTTAGTCTGGATGATAATCTATCATGCGAGGAAATTTATGTCCGCACGAACGTTCGTAATCTTGATGGTGGCTGTCGCCTCTTACAACACCCATGGGATGATGTGGGGTAATAGGTAATAATAGGTAATACCTCTCTACCTACTTGGTACAATTTTGATTAAAATTCAGAATTCAGATGCGCTAAGACTGAATACCTCATTAAAAATTAAAAATGTATTCGGTTCCCTGTACTTGCTCTGTACACACACCATAATGCTGCTATTTCCTATTTCAAGCTGTTCTGTAAGAATTTGGCCCTTCCTCGACCGGACCGAACCATTTGAGATGCAGCCATAACACAGCTGCAGTTTTGACTTCCTGAAAGGCCCAAACTCTCGTTGCTGTAAGGTATAGTTTAAGAGGGCTTAATTATTACGCATATGAAATTGACCAAGTAGACACACCTACTTAACGGAGCGCTTAGTATCAGATTTTTTATTTTATTATTAGTATCAGCTCCTTTTCTTGCTACTTAACCGTACTAGTATAAATAAAATCAGTGTAAATTTAAAAAATAATAAATGCCTCGAATCATCACACATAATTTTTTTGTATACCATCGGATTCACTAGCTTTGTTGTCGTATACGAACCGCAAAGTTTAAAGAACCTCTTTGTTAGTAATATGGACCCCTAACAGTACTGCAGAGGGGTAGCTGAGCTTGAACGTTACTGTGACTGCCTAGACGTGAATTACAAGCATAGAGAGACGCGAATAAGTCTACTTTTTCTTTAACCGTTTGCGCCAGTGTGACATATAATTTTAATAGCGGAGACAGTGTATGCCGACAGGTTTGTCTTGACGGCTTCGGAAGAGGATAAAAAGTTCTATTGCTGGTTGGTCTTGCAGAGAGTTTTGCGCTCATATGTTAAATTTTGAAACTGGCTTTCTGCAACGATTTTTTGTAGAAATTGTGGACGATGTAAAAGCCCTTTTCTTAAATCTGATATCCGAGGCAAGCCACGATAGATACGCCAAATGCTTGCGCTTTAAAGCACGGACGCAATCAGTGTTATGCCAGGAGCGAGCTTTGCCAGCGAGGGTACTTCAGCAAAGGGGATAAAAATATACTCCTACACTTGACTATTAGGATTCGCTGATTAATTTTAATTAATGATGTGAAGATAATTTTCCACACTGGTACATTTTTGTCATATCTTGAAATAATTTGTGATGATTAATTTGAAAGTTTGTTACATTATTTATGTATGAAACCAAATTTGTTTTAATCTTCTAGTTCGGAGGGTGTTATTGAGTAATTAGTCTGCACTCACAACTCCACCTCCTCAAAAGTGAGGGGAGCCATGTTCCTAGCAGTGAAACTTATATATGCAAAATGTGAAACATATAATCCTATACCTTTAAACGAGCAATTCTTTATATATATATATATATATATATATATATATATATATATATATATATATATATATATATATATATATATATATATATATATATATATATATATATATATAATCGGAATCTCGGAAACGGCTCCAACAATTTTCATAAAATTTAGTGTACAAGGAATTTCGGGAGCAATAAAACGATCTAGCTAGGATTTTTTTTTAGAAAATGTCTTTTTGTCCGTGTTTTCAGGCATTGAAAAACTGTTACAATATAAGAAGGTAAATTTTGACACTGTGTTGATGATCGTAATAGCTCAAGTGGATATCGAGCGGTCGCGAAATCGTAATGCCGTCCTGTCTTCGGTCCGACTTTTTTTCTTTTTTTTTTTTCAAGTTCCCCTTCTTTTGTGAGAAAATTTATTTTCGAGCCCTTTTTTTTAGTATTTTTTAAAAATACCAAAATTTTAACTAAACTATTTGCACTCATGATTTTCTATTCAAATAACCAGTTCAGTTTTTTCCAAGTCAATAAGATCAATAAATATGATTCATGCTTCATCAGTATGTAATTTGTATCTAAATGTAATTAAAAAACCCGAGCAAAGCTCGGTCATCCAGGTACTAAATATTATACTACATTTTGTAAAGTGCAAGAATATATAACAATAAAAAAAAATTACGCCAAAAATGGAATGTTATTGATTTATATTTCACGAACCAATCGACCGATTTTGATGTTATTTACGGATCGACGCAATTTTTCAGCGTAACAAAAAAGCCTCTTACTAGAAAATTGATTTTACGGAAAGTTTTCAAGTTATTTTTAAAAACAATTTTTTAAGATATTTTCGTCAACGATATCTCTCGAATGGATCAACCGATTTCTATATGGTCCACGGCAGTTAGCGTCGTTTTTTGAGTAAAAGAGATGATTAGATTATAGAATTAATGAAAACAAGGGTGTCGAAGAAGGTCTTGGAATTTCTTCGACTTTCTTTAAGATGCCGAAAACCGCATTTCAATGGGACACTCCGTTACAAAGTTATGAGATATTTCCATTTACATCGTACACACACACTAAAATACACGAGCACGCAGGCGCGCACACACACTCGTGAGTGCGACACACACTCGCGAGTGCGACACACACACGCACACACGCACACACGCACGCATGCACGCACGTACGCACGCACGCACGCACGCACGCACGCATGCACGCACGCACGCACGCACGCACGCATGCACGCACGCACGCATGCACGCACCCACAGTGAAAACAAAACAATAACTTCCGATTTTTAGAAAATCATTCATTTTTATGGCGGGAAGTTAAAAATAAAGTGAAAGGCAGTTGAAAAAAAAAGTAAAATTTTAAGTAAAGTAACTAAATTATTTACAAGTAACTCTTTTCACATAACTAATACTTCAGTTTATTACTCTAAGTAAGCTTATCGATGAATGCAGGTGACCCAGGACCGTGCTTTGTGGCGTTTCTTGGTGGAGGCCTATGTTCAGCAGTTGACTTGTGAAGGGATGTAATGATGATGATGATGATAATAAAGCTCACAATGCTTCTGCTAGGAATGGTTTACGACTAACCGATTGCCGAATTCGTTCATACGATTTTCCGAGTTCGCAGTTCGCACCCAGGCTACTGTCGCTTCATTAGTAATAGCAACCTAGGTATTATTTATTCTGATGTTACCATAACGTTTGCATATTCCAGTGTTAAAAACTGTTAAAGCGATGTAACTTTATTATTTACTCTGAACTAATCAGATAAAATATGCCTATTTCTGTATAAAAATTGTAATAGCGACGTAACTATATAATTTATTCTGAACTCATCAAAAACATGTTTGCTTACTCCAGTTATATAGCCGGTAATAGCTACGTCACTTTATTATTAATTCTTCCGAGGAAATGCCGGCGGCAAGGCATTTGATGATATTTCTGTCGCGCTTAGCCCCAAACCTGCTCGTATAAAGCGCGAAAGCGACAACTACGACTCGAACTAATTATGCGCTGAATAATTGACGAAATAATTATCTCATATTCCTTCAAATCTGGAAAAAAATTTAATTGTGTTTTTCAAGAACAATCTAATGAGTTGCTTTGTCTTTGTCTGTTTTTTTTTTATGTTTGTAAATTCTTTTTCTGGATGTCTGATAACGGCAGTAAACTGAGCACTTGTATTTTGGGAGGGGTCCTAGTTTAAACATAATTATATTATTGAATAAAACTATTATTTACGGATTTTATCGCGTTTAATTACATTAATTTATTTTTATTATTATCCAGACGTTTCGGGTGCTTTACAGCGCCCATGGTCACGTGGGGGACTGAGATGTTTGACGTCCCAATGTCATAGTTAGTCCGGATACCTTCAGTTTTTTAATATTAATTTTTGGTCCGATTTACGCAAAACGAGCTTATAGTATCATGAAGTCTTGCAGTGGTATGCTTGGGTTTGGGTTTAATTTTGTTAATTATAGGATCCCAAGCAGATGGTAGCACCCAACCATCTTCTCTATTGAAATTTGGATGTTTTTTAATTTCAATAGCCTCGCGTATCATCCTTGGTAGGAATCGGTGTTCTTTTGCGAGAATTTGTGGTTTATCAAATCTAATGTAATGGTGGGGACGATCTTGAACATGTTCGCAGACTGCAGACTTCCCGGAGCGTCGGTGCTTCACATCAGCTATATGTTCCTTCACGCGGGTTTTTATAGATCTCTTTGTTTGACCTATGTAAGAGAGACCACATTCACAATCTAGCTTGTACACACCTGCATCTTGTAGAGGAATATTACATTTGATGGATGGTAAAAATTGACTAATCTTCTTCAGCGGCTTGTAGTATGTCTTAATGGACGCTCGCTTCAAGATGTAGCCAATCTTGTCCGTGACTCCTCTAACATATGGTAGTAGAGCAGGCGCGCGCTCGACTGTGGCCGGCTTCACTCGTTCACTGTGACGTAGGAGCGGGACCCGAAGCTTGTTGTCTTGCAATACTTGCTTGACATGCTGAAGCTCCGCAGCCAGATGTTTTCTGTCACAGATCCCTCGTGCTCTCTGAAACAAAGATTTACCCACGGTAGCTAACTGTGAAGGATGATGGTGAGATTCACCATTTAGATATCGGTTGGTATGGGTCCTTTTCCTATACACAGTGTGACCAATAGTGTTATCAGGATTTCGGATGACTAAAACATCTAGGAAAGCTAAAGAATTATTTGCCTCTAACTCCATTGTGAATTGTATTTTAGAGTTTATGGAGTTAAGGTGGTCTAAAAATGCAGTTACTTTGTCAGATGGTAAAATTGTGAAAGTGTCGTCTACGTACCGCTTGTAGAACCTTGGATTTACAGGAGCAGTAAGAAGGGCTTTCTCCTCAAAGTCCTCCATGAATATGTCGGCGACTATGGGAGACACAGGTGAGCCCATCGCCACACCATCTACTTGCTTGTAGAACTCCTCCTTCCACAATAGATAAAAATAAAAATAGACAAAAATACACAATAGATAAAATAACATACACAATAGATAAAAATAGATAATAATAAAAATAAATTAATGTAATTAAACGCGATAAAATCCGTAAATAATAGTTTTATTCAATGTGTAGTGTTCGCGTAAATTTAAGAAATCATTATAATTATATTATGCTAAAAACAAAACTTAGAACTAAATATTATAGATTTTATCGTAAAAAAATATTTGCTCTAGTTTAATTAATCATTTTCCAGTAAGGCAACAATTCCCTCTTAACCCTCGACCGTTGGGTCTCCTCTGCCGATGGCTTTCATCTGGTTGGGTTTTTAATATATATTTATAAATTTTATCATTTCCCTATAAATACTTATTCAGCCCAACCAGATGTGAATACTCTATAAATACCCTTTTAAAATAATAATAACAACTTTATAAAATATTATGATCCATATATTCCTTTATATTATACTAAGGCATTTTACACAATTTATTTTTGTTCCTAGTATTTAGACAACTTATATCACTTAGTTTTTTTTAAGCTACACTGACAATTTTTGATACATATAGTAGATTTTCGTAAAAGTTTGGAGTCTTATTTTATATATAAATAAAAAATACCGAGGAAAGTTGGTCATCCAGGATGGCCGAGCTTTCTTCGGTATTTTTTTTTTGGAAATCGTATGTTTTGGAAATTATATTTAGATACAAATTACATACTGATGAAACATGAATACGATTTTTTGATCTTATTGACATAATTGAAAAAACTGAACTGGTTATTTGAATAAAAAATCATGAGTGCAATTACTTTAATTAAAATTTTCGTATTAAAAAAAAAATACTAATAAAAGGGTTCGAAATAATAGATTTTCTCACAAGAGAAGGGATGTTGAAAAAAAAAGGAAAAAAAGTCCGACCAAAGACAGGACGCGAATCAGGGCACTACGATTTCGCGACGGCCCGATATCTACTTGCGCTATTGCGATCATTAATACAGTGTCAAAATTTACCTTCTTCTTATATTGTAGCAGTTTTTCATTGCCTCAAAATACGAACAAAACGACATATTCTAAAAATGAATCCTAGCTAGATCGATTTATTGCCTCCGAAGCCCCCTGGACACTAAATTTTATGAAAATCGTCGGAGCCCTTTCCGAGATTACGATTACATATACAAGAATTGCTCGTTTAAAGGTATAGGATTTCCCGTATTTTTGTGTAAGAGACCTTTTAGATATCAAATTTATTTCTTGTAAGATTGAACACTGGCGGCGTAATTAAGTGGAGGCCTCAAACTGTGAAATGTTGAAGCTCTTCTATTTCTAACTGGAGTGTTACTCAGGTTGGAAAACGAAGTGGGGCACTTTGTATCTTTTAATTTATTACTGTGTAGGAAATAGTTATTATTATTTTCATTTGTTAATTTATTTCATCGCTTTTAATTTTAACTTATTTTATTTACCGACGCTTTTTTGTTTCAGGTGATTTACACTCCTATGATCCCAAGAAGACTTAGGAACTTAACGTCCTGATAATTATAATTAGCCCGCGTTACGTTTAGCTTTAAAATATTATTACTTAGTCCTATACAAAGGATACGCTTCTTGGAGTCTTATAGTGGTGTGAATTGGGTTTGGATTTTTTATTTAATGAGATTTCAACAAGATAGTAGCAGTCAGCCATCTTTTCTATTGAAATTAGTAGGTTTTAATAATTTCAATAGCCTCATAAATCATCCTTGGTCCGAATCGCAGTCCTCTTCCGAAAATTTGTTGATCATAAAATCATGACGGGGACGATCCTAAACATATTCACATACTGCAGACTTACCAGGGCATTGATGTTTCATGTCAGCTAATTTTTTTACGCGGATTTTTATTGGTCGTCTTTGTCCTATGTAAGGAAGACTACAATAATTACAAATTGTTTGATATTATACAAAGATATTATACTTGTCGGATTGTAAACATAGACTAATCGTCTTTTGCGGTTTTCTGCATCTTTGTACTTTCGGAAACTTTCTTCAAAATATTGCTAATCTTGTCTTTGACTCTTCTGACAAATGACAATACAGATGACAAAGACCGGACTATAAATTAATACTTCTAAACTAAAAGTGGACCATGTCAAGTATGACATTAGAACAATATTTTATCATCTTGTAGTGGTGGCGTAAGAATATCTACTATCCCATATAATCCCGTAAGTATCGCATAAGATGACAAAGGGAAACTAAAACAAGAGATAGGCAGTTGCATCGTTGTGATAGCAACTGCGCTTGCGAACCCACTTGTACAGCATCTTAACTATGGTGAAATCCCTCCTATGAGGCAATCATTACAGGCAAATAAGTTTATACAGGTTGTAATTAACGAAAAAATATCATCATCATTACTATCAATTACAAGTTCCATGTACATAGACCCAAGGAATGCCACAAAGCACGGTTTTGAGTCACCCTCACTCATCTACTTCCCTTACCGTTACAAGGATGACACTCGAGGACCTTTCTTCTCTTTCGGTTTTCGGTTCCTTAAGCTAAAGTGGCTGGCCCATTTCTACTTAACCTTACTCATCCGTTGGACCTTATGTTAGTCACTCTTGTTCTACGGATAGTATATACTAGGGATGTCCTCATTACGAAATCCATCACGCAGGGAGACTCCCAAGCTTAGCCCTCTCTATAGCTTACTGAGCGGCCCTAGGCTTCACTATGCGTTAAGCAGTGAAGGGCCATGTCTCAAATCCATAATATGTCATCACTGGCATCATGCAATCTTTATGTTATTAATTTATCAAATTATCAGGTACCTATATGTGACTTAAAGATATTTTGTAATTTCCTGAACGCCACCCAACCGAGTTGGATGCGTTGATTGACGTCTACATGTCAACAACTTAAGGCGTTATGCTTCTAACAACTACCGGCAAAGGTGTGACAAAGACGTTACGAAGGAATCAGTACAACAAAACTAACACTTTCCTACAAAAACACTCTTAGATATAAAAGGATATTTATTTTTTTATAAAATAAGGGTGACAAATGAGCACACAGTCCACCTGATGGTAAATGAATGCTGTGGCCCATAGACATCTAAATTTATCCTCGATCAACAATCAAAACTCATACATGAATTGTCACCCCTGAGGACTAAGATGGAATGTCACTTTTCCAACAAAAAAGGAGCACCGGATCTCTACA
Organism: Parnassius smintheus behrii; assembly: GCA_036936625.1. Taxonomy (NCBI): domain Eukaryota; kingdom Metazoa; phylum Arthropoda; class Insecta; order Lepidoptera; family Papilionidae; genus Parnassius; species Parnassius smintheus. The sequence goes on along the minus strand of JAUPFT010000006.1, from coordinate 21,676,644 downwards.
CTCACGATACGAAATACAGCAGTATTAAGCTGCTATTTTATGCAGGTATTATGTGAAAGCGTAGTCCTTCCCCGGTCGAGCCTACCCATTCGTGCTATAACCATAAAATAACTGGACTGCAGCATATAAGAGTACACGTATAAAAGGATAAGTATACGAGCTAAACGTATAATACATATAATATAGTAAAATTTACTTTTAATAAGCTGTTACTTGAACGTACACTCGAAATGTACCAATCGTATAACCACGATATTTAATCAAACGTAAACTGAAGCCATTTATGCGCCAATTGACTAAAACGTAATTGCTATTACGATACTGAGAAACGCAGATTGTAGCTAATTAGTATCGGTATTCATTAAATTAAACTAATTGATTAAAATCGAAACTGAATATTCAAACTTTCCTAATATTAAAAATGTAAAAAAACTGCAGTTAAATTCTTCAACTGCAAGAAGAATTGCTCTATTTATTTTATAGTAAACGTTAAAATACGAATGGAAGACGAAATCTAACACTTAATTAATTTCCATCATTATTAAAATAAACTTACATATAAGTTACAGCCTATATGCATCCCACCCCTAGGCATTAGCCTCTTCTTATTTCTGAAAGGGTTTTAGAGCAAGGAAGTGTCCGCCGCACTGCCCTAATGCGTGTTGGCGAACTTCACATGTCTTTGAAGTATTTTTTTTATTTCTCAGACACTCAGGTATCCTCACGATGTTTTCCTTCACCGCCGAGCATGTATGTGGTATATCAGCACCTTACATCGCAATTAACAATTTCATTGGTGCCTGCGGGTATCGAACCTGGGATGCTCGCGTACTGTGACATTTATAGTGAGCGCTAACTATTTGAGCTACCATGGCTCTTTTACATACATATAAAATTATTATATTGATATTATTATAATAAAACTGTAAAAAGAACTCACTATAGGATTTCCGCTATACCGAGGCGTAAAATAAAAGATAAAATGTATTAAACATACCACCAACCAGAATAGTTTTCCGTAGGCGAGATATTAATTGTTTTATATTACCAAATGTATTAAACTAGCCGTCATTAAGTTCTTTAAGTTCTTTTCCGGGTAGCTTTATGGGTTTGGTATCTTTTTGCTGTCAAGTAAATTACCTTACCAACTGGAACATACCGACTACTACGTTCCGGTTGGAAAGGCAAACTAGTCAGTATAATTACGGGCTGAGAAGCATCAATTTTAGGAAAAACGTATATTAAACGGTCATCTTTGCTTGAAATCAATTGCAGATGGCTATGATCTAATACCCACATACCATATTATGATTTTGTCACTACAGTATTACAAAAATATATTATTTACCGGAGATTGAGTACATTTTGATTTATATTAAAGCTAAGCTAGGAATTATAAGTTTTACACATACATAATATGCATGTTTATGCAACCGCAATACTTTATGTATCAACCGCCATTAACGCAAACAATTAACAGCAAAATAATATTTTTTATAGTATAAGGGTGATAAAGAGCACACATTCGACATGATGGTAAGTGGGTGCTGTGAACCATAGACATCTACATTTTTAACCACGCTTAAGAATCAAAATCCAGATGCGTTGTCACCCTTGAGGACTAGGATGGAATCCCTCGATTTCAACAAAACGGGCCTCCGGTTCTATACACTCACCATACGAAACACAGCAGCATTAAGATGCTATTTTACGCTGGTATTCTGTGAGAGCGTGGTCCTTCCCCGGTCGAGCCGAGCCATTCATGCTACAACCATAATTGCTGCAGTGTGGTACTACGTTAAAAATTTAACACAGTTAAAGTGGCTGTGTGAAAATATCCACTACCCCATATCGCCCCGTGGGTGTCGTAAGAAGTGACAAAGGAAAACTAAAACAGGTGATCACCAGCAGCATCTTCCTGATAACATCTCAAATTCATTAAAAAAACTACGGGTGCCACCGCCTGTCAAGCGTGGTAGCTATGGCAAAATCCCTTCCATGAAGTGACCTTTATTCCACCTATGTTCAACAGTGCACACTAGCAGACTTTTACAGGCTGTAATGGATGGAGGTAACAATTAAGATAACTACCACTAGTCTATAAAAGCACACAACATAATATTATGTTTTGTGAGAACCAGTAATTAAATTGCCTCGAACTTTGAGCTACCCTTAAACAACCCTATTAAAATAGGACGAAAAACAGAGAGTAATGTTTATCTTTATCGTGTTAGACGCGCCTGATGTAAGTTTGATGCAAACTTAATTATTGTTAATACACAGGACCTATTTATATTATATCAGGCACTGCTATATTAGGATAAACATTCTGCCGTCCTTACGATAGGTGCAATAACTCGAGTTTTTGGGTTTTTTGACTTAAGTACATATCCGTAATCAGGAAAATGAGCTCTATATTTTCTTCTTAGACGTCTTTTTTGTATTAACGATAGATTCGGTTCTTTTGTTAAACATAACTGCAATATCTAATAATACTATTTGTAAGTTGCATATCATGAACGAAACAATGATTAAAACTACTTTTACGGATTTTATCGCGTTTATTTTTACTTTTTATTTTTAATTCCCGACGTTTCGGGCGCTTTCCAGCACCCATGGTCACGGGGGACTGAGATGACTGACGTCCCGATGTCATTGTTAAACCCGGAGTACCTTCAGCTTTTTTAATTATTGTTTATGGTCCGATCTATGCAAAATGAACTGACTATGTCTTGAGGTCTTGCAGTGGTATGCTTGGCTTTAGTTTTAATTTTATTGATTATAGGATCCCAAGCAGGTGGTAGTACCCAGCCTCCTTCTCTACTGAAATTAGGATGTTTTTTAAATTCAATAGCCTCACGTATCATCCTTGGTAGGAATCGGTGTTCTTTCGCGAGGATTTGTGGTCTATCAAATCTGATGTAATATAATCTGGTGTAAGTAAAAATAAACGCGATAAAATCCGTAAAAGTAGTTTTAATCATGTGTAGTGTTCGCGTAAATATAAGAAATCATTATGAACGAAATAACTTGAGTTATAGCAAGGTAAGCTATCATGTTTTGTGATTATTCTATAGATTACCGCAATAGGTCCAACTATTGCATTTATGACTAGCGCATTTTTTCAATTAAGGACACATTTACTAGTCATAAGCGCAACAAGGAAAAGTTATTACAGATATGTAAAGGAATCTTTTTTTTTTAAATTTTAAGCTGACTAATTCTAATAATAACAAGTAAAGTTATTGCAATTATTTGAAGAAAAAACAGACGAGATTTGAATGGCTATAAGTACTAAATCACAATTTGTCTTCGAGTTATTGCGGCTATGAGTTTTAAAGAGGTGCCAAAGGGTGTTTTTGATTTCCAAAATGAATTTAGTAATTCTTTTAATGTGGTTCGAGATATTGATCTTAATATTCTGGTTTCTAAAACTCAACAAAGAGAACAGTTTGTTACACATAATTCTTTAAAATGACTTGAAATCCTTCTATTGCTCGACGAAGATGATTTTTTATAGGAGAAAGGTGACAAACAAGCACACAGTTCACTTAATGGTAAGTGGTTGCTGTGGCCCATAGATATCTACATCTATCCTCGATTACGAATCAAAATGCAAATGCGTTATCACCCGCGAGGACTAAGATGGAATGCCTCCTTTCCAGTAAAAAGGGTCTCCGGTTCTCTACACCCACCATACGAACACAGCAGCGTGAAGCTGCTATTTTACGCCGGTATTCTGTGGGATTGTGGTCCTTCCTCGGTCAAGCCAACCCATTCTTGCCACAAGTATACTACTAATATAGCTGCAGTATGGCTTTACCACGTATGATTGTGACAATAGTAAAGTTATGTTTGAAGACTCCGCCGATAGCGTCAAAAACAAAGAATATTTACTTGATTGTTCCATGAATTCCAACTACGATTTTTACACCTGCAATGTACAACAAATCTAAAACCTAATGCAGAAATTCACAATTAATCATAAAACAACATTTAAAGACAATCATGGAGACCAAAACAATGGATCAGATTCTTTATCTGATTTTCAAAAAATACATTGAAGGACCAAAGGCTTTATGTTATCACTGGACATATCGTGCCTGATGCTAGCACTTGTGACCTCAAAGATGATTAATTGCTACACCAGAAGTTAAATAAAACAAAAAAAGAAAGAAGGGGAATGTGTCACTGATGGACTAGAAAATTAAATTCAAGATGCGTATACAAGTAGAGTCACCATCAATATTACATGCAAATCTAAAAGGATTTACCAAATGAGGAATGAAGGAAAAGGCGTGCATTTAAAATTCCATTAAGACAACGCAATAAACAGAAGAAAGAAAGCGCAGATGCAGAGTTAGCTTTATTACCACTATGTGATGATTTATGTGGAAAAAAGTGTATGACAAAGGTTGCAGAAAAAAATTTAATAGATATCCACGATTGGTACATAAATTTAAATTGGGAATCAAGAGGGTTGTTTATAAAAGGGATGGTTGAACCCGTAAAAATCCGGCAAAATGCACAGTATAACTGCCAAAGAAAAAATTTATTTTATCATAATGTGACCAAAGAGACAAAGTAGGAAGCTATGAACGTGTAAATTCATTAGACAAACACATAATTAAAGAACATATTCAAAGTTTCAATCCGACAATATTATCAATCGCCGATACATTAAACTCAGACATGTTAAACATACATTTTACTCAGATTCCAATGTTTTCTTTACATTGAAATTTAAGTTACTTTAAATGAATTAAGACTGACTTAAAGATTGATCTTATAATATGCCTTAGTAGATTAAGTGTAAAAAAAATTTATATCTTTGGAAAAAAATAAAAACTTATCTTGCTTTTAATATGTGCAATTGCAAAGTACCTTGATTCGTGATTACATAATTTTCGTTAAAGAAAACACTTAAAGTGGCCCAAAGGGATTTAATTTTTATTTTTAGATGGTAAAGTGATATTTTTGTAACTTTTTACAACAGTTAATTTGATTAATAAACATTTTAATTATGTTTTAATAATTTTTCATATAAACCTATAATATTCTTGCAATCAACCACCGCTACATTGTGTCTGATCACTAATTAAAGCCGCAATAACTAAGACATTTATTGCACTAATGGTTGGAAAGAAACTACAGGACATACAATTTATGCTACTCAAAATAGCAATTTGTCGGTTTACTAACGATAACGGCAATAAGTAGTCCACTTATTGCGGTTATGATTAGTAACTCTTTATCAAAACAATTAACAGTCCTACAGATAAATACACTATGGTGTTTTTAAAGTCTATATAAATGTATGTACAAATATTATATACTACAAAGAATTCTGCATCATTTTTATATGGATGATAGTACTGGTGGCGCTTATAATCCCGGCCAGGTTAATATTTTTCGAGGACACTTGGTCGAGTATCAGAACAATTTTTATTCTGAAGTAGAGTCATGGTCAAATAAAAATTCGGATTTGGGACAACTAAATTTAGTATAGTTAAACTTTTAAAAGTCACAGGTTTTCAGAATTAGAGTTAGAAGGTAAGACTATACTCGTATGAATCGGAATCGGCTGCCACCGGAGATTTGTCGGAACCGTTACAAATGAGACAATTTCAATAATCAAGCTTTTTTTTTCTAAATGGTAAAGAACTTTGCGTTTTCTTCTAAATGGTAAAGAAAGGTTCTCAAGTGGTAGTCTCGTACCGGTAAAGAAATTGTGGGGTGGCTTCCCAACGCTGGAGAGACGACCTGGTAACATATGCAGGAATGGATGTGGAGATGAATGCATGTAGCTCAGGACCATGCTTTGTGGCATTGAGTTTTTAGGGGATGTAATGATTGTAATGACGATTCTAACCTCGAGTATACGATCTGCGCCCGATTCTCTTTAGCACCATTGATATGGTTAGTAAAATAAATTTTTCTTTACAAACTCTAGAAGAAAAAAGAAATTAATAAAGAAAAAAGAAAGAAATTTATAAAGAAAAATTTATCAGAATGTAAAGAAATAAAATATAAAATTATCAATCAACTTTAGAAAGAATGGGTTAGTAAAGAAATCATAATGGGGATCAAAATGAGGAATCAACTGTCGAGTAAACTAAAGCAGAACCCAGAAAATAATGAACTAAAATCAGAATATACTAATGAAAAGACAAAAGTGGCGAGACTTATCAAGACTTCGAAAAGCAGATATTACTATGGAGAGTTTGAAAAATGTAAAAGTAAACCTAAAAAGATGTGGAAACTGATAAATATACTTTCTAAAAATAAACCTATTGTAAGCTGTGTTCCTCCAAATCTTAAATCAGATAACGGCTTAGTTAATAAAGATCCTGTGGCTATCTGTGAGTTGTTCAGTAAGTTTTTCTCAAATATTGGTACGCAACTAGCAAACAAAATAATGCCCAATTATCATAACAACGATGTATATGTAATACATTTCCAAAACTAAAATCGGATACAATTCAAATCAAACAGTCTTCAAACAATGTGATAAAAATGAGATAGGTAATATTATCGATAAGTGTATTAAAAATCTTATTATTCCCAATTTCACTGACTGTCTTAATAAATTACTGGTACAAGGTATATTCCCAAATAGTCTAAAAATAGCTAAGGTCAGTCCGATCTATAAATGTGGTATAAAGACAGATCCAGGAAACTCTCGGCCTGTGTCGGTTTTGCCAGTGCTTTCAAAAATATTGGAGAAAGTAATCTACAAACGACTGAATGACCACTTGACTAAAATAAATTTTTTGTGTGATCAACAATACGGCTTCCGATCAAAATCATATACTCTCAGTGCAGCTATTGACTTAGTCACTAAAATAAAAACCAAAATAGGTCAAAAGCAGCTTGCACTAGGTGTGTTCATTGACCTAAAAAAGGCCTTTGACACAGTGAGTCACTCGTTGCTACTGAAAAAGTTAGAAAGTATTGGTGTAACTGACACGGCACTCCAGATGTTAAAATCTTACACTGAAAATAGATACCAGATTGTGAGGATTGGAAATTATCAAAGTAACTCCTTACCTATAAATTGTGGAGTACCACAAGGTTCGATTCTTGGCCCGCTATTGTTTTTAGTGTATGTTAACAATATTTGTGAAGTAGACTTACACGGCTATCTCACTCTGTATGCAGACGACACATGTTTATTCTACTTTGGACAGAATATAAATGACCTTACTACGCTTGCTCAACAAGATCTCAACACACTACACAGATGGTTCCAGTACAACCTATTAACAACAAATACCGCCCAATCATCTTACGTAATATTTAGTGCAAAAAACAAAAAAATTCAACACCGCACAAAATTACACATTAACGGAGAAATATTACGCCAGTCTGATCAAGAAAAATACCTTGGGCTATTGCTTGATAAACATCTGTCATGGAACGGTCATTTATCAATTGTAAAAAATAAGCTTTCATCTCTAATAGGTTCTACATATGGTATAGCTCGATGTATACCACCAAAAGCTCGACCTTTGATCTATAACGCATTGGTCAAACCACACTTAATTTACTTAATAAAGATATGGGGTACAGCAGCCAAAACTTTACTACAAAAGGTACAAGTACTGCAAAATAAATTAATAAAAATTTTATATCATTACGACCTTTTAACTTCGACCAAAACAATATACCATGAGACGAAATTACTAAACATCAAACAATTATACATCTATAACACATGTATATTAATATATAAAATCACACACAATATGATCAATTTAAATATAACATTCACCACAAAAGGAGAAACGCTAAAATACTCATCACGCCGCGCAAACCATCTTCTATTACCAAATATTCGCACTAATTATGGAAAAAATGCCGTAACATTTGCGGGTGCACAGTTGTATAATAAACTCCCTTCAAATATAAAAGATGTAAGTTCGCTCAATATTTTCAAGAAAAAATTATTAGACCACATTAAAAAACAATACATTTTATAACTTGGTCCAAGTTACCGTCCGTCTTATATTATCAAAACTTGAAACATCGCTCTTACGCAGTTAACTTGCAACTTCTTTATATCTAATTTTGATCTACCCTAATTTATGTCTACTATTTTATTATATTGTTCTGTGTTATTTTTTTAAATTGTATGAATGTACTCATGTAAATGACATTAGTCTTAATGAGTAAATAAAGATCTTTAAACCGAATAGCAATTTTAATTGCTAATTTACAACGTGCTTGGGAGTGAAGAGGTAAAGGAAAACATCGTGAGTATCATATGTACGAGAAATAAAATATATTGAGGACATTTGCAATCTGTTACACGCAACAGTGTAACGTAGGTACTAACTCCACACCCTCTCAAAACTGTACCCCTTAATTTGTCTATAAACATTGAAGTGTCTATCTGTAACATCGAAATAAGCGACTCATGTAGACCCAGGATGTTATTTGCAAGCTATTAGAAGATAAATAACCATTTTTAAAATTTGGCCTGTGTGTTTGTTTGTCTGCGCTAATATTATAAATAAGCTAATATTATTGCATACTATTAATAATTTAGCTAATAGCTAATATTATTAATTATTTCACATTGGTATTCTGAGAGCATGGACCTTCTTCGATCGAGCCGACCTATTACTGCTATAACCATAATCTGCATAACTCTACAATGTACAAATTTAATTAAATTTACTTACTTATTACTTATAATGCGATTACACTTTCCACTGGCGCCAGGGAAGATTAAATTTAGTCTCTGAACCATCAAAACTCATAGAACCGGTCTTTGTTTAATAACACGAAGTAGATTCCTTTGAAGTTGAATCACAATTTTCTTATTAGAACTGATGCTATGAAAACAAATTAAAGGCATTTGATAGCTTTGAAATTAGATCTTTAACTCGTCAACAGGGTCTGATTTTACACAAGAAAAAATAAAGTTATCAAAGGAGCATAAAATTGGCGTAGATATGTGATACCCAGCTGAGGCTCAAGCAGTTTGCTCTTAGGTATTAATGAAAGCTCCGCCTCCGGCCAGGGTTTCAGTTTTCCGACTTTACCCACAATCCAGTCCCGACTTACCTTATTCAGACACGTTACCAGAATATATGGGTGAAACCGAAAAGTTTTGGTCCCACTCCTGGCTGCACCCCACAGGCTGTCTTAGCGATAGCTTATATTAGTGCCCGGTAGACCAACCGCATCTGCTTTACACTCATAGGATTCTAATTGCGAATTCCTACACGCGTGGAGCCAGCTACGGCATTGAAGCCGAGCTTCTTCTCTTCAGTTGTCAGCTTCACAAATTTCCTGGGCCGATTTCGTTTTTTCGCCTTCCGAACTAGGGGAGGTTCGGGCAGAGGAATTAGGAAAGGAGAAACAGGTGGGATAAAAATAAGAAAAAAAAAATAGTCCGAGTGTTTCCGTTCTGTCTGTTCCCTATTGAACCAGATCAAATAACAGGCGGCAACCACGTGGAGAAAGAAATTTTCAGACTTGCCTCGTGGATCAACACGACCCGCGATTTCCCCAGAGCTATTTCCCAAACTGCTCGCTGGACAGGAAAGCAGAATAGGCGTTAATTTAGTCCTACTGATAATTTAAAAATTAGGAGTAGATTAACCACCGTCAAAAAGCTTTGAAGCTATTTGATGCAAATTATTTTATTTTTAATTTGGCTATCACTTTTATTAAAAGTTTAATTCTTTAACTCTACTGTGTAGCTCAGCAATATCATAACCTCAAGATTAGAACTAGGTTTTCGTGTAAAAAGTAACCTCGAACTAACAAAATTTCAATGATAGTGAACGTACAAAAACAAAGCTACGGAAAGCTTATGTATACCATGTCGGCAGCCTAAGGAATGGTTCAACAACCTTCGGAATGCTTAGGCAGCCTTTGGGCTGCACGGTTCCTTTACTTTCTTTTTCCTTTCTTTCCTTTTTTTCTCTTTCGCCAAATTTATTTTTCTATTTATTCAGCAAGAATTGTTATGAACACCAGGTCTCGTTGTTTTAAGTGTGTAGTACTTAACATTTTCACGGACGGTACGTGATTGTACGTCTTAATGGATGAAACTGATATGGCGCAACGTACAATGACGTTCATAAAAACAAGATCATGTACGGCGGAACGTTCATTTCCGATGAACTTTCAAATAAATTCTATGATTTTGACCTTATGTCACAACATATCAAACGCTGATCTTTACTGTCATATAGAATAGGTTTTCGAACATTTGAAAAATGTGTTCTTGGTCAATGTGTGGAACGCTACACAGACAAAGTCATTATACGTCCCGCACGCCTCTCGCGTCCCTATATTTAGTCTGGCTGTGTCACAAGTTGGGTGCATGCGCGTTTTAGCTTCACAGGAGCGATTTGTGGTAAACTTCGTCGAAACAAAACTGTATTGTAAACAATATTGCTCTATGAAATCTTATCTTACTGGCTATTTTGTTCGTTTTAGAAAGAAAAACGCAAGCAACACATATCTGATGAGGATTCGGATAATTCAACAGATCCGACAAATCCGTTCAAGAAAGATTATAGCGACTAGAGATCGAATAAAAATTACGTATAATAACGTTGTGATATTACTATTATTCATCTACGTAGTACATTACAGAATATATATATATATATATATATATATATATATATATATATATATATATATATATATATATATATATATATATATATATATATATATATATATATATATATATATATGTATAGTACCTGGTTGACCGAGCTTTGCTCGGTATTTTTCGCTCGATTCTTTTAGGGCTTGTTTATTTGAATTAAAAAATCATGAGTGCAATTATTTTAATTTAAATTTTCGTGTTTTTAAAAAATACTAAAAAAGGGGCTCGAAAAAAGATATTTTCTCAAAAAAGAAACGAACATGAAAAAAAGTTAAAAAAGTTGGTCGGTCGGTCTGGGCTCGAACCGGGGTTTTACGATTCTGTGACCGACCATTATACCAATTAAGCTATTTATAATCACTAACAATCCGTCAAAATTTACCTTCTTATTCTAACGATATTGTAGCAGTTTTTCATTGCCTAAAAACACGGACAAAAAGACATTTTCTAAAAATAAATCCTAGCTAGATCGATTTATTATCCCCGAAACTCCCTGGACACTAAATTTTATGAAAATCGTTGGAGCCGTTTCCGAGATCCCGATTATATAGATATATATATATATATATATATATATATATATATATATATATATATATATATATATATATATACAAGAATTGCTCGTTTAATAGTATAGGATATATATATATATATATATATATATATGCATTGGACGTTATTAAATGTTGTGTCCATAACACATCTTATTGGTTGTAGTAATTATGACAGAACGTTTCTGTCATTAAGTCTTCAAAATTATCTAATATTAAATTATCTAATATCTAAAATGAAATGTATTGTGTCCTTATAGAACTCAGATTTAACTGGTACCGCCCGTGAAAGTGTTAATGAAAATATTAACAAAATTCAATATTATTGATTTTAAACAAACATTTTAACCAAGACTTGTGCTAAACTTGGTCTTGGTCACAATCACAAACTGGCATAATTTCGTTCAGGTAGAACGAAAGACATCAATTAACTTTTTCATTAGACGTTACGCTATATATGGTAAATAGTCAGCCAACCATTTATCTGGTTAATTTGAGCTGGTCATATATGACCATATATGTCATCCGCCTGTTACGTCACTCACGAGATGACATAAAAGGTAAAATTTCTCTTATAATGCTATATAATTATTCGAAAGTTATTTGTAATGAGTTCAAAAAAATTAAGACTTGTCAAGCCTATACAACATCTTAACGTGGCCTTAACCTCAGTGTTTACTCGCTGCTTATTATCAAGAATCATGATAACTGCATTTGGAGATAAAAAATCAGTTAAATAAAATGTTATCTCCATCGTCACGTTCCATCAAACAACTTTATTATTATATTTATGCTACTGGAGAAATAGTAACAAACAAAGCCATGTATTCTCATTTTCGAGGTGGTTCAAGATCAGACGGTTTACTGTGTCGTAGGCTAAACAAGAAAATTACACGTTTCAAGGTAATGCTTCAATCAGCACTCATTATACCATGAACTCATGTTGCACTCATATTGATGCACGATGCTTGGTTCGAAAAAATTCTAAGCAAATAATAATTATAGCGTGTTAATAAATTTAACAACTTTAAATAATTTATTTCACTAGATATTTCGAGGTTTTTGATAATACCTAACCTAATCAGTTAGCATTACCTCTGGAAATATTCTCTGAATATGCATTTGAATTTCGGAAACACTAGAGATGGCAGACAGTAGCCTGCGAACCACGAAAACAAAGGTCGTGGGTTCGAATCCTTGATTCAACTACTACCATGAACTATTGGACGGTTAACGGGAATATTAGTAATGTTATTAGAATTGGTAATACAGCGGAGCTCAAATTGAGTTCATCGTTTTTAGCTGTAGAAGTAAAGGTGAGAAATAAGGACACAATCCATCTGACGGTAAGTGAATGCTGAGAAGAATCAAAACGGAAATTCGTGGTCACCCTGAAGGCTATGATTGAGTGCCTAACAAAATCGTCTCTCGTTTTCTCCACTCATAACAAAGCAGTATTATGCTGCTATTTCATACTGATATTGTTCACAAGCCCTCTTCGGTTGAACCGACAGCTTTGCAGTTTGGGTTTATCACGTGAAGCTGCTTGGAATATATGTATAATTCTTCTGAGTGTATGTGACTGAACTTCACCTGAACGGCTGAATTTTGATAAAACTTTGAGTGTATGTGTGATTAGGTTTATTGTGTGATTGATAAGTTTAGATTCACAATTGGACCCGGTAGGCGGAGCTTTTGTTGACATCCAGAAATCACGCGTTCAAAACCTTAAAGTAATATTAAACTCAACTAATATGAAATTCTGCTATTTTTCTAAGCTAATGTTTTATAATAACGACTAATAAAACTAATAAACTAATTTAAATAGTTTTAAGTCACAAAGGATTACACCTCTATGCTGAATTCTCTGAAACAATATGACGTTACGTCAAAAACCGCTTAAAGCAGCTTTAATGCGTGCGGGAATTAAACTTGCCAATTCCGCCTTATAACTATTATCATTAACAGGTATATATATATATATATATATATATATATATATATATATATATATATATATATATATATATATATATATATAGTAGTATAAGCCATTAAAGTTCCACAAATAATCATAAATCGATTAGGATAATCGTTTTCCATACGTCGTTATGTATAGACAAGAATTGGAATTATTATTGAAATATTTTTGCTTGTTAGTTGTGCATGCTTCACGATTTAAGTTATTTCAGAACTTTTTCTATTTATAACGTTGTTATTGTCGTAATCAGCCTTCCATTCTTTTCATTCAAATTTGTTAATTCCATATGACAAATTTTATATGAAGTAATATTAAAAAAAATTTACTAAGTGAGTCGTTATATATAAAAATAACAATAATATATACACATCTCAAGAAAAAACGGAACGAAAATTTACTATAAAAATGCTATTTTATTATAAAGTATGTGCGTCGCTGACCTAAGAGTGTTGTTAATAGTAATGTTTCTTAACGGAGTTAAGCTTTGACCGACAAAAATAGTATCCCATTTTGTACAAAAATTAGCAAGGATGTATTTAAAAGTTATGACGAAAGAAAGAAAGAAGTGTTAAATAGTCAGAATACGAATGATTGAGTTGCTAAGTTTCGTCAATATTGGACTGATCACCCAAATATTTGATGATGCTTAAACTTAAACACTTAAACTAGTAATATTGAAGCCATTATGAGCGAGAATAAGCTGGATGCGGAATGAGATGGTAATACACAATTTGACCCAGGACCTCCTAATAACACGGTAATAATTAAATAAAGAAGGAAAGGAGATTTATGAAAAGAATAGATATAAAAGCAAAGAATGGAAACATACGGGCACGTCCATCACTGGTATAACGTAATATATAGTCCTCGTGCAAAGTATGTTACCGTGATCAGATGACAAAATCGAGAGTAACGGGTTCTGGGGAACAATACCTTCAGTACAACTAACTTACACGAGTTTACTCGTGTTAGTACTGTTGGGAACAAGAGAAGTCTTAAGCTTTTTACCCTTAATAATTGTACATAGAGGTCATATCCTTCATTGGATCATAGTGTAAACTTAGGTTTCCTCTGAGACAATTGTTGGAGTCTTCTTAAATGACTTAAACGTAGGCCTTAAAGTTGTGCACACAACCCACGGTACACTTTTACCTTGATATAATACAATCAAAAGTTTATGTATCAATAAAATGAAATGAATGTTAGGGAAATAATATAATAACCAAATAAATGGGGAGCACTAATTTATAAAGTACCCGCATGATAAGTATCATAAAATAAAATAAAATTATATGAATTAAAGCTCCACTTCTTGATGTCTAATAAATAAATAGATATACAAGCGAAAAGAGAGAAATAAAGCTAGTTAAATGTGACAAATATTTTTAAAAAAAACAAGTACGTACAAGAATTATGGAAAAAAATGATAATAAAGGCCTAACAATCGACAAAAATACAAGGTATTAAGGGGATCCCCACCAAATCTACAGGGCTATATAGGTAATTATTTTGCATTTCTGTATTAGGGCTTTAATGCTACCCAAAATGCTACTAACAAGTTACACATGTAAGCAAATAAAAATTATATTAATTAAATACATTTTCGCGTAATTGTTTAACCACATATATATATATATATATATATATATATATATATATATATATATATATATATATATATATATATATATATATATATATATATATATACATATAAATATATATCACCAGACCAGAATGCGGTATACATGCCATGTGTAGTGACATGACTAAGGGCAGAGCACCTTGTTTAATTTATGCTGGGAACTGAAGTGGGTACCGGTAGACTGGTGCAAAGCCGTGATAGTCCCAGTATATAAAGGAAAAGGGTCGCAGCAGGACTGTAAAAACTACCGTGGCATCAGCCTTCTTAGCATTGTGGGAAAACTGTATGCTAAGGTACTGATTGAAAGGGTCATGAAAGAAACTGATGGAAAAATTTGGGATGTGCAAGCGGGATTTAGAAAGGGAATGGGATGTACAGATCAAGTCTTTTCCATGCGCATGATCGCGGAGAAGTTTTTGGCCAAAAAGCAAAAGGTTTTTTGTGCGTTCATGGACTTGGAAAAGGCCTATGACAGAGCGAATAGGGATGTGCTATGGCAAACACTGAACTCATTTGGGTTGAGCGCTGGCTTGATGCAGGCATTGGAGTCCCTTTATAGGGACTCTAGTGCTTGCGTTAGGATCAACGGGGTCTACTCGGACTGGTTTGACATCCATAAAGGTGTCAGACAGGGCTGTGGCTTCCCCGCGGCTGTTCAACCTATTTATGGACAGTTGTTTGCAAAATTTGGAAGTTGAAGAATACGGATTAAGAATGGGTGAGTTAACCGTCAAATGCCTTTTGTACGCCGATGATCAAGTTATCCTTGCGTCGTCGGCGGCCGAGTTGCAAATGATGGTTACATTAATGAACAGATCATTAAAAGAAAGGGGTATGAAAGTGAACGCAAGTAAGACGAAGGTTATGGTTTTTGAAAGAGAAGAAAGTAAAACGATTTGTGAAATAAGAATAGAAGGGGAGTTGATCGAGCAAGTAGATGAGTTTGTATATTTGGGCTGCGTATTTAGCAGGGATGGGAGATATGATAAGGATATAGAACGACGAATGAATCCGGGAAATAGAGAAAATGGGCCAAATTAGGAGTACCCTTAACCGACGAGCATGTATGCGGAGGTGTACGGATGTGAAGGAGGCGAGAGAGGTGTGTCAGGATCGGGCCAAATGGAAGTCTGTATTCTCTGCCTACCCCTCTGGGTGACAGGCGTGAGTGTTTATGTATGTAAACAAAGCTTTAAACTACACTTGATTTAAATATTGCTTATTGAAATCAATTCCAAAATGTATCGACATACTATTATTATAAATTTCAAAATACAATTGTATTTTTTTCTAAGACAACGAAACCTAAAATTATGTCATCTGCCTAAAATATAATTGTCTTTTCTAATGTTAATATATATTTTGTTAAACAGACTTTAGCTGTGTACCTAACACTGTATTCTTTTTTTATATAAATTTCTGTCTCAATTAAGATAAACATATTAATTAGAAGTCACGAAATAATGAGTTTTCGAAAATAAGAATAACTTAAATTCATAATAAATACTAGTTAATGTAGGTACTTATGTAAAAGTATTATAAAAATTAAATGTAGCAATCCATATTTAGATGTATATACTATTAGGCAAAATAAATTTATTTTATTTACGATATCATTTTTATGCGTTGTTAAAACTAGGTACCATTATACGACAATCAAAAAACGTTCCCAGTAGAAATTAAAACAAAGGTGTCACAAACCTCTTACGCGGCTGAGATTGCAAGTTGTATTTTGATCCCTATTGTTATGTTATTGATCATGATTTCGTTGCACAAGGACCGCCGTGAGACAAAACCTAAATGGTCTAAGGACAAAACGTGTAATATTAAACGACTATCATTCATTGCCAACTAGCGGTCACGATGGAATAAGGCGAATGATAATTAATACAAATAAAATATGACCGGAGTTAGAGAAGGATGTTTGTTACTCATCGTGAGGAAACCTGCATGTCCGAGAAATAAGAAAAAGATATTTCGAAGACATGTGAAGTTCGCCAACAAGCATTGGGGGCATGGGCCAGCGCGGCAGACATTTCTTTACCTTAAAACCCTCTCATAGATGAAAGGAGAAATGTGCCCAGCTGTGGGACGTATAGGTTGTCACTTTAATACGATGTAATTATGCTGATAACGTTCTTTTTGACCACGTCGGTAGCTTGGATATTTTTTTTGGAAGTCGTAAAATTGTTAAAATATAAATATTGACACATTAATAAATCCCACCCAGTCGAATAATATTAATAAATTACTAACTACATGAATAGGCGTTTCTTTTTGCAGTTTTATGTGTTTTTATCTCGCTTCAACTGTCACGGCCCGTCAAAAGTTTTAAACTTCTGAAAGCTTTTAATATTTGTTTCGTTAAGTACTTCGTGGACTTCAACTTTACATGATGTTGAGCTTTTAAGGACGTGTATACGTTCCAAGCCCTGATTAGCTCAAAACAGTACTTTACAAACCTGTTAATATCTATCAACCGCATATCTTACACAAATGATAATTACTCATACCTTTATCAATTTTAGAGTCTAAATAGATATAATAGATTTCTTGATAATAATACAGTATTTGTGGATGCAATTTATGGATCAAGAAAACTAAACAGAGGTTTTCCTAATTTCCCTTTTAGGGTCAATTTCAAAGTTTAAAATATATGAAATCGCTGTCAAATTTAAGAAACAAAAAAATAAAATTATTTTAACAAACCCCAAGGAAAATAGTTACTAGAAAAGATATTTTGATTTAGGGTATATAGATAATTCAATATTATGGATAAATTCTATAATTATAATTAAGTTGTAATTTAATATAGATGTTTAACTTAATTTGTGTTTAAGTTCAGTTAAGTTTTTCACACATGAGACTTTTATTCATCTAGATTTTAAAGAAATAGCATCAAATATCGCTACATTCAACAAGAGCCAATCAATAAAAAGTTATTGTAGCAGTATAATACTTACTCTTATAATTTGTCTGCAAAGGAATTTTATAGAAAAAAGTGCATAAGGTTTAATAAATAAATTATAATAGTTTTATCAGCATTAACTGATAAACTGTTATCCCTGCACCAGTTATTTATGGTGTTTAGGACTCTTTGTATTATTGACGATAAAGTACTTTTGCAAAAACCCCTTGCAATGATCACAAGGTCATCAGCATAACCCAGTGTGTCAATGCGTAGGACTGCCATTTTGTACAATAGTTGGTCAACCGCAAGAGTCCAAACAAGGGGTTACAAAACACCTCCTTGTGGGCAGCCTCTTGTAGTTGCAACCTCAATCGAAGTTTAAATTGACTTTGAAAGTTACTTCACAATATCTTACATTTTAATTAAATAGTGTGAAGTAGTGGCTGGTGAATCAGTCTACTTACACTATCCACTTCCTATATGGTGACTGTTCGCAAGTCCATAGTTCCTTTAAGAACTAGGTACAGTAGAGTCCACATTTAAAAATTTCAAAAAATATGGCAAGCCGCTTCTAAGACAAAATAAATCTGTTTTTTTTTTTTTTTAAATAATTTTAATAATAAAGAATCATCGATGAAAATACACACAAAAACATACGCGTTGAGTATATATTATGTAAAAATACTAACGTGAGCACGCGCACGCGCTTATTAAGTTATTAATTGACCGTTTACTAAAAGAATCATGTATTCGAAATAATTTTAATAAAATTTTAATTACTCAACATAAATAGACGTTGTAGCAGGGGCTCACTCCACAAACTTCACAGTGTGCGTATAAACCGAGTTTGCTCGCCGCCGACACCAATGGAAATGTTAATAACAATTTTAATCCATTTCTTGTCCCATATACCAGATATATTTCAGAGTTATAATATTACAATTGTATCATAAAATGGAACAATAAATGTGTCATGTGTTGATTTTAAGTAATTAACACATGCTCGGCGATGAAAGAAAGCATCATCAAGAAACCTGCATGTCTTAGGATTTCGAGGGCTTATGAAGTCCGCAAACGCATACTGAAACGATGCGGTGGATTGCTGCAAAATACAACGTTACTTTGCATTGTTGAACTTATTTATAATAAAAATGAATTTTGATCATTAGATTTTTATCACATATTTTTTGATCATTCGAAGTAATTTGATCATTAGATATTATGTACTCGTATCATAATTTAGATTAACTATGTATTATTTACATGTGTAACTTTTCTTTTCTTTTAATCTCTGTCACCTACATACGAGATTTATTCCTGGTTAGCCCAATGGTGGACTGGGACAGAATATATTTTGGCAGATATTACAGTAACTGATTTTTCTATGCAATGTGAAGGAATATAGAAGTTTGATTGTGATTTTTTCTTACATAGAACAACAAGAAGGTGGACGTGTAACATTAATGTGCTGGAAATAGTATACACTATATAGTCTGCGACAAGATTAAGGGCCGCCCCCGCTAATATATCAAATTCGATAGACTACGTATCTTCGTAAAATAGCACTAATTTTTGCCAGAGGTGATTTGCGAGGCTGCTGCAATTAAAATAAGATCCTGATTTCATCGTTCATTTAATTAGTAAAATTGAATTCGAACGCTGACAATGCTACTGCAATGCCTTCAAGATACAGTGATATCTGATTAGATCAGATCAATTATAGTAAATTAAGACTAATAATATGCAATTTAACACAGTAACTTAAATTAAACACAATAAAATCCCTAAAATATGCTTAGTTCAATGTGTTGTTTACGCGTAAATATTGTATAATAAACCATTTTATATAAAAAAAATAAAAAAAATAAATAAGGAGTACCAAAATTGATAATCATTCTTCTTTATTCTCCTACGCTGAGTTCCCAAGTCCAAAAATCAATAATTACACTAGCCTGTGTAAATTCAGAACCCTTAAAGTTTTAGGTTCAGCCAACAAGAATCCTACAACAAAAAAAAAGATGATATTAAATTATTTCAGTGGTATAAAAATGTAAGTTTGTAGCTACAGAATATTCATTGTTTTTCTAGAAGGTATATATTATTTTACATCAGTTTATGTAAGCGCGTGAATATCAAAAGAACCAAATAATGATTACTTGTTTTATTTCATTTGTTAATGAATATAAAGTGTTGAAATTTTTAAATGAAAGCCTTGCTATTTTTTCTGTTCAGTTTTATAGGAGGCATTTTTTTGGAAACATTCCAAGTGGTATATTTATATAATGGCCTCTCTAGTTCAAGAATATGATTGAAACACTACATACAATGATAATTACTGAAGGTGATACCAATAAATGCATCATATTATGTGACGATTCAAATGTTATGGATATATTAGTTTCACCTCATATTTATTACATTAATATACGGTAGTACAATAAGAAGTGCAATTGTGAAATCTTGCGTGAATGCTTTGTACAGTCTTCTTACAGTCCGTGAGCTATACGCTAGCGACACGGTACAATGATTTCATTGTTTTTATTTTTATTCGTTGTCGCTACACCTATCATTATTTGGACATACTGCAGATTAACTAGCGGTATTTGTAAATGTAGTAGACATTTAGTAGGTAGAGTTGTTATAGTGACTGGTGGTAACGCAGGAATCGGTTTTGAAACGGCTAAAGACCTTGCTGAGAGAGGAGCTAGAGTTATACTAGCTTGCAGGAACGAGGGTCGTGGCACCGCCGCTAGAGACGGGATCATCTCAGCCACGGGTAACAACAACATTCATTACCGACACCTGGACTTGTCATCTTTAAATTCTGTAAGAAAATTTGCGCAAGATATTTTAAATAACGAAAATCGTCTAGATATTCTTATCAATAACGCTGGCATTTTTGGATCGGACAATGTAAAAACGGAAGACGGACTTCTTTTAGGAATGCAAGTTAACCACTTCGGACCATTTCTTCTCACTTGCCTACTACTACCTCTACTAAAATCATCATCACCAAGTCGTATAATAAATGTTTCTTCTGTTGCACACGCTGATGGTTTATTAGATTTGAGAAATTTGAATGCAGAAAAAGAAACTGAAAAGACGTATTTAAAAAGGAAAATTTATAGTACTTCCAAACTGTGCAATATCCTAATGGCCGTCGAATTAAGCAACCGCCTCAAGGGAACCGGAGTAACTGCAAACAGCTTGCATCCTGGAGTCGTGGAGACAGATATTCTCGACGATATCAATGTTAAATTGTTCCAATTACTACTACCTTTAATTAAATTGTTCACTAAGTCGCCATGGGAGGGTGCACAAACTTCAATATATCTAGCAGTATCACCTGAAGTTAGTGAAATATCAGGAAAATATTTCACAGACTGCCAGTTATCGAATACGTTTGGTAAACAAGCCCAAGATCCACAATTAGCACTGAAACTTTGGAAAGCATCAGAAATATTTGTTGGCTTAAAATAGATCGTTGCAATTTACACGTAACATGGAACGGTATTTTACATACATAAGTCTTCGATAGTAAATAGAAACTGATTTTAAAATTATATAAGTGTACATTATAAACAAACCAGAGGCCTGACGGAGGAAACTTCTGCGTGTCTAATTATGTGACTGGAACAATATAAAACATTTAAATATTACCGTATCATTATTTATCGTTCTACGAACATTATATATTAGCACTAAATACCAGAATACAAGTTTTACTAATTTTATTTTATACTCGAGAGGTTACAAAGCACTTCCTGATTGTGATGACAAAGGCTTACAAGTTCAGTTATTATATATAACCTTTAAGATCTACCCAAAAATATGGAAAGGTAGGTAAATAATTATATTTTTAATTAGTACATTTTGCTCTTTAAAAGCCATGTTATGTCATTTCGTAAATGACGATAATAGCTGATAACAATAATCACTACTAAGTTTGCCAAGTTTTAAATATTCGAGTTATTGGATCAATTTTCCCGTCAAACTTGACAATTAGATTGTGACTAGCAATTACTGGCGCTCGATATTTACTAACCCTACCGTGTAGTGGTGGTGTATGATTTACTCCATATCGTATATTTACGTAACGGATATTTACTAATTGAAAATATTTGGCGTACTCTTCAGATTCTGTCACAATAATAATAATAATAATTAATAAATCGAACACTGCGCTATGTAACCGCTTAAAAATAAAGTTCAGTAATAGTAAAAGTATAAAAAAAATTTTCTGTATCATAACTCTTATTATATATATATATATATATATATATATATATATATATATATATATATATATATATATATATATATATATATATTAGTTTGTTTAAAATGTAACAAATGTTACGTATATTTAAACACATTAAAAAAATTAAATTATTGTTGTTTGTTTCCTAAAGTTACAAGTCAGTTATTCAAGTTATTCAGTCAATTATAAAATTTAAAAGAAATTTAAATTATTTTCTCCATGAATAAAAACTGTACAGTACCTGCTAGGTGTCTCTGTAGTCCTTACATACCATTGTACATGTCTTAAAACCAAGATTTGATCAGTTATTAAACATTTTGATAGATTAAATTTCCATAATACTTAATTTTCCATTACCTTGTCCCGTAATATATATGAACAATTCGATTCTGCAACTATTGCATCTATTTCACGGATAGGGAACTTTAACTTCTAACAGAGATAGTCACTAACTATATCCGCGACTGATCGTTGCCGCTGAAACTATAGGGCTGGTCCTCTTCTCGCCCAAAAGTATAGCCATTCTGCAAAAAAGTGCAGTCAGCGTTTTTTGGCACTACACCAAGGGTAATTTTTTTAAAATTTGTTTTGTTTATAGTATAGAGTGACACACGAGCACTCAGTCCAACCAATGGTAAGTGGTTGCTGTGGCCCATAGACATCTACATCTATCCTCGATTACGAAACAAAATGCAGATGTGTAGTCACCTGTGAGGACTTACATGGAATGCCTCGTTTTCAGTAAAAAGGGTCTCCAGTTCTTTACACTCACCATACGAAACACAGCAGCATTAAGCTAATAATAATAATAATAAAATAAAATTCCCCGGTCGAGCCGACCCATTCGTGCTACAACTATACTGCTAATATAACTGCAGCATGGCTCTCCCACGTAGAATAGTTGTTGAAAACGTATCGTACTACGAATATAACAAACTTCATAGGAATTATTTTTGTTTGACTGTTGTGTGAATTTGACGCAACTCTTAAAATAAGAGAACCGATAAAATAAGACGCTGTAATAGAGCTTCATTAAAATGTTACGACTGCGATACCGTGCTCAAGGTTACAAATACACATTTTCACGTAGTGTAAGCTAGCTACACGCAGTAAATATTATAAAAGATTCCATTTAAATAATTTAATACCACGAGTAAATATTTAGTGACACAACGCTTAATAGAATATGCTACAGTCCGTAAAGGATAAATTACGGTCACTAAATCACAGGGAAGGGTCCTTAAAGTTGTGTGTCGGTTTGTCCGTTTAGCAGACAGTGGGTACACGAGGGATGCTGATGGTGAGCACCGCTGGGTTTTATCCGATAGGAGTCACGCACAACCTTTCCATCGCCCTCGCATCTGAAATTATACTTAAGGAATTCTCTACGATAAAAAAATAAAAAAGGTCAGCGAGAACATTGAACTAAATTGTACTGTGCGTAGTACATAGTATTTCGATGAGTAGTACACGTGGCTACGTACTGAGAATGGGGGCTGCGCTGCACCACCAAGGGACTCTAAAGCTGTAATTTCTAGCTTTAAAGAGTAAAAAAGAAACATGAAGAAATGATTAATTTAGATGTATTCCTTCGAATTATCTATTAAACAGTTGTCACAATATTCTAAATTCAAATTTGACATTCCAATTTTAAATTCTCGAAATTGGCTCAAATTTTGGCAACACCTTATTGTTAGTCTGAGTGACTATCTGTCTGCCACAACCTTGGTAAACTTTTTATTGCGACCTATCGGGTCCAGTTTTTACACTAAACTAACATTTATATTTACTCGTATACACATAATAAAACCGTAACACGCTCGGCCGTTTTGTCGACATGCACTGAAGAAACGATTGAGAAATTTGTGTTAAAGGAAATTTAATGTTACAGAGTCGGGAAGGGATGCCCTAGATGCAAGTTCATCGTTGTTAGATGTAGTTCCATTAATATAAATTCGATAAATTGGTGGGTCAGAAAATACCGTTACCCCACGAGCATGTTGGCTTAGGTATATGTATCTAAAGGAAGCGAGAGATGTGTGTCAGGATCGTGCCAAATTGAAGGGTCTAGACTCTGCCTATCGCTCAGGGTGACAGGCGTGAGCGTGATGTTACAACCTATTCACATCCCAAATCAGGCCACAAGCTTTTTGTGATAGAGTTTTACGGCAAGAAAGTATCCACCGTACCATCTCAATGCTTGTTGTCAAACTTCACATATATTCGATTTTTTTCAGACATGCTGGTATCCTCACATTGTTTTCCTTTATTGCCGAGAACGTGGTAAATTTGCATTGAAATTGCTTGTACTGTGAAATTTACGGCACATGCTCAACTCCTAAATTACCACGGCTCTTTGAATATAGTGTACAAGTATAAAAAAAATTGATATTATGTAATACATTAATCCTTAATAAAATAAACGAAGAACGAAAATAAGATAAGCAATTATAAGCTGCCAGTTAATTTTCAATTGATGTTCATTTGTAGATGTTTGTATTCGCACTGTTGTTTGTGGACACTAGAAGAGAACGTTTGTGTCTGAAAAATAAACATTTTTCAAGTACAAAATATGAACAATAAAAATTAAAAATAAATGGTGCAATACCGTAGAACTAGCACCTACAGTAAAAGAAATCTTACTTCAATCATACTTGAGTATTCAAATAAGGAAGGCAGCCGATCTCGTTGTAATTTGTACTAGAGCTAAAAAATAACAATGTCTAAGGCCAGATGCCCACATTGAAATTCATGTCACGTACGAACCCTGTTGCCGACACCTCAAAAAATTGCTTATTACGATTTTTATTGCGTATTTACCCCGTACTAGAAGAAAAATGTTAAGAGAAAACGCATGTGGATCATTTATTACGAAATGCATAACGGTAAAAGCGTACCCATAAAAATATTTCAACAGCGTGTCATTTAGTACCAATGCGCTATAGCACAATCTTACCTACCTACCTTATCCAAAAAAAAGAGAGAGTGGTGGAGAGGTGCCTAAATCCAACTGTGTTACATATTATATCTTATATACGAGTATATAAATTACGTGTCACGTTGTTTGTCCGCGATAGACTCCTAAACTACTCAACCGATTTTAATCAAATTTGCACACTGTTTGCAGTTTGGTCCAACTTGAGCGATAGGATAGTTTTTTTTTGCCCATGAGTGACCCACAATTTTTTTTTGCTAATTTAAGAATTTTTAATAGGACATGACAAAGGGTTGTCGAAAAGGGCAGAACAACGTCTGCCTGGCAAGCCATTAATATATATATATATATATATATATATATATATATATATATATATATATATATATATATATATAGTACCCGGTTGACCGAACTTTGCTCGGTATTTTTGCTCGGTTTTTTTTATAATACAATATATAATAGAATATAATATATAATAGAAAAAACTGAACTGGTTATTTGAATAAAAAATCATGAGTGCAATTAGTTTAATTTACATTTTCATGTTTTTAAAAAATACTTAAAAAGGGCTCGCAAAATAGATTTTCTCAAAAAAGAACGGAACTTGAAAAAAAATTAAAAAAATTGGTCGGTCGGTCTGGGCTCGAACCGGGGTTTTACGATTCTGTGACCGCCCATTATATCAATTAAGCTATTTATAATCATTGACAATCTGTCAAAATTTACCTTCTTATTCTAACGATATTGTAGCGGTTTTTCATTGCCTAAAAACACGGACAAAAAGACATTTTCTAAAAATAAATCCTAGCTAGATCGATTTATTATCCCCGAAACTCCCTGAACACTAAATTTTATGAAAATCGTTGGAGCCGTTTCCGAGATCCCGATTATATATTTATATATATACAAGAATTGATTTATAAGATTTATAAAATTCTGGTTGGATCGAGAGTAAAAACGTTACTCTAGCGAATCGTCGTATATGTGGTAACGTGGCACACGATGTTGTTTACAGGGTTTTCGAAAAAATAAAAACATCAACGGGGAGCGCCATACATGTGCGACGAATTGCTTACGAACAGCTATTTATCACTATTTATATCTTCTTGTATTTTATGTTGTAACGTACGCGTATTCGCGCCATCCATCATGAATGCTTGTGAGGTGGTCTTCTTTTGCCTACACCAGAAGTGGGATAAAGTTCCCGTTATCGCTCGCATATAGCCTTCAAATAGTTTGTGGGCTCTTGAACAGAAGTATGCTGTTGAATAGAAGTATGCTGTTGAATAGAATGCTGTTGGTGTGGGACGCCGCACGTGGATTATTTGATGCGTGAGGAAAGTAAATTTGTCTTAACCCTTAACACTACAGGTGGGGGACCTAGCTCCCGCACCGAACATATTTTCCAAAATAATTTAAGCATTTTAAACGTGACATGGTTGAGCGACCAAGTGTTCCCAGTGCCTTCTGAGGTCTCGCGGGTAGGGAACGTGCACCGTACACCAGGGTTAGTACCTATGCTAGTTATGAGTCGATATCATGACTAAAGTCACCATCAGGTGTAATTATGTAAGTATTTATTTTTTCAATTTCTTTATTTATTTGTTTTGTTTTTGTAGGTTTGTGGCGTACTATGGATAAAAATTTTAATCTCCAGTAGATAGAAAATCTGTTGAATGACTTAGAATTAGAATAAAACGGAATTGAGGATATTATTTAATACCAAAAGCGTTATTATTTCGTAATTATTATTGTACAAAGTATGTTTTGTTAAGTATCCTTAAGCAACGGACGGGTATTAGCAATGCGAAAATTCAACGCAACTTTTTCATTTTATTCAACACGATCCAAACTCAGATATAGACGGATGGTGTTATTTAGTAAAAATGGTGCCACAACATATACTCTCAAATTGAAAATGATTTGATTTTTTTAATGGCATTAACAATTACTTAAAATAACAATAAATCGCCAGCCTAAAAGTTGCACTAAGTAGACAGAGTTAAAGCAGCACTGACTGACTCGATAGTAAACATGCTCAGTTCACGAACAATAAAGATCGGATGCGAAAGCGTAGATCGGCCCATAAATAATAATTAAAAGGCTGAAGGTATTCCGGGTCAACATTGATATCGGGACGTCAGTCACCTCAGTCCCCCGTGACCATGGGTGTTATTACAGGACATGGCTCCTTTAAATCTTTTTGATTACTTAAATCTTGTTGATATCCTGATTTGTGGCTTGTTCAATCTCATTATAACCTTGGTTAAACGACTGCTTAATTCTGACAAGGCCTTCCTAGCCTGCCTACAGTTTACTAGATTTTTTCAAAGTTGAGCGTGTTGATTAGTAAAGTTTTAACGTACCAGTGAACGACCGTTACCAAAAGGGATCGGTGTGATCTGTTCCCGCCCTATAAAGACCATAGCCGATCCTGTCCTGACCAGCTCGTCTACTCTGTCATTATCCTTGATCCATTGCAGAGTCATATTGTTATGTTTATTCCAGTTTAGCTTACTGTCCAAGGTAATACGTAAGTATTTTACCTCAGAGGATAACTGAAGTTTTGTGCTGAAAAGAATTGGCAGGTGATAGTTATTCAGCATTAATTTTCATGGAAACAATACTAAAACCGCTTTATTTGGGTTAATGGATAAGGCATATTCCGTGTACTAACTCTCCACTATACGGAGAGCCGTTTGGGACAGGTCGCACACCATGCTTGCTGTTTTTTCCGAGACCTGAATTATCACCTGTACGACTAGTATTGTCATCTGCGTAATCAATTGTATGGAATTTACTGACATTTAATTTGCTGATTACATTATTTATTACCATATTTCACAGGAGAGGTAAAATAACCCAACCCTGCGGTCAGCCTTTCTTTATTTGGATTGCTTGAGATTACATATTTATATATCTATAGGTGTTGCAGATAGTTCCCTGTGCATGGAATGTATGGAAGAGAATTCAACGGCAGTCCGCGTGTTACTGGCATGTCCGAATGTCGCTATATAGAGCTAAGCATCTCGGCACGCCGGGATCACTTCCCGAAGTTGCTCGCAACATCAAAGGACTGTTCAACTTCTTCGGGAGATTTCATAGCTCGAATTGTCACAATATTTCTGCCACACACAAAGTGCGCGCTTGGACGAGGACTTAATCGAAGGCGTCCCATCGACTTACAATTGCTTTGAAAGACAGTGCCGTTCGGTTCGTGCGTGGTCGAAGGGACGCATGCTTCCGATTGTGGTATGAACGAGGATGTTAGTCTATCTACAATAAATAAAAGTAATATTCATAAATAGAGTATATGTTGTTAAAACGTATATTTTCTATCGATGCTAATAGTGCCGTACAATCTGTACAAAGCTGCACAAAGCAAAGAGCTGTGTGTATGTTTGTGTTTTGGGATTTAGATGACGACTGGTCGAAGGGATGCTAACGCTCACTGAGTTAGATGCCGTCATATGAAATGACAGGTAGAGACCCAGTTGTCCAGTCCACGTTGTCATTTGAGATGATGGCTGGACAAAAGAACGCCTAAGCTAGTGTTAGTAGTAGCTGTATGTGTATGTAAATTTCATGTGTAGCCATTCACGTTAGGATAGACGAGCGGAAGAAGTGGTAATTACTAGTGTTTGTTACAGGAATTCATAAAGATACACGCCCGAGGACGATCGTATGTTAAGATTGGCCGTGTCGGCAAGTCTATACAATACTGGTTGTATCGAGAGTAAATGTTTTATTCTAGCGAAACGTTACATCTGTGGTAATGTGGCAACCGTTGATGTTTATAGGATTTTTGCAAAAAAAAAAAACATTTTTTTTGCTTTTTATATTTTAGTGTATTTTATGTTGTAACGCACGCATATTTGTGCCATTCACCGTGAGTGGATCTGAAGATGATCGTTTTTCGCAAGTCTTCCTTTTGATGGTAAGGTTAAATAAAGATTGAATAAATAAATAAACAAGTAACCATTCACACAATATTATTTTACAACTAGGAAACTAATTTTAAGATAAACTAAATTTATCGCTCTATCAAAGAAATTCAATTACTAGTTGAAAAGAATACTGTACTTCTTAGGGGTGTCTATAGTAGCAAAAGGTTTCTTTCAAATGAGTAATTGAATTTCTTAAAGATTTCTAAGCACAGTTCCCGAAGCTGCACAAGAATAATTTGGGTCTTAGTTTTCTTTGATGAGAGAATTCATTCAAAAAAACAGTTATAGTGATTTTAAAAATAAACATAGTTTTTTATCAATCGAAGAATATTTTTAACAAGTAAAGCCCTCAATATATAATTTTAGTGATCCGTTTCAAAATTTTAATAAACTTAAATAATATTCTTTTCTATATATTCACCTATTCTGCCCATCCGCCCGATTGACTGTCATGAGCTCATAAGTAATTTTCTTCTCCTTTCGTATTTAAACAGAATTTTGTCTCAGGGTATTAATTTTTTGGGTATAATTAGTGGCATTGTATTGTGTAGTAAAGGTGTAAAACGCGCAAAATCAAAACTTGAGTTTTTTTTCTACATAGGCACCAACATTGGAAAATTTTTACGTAAAAAAGTTCACAATAGATTTAGCTTCAGTTTACATAATACTTTAAGTTTTAACAACTTAGTCTTAACAACAGTTTTTTTTAAATATTTCCTCTCTGATCAGAAGACTTCTTTAATCCTTGCACCAAAAAAATAAAGAGATTTCAATGTATCGCGCCGTTTGAATGAATATGCCTAGAGCCTACTGACTGTATGCTACTTAAAGAATAAAGAAAGAAAAGTATTAAGTATGTGCAGAGAACTACTGCAAAGCAAACTTAATTAGCTATTTTCTGATACAGAGTAACGATTAAGCGCACGACATATATTTCATAGACGCGAGCAATCAGAGTTCGATCCCGCCGGCGCCAATAATTCGCAGTTAATGTTCTTATTTACCACGTGCTCAGTGGCGAAGAAAAACGTTGCTAGGAAACCTACATGTCTGAAAATAAATAATTTCCAGGACATATAAATTTCGCAAGCACGCCGTGAGACCTACAAAATGCTCTACAACTCCCTTATAAATTAGACGAGCTAAAATTAGTTTAATTACTAAAGTATAGTTATTTAAAGCGACAGTAGTTTAATGAAAGAGCGCGAACAAATCAAGCAAAGTTCAAGTCCACTATTCGACTACTGAACGTTAAACTAACACAACCATTTTAGGCTTACCTGAAGTGGCATTTAACGCCACGGCCGAATTCGACCGCTTAGGGATATTAGTAATGTTAATAGAATTGTTTTTACATCGGAAAAATATAGTTATTTGGGATTATATTCAAATTTTATGTGTTTTAAAACAAACCTACAAATTTTAAGCTATTAAATATTGGCGTTTGTGCACCAAAACTATTTGACAACGGTAGATAAAAGCATGACGATATACTGATTACAGCTTTTATACCTACACAATTTGCCTGCTTGCTCTGATACAAGACTGAAATTATTAATAACGACATCGTTTTCCGTTACTGCATAGTTCGTAAGTCATCTTTTTAATACGTACCTTTAGCTAACATGTTTATCCGTGAGGAAAATGAAAAGTCATGTATTTATATGTTATGTAGTTTATGGCGAGGTTGAATCTTATTCTTACTGTAATAACATACTTATGAACCTATTGTTAAACTAAATAATATAATAATAGGGAATTAACGAATGTTAATATTCATTTATGTTTATTATTTATAATAGTTTTCCACAAACATTAAATAAATACCTACTAACTTACCAATAAAATAAAAGTTATCTGTACATCTATCCATTACACCATATATAAGTCCACTACTGCACATCGTTTCCGTGGTTGGCAGACGGATTAAAAACAGCTATTTTTTTATTATTAACTTGCCAGTGTGAAGTTATTGTAATGTGTCCGATTTTGCAAATTGAAAATTGTAACATATTTCCACGTTTCAAGATCTTTAGAGCCGAATAGTGTGGTTTTTAAGAGGATGTCCGTGTATGTACATGTACGTATGTATGTATGCTCGGATTCAATTTTTGCTTCGTGTTTCTCGAGAACAAAGAGTGATATTGACATGGGACCAGTTTCATTTAACGCATAATTATGTAACTTAGACCTCATTAAATTTTGAGCAAAATCAGCGAAGTCGTTTTATTGCCGAATTAAAAATTGTATAAAATATTATGAGTAGCAGGGATGGGAGATATGATAAGGATATAGAACGACGAGTGAACGCAGGAAACAGAGTAAATGGGGCCCTGCACTCTATTGTGAAGAGTCAAAATGTGTCAAAAAAGGCACGTATGGCAATTCACAATGCTGTGTTGGTCCCTACTTTAACGTATGGTAGTGAAAGTTGGGTATGGCAGAAGAAGCACGAGAGTAGAATAAATGCAGTAGAAATGCGGTCGTTAAGGAGTATGTTAGGGCTGAATCTGAATGACAGGGTGAAAAATTGTGTGATAAGAGAAGAGTGTGGTTTGCAAGATGATGTTGTGACCAGGATTAAGAAAGGAATGCTTCGGTGGTTTGGTCATGTGGAAAGAATGGATGAGGAAAGAGTGACAAAGAAAATTTATGTTGCAGAAGTGAATGGCAGAGTCGGAAAGGGACGTCCTAGGCGAAAATTTATCGACCAAATTGGCGATTTATTAAAAACGGGCCAAATTAGGAGTACCCTTAACCGACGAGCATGCTTGCGTAGGTGTATGGATGTGAAGGAGGCGAGAGAGGTGTGTCAGGATCGTGCCAAATGGAAGTCTGTAGTCTCTGCCTACCCCTCTGGGTGACAGGCGTGAGTGTTTATGTATGTATGTATGTATTATGAGTAAAAACATATGATATTTTTTTATTGTTTCCACTGAGAAGTTAGTCGTGTGGACCTTTTGTGTAACACCTAGACTGCTTTTTTAAGTTGTTATCTGGAAGATACTGCTGCTTATCTCCAGTTTCAGTTTCCAATATAGTTTATTTTAAACTAAGCAAAGTTGTTGTATTTGTTTATACCTACTGATTAGTTTTATACTAATGGAAGGATGACCGACAGGCACACAGTTCAACTGATTGTAAGTGAATGTCGTGGTTCATAGACACATACTTACTTGATTAAGCATAAAAATTCAGATGCGTTGTTACCCCGAGGATTAAGAATAGAGTACCTCGTACCAGAAATAAATATTAGACTTGTAATAAAAAGGTGCTAAGTCCTGACATACAGAAGTATTAAAACCCAACTACGGAAGCTTCAGAAACTACATTGATTGATTTTTTTTTCTTCAGTTTCTTCAGTTTTTTCTTATCTCCAGTTTCAGTTTCCAATGTAGTTTATTTTAAACTAAGCAAAGTTGTTGTATTTGTTTATACCTACTGATTAGTTTTATACTAATGGAAGGATGACCGACAGGCACACAGTTCAACTGATTGTAAGTGAATGTCGTGGTTCATAGACACATACTTACTTGATTAAGCATAAAAATGCAGATGCGTTGTTACCCCGAGGATTAAGAATAGACTACCTCATACCAGAAATAAATATTAGACTTGTAATAAAAAGCTGCTAAGTCCTAACATACAGAAGTATTAAAACCCAACTACGGAAGCTTCAGAAACTACATTGATTGAATTTTTTTTTTTTTGTTTAGAACTAAGGAATATCACAAGCACGAATAACGTCCAAATAGTGGCCTTTAAAATCTTTATCCCCCATTTCCTAAACTTAAGTGTGCAATTTTTCATCAAACGTATAAAGGACACTCCCAGAAGTAACCTATTTAATAAAAGAGAATTATTAAAATTGGTTCACAATGTACGAAAAAACAGTCGACTTAGAACTTCCCCATTTTTCTGAAGTCGGTTAAAAAGGGTTTTCAGTACCGATAACTAAGTACGCTACGGTAAAGATAGTATTGCGAAACTTCACCGCGCAATATTTTTCTTGCTAAAAAAGAAGCTAACTTATTCAAAACACGCACTCCTAATAAAATTCCACACGGGTTTTACCAGTTTCTACTTTCTAAGCAGCGTTTGGTCGAAACGTTATTCCCAATGTGTAACAGACAGAAAACGCAAATGTCGCAATACGTGCTTCAGCCATAATAAGCTATAATATTAGATGAAGTGATGACCTGGTAAGATAAGGAAAAATCATTGGATGCAGTTGGCTCAGTACTATATTTTGTGGCATTCCTTGAGTTCAGTATTGAGCTCGTAGACTTGTTGAAGGACTGTAATGATGATGAAGATGATGCTTGGTTCTTAAAAAAATATGCGCTAAAATTAAAAGAAAATTCTCCTTTTTGAACTCGGTTAAAAAGGACTATAGCCAACAGTGGTTAATAAAACTTGACAGAGGACTTGAATGGAAGAAGCAATTACAGTATTTTTAATTTTAATGTGAATACGTTGCTGTCGTAGAAGAAATAATTGTGGAAATATCGTTTTAAACAAATTCAATTAATATATAAATTTAATTAAAATATTGTTCAATTAAAAATGATAATACATTGATTTAAATTGAATGATATACCACTGTCGCGCAATACGCGCGCCAACTACTGTAAGTTAATTGTACTATGCCCATAACCAATAAGGTGAAAAGTCAACATTTTAGCGCAATCTGAGAAACATTTTACGTGGTAGAGCCACGCTGCGGCTATAGTAATGTTGAAGATCAAATTTTTAAAATTTTTTTGGGGGCAAACGAGCATGTGGCTCACCTGATGTTAAGTGGCTACCGCCGCCTATGATCAACCGCAACACCAAGGGAATTGCAGGTGCGTTGCCGGCCTTTTAGAAAGGAGTAAGCTCTTTTCTTGAAGGTCCCCAGGTCGTATCGGTCCGAAAAATCGCCGGTGGTAAACTATTCCACAGAGAGGTCGTACGCGGGAGAAAACTCCTTGTGAAACGTACAGTGGTTGACCGCCAAGCATCCAGATAGTGTGGATGGTATGGTATCGAGACGTTTGCCGCGTAGCGCGTTCACAAAATTTGGCAGCTGGGATTAATCCGAACAATTTCTCACTCCCCATGGTATATGCGAAAGAAAATGCAACGAGATGCAACATCTCTTTGCACCGCCAGTGAATCTAGCCGATCGGAAAGCAATCGGTCTTCGACGATTCGAGCCGCTCTGCGCTGGGTGCGGTCAAGTGGAAGGAGCTGGTACTGGGGAGCCCCAGACAAGAGATGAGAACAGTATTCCATGTGCGGCCGAACCTGCGCCTTGTAAAGTTGCAGGCCGTTGCAGCCGCCGGCATGAAATACCGTCCCGCTCTGCTGAGAACGCCAAGCTTTTTAGTGGCCAATTTAGCCTTCTCTTCCAAGTGACCACGAAACTGCACGTCACTCGATATGTCGACGCCGAGTTTCAGGCACTCCCCTTTTGCCTGAGGCAAAAAGAGGAGTGCCTTGAAACTGGGGAGATACAACAAAGGGGTTCTTTTTAGCGGTTAACGCACAAACTTGTGTCTTCTGGAGGTTAATAAAAATAAATGGGATGGTTCGACCAGGGAAGGACCACGCCCTCACAGAATACCAGCGTAAAATAGCAGCTTCACGCTGCTGTACTTCGTATGATCAGTGTAGAGAACCGGAGACCCTTTTTACTGGATACGAGGCATTCCATCGTAGTCCCCAGGGACGACAACATATCTGCGTTCTTATTCTTAATCGAATATAAATGCAGATGTCTTTGGGCCACGGAATAGAATAGCGATTTTTTAAATTTACGCGAATACTAAACATCGAATAGAAATACTTACCTATACGGATTTTATCGAGTTTAATCACTAAAACGCGATTAAATCCGTAAAAATGGTTTTATTTAATATAATAGAATGGAATGGAATGAAATAGAATATTTTTTATTCAATATAGATTACATGTAATTCTTATTCAAAGTCATTTTTTAAATTTACCACTGGTTCGGAAAAAAACTTTGTCCTGGGAAGAACCAGCAAGAAACCCAGTGGGACTTTTTTAAAATAAATTTTACAATGTGAATGGTTATAAAATATTTACAAAATTTATTTTTGAAACAGCTTGGCAGTGACCACCTCATTTCAAAGTGTTGTTATCAAGGAGGTAGTTATTTATATTATAATAACCCTTTTGTTCAGTTTTTGTTTTAAATAAATATTTAAACTTTATAATAGAGAGACCTTGTATATTTGCTAGGACTTTTTTGTAATAGCATATACATTGCCCCAAGAATAAATTACTGACTCTGTGGAGTCGAGAAACTGGTATCACTAGCTTGTTTTACTTAGTGTTTACAGAGTGTATATCATTTTTTTTACTAAAACTACCTTTGTTTTTGTGAACAACATTAAATTTTCGTAGATATACTGAGAGGCAAAAGTTAATTTATCTATATATAAAAAATTAATTTGATGATGATTTCTTAAAAAAAATTCTAAGAGACTCTCTCGGTTTTATAGGTTGTAAATAGCTCTTATGTATTAGCTTTTAAGGGTCAATCGAGCTAGGCTTCTCTAAAACAAAAATAGTTTCTAAGCTGCATTTCCCCATAGTAAAATCCTATATGACACTATACCATGGAAATAACTTAAATAAACTAATTTAGCTTTCTCGACACTAGTGAGATCTCTAATCTTTTTACAGCATAAACTGCAGAGCTTAGTCTGCTTACTAGTTTAAATATATGCCTCACTGAAGCTTAGCGTCGAGAATGATGCCAAGAAAAAAAGAGGATTCAACCGTCTCAGATTTTCCCCATTTAAAAGCACATTATTATTCAGATATTTAGCATTCATTGTTGTAAATTTAATACATTTAGTTTTATTGCCGTTGCACGAATTTTGATATAGCCTTATTCACTTGCACGTCACGTTTAAAGGATTGAAGTTTAAGTTTAAAAATCAAGGTAGTATCATTAGCAAATAATACTATTTCATTATTATCCTCTACCAGGGAATGTCATTAATATACACTAAAAATACAAATGGGCCAGGAATTGAGCCCTAAGGAACACCCATCTGGACGGGCCGTCCATAAGAACAATTACCATTGATAATAACTTAACTAGTTTAAGCGCTGTGTTCTTCACTCTATAGTACTGTAGCTGACTGATTAATGTCTCATGGTGAACACAGTCGAAGGCCCAAGAAAGGTCACAAAATATATCAGCATCTTTTGAATTTTTCCAAGCACAAAAAATGTTTTATATGCTCAACTTCGGCATCGGTTGTCGAGCGAATCTATTGTAAATAATAATTGAAAACAAAGATCGAAAACAGAAGAAGCAGCGCAAGCAAATGTCGAGTATTTTTTTAAATTATTTTTTACAGATTACATATCAAATTATCGTTAGAATAGTTTAAAAAAATATACGCAAAGCGTATAATAATCCGAGAAATATGTAGAATAGTTCTTTAACTAATAAAAGGAATGATATGAAATAAGATCCACAATGATTTTAAACAATGTTCGTTACCTGTCACTTTTTGTTCCAACATAAAAATGTTGTTATAATATTGATGTACCGACTTTCTTAAACATTCAATACAAAGCAGCAGTAATTATTAAAGAAAATATTTCGGGACCAATTATTTTTACAACTTATCACCAGAGTTGCTACAAAAAAACAGTATTCACTTACCACCAGGTGAAATTTAAGATTGTTTGTCCCATTCTATAAAAAAATCTGATGAACGGTATGGAAGTGCATAAAATACGAACAAAGAACCATTAATTTTTATATATTACATTATAATTATTTACTCGACTAAAAAACTGATTAAACATGAATTAATTTATACGTATTTATAAAAATCGAAAAGTAATAAATCCTAAGTAAAATCACTTTTAAATCATATTATCTATGAAGTTTCCTCATTAAAATTGTTACCAAACGAATAGAATTAAACAAATTCATGATACTTTAAAAGAACCTTCTTAGAAGAATAACATTTAGTGATTTATTCATTAAAACACGCTATCCGTGTGGAAGAAAACAGAACAACAAATATAAAAAATAAATTCAGGAAGATCCGTGATAGCTAAGGGCTAAGCACTCGCTTTAAATATCACAGTACGCGAGCAAACGCCAAATCCCGCTGGCACCAGTGAAATTATTAATTACAATTTTAAGCCTTGATTTATCACGTGGTCAACGCTGTAGGAAGACATCGTGAGGCAACGTGCATATCTTAGAAATTAAAAAGAAATCAAAGACCTGAATTCCACTAACATGCACTGCGGCAGCGCGACGGACATTTTCTAGCTGTAAAACCTTTTCAGAAATGAGAAGAGGTCAAATGCCGTACGTAGTATGCTGATTAATTCCTAGTACAAATATTGCTTTCATAATTTTTTTAAATCAATATAATTTATACAACCTTAAATACTTTTACATATCAAATACGTTTACATCCTATGCGTACAGTTATTGATAAAGAAGTAATTTACCGTATGATGGCGGCGTAAGAGAATTCATCACACCATTTCATCTTGTGGGTGTCGTAAAAGACGACTATGATAAATACCAGAAAAGATGAAGATCTAATGGATTTTAATAGATAACAGTTTAAGACATTTAAGTATGTAGAAATTTAAATCTCTTTGACGACAGTGCAATGCGATTCAAATAAAAATAGGAACGTCAATAACCTCGAATGGTCGCGATCTGTCAACTGTCACTTGAAAAGTACGGCTTGCAAAGAAAATTTATTTAAGTATTAATAACGGTTTTTTTTTGTTCGCTTTATTTAACTGTATCTACTATCAAATATAATAAAGAACTCATTATTTTTATTCCTACAAACTTCATGCTCTATTTACATAAGGGAAAGCAGCAGCACGATGATAATGATGACAATGATGACTTCTCAGACAGTGATGCAGAGATCAGCGAAATTGAAATGATAGATTCAGATTAATACTATTAGTTCACAGTTTTTGTAAATAAATATTATTTCAAATATATCTGTTTTGCTCACCCTAAGCGGTATTGTGTGAAGTGAGTGGAATTAACAGCAATGACGTCACAATATAGCACCAGGTCAGCCCTATTCACAGACTAATGTTATGCTTGCTATGTCCTATTCTTATTCGGATCGCATGGTATAAGCGTCTGGTTGATAACGACGTTCACATAAAATACAATTGCAAGGCATCTTATTACATTCGCTAATCAAAATGCCAAGCGAGGCCCTGTTTATTTTTTTTATTTGGTGCGAGCATCTATGCAGGTCTGGAAAGACCAGTATCACTCCTAAAAGATCTATTGTGATTACTGCTATGGCTATAGTTCACTGCTAAGCTCTATGTCTTCAATGAACCAAAGGAGTTGCTTAGTTGTGAGCAAATTTACTTCCTCTGGGCGAAGTAAATAGTTACCCAGATGTGTGTTTGCGCATTAAGGGTCCACATTCAGTTAGGATGTGTAGAGGCGTTTCTTAGTCTAGTATTTAGTAGTTGAGTTGCTTAGTCCTAGGATGGACATTTACTTTTTTAAGACAACAGTGTCCAATCAGGGTTCTTGACAGAATGCGTAGTTTATTTTCACCTAATCCCATGGCTTCTGAAGCGAATTTACGATCAAAAGGTCAGATTAAGATTTAAGAATGTTTGAAGCCTGGTGTATCAGACCAGATCTTAAGTGATTAATTGTGATAAAGAATTTTAAGGGTCAATCGAGCTAGGCTTTTTGAGATACCACAAAATGGCACAAATTGGCTGCGTGTTCGAATCCCACACGGAATAAGTATTTTTCCAGGGCTGGATGTTTGTCCTTGTGAAATTTACGTATGTAAACTGCCTCCGCGATAAAGGAAAAAATTCTAGTGTATGTGTAACGTTTTTTAAAAAGAAAAAGAAATACATTTTCCGATACAAACTTGTGTTCATCGGTGAATTTAAGCAGGTAACTATGGCACTTTTATATTTTATTGAACTAACAAGAATAACGATGATATACATATTTACTTATATGTATATCCTCGTTATTATATATATATATATATATATATATATATATATATATATATATATATATATATATATATATATATATATATATATATATATATATATATATATATATATATATATATATATATATATAGTCACTTGTATGTACGTAGTACATTTTTGGCATATTCCTAAAGTTAAAAATCTACATACTTATGTATATTCATAAGTATCAGTATATTCTAAGTGAAAACCACTGAAATTTTAATGGATGTAAAACTGACAAACGAGCACGGTGTCTATATTACGGGAAGTTGATGTTGTCACCCATAAGCACATTTATTCATTCACAATTAGGGATCAAAATTACTCTTGAGAATAAATGAAATGTCTCGTTATCAGTTAAACGGGTCTCCGGTTCTCTTTACTTCCTGTCAAAACCCAGCGGCATTATGCTGCTATTTGTCACTGATATTCTGAGTGTAAGTGGTTCATTCCTAGATAAAACCGACTCATTCGTCTTACAACCATAATGTGCTACAAAGTGGCTCCATATCGATTTAAATAAATTATATACTTATTCATATATTTAGATTTAATTTTTATATGTACATTGTACATATGGTGACATTTAATGTTTTGAGTGGGACTTGAAATAACAACTCACTGCTCAACAAATACATTTGGTATATATTTAATATTTTCAGCAAAATAAAATACAGTTACAGCCTAAATAAGTTTCTCTACTGAACACAGGCGAGGAGAGGTTTTCAAAATCACTTCATAACCCTCTCAGAAATATTCCGTAATATACTCAAATAATGTTCTTTTCAAGTCTTTTATAGTTGGGTATTTTGCATTTTAAAATGGGGAAATTCCAATTTATGGGGGAGGCCGACGTTCAGCTGTGGACTTTAAAAAAATTAAAAGATTGTAACAGTAACAGTACGGCACATATTAAAGCTTACTATGTAATTAGGGTGAAAGATAATAAATACGTCATTCCGTTTTTCCCGTGCAAAGAGCACATAATCAATACGTTTATTCCCGAGGGTGTTGTAAGAAGCGACTATTGGAAATGCCTGAGAATACTAATGGCTTCCGATGTGTGGCGGTATACCATCGCATTCACGTCAAGCTAAAATACTCAGACAACAACTTTTGTACGTAATAGAGCCATATTGCAACTATATTATAGTTGTAGCACAAACGGGTCGGCTCGAGCGGGGAAGCACCACGCTCCACCAACGAAAAATAGCAACTTAATGCTGCTGTGTTTCGTGTGGTGAGTGTAGAAAACCGAAGACCCTTTTTATTGGAAACGAGGCATTCCATCCATAGTCCTCAGAGGTGATAACGCATCTGAATTTTGATTCTTAATCGAAGATATATATATATATATATATATATATATATATATATATATATATATATATATATGTGTGTCTATGGACCACAGCATCCACTTACCATCAGGTGGACTGTGTCCTCGTTTGTCACGCCCATTCTATAAAAAGAATAATAATCCGGGTGGATTATTATTCCAAGTGTGACGATCAAGGCAAATCCTCCGTACTACGGAAGAGAGACAATGTTTAGTAGTGTAACTTTGTGATCTGATGACGAATATATTCACTGTATCAAACAAAATTATGACTTCTAAACTTAATTAAGTAACGAAGGTGATATTTTAAGAAAAGAAAAAAATATGTAACAAATAATTACACATCAAGTAGGAAAGCAAACAAAAAATAAATGACATTTATAGCGCCCGTTAATACTTTCTGAATGTTTGGTGACATTTAAATGCGAAGGAAATTCCAGCAGGACTGGTGAATAGTTTTCAACCCTCGACACGCAGGTATTTTATGCCTGAGATATTTCGATCGGTTTGTTTCTCGCTGTGTGACGTGTATTACATTTCTCGATCCGGTCACTTGTGAAACATAGGTCAAACGACTATTAAGAAATTTCTGTTCCAAATTAAAGCACTGCTGTAATTTGATACACAGGCAATGACCGATGATGTTCTGCCCTGGTTAATATATATGTTTAAAATTAATATAGAGCAATA
The DNA here is from genome assembly GCA_036936625.1 of Parnassius smintheus behrii. Taxonomy (NCBI): domain Eukaryota; kingdom Metazoa; phylum Arthropoda; class Insecta; order Lepidoptera; family Papilionidae; genus Parnassius; species Parnassius smintheus. The sequence goes on along the minus strand of JAUPFT010000006.1, from coordinate 21,635,689 downwards.
AAAAATGTGTGGGATGCTACGTAAGTAGAACTTTGACAAATTCTCAACTCAAAGATACTGTTTAGAGCCGGGGCAACATCTTAACAACATCATCGGTGGCTTAACTGAGTAAATGGGGCAAATTTAATATCTAAGAAATGACTAAGTATTTGTGCTATTTGCTGTAGAAACTATCGGTCCGTCTGGTTCATGTGCAATGAAGTGCATTAACAAACTTTATCCGCGACTTGTCGTCGCCACTGCTGGCAATGAGACTGGTGTTTCGATCAAAGGCTGTAATGCCCGGTGCACATTTTTAGAAGTGAAAAGTGCGAGTGGTATGTGCTTAGTACGATAATGCGTGACAAGTGATAAATATAAATAAAATACGCACTAAGCACTTGTCATTTGGCAGTTGCACTTGCCACTCGCACTTGTCACTTCTCAATATATAAACCGGACTACTATTCCCGTCGATTAGGATTCTAATGTATATATTATAAAACTATAGAATATACAGGCATTTGCAAATAGGATTTTTATGTTATATAGCACCATTACTATATAATTAACACACACACACATTTTTGGGGTTCTTTCTCTTTTTAAATGTATATCTCTTTTTGAAATATGTTTCTCATGATTCATACATACATTCTATCTGATTCTTTGTTCGGTGGTGAAGGCCTGGTGGCTGTAGCACAGGGAAACTTAGTATTGTTACCAGTCTTTACAAATAGCATTTTTATGTTACTGAAGTATTTAGATTTAATGATATTTTAAACTGCAATTTTGTAGAGAGAAATAAAGATTATTATTATTATTTTTGGGTTATTAATAGAGTAATCACATCTGGTTGGGCTGGATAAATATATAAAGGGAAAAATAAATATACTTAAATATATATTTAGTATATTAACATAAATAAATAAATAAAACATAAATAAATAAAAGCCCAACCAGATGGAAGCCCTCGGCAGGGGAGACCAAACGACCGAGGGTTAGGGAGAAAGGGAAAGAAACCGGCGGACAATGCGGGCGGTATCGAGGAGCACCGCCTTCTGCATTTGAGCCCGGAGCGGTCCGTCACGGAGTCCCAGTCGCCTCAGATGGCCCGAGAGGCTGGCTGGGATTAACCCGTTTGTAGACACGACTACAGGAATAATTTCGGTCGGCAGACCACCCCACATGTCGGTGACCTCGTGAACCGGGTTCAGATATTTTGATTGCTTGTCTGTTTCGGCTTTCACGAGGTTCTCGTCATACGGAATGGTAATGTCGACCAAAAATATCCTTGACTGTGCCCGGTCCATCAGCACAATATCAGGCTTATTCGCAAGAATAGTCCTGTCTGTGATGATGGCCCGGTCCCAGTAGAGCCTGGCGCGGTCATTTTCGAGCACGGCTACCGACAAGTACTTGTAATACGGCAATTTCCGGTCCACGAGACCGTATTTCAGAGCGAGCTCCTGGTGTAGAATTCTGGCTACTAGGTTGTGCCTGTGCAAGTACTCAGAGTTAGAAAGCGCCGAACTACCGGAGATGACATGCCTAAGTGACTCCCCAGGATGACGATAAGCTCGACAAATGTCGACAGTGCCATCCTTTAGGATGTATCTCCGATAGGTGTTGGTCTTAATAACCTGATCCTGTATTGCACAGACAAAACCCTCGGTTTTCCCGAATAGGTCACCGAAACGTAGCCAGTTGAGGGAGGCGACTGTATCTACGAAGGGCTCATGTAGAACCCTGTAGTACCTCCCGTGGAGCTCCTTCTCCTTCCATACGGTCTCCCGGTCGGAAATGCTAAGCACTGCTGGGTCTTGCCATTGCTCGTTGGCTAAGGATAGAGGGGTAAGATCTTTATCACTAGAAATGACGTCATTATAGAATGAATCATCCGATCTCGCCAGTAAGTAATCACGGAGGCTGCACACTTCGCGATTATGCATGGTGAGCGCGCTCAGAAAACCACGCCCACCATGCGTTCGTGGCAAGTACAGTCTCATTACTGACGATCTCGGATGATGCATCCTATGGGTCGTCATGGTAGTGTGGACTTTTCTATCCAGGGCGTTAAGTTCAGTCTGGGTCTACCTGAGTATGCCAAAGGTATACATGAGGACAGGCATGACCCAACTGTTATATGCGTGTGTCTTATTCACACCGGACAAAAGTATGTTAAGCACTTTGATCAAGGGGCATAAAACACGTCGCAAACTGACTGTTTCATACCAGCCTCATCGATACCGGTGTTCTGTGACATACCCAAGTATCGGTATGTTTCAGCCTCGGAAAGGGTCCTTAAGTTGACGGGCATAGATAAGTCTATACCCTCAGAGTTAGCAACCTTTCCCCCTTCAACATGGAGGATCGCACACACAGCTCCATTCCAATAAAATTGCTAAATTCACAAGTGATGTTTAGCAATTCCATAAGATGGGAGCGACTGGAGGCGAATAACTTGAGGTCATCCATATAGAAAAGGTGGGTCACTTTTGTACCTCCTTTCCGAAGCTGAAATCCCCTCCCGCAGCCCTCCAGTAAAGTACTGAGAGGGTTCAGGGAGAGGCAAAACCAGATTGGACTCAGACAATCGCCCTGGAAGATACCCCTCCTTATTCTTATGTGGTTCTCCGCAGCCATCATCCGCTCGCTCAGATAGCAAAGGATCGTACTGCATTGCCCCATACACTGCTCGAGGAAGTCTCCAACTGTACAGTCAATTTTGTACAGCTGGAGGACTCTCTTTAGCAATGTATAGGGCACCGAGTCGAATGCCTTTCTGTAGTCTATCCAGGCGGCGGAGAAATTCCAACGGTTGCGTTTCACCACTTTGCCAATGACCGCGTCAATGAGGAGTGGTTCCTTGGTTCCACGACCACCGCCCCGACATCCATTTTGAGCGCGTGACATCACCTGATTTAGCTCCAGGTGACGAGTGACTCTCGCGCTCAAAATGGATGTCAGTGTCTTATATATGGTGGGTAGACACGTGATGGGGCGGTATTTGCTCGGGTCTGTGGTATCCTGATCTTTAGGAACCAAATGAGTGATCCCAGTAGTGAAGAGGCTTGGGAGTGACTTCTGATCGAGAGCCTCTTGAAACTGTCGGGCGAGCACAGCGTGACACACTATGAACCCCTTCAGCCAGTAATGATGCAGCCCGTCGAGCCCCGGACTTTTCCAGTTCGGGGCCCTACGGACCGCCTCAGCCACGTCTTCAGGCGTGTTGGTGACGGGGTCCATAGGCATAACACTTGCGCTCTGGCTCGCCACAACTTCCATCCAAGGGCCCTCGCTGTGGTTTACGGGCTCTGACCACAGGCCACGCCAAAATGCGACAGTGTCAGCTTGATCCGGTCCTGGGCCCGCTCCACATACCTCTGATCGCTCCAATGATTTATAGAGGCTCTTCTGATCACTCTGGGAGAGACGACTCTATACCGCTTCCCCCAAGCAGCATTTTTTTGCTTCAGGTCATCTATGCGCTCCGTTAGTTTTTGCGTGATATCCGGCTGGGACAAACTAAAATTTGTTCCAGCAAACGCCATTCTAACGGTGCACACAACTCTCGGTCTATTATTACCCGACCTGAAGCTTGTCATTCTGTCGATAAGGGCCCTTGCCTTTGCGATACGGTCCTCAATTCTTTTTCTCCAGGCTGGGATGGCGCTACCTTTTTGAGTAGCACGTCCAGCTACGGGAAGTTTGGCGCCAATTATACGGCATACTGCCAGTGCGGCGCCAAAAAGAATTGAGTCCGTCTCGCAAAGGTCCCGGCTGGCTTCCAAATAGGTCACCAGCATTGGGTTAAGAGCTCGCACGACAGCCCGATTTCGCTTGCTAATGGGTATGCGGGGAAGTCGCGGTCGATTTTCAAGAGGCATGCTGCGCGTTTCCAGCATTGACTCTTCCAATATGCTCCTCATTTTCTCTAGTTCGTGGGAGACTGTTCCATCATCGTCTGAATTAGCAACAAATGGAATGTTGACGGCAGCATCCACATATGCAGTTTGTTGCGCATCTAGTGGCGCCGCATTCCCAGCCGTAACATTTCCATTCGATGAAGGAATAGCCTCACGTCGTAGTCGTTCGAGTTCGGCGTCACCAAATATGTTGGAGCGCAGGATGTACCGAACTCGGTCTGCCAAGTTTTGCTCAGTGACGGATAGAGATGGCTCCAGCTCTGCAAAAAAGCAATGCATCCGAGCCGGATACACCAAACATCCAGTTTCTTCCCCTTTTGCCCTAAAATACACCCGCAGTGCGTTTTCATTCATTAACTTTGACCAACGCATACGACGTGCTCCACCAGCGGCGGGTGCCGCTTGCTGAATCCGAGAAGACCCAGCCGACACCAAGCCTTCTGGTGGGGATGATGGATGCGGGGGGCTGCTAGGTGGTCTTGCAACACCTCGCGCTCGGCTGGCGGCCCACATGCTGTCGCGTCCAGCGCCAGCTCCAGACGCGCCCTGGCGACCTCCAGGCAGCGGCCCTTTGCGCACTATCTTTTTTTCCATCATCCATAATATGGGCGTCCATTAACGGGAGACGCCCAGGCCCGGCACCGTATCGTGGACGTCCATAAGCACAAACGGGCCTTTGCACCCTGAATTCTGTCGAGGCACGGCGCTCAGACCTCTCGCAAGGCGCTGACTGACTGCGTTGACGTAGCAGTTTTGTCACTTAACTGTTACGTCAGCGGGCGATGGGGTCGTCAATTCCCTACGCCATTCTATTATTATTATTTAATTATTAATTAAATAATAATAATTATTATATAATATATTATTGTGGGGTGTTTATAGAGTATTCTCATCTGGTAGGGCTGAAAAAATATATAAGAGGAAATGATAAATATACATAAATATACACTAACAGTGTAAACACCGTTATCCTTGAAACCAGTGGTTTGGTTTCACTTATAGAACGTAAATTCAATGAAAAATAACAACATTTTTTTAGTAAAATCTCAATTTTTCCTTAATTCCTCAATTTTTGCCTGTCCTAAGCCAGGATGAAAGTATGAAGGAAAAGTTACAACACAGGGTATGTGTACCTATTGTGTTTGACACATGTCAGACCATCCCACACATCAGTCACCTCGTGAGCCAGGTCCAGATATTTCGTTTGCTTATCTGCTACGCCTTTCACGAGGTACTAATCTTATGTATTGGTAATGTCAGCCAAAACTATCCGTGACTGTGCCCGTTCCATCAGCACAATATCAGGCTTATTCGCAATAATAGTCCTGTCCGTGATGATGTCTCCGCCTCAGTAGAGCCTGGCAAGATCATAATTCGAGCACGGTTTCCAGCAAGTATTTATAATATGGCAATTTCTGGTCTACGCGACCTTATTTCAGAGCGAGCTCCTGGAGAAAAATTCACTTAGCACTAGGTTGTACCTGTGCAATTACTCAGAGTTAGAAAGCACCGAAAAACTGCAGATGACATACCTAAGTGACTCACCGGGATGACGGCAAGCTCAACAGATGTCGATAGTGCTATCTTTTAGGATGTATCTCCGATAGTTGTTGGTATTAAAAACCTGATCCTGTATTGCACAGACAAAACCCTCGGTTTCCCCGAAGAGGTCACCAAAGCGAAGCTAATAGAGGCAGGCCACGGTGGCTACGAAAGACTCATGAAGAGCTTTGTAGAACCTCCCGTGGAGCTCCTTCTCCTTCCATACGGTTTCCGGTCGATAATGCTATGTACTGCCAGGTTCTGCCGTTGCTTGTTGGCTAAGAATAGTGGGGTAAGTCCTTTATCACAAAAAATGACGTCCATATAGAACGGATCATCCGATCTCGCCAGGAAATAATTACAGAAGCTGCACACTTCGCGATTATGCATGATGAACGCACTTGAAAAGTCGCGCTCACCATGCTTTCGCGGCAAGTTCAGCTTCATTATCGACGACCTTGGATGATGCACTCTATGGGATGTCATGGTAGTGCAAATCTTCCTCCTTCAAAAAAAAATCTTTGGTCGCTCCAATGATTTATAGAGCCTCTTCTAATTACACTGAAAAAGACGATTCTGGTTGAACCGCCTTAACCTCTCGGTATGTCACCGAATCCGCTTCCCCCAAGCAAGGATACTTTGCTTCAAGTCATCTATGCGCTTCCTTAGATTCTGCGTGATATCCGGCTGGGATAAACTGATATTTGTCCCAACAAATGCCATTCTAACGGTGCGCACAACACTCTGCCTAAGCTTGTCGGTCTGCCGATGAGGGTCCTTGCTTTTGCGATACCATCCTCAATTCTTTTACTCCAAGCTGGGATAGCGCTACTTTGTCTAGAAGTGCGTCCAGTCGTGAGAAGTTTGGTGCCAATAATATGGCAGACTGCCAGTGCGGCGCCAAAAAGAATTGAGTCCGTCACGCAAAGGTCCCGGCTGGCTTCTAAATAGTTCACCAGCGCTAGGTTAAGAGCCCGCATGACAACCCGATTCCACTTGCTTGGGGGTACGCGTGAAAGTCGCGGTCGATTTTCGAGAGGCGTACTGCGCGTTTCCATAATCGCCACCTCCAATATGCTCCGCATTTTCTCTAGTTCGTGGGAGACTATTCCTTCATGTCTGAATCAACGACAACTGGAATATCCACGGTGCTATCCACGTATGCTGACTTCTATGCAATTAGTGGCGCCATATACGATAACGAGGGAACAGCCTCACGTCGTAGTTGTTCGAGTTCGGCATCATCAAATATGTTTGAGTGCAGGATGTAATGAACTCAGTGTGCTAGGTTTTGCTCAGTGACGGTAAGAGATGGATCCAGCTGTGCAAAAAAGCGATGTATCCGAGCCCGATTCACCAACCTTCCATTTTGCCCTAAAGTTTCTTCCCCTTTTATCTTAACGTGCGCCCGCAATGCGTTTGCGTTCATATATTGCGACCAACGCATGCGGCGTGCTCCACCAGCGGCGGGTGCCGCTTGCTGAGTCCGAGAAAACCCAGCCGACACCAAGCCTTCTGTTGGGAATGATTGATGCGGGGTACTGCTGGGTGGTCTTGCAGCACCCCGCGCTCGTCTGGTGGCCCGCATGCTAAAATGCAAGCATCCAGCACCAGCTCTATATGCTGGCAACCTTCATGTAACAAAAAAATTGTGCGCAAAGGGCCATTTGCGCACTATTTTCTTGTCCATCATCCATAAATTGGGCGTCAATTAACGGGCGATGCCAGGCCTGGCACCGTATCATGTACGGCCATAAGCACAAACGGGCTTTTACACCCTCAAATCTGCCGAGACACGGCGCTCACACGTCTTGGCGAGGCGCCGACTGACTGCGTTAACTTATTCACTCGACCGTGGTACACATGTGCTCGACAGTGGTACACATGTGCCTAACGCAACGCCCTCCGCCCGCTCGACAAGGATACACATTAGTACCACTCATAATTTATGAGGCAAACCCGACAAAAAAAGGTTTGTCATTAAAAATTATAACAAATTTATACTGAAATGTATAACACAGACATAGACAAAGACACACTCTTTAATTTGGTACCATAATCTATCAATTTCAATTCTAAAAATAGACATAAAAATCATTCTGACGTAATGGCTTTTTACAACAGTAGTGCGTGGTAGTGCGTGAGTTATTTCTGAGTGATTTCTCAGTTTCTCTGTGTGTTTTTGAAATAAAAAGGTGAGTTTTATACTTTTATGTATTCCTTGTAACAAAACAAACATGTAGATATATAATTTGTGGCATAAAAATTGAAAAGTAAGTGCTAAATATACTTCGAAATCGGGAAGGCCCATTTTAGCGGTTGGGTCAAAAATGTGTTATTTTTACAATTCTCATAAATTTTTAGTGTAAAATGTAACTAAAAAATAGTTTTATAACGTATTTCAAATAACTTGACGTTGTACTTATTTCAAATTCACACAAAAATATATTTGAAATATTATTCGGAATTCTCATACAGATAAAAATTAATTTCGTTTTTTTTTATTTTTTTTTATTTTTATATTTAGATATGAGTAACGAATAGAAACATATAAAACATAAAAATATACATATTTCCAAACATTTTCATATAGGTTTCTCCAAAAACAAACATGTAGAATTCAAATTAGTAGTAATTTTAGACTAAAACTGAAGTATCTACTACTACTATGGTAAATAAAGGGTAATTTATGCATTTTATTACAATTTATAGCAACGAAAATTAGTTTTATTCGATAGTTTATACATTCAATAGGAATTCCTGTAAGTTTTATCCATAAATATTGTCTCAAAGTGAAAATATAGCAAAATTTGCAAGATAGCAAAAAATTTGCTTTTCCCGCCATTTTATGTCGCGAGCCAACCGGCGAATCGACTAAATTCGCCTTCCGAACCCTGTCGAGCGAACAGGCATGCGTTGCAGTTTTGTCACTTAACTGTTACATAAGCGGGCGATGGGGTCGTCAACTCTTTATTATTATTGGGATATCTAGGTATATAGTTTGCTCATCTGGTTGGATTCCATAAATATATAATTTTGAATGAAAATTATAAATATACATAAATATCAATAAAATAAAATAATTATAAAAAATACATAAATATAAAATACATAAATAAAAAATGAGACCCCAACAAGATGGTTACGGGGAAAGGGAAAGAAACCGGCGGACGATGCGGGCGGTATCGAGGAGCACCGCCTTCTGTATTTGAGCCCGGAGTGGTCCGTCACGGAGTCCCAGTCACCTCAGATGACCCGACAGGCTGACCGGGATAACAATAATTATTATTAGTCTAGTGATTACCAATATGAGACTAATACGATCTGCGATCACCAGTACTAATGAATATGGGATAATCTACCAAATAATGCTTGCCAGCAGAAGATAAATTTTTTAAAATTCAGAAATACGACGAAATGTTCTTCTAAAATTAAAAGCAGGCGTTATAGAAGCCAAACAAAAATATTTGCGATAATTTGTTACTATAAAAAAGTAGTTATAAAACTACTTTTACGGATTTTATCGAGTTTAATTTACTTAATTTTTATTTCCTGACGTTTCGGATGCTTTTCAGCACCCATGTTCACGGTGACATCGGGACATCGGTTACCTAAAGCAAAATTGCTTTGTAATAGCGCCATCTACTTCATTTTATACATTGAGTCATTATATCGAACAAAAATAGATTGACTCTCAAGGTAATTCTTAAAATAGACGCTAGATGACCTGAAGTTATGAAATCATGAGTTGTTATAAATTTACTTATATTAAAAAAATATTCAATATACTAGTTAGTTTCATTTATTTTGTTATTTTTTTTATTGTTTACTATGACAGTTAACATTCATACTAAGTATCTTTAAGGAACCGCACAACACGGAGAACGAGATAATAGAAAAAAAGATTATTTTAAAAATATATTAGCATTTTTTAAAACAAAGAAAAATGGCAGTGTTCACGTTATTTATTAAAATTGTAATGAACTTTTTTTGGTTTAAGGCTTTTATTTCATTTACTTATTTACTCCAAATAGAAATACATATACAAGAGCTACGCTTTTGTATACGTATTTCTATTATTTTTAACTAAAATGTATTTACTGATTATATTATGTATGTATTTATTGAATATATAAATAAAATATAATGTATATTATATTTAATAAAATATATTTCATTCATTCATTTATTCAAAACGATTAACAACGAGTAGTCGAATAGTGTATTCGAACCAACAACTTTTTGAGTTCACGGTCTATACTGTATTCTATATCATTCTCTCGCAGGCTAAATCCTATAGATGTATATCTTTGCCTCTTTTTACTGTCGCTTTTTCGTTTCATCGAGTTTCAATTCACAACGAATGTAAAAAAAATTACTTCATAAAAAAAGTAATCGTAATATGTTTTTAAAACCTGTATAATTGATGATTGGCGTTTTGAAACTTGAACATCAAAAGGGAACTAGGGACCTTCTAGAAAAGAGCTTACTCCTTTCTAAAAGTCCGGCAACGCACCTGCAATACCCCTGGTGTTCCAGTTATTCATGGGTGGCGGTAGTCACTCAACATCAGGAGGATCGTATGCTCGTTTGCCCCCTCTTCTAAAAAAAGGTTCTGTGGTATTGATCTACTACTACTGATCACATATTGAACATGCTATGAACGTACCTGTGGGTAACTTCTTCACAAAAGTATGATACATACATGTGTATCATATATTTGTAAAGAAGTTAAGTGTTAAGTCAAGTGAAGTTAGCCAAAACACACTGGGGCAGCGCAGCGAATATTTTCTTGCTATAAAATCCTTTCACTACTGACCGTGCCTAGCAAAAGGCTGTTACTTTAGTTTACTTTTGCATACACTTATTCCAAAAAGAATATAATATAACCCAAAGCGAGGCATGGAAAAAAGACAACAGTCACAATTTGGCCCACTAGAAAACGTGATACCCGTATACAACACGTTCAGTGACCGTATCATCCTCGTTTTCATGTCAGACGGACATTAAAGTTGTGTCAGGCGCTTAAAGTAATGATGTTGTGAAAACTATTTGCACTAAAATACCTAAATATAAAATAATAATAAATACGATGACTGTTAAAAAATTATCTATGAACAAAGATTAAATCGAAAAAAGTCGGACTTTACTGTGCTCTCGACGCAGAGGAGTTTATCAATGCCATGCACGGTACATCGGTCCATATCGACTCATGTCCAATATATAACTCTTGTAACGAATTCGTTGTCGTTCCGGTCATAGCTCGGTATGGTGTTGATTGGTGACGAAACTGTCTAGTGGACGTTTGTACATATTAATTAATACAAATAATATTTTTGCATTTGCTTATACGGTTACATACGGAATATATTACATACGGAACGCTGAAGTGGGTAGAGACCGAGTAAGTTACAAATGTATGCAAAGAGGGTATCTACTTTTCTACTTAGATACCAAAAGGACTCAATGTAATTATCTTGTAACAACAAACTAAACAAAAGTGCAAGAGCCGCCGTAGTTGAACCCAAAAACTCTCTGATCACACTCTTAATCTAATGGCTGCTTGACGGGATATGAGACTGCAGTCTTCAATTGATACCTCGGCTTATAATTTAAACTATTGGATTGCAAATATTAAGAATGGAATGGCTCTCCAGCAACTTAAGAATGGCAAGCGCTGGAAGCTGTTTAATTCCGTCCTAAGCGGTAGTGCTACGCCAGAGGCAGGGAGTAGAAGCATGGCAGTTTTATTCTTCAATAAAGATGTTAAAATTAATCTAAATCACAGACCGATTTCCCTTCTGAGCCACGTCTACATGCTGTTTTCGAGAGTCATTACGAATCGTCTCGCATGCAGACTTCTTACCATATTCACCTCAAAACCATAGAACATATAATTACCCTTTGGCAGGTTAAACAGAACACTGAGGCTTAAATGTGACTTTACGTCAGGCGATGAGAACTATTGAGAAATCCTTCGATTCAGTCGAAATATGGGTGGTGTTACAGTCCATTCAGCGGAGCCAAGATATCACATGGTATATCGAGTTACAGTTAAGCTACGATGTCTATTCGAGTACAGAACAAGAACACGAAACCTATTCAATTGCGAAGAGATGTAAGGAGTGATGTTATATCCCCTAACCTCTTCAACGCTAAATTGGAAGACGTGTCTTCAAACTTATACTGGACTGGAATGTACACAGTATCTACGTTGCCGCTTGATTAATATTGATGTGAATAATGACAAATACATCCCTCATCTTTCATTTGCCGACGCTATAAACATAATGACAGAATCCCTGGAGTACCTTTACAATATTTTTAACGACCTCAGTAGTATGTTCTAACGGGTAGGTCTTAATATGAACATGGACTATACAGGTAGTTGTTGGAAACAGTACTCTCGATATTGTTGACGAATATGTGTATCAAGAACAGAACGTCCGATTAGGTAAGTTCAAATTCAGCCAAGAGTTCAAACGACGAATCTAACTCGGCTAGGCGCCGTTTGCGAAACTGCGACAAATCATCTTGATTATATTCATCAAATTTTTAAAAAAGAAAGTGTACAGTGAGCAAGTATTCCCTGTGATAACCTATGCACATACTGGACGTGACTTACCGAAGTAGCAAAGAGCCGGCCATATAGCCCGAGGAATCGAAAACCGATGGGGAATAAAAGGAGTTTTCTTCCGCATACGACCTCTCTGTGGAATAGTTTACCACCGGCAATTTTTCTAGACCGATACGACCTGGGAACCTTCAAGAAAAGAGCTTACTCCTTTCTAAAAGGCCGGCAACGCACCTGCAATTCCCCTGGTGTTGAGGTTGATCATGGGCGGCGGTAGTCACTTAACATCAGGTGAGCCGCATGGTCGTTTGCCCCCTCTTCTATTAAAAAAAAGTTCTCGAGTGGCAGCCTCGCACTGGTAAGTGCACTGTTGAGCAAGTCCCCACAAGAAGTCGTCACTCTACGGCCTGATGAAACACGTAGGTAGTTTGTGGATGCTGGTGGCTCAAGACCGTACTTTGTTGCAATATAGTTGTGTGGAAAAATATAAAAACATTGTACTTATTTAGATTGGATAAAATATTGCTAAAGCCGTGTAGTTGCGCAAAAGAATACAATATCGCATGTCATCCCTTGGGTGTTGTAAGAAGTAACAGAGGGTAATATAACAGGAGATGGGCAGCAGTATCTTCCTGATAACAACTCCGAATGATAAAAATGGGATAGCCAAACCGTGGCAACTTTAGCAAATAATATATAAATAACATAATAGTAGTGGACTTTTGATAGGCTATAGTGAACAAATTATTGATGGAAATTAAATAAATATATTGAGAAGCAAGGACGGAAAAGGGCAATTAGTTTGTAATCGATTTATAGGTGGTTGCGGTAAAATGAGATAAACTCCACTCCTCTTCGTTTATGCGGTATCGGAACAGCGCCCTCTGTATACGTTCCATGAAACGAACTCGGTGTTAGTTAGACAAATATAAATAAATAAAGTATTTCATCAAACACTGAACTCTATATAATACAAGTCTAACAAGTACGCTGGTGTACAGGAACGGGAGGCAGGTGCTCTTCAATGATTTATTTATTGAACGTTTGTTGGTTATATTTAAGTCGTCTTATTGCTTACAGTGTGTATCAGGTAATAATCAAAATTTAAACAGACAGATCTTATAACTAATTGCACGTCGTGCTGTGATTGGTTGCCAACAATGGCGAGCTCTGATTCGTAGATAAGAGTTTGGTGTTCCGGTGCGTCGCTAGGCGGCGTTAGAAGTCGCGCCAACATGCCGGCCGCCTTGGAAGCTCCAGCTTCCAATGATGTATCTACGTTGCCGCTTGATTGGAGATGCCACAGGCTGCATTCATGTTGTCGTCCTCTGCTGATGATACAGGCAGAGGGCAGATTTTCGAGAACGCTCGTTGTACAGGACCCGTAGCAGTTTGGATGGTGGCGACACGCGACACGCCGTCCTTTCCGGGGAAAATATGGGTAACTCTGCCCATACGCCATTTAAGGGGTGGTAAATTGTCCTCCTTAATAACGACAAGCGTGTTTAATGCTATGTCTTGACTGTTCGCCTTCCACTTCGTTCTTGTCTGAAGTTCAGCAACAAACTCTTGTGACCAGCGTTTCCAGAAGTGCTGTTTTATTTGTTCCACTCTTTGAAACCGTGTCAAGCTGTGAGTCCGTGCTTCGGTGAGGTCTCTGCAGGCTGGTGCAGTGAGTGGCCGGCCGATGAGAAAATGAGCTGGGCTTAGTGGACGAAGATCATGTGGATCTGAGGACATAGGACTTATAGGACGGGAGTTTAGGACTGCTTCGATCTGTGCCAACACAGTGCTGAACTCCTCGTACGTCAAGTTAGCGGTACCCACGACACGCTTAAGGTGAAACTTACAGGATTTTACTCCTGCTTCCCACAATCCCCCAAAATGAGGAGCATAAGGGGGAATAAATTTAAATTCAATATTGTCAGTTGATAATTTATCAATTATTTGCTTTGAATTTCGCCCTAGCATTTTGTTAATCTCTTTCATGGCTCCAATGAAAGTTCTACCGTTATCTGAGAAAATTTGAGCTGGTTTACCTCGTCGTGAGATAAATCTTTTAAGTGCTAATATAAATTCTTGAGCAGCTAACGTACTGACAAGTTCTAGATGAATGGCCCGGGTAACAAAACAAACGAATATGCAAATATAGCCCTTTTCCAATTTAGCTCCCCTTCCTTTGCGATTCAGTACGTTTATGGGACCCGCATAATCCACTCCACATCGAATGAATGGAAAACCAGGTTCTATTCGTTCAGATGGAAGGTTGCCCATGATCGGAGTTAGGGTTTTACCTTTCATTCGAGTGCACGGACACATTGGTGGACAACCTTTCTAGCTAGGTTTCTACCCCCTAACGGCCACCAATTCTCACGCACGGTCGCCAATAGCAGCTGGGGACCAGCATGAAGAAGCTCTTTGTGTTGATGTTGAAACAACAATTGTGTGAAGTTGTGTTTACTTGATAAAAGTATCGGGTGCTTCTTGTCGTAATTAAAGTCAGGCGAGTTACTAAGACGGCCACCTACTCTAATTACATCCCTTTCATCTAGATATATATTAAGCCTAGAAATCGAACCTGAAGTTTTTAAAGGTAAGTTACGTTTTAACTTATCATATTCCATCGGAAACGATTCGCGTTGAGCAAGACGCGCTAACGACTGTAATGAGTCATTCAATTCATCTACTGATAACGGCCCCTGTGTACGATCTTTCTTTGGTGTGCGTAAGTTATGTATGTATCGCAACAGGTAAGCGCCGGCGCGCAGGATACGCTGATAAGAACGAAACCTTTCAAAATTAATAATTTTATTCTTTGTTACATCACAAACCATAACCGTTGTCGTTTGTGATTTTATTTCTGGTAAGTCGGAGTGTATAGTCGAAGATTGCTGTGACCATGCCGACTCAGAATTTTTTAAGAACTCAGGTCCGCTCCACCACAGATTACTGTCAATGAGTACATCAAGACTAAGACCGCGCGAGACCAGATCCGCTGGGTTATTTTTGGTTCCTACATGTAACCATAACGCATTACTTGTTATTTCATTAATCTCCACTATCCTATTTTGAACGAATGTTTTTAACGAATGTGGTGACGTACGTAGCCATCCAAGGACAATAGTTGAGTCTGTCCAAAAGTAAATTTTGTGGAAATTAACACGCAATGACTCGATAATTTTCCTATATAATCGTGCGCCTATTAAAGCCCCGCACAGTTCTAGTCGGGGTATGCTGACTGGTTTAATTGGTGCAACTTTACTCTTTGCACACAATAATCTAATAGTCACCGATGAGTCATCAGAGTAGGTGCGAACATATGCACATGCACCATACGCACTCTGCGACGCGTCCGTGAATACGTGTAATTCTATAAACTGTGTGTGTGCGCTCATAACATGACGCGGAATACGTAGGTTATGCAAATATTGAAGTGTGTCAATAAATTTTTCCCAGGATAACGCAACATCACAGGGAACGGGATCATCCCAATTTATCTTGCACAACCACACTTTTTGCATCAATATTTTAGCTACTACGACAGCCGGTGTTAAAATTCCTAGAGGATCGTATATTTGTGCGATTATCGACAACATTGTACGTTTATTTAGTAAATTCGGTCTAACTACTCGTGTGGTAAAATGAAGTTCGTCACTTTTATTATACCAACCCACTCCTAAAGTCTTAGTTTGGCAACGTTCGCCTAATGACAAGTCTTTAGATATGTCGTGGTCACTGATATCAACGTTAAACAACCACTTACGCAACGGTAAACAAGCCGAGTTTAAAGTATTTCGTAACTTCTCACAGGTATCGAGTAAGCTATTTAAATCATTGTCACCTAGGATGACGTCATCAACGAAAAAATCCTCTCGGATTACTCTCGCAACCTGCTGATCCTTACATTCCAGCGCAAGCTGACGTAAACATCTCATACTAAGGTACGGCGCAGACGCAGTGCCATACGTCACGGTGTTTAGGCGATATACACGTATTGGGTCTGACGGAAGCTTACGCCATAATATCAATTGTAAATCTCGTTGATCTGGTTGTACAAGAAAATTCCGAAACATTTTCTCAACGTCCGCACAACCCACGTATTTATATTGCCTAAAGCGTAATAAAATGCTAAAAATGTCATTCTGAAGTGGTGGACCAATATGTTGAATATCGTTCAACGACTTACCGGACGACGTCGCTGCGCTTGCATCGAAAACAGTGCGCAGTTTAGTCGTACTGCTATTTTCATTAATAACGCCGTGATGCGGCAGAAAATAGTGGGGTGACCCATAAGTATTAACGCGACTCATATGACCGAGCCTTTCATATTCCCCCATAAAATCTACGTATTTTTCCCTAAATTGCGGCGAACGAGCGAATTTTCGTTCTAACGACAACAAACGTTTTTCAGCCGCTGTGTAACTGTCTCCGAGCACATCAGCTGATTCCTTTAAAGGAATGCGTACGGAAAACCTACCATCTTCCATACGTTTTGTCGTTTTGACAAAAATGTCTTCGCACGCACGTTCGTCAGCACTAAGGATGTTTTTATTAACGTTATTGTTTATCTCTTCGAGTTCCCAAAACAATTTCAACTGGTCTCGCGCGGTCTTTAAGAAATTTAAGTAAGTCATCCAGTTTCAAAGCTGACCTTGATTCAATTAACGAACTAGCTGTACCTTGAAAATTTTCCCATTCGCGTTCAGTGGCCTGATCTAATTTGGAAACGACCATGTAAATGATTAAAGTGTCCCATGAATCTGTTGGTTCACCTAACGTTTTAAGGGCACGCAAATTTCTCAAAACAATATCTATTAAGTTCCTAATCTGGGAAGCGGACTCTTTATTTAACGATGGAATTTTAAATAATACCTTCACATGATTATGAACCAACAGTCGCGGATTATTAAATCTATTCTCTAATAGCTCCCATGCGTGAGAGTAGTTGTGAGCCGTAAATTCTAATGCACCTATGACGTGTGCCGCGGTACCGGACAATGACGATTTTAAATAATGAAATTTTTGAACAGGACCTAAATCATCGCGATCATGAATCATACTAACGTAAGAATTTTTAAACTCTAGCCAGCAATCGTATGAACCGTCAAAGGAAGGTATTTTAATATCGGGTAACTTTATGCCTATCGGCTTACATGTTGAAATACTAGACTTTTCAGCTACTTCCTTTCTCAGTAAAAGTTTTGCAGAAGCTACAGCAC
This sequence comes from Parnassius smintheus behrii, assembly GCA_036936625.1. Classification (NCBI taxonomy): domain Eukaryota; kingdom Metazoa; phylum Arthropoda; class Insecta; order Lepidoptera; family Papilionidae; genus Parnassius; species Parnassius smintheus. The sequence goes on along the minus strand of JAUPFT010000006.1, from coordinate 21,618,446 downwards.
AATAAAATTGATTTTCGAAACGATCTCTCTCTTCCAGCTGTTTTACAAGATCGAGATCTTCCGCTACCTCTTCTTCAATTTTAGTCTGTATTTCACTATACATCTCTATCAAACTCGAAGTACTCTCGACACGTAAATTTAATTCTAATGACTGTTGTTCAGTCAAGGGTAAAGTGAACTTTTTAACATAATTTTCAAACAGAGTTAATCGACCTTTTAAAACTCCTCTTTTCTTAATTAAATCTGACAATTTAGGCTCACTCATTTTGGGAATTAAGGAAATCAAGAGTACTTACAGTTGCCAATTTGTAGACGTGTGAATCAAGGTGGGTGCCGTTGCACAGGTAGGTACCGCCACTAACTTGAGCACTGGAAATGGAATATCAGCACGAAATCAACATCTATCGAAGGATGAGATGGAGAAACGGACGGGAAGTTCAAACCTGCCACTCCTGTCTGTCGATGCCTTAACGTTGCAGCTCTTCGCTCGATACGTGAATCTCCTCTTCGTATTTTGATGCGACGAATCTTCGGAGATTTCAAGCTTGAACTCCTTATCCGGCTCGAAGGACCACTTTATGTACAGGAACGGGAGGCAGGTGCTCTTCAATGATTTATTTATTGAACGTTTGTTGGTTATATTTAAGTCGTCTTATTGCTTACAGTGTGTATCAGGTAATAATCAAAATTTAAACAGACAGATCTTATAACTAATTGCACGTCGTGCTGTGATTGGTTGCCAACAATGGCGAGCTCTGATTCGTAGATAAGAGTTTGGTGTTCCGGTGCGTCGCTAGGCGGCGTTAGAAGTCGCGCCAACAGCTGGACTACTACAAAATGTTTGTGCAGATTTTGAAGCGCCGCTATTGTTCGTACCGGGAACTAAAAATTGACATAATATGCCAAAGTCCGTTGTGTTGTTTAAATAGTATATCTATATTTTAAACTTTTAAGGGAAAAAATTAAAGTATTTTGTGTTATTTGAACATGTTTGATTTTAGTTATATGATAAGGATAATAAGAGAAGAGTGTGGTTTGCAAGATGATGTTGTGACCAGGATTAAGAAAGGAATGCTTCGGTGGTTTGGTCATGTGGAAAGAATGGATGAGGAAAGACTGACAAAGAAAATTTATGTTGCAGAAGTGAATGGCAGAGTCGGAACGGGACGTCCTAGGCGAAAATTTATCGACTAAATTGGCGATTTATTAACCGACGAGCATGTATGCGTAGGTGTATGGATGTGAAGGAGGCGAGAGATGTGTGTCAGGATCGGACCAAATGGAAGTCTGTAGTCTCTGCCTATCCCTCTGGGTGACAGGCGTGAGTGTTTATGTATGTAAACAAAGCTTTAGTGTTGGATACCACTTGCGAAGGCACTTTCGCAGCTTCTCATCTCAGGGGTACCTCGATTAAGGCACGGGTGGAATCAGAGACAATGCGAGTCTCTGAGAGATGAGTACATATTTGTGCCATTTGCTGTAGAGACTATCGGTCCGTGTAGTTTATGCGCCGTCAAGTTCCTAAAAATGGTGATAAGAGGGCTGCTTATTTTCTAACTCCCTTTGAGTTAAGTATAGTCATTCAGAGATGAGACGCAGCTAGCGTTCTTGGCACTAAACCGCGGGGAGTAGGACTGTATGATAATTTAGTTTTTTATTATGATTTTTAGTGTCTTAATTTGAATTTCAAAAATGAAATTGTGAATAACTAAAAACTATGTAATTTAAATTTTATATCTTCTTTCATTTCTTGCCCATTCATTTGGTACCCAGCTCATTGATTCCGCAGAATAAATAATTGTAAAAATATCGTTTTACATTTGGAAGAGTTATATTGTTTAATTGGGAGCGATAATATAGTCATTAAAACTGAATGATCTATAAATTTCAGATAAATTGCCAGTACGATACGCGCGCCACTTAGTGTTAGTTAATTAAACTATGCCTATAATCTTAGTTATATTTTAAACTTTTAAGGGAAAAAATTAAAGTATTTTGTGTTATTTGAACATGTTTGATTTTAGTTATATGATAAGGATAATAAGAGAAGAGTGTGGTTTGCAAGATGATGTTGTGACCAGGATTAAGAAAGGAATGCTTCGGTGGTTTGGTCATGTGGAAAGAATGGATGAGGAAAGACTGACAAAGAAAATTTATGTTGCAGAAGTGAATGGCAGAGTCGGAAAAGGACGTCCTAGGCGAAAATTTATCGACTAAATTGGCGATTTATTAACCGACGAGCATGTATGCGTAGGTGTATGGATGTGAAGGAGGCGAGAGATGTGTGTCAGGATCGGACCAAATGGAAGTCTGTAGTCTCTGCCTATCCCTCTGGGTGACAGGCGTGAGTGTTTATGTATGTAAACAAAGCTTTAGTGTTGGATACCACTTGCGAAGGCACTTTCGCAGCTTCTCATCTCAGGGGTACCTCGATTAAGGCACGGGTGGAATCAGAGACAATGCGAGTCTCTGAGAGATGAGTACATATTTGTGCCATTTGCTGTAGAGACTATCGGTCCGTGTAGTTTATGCGCCGTCAAGTTCCTAAAAATGGTGATAAGAGGGCTGCTTATTTTCTAACTCCCTTTGAGTTAAGTATAGTCATTCAGAGATGAGACGCAGCCAGCGTTCTTGGCACTAAACCGCGGGGAGTAGGACTGTATGATAATTTAGTTTTTTATTATGATTTTTAGTGTCTTAATTTGAATTTCAAAAATGAAATTGTGAATAACTAAAAACTATGTAATTTAAATTTTATATCTTCTTTCATTTCTTGCCCATTCATTTGGTACCCAGCTCATTGATTCCGCAGAATAAATAATTGTAAAAATATCGTTTTACATTTGGAAGAGTTATATTGTTTAATTGGGAGCGATAATATAGTCATTAAAACTGAATGATCTATAAATTTCAGATAAATTGCCAGTACGATACGCGCGCCACTTAGTGTTAGTTAATTAAACTATGCCTATAATCTTCGCGCAAGTGCAAGCAATAAGTTGACAAAGTTTTATCTCAATCTGATGAACGGTATAGCAGTTCATAAAATACGAACAAACAAATATTATTTTTTATGTATTAGAAGATACAGTTTATTCTATCTATAGACAGACCTGTATATAATTAGAATAGACATTATTTTAGCAGCTGATTTGTTGTCTATAATAATAATAGAACTGAATGGACGGTTGACAATAAAGTCTTTGTGAAATTATGTTTTTATTTTTATTTTGTATAGTTACTTATACTCGTTGAATATTTTCCAGTATTAAATGAATATTTAAGCCTCGTGAATTTACCAACATACCCAATTTTGGAACACGGAGCAAAATCCGTTCTGTAGTTACGAATAAAAACGTAAACAGATCAACGCAGCGTCGATCTTGCTTTTATATGAGTTATAAAGCTTGCGTCTAAGGCCCAGATATTAATTGATACATTTATTTATTGTATGGCATTTTATTAATATGATACATAAATAGAATGGACGTTACGAGTAGGCCTGGGTATAGAATTTTATCGATTTATTTTATCACACTGTCTTAGCTCTATTATTAATTCCGTGGACGTTCACTTCTGCTGACAGCGCCAAAATGGCGAAAATCAAATCGTCTCATTATGTCACGGTGTATAGCCAGTTCATATAATATAGAGGTCAGTGATTTGAAGTAAATATATGTACTTGGTTTCATTTTTAATGTTTATTTTAGCTGTCAAACCCATATTAAGGCTAGGGATAATTTGGCATAAATATACTAGTCAAATTTAACAAGTGGACTTTTGTAACTTTTTCAATGGTATATTTTAATCAACGAACTCTTAAAGTTAAAATAACAAGATAATGCTTGTTTTTCCCTTCTACTTGTACTTACTCTGATATAGTGACCATTTATACAAAGGACTAAAATGTAGTGATTTATATACTCTTTGTAAAACGACATGCATAACCGATAGCTATAAGCCTTGGTATTGCTGGTACCTCCAAAAAATTTGATTATACAATTCTTTCTATATTAATACGGCTTAAATGAAATTAAGTACGGTTCTCAATGGCAGAAACATTTCCCGGAAGCTATTAACTCTTTTCATTACTAAATTTAATGACCCATGTAATGAAATTATCATATTATTAAATTTACTTTCCTCTTATTAAATTTTGTTTCAATATTTTTAGATGTAAAAGCTTATAGCAAAATTGTTATAAGTATCTCTATTATGGTAAGACCTTAACTTATGAGCTTTAGATAAGATATCATAAATCACTTTGATGTTGGTTTAGAATCTTGTCTTTTGTGTTGCAAACTTTAGCCGCTATGAAATATTGCCAAAAGTTACACAAACATCGCTTAAATTGTGCTATTGAAAATATAGAGCACGCTGGACTTGCAACTTATTGTAGATGAGATAATATTTTTTGAATATATATAGTATATGTAAAATACTACCACTTTGTAAAGATGAATATTTACACCAACAAAACACTCACCATCATACATTGTCACAAAAGTCGCCATACCATCCGAAGCACCTGGATGATGGGCGGTCTATTACTTTGCGGTTTACCTGAAGTTTTCTTCCTCACACAACTTCCTTGTGCAATCGACTATCACCAGCGATTTATCTGAACTGATACAAAAGAAAAGAGCCTACTCTTTTTTAAAAGGCCAGCAACCTGTAATTCGCCTGGTATTGCAGTTATTTATGGGCAGTGTATGCCGGGTGCCTACTTACCATTAGCTAAACCGCATACTCGTTTGCCCCCTCTTTGGAAAAATACTTCGATCCGTAATACTTTTCTTCGTCATTCCTTAATAGTCCACAGCTGAACTTGGAACTTTCCCACCGTAGAGAACATTTGCCTTAACCATCATGCTTCACAGGCGGGTTGACGGTCTCAGTATCAGACTTATCACGCCTTGATGCAACTTCCTAGACCGGCGACGGGTCTGGGTATAACTTTAACGTGATGGTTATACCATCTATTAAAAACTATAGGATTTTTTAGCAATTCCCGTAAATTCACTTACACTTTAATTCACTTACTGCACACCGCAGGTCCCTTTAGATTTTATAAAAATAGTTTTCGTCCTTGTCTCTATGTATATTCAAATATTCTAATATAACAGCTTAAATGAGTTAACATCGATTAAAAGTACAAAAGATTTACTTTCAATGATAGTTGAAATAAAAAAATGAATATTGGATACAACAAAGCATTTTAACATCAAATCAATTAATTAACGAAAATGGAATCGATATTAGGGTCGTAGCAGATCAGGGGTAAGCGGTCGCCGTAAATTTCAGAGTACGCGAACAACTCAGGTTCGATCCCTATAGGCGTGCAAATAAATCGAGCCACTTCCTTTTTTCATGTATAATGATTAATATTTTTGACAATATGGAACGTATTAATTGGAACCATATATCGTCTAAAAGTTTATTGAATAAAAGTTATTGAATATATAAAAAATAATGTAAGTTTTGGCGGTAGTTCGTGTACGGTGCGGTGAACCTTAGACGTGAAAACGGAACTGGTCTTCGTCGACCCCGTCAACGATGGAAGTGATAGACGTGGATTAACGGCTGACTGATACTGTTACGAGCTTGAGGTTCGTGACAATAAAAATTGCCGATAAAATTACCTAAATTAACACCTTAATTTTCTTTACACCAATTAAAACTTAAAACACTAAAATTTATCACACTGATTCACTTTATTCCGCTCCGAAGCTTCGCTTGTTTCGCCAAATCCAATACTTCCCCGATCGCATCCTGCGGCGCCTATTTACATAAATTAGCAGCGAAATATCCAGAATATTCAAGTAAACACGCGCAAGGTACCTAGAGTTCGTGTTTCAACTTCAAGAAGTTTAGTTCTTCGGTTCGAGACTAGATGGCGCTAGTGCCGTCGACTTGAGCGCGTAACAATACTGATACATAACTGACATTCTCGAAAACCACATCACGCCGTATGCTGGTTTTATTGGAGAAAATTTCTTGTTTATGTATGACCATGCAAAACCTGATACCGGGCGGATTGTTACGGTGTACTTATTGGCGATCGGAAGAGAAAAGAAGAGTGGGAGAACATACCAAAATATGTCATCGTAACGCTGATCAGATCGATGACTAAAAGACTGCAAAAATGCATCAGGGCACGGGGGCGTAATAGCAGTTATTAAGAATTTTTTGCAATAATTTTGTTTTGCCAAATGTTTGGCCAAATCGTACCAGATGACAAAACAATGACGTCCCAATATGACTTATTATTTAACACAAAAAATACCTCTCTAGTTGCCACAAAAAACTATCAATTTATTTCTGTTTTTTATTTTAGCTGTTTCGAAATTAGTTCAAATAATAGTTTCAGAACGCACCTAATGACGACTCATTTCATGTATGAATCAACTTGATATTCAAAGACTATAATTATTCACGTTTTTCTGATTAGTTCTTAATTTTAATTCAATTCAATTAGTATGTAGATATCAAATCTTATGTACGACAAAACTGCATCCGATACTCGAAGATTCCGATATATCGGTATCGGCGATATTTGTATGGCCGATTCAACGATACTTTTCACATTTTGCACTTTATCGAATTGAAATAAGCAGAGAAAACGTTAATGTAACAGAGTATCGTTTGAGAGGAAGTGGAAATAATACGATTTTAAGAAATAATATCAAATTTAGATATATTTCCTGAAAAGTATATTATGTTTATATATTAATTAAAAATAATGTGTCTGGAAGGGAAGCTATAATAGAGTATTGCTGTAATTGTTTGGTTGGTAGGACAGTTGGGTGATTTGCATATGTTACGACGCTTGTATGGTACCTTAGGTGGGCCAGGCATCAGCCGACAATATCAGCGCCAGCATCACTCCTTGATGTCGTAGTTGTAAGAAAGGACGGAGATATTTCATTAAAGTACTCCTACATTTTACCATTACACTTCATTTACTCCCGTAACCTACCATTACTCAATTTTTCAATGCATATGCAACTTTAGTATTTAAGACTGAAAGACAGTAGGTATCTAGTGAGAATTGAAGTCTTCAACTAGAATTGTGAAACATGGTCAAACCACAAAAAAGCCTTGAAGTCTTTCAGGAAAGACTTCACGTGTGATAATAATTTTGCCATCCCTGTTTTTTACACTATATACTACGCAAGCTAGATTAATATAGGCGTAGCTTTTCGTTGAATTATCCGGTCATAATCTCTCGTGAAAACGATCAACTTCACGAGACGGCCCGTTTTGACATCGAACTTTCGGAATATGATGTATGTAGGGTGCGCTTTGAGAAATTTCCTATTATTGGGCCATAAAATTATTTAAGAGATATCTAAATAAATGGAAACGAGATCGCTAATTACCCTTCTCACTTATCGCTAACTACACTTTTAGAGCATCCAAGCAAGGTTTTCCATTAAAAATCAAAATTTACAATAAACTGCCTTTAGAAATAACAAGACTTCTATTAAACGCGTTTCGACAAGTGACAAAAACATACTTTTTTAATCACGCTTTTGAAACAATTATTTTGAAACAAGTGCTAGGCATTTCGCACCTTAGACTTCTGTTTTGGATATTTTAGGTCTAACTTTAAAGAGATAGTACATACCCATTAATTGGAAGCTGTCTTTGTCCCTCTTTAATACATTATATTTTTTTATTATATGATAACACCATTACAATTAAAAATTATTTTACGAGAAACGTTCTACTCCCAACTTTTTGTACTTTGTTTCACCATTGTCAGACAGAGGGCAAGTTGTTTCAATGATAGTGTCACATTTATTTAAACGTTCTGACTTATATAACGAATATTCAACATAAAACAATATTTCTTATCTATTAAGTAAAGACTCCACAATAGTATGTTCCAACTTTCATAATGGCTGTTGGAATTTTATTGTATGCTGCAACTAACGCTAGTGATATCACTCATAGACAAATATTACTTTAAAGTTTGTACTAGGTTGAAACAGGCTGGTGGAAGTTCTATAGTAAACGTAGTGAATATATTCTCTTTGGATTGAAAACTGAAAATATAAAATATAACTTTCACAGACAACGTAAAATTTTTACTTATTGTCAATATGATTCTATCACAAAATGTCACTTAAAAATTTATAAATTAAACAATGAATCAATATGAATTATACTCGACATTTCTCATGTTTTTGGAGCTGTGTAAAATTAAGTAACAACTGTCCATTTTTATCATTTGATCAAAATTTATTAACATTTGATATATTTCTGATTGTTTTATACTGCGGCGCAGCCATGATGATTTTTGCTAACATAGGCTTCTACTGGAATTTAGATCTATTAAAATATGAAGTTGGTGAACGCTTAAATTTATTAAAAAATAAAATTAATCTTGTCCAGTTAGATCAGAGAAACTTAAAAAATATCAAAGAAAGATTTGAGCAACAAACAAAAAGAAGTAGAAAATATGAAAAAATTATATCAACTCTACGTGAAACATACATAAAGGACTTTAAAAACATATTAAAACTTAACAAAGAAAACGAAAACCAACGTGAAAGTTCAGCTTCAAGCTTTGGATTTCAATCGCAAGGAAGGAAAATATTTCAGAAAGTCGGTGACTTCTAAATGTTTAGGGATTTTTACGGCTCTGTTGAACATTACAGAAATTGTTTCAAAATAAATGTTACACCTGAGTTCTTTTTAAGTTAGTTTCCAAATGTTTAACTGAAGGGAATGTCATTTTCATAATCATTTACACGAGATTGCTCGTGGGCACAGTTCAACAAATAATTAAAGATTCTTTATCATATAAAACCACTAAATAGCCTTACAATTCTTGCCCAGTAAACTTGTCCTAAATTAAAACACGCATTTAGTAGACTTGTCATGTGACTCAATATAAAAGACTAATTTTGAATTGACCTCATATTTACATTCTCAAAAAAATCGTCGAATTTATTATTATTTTCTTAATATAGCTCCTTAGCCACTATAACTATAGTTACAGCCTACCTACGTAACGCCCCACTACTCGTTATGAAGAAGTCAACGTCAAAAACGATCTCAAACTTAAACAAATTTCATACTATAAATAATTAGTACTATACCCCTTGTAAGGATATAATGCGCAATTGTAAGATACATTTATTTCATGTTTTTCGTAAAAAAAATGATAAGTCCTCATTTTTAGGCCAAATTAGGCCTCTTGTGACATTTTTGTTCATGGTAATAATAAACAGAAGCCATTTCAAGCTTAAAAACTGACACTTAAAATTTTAAAGGTCTATGTCTCCTAAACGCTATTTTCCATTCAGTGTGTGGCGCAGTGAAATTTAAGGTACTTTTATTTGATTAAAAATAGTAGTAGCAATTGAAAATTAAAAATCGTAGTATAGCTAATAAACTATATAATGTTGATGATTATTTTGATATAAATTTTACGTCAAAGTGATGTAGAACTTCAGAGATATTGTTGCTTGTACGAGTTCGAAGCTTTTTCGATCGTTAATTGAATTATGCCGATTTTTTCCCTTACGTTAAAGGCATATAACGAAAATTTATTTTATCATTATTAAAATATAGGATATTTGAATTTACAAATGGCCCAAACATGCATCGGGAGAATGATTATTACTAAATGAATAAAGAAGTTATCTTAAATTTGAGCTTATTATAGTAGATAAAACGAACTATTTTTGTCAAGTAATTTTTATTTCAAGCAACAAACGGAAAACATAATTTCAGCGAGGAAACATTGTAACTTCTCGTTTTTTGTAATACTCCTCTTAATGTAATCCGCTCGACGCAGCATTATCTAAAAGTTAAATATGTTAATTAACTCATTTAGATAGAAGTTTTACTATCAGCCACAGGAAGTGTTTGTCGTTATTTTCATTTTTTACGAAATGTAACACATACACACGTTCGCAGACGCACACATGCACACACAAACCCATACACACGCTTGCAGACACAGACACACACGCGCGCATGTACGCGCTCAAGCTCACGCTAAAACACCCACTCTCACACAATCATTACACAGTCAGTTCACTTATTAAGTTTAAGTTTATCTCTTCTTATTATGCTTGAGATATTATTGTTAACTGAAGTCTTTATTGTTAACTTATTAGTTCATAAAATTAGGAAAGGGCGCTGATTACTGACATACATGTATAATTCCTAGTCAGGAATTACCAGACTTCACATATTTATCAATGATGTATATGATTTTTTGGTGTATAATTATCAATGAAGATTATTAATAAGTAATAATATATTTTTTTATAATTTATTCTACGGCTATGGACGCATAGCCGTAGAAGAAATAGTCATCTATCTCGAACCTTATAATTATTTGCCGAATAATCAGACTTGCGAAGTCAAAAAGCTCAAACTTTACTGCGAAAATGATATTTGATCTACTTTTCTTATATGCAATTATTACGTATTTATTTGATGATTTGCCAAAATATCGCGATTGAGCTTATAAGCTTATCAGTGATCCTGTTTCATTCCATGTATTTATTATTTGTATTAATTTTTTGCTACAGGGTTTTTGCGTTAAAATACAATTCTGAACATTGTTTTTGTGTGCAATGTTTAAAGAAAAAGTACCTATCTTCATCATTATCATCATTACAGTGCATCAAAAAGCTAATGCTGAATATAAGCCTACCATCTGCTTAACGGTTCCTCCAGATATACAGCAGATCAAACAACAAAATTTAATCATTCGGAAAACTCTGAATATAGACCTCATTTGTGCTAGCCCCATTGACTTTATTCATCCTATCCGGCTAGTAATGTGACTTTACGGATTTTATCGTATATAAAACGCCAAGCATAAACCATTTTTGTTAGGCCAGTTACTTTATTCTTCCTATTAAGGCTATCGTGTATGTCCACATCTGACTTTCATAGGTCATCACTGGGTGGAGAAGAGTGTCGTTTTCGTAACGTGGGCAACGTTGGATTCGTCGATTGATCTCTTGGTCGGACTAAAACTTACCTATTCAAACAATTCTTTCTAATTAAACACACTCAATACTTCGAAGTTATTTAAAGACAACATAAGATAACATTAAAATTAGACATGACCATTGTCTTGCCCAAATTCATGTTTTGAGCCGATAGACAGTATCTTTGATCATACGAGTAATTGATTAAAACTACTTTTACGGATTTCTTTCGCGTTTTATTTATTTTAATTTTAACCCGACGTTTCGGGTGCTTTCCAGCACCCATGGTCACGGGGCACTGAGGTGACTGACGTCCCGATGTCAAAGTTAACCCGGAGTACCTTCAGCTTTTTTAATTATTGTCTTTGGTCCGATCTACGCAGAATGAACTAACTGTGGTTTGAAGTCTTGCAGTGGTATGCTTGGGTTTAGTTTTAATTTTATTAATTATAGGATCCCAAGCAGGTGGTAATACCAAGCCTCCCTCTCTATTGAAATTAGGATGTTTTTTAATTTCAATAGCCTCACGTATCATCCTTGGTAGGAATCGGTGTTCTTTCGCGAGGATTTGTGGTCTATCAAATCTGATGTAATGGTTGGGGCCATCTAGGATATGATCGCAAACTGCAGACTTCCCGGAACGTTGATGCTTCACGTCAGCTATGTGTTCTTTTACGCGGGTTCTAATTGATCTCTTTGTTTGCCCTATATATGAGAGACCACAATCACAATCAAGCTTGTACACTCCTGCATCTTGTAGAGGAATATGACACTTGACGGATGGTAAGAACTGACCAATCTTCTTCGGCGGCTTGTAGAATGTTCTAATAGAAGCTCGCTTCAAGATGTAGCCAATCTTGTCTGTGACACCTCTGACATAAGGTAGTACAGCAGGCACACGCTCGACTGTGGCCGGCTTCACTCGGTCACTGTGACGGAGGCGCGGGACCCGAAGCTTGTTGTCGTGCAGAACCTGCTTGACGTGCTGAAGCTCGGCGGCCAGGTGTTTGCTGTCACAGATTCCTCGTGCTCTCTGTAACAAAGATTTGCCCACGGTAGCTAACTGTGAAGGATGGTGGTGAGATTCACCATTTAAGTATCGGTTTGTATGGGTCTTTTTTCTGTACACAGTATGACCTATGGTGTTGTTAGGATTTCGGATGACTAACACATCTAGGAAAGCTAAGGAATTATTTGCCTCTAACTCCATAGTAAATTGAATTTTAGAGTTTATGGAATTAAGATGTTCTAAAAATGCAGTTACTTTGTCTGATGGTAAAATTGTGAAAGTATCGTCTACGTACCGCTTGTAGAACCTTGGGGTGACAGGTGCAGTAAGGAGGGCTTTCTCCTCGAAGTCTTCCATGAATATATCGGCGACAATGGGAGATACAGGTGAGCCCATCGCAACACCATCTACTTGCTTGTAGAACTCATCCTTCCACAATAGATAGCCAGATGTAAGGCAATGTCTTAGTAGTTCTGCATATTCTGGTGGCATGTTATTTTCATCTAGTTTCCTAGTTATAATTGAGATGCAGTCTTCAACAGGTAGACATGTAAATAGAGACTGAACATCAAAACTGACCATGGTTTCATTTTCAGCAAGACGTAGGTCTTTTATCTTACTGACAAAATGGTATGAATCCTTAGTATGTGCTCTTGTGTGTCCTCTGAGTGGTGATAATATTTTGGCTAAGTGTTGCGCCAATCTGTAAGTTGGCGAATCGATTTGACTCACTATTGGACGTAATGGAGCGTTAGGTTTGTGTATTTTTGGTAACCCATACAACTTGGGAGGTTTTGCACACGAAGGTATCATCGAATTGACGTCTAGATTCAATTTCTCGGAGTATTTCTTAATTAGATCGCTAGTTGTTTTAAGCGTATTAGTTGTAGGGTCTGTTTTGACCTTACGGTATGTACTTTCATCCGACAAAAATTGTTGTATTTTAAAATTGTAATCCGACGTATCCATTACAACCGTAGCATTTCCTTTATCTGCGCGGAGAATCGTAAGCTCTGGTCTGTTGCGTAAGGTTTTTAACGCGTTAAATTCATTTTTGGGAAGATTTAATTTCGGCACTGTACTTCGACGTAACATAGACGAAATGTCTTGGCGTATGGCCTCTAAATCATCTTTACCAATATTATTTTTATACAGACAATCCTCAACACTACAGATAATGTCTTCATACGGGATTCTTCGCGGTGTAATCGCGTAATTAAAACCTCTTCCTAAAACTTTTATTGTAGCGTCGTCCAGAGTTTGTTTTGACAGGTTATAGACCACGCCTTGTTTACTATTCGTGTCTGTGGTCGTTTCGTTCTTACGTTGCCATTGATGTTGGACATTTGATTTAGTTGTTAATTTTTGGTATTTATCAATATGTTTATTTTTGCATTCATTGTATTTAGTTGTTTCGCGTTTATCTAAAGTTTCCATGCAATTCTTATAATCAAATGTCGATAAAACTGTCTTTAATTCACTGGACGAATTGTCTATGGTTTTGTTTATGAAGCATAGATCGGTACGTTTTTGCTGAATCACCGTTATTAACAACTTTTTACTCGCCTGATTTAAGATCTTAGCGCTTCCTCGAATGTCTTTTTTAGTAGATATCTTGACACACGTAGTACTACCTTATGTCAGAGGTGTCAAGGACAAGATTGGCTACATCTTGAAGCGAGCTTCTATTAGAACATTCTACAAGCCGCCGAAGAGGATTGGTCAGTTCTTACCATCCGTCAAGTGTCATATTCCTCTACAAGATGCAGGAGTGTACAAGCTTGATTGTGATTGTGGTCTCTCATATATAGGGCAAACAAAGAGATCAATTAGAACCCGCGTAAAAGAACACATAGCTGACGTGAAGCATCAACGTTCCGGGAAGTCTGCAGTTTGCGATCATATCCTAGATGGCCCCAACCATTACATCAGATTTGATAGACCACAAATCCTCGCGAAAGAACACCGATTCCTACCAAGGATGATACGTGAGGCTATTGAAATTAAAAAAACATCCTAATTTCAATAGAGAAGGAGGCTTGGTATTACCACCTGCTTGGGATCCTATAATTAATAAAATTAAAACTAAACCCCAGCATACCACTGCAAGACTTCAAACCACAGTTAGTTCATTCTGCGTAGATCGGACCAAAGACAATAATTAAAAAAGCTGAAGGTACTCCGGGTTAACTTTGACATCGGGACGTCAGTCACCTCAGTCCCCCGTGACCATGGGTGCTGGAAAGCACCCGAAACGTCGGGTTAAAAATAAAATAAATAAAACGCGAAAGAAATCCGTAAAAGTAGTTTTAATCAATGTACAGTGTTCGCGTAAATATAAGAAATCATACGAGTAATGCTAACGCTTTCCTACAATTCTGCTTTAATCACTTTATCATTGTCAAATCATTGGTGGGATACAATAGCAGACTATTTGTACATTTAAAACTGCATCAGTATTTTAGATCTGCAAGATGTTTATTTCACCATCGTTCAGGAGCTATATCGATACGAACGGGTCTTAATATTTCCATTTATTGACTCATATAATAACCATCTCATACCCATCACATAGAGGGTAGGCAAAGTCTACGAACTTACATTTCGCGTGATCCTTTTTTGTTTTACATCATTATATCTACTTATACATGTTTGTCGGTTAAGAGTACTCTTTAGTTGACCCATCTTCAGTGTTGTCGACCCTTGTCGACTCTAGCACTCATTTTTGCAGCATAAATTTGCATTACCACTCTTTCCATATTCATTCTTCGTTTCTAAGCCTTACTACTTCATGACCAGATTTCTGCAAAATTAATTTTACTCTCATGCTTCTTATACCGTACTCAGCTTTCATTTTCATACATTTCTTTACAAACATTGGTAAGTTGTTAGCAGAAAGAGTCCCCGAGAAGAAGAGCGTTAAGTTATATGTTACTTTGTGCGGAATAAACCGCACAAAGTAACATAAAACTTAACGCTCAGTCCATTCTCCCTACATCTGTATGTCCATCAACCGCTTATCGTACACAAATGTTAATAACTCATGACTTTAGGAAAGATTTATATATATATTTTATAAGAGATTTTTGGATGCTATCAAGAAAACAAACGGAGGTTTCCTTAATTTTCATTTAGCGTCAATTTCAGGGCTTAATATATCTAAAATTACTGACACATTTATATGAAATTGTATACTACACACAGGTATATGAAATTGTATACTTGGGAAGTGCTTTCAGCCGGGATGGAAGATGTGATTTAGATGTGGATAGGCGTGTCGCTGCCGGAAACAAAGTCAATGGTGCCCTGAATGCATTAGTAAAAAGGCAAGGCGTGGTGAAGAGTGCACGCCTTGCAATACATAACGCAGTGTTGGTACCGACTTTGTTATATGGCAGCGAAACCTGGGTATGCCAGAAGAAGCATAAAAGCAAGTTGAATGCAGTGGAGATGCGATCTCTTCGTAAAATGTGTGGCGTTACCATAGCCGACCGAAAGCGAAACGAAGAGATTCGCAATATGGCAGGATTGAAAGATGACCTTATCACAAAAATTGATAGGGGCGTACTCCAATGGTTTGGGCACGTTGAACGAATGAGTGAAGACCGAATGGTGAAGAAAATATATAGAGCGAAAGTATATATTAAAAGGTGTCGAGGTAGACCGAGACTAACTTTCGAAGACCATGTGAGCAAATTGCTCGAAGAGGGGAGGGTCAAGAGTACTCGGATACCTAGACGTGCATGTATGAAGAAGTTAATGAACCTGAAAGAAGCGAAAGAGGTATGTAAGGATCGTGACACTTGGCGATCTGTTCTCTCTGGCTACCCCGTTAGGGATTGTGCGTGACGATAAGTAAGTAAGTAAGTAAGTAAGTAAGTACTGACACATTTAAGAAACATAAAAATACAATCAATTGGACAAATCCCAAGGAAAATAGTTGCTAGAAAAAATCATCATCATCATCATCATTACAGCCCTTCACAAGTCCACTGCCGAACATAGGCCTCCCCCAAGCAATGCCACATAGCACGGTCCTGAGCCACCTGCATTCATCGACTTCCTGCATATCTTACCAGGTCGTCACTCCATCTAGTGGGGGGGTCGCCCTACACTACGCCTACCGGTACGAGGCTGTCACTCAAGAGACTTTCTTCCCCATTGCTTACCGGTTCTTCGAGCTATATGGCCGGCCCATTGCCACTTCAGCTTACTAATCCGTTGGGCTATGTCGGTCACTCTGGTTTTACTGCGGATATCCTCATTTCTGAGTCTATCACGCAGAGAAACTCCGAGCATAGCCCTCTCCATAGCTCGCTGAGCGACCTTGAGCATCCTCATACGGCCAGTAGTGAAGGACCACGTCTCAGATCCGTAAGTCATCACTGGCGGCACGCACTGGTTGTACAATCTAGTTTTTAGAGATTGAGGTATACCTGACGAGAATATAATTATGTCGTAATTTCCCGAACGCTGCCCAGCCGAGTTGAATCCGTCGATTGACCTCTCGGTCGAAGTTGGACTTACCTAGTCGGACTATTTGTCCCAGGTAAACGTACTCGTCAACAACTTCGAGCATAGTGCCCCCAACAACTACCGGCATAGGTGTGACATGGACATTGAACATGATCTTTGTTTTGTCCATGATCATCTTAAGACCTATCCGTTGAGAGGCACTATTGAGGTCATTGAGCATAGTGCTTAAGTCCTCCAGCGATTCTGCCATAAGGACTATATCGTCGGCAAATCGAAGGTGAGTGATGTACTCACCATTGATTTCAATACCGTATCCTTTCCAATCCAGTAGCTTGAAAACGTCTTCCAATGCAGCGGTGAAGAGTTTCGGGGATATAACGTCACCTTGTCTTACACCTCTCTGCAGTTGGATAGGTTTCGAGCTCTGGTTCTGTTCTCGGATAGCCATCGTAGCCCTACTGTATAAACACTTCAGCACTTCGATATACCGACAGTCAACTTGGCACCACTGAAGGGACAGTAGCACCGCCCAAATTTCGACGGAATCAAAGGCTTTCTCATATTCCACATACGCCAGGCAAAGTGGCAGATTGTACTCTTCAGTCTTCTGTACAATCTGCCGCAGGGTATGTATGTGGTCTATGGTACTGAAGCCTTTTCGGAAACCGGCTTGTTCGGGAGGCTGGAAGTCGTCGAGTCTTCGTACGGACGATTCGTAATGACTCTCGAAAACAGCACGTAGACGCGGCTCAGAAGGGATATCGGTCTGTAGTTCTTTAAGAGAGCGTTGTCGCCTTTCTTAAAGAACAAGACCACCGCACTTCTGCTCCACGCCTCTGGAGTAGTGCCACCATGAAGGACGGAATTGAGAGCTTCTGAAGGACTTCAACTACCGTTGTTCCACCCGCTTTCAGAAGCTCCGCTGTAATTCCATCTTCGCCTGGGGCCCTGCCGTTTTTAAGGTGCTGGAGAGCCATTCTAATCTCGCTTAGACTGACGTCCGGGATATCATCGGTATAGTGTCGGATAAGACTTGCTCTTGGATCGTTACTTACACTTGCGTGTGGCTCCAACGATGATGTGTACAGCTGCCCATAGAACCTCTCAATCTCACTCAAAATCTCAGGTGTCCTGGAAACGATGCTGCCACACTCAGTCTTCAGCTTCGACAGTTGGCTTTTACTGGCAGACAGATCTCTGGCAAAGAATTTGGAGCCCTGGTTCTGCTCGATCGCTTCTTTAATACGCGCAGTATTAAAGTTGCGTAAGTCTCGCCGCATGCATTTGGAGATCTGTCTGTTCAGTTGCCTGTATGCTGTCAAATCTGTTGACGATTGCAGCCTTATCTCCCGTCTAACAGCCATGAGATTAAGAGCGTGATCGGAGAGTTTTTGTGTTCTTCTGCGGCGGGTCTTGCAGAACTTAGCTCCGACCGCATGGACAGTTTCCACGAGCTTATCATTCATATCGTCCACTGAATTGCAATCTTCTGCTAGAATCTTTCTGCTAGAAAAAACATTTTGGTTTATTTTATATACCTACATAAGAAATTAAAAATTTTAACCATGAGTAACCTTTACTACTGTGTATAAAACGATTATTTTCACCAATGTATGTTACTTAAATTATTACAACAATAGCATAATATGTTGGAAAAACATTTTTCTTAACCCTAACGCTTTATAATTAAAATAAAATAGCTTTATTACTTTTCTATAAACATTTTAATATTACTATAAAACTCAGCGTTTAGATCAATTCAAATTAGACAGGCGCTAGGCGGAAGAGGTCACATTGCTCGGCGCTCTGCCTAGCGTTTGCAATGCATGCGAGTATAGTGCACTATTATAGTTTTCTCGACAGTAAGTAAAATATTTTATTATTATTTATGATGACTCCAATATTTAATTTAGAGTGACAACAAATTATGATTAAAACTACTTTTACGGATTTTATCGCGTTTATTTTTGCTTTTAATTACTCTTATTTTTAATTCCCGACGTTTCGGGCGCTTTCCAGCACCCATGGTCACGGGGGACTGAGATGACTGACGTCCCGATATCATTGTTAAACCCGGAGTACCTTCAGCTTTCTTTAATTATTGTTTATGGTCCGATCTATGCAAAATGAACTGACTATGTCCTGAGGTCTTGCAGTGGTATGCTTGGGTTTAGTTTTAATTTTATTGATTATAGGATCCCTAGCAGGTGGTAGTACCCAGCCTCCTTCTCTATTGAAATTAGGATGTTTTTTAATTTCAATAGCCTCACGTATCATCCTTGGTAGGAATCGGTGTTCTTTCGCGAGGATTTGTGGTCTATCAAATCTGATGTAATGGTTGGGGCCGTCTAGGATACGATCACAAACTGCAGACTTCCCAGAACGTTAATGCTTCACATCAGCTATATGTTTTTTTACGCGGGTTCTAATTGATCTTTTTGTTTGTCCTATATAAGAGAGACCACATTCACATTCAAGCTTGTACACTCCTGCATCTTGTAGAGGAATATGACACTTGACGGATGGTAGGAACTGACTAATCTTCTTCGGCGGCTTGTAGAATGTTCTAATAGAAGCTCGCTCCAAGATATAGCCAATCTTGTCTTGTAACAGACAAGATTGGCTATATCTTGAAGCGAGCTTCTATTAGAATTGTCTCAGACAAGATTGGCTTTTTTTTATAGAAGAGGGGGCAAACGAGCATGCGGCTCACCTGATGTTAAGTGACTACCGCCGCCCATGATCAACCGCAACACCAGGAGAATTGCGGGTGCGTTGCCGGCCCTTTAGAAAGGAGTAAGCTCTTTTCTTGAAGGTCCCCAGGTATAAGACCTGGTCCGGAAAAATCGCCGGTGGTA
Organism: Parnassius smintheus behrii; assembly: GCA_036936625.1. Lineage (NCBI taxonomy): Eukaryota > Metazoa > Arthropoda > Insecta > Lepidoptera > Papilionidae > Parnassius > Parnassius smintheus. Next base: position 21,599,139 of record JAUPFT010000006.1, on the reverse strand, counting down.
AACTATTCCACAGAGAGGTTGTACGTGGAAGAAAACTCCTTGTGAAACGTACAGTGGTGGACCGCCAAGCATCCAGATGATGTGGATGGTATCGGGACGTTTGCCGTGTAGTGCGTTCACGAAATTTGGCGGCTGGGATTAATCCGAACAATTCCTCAGAGCACTCCCCGTGATAGATGCGATAAAATACGCAAAGAGATGCAACATCTCTTCGAAGCGCCAGTGAGTCGAGCCGATCGGAAAGCACTCGGTCGTCGACGATTCGAGCCGCTCTGCGATGGATGCGGTCAAGTGGAAGGAGCTAGTACTGGGGAGCCCCAGCCCAGAGATGGGAACAGTATTCCATGTGCGGCCGAACCTGCGCCCTGTAAAGTTGCAGGCGGTGTGCCGGCATGAAATACTGTCCCGCTCTGCTGAGCACGCCAAGCTTTTTAGAGGCCAATTTGGCCTTCCCTTCCAAGTGACCACGAAACTGCACGTCACTCGATATGTCGACGCCGAGGATTCCGATACTGGCTGAGGCAACAAGGGGAGTGCCTTGAAACTGAGGGGATACGACAAAGGGGTTCTTTTTAGCGGTTAACGCGCAAACTTGTGTCTTCTGGGGGTTAAACTGGACTAGATTTAGTCGTCCCCAATCCGAGACTCTGTTCAGCAAAGACTCGACTTCTGACACAAGTTTGTCCCGGCACTCGGAGACGTTTTCCCGAGAAATATTGGCTCGGCCGGTGTAAAGAGCATCACCAGTGCTGTCATCTGCATAGCAATGAATGTTACGGGTATGCAACATATCATTGATATGCAGAAGAAACAGCGTTGGCGATAGCACGCAGCCCTGTGGAACACCAGCATTAATAGGCTTGCAATCGGAGCTTGCACCGTCTACAACGACCTTGATGCTCCGATCTGCAAGAAAGCTGGTGATCCAATCGCACAATTTCTCGGGAAGCCCATAGGAAGGGAGCTTCGAAAGAAGCGCTTTGTGCCAAACCCGATCGAAGGCCTTCGCAATGTCCAAACTAACGGCCAATTCCTCCCCCTTGAACTCTACTGCCTCCGCCCATCTGTGAGTTAGGTAGACCAGAAGATCACCAGCTGACCGACCACGGCGAAAACCGTATTGGCGGTCACTAATCAGCTGGTGATCCTCAAGGTACCTCATGAGCTGGCAGTTTACAATGGACTCCATTGTTTTGGAGAACAAGGAGGTGATGGCGATTGGCCGGTAGTTGGACGGGTCTGAGCGGTCGCCTTTTTTAGGGATCGGGTGGACGAAAGCCGTCTTCCATGATTTTGGGACTACGCCTAGGGAGTAGGAGTACCGGAAAAGACGCGTTAAAACCGGTGCCAACTCTGGAGCACACGTCCTCAGCACGATTGGGGGGATTCCGTCAGGCCCACTCGACTTGTGGATGTCCAGGGAGAGGAGTGCTTTGCGAATCGAGCGCTGTGTTAACTGCACTTCCGGCATGGAGCACTCACACCGCGGGATGGTCGGCGGCGTACTCCCCCCGTCATCGAGAGTCGAGTTAGACGCAAAGAAAGAGCCTAGAAGATCGGCTTTCTCTATATCTTGAAGCGAGCTTCTATTAGAATTGTCACAGACAAGATTGGCTATATCTTGAAGCGAGCTTCTATTAGAACATTCTACAAGCCACCGAAGAAGATTAGTCAGTTCCTACCATCCGTCAAGTATCATATTCCTCTACAAGATGCAGGAGTGTACAAGCTTGATTGTGAATGTGGTCTCTCTTATATAGGACAAACAAAAAGATCAATTAGAACATATAGCTGATGTGAAGCATCAACGTTCTGGGAAGTCTGCAGTTTGTGATCATATCCTAGACGGCCCCAACCATTACATCAGATTTGATAGACCACAAATCCTCGCGAAAGAACACCGATTCCTACCAAGGATGATACGTGAGGCTATTGAAATTAAAAAACATCCTAATTTCAATAGAGAAGGAGGCTGGGTACTACCACCTGCTTGGGATCCTATAATCAATAAAATTAAAACTAAACCCAAGCATACCACTGCAAGACCTCAGGACATAGTCAGTTCATTTTGCATAGATCGGACCATAAACAATAATTAAAAAAAGTTGAAGGTACTCCGGGTTTAACAATGACATCGGGACGTCAGTCATCTCAGTCCCCCGTGACCATGGGTGTTGGAAAGCGCCAGAAACGTCGGGAATTAAAAATAAAAGTAATTAAAAGCAAAAATAAACGCGATAAAATCCGTAAAAGTAGTTTTAATCATGTGTAGTGTTCGCGTAAATATAAGAAATCATTAACAAATTATGATTCAAAATAATTAATAAAGGAAATAAAATCAAGCTATCTTTAGAAAAAAAATTGAGAATTTTATTAAAAGTTTGCTACTTTTATCTTATATTACCTAGTTAGTTACGCATGATTACACATAAATAACAAGGTTTGTTTGCTTACTAGTTAATGGTTTAACTTCAGGCAATGAAAGAAAATTCCAAGTGCTGATGAGGTAAGATCGGAAAAAGCTAAAAATAATGGGATTATGTTTTATTATTTTACTTAGAGTTCTGATATTGTCTTTTTAACTACAGGGGCTAAAATGTGCAGTTTAAAAAAGTAAGCTGATGATTGAGATTTCTTGATCAGCAGTATTAATAAAGAAAAAAGAGATTATTTTTAAAAGATTATTACACATTTTGCAAAGAAGTCATTTATTAAAATTATAAACTTTATGCAAAATGTGTGGTGAGAATTTAATGCTCGAAACAGTACTCTAAAACGATAATAAACTCTACATAAATCAGGAAGTTATAGCAGAAATTGTATCCGCTGGTGCTGGATATATCCAGCTTCGTATTGTTCTTGCCCACGGTGACATCCCACCGTACCTAACCATAAATATGAGTATTTATTGGAAATAAAAGTTTACCTCTGCTGTTGTATCTACATACATACATTACTACATTGGTTAATATAAATTACTGTAGATTACACATATTTCAAAAATTTTCATTTCTGGGTACTACTCCAGACGGCAAATATGAATCTGGTTATTTAAAAATGAAATTCCCATGATCCGACTATAATATACACCACGTTCAGGTCACCACGGTCATATATGCATATTTTATGTGTATATATTTGCCTGTGGACAGGCGACCATAAAATTAAATTTTAATTCTCTCTCCCTATCTCTTCTCTCTCGTAGCTCACATATGATTAAAAGCATACCGATGATAATTACGTGTTAAGGGGATATATTAAGTCAGCTCAAATTCTAATTTCGCCCCCACTTTCCCGCGCGTTCTATGCTATGTACTGACATGTTTGTAATCACTAATACTGTAAGTAGATAGGTCGTTAGACACTTATTTCTTTAGGTTTATCATATTTATGCCCGTTTCTTAACGCCAAGCCAGTCGCTTCTTATTTTTATTGCGGTTATTTGCCATTTTAATTTTACGTCGTCCTGTTGCGTAATGTGTATTCTGATCGTAAGCGACGCAACCTCCGCATTCAAAGGCCGTAGCGAAACTGACCGGGCGGCAGGCAATCACGCTTCAAGAGGCCGATAGTTTAAGTAATTTCTTTTTACAGTGAAAATAATGGTATTTTAAAAAAAGTAAATAACATAAGCACAGCTTTATAATGAGTTCAGTTATCTTATTTAAAGTATTTTATGAATAACAGCGGTTTATTGTTTATTTTGGAGATAACTTTGGATTTTTTTTCTATCGAGAGAATTTTACGGAATCGTGTTTTCGTCTAATATAATTCTTAACATTAATCCTCAACTTTACCATATATTTATTTCAAAATTAATGCTGCAATATTTTCGCATAACGGAGTATCTTGCTAAGCCATTTGAGGTTATATTTCCCCTTAAAGCAAACATTTATCAGCTTATTTTTAATTGTTTATCACATTTTGCACAGTAAAGTACTACGCGTTTTATTAGTGACCTGATTTGTTTTTTTTTTCATAAGTTATATTACACTTTTTATTAATTTTTGTTATGTTTAAATCTAATATTTTTACATGTTACATTCATTTCCCAATAAGAATTCCATCCATCGTATTTTATATCGTTTGTTAGAGAACGTTGTTCAAGATAATCTTTAGTGATAAGAGAGAGAATGTTTTATTATTATTATCGAAAATTAAATGACCTTTAAAAAAGATTCCTCACTCACACGCGCACATATTAATCGTGCATTCCCATGATGTCTTAGCGTCCATTACTAAATTATTTTATAATAATGCTGAACTCGCAACCCACTCAAATTTACAAACAATAAAAACATATTATCGTGCCGGATACCAAATGCGATTGCAAAGTTTAATCAACTAACTTTACTCAGTACTTGTAAAATCAATAATACTTAAAGTATCCTCATACCAACGAAAAAAATCGGAGCATTGCGGAGCATTTCAAGGGATGCAAAAAACAAGCCAAAACTATGCTCACCTTATGCAAGAACACGCACTCACTTACATGTACCTCTACCTATGCATCTAGAATCATTTGGGACCACTAACATGATTTTAGGTGCATTAATGTGTGCATCCTTCAGTAATTTTTTACGGGCTCATAAAGAAAGAAACAAAAAAGATATATGCGAGAGTGTAGGTCAAGAAATTAAGCATGGTTTCGACTTCACTTAAAATGTACGCACCCCTCCTTCTTTCTTCCTTTGTTGGTCCGAGCAAGTATAAAATTTAATTAGGTATAATATATAAAATATAGCGAAAAACTGTTTCAATGTGTTCATGCGTAATTCAGCTTCCAATTTGAATATCTAAATTCGAGCAAAAATGTAACTACGTCCTTAGGGACTTTCTCTTATTGGTATTATTTCGTTGAAAAGATAAGACGGCGAGTGTAATAGGATGGTTTCTTTATAAGAAATTTATTATATATTTTATACTAATGATTTCTTAAATTTACGCGAACACTACACATTGAATAAAACTATATTTACGGACTTTATCGCGTTCAATCAACTAATTTAACTTAGTTTTTAATTCCGGACATTTCGGGTGCTTTACAGCACCCATGGTCACGGGGGGGGGGGATGTTTGACGTCCAAATGTCATAGTCAGGCTACCTTCAGTTTTGAATAACAAATGTTAATGTGATAAATATGAATATTTTTGGTCCGATTTACGCAAAACGAGCTTACAGTATCGTGAAGTCTTGCGGTGGTATGCTTGGGTTTGGGTTTAATTTTGTTAATTATAGGATCCCAAGCAGATGGCAGCACCCATCCATCTTCGAAAATTCGAAAAAAAAATTAGGATGTTTTTTAATTTCAATAGCCTCGCGTATCATCCTTGGTAGGAATCGGTGTTCTTTTGCGAAGATTTGTGGTATATCAAATCTAATGTAAAGGTGGGGACGATCTTGAACATGTTCGCGGACTGCAGACTTCCCGGAGCGTCGGTGCTTCACGTCAGCTGTATGTTCCTTCACGCGGATTTTTATTGATCTTTTTGCTTGACCTATGTAAGAGAGACCACATTCATAATCTAGCGTGTACACACCTGCATCTTGTAGAGGAATATTAATACATTTGATGGGTGGTGAAAATTGACTAATCTTCTTCGGCGGCTTATAGTATGTTTTAATGGAAGCTCGCTTCAAGATGTAGCCAACTTTGTCTGTGACTCCTCTAACATACGGTAGTACAGCAGGCGCGCGCTCGACCGTGGCCGGTCTCTGTGTGTGAGGGTGTGTGGCTCGATGTTGATCCTATAATTAACAAAATTAAATCCAAACCCAAGCATACCACTGCAAGACTTCATAATACTGTAAGCTCATTTTGCGTAAATCGGACCAAAAATTAATATTCAAAACTGAAGGTAGCAAGACCCCTCTGTAACCATAGGTGCTGTTTAGCACCCGAAACATCGGGAATTAAAAACTAAGTTAAAATAGTTGATTAAACGCGATAAAATCCGTAAATATAGTTTTATGCAATGTTTTATACTGTTTTATACTGTATTTTTGGTCTGGTGATCGTAATTCTTGATAACGGTGTTCCTCCACCAGAAACGGAGCCTCTGGGATCGTAGACGTTCGTGGCTAGGGCCCTGAACGTCTAGTGATGTAACTCCCGAAGAGGGCGATGACTCGGAAGTGGCCCCGAGAAATAATGGTAGCTCAAGGGTACTGGGGCGACAAGTACTGCACCCGAGGCATGCTAATAGTGTAGCCAAGCGATGGGATGGACCAAATTGTATTCCGGGCGTAAATCCCGGGACACCTTGTGTAAGCTGATGGTGACCACCGTAGGTTTTAACCGGTAGACGTTCGGCATTACCTTTTTGTTGCTCTCGTAGAGAAAGATATTCATGAAGATACCTTTCACTGCGGGGCAATGAAAAAAGTGGTAGTAAGCTCGACTGCTGATCATGACGTCCTGGGTTCGAATCCCAGGTGTGACCAAAATCAGTCATTAGGTTTTTCTATCAAGAAATTCTTAATAGCAGCCCAGAGTGAGGAGGTTGTCGATGTTTAACACCCGTACCTTGGAAAGCGCAAGCTCTCCGTTCGTGTCGGTGGGTAGTCCCATCGGACTGTGTATAGTGAGGGAATAGAAAATCCACCTCTGCTTGCAGACACGCTACTGCACTAAAATCCTGTCATGCACAGTTGGCTACTATCGGTTAAGACTGCTTGGAACTTTGTCCATCCAATTTATAAGCATAGTGTATAATTCAAGCCCCGACTTCGGAATGAGAAACTATTTTATTATTTATTTCTTTAAATAATAAAATTTTAATAAAAAATATGATACGAACGAAGTTTATCATACAATACTTGTTGTTTTTCTGGTTTTAAACTTCATTGAGAACTCTATCACGGGTGTTAATTTATTCTAAATATATCTGAGAGCAACTCAAACTTATTATATAATACTCTAATATGTAAAAATATTTTAATACTCTGGCCTATTTAACAAAAAATTATAATCAAATTCGTTTAGTAAAAAACGAAGATATCATGTAACATACATAGAAAAGACACTTCAGTAGAACTTTAAACCACCTCATTTTTTCGACGAAGTCGGATCAAAACACCCGAACAAAGTAATTCTTAATAAACGACACTTAGCAAGAATATTTGATGTTAATAATATAATAAATTCTATGGTTACTGAGTAATATAAATATTTTACTAGAATTAATGTTAATTTGAATATCTTAAGTCGATTTAGATATTTATCGATAATGAATAAATTAATACTTCGATATGAAGTTCAAAAGTAAATTCAACGCTTATTTTGCTCCGAATGAAGTATGCATAAAGTTAAACGAATTCCGCGACATGGGGAAGAGGCATTAGTTAAAGTTGAGCAATTAAGAAGAGCGTAAGCGGAGAGATTGGATGCTGGGAAGTTCTTGTTTTCCGTTCCTAAAACTATCTTCATTACACTATCTCCGCATCCGGGCGGCCCCGGCTGGCGCAGTGTTTCGTTACCGCATATATGAGCACACTGTTACAGTATTTTCCCAGTGGATAACAGAGCGGTTGGACAGCCTCCAACCGTTTCCGGCCAGATTAACTTTTTATTCAATCCAAACCGCATTAAAGCTCCATGACGAGTAAAATGTTGATTAAATTCAAACAGCGAAATGAGGTTTTTATGAGCTTTATTTCACAATCGTACACACACAATTCTTTCTTACATCCCTATTAAAAACTTATTTGTTAATTTTATACAAAGCCTTTGTTTTAACTTAATGAAAACACAACTTAATTATTCTTATGATTAATTAATTTACAAATGTTTTACGAGCGTTATTATGCGGAATTTTCAAATTATAAGGATTTGTAGCCTTAATGTCGGCAGAACGATTAACAAATGTAACAGTTAAAACCGAAACTTAACATAAAACTAACAAACACAGCCATTTTCAAACATAACAAAAATATCACAACAAAACTTAACAACAAATCAACACTTAAAAATATTAACATTAACAAATTAAAAGAAAAACATAACAAATTACGATTATATATAACAAATTTGTAACTATTTTATCCCCTTAGTTAAACGTTTCAGTAGTTGTTAATAGTCATACAGTAATTATTCAATGTGATGTAAAGTATTAAAAATTTACCAAACTATATCTAGTTGAAGTTGCATATTTTATGTCGTGAATACTTTAAACAATATTAATTTAAAGCGTTTATATATTTAAATAAAAATATTCCAAAAATGGAGGAGAAAATCGTTACAATGTAAAACAAAAACGTATAGGAAAATCGTGTAATTAACTCTTAGAAACTTGAACAAAAATATATATGCTTAAAAACTTAAAAAATTTCATTATTCTACTTTTTTATTTTTATTAAACTGAACAAGTCATCTATTACATTTTACGAACAGGATGTAGTTTTAAAATAAAGAATGGATTAAAAATATCGACACATAAAAGTATTGTATGCTTATATGTTTAAAATGGATTAATTCTAAATTTGATGTCTTTTATACTATGAGCAGAATACACGATATTCACTAGTAACACAAAAAGCATCCTGTTGAGATTCAGTACGGAATCTGAACAGGAGGCGAAACAAACAATAGCAAGAAAAAACAATTCAGGCACTTCGTGAGATTAAGGCACGATGTGATTGGTACGAAATATCGGCGAAGGTACATGTAGTAGTTCAGAACTTTTTCTATTGCTATATCAGTAGAAGAATCCCAACTAATTGTACCGGACTACTTATTGAGTTATCAGTGTAATGGTCGGAGAGTCGGTAATAAAACAAAAACTCAACTTTCAGTCATTAAATTAAGACACTAACAACGGCGACGTAGTAACAAAATTATGAGAAAACAAAAATTCAACACTTAATGGAGAGTTTTTAATGGCAATTTTGCTGAAGTCGTATCTATAAACAGGTTTATGAAAATATGATCAACTAAACAAAAATTCAACCATATGGAACATGAACTTTAACTTAACTGAATTAACATGAAAAACTAAATTAAACGAATTAACTTTAACTCCTTATGTTTCAAGTTTAAAAACAAATTAACCAAACTAAAAATCAACGATATTAAAGAAGATATATAACTGAATCGATTTAACAAGAATAACAAACATTAAAATAACCAGGCCAGCTGGCTTAAATCAACAGTACGCTATAACGACATAGGAATAAAAGAAAATTGTTAGGTTGACATAATTTTGATAAGCATGGTTTTCCGTTTGAAGAAGTGTTTTCTTTAAAACCATTAGCATTTCAACAACATTAAAACCAAATTTACTTGTACCTTCTAATAATTATTTTGTACCACAATTACTTTAAAATTATGTAAACATATTGAAAACAGAAAGATAAATCAGTCATACTAAAATTCGACGACGTAAAACAAAAACATCAATCGTATTAATGAAAAGGCAATGATTGAAATCAAAAACATATAAATCCATTACTCGAATTGCTAACAATTTTTCAGTTGCTCAGTTATTCAAAATTAATTGTGAAAAGCAGTGAATGTAATAAATTTAATAATTTTTTTAAACAATTTTTGTAACTGGTTCAGTTTTTTAAGCGTAAAATACGTGAAACGTAACGTAACTGAACAGAAATAAAAAATAAGATGCAATAACTATAACAAATTTACATCTAAGTTCAAACAAGCTTAACGGTGTTAAACAAAAACGTGAAAGGTAACTTAAGAATTTAAAAAAAAACAATGCCGCACATTAAGGCTTTTGTGGCCAAAAACTGAAGTCTGTTCGATTCAATAAAGTACTGAATAACTACTGTCTATTTTCAGTTCCTATCTTCTAAAGAATTCTGTTTTATTTAAAGACAAATTAAGACATAGATACGTATAATAGTTTGAACACATTATCTGGTCACTAAAATGTCTTACTATTCCTAAGAGAATTGAACACGAGTCTTAACTAACCTAACTTAGGTATCTTAACTATCTTTGGGGATTTAGAGGAAATTAATGTTTCAAATACCTCTTGTACTTTTTTCTTGCCCTGCAGCATTTTGCCACAAACTTTAGATGGCATAATACTATTTTTTAAATCCAAAAAACTTTGAATTGCCATTATTTTCATTGATGTGATAACACTGAAAAAATACAGTCATGATTTAATTATATATTCAATGAATGAAACCTGGAATAACGAAGGTAAAACAAAAGCAAAGCTCACTCAATACTAATAAAAGTTCACTTACCAATAAATAAATATTCGAAGCAAATCGACACAGCATTCGGGAATTTCCCTTTGAAAATGTTTTTCAGTGTACAGTTTTCCCGTTGCTTTAACATTAATTAACTTCACTCCGGTCGCAAAGTTTAATGGACAACTATTAACGAGTACATTTGATTTGTACGTGAGTTGTTATTTAAGTTTTCAACGCTCAACGGGGGACCTGATCAGGTCCCCCGATGATGTTCGCAGTAGCGCCGTTATTTCGAAAGTGAAGTGTGAGTGAATCGTGTACGCTTATATATGGGTCCCGAAATCCCTTCAATTTTTAAACCGTGGGAGCGCGAGCGCACGTGTATTCCTTGCGCAAAGCGCGCACAATAGTTCCCTTTTCTTTGTCCTTTCGGCCCCTTAAGCGTCTTGCCTTCTATCTGTATTTACCTGTACTTACGCTAGGGGGGAAATCTCGCCCGGTGGGAACATGCGCAATCGTAACTGAAATTTAATTGTAATGCATGATTATCTTTTGATATTTTCGAGAGGGTCGACTAATCGTAACGACTTTCACACGGATAAAGAATTGATTTATGAACACATTTCTTTCAAGGTATTTTTATCTATCTTTAGTAACTTTTTCTTTCCGACGTACCCTTATATATTAATTTATTAGTACGAGATATATATACAAAATCACGTCTATAATACAATAATAATATTGAGTTTGGAATTGGTAACTTTTTTTAAAATTAAACAACAAGAAGTTAACCGGACACGAAAGTCTAGATACAGTTTTTATCTTTAAAATAATACTAGAAACGTAGTAACGTCTACCTAACCCTAAACCATAGTACCCCCGTTAACCACTTACCACTCACCACTAATCACCAATTAATCTTAAAATACTTGCTGTAGATGTGATTCACTACAGTAGTAAAATATTGGATTCGAACTAAAGACTTTCTTTGATTTCAGTCCGTACCCTACTATTATGTTAATGCCACTTTTACGACAGCTACAAACCACGGTCCTTAGCCATCAGCTTTAAGCTATCATACACCAATAATCAGAATTTATGAACAACTGTTGATTACGAATTATATAGTAAATACTCTCATTCTAACCAATAAGGTAGTAAAGTAAAGTTGCAGCCGCACAGGTCTCGTTTACTGCTCTCGTTTCCGTTAGGGTTTTAGGACTAAAAAATTGTCAGAAGCGCGAAAATTGCCCTGTAAGTGTTGGCGGACCTCACATATGCTCAAACTATAATTTTAAATTTCTCAGACGTGCAGGTTTCCTTACAACGTTTTCCTTAACTGCCGCAACTTCTTCAAAAGAGCACTTAAAATAACACCTAACAATTTCATTGGTGTCTGCTGGGATTGGATCCGTTTTCTGGCGTCTGGTGAAATATACAGCAAACAATGACTGTGGCATAAAAGTTGAAATCACATCTCCTGATACTAACCTTCTGAAAAAATTAACACGAATGTAATATCGTAGGACTGTGAATAGTAAATAAATATTGCGTGCAGAAATCAGGCGAGGCTGTAACACAAAACTATACGTGCGGTGCTCAGCACTCATTAATTTACGAACGCTCAAAGCCTAACATGGCCGCCTTGCCGATTGACTCGCCCTAAGAGTATTCCATACTAACAAAAGATCTTTTCAACGATACCAGGGAACGTGCTCCGCTTAAAATAATGAGGTCTTTAATTTATTAAGAAAATACGCGCCATATAATGACCCTATCCATATACTTTTGTACAAGTACATGAGTCGAACGTACTTTGCACGTGAGGAGGCTTGACTTTTTGAAATGTACTTAAAATTTTTATTATAAGTACGAGCTTTGAAAATAACACCAATCTATATCTTTATGTAGAAAACTTGAAGTATACCGAATGTGGGATTTGTTAATTTATTTTTAAACGTAAAACATATGTTTCGGTTTTAATTTATATGTTTATTTTTTTCGACTTCGCACACGTGCATTAATTGTAACACTTCAATAGTAGCGTTTATTTAACAGTCTTAGTAATTTGGGATAATCGGAAGAGAAGAAGATAAATCCTCAGAAAGATTGCTAAGATTATCCTCAACAATCGTTACGAGGATTTATACCTCTCAAGGTGCTAATAATTATAAAATACTAAGTGCTATAATAATATATATTTTGATTTCATAACTTTTTAATTTGTGTTTCTTTTTTGCCCTTTTCGGATTTTGGATAACATTAAATATTGTAAATTCCAACGGAAGAATAAAAAGCTTTTCAATAATCAATAATCAATTTACGTCCTCTGGGTTGGATCTGGATTTTAATGATAGGGGTGTCAATAAACTTAAAAATGGCAAGAGTTAATCGTCGTAATGGCCGGTTTACTTAAGAAAGGCTTAGTATACAAATATCACATTGTTAATTATAACATGTTCACATATTGCATATGACTTTCCACTAGCTTTTAATAGCTTAAATCCCCAACATCACAGAAACTCGATGATTTTAAGAGCTGTGGATAAGATGTGATAATGCATTCTCCTATGACATGGCGAAATAATGATACGCTTACATTTTGTAAAATTATCGACTGAACTTTAATTTTCTTTCAATTCACACGTTGTTAATTTATTTTTATTACTCTCTAAGCATAAATATTGGATCCATAGCACTTTTAGCTTTATTCAAACCGCTTTTACCAGCATTTTTGACGCTGTTTTTTATCACTGTTACTTTCTTTTCATTCATTCATTAGAACCATAATATGTATCTAAACAAGGTAGTGCCATTTATTTATATATATATATATATATATATATATACATATATATATATATATATATATATATATATATATATATATATATATATATATATATGTATCGTAGACATGCGAAGTTCGCCAACACGTATTGGTGCAGCGAGGTGGACATTCCCTTCCCAAAAAACCCTCTCAGAAGTGAGAGGAGAGCTGTGCCCAAAAGTGGGACGTATATAGGCTGTTATTTTATGGTAGAGCCATGCTGCAGCTACATTATGATTGTAGCACGAATGAGTCGCCTCGACCAGGGGAGGATCACGCTTTTATATAATACTAGCGTAAAATAACAGCATAATGCTGCTGTTTCATGTGGTGAGTGTAGAAAACCGAAGACCATTTTAATGGAGACGAGGCATTTCACCGTAAGCCCCTGAGGGCGGCAACGCATCTCCATTTTTTTTTAAATAAGGATAAATTTAGATGTCTATAGGCCACAGTGTATACCTACCATCAGGTGGACTGTGTGCTGGTTTGTCACCCCTATTGTATAAAAAAAAATTACAGCCCATCGCAAGTCTCTATATATTACCTCCTGCTCCATAGTTTGCCTCTTAGTGCTTAGCAAGTGGGTTGGTGGCTACAGTTCTTTTAATATTATTGAGTAGTTCTCAGGAGGTTGCTGTTGTCCTGTTTCAGTTTCTCTATGTCGACTTTAAGACACCACTACACGGACTTCTTTATACTGCAGCATAAAATATTGATTTATATTTTTGCGTCAACTTTCATAAAACAGAACTGCTCAGGATGTATTATAATGCCTCAAGATTACACGCAAATACAGTGGCAGTCACTAGTCCCATCCTACCCGTCACCGACACTCAGATCAAAAGATAAACATAATCTTAATTCTATTTATCTTGTCTGATATCTGTTATCTGTCTTTACAGAGAGAACACTACGTACGTATCAACTGACGGCAGAATTATTGTGAACACGAATATGCATCTTAAATCACTTGCAAAAATCAACATGGTTGTAGGTGTACGTCCAGTATTGTAGTTTAACGAGATGATAAAAAACAAAGATGTGTACATGATTGAGTGTCAGGAATTTGAGTTTTGTTTGTGGTAGAGCCACGCTCGTAAAATAACAGTTATATTATGAGTGTAGACAACCGCCTATTTTTTCTCTCTCGAATAGGCACTCTTTTGACTGGAAATGTGGGATTCTATCTTTGTTCTTAAGGGGACACTGCATCTTGCATTTTGATTCCTAATCAAGGATGTATGTAGATTGAAATAATACTAGTTTCTACGGAATTTATCGCGTATATTTAACTTTTTAAATACCCGACGTTTCGAGAGCTTTATGGCACGCATGGTCACGGGAAGGACTGAGATGTTCAACGTCCTGATGTCATAGTTAACCGCGGTTACCATAGATTAAAATTTAACTTTTGTTCAATCTTAAGTTAATTTTGTTAATCTATGGTAACCGCGGTTAACTATGACATCTGGACATTGAACATCTCAGTCCTTCCCGTGACCGTGGGTGCTGTAAAGCTCTCGAAACGTCGGGTATTTAAAAAGTTAAATATACGCGATAAATTCCGTAAAAACTAGTATTATTTCAATGTGTAGTGTTCAAGTAAATATAAGAAATCATTATGTATGTAGATGTCTATGGAGCACAGCGTTTTCTTTCCATCAGGTGGACTGTGCGCTCGTTTGTCACCCATACTCTAGCAGGAGCATGGTTTTCTCTGTCTTTGTTTGTTTACACAGACAAAAATAATAATAGACCTCAAAACAACAAAATATGCGTTTTTGTACAAATATTAACTCTAGATGATATTTTAATTCGGTACTAACAGCGTGTCACACTATCACCGCATAAAATATTTAATCATACTCTCGTCAATCAATCAATCGTCATCTGGACTGAATGGGTTAGTAAGCCATGTTGTCCAATCGGAAACAATCGGTAACTCATCAGATGCTGTGGTAGATGGAACTTAATTTGGCGTCTCGTCTTTTCTACCGGTAGGAGGATAAATTGCGTGGCATTATTTTTATACGTACGGCATTTATTGTGACCGGAATTATTATTGAATATAAAAAATTTTCATTCGATGCTATTGTTGCTTGCAAATAAAAGAATCATTTTTATATTCCAATAATTAAAATAAAATTAATATGCGGGAAGAATGTATTATAATTATTATTTATAAATATAATCTATAATTTAATCGAAGTGTACATTATAGAATGAATAAAACCATTCGGCATCCAAAATGGAACTAGATTATTAATTTAATTTCGACTCACAAAATATTAAATTCGATTTTATTAAACGCCCCCCCCCCCCCCCACACTCCCCACGGGACACTTACGTAATTAATGAAATGGCCCTTTTCCATCAGGACTATTAATTCTTTTGCCATTTTGTAAAAAAAGATACATTGTTACAGACTTATGATTGGAATACTAAAATTAACAATATTGAGATAAGCAATTTATTGTAAGGGAAACAGAAAGGATATACGCAAAATAAAATACAATTTAGGATCACTACGTGCTTAATAAAACAGCTCCCTTCACCTGCCACTAACGTGAACGGATCCTTTCCAACTATTTGTTAGAGTGTACGCAAATCGATATTCCGGTAGAGAGGCAAAAGCGACCGACTGTACGTTGCTCTACGGCGATAGTTCTCAAGATTCTTACGCTTGTACAAATACAAATATTTAAATAACGTAGCGTCCTTCCTATCAATACCCCAGATAGTTTAAAATATCTGAAGTTTGTTCTGCTTACGTTGAAGCTGACGCATGTTTGTATCCATACATTTCTACTTTATTTTTGTTTGCACCATTCATTGTAATCTACTACGCCTCGCATATGGCATATACGGAATGATTATACCGCCATCTTTTAGAGGTAGTAAGGTTGTAGTAAGGCGGTAGTAAAGGAATAAAACCGACTTTTCATCATCATCATTATCATTACAGTGTATCGAAGTCCACTGCTATACAAGCTTCCCCACAGATTGCCTTATAAGGGAGACATTGCCGTAGTTTTTACATGTTAGTGCCACACTGCAGCTATGTTATGGTTTTAACACTTATGGGTCAGCTTGACCGGAATACTACCAAACTCTCGCAGAATAACAGCGTAAAACTTAATGTTGCTGTTTCATAGGATGGGTGTTAAGAACCGGAGACCCTTTTTACCGGAAACGAGACATTCCTTAGTACTCAGGGGTGACAACGCATCTATATTTTGATTCTTAATCGAGAAAAATGTCAATGGGCCACAGTATCCACTTACCACCAGGTAGACTGTTTGCTCGTCTGTTACCCTTATTTTATTTAAAAAAAAAGTTGCCATTCTCTGCAGGCGGTTCGGCAACTGCAGCTATTTATTTTGTCGAATGGTTATCAGGAAGATGCTATTATCCATCTGCTCTTTCATTTCCCTCTATCACCTTCTACGACACCCGCGAGAGAATATGTATAGTGTAGGTGTAATGGATTCTCTAACGATACCGTACACGGCGTTAATTATCAGTTACAATAAAATATTTGGTTCGGCTCAGCAATCAAAACTGTAACTGTGTGCTCATTTTTATTTTTAAACCACACTGTTCTGTTGTGAACCGTTGCGATCTTGTAAGCTGTGCGAAACAGTAGACAATGTCTAGGGCCTAAGCCATTTTCACCTTTTACTGAACACTATACACCGAATCGAAAAATATGTTCTTTATATTTATACCTATTACAAATTAGCAAATAAACAAAAAACTATACAATTATTTTAGTCTCATTTCAATAAAATATTTGATTTCATTAAAATTTGATGGTGTAACATTTCATGAGTTATGGATTATATGATATGGATAACAAAATTAATTAAACGCGAAAAATTCCATAAATATAGTTTACAGTAAAGTAAAGTTACCCACTATACACAAATAGTCCCACTACTGGGCATAGGCCTCCCCTCATTTCTGAGAGGGTTTTAGGGCAAGGAAGTGTCCGCCGTGCGGCCCCAATGCGTGTCGGCGAACTTCACATGTCTTCGAAATAATTTTTTTCTTATTCCTCAGATACGCAGGTTTCCTCACGAATTTTTCCTTCACCGCCGAGCACGAGGTAAATCAGCACTTAAAATTGCAATTAACAATTTCATTGGTGCCGGCGGGGATCGAACCCGGGTTACTCGCGTTCTGTTATATTTACAGCGAGCGTTAACCATCTGAGCTACCACGGCTCTTAATATATAGTTTAATTGATATGAAATGTCGCTGCTGGTGATAAAAGGGCTGGTACTTTTCTCGCTCAAAGGCTAAGTACACATAGCTGTTCAGCGAGGAAACGCAGCCAGCGTTCTTGGCACGATACCACGGGGAGTAGGACTTTGTGACAATTTAAATTTTAAATTTTTGTTTTTCTTTATTATAGTTTTTTTTAATTGTGTGTAAACAATTTTTAGTCAAAACTTCTGTAATTAAATTACATGTTTAATTGAAAGTATTACCAATATCTCCTGAGTTTTTTTCTTTTGGTTTTTTTTTCTCTTCAACATTTTGTACGACAGCGTTTTGCATACGCAAAACCAAGAACACGGAATGCCTCTTCACCAGTAAAAACACAGCCAGTACAGCGTTAAGCTCCCATTTTATATCAGTTTTTATAAAATAAAATAAATTATGAGGTTACGATGAGAAAATAATAAAAATGTTAAGCGATCGAAGAAACACAATGTTCTTTTTAATAAAAATTAAATTTAAGGAAAATGATGTTAAGTAAATGAGTCATCAAAATTCGAATTATTTTCATTGTGGTACTTCTAAATCCCGTTATATGCAAATCGGTAATACTGCATAAAGCGTTCTATTTTACATCAACTACGGTCTAAACTCTAAACTATTCGGATGGAATATTAACGAGCAGAACTCTATAGTCCATAGGATCAATTATTAGATTGGACGTAGTCAAAGCATTTATGCTTATATGTATTATATATAAATTTATGTATGTCATTACAACTAGTCCTTGAACTGCTTTAAGGCGTGATGTGATCCTAATAATAATTTCCTTCGCTTTGACGAGTATTTTTCTAGATTGCTTAGCCTAGTATTCATAGAGACCAGCTATTATACTGTAGATACCATGGAATCCTTATAGCTCGAACCTCGTTAAGTCGAAATCCTCAGTAAGTCGAAAAAAATTGCCATTCCCTACCGCTGAACCCCTAAAAATTTTAATTTAACTTTAAATACGCGGTATTTCGAATTATTTAAGCTTTGTAACTTGAACAAAATGTTATTTCCCTACGAAGTATTGATGATACATATTTATACTCTATAACTCGAATTTCAAAAAGGAGACTCCGTAAGTCATAGTTAGTAAAATATGATGACGTCTACTTAGAATTTCCTGAAATAATGACAATAAAATCCAAAATGAATGTACCGGTTTGGGGCTTCTAATCTACTGTTTTTGTGAACGTTATGTTTGTTCCTTGTTGCCACAGGACACTTTTAGGGGAATTGTCCGTCAGTATTTATTTTGGCAGCCCCTCCGTAAGTCGAAATTTCAGTAGTTATGTATCTCGAAGTTCTTGTTAAGTCAAAAACTCGTTAACTCGAATTTTTTACATTTCCCTTGACATTCGAGATGTAGAGATTCCACTGCACCAAGTTTAAATCCTAGAAGGAGGAAATATTTCTGCAGAGTTATTGTTGGTTGTCAAGGGTATTCCCAAGATAACAAGTAGTAACGAGTTTAGATTCCTTACTATTTTTCCACTTCTTATACGTCAGTACTTGATTACGATCACACCTGGTGCTAAGTGGTGATAAAGTCCTAGATGGTATATCGCACTTCAGATTATTCCATTCCTTTGCTGTACGCATTACGAAAGATAAAGCAAACCGTTTGGTTTAAATATGCGTTCACAGTAATAAAGATAACATAATCAAGATAACGAAGATTATGAAAATCAAACAAGTACATAATTATCTTACAAATATTACTTAAGTGTAAGAAAATACGGCGGTGGCCGCGTTGTTAATACTGAATATCGCGTTATTTTCTCTGTCTGTTATTTTTGGTGAACTCCATGACTGCATTCGGAGAAGCTTATATGAAGCTATTACACTCTCATTCACTCTGCTGGCGACCCGCTTCTCATACACCGAACAATAAAAAAAAATAGACGATGCGCTGCGAACATTTCAAGTGACCATGCTAAACATTTTTTCACGCACTAAGCATACATTTTTCTTGTTTCTTTCTTTATCAGACTGTAAAAATCAACTGCATTTATAAGCACCTTATATATGCACCCAAAACAATGTTGTCGGTTGCGAATGATTTTAGATGCACATGTGTTCTTGCAATAAGTTGAGCATGATTTTTGTTGAAATATGTACTGCACTCCATCTGTATGTCTACAGGTTTACACACAAGACGAACATCCCACCCTGCTACACGCTCAGTGACCTCTTCCACCAATTATTTCATTTTGATTGGTTTGTTATATTGCAAACTTTAAAAAAAACGGTGCCACCATAAATGTTAAAATCGCTTTTGAAATCTTAAAATAAATTTCACTTTCTTAATACATATTATATACAAGAAAATAATACCATAATTAAAAACTAAGCTCCAGTACTGGCTTAATAATACAAATGCAAACTCAAGCTTGCATTTTCCTACAGCTGAGCGCCGCTATGCAATTTATATTCATTCGTGATTATTCCGGTTCAAATAGGCATGATAGCTGTATCAAAAGGGTATTAACTTAACATTTCTGATATTTGTACAAAAGGTAATTTATATTTTGCTAAAAATATAAAAATACTACATGTTTTCTGCGGCTTCGCTCGCGTTGATTTCGGTTTACCAACATCATTAGTTCTTAATCCATTACAGACTATATAAGACTATTGCAAAAAATATGCCCGCTATAAATTGCCTTATATAGAGGATTTTGCTATAGTTGCCATGCTTGAAAGCCTGGCTGGTAATCGCATATTTTTATTATTTTGAGTTATTATTAGGAAAGTGCTGCTGCTCAATTTCCCTCTATTATCTCTTACGAAACCTATGGGACGACATGGGGTAACGGATATTCTTATAGCACCACTTCACCGCTTTGAACATAGAAACCCGACACAAGAAAGACGTCCGTGTTTTTCACGGAATAAAAACGATGTATGCTCCAAAATTATTATAATTGAGGTTTTCGTAAATTGAAACAGATGCTACAGTAGCCATTTACCATCAAGTGGACTGATTTTTTTTATAAATTTTATGTGACAAACTTCAAATTCCTTTTTTTTATAAAATCGGGGTGACAAGCGAGAATCTACTTTATGGTAAGTGGATGCTAGGCCCCATAGATATCTAAATTTATTGTCTATTAAGAACCAATATGCAGATGCGTTGTCACCCCTGACGTATGAGATGGAATGCCTTGTTACCAGTAAAAAGAGTCTCCGATTCTCTACACTCACCATACCATATGAAACAAAGCAATATTCTGCTGTTTCACACTGGTAATTTATTAGGACGTGGTCTTTCCCTAGTCGAGACGACCCATTCATGATACAATCATAATATAGCTGCAGCATGGCTCTACCACGTAAAATTATGAAGTCTTAAAAATTAAACAGGTAAAATGTAAATACATGAATACAATTAAATCGAAAAAGGTACATATTACACTTTTATTTGCATTCAATGAAGTTTTCATTTACAGGCCACGTTTCTTTGTAGGATTTGTTTGTGCAAGAACAATGAAAGATATAACAATCAATTTTCATTATTGTACTAAGGGAAATTTACTACAGGGCCCTTTTCTTATCGGGAAGGGCATTTCGATAGTGGAATTAGCTATCTGGTGCATGAATTAATTTTACATTGCATGTCTCTACTAACGGTCTCTCTTTTTCAGGATAAGCAGTCAAGTAAAAGTAATATGATGTGGTTTAAACAGCGTTGAACTGCCAGAAACGTCATTTTCTTTTGTTGTATCCCTTAGTCTAAGTGTTACAACACATAAAAATTAATAAAATATACGATTTTGACATCATTATTTTAATCGACTCGAAAAATAATCAAATCTTATTTCCATTCGATTTCTTAGCCACTAATTATAACCCAGATTCACCCAAACCGTTGGCAGCAATACGGCCCGCTCGCTGGCGTATTTGCTTCGTTCCTTTGGGAATTATTCTCGGACCGTTTCGTTCCACGCCATCCCATCCGAAGCGGGAATTGCAATTGTCTTGCTTTTCGTATAATTTTATCGTGATAAGATTGTTAGCACTATCGTTAATTCCCCTTTGACTGCTCTCTACTTTGTTTGCTGAAACTAGGGCAAAGTGAATGTTTATTTATTTAGTTTTGTTCTTGTTTATATTTGTATATTTCAGCTGAACATTTTCTTCTTCTATCACAGCCCATAGCAGTCCATTACTGGGCTTAGGCCTTGCCCATTAACAGAAGGATTTGCCGCAATAACCATGCTTAGCAGAAAAATGACGATCGCAATATCAGACATCTTTGACTATGCGAGGCAGTTACGCCGCTATCTATTAAAAGTAAATAGATCTGTCTGATTTTTTTGCGATACCCATGGAACGATATGGGATGGTGGATTCTATTTTGTGAGACCCATGAAATCTCATTACTATTTACGATATAAAATCACAATTTTGAACATAAAATATAAATATACTATGATCTCTTACTACTGTTCGACTGAGATTATACCTAAATTCCGTTCAGCGTGGTTCGTTAAACATCTATCACCTGTAACTTTCGACCCCTTTCCCGTAAAATAATAACAGAAAAATGAATATTTTCTTTTGTAGGATAATACATTTAAATGTAATAATAAATGAGTACGTAGTACAGTGTCAAGGATGATCCGCCTACCAAACGTGACAAATCCTTCCTAAAATGATAAAGGTTTACGTTTACGGGCTGATGGATAAAAATAAGAAGGATACTAGAACAAGGTGACATGGCATCTTTAGTGTTTTTGATAATAATATTATTAATAATCTTTATTTGAACCAGAATATGGTTGTACAATTGAGTTCAAGTATAATTCGTTCTACACATTCTACCGTAGCAATGTGCAAATATGTATTAATGGCCATGTAACTTATATAACATAATTTATATCTAATTATATAATATATTATAACACACTTTATAAGTATGAAAGAAAAGTTATAAGCAAAATATGATTTAATAAACTCTAAATTTTATTCTATTTTTGGATTACTGTGGGATAGCATCATGTTATTAATAATTTTTTTGTTATACTTTTTATTTGTCATATTTTCTTATTAAAATTTTCATAGTCTCATATTTTAAGAGTTAAGTCCTGTTTTTTAAACCTTTGCCGCACCGTAAAAATGAAAACCAGTATTTGCTGAGTAAATCACACCGCCTTAAGGGCACAAAGGTATAATGAAATTGCGTATGTATGAGTTAGTCTTTGACCCGGAATAAAAAATACGTAAACGCGCTCTAAGATTCGAGGGAAAAATTCCGCAGCAAATTTCATTCAGTGCAAACGCGGGAACAGGAAATCCTGTGTATATTTAATGAGCATAATTTTAGAATTCATAAATTTAGTGTAGAAAAATGTTATGAAATAAAATGAGTGTGCTTAGAATACAACCTAAAACTATCACTATAATATGGTCAATGATATTTGCGTAGTAATTTTTACCAAGGCGACATAATCCGAAAAATACGTGTGTCAACTACATATGACACATCGTAGAACCGGAGGTATACGCCTTAGCGTTTAGATTAAAATCTAAACCTATTGCTATAATATAATGTACCTACGATTCCTCTGACATCACTGATGTTCACTCTTTTTACTGAATATAAGGCACTCCATCTTTGTCCCCAGGGGTGACGACACATCTGCATTTTAGTTCTTAATCGAGGATAAATATAGATGTCTATGGGCCACATCATTTACTTACCATCAGGTGGGCTGTGTGCTCGCTTGTCACCCTTATTTTTTAAAAAATCTAGAATTTATTTTGTTTCAAAATTTAATATATATAAATTTACAAGAGATTTAAGAAATAAAATGTCGTTTATAAAAATCACAACGCTATTTTTATATACACGTCAGAGACAATGCGTTATTAAAGTTAACCTTGACATATTTAGGATGCCAACATAAAAATACCAACATACACATAAATATTTAGAAAATAAACTTAAGAAAACACTATGTGTGTTTTCTTAAGTTTATTACAAGAGATGAGATTAGCAAATTTTATAATGTTTGCTGCATTTAATTCACATAGTCGACTCTTACAATATCTATGTAAGAGTCGACGATGTAAAATGTTATTTTTAGTATGTAAGTTGTAGCACGAATGAGTCTGCTCGACCGGGGAAGGACCACGCTCTCACAGAATACCAGCGTAAAATAGCAGCTTAATACTGCTGTTATTTGTATAGTGAGTGTAGAGATCCGGAGACACATTTTTACTGGAAACGGGGCATTCCATGTTAGTCCTCAGGGTTGACAACGCATCTGGGTTTTGCATCCGGGTATAGGGTAGTGGATTCTCATACACCACCGCTAAGTACACTGAACTAATAAATTTATCGACATCGCTTTTTGTATTGTTAATGGCATATCGATAGTGGCGTCTATAGAATGGAAAACAAAAACAACCTTGTAAAATAAAGAACGTAAGAATAATATAGCTATCTTATTTTGTACCACGTAAAATGTCATAATATGTACAAAGAGTTCAATTACAAGTATTTTGTTTTTATTTTAAGTTTCCCTCCCGCTATTTACTTTAAGGTTTTACTATAGACTATAAATAATACGCGGTGATAAGATGATTATACCCGGAATTTATTTGTTTGATAATTGTACGTAAACAATGAATACTGATTACGATAAACGATGAATAATTAATGACTTCTCATGTTTTAAGCGAAAACTAAATATTTATTTATAACTATGTAGTTAGTATATTATTTTATATTCCCGACGTTTCGAGCTGATTTTAAATTGAACGTAGCCGTGGTTAACTATGACATGGGACGTCGAATACTTCATTCCCCCCCACCCCCCTCAATGACATTGAGTGCTAAAAGCACTCAAATCATCGGGAATTTAAAATAAGAATTATTATATAGAATTTAAAATACGTACGTAAAACTTTATTTCATTTAAAAGTGCAGTGTTCGCGTAAACATAGGAAATCACTATCATATTAACTGTCTTAATTGTTAAAGCGTACAAAAATACATAAATTCTCACGTCTTTTACCCAGAGGGGTAGGCAGAGACTAAGGGCTTCCGTTTGGCACGATTCTGACGCAACCTCTCTCGCTCCTTTCAGATCCAAAAAATCGGCAAAACTCCCGATACCATCCACACCATCGGGATTGACGGTCCACTACTGTACGTTTCACTAGAAGTTTTCTTCCGCGTACGACCTCTCTGTGGAATAGTTTACCACCAGCGATTTTTCCGGATCGATACGACTTACGGACTTCAAAAGGCCGACAACGCCCCCGCAATTCCCCTGGTAATGCAGTTGTTTATAGGCGGTGGTCGTCACATAACATCAGGTGAACCGTATGCTCATTAGGGGGCAAATGCTCCTATAAAAAAAATTCATATATGCTTACGTGTTTGTCTGTTAAAGGTAGTCTTAATTTGGCCCATCTTCATTATATCACCAAATTAGTCTATAAACTTACATTTACGGCAATCCTTGCAGACTCAATTTCTCATCCTATCTTTCACGTAACATACTTCTTAATGACCGCATTTCTACAGCATTCATTCTATTATCATGATTCTTTTGCCACACCTAGCTTACACTGACATACAATAGAGTAGGAATTAACACAGCATTGTGAATTATACAAAGATAAAGATAAAAGATAAAGATCATTTTATTTGTTTAAACATGAGTATACATACATATGCATGCAAGATGTTAAAAGAAATATCTCGACAGTCATGTTTAGCCTCTACGGCGTACAAAATGTTAAAAAATAAATAAAAAAAGTTACAATTCTAATTGGCCTTCTCCTTATTTAGTATTAATAAATTATACAATAATCATTAAAACTGAAAACAAACATCATTAGAGAAGAGAATCTATATATTTAAATATACTAGTACTTAAAACATACCACTATTTATCCAAATGATTGTACAAATTCTTAGTGTTTAATTTCTTACATTAGTAATTTCGTATATTATTACTTTCGTTATTTTATGAATTCTACTTTATTATGTTCAATTAGCAGTAAGATAATGTGTAATAATTTATATAAATGTAGATATTATATGTCATAGCAGTTAGTGGTCAATGTTGTCTTGCAGAAAGTCATTAATGTTGTAGTAGGCTTTATTTGCAAGGAAATTATTTAATTTATTTTTAAATATGTTATTATTATGTTCTTTCCAGCGTTTAGGAATTTTATTATATATTTTTGGGCCCATGCAAAATATGTTGTTATTCATTAAAGAAGTTTTTGATTTATGTAGACGAAGTTTACTGTTATCACGTCTATTACGAACGACCGTATCAGACATGCGTGGGAATAGGTTAGGATTGCTCTTAACGAAAATTGCGCTTTCCAAAATATAAAGTGAGGGTAATGTCAATAATTTATATTGTATGAAAAATGGTTTACAGCTCTCCGTGACCTTTAGTTTGAAAATGGTCCTTATGCATTGCTTCTGGGCTTTAAATGCTAATTCTTTATTCGTAGAGTTACCCCAAAAGATAATGCCGTATCTAAGAATGGAGGAAACTAAACCATGGTACGCTGTAAGAAGGGCATCGATATTGAGCATTGGTACTAATTTATAGAGTGCGTAAGAAGATTTACTGATTTTTTTTATTAAGACTTCTGTGTGTGTTTTCCAATTGAGTTTTTTGTCAATAATTACACCAAGAAACTTCGCATTATCTACCTTATTAATCATTTTATTATTGTAGTGTGTATGTAGGTTTGACATAGTAGATCCTCTTTGTGTAAAGTGCATAATATTAGTTTTTTCCAAATTGATTTTTAAATTATTATTTTCTAGCCATTTTATCATTGATATTAGGGAATTATTAATGTCATTATTATAGGTATCATTATTTTTATAAGGTATAGTTATGGTACTGTCATCAGCAAATAGTGTCACGTATTGGTTAATGCTTTTAGGTAAGTCATTGATATATATAATAAACAATAGAGGTCCCAAGACACTGCCTTGAGGCACACCATATTTAACTACTCGACCTGATGATCGATAAGTTTCTTCATGTTTGGTGTGTGTATTTACTGATGTTATTTCTGTATATTGCTTTCTATTCGTAATATATGATTCTATGAGACGCGAAACGTTACCTCGGATACCATAAGCTTCTAACTTCCTAATCAAAATGTTATGAGAGACGTAGTCAAACGCCTGCGTCATATCACAAAATATGGTGCTAACAGGAATGTTTTTGTCTACATTTATCATGACTTTATACAAGAAGTCATAAATAGCCATATTTATTGTTTTATTATTACGAAAGCCTTTCTGTTCCTGAGTTAGTATATTATTCTTCTCAAGATAAGTGTATAATTGTTTATATATATGTTTCTCAAATATTTTAGAGATAACACTTATGAGAGAAATCGGTCGGTAGTATTGCATAAGTTGCTTATCTTCTTTTTTAAATATCGGCTTTACAATCGATATTTTCAGTGCCTCCGGAAAAATACCAGTATCGATGATTAGATTTAAAATATAACTCAAATGTGCACTAATTTCTCCAGCAACAGCTTTGACGACTTTCGTTGAAAGACCATCATAACCCACACTATTTGTATTTCTTAGCGAGTTTATTATTTTGTATATTTCCGCAGGGTTACACGGGGCTAAAAAGAAGGAGTTTAATCTGTTTTCTATTAAAGATGTAACATTTTTAAAAGAATTATTAATGGGGATTATTTTTTCAATAAAGTATGTATTAAATTCATTAGCTATGTCTTTAGGTTTAGTGATTATATTATTGTTGATTTTAATTTTTCTAATAATGTCTCTGGGTAAATTTAGTTTTGAACTATTAATTATCTTCCAAGTTGCTTTAGATTTACACGCGGAGGTCTTTATTGTATAGTTATTTTGCGCTTTCCGAGTAAGCTTAATTATAATTTTTAGTCTTTTAGAGTAATTAGAAAAAATATTTTTGTTTATTTCAGTTGGTTTATGCCTATATTGCCATAATAATTGGCGCTTCTTTTTGCTACATATTTTTATGCCGCGAGATATCCATTTGGGTTTTTTGACAATATTAATAATTTTAGTTACCTCGGGAAAACATAACTTATAGTAAAGAGTAAATGTATCTAAAAAAATATTGTAGGCATCATTAGGATCAAAAGTTTCGTATACATTCGAAAACGATAAACTTTTTAAACAACTTTTGAATTTACTTATGTTTTCCTTACAATAGTCTCTTTTAGTGACTCGCCAGTATTTATTATTAAAAATTGTTTGAACAGGAAATTTGAATATTTGTGCTGTGTGATCAGATAATCCTAATTCACTCACTTTGACAACACATTTCTTAGTAAAGTTATGAGCGATGTTGTCAATACATGTTTGATTTTTTAGTCGAGTAGGTTGATTTACTGCCAATTTCAAACCAAAATTCATAAAGACACATTCAAAATCTAAAGTCTGTACATTTCGTTTCAATAAATCTACGTTAAAATCACCCGCTATTACAATATTAGCATAACAATTCTTACTTAGTGTGTGCAATAATATTTGTATTTTCTCTATACATAAGTTAAAATTACTAAGTTTAGGGACCCTGTATACACATGCTAAAATTATCTTATAGTCAATCAGTTCAATTGCGCAACATTCTAACATGCCTGTCACAGATATTTTTGCAATTTGATTTAATTCCTTAAAACGATGGCCGTTTCTGACGAGTATGCATGATCCTCCTCTCTTACTTTCCTTTCGAGCAAAACATGCTGCTAGTTGATAATTTGGAATACTTAGGAGGGATTCATAACCCGCCATGATAAAATGTTCAGTAAAACATAAGATGTCCACATTTATATTTTCATCTAATAGTTCATCAAGGCTCACCGAGATTGCTTCACATTTATTCATTAGTCCTGCAATATTCTGATGTAGAACATGCAGGTGTTTAGTTGTCACGAAAAAAGGTTTCTTCACCTGTTTCCTGCGGCGTGCATTCATTGATTCTACTTGGTTGGTTCATAGTGATAATTACTTGATCGTCATGAGCAGAAAATAATTCCCAATCTATCATTATATTTGACATAATGTTCTCGTAGATGTTCTTCCATCCGGTTTTATTTATTCTTCCAGTCTTATAGGAAAACATTTCATGTGTCAGAGAGAAATTACTGTCGAAAAAATAGGCATATTTTTGATTCTTTACGTCTAAGCACAGAAGATTATTGAATAGCTCGACTCTGTAATTGTGTATGAGTGCACCTTTTATGTAGGTTGGTGTACATATGATGCTATTTGTATGAGTTGCATTTTTCAATGACTTTTTCAGGTCCTCCAATATATTTAAGTGCTCGTTGTTTTTTATATCGTTTTCACCTATAAAAATCAAGCAGTAATCTTTCATTGTAAAGTCTTGTAGCTTATTTCCAATATTATTTAACCAATCGTTTGTGGCAGTATTTGGCAGTAGATAATGGCAGTAGTCAAAATCATCCAAGAATATTTTTTCAATTAATGGCAGAGTTCCCTTTGTGCAGCCGCTGCTTATTATACACAGTTTATTTTTTTTTTGTTTAGATGTGGATTTAGTGCCTGCTAAGTTTTTGTTAGCAATGTTGCACTGTTTTGATGATGTTTTTAGATTTTGTTCTGTTTGTGTATGTGCGTCCATACTGAGAAGGGTAGTCTGTGTTTCTTTATTTAACATATTAGAGTTACTCTTTTCGTTATTATCCTCTACAGTTTCTAACTCAATGTCTTGTGTAACAGGCAATTTCTGCTGTCTGTACTTTTTTTTACGAAATGATGACGATGTATTATTTTTTCTATCTGGGGTTACGCAGATATTTTTATAAGTTTCAACAGTTTTTAACGATTTTTGTAGATCTGATTTCAATCGAAAGTTTTCACAATTCAAATTGTCTATTTCTTGATGCGCACTCATTAGTTGCATCTTAAGTATTTTTATTTCTTCATTTAAACTATTAATTATGTCATTATTGCTATCGTTATGTAGGCTATCTGGCAAGCTCATCATAGTGGTTTCGAGTATTGATTTCTCACGCTCATCAGTCGAAATAGATAAGCCTACTATCGAGTCTAACGAACCAGTGGTTTGTCGCTTCCTGTATGTGACATTATCGAATGAATCTGAATCCATATTTTTTTTTTTTAAATTCACAGTTTAACTTTCTTCGTAAAAACTTCAAAAATACATACCGTGCTTCGTGGGTTCGAAGCCACGACCACTCGATTCCGCAGCTACATATACGTAACTGTCTTACGCATTGGACCACCAAGACCCAATGGATATTGTTGAAAATGTCTATCATAAGTCAATGTATGAGAGATTTGAATTTTGCAAAGTCGTTGATATGACTAATCATTTAGGAATTTTTTTCACTTGATGTGCACTTTGTATCGAAGTTTTTTATTCACTTTTTATGTTTTAAAGTCACTTTACATATTGTTTAGCGAAAAGTTTATTTGTTTATATCTATTATTACTGCAATTAACACTTTTTTAAGATATTGTTCCAGTTTGTGTACGATTTAGTCTTGATTTATTTACACTGTTTTTTTTTTACTAAGTTTAGTACTAAGGTCTTTGATAACGTCACAACCGATTTTTTGGATCACTATTCACGGTTTAACAATAAATTTAACTCGGAAATACGATAAAAATTATCTTTAAATTAATTATAAACACGGAGCTTTTTTACTTAGATGCTAGCTAGACAGCGCCATCTTCACGTATCAAAATACGCTTTGAAACACATTTTATACTGTGCCCATCGAATTCATTAAAGCGTTTATTAGATATGAGATATACTTACGGCTAAAATTTTGCATCGCAGTTTCGTTAAAAAATCTACATATGCATTTTAAATTGCGTGCTCGGTCGGCGTTAGAACATGTTAATCTTTTTGCTTTAAAGAATTTCGTGCCTACGGTGATCGTACAAAGGTATAACAGAATATTATTTTGCAAACGTTCAAAAATTTTACATAGTGCTGCGCATGTATTGTAACATAGATGAAACTGAGGCCGAATGATGTATCTGCCTTTTTGCCAGTTCCTTCATTTCGACACACATATTTGAATTCGTATTCGGCGTTATGGCCGAAAACACGGAGCTCTTGATCTCCGGGAGATGTATGCGGTACATGAGGGAATTATCCGACTACACACGGCTTGTCGTAGTATCGTAGCCGATAAGTCTTGATCTGTTCGGATTCCGTACCCGAGGGAAATGTACGTATGGATGTTTCGTGGAGCACACGGGGCACAACATTTCACAGTAAATATACGATGCAATCGTGCCTAAAGTCAACCTCATACAGCGAGTTATAAAAACTTTATTTTTAATAGCCACATAATAAAATTTTAAGTGTCATAATTATGGCTACTATCTTTTATTCATTTAAAAAAATACGTTAGCGGAAGTTTCCATACATAAATTTGACGAAGACAAACATAATATACTTGTTTCGTGCGGGGTTCGAACCCGCAACCCCCAGCGCCGCCACATAACACTCAGTTATTTGTACGGACGGTGTACTTAACACTATTTGATTTCTATTTGTTTGTATTTTGGAGACATTTTTTTGTTAAACTTGTACTTGCTAGTAAAAATACCTATAAAATTATAACATCTAACATTGGTGATTGCTTGTTAGACGTTTCACCCAGACTTTTGTTCTAATTTTAGGCAAAGTTAAATTAAAACAGACTAGCGAGGGGTATCGAAGGCATTGAGGCCAATTACCTCCAATCTAATAGCCCGGCATGGCAATTTGGATTTATGGATCCATGTTACACAGCTACCATGAAGCAACGCGCCTGTCCATGTAATTAAATAAAAGAGAATATGTATAACGATTTTTTGCGCATTCCTTTGATATTTTATCGCGAATATATTTGAATAACATCTATATATCAAGTATCAACAGCCTTTTGAACACAGCTGGGCATGAGCTTTTCCAAACATGCGTCGGTTTACTTAAATTGCTTGAAGGATTTACCAACATCACCACGCTTGGTAGCCATGTTGGAGAGAGCAGAGCCTATATTCCACTCTCAGCCTCGCACTGGTAGTACATCTGTATGTCACATTTGGCTTCTGCAGCGCTAGAACATCGTTAATCAGCAAGGTACATAAAGTACGTGAGAGTTGGTAGGTAAAAAGGTACAATAACCACATTTGGAGATGGCACAAAACAATTAATTACCTCATTTCAACCCATAGATAATGCAACTATGAATAATATCAGAAAAGAAATATGGCTTCCGAAAGATGGCATTACAATTTACAAGCATATCGTTTACGCCAGTTGTAAAATCCCAGATTCACAGCCATCTTTGACCCGTCTACCAAGAGTAATAATTAAGTGGTTCCTCCCTTCACTGAGAGCGACCCAAGTCCAGCTGTATACTTTTAGCGGCAGATAAAGACTAAGAAAATATTTGTGTAAAGATAAAGAAGATATAAACATCTTCGGGTGTAGCTTAAAGAAGCAGCAACAGGTTTGTGTGTGTGTAAATACATATTATATAGTAATACATTCCAGTTATATAAAACTTGACTTGGTTGTTGAAGGTTTTTTTCTTTTTTTATGTTTTCAGATTTCAGTTCTTTTATTGCTGTTTTGGGTACGTATATTATGACAGATTGTCTTACAAGATGTATAAAATAATGCCTAGTGAACTTTGGTGTCAGGTTTCTTCGATACAGGCTTGCCTAGTGAGGAAACCAATAGATATTACCTATTGTATATTTTTTTCTGTTAATAAAATATTTTTCATTTTTTTTCTTTTTTATAATACATGATGTCTTAACTCATATATTATGTTTTGCACATATATATGTATAAATTCTCAATTTCCTGCTATGTACTCGGTCAAATATTTCACCACAATCCCGTAGCGCCACTCTGGTGGCAGAAAGTCGTGAATCAAAAAAGTAGTTTTGCAAAAATATTAACACTAATTAATTGTTAACAATAATTTAAAATATAGAACCATGACTACAATATTAACCACTAAGCCATGCATCGACAATTAAATCAAATATTTTTAAACGTACATCACTATACCGATGCAAACACTTACACAATAAATATAAATAAAAACCACAGAATAAATAATAGCAGGTACTACATAATAATTAATACCTTTAATGCAGTCTATTTAACATTAAAAAAATAACTTCTCTATTTCTCACTGTTGCCGTATTAAATAATTTAAGTAGTCAAAAGTCAAGATTTATGACGGCATATTATCTGAAGAGGGAGCATATTTCCATGCACAGGGAAACGTGCATGTCGTCTGAAGGCAGCTTATCGTTGTTCCCATTGTTTGGCGACATACTTTGTCGTCTACATAATCTGCAAATGTAAATTTTGCAGTAACGCTAAATTATATCGTCCTGGAATTACAATACAAATTTCATGTTTCACATGAATAGGATAACTGTGATTTAAAAGATACACGGTTGTAATCTTAAAATGAGATTTTTTAAGTAAACAGCTTAAATTTAAAACTTGCATTATAAATCCACAAGCAAAAAGCGAGATAAGAATGGAAGCAACATTTTAAATTTACCACGAACATGCACTTTTATAAAAAGCATTTTAAATTAAAGTTACCAGAATAATATATGAGACCAATCACTATTTCTTATCCCGTGGATAAACTATAGGAAATTCTAGGTAAATCTTTCGGTGTCTTAAAGGTATGACATGACATTAACATTCGTCAACTCTTTTTTATATATTAAAATTGAGTACCCAGATGACCGAGCTTTGCTCGTTTTTTTTTTTTTGAAATTACATTTAGATACAAATTACATACTGATGAATAATATTTTTTGATCTTATTGACATAATAGAAAAAAATGAACTGGTTATTTGAACAAAAAATCATGAGTGCAATTAGTATAATTAAAATTTTCATAATTTTAAAAAATACTAAAAAAAGGGCTCGAGATAATAGATTTTCTCACAAAAGAAGGGAACTTGAAAAAAAAGGAAAAAAATTCGGACCAAAGACGGGACTCGAACCAAGGGAGTAATCCCTTGGTTTTCGAACGCGAAATCGTAAGATTTCGCGACTGCTCGCTATCCACTAGAGCTATTACGACCGTTAACGCAGTATTAAAATTTACCTTCTTATATTGCAGCAGTTTTTCATTGCCTGAAAACACGGACAAAAAAACATTTTCTAAAAATAATACCTAGCTAGATCGATTTATTGCCCCCGAAACTCCCTGGACAATAAATTTTACGAAAATCGTTGTAGCCGTTTATATGTATGTTATATATATATATATATATATATACAAGAATTGCTCGTTTAAAGGTATAGGATAAACGAAAGTATGTGCTTGACATAGACAACTTGACTGGAAAACGATGTTGTATGTTAATAATAATTTTTAATTGTTTATTTCGTACAACTTGTACATCCATAAGGATAAATAAAGTAGCTTAAAACTATGTTTGTAATAAATAAAATTTCATTTGTATGTACTAGGAGTAAGCATCAGGATAAAGATTAGGTCCCCGGAACGTCACTTTTCGCACAAAGCACCTCTAGAGCGGTGACGTGAATCGAGTCGATCGTCTTTAAGGTGATATGAGAACTGTTCCTCACTCTATATTATATGAAATTATATATAATACTATATTAAGAATCAAAATGCTGAAGCATTACACCCCTAATGACTAAGACTTATCTTACAAAAAACGAGCCGACCTATGCGTTACCGCATACACTCCTGATCCGCATCCGCATAGCTGTACCAATTATAAAGGCTTCCATGTTCTCGTTAGAATATTGTGTTGTGACAGTTTGACAAAATTGGGTAAAATCACACACACACACACACAAGCATACAAACACTATACCACTCATAGATTTAGAATATATTTATAATAAGTTAAAGCAATTTTTAAATTATTTTTCTCTCTCTGTCATTCCTCTATACATAACCTCTTTATGTCCGTGTTACATTTGGATCCAATTATAAATTGTAATTTAGATAACAAAGATGTTCTTCCACGTTATATGTCTAATTGAAATATTATCTGTTGTATCGTGTGTTACCTTTAATTAAGGATACATTTGTCTTAATCCCTTAATTCTCTAAATATAATATTATAATGTATACTAAATTGATATTATCTTTGATGGTGAACCTAAATAAATATAAATTTACAAAATGTCGGGAATTATAGTGGTAGCGTTTTTTCCTTTAGATGTTATTTCTTATAGTTTTTGTATGGAATAAACTTAGTTATTTGCGTTATAATTTTATAAAGTTTATGTTTCCTACGTTTCGAGCTTTGCACCTTTGGCGTTGCACCCATGTCTCACATTATATAACCTCAAAGAAACCTAAAAGAATGATTTTTTTGTAAGCGGTTGGACTCTCTTTCTACCTCAGAATCCATCTGGGTAGGTACCAGCTTCTTAGTTTTAAAATTTCCGGTCTGCAGGGTTTAGGGAGCCAGTAGAATAACTCTGCTCTAGGATCGTTTTCAGTCATGGGAAGAGACCTGTACCCAGCATTGGTATATATGATGTTGCAAGTTCACTTGAAGCCAGCAAACATATTTGCCATAATATTATACAGTAATTATAAAACGTTGTTTATTTTATATAAATAATTTAATGTATTATAAAAAAATATAATTTAATTTACACAGAAATATCGCATTAATTTCCCCGGGCATTATAACAATTATCAATTATTCACCTAATGGACGCCAGGGACCATAAACGATGCTTGCCTCAGCATTAGAAGATTTATGACTGTAATATTTATTGTCTTCGTCGAATTAATTACTTATAATTCTCCAATAACGTTTTAATAATAGAACAATGGTATTAGAGCAAATATCAAAGAAGACGTAATACAATATACATGTTCAATATACTTCCAACAACAATAAGATTTGATTGACAAAACCAATTCCACGTAAGATTATCTTGGGCTACAATACCGGGATTATTACAGTAATCTTTAGCAGGAAAACTATTAATAACCTACTCCTATTTCATCTGGCTACAAGTTCTCGTAGTATAAAGAAAAACATTTCTCTTCTTACCTTAGTATAGAATTTCTTGTATGTATAAAATCGGACCTTAAGGCGCTACCCTGACCAAAACCTGGCAAAAGTGCGTTTTTCAGAGACTATTATCTCATTAGTTATGAGAAATAAGCTACATCTAAAAGCACATTATTAATGTTCGATATCCTATCATCACATTCCACGTTCTAATTTGTTTTTATGTGTTATGAATACATTTAAAATCTACTTTTAAAAAATGACTAAAATTATTGATTACATGCATCTGTTGCTAAAGGAAATGCTCTAATCATTTGAGAATTACACTAATGGATAGATAATTTAAAAATCTATATTCTACACGTTTTATTTAATTTCTTAAGTTCGCTTATCTCTTTTAATTGAAATAATTCCAAATATTCGGGCGTATTTTTCCGTGATATATTGTAGCGAGAGTGCGTGGATTGTATGGGACCGAACGCTCAAGGTCTCTCGCTAGGGGAACCGTCTTAACCTTTAGAAGCTAATTTTGTGCGTAGCAAATTAAACAAAAATAATTTGACGCTAAGAACCAAATGCTTTTGGCAAAATGAAGATAAATGTTTTGCCAGCTTCTAACATTGGAATAAATCATTGGTTACGAGTGTGCTATTAAACATTTAACATTATCAGTAAGAACATACATAAATTTATAAGGGTATATTACTTAGAAATTACTTTGAAATTTGCTCATTTCTATTAAGGAAACTCTAGTAAGTTTGATTAATGTCTCACTATAAATAAATCACATAAGTCAATCATCAATCATATAACATCTATTTTTATTTTTCATACGGAATTTACCAAATTTTAACTCATACATCGTTATTGATGATTTAAGTTATTGACTTAAATATATTAATAACACTATAAGTAAAATAACATTTATATTATTTACAGTGTAATATAAAATGCGACAATTAGTTTTAACCCGATTTTTCCCTGATAAAGGCAAACGTATTTCATAGGTTAAGATCAACCAAATAAATGATGCTATCGAATCTACAATTTCGAGAGGTCTGTATGTTATCCAAAATAAATCTTTCAAATAAGAATTATGTAATGGTTAACGTGTACTCGTAGCTATTAAACCTCCCTTCTACTCCGTAATTAATGAGTTCGATATAACATAAGGCTGTTTAAACCGTATGTAGTTAGTACAGTCAAGAGCATTAATTTCGTCCTATGAATTATTAAGCGTAGAAGGCATTTAAAGAGGTATTTATTTTATACAAAATACAGATAACAAGATATATTACCATCAATAGAAACTGTTTGATAGATTTATGATATTACACAATCAGACCAGCCCAACGTCTGGTGGAGGTTGGCCTGGTCTCCAAATATTTGTTGTCGACATTGCACGTATTCAAATTAAACTGCTTCGTCGTTCATACTGCGTACAGCATTTGATTTGTATAACTTATTAGAATTTATCTTTCCATCGAATTATAATGTTGATGCTTTCAAGGCAAGGGTGAATAGGCTTTTGTTAAGCTAAGTCAGAGTACTTTACCATCTTCGGAAGCTTCACCACTTATCATCTAGTAGAATAGTGGACGAGTGCAGACTTAAAATATTAGTTAAAAATGTTAGGTACTCATATATATTTGATGATATATAAGAAATAAGAAAATTTATTTTGCAATAAATTATGTAAATTATTAATAGTCCGCTGCTGAACAAAGGCCTCCCCCATTGATTGCCTCGTAGGGGGGATATTTGCCATAGTTTCCCACAGACAACTGCAGCAATTTAATGTTTTTGAGTTGTTATCAGAAACATACCACTGTCCATCTGGTGTTTTATTTTCTCTGTCGCCTCTAACGACACTTACGGGATCATATGGTGTAGTCGATTGGCCCACGCCGCGCATGCACACGGTTCTGTTTATCCACTTTCTTCACTTGCAAATTACTTTATATAGGGCTCCACATCTCAGATACTGGTTTTAGCCTTTGCTCTAAGATTTTAAGGAAGGGAATATATATATATATATATATATATATATATATATATATATATATATATATATAGCAGTAATAAAAATACTTCCTGTCTAAAACTTTATAATGCATAAGTTGTGTTGTTTTCGGCAATGACTGTACATAGCACGTGCGCGACTTTGCTCGCCGGTAAGTTTTGTTAAGATTTCACAGAGCGAGCCGAGAGCGCCGCTCCTCAATTATTCACACACATACTCGCTTTCTGGCCCCCGTTCTTTTCATTCCGGACAATGGCGGATTCAGGTCGCGGGAACAACGGAAAGATTGCAAAGGACGTAATAGCCGTGTAGGTAAAGATGTGAGGTGAACTTTTAATATTAAGCGCCTAGGTTGGGGCCGGGGCCAACTTTATTACGCGATACCGTCACACGCAAACATGGCAATACACGATAATACACGGCGTATAACGTTCGGTAATGTAGGCAAAAAAAGCTATTTTTTTGTTTGATTACGTTCTTACACAAAATTTTGATAATGAAAACAATTTCAATGGTTTATTACCTTACAAATTTCATCAGTAAGCTTATACTGCATACACTGGAACGTTCTAAAAATAAATTAACTATAAAATAAGTTTCGATAACCATCTACATAACAATGTATTTTTCAGGCTTTTTATAAAACAGCAGCAAAATTCTACCTGTTTGGATAATCTCAAAAGCTGTTCATAAATGTGAAATTTTGTATGTTCGCTTGTTTTTGTTTTTTTAAACACCATCACATAAAACAATAACAGATGTTAATTTTTCGTCTACATATACCTACGTATTTATACGTTTCCTTTCATCCAGTGTTTGCGGTTGCTCGAAAGAGATAGTTTTTGTCGGTAAAGCCGCCCACTTTTCAACACATATACGATGCCTTTTCTTTATTGTATTTTGACATACTTTTTAAATACACTGCTCAACATAGACTTTTGCACCAGCCAATTATTATATTCTAGATATTAATAATCATAGTACTAAATTGTTGGATAGCTTGCCAGTGTCTGTCATCGCGTTCAATTACATTGTGGTTATTGTGAATAGGCTCTCGTTGTGCTAAAATAATGCCATTCATCATCCAGGATTTGATCACCATCTACGAACAGTTGGGTTTGTAGCTAAGCAATACATATTACTGTAAATTTAAAATAAAGTTACAACCTATATACGTCCCACTACTGGGCTCAGGCCTCCTCTCACTTCTGAGAGGGTTTTAGGGCGAGACTCTAAAGATAATGATGTCAGAAGTGAGAGGAGGCCTGAGCCCAGTAGTGGGAATTTGGTCTATTTGGTCACGTAGAAAGAATGAATGAGGAAAGAGTGACAAAGCAAATTTATATGGCAGATGTGAACGGCCGAGTCGGGAAGGGACGCCCTAGAAAAAAGTTTATCGACCAAATTGGCGATATTTTGAAAATGGGCCACGTTAGAAGTACTCTTAACCGACGAGCATGTATGCGTAGATATATGGATGTAAAGGAGGTGAAAGAGGTATGTCAGGATCGTGCCAAATGGAAGTCCGTAGTCTCTGCCTACCCCTCTGGGTGACAGGCGTGAGTGTTTATGTATTATGTACTCTAAAGACAAAGATTCCAATTTAAAAATCGTTAATTAAAAAAGTAAAAGTAAGATACTTACTTTAATTTAAAACAAGATCCGCAGCTTATGAAAGACCCGGCAAGAAAGTTAAACAAAAACGACGTCAATCCGTCATAAAGCGGCCCGTTTTACCCGGGAGGGTTTCCGTGCGAAACTGTTTATGTAAATCAGAATGAAAATCTTGTCGGATCCTCCATCTGTTTTAGACACTGGTGTGCAGAATAACGTGAGGGTCCTTTTCAAACTCACCCTTATGCGAGGACACGATTGAACGTAGGTTTTTTATAGCGCGGATACAGTAATCTAGTTCAGGTGTGCTCCCGAGAAATCCTTTCGTATCTGAGGTCGCATACGTTCACAGATTTTATTGCATATTGAGACGCACTATTCGTTTGATATATTTTTCCCGTATTCGATATTACGCCGAGATCTACAGCTTAACTATTTGTAATTTGGTACCATACTATGCCATCGTTTCTTTTATGATTGATTTATTTTAAAGCACACCGAGTGTGAAATATCGAATATTAATGAACAACGGTTTACATAGGTATTGACATAGAATACTATAATACATACAAATATAGTATTCTATGCGTATTTTTGTGTGAATTTGACGTTCTTCAACAAAACATACTTTACTAATGAAATGAGGCAGCTATTAAATAATTCGTGATATTTCATATTATATTTCTAAAAAGGTGTAAGAACATTTGTTAAATATACCTGCGCGTGGTGCAGAGCCATGATTTTATATTTGGTCTAATTTTGTGTTAATTGCTTCGCTTATTTTTTTTTTAAATTAATGTTTCTCTTAAAAGAAAAGCTTCTTTTAAATAATAGTTTAAGTCCCAATTCTTCAATTCTAAAGGCAACAGCAGTAAAAAAAACTATGAGCCGAATCGCTCAAAACATAACCTTAAAATTTCATAGTACATAAACAAACTGGTTTCGATCCTCGCCGGCGCTAAAATGATAGTACAGTGTGTAATTAAGCGCATAGATCAAAATATAGATACGTTTACGTTATGTTTATTGGGGTATATGAAATGTACGAATAGTAGGTATAGGCATTGGATTTCATTTCAAGATTATTAAAACTTTTATATAAATTAATTTAAATAATCATTACGTTTCAATGTATTAAAATTACGTGTGTGTATATAACATAACATGATTAATTGAATGTAATTAAGTGTGGAGTATTGAGTTTCAAATTACAGTTTTAAGTGTTGATTTACACATTTGATTTACACATGTTCAACGGTTAAGAAACACATACTCGACTAAAAATCAAAATGCACATGCGTTGTCACCCCTGAGAAATAAGAATGTAAAGCCTCGTTTCCAGTACCTAAAAATTGTCTTTAGTTTCTCTATATTCACCATCCAAAACACAACAGCATTATACTGTTGTTTCATTCATTAACTATTCTGTTGACTCACGGTTGCTGGTAGTGGTATGGTAGCTGGAGTAAGCCTCTACCACGTTCAAAAGAAAACGTTCAAGTTTATTTTATTCTTTTTATTTTTTGAAATCGTTTTCTACTTTCGGTTAAAACTTAATTTTTTATCTTTTTGAGTATCACAAGTTCAAGGTAAAAACTATAATGTCGTCTAAAAAGTTACATTAAAATCTTCATTCCCTATTTTTGCACCGTTAGGGATGGAATTTTTCCTTTTAATTTATATGGGACGACCCAGTATAAATTATTTCATAAAAATATAATAATTTAAACCAGGGAACATAAATTTAAAAAACGTATGCATCGAAAGTAGAATCTTTTCGATTTTGAACTTGAAAACACGGATAAATTTCTAAAAGCCAACTAAGAAAACTTTAAATGCATTAATACAAGCTCTCTAATTCGCCTCCCTTTACCGCGAAATGCAATTAAACCTTCTTCGAAACACAACTAAGCGTTTTCACAAAGGCTAGTTTTTTATTATAAATCTAGAAGTTTCCAGGCAGAATAAACCTTTTTAATAAGAGCGTGATTCTATTAAAGTCCGTTCCTTCGATTCGAATTACAGCAATTTGTATGTAATAAACTATATATTTATTTAAAAAAAGTCACGATAGCTTCGGTGATAGCACTCAAAATGTCGCCCCTTAAATTTGATAGTACACGAGCAAACTGTTTACGATCCCCTCCGGCACCAATAAAATTGCACTTTTAACTGCTGATTTACCATGTGCTCAGTAGTGAAACACATTGTGAGGAAATTGGGGACATGTGAAGTCGGTCAACACGGATCGGAACGCAGCGGACTCGTTCATTGTCCTAAGACCCTCTCAGAAATAAAAGTGAATTACTTTATTTTACCGATTTACATAACGTATATTAAAATAAGCAAAAATAAAAAAATGAAAGTAAACAATTTGGGCAAATGAAAATTTAAATGGTAAACATGAATAATTTTCATTTGAAGCCGCAATTTTAAGGCTAGTGCACCTTACTTTACCAAAAAATGCAATTAAACGCTCCTCGAATAACAACTAAACGTTTTCACAATGGCTTGTATTTATTATAAATATAGATATTTCCTGTGGTCGGGTCACCGGGAATCGTCACAGATAGCGTGGGAAAGACGTAAGGTGCAAGGTTTTATTCACCATCTGCCAGTAGACGACAGAACTGCGCGATTTCGGTGCAGAATTTCACCCGAACAAAAAGAGTATAAAGTACAGTAGCACTACCGTTACAATGCGGGCACAAGATTGAATTGCCGCGAGTAGATTCCAAGTTAGAATAGATGATTATTTTGTTTCACGTTCCTATTGAAGTAAGTAAACGCTAAGGATTGCATTTCTTATTTATTTTGCTTTCCAGTCTCATTTAAATAGAATCTATTTCCACTATGCGAACATTCCTTTTCTCTATTTGTATACTGTTCTTTGAACGATATAATTAGTTTTCTATTAATTGAAAAGATATCCATGAAATAGTTATGTACAACTTATGCTAAACAATTTAACAGCTGCACTGGATATTTAAGTTGAATAATATACTAAGAATGGATAGTATAAAACAAACATCGGTATGACTTTGATACCTTAGAAGAAAGGCATCACATATGGAGCGGTACGTGCATTGAGACTTCATTTTCGACTTTATTGGCGACCTCCCACCTTAAGAGCAAATCGATTGGACGTTATTGGTCTCTAAATGGCATCAGAGGTAGTAGAACTGACTAAATGGCACAAATATGAGTCTCTAAAAAAATTAATATGTATTTGTGCTATGTACTACCGAGATTTAGTTCGTTGTCACGTGCGGTGCATTTCCTAAAGGAACAGTATTGTAAGTCTAGATGGTTACAGAAGTGCGACTGTTGATCATGAGGTCCTGGGTTCTAATTCCGGGTCGGGACAAAAAATCAATTATTGAGTTTTTGCGTCAAGAAATTTTCAGTAGCTGCCCGGAGTCAGAAATGTGAATTTATACGTGGTAGAGCCATGTTGCAGTTATATTAGTAGTATAGTTGTAGCACGAATGGGTCGGCTCGACCGGGGAAGGACCACGCTCTCACAGAATACCAGCGTGAAATAGTAGCTTAATGCTGCTGTATTTCGTATGGTGAGTGTAGAGAACCGGAGACCCTTTTTACTGGAAACGAGGCATTCCATCTTAGTCCTCACGGGTGACAACGCATCTGCATTTTGATTTGTAATCGAGGATAGATGTAGATGCCTATGGGCCACAGCAACCACTTACCATTAGGTGGACTGTGTGCTCGTTTGTCACCCTATCCTATAAAAAAAAAAAAAAAGAAAGTTGGCGGTGTCTCAACCTCGTGCCTCGGTAAGCATGTAAAGCCGTTGGTCCTGTGGCTGATCTCCCTCAGGTCAAATAGAGAGTGCACCTGTGCTTGCGCATACGCTAGAGCACTATAATACTGTCCTGGGCCAATGGCTCGTCCCCGTTGAGAAAGGCCGCCGTGACCGAAATTCGGTCTAGAGGACGTTATTACTGGAAATGATCATCGCCGCCAGTGGTAAGCATATAGGTTTTTTCTCACCCAAAGGGCAAGTACCAGCCACGAGATGTATACTTACATAGCTATTAGTATTCCTTTTTTCGTTTTTTTTTTTATTTTTTTATCGCATAATAAGGCCCAGACGGTAAAATAATCTTGCTTTAGTAATGTATTTTACCGTCTTACCTCTTATATATGTAAAACATGATTGTGAAATGAAACGGCTTGGTAGCGCAGTGCCTAAAATTTTGACTGTTAGGCCACGGGTAAGAATCCTACACAGAATAAGTGTATGTTCTCTAAATATAATTGTTCTGGCTTTTGGTGTGTGTCTACGTGAAATTTACGTGTGTAAAAAGCCTCCACTGTACCGAAATATTTCTTCTGTAGGGTTAACATTTTTTAAATAAAGCGTTATTAACTAGATAATATTTTTCATTAATATTTTATGTTTTAAACAATAAATATTCCGTATAAACTAAATATAAATTAAGATTGTCCTATACAATATAAATGTTAGAACTACAGCATTTTTCGCAGCGGCTTTATCTCCGATATTGAAGATAAAAGACGGTCTATTTTTTTCCAGTTCGAAATGAGAATTTCTTCAGAAACATTCTTTGTCACCGGTTATAGCGCGCGATGAATAAATTCGTACCAATATACCATTTTATGTTTAAAAAAAGTAAAGATCAGCAATTTATGATGGGTTTGTTGAGGTTAACCGTAATCTGGTGAAACACCGTCTGTAATAAATTCTATAAAATATCTTATAAGTTTTTACATTACATTACCATAACTCATAATCGTTATCTCTATATAAAAATAAATTGATGTCCATTAGTCTGGATGAAATTTGAAGAAAGACGCGAAAGATTTTTATGATATTTTTTGTATGCTTTGAGTGGATCCCGGTATAGTTCAGATTCACAATTGGACAACAGCGCCCAGGTGGCGCTGTTGTCGAATTTTCGAAATGATTCTTTTTGAGGCGGATCCCTAGTTCTTACTAATATTATAAACGCGAAATTATGTTTGTTGGTTTGTTCTTCTTTTACGCAACAACCGAGTAATGGGTCAACACGATTTTTTTTGCCTAAATATATGTTATAGGCCGGAAAGTGACAAAGGCTTTTTATCCACGAGAAATGCACAAGTCTTGTTTGGTATATCTGGAGCTTAGTTCGGTAATATTACCTCATGAGAAAATGTCTGAACGAATTTTAATGAAATTTTACTAAATTTCACTAAAATTCATGACTCATACTTGATTTCATACTT
This sequence comes from Parnassius smintheus behrii, assembly GCA_036936625.1. NCBI lineage: Eukaryota > Metazoa > Arthropoda > Insecta > Lepidoptera > Papilionidae > Parnassius > Parnassius smintheus. Next base: position 21,554,935 of record JAUPFT010000006.1, on the reverse strand, counting down.
GAAACTGTCTTTGGTCTTCGAAAAAACACAGTTATGATCCCGAAATATGCACGGTTTCTGGGAGATTACTCTATTTATGTTATGCTATTTTGCAAAATCTTCTGTTCCTTCTTCAACTAATACGGCTTAATGGATTTTGGTTGTTTCATACGTGGTCGGCTCGACCGGGGTACACACTCCCGCAGGATACCAGCGTTATATAGCAGCTTAATGCTGCCGTGTTTCGTATGGTGAGTGTAAAGAACTGTAGACCCTTTTAACTGGAAACGAAGTATTCCATCTTAATCCTAAAGGGTGACAACGCATCTGCATTTTGATTCTTAATCGAGGATAATTGTAGCTGTATATATATGGGCTACGGCATCTACTTACCATCAGGTGGACTGTTGCTCGTTTGTCATCCTTATTCTATAAAAAATGGGAACTTCTAAACAAGAGTGTACAGCCATTGCGGGTTGCCAGTAATCACAGTCACACCCAATCCGCTAGTGGTAAACGCAGCAACCTACGCTTCGACTCAAAACCTTAAGCAAAGCCTCCAAGCCTCCGGAGGCTCCGCAACGTTTTAATTGAACGCCCAGTTTCGCTAGATTCATACGACACAAATGTCGCCGGCCCGTTATACATTCACCTAGGCCACAAACACTGATATGACAACGGATGGGACACAGCGAGTCCGCAGACCGTACACCTGCGTCCCTGGGCGGTTCTCACCGCCCAGAACATCGAACGACACGAGTTAGCCGTCAGAGCCGGGACCCGCCACCACCTGTTCGGACGGCCGTTAGATAACTCATCAACGTGCACTGCACACTGTCACAGGAGTCATTGTTACGCAACTAACGATGCGGAATGATTTAAATTCACTTTTTAGTGACTGAGACTTATAAAGCTGTAAAAGCCAAAAGACTAACACCATTAACATTGTCAGAAACCAGAGGGAGCCAGTGATTACATATTAAACTGAGACGATACGACTCACCGTAATGAGGAAGCTCAAGGTTCAGTGCGCTATGGAGATAGCTATGCTAGGAGTTTCTTTACGTGATAGTCTTCGTAAAAAGGTTATCCTCAGTAAAAACAGAGTAACTGACAAAGCTCAATAGATAAAGTGGTTATGGGCCGGCCATATAGCTCCAAAAAGCGACAACCGATGGGGAGGAAACTTTCTTTTGTACCTCTCGTGCTGGTGGTATATGCAGTGTAGGGGCGGTCATCAGTAGATGCAGTAACAAGTTGGTAATATATGCACGAAGAAGTCGTTGAATGTAGGTGGGTCAGGATCAGTGCCTTGTGGCTTTCCCTGGGGAAACCTGTGCCCAGCAGTGAACTTGTGATAATCTATAAATATATACCGTCAATTTAAAAATTATAATATTGTTTGAGCCATTTTTAAAACTTACGCTGCCTGTCTGTCTGTCATATGCTAATCTTCTTAATAGCTGAACCTATTGTAACCTATTGTAATAAAACTTCAGGAACAGATAGCGAGCAACGCCAGGAGTGATCTAGGCTAAAAAAATTAAAAAAATGGTTGTCTGTAAATTCGGTTTACAGACGATAGTTTAACGTGAAAACGTCATAATAAAACATTGATGAAATGATTGGATACTTATTCATGCGGCGCAAGTCGAACGCTCAAGCCGATCATGCCTTTCGCTCGTTCGTGCCGCGCTCTCGCTCCGATCGTCCTCGGCTCGGCTGGAGCGTAACGTATCGATTTATTAGACGTTGTCACGTCAAATGCCCCATTTACATTCAGCCCTGTTGGGTAGGGAAGTGAGCAGGGCAGTGAACAGGGCAGTATGTAAACAGGCTACTCGCGCTGACACTGCCGCTGCCGCTGCCACTGCCACTGCCCGACGATCTCTCAAATGTCGGTTTTTCGTTCGGAAGTCAAAGGACGGGCAGCGCGAGCGGCAGTGAGTGTTCACATTCAGCTCCATCGCTCACTTCGCGCCAAGCGCCTGGATGAACGGACCACCATCCATCTACCAAAATGCCTTTCGATTGGAATAATGAAAATACAATAAAGTTTTTAGAACTGCTGGAATCAGAAAAAACTATGGGATTTCAACGATAAAAACCACAATTCATCATCTTCTACGAATACGAATTTTCTTTTTGAGATAACATAGTACCTATGTACATAATTAATTATAAATTCGTCAAATTTATTATTTTAGTATAAAATTTAGTTTAAAGAATTAATGAACATTGTCATTTTATTTCTAAAAACGATTAGTAACTCATATTGATTATTTATTTATTAAAATGTAAAATAAGTTAAATGCATTGAGTTGTAACTCAATGGTTAAATGGTAATATTTGCATAATAGCCTGAGATTTTTAAATTATAATTTTATTGTAATTAAAATTATGAATTAATTTATACCGTAGTGTAATTATTAAAATAATAATAGCTTAACTAATCTCATATAATATTTAATATTATTTATGTAACAATAATGTAATAATTCAATTAATAATTTATGAATAATTTATTGTATTCAAATAGAGTGGATTTCACATTGACATTAATACGTAATATTTTAATTCAAGAAGAATGTTTGTACCTAACTTTTAAGCAATGCAATAATTTTAAAATATAACATTGGGTTTGTGTAATTAGCTGTATTTCATATCATTTTTGCATGCCAATTATGGCAAAACATGTCAGTTCCACGTCATTGATCATCTTATGTACCATGTTTTTAAGCTAATAAATTTTCTATCTATCTATCTATCTTCTTTTGAACTTGATATCTTTTTAAATTATTAACATAATTTTGTATTGCAAGAAGACACAGCGTGGACGCTGTTATTATTTCGACGTCTGCCATAGTCGAAAACCGAAAGTGATGTTAGTGGTAGGGCAGAGTGTGAATACACACTTCCCGCGATCCTGCTACGGCAGTATTTAGAGAAGTATTGCCGGCAGCGCGAGGAGCAGTGGCAGGGGCTGAATGTAAATGAGGCTAAAAATAATAGAATAAATAAATTGTCTTTGATCATCTTAAATATCAAAAAGACACATTAACAGATTTTACTCAGGTCAGGCAGGTCACTAGTATTAAATGCAATTAGCAATTCATGACAAAAACGTAACTGTTGTGATATTACAAAGAATATCAGTAAATAAAAGACAGAGATAGGTTTAATAATAAAGTTAATCTCCCGCATAATTATGTCATTTATGTGACAAGTCGCTTACATCAAAAAAATTTCATGAATTTCAATTTCCGTCACCAGAATTTCATAAGATAATATTTCCATAATAAATGCGTGCATTAGTAAACGATATGCCGCGTTGAAATCGAATTCGTCGTCATCTTGAGATCGTTATTGTAAAGGCATTATCTTGGATCCGATCTCCGAGGACAGAATGTAAATGTTGGGGAACGGCAGGCGCTTACAGCAATATGTCAGTCGGCAGCAGTTGTTTCTATGTAGATCTGTGGCGGCATACGCCCGACGAATAATATATCGACCTACTTAGCGCCTTATTAATTTTATGTAGCGAATATTTTGTACCGCCAGAAATTTTATTTTTCAATTTCTTTTCAAGTTTGATTTCAGTTTATGCTATCGTAATGGTATTTGTTCACATTTACTTTTATTCATATTGAATTTCCATGTATACGCTGGGAAATTCAATTTCATTTCATTTTAGTCTCGATGTTTTAACGAGATTGAAAGCATGTTTACTGAATATATTTTGCTTTTTTTCTAGTTGATTTTTTGTTAAAATACTTATTGTTTTTATTTATTTATTTAGAGAAAACGTGTGACAGCAATAAGGAGTCTCCATAACGCAATAAAATTTGTAAAGTTATATTTTTTAGGTTCGCTATGGTAATTCTATAGTATCCAACAAATGCTTGCATGTACTGTTTATTTAGTTTCTTTCAACGTTATAAATATAAAATTCTTTAATATTGTAAAAGGCTAGGTGAAATAATCGATTCCCATTTAGTACTTGAAGTCTTTACTCAAAATTATTCACCGGCTCTGGGATACAAAAACGTTATCCCTAAACGTCCAATTGTTGGCTCTCATTTTCCAAAAGATTCTAGCGCAAGAAACAGAGCACCGCACTGCTTCTATGTGGTTTGATGGACTACTTCTTTTTAAATTCTAAGACATACTAGTTTTTGATGATAGTTTGCTTACCGCCGCAAACTATACGTGAAATTGCACACTAAACCAGCGGAAATTACATCAAAATTCTGCTGTTTTCCGTATAGCGAATGATAAGATCCGGAGATTCTTTTAAATTGTAACGTCCGTGGTTAGATGTGGAGGTAGTAGTCTATACACATCTAATATAGACTAATGGATGCAACACAAATAATTCATCAAGTGGCTTACGATAAGTAAGTTCTTTGCAAATACACAAGCATAGTGAAGTAATTGCATAGGACAATGCTAATATAGGCTATAACCTTATCATATCGGTTTAACACACATCAAAGCGCGACCTCGATCATTTGGAATGATTCACTGTCCCCCAAAACATTAGCGATAATAACTATTGGGTAAACATTTCTCCTAGTAGCTTTCCACTAAATTCACCATTATCAAACTTTCTTTTTATCCCACTCTCCCGGGAAATGCGGGGATCATGAGTACTACCTCTCTAACGACACACCACATCGTTGATTGATAAGTCAGGGTCACATACTACCTGAAAATTAATGAGGCATTCAAAATAGATACCTATAAAAATAGCCTAATAAACACAGTGTTATAAGTACAGAAGTTAATGCTGAACTATGATAATAATGTTATTAATTTTGTTTAAGTTATTGTTTGATTCTTACCTGTGTATTGATAGAGTAATGACCTTTTCTGTCTACAAAATACTTACCAGTATCACCGCCTACTTTTCTTATTTTTACATGGGTGCAGTCAATAGCTGCTATTACATGAGGAAACCCACAAACATCAGCAAACTCTCTTTGTAAACAATTCTGTTCAGCAAAAGTTGTAAGATTTTTTTAATTCAGAGCTATTATTGGCTAATGCACGACCAACTCGCTTACAGAAACGAGACATTGTTGTTTGATTTATGCCGTGCAATTCTCCGCGATCATCATGTATCTGTTAATGTAAAATTAAACTCAGTAAATATACAACTACCTAAATCATCCATTGAAATAATATTGATGACATTCAAGTAGGTAATAAATTTTAAGATAATTTATGCTCTCACCTCATGCCGCCGCCAGTGCCTAATCACAGACGTTACTTGAATGCACAGCTATGTCATCCTTTACGAGATTTATTACTTTCAACATGTTTTTCTTGAAAAATCTGTATTTTTTGCTAAATTCCACAGCATACTAGTCTACTAAAGGATCCACCCTGGGCTTATATATTTTAGCTCAAGGGCGTTCATATTTTTGTGTATCCAAAAAATCCTGCTCAAAATTGTATAAGTCGTCGCCGAAATTAAAATCATCCATTACGGTAATGTAAAAACCGCGCAAAACGCAAACGTCAGTAACAAATCAATTTGGCAATGAAACCTGTCACACGAAAAATCATCTGTTCATTGCTAGGGGTTTGGTCCGCCATTTTGTTGATTAAGCTTTTAAACAAGGGTGTGAGGGTGTTTAATTTAATTCACATTTGAATAAAACTGGTTTTTCGGATTTTATCGCGTATTTAACTCGCGTGTTTGCGTAGATATAAGAAATCATATTTTTTGTGATGTTATTAATTGTGTAATGTATGTGACTGTAAACTGTTTTTTTTTTTCAAAATATAGTCCCGCTGGATATCTGCCTGGTTCTTCTTAGGACAGACGTATTTTCCAAACATGTGGTAAATTAAACCTAAAAGTGACTTTCAGTGAGTATTATTTATAATCTATATTGAATAAAAAAAGTTTCTTTTTATGTTTCATATAATATTCATTACCCATTTTTAAACACGTCTGGGATGCCAACATTTGCAAAATTTTCGCATACCTACGGGTTCGTACTCTGTACATAAAAAACGCATGACCGCCATATTCAAGGAACTTTGCTATCGAGAACAGCAGGATGTGTACAAAATACTGAGTTTATCAAAATAACATTTAGTTAAGCTTTCGGCGAACTATTATAAAAGCAATTTTAAGCGCTAGATTCGCAATGCCCGTCGCGTGCCGCCCGCATACCCGCAGTGTACGTAACGTTTTCACACGAGTATTTGTCACTATTAGCATAAGAGGGAACTGAAACTAGTTATATACCTACTTAATATAAACAGACCTTTAAATTTTTTTTTACTTAACAAATTTTGGAGTCTTAGCTAATTTAATGAGCATAACCTTCAAGCTGTCAACATGGTATCCGATCTTTTCTCCGATATCATTGTTCACATAAGCGATAAGATTCCACTTGCAAGGGTAATTGGAAATTGTATAAAATTGGGAAAGAAATATTCTTTTGTTTTTTATTAACTTTTCAAATAGTTTTTTTTTATACATGCAAGGCTAGGTGAACAAGAATGCGCGGACCAACATGTAGCACACGCTCACCACATACGTACGTAGTACTACTGTATTATTTATTCTGTGATAGTAGGTACAATAGTAACAGTTTTGATTTGAGTGGTAAAATTTTGTAACAATGTGTACTTGACCTTATTTAAGTATAAATATTTGTTTGACCAATCAATGCACACATTCTTATACATACGATAATATCTATTTTGTTAAAGTGTGTGTATAGGGTTCCGTTGTAGAAAGACAATGTTTCTGACGGAGCCATTGTTCTGACTTCATGTACTTAAATATTTTTGTAGCTTAAAAACTACACACTTTTTATGGTTTTTTCCTAAAGTACTCAATAATAAAAAGTATTATTTTCTTAAGTTAAAATTCAGGGTACCGGTAAGTTGCACCCTCCCCCCAAGATTGACCTGGTTTTGTGGCATTCTTTCGGAAAGACCTATGTTCAGCAGTAGACTTGTGAAGGGCTGTAATGATGACGATGCTGATGCCAAAATGGAAAACAATATTAAAAGTATCAAAACTTTAAAAGCTATTATGCGGAGCGCATTAATATTATATGGAAACACTTACAAGTATACAAATATTTAGTTATGTTTTCCCCTCTCTCACCTACCTAACATTTATTATGCCTTTTCGACCTTTTCGACAAATTTCGCACATTTCTCAACATCAAACTATTAACCTGTCTACAGGCGAACGCTTTAACAAGCATCAATCACTATTTCAAGTTCAATTTAGGCAAGTGTACATCGAGAGAATGCGGCAGGCGACGGGACACGTGACGTGATCATGCGGGTGTCGCGTGCCTAGGTACGAAACCACTCGTGTTAATGGCCCACAACACTTAATGACTCCCGTATCACTTTATCATCGGGAATACTAAGGGCTGCTACTTTCCAGTTTAAGACAAAAGAATATTTAACTTTTTTTTATTCTGACAACGTCCGATATAGAAATATTTTTATATTTATGGTTAAAATACGTGTATTATTTATCGTGCGAAGACGACGTAACATAATCCGCCAGACCAATTTCGTTTCGATACGAAGTAAGGTTGTGAGAAATAATGTCGAAAAACGCTATAGCCGCCGAAAGATACTTATTATATATATTTTATACGTCTCGTATAAAATACCCAAAACGACGACAGAGACCAGGGTCAATTGTAAAAAACGCCTTGTACTGAGATTTATTCTCTATAGAGGACGGTTTACGTGAAGCAATAGTACATTTACCGCAAGAACACTTTTAGGTGAACCACTCTCAGTTGACGATTATAACGTGTGTCCGACGATGATGCAGCTATCACTGGGTGTCTACGTCGCAGCTATGTATCCGATCCGGTGTCGTTCGTTTAAAAGAGGTATTTCAGCGATACTATTCAATTTTTCTACTATTTTAGCGACACTGTAGCATTTGTATTTCATATGTATTAGAGTAGAGATACGATTTTGTAGCAGCTGATTTCACTAAAATACAAAATAATTCGTAACTGTACAGAAGTAATGTTAACTATATATTAACTAAATAAATACGAATAATTTTGCACAGTTTGCATCAACGCAATACGTGACTTCGTATTACTTTTGTTAGTTGTGTGTTAGGGTTAGTGAGACCCCTGCATGTGATTGAGCGTACGTCGAGATTACGGCTATCCGAGACCCTTCACTTACTCGATTTACATGATCTGAATATAAATTTACAAGTCATCAGACGTAAGAATTTATTTTAAATCACAAGGCATCTAAAATTTTATACGAACACAGGTTCAGAATAAGGTTTGTTACGTTTATTTCATCCCTTAGTGTGTTAATCCACTATTTTATTTCTCATCCTTTTCTTCACGTCATCATTCAGACAGTTATCTATGTAGAGCTTACCCACGGTGGAATGGTGTAAATCACTATGCTTAAACTTTGCTCCGGGGGGTTTGGAGCACATCAACATGCCGAGGACGTTCCTTGTCCTCGGGGGATGTCCCTTGAGCTGCTTATACGTTATACACTATATTATAAGTTCACAGTAAGTCTGCTTATGTTTAGATTTCCCAAATAAAAAAAATGTTGCTTATATTTAGTTTAATCATTTAAATGAATCTTTCTTATCTATAAAATGGTTACGTATATAACAAAACTCCTAACAATAATGCTACACTGTCAGATGAAAAGTTTACAAAAATATTAAACGTGCCTTGACTTGTAAAGCCTTTTATAAAATTGACAGCTACGTACTTGAAGGATAAGGATGTATGGAATTAAATTTCTTTTAACCGACTTCAAAAAGGAGGATGTACTCAATCCGACTGTATGTTATTATGTGTTTCCTCAGAACTTTTTTTTTTTATAGAATAGGGTGACAAACGAGCACACAGTCCACCTGATGGTTAGTGGTTGCTGCGGCCCATAGACATCTACATCTATCTTCCATTACGAATCAAAATGCAGATGCGTTGTCACCCGTGAGGACTGAGATGGAATGTCTCATTTCCAGTAAAAAGGGTCTCCGGTTCTCTACACTCACCATACGAAATACAGCAGCATTAAGCTACTATTTCACGCTGGTATTCTGTGAGAGCGTGGTCCTTCCCCGGTCGAGCCGACCCATTCGTGCTACAACTATACTACTAATATAATTGCAGCATGGCTCTACCACGTAAAAGAGTAGACGTTTTTCTAGGTAAACCGATTTTGATGACTCTTTTTTTTCATTTGAAAGCTGCCCCTTCAGGAACGACGCTATTAGCCGCACAAGCATAGGCGGCAAGGTGGTGTTCTCTATCAGTTTGTGTAGTAGCCCTGCGTGCCACACTCTTGAGGGCCTTCTCCATATCAAAGAAAACCCCCACACAGATGCGGCTGCAGTTGTGTTCGGTCACAAGATAGTGCAGCATGCGAGTCAGTTGTTCTGTGGTTGAGTGAGCTCTGCGAAAGTCAAATCTTTCCTCCCGCAGAGCAATGTGCGGCAGTAATCTATGGAGAGTAATTTTCTCGAAGAGTTTTGCTATGTTCGGTAATAAAGTTACGGGGCGGTAGCTAGCAGAGTTGGTCGGCATGTCTAGTAGTTATTGAATTATCCTTAATAATGCGTAACTAATTGATTTCGACTACATCGATGATGTTCTCAGTTTGTTTATGTTGAACTTGTTTGCATTTGTTGCAGTAGAGATCACATGGTACAACAATATAAAATTGTAATACATAAATAACTATAAATTTAAAATGAATTTATCATAAAAACAGCCGTAAATACCCGAGAGTTTCTTATCGATACCGCAGTCTCAATTTTGGAATCAATGGTAGATTTTGACTGTGTGTGTATGTACATAAATTTTAGAAAAAATATTTTAAAAATTATTTTAACCACATGTTGATTTTTATAAGCAACCACATAACATAATACTCCAATTTAGTCAACCTTTTGACAACCCTAACAACACTGTCTCAAACAGAGGCGGCGTGAAAACATCGGTAAACCACAACACACGTTACCGAGACAACTGTGATTAAGATTGGTAAGATTATAAACAAGAACGTGTTTAATTTAACACGCGCCGATTTACCTTGCTGCCTGTATTGTTAATTAATTTCTATTAATTTTAAGAACAAAATACAAGGATTAATTTGATACTGAACGGCAGGTTTGGTATTGAATAACATTGAGGAACTTCTTAATTATAACGTGCCTCAGGCATTATGTTATTTGAAGTTTAAATAAATTAATAACAATTTCTATATTTACCGAGTGATAGCGGTGTAAGAATATATACTACCCAATACCATCTCGTGGGTGTCATAAGAGGCGACTGATCGAAACAAATCAGGAGATTGGCGTTAGCGTCTTCCTAATAACGGCTAAAAATAAAATAAACTGCGGTTGCCAACTCGCTTGCCAAGCGTTGCAAATATGGCAAATATCCCCCCTATCGGCAAGCTATGGAAGAGGCTTCAGCACGGAATAAATAATAGTACTACGTAGCTTAAGTTCAGCAGTGAACTTTACAACTGTAACTGTAACAGTAACGGTAACGGTCTATATTTCAACGCCGGTTGGTATCTGCATTGTATAAGCTATAACCCGTTACGGTCACGTGAGTGCCGTAAAAGGCAGCTATAGGAAAATTCGGAGATGTGGCTTCTGATCAAAGGCAAAATAACTATTTGGAATACACCAGATGTAAAATACCATGAGCAGTAACAAGCAAGGCGGACTGCAGTGTCGAAGGTACGTATAATCTAATATACTCTTAATGGAATGGGCACATGCCCAACATTGGACTGTAGTTACCTGACGAAGAAGAATAATAAAATCTGAATAGGAACATTTAACGTAATTTCAAACGATAACTCGCCCGATAGTTAAATCAGTGCCGCGCATTAGCGCATTTAGTGTTAAGTGATTCTTATCTTAAATTAAAATATCATATCATATTAAAATACTCAATTGGAATAAAACTATATTTACGGATTTTATCGCGTTTAATCAACTATTTTAACTTAGTTTTTAATTCCCGCCGTTTCGGGTGCTTTGCAGTACCCATGGTCACGGGGGCGGTGAGTTTCATTTATGAAACAAAACAAATTATAACACTAAACTTACACAATGAACAGCACCGTACTTCCTAATATAGACATTTTTAAAAGTATTCTTTTTAAAAATATTCTTAGCCTTTTCATACTATATCGGTAGTTTTACCGATATAGTATAGTATGTTTATTAAGCTCAATGTAAAACGATAACATTAGAACAAAGTATAGTCAAAGAACTTATACACGTTATTAATGTAGTGTTGTTTTGAAAGAGAGAATTTGTTCAGATTAACTTGTGTTTTCAGTCAGCCACGAAAGTAATGGAGATAATTAAAAAACTATAAGTAGTTACTAATTTGCAGACACTCAACTAAATGTCTAGATTTTAAGTAGTAATAAAATTATGTGCACGCATAATTTTATGTTCAACAATATACTATAATAATAGGGCTCATTAACAAAATTAAGTTGTAGAAATAGTGTTTGTAGTGATTTTTAGGTAATTTTTGAAGTGTTTTAATATAATTTTTGTAGTGTTTTGATGTAATATTTGTAGTGTTTAATGTAGTTTTTGTAGCGTTTTAATGTAATTTTGTAATGTTTTAATGTAATTTTTGTGGTACTATTCGAATGTAATTTTTACTAACATTACATATTTTTTTATAGGATAGGGTGACAAACGAGCACACAGTCCACCTGATGGTAAGTAGTTGCTGCGGCCCATAGACATCTACATCTATTCTCGATTACGAATCAAAATGCAGATGCGTTGTCACCCGTGAGGACTAAGATGGAATGCCTCGTTTCCAGTGAAAAGGGTCTCCAGTCTCTACACTCACCATACGAAACACAGCAGCGTTAAGCCACTATTTCACACTGGTATTCTGTGAGAGCGTGGTCCTTCCCCGGTCGAGCCGGACCATTCGTGCTACAACTATACTACTAATATAACTGCAGTATGGCTCTACCACGTATAATATTACATATAAGTTAATTTGTTAATAACACTAATGGGCTAGTATAATAAATAAATATAATTGGTTTATCATTTAAGTTTGTGTCAATTTACAATTTACGAAAAGTAACATAGTTTGTATAGCAATCGCACTTTGAGAAGTTTTGATGTTTGAATGATAATAGAAACGAGCCCAAATTACTCGTAATTTACTTTAAGTGACTTACATACTATATCATTAAAGCCTTTTATAAATGGGATAAAAATCTGACGAAGTTTTAATTTAACTAAACGTGGATATTATACCTCTAATTATACGAAATGCAAATGGAATTAAAATTTAAACATAATTTTACACTGTAACTTTCAAATAAACTCTTGATCTTCCACACAAACTGCCATGGTGTTATTTTACCTTTTATAAAATGGGATCAAAATCTGACGAAGTTTTACTTTAATGAAACGTGGATATTGTGCATCTAATTAAACGAAATTCAAATGGAATTAAATTTTAAACACAATTTATACACTGTAACTTTCAATAAACTCTTGATCTTCTACACAAACAGCCATGGTGTTATTTTACCTTTTATAAAATGGTATCAAAATCTGACGAAGTTTTAATTTAATGAAACGTGGATTATATGCCTGTAATTATACGAAATGCAAATGGAATTAAAATTTAAACATAATTTATATACTGTTACTTTCAATAAACTCTTGATCTTCCTCGAAAACTGTCATGGTGCCATTTAGCCAGGCAGCTAACTCCTCCTAGCCCTTTTATAAGGCAATTTGGCGAAGCTTTCTCTCGACATTCATCTGAATGTCGTATTTAACAGAATGGCTAGCAGTAGTAAACGCAAATAAAATATTACATTTGCGTTCTCTGCCTGGCAGTTCAATTAACCCGGGTAATTAAACTACCCGGTTGTAGAATATCTCTAACAACTACCAGATACCCACTACTACTAGTTTGCTTAATATCTTTAATGTTAATATTGAAATCCCTTAAATGTTCTGAATAGAGGATTTTCGCACTTTAAATGCTTATTGACATATTTTGTGAGCGTACTAGATTAATTTTCACAATAGTAGCCCTCTATGGTCTATTGGTCGTAAACGAGACTGCTGATTATGTAGTTCGGGGTTCAAATCACGAGTCGGACCAACAAAATTGAGTTATTGGAGTCTTTCTGTCTAGAATACCCTAGTAGTTGCCCGGAGTTACGAAGCTGGCGGTATTTCACTTCACTCCCATGCCTGCGAAAGCACGTTAAGCCATTGAGGTTAGCTGTTGGCCTGATCTATCTTCAATCGTGTCGGATTAGCGTCTCATCGGACTATGAGAGTGAAGGACTAAGTGAACCTGAAAGTGCACCTGTGTTTGCGCATACACTCGGGCACTATGATCCGGTCCTGCAATGTTGGGTTATTCAGCGTTGAGACCAGCTGTCGTGACCGAAATTCGGTTTGCAAGACATTATAAGGAGCAATAAATATGTTTAATTTAACTTTAGTAACAATAGGTTATAAAGTAGGAATCATAGAACCATTATCCCTCACCCCACCACACTAGGATTTCTGCATCATGGTGGCGTATCATTCTATATCGTCTGGGTTTTACATACATAAAGTACACAAAAACAAACACTCAAATCCGTATTAACAATTTGCAGGCCACACAAACACTTGCCATGCGCGAGATCTGAACCCGCGACTTCGCAGTGCCGCAAGCCGCAACCAAATGCTTAACCACTACGAACTACGATACAGAGCTACGTTTTTTTACACTAATTTCGTAGTGAATGATCACGTACTAATTATGTTAACTTTAAGTAAAGAATGTAATTACTTTTAGTTCTCTTATTTTGAACGGTTGATGTACTTTGAAACACCTAAAGTATAAAAGTTAAACTTTTTTTATATGATAGGGTAACAAACGAGCACATAGTCCACCTGATGGTAAGTGGTTGCTGTGGCCCATAGACATCTACATCTATCCTCAATTACCAATGTAAATGCAGATGCGTTGTAACCCGTGAGGACTAAGATGGAATGCCTCGTTTCCAGTTAAAAGGGTCTTCGGTTCTCTACACTCAACATAAGAAACACAGCCGCATTAAGCTACTATTTTACACTGGTATTCTGTGAGAGCGTGATCCTTCCCCGACGAGCCGACCCATTCGTGCTACAAGTATACTATTAATGTAACTGCAGCATGGTTCTACCACGTAAATACCTGGTATCATAGTTAACGTGAGCTATACAATATTATTCTTTTTATTACTATAACGTGCCAGTGCATGAATGCAATACCACCTGATGTTAAGAGTGAGGTAGCCCTAAGCGCTAATTCGCACTATCCAACGTAGCTTTTAGCTAGCTAGCTAAAGAAGACTAAAAATACTTCGATAAAATTACAAAAATATATAAGAATCCACAAAAATCAGTGCTAATTGATTATCCGTGAGTTCACATGACTGCGTTCACATGAATCGAATTCATTTATTAAGTGAAGTGAACTCTGTTCAGAAATCTGCAATAAAGTTTTAAAATACCCATAATAAACTGACGAAATAGAATAAATTATCCACAGAAAAAATAATCTATAAAATAAAAAAAAACTTCCGTAATAAAAAATCTGCACATTACGCATAAAAGCCCTGCCTCAACCATTCAAATATTTATCAAGTCATACTGTTAGAAGAATTATTACGGGCGATGTCAAAAAAGTACGCTCATTTATTACGACCCCAACTCAATCTTTATCATCCGTTATAGCGAAACTTTTATATCTCGATATCTTCAACGTCTTCCTCGAGATTGGAGCCGTTAAATAAATCCGACTAATCGCCTTGCCACCGGGAGCTCGCATTGTCCAGACATTCAATGCCTTCATTGTCTACAAAAGGTACCCATTTCCTTAGAATAAGAAAGTCGTAAGCGATTTTGATGTTTTAACAGTTTTCACTCCACTGCGATAACCATAAAGCGGGTTTTGGAATAGCAATTAAAAAAGATAAGGTTGCACAAAATAGTCAAAGGTAGACAAGATTGATGTAACGGTCGGTCGCAAGTTTCCGCACGTGCTGAGGCCGGCTGCACGGCTTGCTCAGTCTTGCGACGCCATAAAAAAATCGTACAAGACGTACAATTCCCAGTTGCACGATTTTAAAGTCTGTAAGTAGTGCTTTTAGTGGGGAAAAAATTCGATAGTAAAAGATAATGGCTTGTAACCGGTGCTTCGTTGGCGGGGAACTGAGGTAAATTTAACGCTTGACCAACCCACTGTTGTTACGGTTGAGTTGGAATTAACTTGTGCTTGTATCGAAATATGGTTCACAAAAATACGATATATTACATTTGTACTAATTATTCCGTTGTTGGTTTATATATCTTTTTTAATAGAATAAGGCTGGCAAACGAGCACACAGTCCACTTGACTGTAAGTGGATGCTGTGGCCCATAGACATCTACATTTATCTTCAATTAAGAATCAAAATGCAAATATGTTGTTACCCCTGAGGACTAAGATGGAATGCTTCGTTTCTTGTAAAAAGGGTCTCAGGTTCTCTACACACACCATATTTTACGCTAGTATTCTGTGACAGCGTGATCCTACCCCGGTCAGGCGTATAGGTCGATTCGTGCTACAGCCATAATATAGCTGCAGCAGGGCTCTATCACGTATTAATATTATTGCAAATATATAGTAAAAGTAAAGTACAGTGTAAAGACCAATAAAAGAAGCAGCGTTTTAAACAATTTAAAAACAATTTATATGTTGATATTTATTCTTTTTTCTTTAATAAGGAAGTTAATCCGACACTACTACTTTCATCTGTTCTTTGGAGGAGACAAAGTCTCCGATCAAGGGTTACAAAATCGAATCCAATTTAATCCTCAGAATACACTGATTTGCACGTTTATTGTTAAAAAGGGGCGCTTTTCGCTAAAAAAAACGTTTCCAATTTCAAGGGGACTCCTCTTGTTTCCTTAGCCGCGTTAGATTCGCGGAAAGTTGGTAGAGAAATCCCAATTATTCCAATCCCAAGTATTTTTTAACAAAAGCCGACTTCAAAGAACTAAAAAGAATAAAATAATTTCACATTTTGAAGTCGATGTTAATTAATGCCCAACCTCTAAGCTACTACGGCTCTTAAACTTAAACTAATCTTGGAAAAATTATCATCATCATTACAGCCCTTTACAAGTCCACTGCTGAACATAGGCCTCCCCCAAGGTATGCCACAAAGCACGGTCCTGAGCCACCTGCATCCATCGACTTCCTGCATGTCTTACCAGGTCGTCACTCCAGCTAGTGGGGGGTCGCCCCACACTTCGTCTACTGGTACGAGGCTGCCACTCGAGAACCTTTTTTCCCCAACGGTTGTCGGTTCTTCGAGCTATATGGCCGGCCTATTGCCACTTCAGCTTACTAATCCGTTGGGCTATGTCGGTCACTCTGGTTCTACTGCGGATATCCTCATTTCTAAGTTTATCACGCAGAGAAACTCCGATCATAGCCCTCTCCATAGCTCGCTGAGCGACTTTGGGCGTCCTCATACGGCCAGCAGTGAAGGACCATTGGAATAATATAAAAGAAGAATTAATTATCACAGTCAGTTAATACTAATAATAGCACCATCCTTCAATGAGTTAGTTAGTTGGTAATATTAAAATGCGGAAGTTGAGCCGCTGAACCGATCTTATTAATCTTTTGGCAAGGGGATGCATTTTTAAAATTGCTATAGGCTTATTTTTGGGACTGAGTGACTGATTCATATACAAATAGTTCATTAATGTTCAACTACGTTGTACGTGGTAGAGCCATGCTGAAGATCTTTTATAGTTGTAGCACAAATGGGTTGACTCGACCAGGGAAGAAAATCACTCTCTCACCGAATATCAGCGTTAAATAGTAGCTTGATACTGCTGTGTTGTCATGGTGTAGTATAGAGAACTGAAGACCCGTTTTACTGGAAACGAGTCATCCCATCTTAATCCTCAGGGGTAACAACGCATCTGAATTATGATTTTCAATCGAGGATAAATATAGATGTATATGGGCTACAGCATTCACTTATCAGCAGGTGGTTCATATGCTTGCTTGTGTCCGTTAGTCTACAAAAGAAAACTAACAACTTGGCCATCAATACTGTCAACTTCAGCTTTCTCGAATTTTAGAGGAGGATGGTTGCAGAGCCTTGAGAAATAAGCAATACCCATTGTATAGCTAATAACTAATAACAATAGCTAGCGTTGAAAGAACCCTATGTTAACCTAATGGGCTTTTGCAAAATTTATTACATCCTTAAGGGTTTAACCGGGCGCTTAAGTGGAATCTTTTTACAACTAACCCAGAAAGATGACGAGGTATCACGAAGCAAGTTATAATCAGCTTCTGATTACATCACATGACGATCACTAACACTCTATAAAGAGTATAACAAGTAACAACCAAGAGTATAAAAGGGATTTTTCAATTCCGCGCGAGCCATGTCATAGGTATAATTTTATCAATAGCGTCTGAGTAAAATAAATAGCCATTACTGTTGCAGTAATATTGCAGCGTTCACAATATAAATGTTGGATACTAGCAAAGCAATCTGTTCCATCGTAAAATACCTAATAGTTTTTCTACATAAATAACGGCTATACAAATAGAGCAGAGATCATTCTTTAGTATTTTAATACCATTTTAAAGATAGACACTATATACGTACTGATACAACCGAAGATGGTAGTGCGCACCGGCTTAGCTTAACAAAGGCCTTTTCACTTTTGCCTTGAAGAAGACTTTGTAAACGGATGGAAAAAACAGTTTCTGGCAAATTATTCCACTTCTTTTCTGTAGTGTTGAGAACCGGATACTCGTTTTACTGGGATCGAAGCATTCCATCTTAGTTCTCAGGGGTGACAACGCATCTGCATTTTGATTCTTAATCGAATGTAGATGTCTATGGGCCACAGCATCCACTTACTATCAGGTGGACTGTGTGCTCGTTTGTCAGCCTTATCCTATAAAAATGTTTCGAATGCTTGCAATTTCTACAGCAAAAAGGTAGAGTCTAGTGTAGTCGGTTAATAATGTTAATAAAACTTATTTTTACACTAATTATTTAACAACAACAACACTTATTATTTGTGTTATGTTTTATGTTAGTAAAACTGATGTGACGAAGGCACTTGCAGTCCACCTGTCAATAAGTGGCTACAGCATTCAATGGACACCTGCAGCCAACTTCAAACAAAAAGGTGACTGATGTTCTGTCTCCTCTGAAGAGTCAGATGCAGTATTCCACAGCCCACGATACTATAGTGCGTCTGAGATGTTCGCAGAGACCCGTATCGCTGGTTTGGATGCGCTGAACCGTCACCGTATCGAGCGATTTAGAAGTTCTATTTTTGGGTCGCAGAAGAATCTCATCAAAATTATTTGTAATATTTGTGCATTTCGTGAAATTTTTAGTTGGTGGTCATATTTATTAATATCTAAATAATAATATTTACAATTTGATTAATTAACCAATAATAAGAATTATTATTTAAGGTGTAATGTAAAAATTTAATTTTGTAATATATCAGTATTGTCTATATCAAATAAAATATTATAATTATTATTAGTTATTATTATGTCAGGGTCATTACACAGGCACTTAATCTCTATACTCTTCAGATGTGAACACAGCAGAGCACCATGTATCGGCAGAAGGCAGAAATAGATAATATGATGTTAACTACTATATGGATTTCTCATATAACTAGAATAGAATAGATTAACTTTTTATTCAATATAGATTACAAGTAATTCTTATTGAAAGTCAATATTTTACTTTACCACTGGTTCGAAAAAAAACCTCTGTCCTGGGAAGAACCGGCAAGAAACCCAGCGGGACTTTTTTTAAATAAATTTTACAATGTCAAGGGTTATTATCAACCATGTATTCATTTATATCATAATAACCTTTTTTATACAGTTTTTGTTTAATTAAATATTTAAACTGATAGATAATAGAGAGTAATAGAGAGACCTTGTATATTTTCTGGACTTTGTTGTAATACCCGGGCATATACATTGACCCAAGAATGAATTACTGACTCTGTGGAGTCGAAAAACTGGTAGCACCACCTTGTGTTTGTTCCTAGTGTTTACAAAGTGTATGTCACTTTTTTTACTGAAACTGCCTTTATTTTTGTGAACATACATCAAATTTTCATAGATATACTGAGAGGCCTAGTTAAGGTTAAGCCCCGTTTAAGGTTGTAAATAGCTGACAAAGTCATATCACCTAGTAAAAATAATGAAAAAGCTTTATATACACAGTAAATTATTTCAAATTTAATCTATATTCAACGCCTCCAACATAGTTTCTGTACTGTAAATACGTTTAGCGCTTAATGTTTTAATTGTTTCTATTGTAATCCAAAGAGTGGCATACGGCCAATTGTTACGCAAATTGAAAGCAGAATAACATTATTGGCCAACAGCGCGTTCCTTTTGTAAAATCGTTCATTGTTTCATTTCAAAATAGTTGTTAAGGTACTGTATAAGTATATGTTATATATAAAAGATATTAAGATGTTTTCGTACATTATAATAAAACATTTTGGATTACAAATTTATCTTCTTCATAGCGCCCTAACGAGTTTTGTATAAGGAATTTGTCTGTGTTTGTTTGGCATATACTCGTACTTCCTCGTAAAAGCGCCTATGAAACGTTGTTAAATTGCCCTTTGCTTTAAGTTTTTTTTAATTTTTTTTTAAATAAACGAAATACAAAATTACCAATCTTGTGAACAACAGAACTAAAATATTTAGAATGGACGTTTCTACTTAATTTAAAATCTTCAATTTTTTATAGATTTTTAGAGTGGAAACAGCGGAACCACAGGAAAATCATTACGAAGTTTTTGATATAAGTAAATATTATTCATCGAAGCATGTATTGGAAGAAGCTCATAGTACACAGGTCACAATATATTCATAACGATTCATAATTGTGAATTAAATCGCACACAGAGGAGCGTACTCACCCGTAATTTTTCCTATAAATAACATTATAGAGCTGAAACTAAAAATGTGGAATAATGTAAATCTAAAAACTCACAAAGATGTATAAACGTCGCCACTTCGACATCTTTTAACTGGGATTCTTAAATATTTTTTATTTCGAATCAGTTTTATTTCGAAATCACCTACATACAACTTTCATCCAATTTTCAATTAACACTCAAATTAAAAATAATTACACTGTCCCATTTATTTGTTTATTAGATATTATGCGATATCTTACTTGCGCTCTATTTATTAAAACACTCAGACATAACCTTGCTAATCCATTAGTTTAACCTCACTGCTGTTAGATGGCGTTCACGTTGATTGTATAAATGTGTGCGTGCATCATTCAAGGTCACTTGACTCTTGTAGCCTCACAAAGCAGTTTTCATCCGAGTCTGCCGCGGTTCCGCGGCAGACTCCCGCGGCAGACTTGTAATACATATACAAGTACACAGATTCATTCACTGCAAATATAACTTTGTAATTCTATATATTTATATGGGATTACAAAGTTACTACCCAATTAGTGTATTTAAAAAACTGGACAGAAATTAACAAATGTTTTAGTTATTCCTTGATTTATACACTAAACACTAATTATATTCTAAATTTGAAGCTTCTATGTCTGCTAAAAGTGCCTTAGAGTTTTGATGATCGGTCTGTCAGTGAGTGACAAAATTAAGAAATTTTGACTGGTTACAATTCTTAAAATACTGGTTCAAATTGAATGAAATTTTAAATATACCATGTTTATACAATGCTTACTCGGTTACTGAAAATTCAGGCTTCTAGTTTTATTGACCATGAAGTTATAAGGGGTCGAAAATGGCCTGAATTGCTTTGAGAAAAGATGGTACGGCCGTGCCGCTTTTTTGCTCGACTTGGCGGGGGCACTGCCGTGCCCCCAGATTACTGCTGTCTGAACGACGTTACGAAGAAGGACAGCTATCCCTTGCCAAGAGTTGATAACACGATGGACATGCTTACAGGAGTAAAGTGGTTTATCACGTTGGACCTGAAAAGTGGCTATTGGCAAGTTGAAATAGACCCTAAGGACAAGGAGAAAAGTACATTCTCGACAGGAAAGGGTCTGCAATAATACTACTGTTGCATCAGCGTCAGATGCTTTTGCTGCAACTACACCAGTAACTTCTCGAACAGCTGCTAAAAAGAACAAAAAAAACGACGCCGATAAAGCATTAATAGAGTTATTGTTTCAACGCGAGGATAGGCATTTGTCAGTTTTTCGAAGAATTTTACCTTCATTGCGAAACTGTGATGAAGCAAAATCCAGAAAATTTCAAATAGCAGTTCTATAAATTATTGAAAATTTTTATAATAATCTTTCAGCATTTTCATCTTATCAATATACAACATATAATTACAGTCAATAAAACAACGGATTTTTATAATAATCTTTCAGCATTTTCATCTTATCAATATACAACATATAATTACAGTCAATAAAACAACGGTAATAACTATTGCACCTCTTCTTATCTGTTTACTTCGGGAAACAGCACCTAAAGTCAACAAAATCTTCCATCAGTGTCTTTAGTCAATACTAATTTATCTAATTTGTCATATGATGCGTAATTTGAATACAGAAATATAATAATTTCAATATTACCACTAATTGTATCAAAATCAACATACATATCTTAGAGGTTATATAGTATGTTTTGAAGAGCATTTTTTAATTTTCTTAAAAGTTCTAAATAACTAGATACGGACATTCGAAAATAATAAATAATTATAAAATTTCTATAAAAAATTCGTCGTCCTTCTTTAATTCACTAATAAGAAGATGCTCCTTCAATAAATACATTTAAACGTAAGCTTGAGGCTTATTATTTAAAATTACTTGATTAATTTTATTGGTTATGTTTATTATAATTTCATATACTATATTGTATGTTTTATTCGTTTAGTATATATTTTATTTAAATACGTATATATGTATATATATATATATATATATATATATATATATATATATATATATATATATATATATATATATATATATGTGTGTGTGTGTGTGTGTATAAGTGTATATATGTACAAACTAACATATTACATAATATTATATAACACGTTTTGAATAGTATGTATAAATAAGTTAATTTTTTTTCTCTTGCGGCTCTACCCATAGCTCTCACCACACTACAAAAGGTTAGCTGGTAGAGAATGCCTTTTCGGCATTAAGTTCGCCTTTGTACCTTTTTTGTGTTTTGTTTGAGTGCAATAAAGAATTTTCTATCTATCTACCTATCTAAGAAGTGACAAATAATCCATATCCATCTGAATCAGTGAATGCACTCAGAACCTTTGGGCCTTATTTATTTAATTCTTCTGTGAAGTATATAATGCAACATACTCATTTCTGGTGTGTTCATGCGGTCTGCAGTATTTAGCTCAACTGATCGTTAACCACCCTTCTTGCAACCGCCCTTCTTGCAACCGCTCTTCGTGCAACGCCCGCTAAGTTTGCGAACGATAATCGCAACCGTAACGGCCGCGTTATCGTAAAGAACTCCGGTCTCGTGAGTTTAGAAATAAAATAGCTGCTCCTCCACCGCGACGGACGCGGGTAAAAACGGCTTCTTGAATTTTTAGCCTTACGTTTTGCTCCGCCAAACACTCTCTACCAATGCCTTACGATACTTTTCCTTACCATCCGTTGGCCTATATCGGTTACCCAGATCTCCTCATTACGAAGTCCATCATGCAGAGAAACTCGGAGTATAGCCCTGTTTATAGCTCACTAAGCGATCTCGGGTTTCCTCATACGTAAAGCGTGATGGACCACGCCTCAGATCCATATGTCATCACGGGCAACACGCACTGGTTGTACACTCTTGTTTTCAATTTTTGAGGTATACGTGTACGCCTTACCCTTACCCTAACAAAAATCTAAAAACGTTTTTCGTCAATTTTCACTTGATAATTTCGTTCACATATGTCTTTTAAGTAATTATGTATAGTAATTAACTATGTTTTTCTGTCCGAGACTTTCATTGACATCAAAAGAATGACCACCACACACACCGACCAAAACAGCCATGCCGGAAATCACCTGCATTAGCCGGAAAGTTAGTGACCCGTGCCGCTTGTTCATCAAGATTAGAATTGTTATTCAATATAGCTTATTACATTACGTAGTGTTATTTTACGTGGTAGAGGCATGCTGCAGCTATATTAGTAGTATAGTTGTAGCATAAGTGGGCCGGTTCGACTGGGAAAGGATCACAAAATACCAGCGTAAAATATTCGTCATTTTGTACGATTAGTGTAGAGAACCGGAGACCCTTTTTAATGGAAACGAGGCGTTCCATCTAAGTCCTCAGGTGGTGACAACGCAAGTGCATTTTAATTAAATTAAATTAAAATTAAAAATAAATTAAAAATGTTTTATTTCAGTAAATCATTTTACAGCTATTTGCCGAGGCCTCCCAGAAAGTAATCATAAGATACTTGTGTTGGGAGAGTCTCGCTCTTCCTACGTAATCGTATCAACTTAGATTTACATCAAAAAAAATATAAACATTTTAAACTTAATATTACAGTTATTCATGCATTTTAAAATGAAAGAAAAAAGCTTAGGAGAAATGTATACCTGAGTAGTTGTGTCCGTAGTGTGTTTGTTTATGATGTATGTGTGTGTGTGTGTGTGTGTGTGTGTGTGTGTGTGTGTGTGTGTGTGTGTTTTTTATTCGTAATCTTGGATAGATCCACCATCAGGTGGACTGTGTGCACGTTTTTCACCCTTATCCTATAAAAAAACATAATACTTATTGAAAGTTACCTTTTTTATTTACCACCTGTTCGAAAAACACTTCTGTCCTGGGGAGAACCAGCAAGAAACCCAGCGAGGTCATATTATTTTAAACATATATAACTTTACAGTAATTTTGTAAAATTTTTATATGAATTCATATGCTATAGAACTAAGTTTGCTCGCTAGTTTAGATATATGGGGGACCCATTGAAGCTTTATGTCAAGAGTTATTCCAACACAAACAGTTGTATCCACATGACTCAACTCCTCCCCATTTAGCACATTAGTCTGGCAAGAATGGACGAAAAGCCTCGAAAGTTCTGCCTCTTGTTCTCGGGTGCTAAATGCACTTTTCATTTTTTACTGTCAACTGTCGATTATGGGACTTCCGCACTTCCTACACTCTGTAAGCGTTATCTTCACCTTGCGTCAAGTTTATATTTTTGACTTACAGTCAAGACAAACAATTTCATGTACAACGCAATAGTAAAATGGTCACAGCTGCACTAGTTGCAGTAGTAATAATTTTAAACAAAGAAATCTATCGATTCACTCTTACTGGTTTGCAATAACTTGGGATGCCTAGACAATAATTAATAACTACTTTCTTCTTTAAACTGAGACAAATCTATTTAATGGATGTCGCATAAATAAAATCCAGACAGGACAGGAAAGGAGCCTTTGAAAGAGATGTCTCTGATGTTTATAAAAATTAAAGTAAATTAAAAAGACCTTACCAATTTACATCCGGGGCCTGGTGTTCAAACTCACGACTCTGTATGTGCGAGTATGTTAACCGCTGAGAAATTAAGCGGCATTTAAATTGTATCCGCATCTCATTACATGAGGTTACACGCGAAGTTCAATTGTTCACCAGCTGCATACGAAATTGAACGCTCGACGATGAAATTAATGAAACATAATATTTATTTACTAAAATGTATAAATTTAGTCTTCTACTGAATAGATTTATGAAATAATATTGAAATGGAAGTTTATTTTCTTCAAAACGATTACAATATTCAAATTAAGGGTAGAAGCCAACATTTATATTATATACATAAGATGGCGGACCGCCGCAGTTTTCTACAGCTGATATCTCGATAACAGAGCCACCTGCCGGGTCCAATTATGAATCTAAACCACCCAGGGACTCCTTCAAATACACACAATAAATTGAATAAAAATTAGTCCAGCCGTTTAGGAGTCCAGTCACATACACACGGACTGAAGAATTATATATACTTGGACATAATGATAAAAAGGAAAATTATATATATCCTATACTATTAAACGAGCAATTCTTGTATATATGTATATATATATATATATAATCGGGATCTCGGAAACGGCTCCAACGATTTTCATAAAATTTTGTGTGCAGGGAGTTTCGGGGGCAATAAATCGATCTAGCTAGGATTTATTTTTAGAAAATGTCTTTTTGTCCGTGTTTTTAGGCAATGAAAAACTGCTATAATATCGTTAGCATAAGAAGGTAAATTTTGACGGATTATTAATGATTACAAATAGCTTAATGGTATATTGGGCGGTCGCAAAATCGTAATACCATGGTTCGAGCCCAGACCGACCGACCGACTTTTTTTAAATTTTTTTTCAAGTTCTTTTTTGAGAAAATCTATTTTTTCGAGCCCTTTTTTTAGTATTTTTTAAACACACGAAAATTTAAATTAAACTAATTGCACTCATGATTTTTTAAGCACTCATGATTTTTTAATCAAATAACCAGTTCAGTTTTTTCTATTATGTCGCTACGATCAAAAAAATATTATTCGTATTTCATCAGTATGTAATTTGTATCTAAATATTATTTCCAAAAGACACGAATCAAAAAAAAACCGAGCGAAAATTACCGAGCAAAGCTCGGTCAACCGGGTACTATTTTTTTATATAGGAAAATTTTACTAGCACTTATGTTGTGTCATGAAGTAGAAACAGCGTTAAGGTGAACCTAATCTGAGAACACTTACTGATTAGATGTAATGACGATCTACGCAAAGTGGCGAGTAGTTACTGGATGCATAAATTTGAGTTAAGTTTGAAATGCGTATGCCTAGCAGCGGACAATCATAGACTTACGATGATTATGATAGAGTTAAACGTGTTACACACACATTCAACTTTATCATAATCATCGTATATATGAACGAGCTAGCCACACCGCAGTTGTATTATTGCTCCAACAATGTCTGCACGTCCCTGGATGGTTGTCATCGCCCAGAAAATTGAACGACACGAGTTAGCCGTCAGAGCCGGAGTCCGCCACCCCGTGTTCAGACGGCCGTTATATAACTCAATTACGAACACTGTACACTATTTTAGGAGTCATCGTTATGCAAGTAACGATGCGGAATGTTGAATTCACTTTTTTTACAGAGTCTGAGTCCCTGAGTCCTATAAAGATGTGAGAGCCGCATAGGCTAACAGCACCAACATCATCGAAACTCAATTCGTTCAGTTATAAATCAACGAAGAAAATGAAATTAGGAAAAGTAAAGCAAAAAGTTGTCAAAGTAGTAAAAGTTCGGTATCACATTTCCAAAGGGTATTTACGAAAAATTGTTGTTTTATTTTGTCAATGTCTATCCTATAAGTGGGGAAGTAAGAAAATATACAGTCCACTAAGTACGTGACTGACGTCTGGACCGGCACCATTCCTTGGGCCCCGTTATCTTAGTCGTCAGCCACTTTCTTTTGAGACAGCGGTTAACGTTCTAAGTCAAACGTCTTATCAGGGGTCACGCCCACCGCGTTGATTCCCGAACCCAACGAGGTGTGGTATAGGAAAGAGGCCAGTAACTGGATGATCGCTGTTATGAAGAACAAGACCTTCGCAGCCGGATGAAGAACCAGCCGAAGGAAGACGCCCGAACGTCTTTTCTTTTTTTGGCGTTTCGGAAGAAAGAAACCGCCCGAACACAGTTTCCTTTTGGTGCTTCTGAAGAAATTTAAGAAAAAGCCCAAACGTAAT
The DNA here is from genome assembly GCA_036936625.1 of Parnassius smintheus behrii. Taxonomy (NCBI): domain Eukaryota; kingdom Metazoa; phylum Arthropoda; class Insecta; order Lepidoptera; family Papilionidae; genus Parnassius; species Parnassius smintheus. Next base: position 21,528,114 of record JAUPFT010000006.1, on the reverse strand, counting down.
TTCTCCTTTTGGCATTTCGGAATCAAGAAGAAAAAGGCCTGACGCCGTTTCCTATTGGTTATTCGGAGTCGATTCCCAAGCCAGCATATGAAGTCTGCCCGAAAAACACTGTAGATTTTTTTGTTTTTTTTTTTAATTTAAAAAAAGACTCCTAAGATAGTGTATGTACAGTTTTCGTGAATGAATTATATAACGGCCGTCCGAACACGGGGTGGCGTACTCCGGCTCTGACGGCTAACTCGTGTCGTTCAATTTTCTGGGCGATGAGAACCACCCAGGGACGTGGGTGTCCGATGTGTACGCGGTGCGGAGGGGTGTGCGGTGCGCCCGTCTGCGGACGCGCTGCGTCCGTTGTCCTATCAGTATTTGTGGCACTAGGTAAATGTTTAGTGACCATGAGTGACGGGCCGGTGATATTTGTGTCGTCGAAATCTAACGGAAATGGGAGTTCAATTAAAACGTTGCGGGGCCTCTGGAGGCTTTGCTTAACGATTTGAGTCGGGACGTAGGTTACTGCGTTTACCACTAGTGGGTGTATTTGGGATGTGTCCCAGCGCTCTCGGAGCACCGCCGAGACATTTTCTTGAAATATTCAGAGTTCGTCGGAATTGACAATCTCTGTGTAAATCCGAGTTACCACTGAGCTCCGGTAGCGATGCGAATGAATCTATTTTGGACGATTTGCAGGTCGTACAAACGTTAATGAGCCACCTGTGAAAAGGCTACGCTTGCGTAGGATATGATAGGTCTTACGCAAGCTTTGTAGAGTGAAGCTTGTGTCTTGGGGACAGTTTGCTTTTACTGTTAACTAGCGGGTGGAGTCGACTAGTGACGGACACCAGCCCTGAGAAGGCGCTTGGAGGCGCGAGTTCCCTCTATATGAAATCGGAAATGGCGGTTGGCAAGGAAGGCTCTGATGATGTGAGTGAGCCTATCAGGCACGTTAAGTCCAAACAGTTTGTAAAGCAAGCCGTCGTACTAGACTTTGTCAAACGCTTTAGCGACGTCGAAGAAGAGGACACCGGTGTTGAGGGTTCTACGGCCGTTACCCGTTGATTGGGTGAAGCCTTCTAGGATGTATTCTGTAAAGCGGTGGATCTGATTAGTGAACGAGTACTCGGGTCTGAAACCGAACTGTTCGTCAGGAAGAAGCTTGTTTGTAAAGACGTGTTTACGGAGGCGGTTCAAAGTTATACGGTCGTTAACTTTCCCGAGTGTGCTAAGGAGACTGATGGGTCTGTAATTAGTGGTTAAGTTGCACGCTTTCCCTAGTTTCAGGATTCTTATGACGATCGCTTCTTTCCATAGATCCGGGAAGGAGCAGTTGGAGAGAAAAACGTTGAAAATGCCTACTAGGAGGCAGACAAGTGGCGCTGAGAGGGATTTCAGCACCCTTTTGCTAATGCCGTCGGAGCCGGGTGCTGATTACTTTTGGAGGTTTTTGATGGATTCTGTGACTTTGTCAACAGTTATAGGACCTAAGGGGGGAGGGGAGGCTGCAGGTGGTAGCGTAATCCTACGCCCGACTTCCACTTCAACCACTACAAGGGTGAGCGGGGTCTATGGGCTTGCTAGAAGGAGTGCATGGGCTCTCTAAGCTATCCACAAGATGTTCGGCTTTTTCAGCGACGTCAAAGGTGAGATCGGCGTTTCCTGATCTAATGAGAGGTGGCATGGGCGAGGATTCTTCTGTTTTCTGAGCTCTGGTCAGCTGCCAGTAGGCAATGTGGGATGACTCGATATCTTCCAGCAGAATATCCCACTTATCCTGTCTAAATTCTGCAATGCACTCTATTACCTCGTTTTGGAGGTTGCGCAGTGTAAATTTATTATCTATTGTTCGGTAGTGATCATAATATCTAAGGGCCGCGTTCTTCGCTCTTATCAGTTGTCGAATGTCACTCGGAAATTTCAGGTATCGATTGCTCGACACGCGAACTTCTCGACAGCATTCTTCGACCGCTGAGGAAAGGTACACAGGACAGGACATCATTGAGTAATGCTACGTCAAGGATGTCAGTTCGATGTCTGGTAATAAATGGGTAATGTGTTGGAGTTGGCGCGATAACGTCGAAATTTTGTCGGACTATGAGTTCGAACAATGCATTATCATTGGAATTTTGTGTGAGTGAATTCCAGGAGGCTTGCTTACTGTTGGGGTCTTCAACTATTATGACACTGGGGACCAGATTTAATGATTCTAATATGTCTGATTTTATAATACGCTTCGCTGACGCTTGGTATGCCGAAACCATGATAAGTGGCGGATGACCGGACGGAGCTACTTTACAAATAGACTTCTATGTTAGTTTAAGGGGGAGCGTCTAGCGGTACGCAGTTCAAGGACCTCTTGTAGTAGATCAAGGTGCTGCCAATGAGGCTGGTCAACCCAGCCAGGGTGTAGTTTGCGATCTCGGGATAGTAGTGGCTAGGCCTCAAGAGGGTCTCTTACACTAGTTTAACTACGTCGTGGTTGCGCAGGTAGAGCGCGACGTTTTTTTGTTCTCTGAGCCCGTTTGCGTTAAAAAACGCGACAGTCAGAGAGCGTGGTTTAAGTCTACATAATAGTACCGCCATTATGGGTTTTAACTAGGGTGATTGGGCGCACTGGAGAGACCAGATTGTGTCGATTTGTCCTATGTGCTTAATCGTGGCGTTGAGCTTGTCCTGAGAGGTAGTAGTTCCTCATTTGTGGGCCAATGAGAATATATCAGCGACGTTTATGTTACTGATAAAGCCGCAAACAAGAGAGAAGTCAGTGGCGAAAGAAAATGAACCTCGCGGGACAGGCTTGGGTTTGGGGGCCTGACGAGGCAGCATTAGCCGTAAGACAACAGATGCTGGAGGCTTTACCCACGCATTGGGTTGGAAACTGTTCCACATCAGCCCAAGCTGAGGTCACTTGCCCCACACAGACTGACTGCACCATGACCGTCGACCGCGAAGATAAGAAATAAACTATGGCAATGCAGTAGAGCCAAAATTTGAATGAGATTGTATGGAAATGAAGATTTCATAATCAACTATGTTAAAAGACCTTATCTTATATCATCTGTGACGTTAATTAAAGCAGTATCGGTATTATGATTAGGGTGAAAGAACGTGCTCTAGTATAAATACTACCATGTGTCTTTTAATTTCATCGTAACACACCGCCCTGGGCTGAATTGCTAAATTAGACTTTTTAACATCATTCTGAGAAACAGGAAAGGTTTAAACAAATCTTCATGAAACTGTATATTAACTAGCTAAAAGTAAATCTTTGTGGAGCGTCCGAAAGTCCATTAAAACGTTTTTCGTAACAGAACTTTTAGAAATTCCTTTCAAGTCAATTCTGAATGGTTGAAGCTTATAGAAGATTTGATAAATCCATCAACTTATTTCCTCCCTTTGGTTGGGTAAAATAATAAAGAAAACGTCTAAAACTGCGTTCACCAATCTGCATATTTAATGGTGCTTGTAACAAATTCTCCCTACAAGTTGAGAGACTCAAGTCCAGCGGTGAACTTTTAACAAACGTTGAGGAAGAAAAAGAAAGACGTTTTGTTACATAATAGTGTATAGAAAAGCCAATTTTATTACAAAACATTCGTCCGGCTATTTATTATAAGTTTACGCCGTAAAATGGGATGTATAGATATAATGTTTTTTTTTTAATTACGTTAATTTTTTGAACATACTGTTACGCGGCTAAGTTGACATCTCATCTCATGGCACTAGTGCCTTCTAGTGTCGGGTAACAGAGCGAGGAGAGAGCTTTCCAGAAAATGACATGACTAATTTTTTTAACCGACAGCACCATCTAGTATCAAATTGAAGAACTAAACTTTCTAGAAGCTCTACACTCGATCTTTCTGCGCTTGGTCGGTTGGCGCGCGTATTTACTCGAATATTCTGAAATATTCTGGATGTTTTCGTGGAAGAGCCCTATATAAAGGCGCTGCAATACGCGATCGGGGAATTATTGAATTCGGCGAGACAAGCGAAGCTTTGGAGCGAAATAAAGTGAATTAGTGTGATTAATTATTAGTGTTTTTTAAGTTTTAATTTGTGTAAGGAGAAATAAAGTGTTAATTTAGGTAATTCTATCGGCAATTTTTATTGTCATGAACCTCAAGCTCGTAACAATTGGTGTCAGAAGTGCGATAAAATCATGCCGATTTTACCTAAGGAGGAAACGGAGGGTGTCTGTACCCGAAGTCAACGCCAGTAGGAGACAGACCAACGAAGATTTGGTGGTGCAACGTCGCAGACGTCGGAGGGCCAGCCATCGGCTGCAGGCCCGTCGGTAGCTCCTACATCTGCAGCACCTGACTTAGGTGCTCTGATGGTGATGCTGCAGGAGCAGGCTCGCCGACAGGAGGAGCAGGTTCGCCGACAGGAGGAACAGATCCGTCGGTTGGAAGAGCAGCTGCGAGGTGGACAGGATGAACAGGTCCGCAAACAGAAGGAACAGGTCCGTCAGTTGAAAGAGCAGCTGCGGGGCGGACAGGAGGAACAGGCCCGCTGACAGGAAGACCAGGTTCGTCGTTTGGAGGAGCAGTTGCGGGGCGGACAAGAGGGACAGGCCCGACCTTCGCGCTACCTTCGGGAAGGAGATAAAGGAGGTGAAGGATAGGGTTGCTCAGCGTGACAACCGCCTGTCGGAAGCTGAAACGCAAATCGCGAATGCTGAAAACCGAATCGAGAAAGCTGAAACCCGAATCGACCAAGTAAACAATCGGGTTGACAACGTAATGGCTGACATGAAGAAATCACTGGACGAACTCAAACTTGGAGATGGAGCTACAGCTCCCGTAGTAGCTACAACACCTTCGCTACGTGGGTTCAAGGTGCCACCGTTCGACGGTACCTCTTCCTGGTCAGCCTACAAAATCCAGTTCGAGGCTGTTATGAAGGCGAACGGCTGGAATAAATGTCAGGCCATGACTGCTCTCACACTAGGCCTGCGCGATCAGGCCTTAACAGTTCTGGAAGCTCTCGGTGAGGAAGTGACTTATGAGCAACTCCTTGAGGCATTGGAGGCGAGATATGGCGACGCTCACTTGGAACACGTCTTTCGTGTGCAGCTTAAAGATCGCGTGCAGCGCATCAACGAAAACCTGTAGCAGTGGGTTCTAGAGGTGGAGAAGCTGGTGCGAAAAGCATACCGGTCTGTACCTGCGCTCATTGAAGGGAACCTGGTGCAGACATTCATCGACGGCATCCGCGACCTGGAAGTCAGAGCTGCTGTAAGGCTCGGGCACCACGAGACACTTAAGGACGCCTTGGCCCATGCACTGGAGGTGGAAGCTGTGCGGCAGGATCATCGTTCCCATCGCGTCAGGAAGATCGTAGCAGCTACAGTTCGCGACCGCAACAAAGGATACAGCCCTAGGTGCTATGGCTGTGGGGAAAAGGGCCATCTTCGATCCAGCTGCCCTAAGCGAACCGTGGTAAGGAGAGTTGATCGATCTCGAGAGGGTAGTGCAGCTAACGGCACCGCCTGGCGGTGGCAGGATCGTCGTTCCCCTCGCGCAAGGTAGGTTGCAGCAGTTACGGTACGCGACCACAATAAAGGATACAGCCCTAGGTGCTATGGTTGTGGGGAAAGGGGCCATCTTCGATCCAGCTGCCCTAAGCGAACCTTAGAAAGGGAAGTTGAACGATCTCAGAGGGGATATGCGGCTATCATCACTGCCCAACAGCAGTCGAGATACGACTTTGAGATCGAACATCGCAGCGGGAAATCTCACGGCAACGCGGATGCATTGTCAAGAAGACCTTGTCCTGAAGATTGCAAACATTGTACTAGGCAGGTGAGTAAGGAAGTGGTATCCGTGAGGATGCTCAGGACAGACCACCTCAGCAACGAGTGGAAGGACAGCTTACAAACATGCACAGCAGGAAGTTCCGGACATCAAGCCGATTCTGGAATGGATGAAGGCCAGTGCTAACAAGCCCAAGTGGAGCGACGTCTCAGCAATGAGTTCGACCACTAAAAGCTATTGGGCCCAATGGGACAGCTTGCTGCTTCAGGATGGAGTTCTGTGCCGTAAATGGGAAAATGTTCGGGGAGACAGCTGTCATTTGCAAATGGTTGTCCCTAAAGCTAAAGTACCGGATGTATTACAGCTGTACCATAATGATTATTCAGGAGATCATCTGGGAGTTAAACGAAGTCTACTGCAGATCCGAGAACGGTTTTACTGGGTCCACTGTCGAAACGATATCGGGGACTGGTGTCGCAAATGTACAAGTTGTGCGGCTGTAAAGGGACCTCAGACTCGTAGTAGAGGTGCAATGAAGTTGTACAATGTTGGTGCACCATTGGAGAGAATAGCCATTGACGTGGCGGGGCCGTTTCCGGAGAGTGAAAGCGGTAACAAGTATTTCATGGTTGTGATGGATTACTTCACTAAATGGCCAGAAGTCTTCGCCATTCCAAATCAAGAAGCTTCAACAGTTGCAGATAAACTAGGTCATGAAGTCTTCTGTCGTTTTGGAGTACCTTTAGAGATTCATAGCGATCAAGGAAGGAATTTTGAGTCTCAAATATTCCAGGAAGCTTGGCGAGTTATGGGTACTCATAAAACAAGAACGACTTCTTATCACCCGCAATCTGATGGAATGGTAGAACGATTTAATCAGACATTGGAGAGGTACCTAGCAAAAGTTGTAGACAATTGGCAACGAGATTGGGACAAGCACATACAACCGTTTTTGTTGTCATATCGAAGCGCTGTTCACGAAAGTACATCAGTGACACCAGCTTTCGCAAACTTTGGGAGAGAATTACGGCTGCCTGCAGACCTGATCACCGGGATACCACCCGATGCCCCACGCAGTATAACCGATTATGCAAATGACTTGCGGAACAAAATGAATGACATTTACGAGCACGTCAGACAATCGGGCCAGCAAATGTCTGAAAAGATGAAAACCCGGTATGACCGCAAAATGAACAACAAAGGGTTTGACGAAGGTTCGCTAGTGTGGTTGCACAATCCAGTCCGCAGCAAAGGGAAATCTCCTAAGCTTCAAGCTAAATGGGACGGCCCGTACCGGATTGTGACCAGGATCAACGATGTAACCTACCGGATACAGAAAGGCGCAAGAGGGACTCCTAAGATCGTCCATGTGGATCGCCTGGCGCGTTATTATGGGGCTGATAATGCTCGGGACGAGCATGTCTTAGGAGGGGGCAGTGTTGCGCGGCTAAATTGACATCTCATCTCATGGCACTAGCGCCATCTAGTGTCGGGTAACAGAGCGAGGAGAGAGCTTTACAGAAAATACTAATAATATAACTAATTTTTTTTTTACCGACAGCGCCATCTAGTATCAAATTGAAGAACTAAACTTTCTAGAAGCTCTACACTCGATCTTTCTGCGCTTGGTCGGTTGGCGCGCGTATTTACTCGAATATTCTAGAATATTCTGGATGTTTTCGTGGAAGAGCCCTATATAAAGGCGCTGCAATACGCGATCGGGGAAGTATTGAATTCGGCGAGACAAGCGAAGATTCGGAGCGAAATAAAGTGAATTAGTGTGATTAATTATTAGTTTTTTTTTGAGTTTTAATTTGTGTAAGGAGAAATAAAGTGTTAATTTAGGTAATTCTATCGGCAATTTTTATTGTCACGAACCTCAAGCTCGTAACAATAAAAAAGTTTCGCGTACAATACGTGTGCTCCGGTACGCAACGCATTGTATTACAAACGCAACGAATCAGAAAAAATTCTCTTACCCTAATATTTTTATTACAGACTTCAATATTCACTATTAAAATTATGATACCACGTATTCCGAGAGAGATGGTCAGCAGGGTGAGATGGCTACTCAAATAAAAATCACAGTTGCACTTTCTTAAGTGCATTTTCTCGATAGTACGTACCCACAATTCATGCAGTGAGTGGAAACGACATTTCGTTCGAAGTCCGGCGAAAAATGAAAACAAAAAGTAAGAAATATATACATTTGTTGATTTTTATGATGGAGCTTATAGTTTTTAAAAGGTATTCGTTACACAGTTTTTGTAGTAAGGTATCGTACAAAATAAGCAGTGTTCAGTTTTTGACCCAAACTTTAATTTAACTGCAAAATGGCGCGTGAGTTTTTTTATATTCTTTTACAAATTATCTATCACGGGTGATTATGGGAGTTGGCAACACATGGTCGGTATGAGATGGCTATATATACTCATTCACTCATAGGCTATGTATACTATGGTTGTATTATTATATGGTGATTTTATATTAATTATAATTATTAATAAATTATAGTATTTTATTTTTAGATGATGATGCCAAATGAAAAACGGAACGGAAAAGGGATCCATGGAACAGTCATCTCTATTCGGCGAAGAAAATGAGAAGAAACTCGATAATCAAATTAAAACTATGCAATAAAATCATTAACATAGTTATCTAAAAGTAGTGATGGGGATGAAGAACCAGTTATGTGATTCGTTTGATGAAGAAGGTGGAAACAGAAAACATGACAACTGTGTAGATAGTGGAACATTATTATGAAACGCATGTCATCCAAGGCTGGCTTCAATAGAAACTGTGGCTACATGAAAATTGCACCGAGCTTGATGATATGCATTAATTATACACTATTATTTTTATTATATATTTATATTCATTATATGTTAAAGAAAAAGTAGTTAAAATGCAGATTAACAAAATGGCAATCTCTGCCTTGCTACGATGGTTATCCCTACTTGGCCTATGAGAAATATGGCCAAACATGATTAAAATAAAAGTAAATTTTGAAACTGATTATGTTAAAGTTCAATATTTATGTGGTATAATATGAGTGGTGGAGCCACGTGTTTAAGGCTGCCGAAGTCTAGTTCCCCGGTCGAACCTTAAACCTATTACGCGAGATATTAACTAAAGTGGACTGTATATGCGGTTGCTTCTACGCTTACGTAAAGGCGACTACTATAGCATGCGGTATAATGCACTCGCTCTTCCCTAAAACTAAACTATTATTGTGCCAAATCGCTGAAAAGGAATCCTGCCTTATTAGGAGAACAAAAAAATTGGAGCGGGTTAAAACTATGTAAGGCAGGAGCTAAATTAAGGAATGTTGACTCACCGGGGTTTCTTCTATCCTGTTGAGCACTATAGCTGCAACTTCTGGAACTTCTTCTGGAATACTCCGGAGAGAGGCGGTGCGCGACTATATCTCACACGAGGTGAGGGAACTTCTTCTAGACAGACACTCTGGGGCCCCAGGGGTGCGTCGGGAGAGAAGCGTTGTGGTTTCAGCGACGACTGCGGTGGAAAGAGGCCGCGCAACGGTCGCGCGTGCCTTATATGTCCTCGGCCCCGACGATTACGTGACATTCTAGAATCATCTTCTTGCCCCTCCCACCCCACCACCCCGACGTGTCGATGGAGGATCGAGGAGGGTATGAATGATATCGTTTTGTCGGAAAGGAACAAGCGGCTTGGCACCTCTACCGTCAAATATAATAATCCAATGGTTTTTTCCGCGCAACCATCTCCCCCGCCCTTGAAGGATTTCCTTCAAAATTAACTAATACAACTAGAGCTAAGATCAACTAACAAAATAACTAACTAACGCTAAGATTACTTAAATTCAACTACAATTTAATCTAGAAAGCTAATTTAAATTATGGAAGAGGCAGGGGGCACAAACGGACAACTGGACGCAAGTAAGACCCAACCGTGGTCTTAACGCGAGCTATCCTAACTACTCCGTCGGAACCGGGAAAGACCTCTTCGACAATTCCTAACGGCCAGTGGCCATCCTCCATCGCTTCCAAAACGATTGCACTAACCGATCTAATAATTTGTGGCGTGCGGAAATGCTAAGTCTGTTCTCATCCATACCTGCGGCTGGCAAATACTTTAAAGGCGTTAAATTCAAAAAATGTGCTGGAGTTAGAGCCAGCGGTTCCGAGGGGTCACTAGACAACGTACGACAAAGTGGGCGACTATTCATTACGCATTCAATTTGAGCGAGCACCGTACTTAGCTCTTCGAAGGACAAAATTTGATCTCCTATTACTCGGTATAAATGACTCTTTAGACTCTTGATATTAGTCTCCCAATTGCCCCCAAAATGGCTCGCGGCTGGGACGTTCAGAGACCACTCAATGCGGTTCTCGGCTAGAATGTGAGCGAACTCCGAATTATAATATTTGCTAGCTAAGAGCTCATGTAGTTCCGATAAAATACGTTTTGCACCGACGTAGTTCGTACCGTTATCCGAATACAATCTACTTACAGGGCCACGGCGGGAAAGAAATCTTTTAAATGCACCCATAAAGCCTGCTGTGCTTAGATCACCAACGAGTTCTATATGCACCGCTCGAGTAGTTAGACATACGAAAATGCAGACGTAAGCCTTTGTGGATCTTATACCACGCCCCCAATGACGGCTTGGGGCGTGCCCGAAAGCAAGCTATACATCGGTGCACCCGATTGCGTATTAAACTACGTGCAGAAAGAATCCAATAATTCTGACGCAAAATCGACATCAACAAGTCGGGGCCAGCGTGCGAGTTCAATTTATGATGGTAATCGACTAATAAGTTCATGATATGGTCTTTACGCGGTAAAACAATAGGGTGCCGTTGGTCGAAACTCAATTGCGAGTTGGACAAGCGTCCACCCACCCTTACAATCCCATCCTGTAAAAATGGCTTAAGGCGTTGAAAGGCGCGACTACAAGCTCTATTCGATTGTAATCTTCTAATTTCTTCAGAGAAGTGCGCACGTTGAAGTTCACGCAATACTAGCGACTCGGCATAGTTGTAATCGGATGCTAAGACATACGAACGTCGCGGTAACAGCTTCGCGAATCGACAAACGTAAATTACGCTACGCAATAATTTCGACCAAGAGGACAAGCGGTTCGCCAAAGCAATGATTGGAGAAACCTCACTCGAAACGTTCGCCACTAGAGCGTGTCTCTTCTCTTCCGGCGGTTGTGACACTGACGAAGGTTCGAAGTCGGTTATTGGCCATTGCGAGGGATCCAAGTGAACCCAAGCAGGTCCGTGGAACCAAAGCGGGTGGTCCATTATTTGCATCGGGGTGAGTCCACGGGATAGACAATCGGCGGGGTTTTCCGTACCGGACACGTGATAAAAGTTCCGCGTTTCTAACTCGTCTTGTATCTTGGCCACTCGGTTCGCAACAAACGTATCCCAACGGTGGGGTGAAGAATGAACCCAGCATAAGGCGACGGTGGAGTCGGAAAAGGCCAATATCCTTTCTATGTGAACTCTATCCCTACATGCGCTGATAACTGCGGTAATAAGCTTGGTGAGTACTAATATTGCGCAAAGCTCTAAGCGCGCCAGAGAGACAACCTTACGGGGGGAGACTCTCGACTTAGAACTAATGAGGCTAATCGAATTTCTACCATTATTCTGGACGTGGAAATATACAACGCCCCCGTAAGCCTTCTCGCTGGCGTCTGCAAACCCAACGACTGTTATGGCGCTACTTCTATCTACGTTTATATGACGCGGTATTTTAATTTCTCTTAATAAAGGAAGTTCCTCTCTAAAGCGCTGCCACAACCGAACAATGCTGTCAGGCGGCGAGTCATCCCAGTCGCATTCCAATAACCAAAGTTGTTTAATTAAAAGCTTAGCGTATAATACCACCGGAGCTACGAAACCCATGACGTCCCATAATCTAGCAACGCATGACAGTATTGTGCGCCTTGTGCATTTCTCTACGGGCGGATTTACCTTAAGGCTAAACACGTTGGACTCTGGTGACCAACGAGCACCTTGTGTGTATCAGAATCGTCGAATTCCTTTATCGCCGAAAGACGGTGTGATAGTGGGATTGTATCCAAAACCGGACGCGAATTACTAGTCCACTTCACAAGATCGAATTGACCCGATTTCATGAGCCTTATAACCTCGGCGGTGGTTAGGGTTGCCTCCTCCACGCTATCGTCCGAGTACACAAAATCATCCATATATAATCCGCTCTCAATTGCCCTCTTAGCTTTAGGATAAGAGGGACCTTCATCGTGAGCGAGCTGTCTCACCGTGCGTAACGCATGAAATGGGCTCGACTTTAAACCAAAACAAACGCGATTAAATTCAAACACCATTAGAGGTTCCTTTGGGTTGAAACGATATAAAATGCGTTGGAATCTACGGTCGTATTCACGGACCCCTATGCAAAGAAACATTTGACGAATATCGGCGGATAGTGCTATACTAAACAAACGAAAATTGACTATTATATTAAATAAACTGCCCTGTAAATTTTGCCCACTATAGAGGATATCGTTAAGCGACAGGTGAGTGCTAGTTTTAGCACTAGCGTCGAGCACTACACGTAACTTAGATGTAAGTTTGTCCTCTCTAATGACTCCGTGGTGTGGTATGAAATATGACGGTGTGTCTTCGTAGTTATCTAATTTCGAAGCCACAAGTGATATGTAACCTTCTCTTATATATTCGTTAATGACGCCGTCGTAAGCTTCCTTTAACTGGGGTGAAGCGAGCATCCTACGCTCCAAGCTGTAGAAACGTTTTTCCGCCATTTGACGCGAATCGCCGAGAGATAAAACATCTCCTTTAAAGGGTAGCGCTACACTATATCTACCGTCGCGATCACGAATGGTCGTGCGGACGTAAATTTCCTCGCATAACCTATCATCTGAGCTAGCTATGGGTGGAACGTTCACCTCCTCCATCTCCCAAAATTTGCGGACTAACGACTCGAGCGGTTCGACAGCCATACCACAATAAGAGGTTGCCAAAATACTATCTATGATGGGGGCGGAGCCAAGGATCACATAGCCCAATACGGTTTCCAGTGCGTAAGGCGCGGTATGCGAAGAGTTGCCCCTGACCTTATTGTTTAACAAAAGATAAGGGAAAAGCGATGCTCCAATGAGCATGTCTATGTTTCCAGGAACGGCGTAAGTGTCGTCCGCCAGAGTCAAATTCTTAAATTCAATCATTGCCGAGGTGTCAACCGAAACGGTTGGCAACCGTTCAGTGACCCTATCTACTACTAGTGCATTTATATCAAAGTTAACATTACAATCTATCCGAGAATAAATTTTTAAATTTATATATCCCTGTGCCGATTTACTAGTGCCTCCGATGCCTTTAATTACAGGACATGAAAGTGACCTATTTATTACTAAGCCTAAGCGCTGACAACATTGTCGCGTTATAAAGCTATTTTGGGCTCCGCTGTCCAGCAGTGCACGGACGCTTTGTTCGTTTCCACGCGAATCCCTAACCAAAATACGTGCCGTACCCAGTAACACGGTTGAAGGAGGTTGTGCTCCCATATTTGCCAATGAGCACAGAGCGACATCACCAGGTCGACCGCTAGAATCGTTGACCTTAGTAGGGGCGAATTCCTTATCCGCTTTACTTGACGCCGCTATGTTGCTATTTTCAAAATGTAATAGCGTGTGATGTTTCCTGGCGCACTTGCTACATACGGAACTCGAATTGCATTTTGCAACTAAATGCTTATCGCTTAAGCAGTTCAAACATAGGTTGTTTGTCTTTACTAATTTATAACACTCGCTTGGTGAATATTTACGAAAAGTCGCACAATTATATAAATTACCGTGTCTATCTTTACATACTAAACAAGTATGCTGGAGTGATGTTGGCGTAGCGGTTACGTAAGTTAACGACCCTGCTATTTTAGATGGTTGAGTCTGTCTACCGTCGACGCACCTTTTAATCTCCCGTTTAACGTTCGGAGAGCGCTGCATCACCTTTATTTGATCTCGCACGAACGATGCTAATGAATGAAAGGAAGGCATCTCCGAGCTACGATGCTCCATTTCAAACGCACGCACGGTGTCGGGGTCCAACTTCTTCAGTGCAATATGGAGAAACACCACGTCCATAAGATCATTAAATTTCAAATTCTTAAGTGCAGCCACCGATGCCACAAATTTATCTAGAAATTGCTCTAAGCCGTTGATGTTCGCGGATGATATAGATTTAAGATCGAATATCTGGTTCAAATATTCGGAAGCTAACATTCTCCTATCTTCATATTTAGTTTTAAGCGTTTCGAATATTAATAAGTAATTGTTTGCTGTAGGTGTAAAACCAGAGCAGATCGACTGTGCCCTGCCACTAAGTTTACTGATTAAGTAATATAATTTTTCGGCGTCCGATAACGATGGGTTATTGTGTATATTGTTTTGAAAACTACTGAAGAAGAAGGGCCACGTCTTAATATCACCATTAAATACCGGAATATCTATTGGCGGTAACCTAATCGAGTCGCTTGGACGTACCTGTTTTTCCGGCTTTGCTTCGTTTTGAGATAGGGATCTCGCAATTCTTTTCACGCGACACAACATATCTTCGAATGCCAGCAGCGGTTGGTAGTTCACTATGTATTTCGGGTCGATTTGTAATTCCAAATGATTAATTTGGTCTAATATTTTTTCGTAATCTATTCGTAAAGAATCTATCGTTTCGATTTCGGTCAAAAAAGTTTCCCGCACTGCTTCTATATGGATGTTCTTTATATAATCACTTATATTCTGCATACGCGAAAAGAGTATGTCCCTCTTAGCATAAAGCGTTTTAATTTTGATTTCACTTCCACTAACTGCCATTTTAAACTATTATAATAAAGTTATATCAATCACAATTAATCTCACAACGCACAAACAATAAAGGATGGACACTCGGTATGCCGTATTACGTAATTAAATCGAACACCTGCGCAGCGAGTCGAGGTGACGCGTCATTTGCTAGACTCAATAATTTTATCAAGATTGTGGGTAAGCGTATCAAACGGTTCCTATTACACTGTTTCAATTATTTAATAGGCTTTAAATTTAATCAAATACGAGCGCTATAAAACGAATAATTCTGTTTGCGAGTACCTAATCAAAATTTAAATTTAAACGAACACTATTTAAGTCTATTCTATAAATTGGAGTGCATTATCTAATTAATTAATTCAACAATTCGACCAAAATCCTGCTCGAAGTGACCATAAAATGTTGGAGCCACGTGTTTAAGGCTGCCGAAGTCTAGTTCCCCGGTCGAACCTTAAGCCTATTACGCGAGATATTAACTAAAGTGGACTGTATATGCGGTTGCTTCTACGCTTACGTAAAGGCGACTACTATAGCATGCGGTATAATGCACTCGCTCTTCCCTAAAACTAAACTATTATTGTGCCAAATCGCTGAAAAGGAATCCTGCCTTATTAGTAGAACAAAAAAATTGGAGCGGGTTAAAACTATGTAAGGCAGGAGCTAAATTAAGGAATGTTGACTCACCGGGGTTTCTTCTATCCTGTTGAGCACTATAGCTGCAACTTCTGGAACTTCTTCTGGAACACTCCGGAGAGAGGCGGTGCGCGACTATATCTCACACGAGGTGAGGGAACTTCTTCTAGACAGACACTCTGGGGCCCCAGGGGTGCGTCGGGAGAGAAGCGTTGTGGTTTCAGCGACGACTGCGGTGGAAAGAGGCCGCGCAACGGTCGCGCGTGCCTTATATGTCCTCGGCCCCGACGATTACGTGACATTCTAGAATCATCTTCTTGCCCCTCCCACCCCACCACCCCGACGTGTCGATGGAGGATCGAGGAGGGTATGAATGATATCGTTTTGTCGGAAAGGAACAAGCGGCTTGGCACCTCTACCGTCAAATATAATAATCCAATGGTTTTTTCCGCGCAACCAATGAGTTTGGCGTCGAAAGTTTAGTTAAAAGTTGATTATTTGTTAATTAATCTGTGTAGTTTTAATTTTACTGGTCTCTTAAAAAATATAGTAAACTCCCTCGGGTTTTTATGTCAACAAATTTCGCAAAAAGAATTTTAATAGCTCTTCTAGAGCCATATATATTTGAATACTTTTTCTGCGACTTTACCAGCGTGAAGTTCGGAAAACGACATGTTTTAAAAAAATATACAGCCCATGTTTACCCATATTAGATGTAAGCTTTTTCCCGCAACTTCATTCGCGTAAATAATATTTTGATAGCTACACCCAACACTGAATGTTATAATTTTTTTTGTTATACTGTTAACATTGCTAGATAAAATCTAATAGTGTTATAATATTTATCGATGATTGAATCTTATATTCGCGAATACCACATCTAATATTCTTTTAATTTATATGTTTATAAAATTTTAGATAAATTTGTGCAATAATTTTGTCTTCTGTCGCCACTGGATGGCAAAACTCATCTGAAAATTAAATCTTGGCATCTGCGTCCATTTCTGGTACACCCTCTACGATTTGTAGCAGCTTTCTTGCATAGGCACTCCCCACTAGATGGTAAGGGATTCAGGAAAGATCTCAGAACAGTCTTTTGTGGCATTTCTTGAGAGTAGGCTATGTCCAGCAGTGGATTTTAATGGGCTCTAATGATGATGATGATTACGATCATTTAGAAGATGAATTTATCAATTATACTAAACTAAATAATATTATTAAAAAATGCATGTTTGGCGGTGAACACAAATGGTTTTTATTTTGCGGTCATTGATGGTATTTTCGATTGAAAAAGGAAAAAAAACGTAATACAACAATGATTGTGATATTTTGCGCGGAGAAAGGAAAACGACATACACTCACTCGACAAACACTCAAAATTACTATGTAATTGGATGAATTCCTATTATAATCCGAATTAGGTCGATTATATTGGAAGGTCACAGAGATCAATGTTCCGAAAAGGATAATCGTCTAGCTGAATTAAATTAGTTTCTAAACGAGATCAAAACTTTACGCTTATTTATAAGTCCCTTGAAATACGTTATAATTATTTTTCTTAGTTATTTTCTTCTTCTAGTTGAGTTAATTTTTATTTTACTAAATAAACCGAGATTTATTCATTGATCTTGAAGAGTACATGAATAAATATTTAACCTACAATCTTTAAATCTTTATTTTCTGTGATAAAACACTTTCCTAACTTGACAAACTTGAAAAACTATAAACACATCAACAATTTTTCATCAATACGAGTAGAGTAAATGCCTTCACCGAATAGAGTCCTTAAGTAATTATCAGTACAACTGTATTGACAGTAAGCAACCTATCGTAAGCATTACTAATCAATCAAGTCATAAGTAAAAAAATGAAGAGACAAAGCAATAACTGCCGCGATAAGGGTCACACCAAAAACAAACCAGATATGGCAATGAGGAGTATCCAGAACTGTGTAGCATGGTGCTTACAGTAAACATTTCGAACTTGGTACTGCTAAATTGACTTGGAGCCGCATTGATCTCATTTTGTTTTTCCTAACTTGGAAGAAATCGTATTCTACCGATAAATTGTTAATACGCTGGAGTCATCTCCAGAAGATCTGTTCTCTGTACATAGTATATTCTTATATAACATATAAGAAGCCAAAGTCATACTTTGGATTTTTTATAGAAGGGTGAGAAACGAGCACATATTCCACATGATGGTAAGTAGCTACTGAAAAAAGGGGCTGAAAGAAAGATACTAGCAGGTGCATTTGCACCCCCCTAGTGTAGAGGGAAATTCAAAGGAAAAAGTATGATATATTTTTAAATGATTTAACACCTTGTCAGTGAATTTAGTCTTTCTACATTTTTTTAAAAACAATGAGCATGAAAAAAGCGTGCCTTGCATCTCTCATCTTTGACCATGCCGTTTAATGCTGTATATTGCCGTTGGCATAGTCATGCCAACCTTTATTGCCCACACAAATATATTCAACAAATTTCCGAGGGCTTATTAAAGGCCATATCACTCGCTTTATTTGGCCTAAATAGTGACGCGTTCCAGAGAAGTAAAATCAAATAACTGCACGAAGTGATCTTCAACATAAATGAATTTGATATGATGTAAATTCCTAATTTGTATTATTCTCATCATCGCAACCTTTCAAAAGTCCACTGCCAACTCACAGGCTTCCCCAAAGTAATGCCACAAATCACAGTTCTAGTCACCAGCATCCATCTGCTTCCTGCTTGATTTATCAGGTTGTCATTTCATCAAATGGTGTACCATCCTGTACTCTGCATATTGGGAGGCTGGCACTAAAACTTTTCTTCATTTTTAACATAATTAGCTGATTCCAGATTAGGCTATCTAAAGAGCAGGTGAAAATAATTTACACTAAAAATGAAATGTATCATCATCATCATTTTCACATCCATCATCATCATATTCCCACCCATCATCATCATATTCCCATCCATCATCATCAATACTGTTCATCAAAAGTCCACTTTTAAATTTTTTTAAAGAATAAGGTTAAGGGTGAAAAACGAGCCTACAATCCACCTGATAGTGGCTTATTCACATCTACATCTATCTTAGATTAAAAATCAAAATGTAGATACGCTGTCACCCCTGAGGACTAAGATGTAATGACTCATTTCTAATAGATAATGTCTTCGGTTCTCTAGACTTACCATATGAAACACAGCAGCAATCAGCTGCTATTTCGAGCTAGTATTCTATATATGCCCGGCCCATTACCACTTTAGCTCACTGATCCGCTTTCATCTTATATTGCTATCATAAGGATTCACTGTTACAATCTATAAATCTACGTGTCTGTTCGAAATTCAACCATTTAATTAGTTAAAACGTTTTGAATAAAAACATTAAGTGTCACTTTGTTTTACCTGCCTTATCGGTAGCTTATACACATTTATCGATATCCCTATTAATGCCGATAAGTGATGGAGAAGCCAGGTTCTCTAGTGACAGCCTCTAGTCGGTCTTGGTTAGCACCACCCTTTCTCTTACCTCTTTGTGTCGCTAATAAGCAGAATATCAATTGTTGTATTCCAATTTGAAAGATAAGAGAACCATTATAACAGACTGCTAGATATTTCATCTGAGGCGTCAACCTATTTGGTTTGAATTCGTCATAGTTGTAAATAAAGCTCATATAAGCTGCGTTAGATATTTACCATCTGGTGAAAAAAAACTATAAAATAAACTAAAAGCAGAACTAATGTTAAAAACCGTAAAAATGCTATGCCAATATTGCTTAAATAGTAATTGGATATTACATTGGATGTGCACAGAGTATATCTGAGTAGATATAAACTACCTACGTAAGTTTTTTTATCATCCTGTAAAACTGCGATGACATACGCCCCCCTTCCCCGTTTTTCGGAAGATACGTAAAACTTTTTGTATTACGTTTGTAAAGTTATAATTGTTATATTCGTTCATAACTGTCTCCTGATCGTGTGTTCTTTTGCTAGATTATCATATCATAGTTAATCTAAAGGTCTATTCAGAATATATTTAAGTTTCTTAGAGATTGTGGTGAGAGCCGTGGTAGCTCAGGGATCAAGCGATCGCTGTAAATACGGCAATTTGACATCACTACCAGCACCAATGGAATTATTGACAGCAATGTTAAGTGTTTGTTATTTACAACAGACGGTTACGGCTGCTTACCATCAGGTGGATTGTGTGCTCATTCGTCTCACGTACTCTAATGTAAATGAAATAGATACGCTTGAGAGATTAACAATCGTAGTGCCAGACTGGCGAGGCGTGTGGTACATTTTGTCTTATAGATTTTACGTATCCGAGTCTGTATTGATTTTATAACCCGGAACACGGTATTCGGCTAATCCAGTTCATATTATATTTATAAGTGTTACTCTCATAAAAATGTTTATGACCTATTTATTATCAATCATTTTTCAGAAGAATTCAGTTCACTCATGTAGTTACCGTCTTACAGCGGTGTATTTATTGAGTGATACGATATCTATCAAAAATTTGCCGCGCCTGCCAAATAACCAAATAATATAAGAACAAAATACTAAATACGGAAACTAAATATCGGTTGTACAGGTTAGAATACAAGAAAATATAGATATGGGAGCATATTAGGGCACAGTGATCATTAGTCAAACTAAAAATAATGGTATAGGGTAAAAATAATGTCTAATATTCCTAAAATTATATTTTAAATTCTGTTTATATGGGTACTAAAATAGCGACAATTTTCTAAACAGCCTAAACGGTATTTCGAGGGTCTTATAGTCTTAGTAGCTGTTGTAGCTATGTATGTTATGGATGCTATTATACAGCCATTGGTTTTAATCAGTTGTATAACAGAATATTTTAATTGATTTTGCTGTATAGCAGTTTTTTGAACATAACATATAATTATCTTTAGCGATAGGTATAAAATATGAAAAACCTTGCCTTAGCAACAGTGTTGGATAACTTTTATTTAGATTTAACATGATCTTCTAACTGCACCAAATCTTTTTTTTTTCAACACATTAATAACAAATTAACTTCGTTCATTAGCACAATATAAACACGCAACGCATGCATAATAGCGATATTCTATCACTTATACAGCGTTACATTTTATTATGGCCGTTCTTTAGATACTTTAGTTTTATATCATCCTCATAGACAGAAGTAATAAAACTACTGTTCATGTAAATTTGTAAGTGTACAAATACTTTATTATATTAAAAATGCATTTTAGAAAGCAGTTTGCATACACCGTTGTTCATAAATAGGACTGGAGTGATACTATAATAACACTCAGAGCTGTAAAAAGCAAGTGACTGCATGCAAAAAACAGCTTCTATAAAGATTTAATGACAAAATGAGATTCAAGTGTTACAAAAAACTTGAAGTTGTATACAACTTCAAGTTTCTAGTACACTACAGTTTTCGCATTCTGATTCAGAACGCTTAGGTTACTTAGAGCCCATAATACGACCACTCTTATAAGGATGCAACCTCTTTTCTACACTGTTATATGCTTCTAAAAGAACTAAGTTCTATGTGGGCTGGTATATTATTTTTCATAACGCTTCTGTGTTGGCTTGGGGTAGCCCACAGACATCTACATCTCTCCTCGATTACGAATCAAAATGCAGACCCGATGTCACCCGTGAAGACTAAAATGTAATGCCTCGTTTCCAGTAAAAGGGGTCTCCATTTCTCTACACTCACCATACAAAACACAGCAGCGTTAATCTGCTATTTTATGCTAGTATTTTGTGAGAGCGTGGTCCTTCCCTGGTTGAGCCGACCCATTCGTACTACAAGTATACTACTAATATAGCTGCAGCATGGCTCTACCACGTATAATATTATCGCCGAATACCTGGTAAATCAGCACTTCCAATTGCAATAAACATTTCGCATTGGTACTGTTAGAGATCCGATTTGAGTTTGTGAAATTTACGCCAAGCCCTTAAGCTATCATGACCCACGTCTCATACCAAGGCATGCATCAAACAGCCTACTCGTAATGGAGATCCATGTATAACAATAGACTGTTTTATAAGTTACTGTTCATGAGAATGAAGAACATCAGAAAGGGTGTGTTCTTCATCTTTTTTAGCCTGTTACAGTCCATTGCCGCGCAATTTCTTGGAACCTGCTAGACAGAAGGATTTGCTATAATAGCCACGTGGCGCATCTCTTACGCTGGGACTCGTCGCTGACCTAGATAGAGTACGACTGCTTATTGACATTATTATGGATATTTTAAACCGCTAGTCTATCGGTATCACATTTCAGAAAAAGAAAAAAGAATCTCGCTGTATCGATTGCTTAGTGTCATAATAGGATAGAAAAAAGCCAGAACAACAGAATAAAAAATAATATAACACATTTATTTGTATAAAAAATATTGTGTCAATGAACAATAGTCAAAACATTTAATTTATATACACCTTAACCCTATATTTACAAACTTAATATTCAAAAATATTTGGAAATTTTTGTCTTGCAGCTTTAAAATTACATAGCTTTGACGCTTTGCTTCATATTACTCTTCAAAATTAAGTCTTTACTCGACGTCTCTTCATTAAGGGGTGTAACTAATACCTGAAAATTGTAAATAATTTTAAAAACATTTAAATATGTATACATTATTCTAACTTATTGGTATAACCCTTCAATTGTTTAATATATGTTTTTAATCTTATCAGAATCCATTAACTTATAAGCACGGATTTGTTGACAAGCTGATTTGCTGGCTTGCTGCGTCATCGACGTATATGTTCTAGAGTGCCTTTAAATATGGCATATCTGATATTTCCCGAAAAGACTGGCTAAATAGGATTCACGTTACGTTGCCATTACCTGGCAAAAACATTCGTAGTACCCAGTATCGGGGGAGAAAGCCGAGGTCATGCAGATTTCTGCGTAAGTAGTTATTATAGAATTTAATACGATATTAGTCTATAAAATTTATTTTAAATTTGCTTACTATCATCGTAGCTACCTAAAATATTGGTTGAATTTTCTAAAACACGTGGTGGTGTTGATGTTGCCCAAAGGGGCAATTTAGCATGATTTAAAGACTAATGTAACCAAAATTAATGGTTCGACGTGTGTTATAAAAAACAGAGTTGTTTATACTCATTGCTACGGAAATTTTACTTGATCAAATTATTAACTTTATAGTCGATTGTGCGTACTGAATTCCATTTTGTCATAAATCATTCAAAAGAGCTTATTAGGACTATAATGTTTCGCTTTATTTTAATACTAAAACGGATCCTCACAAATCAAACAGCTAACTAAGGGATCAAATCACTTTTAAATGCATAAATTAGTTTTAAGAAATATCTTAAAAGACACACAAACTTTGTATTTACAATTACAGCCGAAATTTCAAAATATGAAATATAGGAACACATAAATGAACGTATTTTATGCAAAACGATGCTCAACTAGGTATAGTTGACATAATTTCTTAAGCAGGTTGCTCACTGAGAATATTTTACCGCCCGCCGTAGCTGCACCGCGAGAGATACGCTACAAATTTAAAAAGTTTAAAATTTATATTAACAAGTTTTAAATATCCTTACTTCTAGTTTGATATTCTTGACTGGTATTCTCTCATCGTCTAATTCAGATAGTACCCTGTCTAACGTGTCGACAAGTCTGTCCGCGTCTTGCGTGGAAAATACCATGGGTGGTTTGAATTTCAACACGTTGCTGTCTGGTCCGTCGCGACTGATCAGAATTTTTTCTTCTCTCATCCTGTTTATAAAATATATCATTAATTTTAATGATGACGAAGAAAATAAAGATAGTAATCGTTTTTAAATGTGCAGCATGTCTATATATATATATATATATATATATATATATATATATATATATATATATATATATATATATATATATATATATATATATATATTGGTCCTAAGAATATTCGAAATGTGAAGTAAACATATTTGTCTGGGCCTGGACGTTTTCAATTATTTTTAATAATCCCATATTAGGTATATAGTAGTAGTAAGTACAAGAACCGTTTCCGAGTTTACTTTTGTACCACAATACATTCTGTATTGTTTACATTACAATTACTGGACAAATTCCCACCCACAACAATTATTAGAGGTTAGAAAGTGTTCCATTATACGTATGCCTAAGCCAAATGTTCAGCTGAATTTTAAACCTCACTAAATGAAAAATAATGTCATAAAGTTTATTATTATATTTGGATTTTTTTAAACTAAGCTTTAAATGTTATTTATGATAAATGTTATTTATTCTATAAGCAGTTTACTTCACTTTTCAAATCTTCTCAGGACACTCCGCAACTTTCAGAAAACCACATGTTAGTGATTAATTTTATATGATAACTGGTCTATATTGATATTAAAAATATATCTCAATATATATAAATTACGTGTCGTACGTTGTTTGTCCGCGATGAACTCCTAAACTACTCAACCGATTTTAATCAAATTTGCACACCGTGTGCAGTTCGGACCAACTTGAGAGATAGGATAGTTTTTGCCTATGAGTGACCCAAAAGTTTTTTTGCAAATTTAAGTATTTTTAATAGGACATGACAAACGGTCGTCGAAAACGACAGAACAACGTCCGCCCAGTAAGCTAGTGTCATATAAATTAGAAAGATAACATAATAATTACCTATTAACGATATGTTTCGCCTCCGCAGTCGCTGGGGTTCTTCTCTGTCTATCAGTCACTAGTTCTACGCCCACAAATAGTCCCCTGCCTCTAACGTCACCAACTAAACGATGCTTATGCTTTAACTTCTCGCACCGTGACAGTAAATGATTACCAACTCGTGCGGCACGCTCTAGAAGACGCTCTTCTTCGATGACATCAAGAACAGCGTTTGCTATAGCACATGACACCGGATTACCTCCGTACTGTAATAGGAAAAATGTATTGAGTGTACTGAGTCTTGAGTATTTCTTTTATAAAATCATTTTATTGTGTCTTCCTTAAAACGGGATTGTTTTGTAAACACTACGTACAAAATTCGAGGCATACAATGTATATGAAAACTATATGAAAAATTTAATGGTGAAGGGAAACAATTCATTCAGCGAATTCGGTTTTGGTGCATACAGTCAAGCAGCAGCGAATTTAAGTCTGATAGAAAAAATGTAAAAGAATAATATATCATAAATCATTATTTGTATTAAATCTTATAAGCGGTAGAGTCACGCAGGAGCTATATTATGGTTATAGCACGAATGAGTCGGCTCGACGCTCTAACAGAATACCAGCCTGAAATAGCAGCTTAATGCTGATGTGTTTCGTATGGAGTGTGTAAAGAACCGGAGACCCTTTTTACTGGAAACAAGGTAATTCCGTCTTAGTCTTCAGGGATGACAACGCATCTGCACTTTGATTGTTAATCGAGGATAAAATGTAGATTGCTATGAGCCACAGCATCCACTTACCAAAGATGGACTTTGTGCTCGTTTGTCACCAATATTCTATATATAAAAATAGATAAATTAGTACATTATTGTAATTATTTGTTATCTACAAAATGCTTTTACAATTGAGCGCATCCAAATTGGAGTCTTTGTAGAACACGCTTCACGATTTATGACTTAGTGACATAAAGTCGCTCGTAAATGGAGCGGCAAACTAAAAATTGGTGTTGCATTTCAGCGAATTTTTCTCGAGTGAATCTCTACGAGCGAAGTTTGCCGAAGAACTTATGTAACATATTAAAAAAGTTTCCTACAATTGATTCAATATACTATCTAGCTGAATTTGAAGTCGAAAATTGGCTGTGATGCGTTCCAACTTCTTTGTTATTTTTCCTCTTGAATATATTTCTCACTTACGGAGTAACTTTATGATAGTAATACATTGTTAGATTGTTAGCATTCAAATTTCAAGATGGAATAAAGCTTGAAGTGGAAAGACTAACATGTCCTTCAGTTTCGTAGTCGTAAACATTTGTAGTTTGCAAGTATAAGGGTGTAGTTAGGAAAACATTTAATACAACTAGGTACGCCTCTATTTTGCTGACGTCCAACTTCGAGATAGCTTCAAAGAACAAGTTAACTAGTGGTTGGTGGAAAATATGTTTTCTTTAATAGAAAACTACATCAAAACTTTAACATTTTTCATTCTTTTGACTAAACGATGAAAGTTTCAAAGTGGCTCATTACTGACGCTACTTCTATACTTTGTTTTGAATTCGAATGACGAACTGAGGGAAAGTTTTGCTTTAAAGATATTATAAACAGTAGCTGTTAATATTACTGTCTATAAAATGGCTTTAAGAAGGTATAAAGTCGTAAACGTATTAATGAACTCTTCTATTTCTCGGAAATAATTTCTATGGTTTGTTTGACTCTGTCGCCTCTAACAACACTCACGGGATGATATGGGGTAGCGGATATTCTTACACCGCCCCTACATGGTGATAGTATACAGCAGGGAAACAAATCGGAAGATGGGCAGTAGCGTCATTCAAACAACGGCTAAAAATTAACTGCGGTTGTCAACCCTCTTGCCAGACGTGGCAACTATGACAAATATGGGGAATATATATGAGGCAATTGATAGGGTTGGCCTATGTTCAGCAGTGGACTTTAAAGTAACGGTTAAGGACTTGTAATAAGAAATTGATAATAAGAAGAAATTTTAATGCAATTGTAGATTTAGTAAAAATTAATTGTAAATTAAATAAAACCGGTGGTGGCTTTAGGTAGCAATTTCCCTTGTTATGCATATTTTGAAAAGTAAATTTTGATTTACGTTTAAATTCATTAGTCAGAGGTGAGGAAGTTGAGACCAGAAAGCCCCCCGCCTTAATTAAGTCTAATAAAAGCCCCTTGTGTTTACTTATAAATTTCCATTATAATAAAAATATTAATTAATAACTAAATACAATGATATGTCTTACCTGGAATAGTGGTGTTGGAAGTAGTGGTGCCGGGAGTAGTGGTGTTGGGAGTAGTGGTGCTGGGACTAGTGGTGACGGGATTAGTGCACGAAATTGAGGAAGGGCGGGAGGTGCTCTTCAATCCAGGTAAG
Source organism: Parnassius smintheus behrii (assembly GCA_036936625.1). Taxonomy (NCBI): domain Eukaryota; kingdom Metazoa; phylum Arthropoda; class Insecta; order Lepidoptera; family Papilionidae; genus Parnassius; species Parnassius smintheus. The sequence goes on along the minus strand of JAUPFT010000006.1, from coordinate 21,501,840 downwards.
ACGCATCATTGTATTTAGTTATCGGAAGGTTGCAAATCAATTAATATTTTTATTATAATGGATTTCCGCAAAGTAACACCTGATTATGTCAATCATTTTATAAATTTCCTTTACGAAAGAACCCAAATGGCCAGTCTGAATAGATGGGTTGGCCTCTGCTTTTGGTACTACACTACTTTTTACACCAATAACCGTACCCACTTCTCAATAAGCCCCGTAATCATTACCAAGCTTTTCACAACAAAATAATAGTTACCGTGTTAAAATATTCAACTCCAGTGTCAGCAAAGCTCTTTGCGATTTCTGGAGTGGTGATGACGGCGGCTACGGGGTGTCCATTGCCCATAGGTTTGCCCATTGTCACGATGTCAGGCACAACATCCTGAGTCTCGAACGCCCACATATGAGTTCCCACACGCCCGAAACCTACTTGTACTTCATCGGCAATACAAATTCCATCGGCTTCTCGAACATATCTAACAAAAGGAGTAAAATATCATTGTACTATTTACTATACAAAAAACATTAACTGGTATATTTAGTGGACAAAAAAATATCTAATTAGTATTGACCAAATTATTTAATAACAAAACGTATCCACATCATGCATGTAATAGAGCTACAGCACGAAAGGATTGGCCTCGCTCTCACAGAACACTACACTGTAAAATAGCAGCATAATGATGCGCTATGTTTCGTATTCTTTGTGACGAGAAACGAAAATTTGTATTACTGATAGTCACAAAGCATTTTCATTTTGATTCTTAATCGAGGATAGACGAAGTTTGTCAATGGGCCACAGCATCCACTTAACGTCAGATGGACTGTGTGCTCACTGACTAAGTTCTCCTCGACTAAGAATCAAACCGCATAACACTGAGGACAAAGATGAAATGCCTCATTTCCAGCAAAAAGGGTACCCGGTTCTCTACACTCACCATATGAAACACAGCAGCATGTAATGCATAAGAGTGACTGAATTTTAATTATACAAACTAGACATTACACCACTTTCTCATATGGATCTCAGCTTGGTTTAAGCTAATTTAATTTTACATCTTTAATTAATCGACGTCACATGCAACCCTGATGCTACTCTGCAAACCGCTTGGGATGTAATGTGTCAAATCAGACGTCTAGATTAGAAACACATATGTAATTACTCTAAAATTAGAAGTCACGGGAGAACATAGAAACGGAAATCCATGCTGTCACATACTTTACCTTTCTGTGTTACAATCAGCGAATAATTACAAGAGGATAATAATAATGTCTTCCAGACCAAATTTCGGTCACGGCGATCAGTGTCAACGGAGACTAGCCATCTGCGCAAGATAAAATGTGTGTGCCCAAATATGTGTGCAAGCACAGGTGCACTCTCATAGCCCGATGGGACAGTAATTAAATAAATCCATTTAAATAGCTATTTAGTTACTTAAAATGTTAAGCTTAGTTACTTAATTCATTATTTATTAAATATTAACAGTTAATTAATACAGTTGTCACAGCACAGGAGATCTCTAAGATACAGACTCGTCTAGTTTGGGGATCAGAGTCTTCACTTTACTATTGTACTGTTATTTAAATAAAAGATTACTATTATTATTAATTCGACACAACCGCAGAGACCCCAACGGATTTACGTGCTTTCCGAGGCACTGGAGGTGAAACACCGCCAACTTATTTTACCAACCCTAATAACTTATTTTAGCCCCATCCGGGATTCGATCCCGGGACCCGAGCCCGGGACTTCATGATCAACAATCGCGTTTTCGACCACTAGACCAACGCGGCACTCATGACAACATGAGAATATCGCTTAATAATGAAAATTATCTTTGAAAACATTTCTGTTATCCTATGTCTAAGTTCATCAGTGTATATTTTGTATTTTAAAAGTGTATTTTGATAATATTTTCTTTAACAGGCAAACATGCATCTTATATTAAAAAATCTACCTATTTATGTTGGCGAAAACTGAGTATAAATGTAAATTAAAATATTAATATGATTTTTTTAGTTAAATAACAGTGTTGACTACATATTACGAGTATGTCCCAGATGTGCGCAAAACTTCCTCTTTCAAAAAACATATTATGCTTATTTCAAAAATAGTTGGTTTAAAGAGTTCATACAAATTGGCTAAATTCATATGACCTTAAAATACTTTTAATTTCGCTTTTTGTTTTCTTTCAACGTCGAGGACTTATTTCATTTCGGAACAAACATACAGTGTTATGGGTTTACGTGACTCATATCTTTTAATAAATTATAACTGCTGCACGAATGGATGCTATAAAGCCCATGGTCACCTCCGCATGTATTTATATATACTTTATTATTATACTCTTTGAGGCTAGCACAAAATACGAACAAGATCACATGATCAATGTTTCGAATGGTGTCAAGAACCGGAAAACCTCTTTAGTGGTAATGAGACATTACATTTAGAGTTACAAGGCAGTTGTATTTAGATTTTGGTAGAAGATAAAATGCCTATGGACCATAGCATTCACTTGCAATCCGGTGGCCCGTCAGTCTGTCATTTCTATAAAAAAAAACATTATCGTAATATAAACAATATAGATATACAAAAGTACGTAATCCTTACTAATAGTATAAATGCGAAAGTGTGTTTGTTTGTTAATCCTTCCTTTGTTTATTGTCTTTCACACATACATATACAGCGAGACAAAGACATTTTTAAGGAAACTTTTTATCTCGGAAAAATTCACGGTTTCTGCGGATCTAGAGCCTAATTTGTATTTATCTATTTAAGCAGTCGGTAGGTCTTGGAATAACACATTGGCTGTGATTTTTAGAAATGATGTCCTTTAGCGACCTCGGCGCGTACGGAGACGCGTACAGAAGCTAGTTCTATTCATAAATCTGCATTGTCGTGTTTTTCAAGCAAAGTCCGTTCTATTGACATATTGTCAGTTTTGGCACTATACGTAATACGTATCGGTTAAACTTTCCAATATGGACCATCGATTTCAAAGCCCATATTTTTTTGTAGATAGTACTCACTAAAAGAAAGCGTTTTGCAAAGTTTTAGGTTGCGGAAACTTACGGTTCATGAGATATTTTTTTTTAAACTTTTCATACAAATTGGCAAATAACACGCAATTACACTAATTACAAAATGAATTTGACAAATCATTGATGTCAAACGTCAATTAGTGTAGGGTTCCGAATATTTTGAAAGTATCGATACGTACTCGATACCAAGTATCGTATCAAAAGTATCAATACTACTTGGTATCGAGTACAATTCGTTAATTTTGGGGACTAGGGGGGTAAGCAGCCCGGGAAGTTGTGCTCCGGCACTCCGTGGCAGCTCCGGCGCTGCGGGATGAGCAGTGCCTCCGCCCTAGCGTAGGGAAGCACAGGCACCTGGGCTCGCCTTCGCAGCTTCGGCTTTTTGGTCGCCTTCGGCGACCAGCCTCAGCCGCTACGGCGATCTCGGTGCCTGCGCTTCCCTACGGCGGGCGGGCACTGCTCTCCCTCCGCGCCTCCGGGCTCTTATATACACTCTAGGGGTAGGGCAGACAAGACCACGTGGATAGTGGGGTGCTCTGATTCGGTTTTGGGTACTTTTTGAATATTAAATAAGTAAGTCAATAAGTAAGTAAACACTTTATTGTAGTAAGAATTAGATAATAAATAAAGTTGCAAACAATAAAATAAAAGTACAAAAGCTGTACTAATTAAGAAATACAAACAATTTGCAAACAATGAAATACAAGTACCAAGGTGGAACTTAAATAGAGTAAACTTTATTCTACTTTATATACATATATAATTGCACTTATCAGCTCTTCCTATGCATCTAATTGTTTTGTCATAATTTTTCGTCTCCAAAATTAACGAAATGTACTCGATACCAAGTAGTATTGATACTTTTGATACGATACTTGGTATAGAGTAGGTATCGATACTTTCAAAATTTTCGGAACCCTTCACTAACTGACGTTTAACATCAATCTTTTGTCAAATTTATTTTGTAATTGCGTGTTATTTACCAATTTGTATGAAAAGTTTAAAAAAATATATCTCATGAACCGTAAGTTTCCGCAACCTAAATCTTTTCAAAACGCTTTCTTTTAGTGAGTACTATCCACAAAAAAAATATGGGCTTTGAAATCGATGGTCCATATTGGAAAGTTTAGCCTACGTATCACATGCGCTAGCACATTTGGGTATAAATATAAATTTTTATATATATACTCGTAATTTCTTAGACTCGCACGCAAATCTATCTTTATAGGTTCTAGACGTTATTGTGAATGCCTGACCGAGTTGATTACATAATCATTACTGATAGCGGATAACTGACTAGACACCGTTTTAAATATGATAATATAATAGCTTTTTACAAACGAGCTTTCACAATCCACAAATTCAATATTCCTCAAACTTAAAAAAAAAGAGTGTACAACCGATACGAATTTGATACGTAGTTCATCAATGCTGGCCTTACTTGCCTTACATAAACAAAACACTTAACTGTAATTTTAAAATTTGAAATGTTTTACCTAATATAACTTGGAAACTTTTTGTGACTTAAATTAAGTAATCTGTATTTCTCCAGAAACATAAAAGTAATGTACTTACTCAAAAACACGTTTAAGGTATCCATCGGGCGGGATGATCTGACCGCCGCAACTTTGCAAACTTTCCGCTATAAAAGCACAGACCCCGCCATTTTTACTCGAGATCTCCTTGCAAATCTTTCCAACTTCATCAGCGTACTTTTGCCCTAATACCTCTTCTGATTGTGAATCTTTTGGGTAGGTGTATTTTCCCCTGTATATATCGGGGACCGGCGCCTGTGTTTTAAAAACAAAATTGGAAATAAAAATAATAAAAAACTAATAAATTAAATTGTAAAAAATTATCTGTTTAACTAATCTCTAATGATCTGTTACTAGAAATTTAATAGATTAAGACTTAGAATTTCATACGATTATTATATTTTAAAAGTTTTGTATATTTTATTTAAGGATATATAAATAAAAGTGTGTTAATAAAATAATAAATACTGGTATACTATGTTTCGGTATACTATGTTTCTTATCTTGAGGAGTCAGTAAGTAACTAAAATGTCAAACAATTTTGTTGTTTTTACTAATAAACACTTCAGCTCACGCCGACCTCGAAGGGTTTTATCTCAATAATGTAGGACTTATGTCATATTAGACGTAAAGTGATATGACGCTAAGATTATTTTAATTATTTGTTCCCAAAATTGTTATTTTATTTTCGGTCGAAGTTAAGTAGTATGTTACGACCGAATATTATTTGATATACTTTAATATAACAAGAATGATAATACCTAATAAAAAAGTTAAAATGGATAGATTATAAAGTTTACGTTTGAAGGTACGATTGGCGAGAGTTAGGTACTTGGCCAACTCACCACGTGAACCCACTCTGGCTTCTCGGGCCCTCCTGGTAGGTTCAGTTTGTAGGGAGAGACATCAATCATAGACGTAAGGTGACCATGATACGCGCTGCAACAAACAGGCGCTAGAAGCACCTAAAAAACTTCGAGCATCTCGAAGTGACGCAAAAATTCTCTCACGCTCTCATACACACATGTTGGTGAAACTATTTCTATCACTTTAACAAATGAAAATAAGCATATGTAGACCTTGATAAGCGCATTATTGTTTTTAACTCTTTTTTCCTACTGGTTCCGTCTGGTGTTTAATAACATTAACAATATTAATGATTTCTTATAATTACCCGAACACCTACATTTAAATGAAACAAGTTTCTACGGATTTTATCGCGTATATTAACTTATTTTATATACCCGACGTTTCGGGCACTTTACAGCATCTATGGTCACGGATGGGATTGATGTGATCGACGTCCCAATGCCAGTATACTAAACTGCATAGATCGGAACAACAATCAATAATTTTTATCTGTAGGTAGCCGCGGTTAACTGTGACATTCTAAGTTAATACACGCCATAAAATCCGTAAAAACTAGTTCTATTTAAATCAACACTTACTTAAGGTAAGGTAACTACAAAAAATGTAAATAACTAAACTAATAATATTTACATGGTCAATTTATAAGAAAAATTTGAAAATGGCAATACCAGTACAATACACAATATCTACAACCAACTGTACAAACTTATTAAGGACGTTGTCACCGAATAAAATTTTAACAGATGATTAAAAATAAGCAGGGATTGCAAAATAAACCTATTACTGACCAACTTTCTTTTGTTACTTGACATCCATTAATTTTCAGCGCCACCAACCTTTTGCATACTACGCACACAGTTCATCTTCAGCACTCACACTATTGCTATTTATTTTAATAAATTTAAAGTAGTAAAATTATAAAAACACTTACTGGTCCAGAGTAATAATATCTTTCTTCTTTGTATGAATTCTAGCTAATCTTAAAGCGAGATCGTTGGCTTCTGAGCCAGAGTTTACGAAGAAACAGACGGAAAGAGGTTCCGGCATTGTTTTCACAAGTCTTTCAGCCAATATCACCAACTCATCATGAAGGTAACGATTGTTGGTTGATATCAGTGACATTTGATTTCTGCCCGCTTCCACAACATGGGGATGGCAATGGCCCACTGCGAAACAAAAAATGCGCTTAAAGTATATTAAATATGTTAAGTTATTAGATGCTTCGCTAAATTTAGGAACTACAGATTAATATAATAATATATCGTTACTTAAGCTGCTTGGCGGGGGGAGGGGGGTTGGCAACCGGTTTTTTTTAATGTTATTAGATAGACGATAAGACCATCTCTAGGTTTGTTTCCCCCCGTCGCCTTTCCGGCACCCACGGGACCATATGAGGTAGTGGATATTCTTACACCGTAACTACACGGTTAATATAAATGTAATACAGGAAAAAATAATCTTTTCATAATAAAATATTTCAAAATTTCTCATAATTACGCGAACACTCCACATGATTAAAACTACTATCCGGTGCGGATTTTATCGTGTAAAATTTTACTAATTTACTAATTTTAAATTAGTAGAATTGAACGCGCAAAAATTCGTAAAAGTATTTTCATTCAATAAAAAATTTCTGCCTGATATCCACAATAGAGCTAATCAACTAATAGTCAATTGCGCAGGATACGTTAAAAGTACCGTACTAACAGGAAACCACCTGTAGTAGTAGTAATTTTCCCAAAGCCATTAAGGATTGATCATTGACCTCACGTATCGACAACATGAGTATAAAACAAACTAAACGCAAAAACCAATAACTGAATTTAAAAAAATTACTTTCAGTCAGCATTCGAAATCGAACCGTGCAAGTTAAAAGGTACTCTGATTGCTCGAACACGAGCTCGAAAAAACTAAATGTATGTGTTGTTATTATGTTGACAAACAAAATAAAGTGAATTAAAAACAAAACCAAGGAGATTTAAATAAATATCTTTGAACAAAACACACTATACTGATCACATAATTTTGTAAGAAATGGGACGTGGTGAAAACGTGAAATATAATATGTACCTATATAAAATATATATTTACCATGTGCGACATTATTGATACAATCTAGGTATCTTTCGCCCGTCTCGTCATACATGAACTGGGCAATGCCCCGAACAATTTTCAGCGGCGATGAACGGAAGAACAACTGGCAGGCGGCCCTGTGAAACAAATTTACCGTTGCGCAACTCCACCCAATACCCGTTCTACTATAATGGATGAGGTACCATTATGGGTAACAAATCGACACATGCGGGTGCGTTCTGGGCTTGAAAATTCCTTGTCAAATAGTTTACATTTAATTCTGCTTTAGAGGATCAACACTTTCCTTAATAAAAAGATTTACTAAGAAAATACTTACACATACTAATACATGTTACTCACCCCACATGTTTTTCACGTAACCTAATCGTTTCAGATTTAGGCATAGATTGTAAGTAGGCCATTTTTTAAATTTTAATCTGAAAAGAAAAGCTAAAGCTCTTATACGCAAATAACGTTTAAGACAAAATTAATGCAAAAACAGTCCCTCTCAGATTGTATTAAATGAATTCATTCTAATATTTATTATTCTCAAGTGAACCAATTTAGAAAATCCACTTAAATATAATATCAACCTATCATTTTTATATTCAACCATCGTTTTAAAATTGAGCAAATTTTTCAAAAAGAAAAATCGTCGCCGCGAGCGAACAATTTCATTTTGTCATTCTAATTCCATTGTCTGCTTGTGATGTAGAACGATAAATTTTTAAAAAGATAGAATAAATCAAACAGACTACTAAGTAATTCTCTAGCGGTTTCATTTCTCGAAGAAAGTTAAAATCGATTTATGCAAATCGTTCAGTTGTCGATTGCAATAAAACGTTGGTAATAAAATTGTGGTTTTTCGTCTTCTTGTATTAAGTTGGGTCTTGTAAATACGGAATTCAATACCAGTTTGAGTAAAAAGAGATTTAAATGAGAAAGGTCAGTATATTCTGCTTAAAGAATCTACTCATTTTGAATAAATTTTAATGAACTCTTCTGTGTTATTTCTTTTATTTTTCTAATCTAAAATGAGATTTACTTACCTGTACTGAGTGTGTAAATATGCTATGCTAATTATAAAAAATAATGAAAGGTAAGTACACGTCACGTGCGGCACCTGAGCAAGGAATGCTGTTAAGGATCTCGTAGCAATTGATTTTATAGAAGCAGGCGGAGTGTGCACGCCCTCGGCGGGGCCAATCGCGACGAATTAGCGCAGCTATCAGTACACTGATAAGGCGCGTGATGACAAAAGTCAGCGTCCACGCGAAGCGAATCACGCCGGCATGGAGCGAGCGCATGGCTATTAAGGCGAATGCGCCTTCAATCTAGAAACTTGTTAAGTGGAGAATATTTCCTAATAATAAATGATATCATTCATTAACATTCCATAAAGTACCCTTAACCGACGAGCATGTATGTGTAGATATATATGGATGTAAAGGTTTCGTAATAAAGGGCGAAAGAGGTATGTCAGGATCGCGCCAAATGGAAGTCCGTAGTCTCTGCCTACCCCTCCGGGTGACAGGCGTGAGTGTTATATATATATATATATATATATATATATATATATATATATATATATATATATATATATATATATATATATATACGTAACGGTGGTTTATTTTAACCGACTTCAAAAATGAGGAGGTATTCAATTCGACTATATGTTTTTTTTTGATGATTCTTCTTTTATTTGAAAGCTGATACTTCTCGTGTAGTAAATAGTAAAATATTAAAGTAAATTTTATCAAGATCTGATCGAATACATTGATGATGTTCTCGTTTTATTTATATTGAAGTCATCATCATCATCATCATTACAGCCTTTCACAAGTCCACTGCTGAACATAGGCCTCCCCCAAGTAATGCCACAAAGCACGGTCCTGAGCCACCTGCATCCATCGACTTCCTGCATGTCTTACCAGGTCGTCACTCCATCTAGTGGGGGGTCGCCCTACACTACGCCTACCGGTACGAGGCTGCCACTCGAGAACCTTTCTTCCCCATCGGTTATCGGTTCTTCGAGCTATATGGCCGGCCCATTGCCACTTCAGCTTACTAATCCGTTGGGCTATGTCGGTCACTCTGGTTTTACTGCGGATATCCTCATTTCTGAGTCTATCACGCAGAGAAACTCCGAGCATAGCCCTCTCCATAGCTCGCTGAGCGACCTTAAGCGTCCTCATACGGCCAGCAGTGAAGGACCACGTCTCAGATCCATAAGTCATCACTGGCAACACGCACTGGTTGTACAATCTAGTTTTTAGAGATTGAGGTATACCTGACGAAAAGATATGTCGTAATTTCCCGAACGCTGCCCAGCCGAGTTGAATCCGTCGATTGACCTCTCGGTCGAAGTTGGACTTACCTAGTCGGACTATTTGTCCCAGGTAAACGTACTCGTCAACAACTTCGAGCATAGTGCTCCCAACAACTACCGGCATAGGTGTGACATGGACATTGAACATGATCTTTGTTTTGTCCATGTTCATCTTAAGACCTATCCGTTGGGAGGCACTATTGAGGTCATTGAGCATAGTGCTTAAGTCCTCCAGCGATTCTGCCATAAGGACTATATCGTCGGCAAATCGAAGGTGAGTGATGTACTCGCCATTGATGTCAATACCGTATCCTTTCCAGTCCAGTAGCTTGAAAACGTCTTCCAATGCAGCGGTGAAGAGTTTCGGGGATATAACGTCACCCTGTCTTACACCTCTCTGCAGTTGGATAGGTTTCGAGCTCTGGTTCTGTACTCGGATAGCCATCGTAGCCCTACTGTACAAACACTTCAGCACTTCGGTATACCGACAGTCAACTTGGCACCGCTGAAGGGACTGTAGCACCGCCCAAATTTCGACGGAATCAAAGGCTTTCTCATAGTCCACATACGCCAGGCAAAGTGGCAGATTGTACTCTTCAGTCTTCTGTACAATCTGCCGCAGGGTATGTATGTGGTCTATGGTACTGAAGCCTTTTCGGAAACCGGCTTGTTCGGGAGGCTGGAAGTCGTCAAGTCTGCGTGCGAGACGATTCGTAATGACTCTCGAAAACAGCACGTAGACGCGGCTCAGAAGGGAAATCGGTCTGTAGTTCTTTAAGAGAGCGTTGTCACCTTTCTTAAAGAACAAGACCACCGCACTTCTGCTCCACGCCTCTGGAGTAGTGCCACCATGGAGGACGGAATTGAAGAGCTTCTGAAGGACTACAAGTACCGGTGTTCCACCCGCTTTCAGAAGCTCCGCTGTAATTCCATCCTCGCCTGGGGCCCTGCCGTTTTTAAGGTGCTGGAGAGCCATTCTAATCTCGCTTAGACTGACGTCCGGGATATCATCGGAATAGTGTCGGATAAGACTTGCTCTTGGATCGTTACTCACACTTGCGTGTGGCTCCAACGATGATGTGTACAGCTGCCCATAGAACCTCTCAATCTCACTCAAAATCTCAGGTGTCCCGGAAACGATGTTGCCACACTCAGTCTTCAGCTTTGACAGTTGGCTCTTTCTGGCAGACAGATCTCTGGCAAAGACTTTGGAGCCCTGGTTCCGCTCGATCGCTTCTTTAATACGAGAATTATTAAAGTTGCGTAAGTCTCGCCGCATGCATTTGGAGATCTGTCTGTTCAGTTGCCTGTATGCTGTCAAATCTGTTGACGATTGCAGCCTCATCTCCCGTCTAACAGCCATGAGATTAAGAGTGTGATCGGAGAGTTTTTGTGTTCTTCTGCGGCGGGTCTTGCAGAACTTAGCTCCGACCGCATGGACAGTTTCCACGAGCTTGTCGTTCATATCGTCCACTGCATTGCAATCTTCTAGGCACTGGAAGCGGTTACGTAACTCGAGCTGAAAGGTTTCGGGATTCTGGATTAGAGCACGAGGGGGACGGAGCGTTGACTTCATTAGACGAGACCTCTCCAACTTAACGTTTAGGTTCAGTGTGCCTCTAACCATTCGGTGATCGCTGCCAGTTTTCACCCTTGCGATCACTGAGACATCACTGAACAGTTGGCGTCTGGTCGTCATAATGAAGTCAATCTCATTTTTTGTCGAACCGTCGGGGCTCGACCAGGTCCACTTCCTGTGGGGCCGCTTCTGGAAGAAAGAGTTCATCATAAAGAGTCCCTCTTTCTCCATAAAGTCGGCCAGCTGCTGGCCCCTTCGGTTCCGTTGCCCTACTCCAAATTTCCCTACCTTCAGCTCACCGCTTTCTCTTGTGCCTAGTTTTGCGTTGAAGTCTCCCATCAACACCGTGTAGTGGGTTTTGGAGGAATGTATGGCTCTGGAAATATCCTCATACATTTCCTCCACCTCCTCATCGGGGTGTGCCGAGGTTGGTGCGTAAACCTGAATGACCTTCAGCGAATACCGTTTGGTGATTCTGAGTATCAGGTACGCGACCCTCGTCGACACACTCCCAATCTTTACAACGTTGTTGACGAGAGACTTGTGGACGATAAATCCGACACCTCCTTGGGACAGATGGTCGCCCTCCCGGTGATAGAACAAGTTGCCGGACTCGAGGATTGCCGTGTCCTCCCCCTCTCTTCGGACCTCGGATAATCCAATAATATGCCAGCGCAACTTGTCTACCTCTTCTTCCAGCTCCAGTATCTTCTCGTCAGTCCTCAGGGTGCGTGCGTTATATGTTGCCAGGTCGAGTCGTCGTAGGTGGCAACCGAACCTCCACCGGAGATTCTTAGCACCCCCTGCCCCGCCGTTACCATGGTCGCCACCGTAGCCAGGAATAGCGGGGCCGCCGGGGACTGGGGGCCGTCTTTTTGTGTATTTGTTCATTGGGGGGTATTTGCCGTAGTTGCCACGCTTGGCGAGCGGGTTGGCAACCGCAGTTTTTTATTACGTCACAGTTGTCATCAGGAAGATATATTGAAGTCGGTTGCACAAAATTAATTTTACCACTTGTATACAAGAAAATACGTATTTGACGGCGTTATCATAATGTGATGATATTGTATTAAAGTGAAGATATTTTAAACATACTTCTTGTAAACAGTAAGTGAAAAGTTCGAGCGCATCAAACCACTGACTATCACCCCGCTACGAGTTGTTTTGCAGGCGCTATTAAAGTTCAGCTTCTCATACGCACAGGGTCATTTCGCTATAGTCATTCAGTTAGTTATCTTGCTTTTTAGATTCTATCCTCTGTGGTTATTTTGCTAAAACTAGTAAAGAAGAGTATTATCGTGTTATATTACGATAAGCAAACTTGATTCTAATGATTTCTTATATTTACGCGAACACTACACATTGAAATAATACTAGTTTTTACGGAATTTATCGCGTATATTTAACTTTTTTTAATACCCGACGTTTCGAGAGCTTTACAGCACCCATGGTCACGGGAAGGACTGAGATGTTGAAGTGAGATGACCAGACCGTTGAACTGAGATGTTCAACGGTCATAGTTAACCGCGGTTACCATAGATTAAAATTTAACTTTCATTCCGATCTACACAGTATGAACTTATGGTATCATGAAGTCTTGCAGTCCTTCCTGTGACTATGGGTGCTGTATAGCTCTCGAAACGTCGGGTATTAAAAAAGTTAAATATACGCGATAAATTCCGTAAAAACTAGTATTATTTCAAACTTGATTCTAGTTCGCATATATAATCACCGTGCGTTCTTTTATTGATAATAATAATTAATTGCGTAAACAAGATAGCAAACTGAGCACTCCCACTATATTATTTTTAACATTAACCTCCTAACACTTGATGATTAAATGTATTTTTACATTCATTACGGAATCGTAAGCAAATTAAAGAAACATACAAATGTTGCGCGGGGGCTTGTACGGGGGTTCTTTATTATTGCACTAATGATAAATAATATATTTTACTAATTTTACTTTAAGTAGGCCGTTATTTTTATATAGGAAAAGGGTGACAAGCGAGCACAATGTCCACCTGATGGTAAGTGGTTGCGGTGGCCCATAGTCATCTACATCTATCCTCGTTTGTGAATCAGAATGCATATGCGTTGTCACCTCCGAGGACTAAGATGGAATGCCTCGTTTCCAGTAAAAGGGGTCTCCGGTTCTCTACACTCACCATACGAAACACAGCAGCATTAAGCTGCTATTTGATGCTGGTATTCTGTGAGAGCGTGTTCCTTCCCCGGTCGAGCCTACCCATTCGTGCTACAACTATACAATTTAATATAGCTGCAGCATGGCTTTACCGCGTAAATAAAAGCACCTTTTAGGGGATCCATCCTTTTCGGGTTATTCCTTTTATCCAAACGGAAAACCAGTTTCAATAACAAACAAACTATTTTCATTATAGTATTACTCTGAAACGAGTATAATATGTTAATCTTATTATTAATATATAATAATCTATTTACCCAATCAAAATATTAACTATTAAAAAGTTACATCTAAACATACAAATTATATTCGCTTACTTACTTTTTTTAGATCTAGCCGAACTTTATGTAGATCCATCATCCAAATGAGAAACAAAGAAGATTTTATTAAGATTCGTACGCAAAACATAATACGTGCTCAGCGCCGGTTAGTATGTAGGTGTCCTTGATTACAATAGCCAAGTCTTATCGCTTGACATAGCTTCGTTGCAAGGCGAAACACATGGTTTCGCCCTTTTGAATGAGTTTATTATTTAATACCTCATTGCGAAGGGACTGGAGCAATAGTGCGTTCAGTGGGGGGGAAGGGGAGTACTAAGTAAGCTGTCACAGTTAAATCGATATTTAATATGACATATTATTGTAAAAACAACTGAGACAAAAGGAAACAATTTTCCATCCATTGTAATAATTATCATCTAAGTGATTGTGACGTCAATTCTAAACAATAAAAGAGGTCGACTAATCAACTAATGTTTGTGCAGAGCACTTATCGTTTCTGATATGTCATTCGTGTTAAAAGCATGGATAGTAGCAGACAGCAGATTGCAGTCGAGTCGTTAATTCGAATCCAATTTAATTTTTATAGCATTAGATGACAAACGAGCACACAGTCCACCTGATGGTATGTGAATACTGTGGCCCATAGACATCCACATTTGTCTTCAACTAAGGAGCAAAATGCAAATACGTTGTCACCCCTGAGGACTAAGATGAAAAGCCTCGCTTCCAGTAAAAAGGGTCACCGGTTCTCTACACTCACCATACAAAATACAGCAGCATTACGCTGCTGGTATTCTGTGAGAGCGTGGTCCTGCCCCGGCCGAGCCGACTCATTCGTGCTACAACTATAATATAGGTGTAGAGTGGCTTTACCATGTAAAATTTATAACTTACATACATTTTAATTGATATAATTCACATATTATAAATTTTGATGCAATCCTGACGCTACCATGTTTTGTTCCATTTAAAAGAGCATAACATTTTCCTTTTTTCAAAGCGTTATCACGGTTACTACCAAAGACGTCTTTCCTACTTACACACGTCTCCACGTACTCGGTCTGTAACGTGTTCGGTAGCGAGTTCAATGGTAAACAACGGTATCAAAAGCTTCATTTCAACGTACTTTACCGACTTACGTAGGACGCATACATACCAACTTACATAATATCCTAAAAAGCGTATCTTGCCTTCCGCAAGCAATGTATTAATTTTTTGCCACATTTAGCTTCTATCTACCGTTGGCTTGATCCTTTCGATTGATTCACTCTTTGATCTGTTTTCTTTATCTCCGTCAACAAACACGATCTCATTCGTTTAAATAAGCGAATTAAGAAGGAAATCGAGCAGTACGTTAAACACCGAGATGCAATGAGCAGAGCCATGTATGAAAGGCTTAATTGATGAAATTAATTAATTAAAGAATTTCTTAATTTGGTTGAAACCAATCTCGTCAGCCTCGAGCACAGACGCAGAGTAGCCAGCCTCTCGTGTAGGAATCACATTTTTTATAGGATAGCATGACAAACTAGGACACAGTCCACCTGATGGTAAGTGGTTGCTGAGGCCCATAGACATTTACATCTATCCTCGATTACGAATCAAAATGCAGATGCGTTGTCATCCGTGAGGACTTAGGTACAATGCCTCGTTTCCAGTAAAAAGAGTCTCCGGTTCTACACTCACCATACGAAACACAACAGCATTAAGCTACTATTTGACACTGGTGTTCTGTGAGAGCGTGGTCGTTCCCCGGTCGAGCCGACCCATTCGTGCTACAACTATACTACTAATATAACTGCAACATGGCTCTACCACGTAAAATGCATGCTTGATTTTCTCCCTCTCCTTCGCACAATCGGACAGTCGGCGGATCTTCACTCCTTTGTTGTCGATATTCCACGAATTAGAACGGTATGCTTCATCCTTTGCACGAGTAATGAGTACAGCACAGGAGTGGAATCATTTGCCTGCGTCTGTATTTCCGTCCGAATATAATCTTGGCGTCTTCAAGGCAAGAGTGAATAGGGTTTTTTTAAGCTAAGACAGTATGCTGTACCATCTAGGTCTTCATTACCACTTACCGCCGGCTGGGATTATCGTCAGGTACTGACATCTAATCAGTTAAAAATATCGCCAATTGCAGGCCGAACAAATGATTCGGAATTTAGGAGGTATATATCCCGCAGGATTTCAATTTAGGCTTGATTTTTTTTATCAAAACGCGAGCCAGTTGATCAAATGGCAAACAGTCAAATGCCTTCTGCAAGTCAAGTAAAGCGGTATGGAGAGGCTATCTACGGAGAGAGAAGATCGTGTCATAACCTAGGCCAAACTAAATTATTATTTAAAGATAGTGAACTCTTGGCAGAGCCTTCGTTAGATAATGTATTTACACCGCTGATATTGTTAGAGTCCCGTACACTGCTTCAATCATTTTTATACGCATGTAATTATGCTCAAACGCTACTGAATTTGCATGAAGATCCGACTATAATGGTCAGTCCACACACCTTCGGCACCTCTATCGAAATGTTTTTCGATATGTATTTTTCTGACCGCTTTTCAATTTTTATGCGACAGAGACGAGTTAACATCTCGTTAGGAGTAGGTTCGCCAGCTGTTTGGAAGAGAAGAAATCTTGAAATAATTTCGCCAACGTTCCTTTACCGCAGCGTCCACATAGAACAAACTACCTTGAGGATTTAACGTCCCGCGTACTCTCCCTCGGTTTTTTGTTAATATTTATAAGTGTCTGACCCTACACAGAAGCGAATACAACTTGTATCGAGCCTTAGCAATTGCTCGTCCTATGGCATGTTTTGCTACGCAGAATTCATGAGCGTTGGCGCCTGCCAATTTTAAACTGAAGAAAAAATATGATGGGTCAATATAGGTAAGTCAGTACCTCTGATAACTAAGATAAAATACCTCATTGTCTGTAATTATACTCGAATCCTTATCTTCTTGAACCGAAACATAACCATTACAATAGGCTGCTGCTTCGCGGCGCATAAAAACCCACCAGTACCCACCCAGATCTTCAATGGGGTTTCTATTATGCAGAAAATGAGGCTTAAAATAGCATTTTATAGAATTTGATTTTATAGAGATGAAGAACGTGATTTTTCCCTTCCACCTTAGCTTTTATAAAAGTATAGGAGAAGGATGAGGGTATGTACTCGTTAAAAATACACAGTCTATGTACCTCATGGTGAGTGGGCGTTGTGGCAAAGACACCTAAATCCATCCCCGATTAAGAATCAAAATACAGATTCATTGTCGCTACTAAGGACTTAAATGAAATACCCTGTTGCCAGTAAAAAGGGTCCCGGTTTTCGCCACCATCGGAGCACAGCAGCGTTGTGCTGCTATATTACAACTTACGACGGAATTCTGTACGAGTGTGGTCGGTCCTCCGTCGAGTCAACTCATTCGTGCTGCAATCAAAATATTTAATATAAAATAATAGTAAAATTAAAACTTTATACCATTTTTCTACAATGTACAATGTCCTATCACGTAAAAAACCGAAACCGAGTGTATTAATGCTTACATTAGTTTATATATAATTATAGTTTAAATTTTTCTCATATAAAGTATTAGTTATTTTTTATGTTTGCTCTTTATTTCAAAAAATAAAATCTCATTCCATTTTACTTTCCAAGAAGGTACAATTTCGCGACATGAAAACGTAATATCCCCAGTTGAAACAGGAGTTTCCCCGAACAAGTTTTTACTTGTTAGCTTCGCCACCGTAGCTAACATTACGTGAAACTTTTACTCCTTTAAACGTACGACTCTTCGCCTTTCAGCATATTGTCTTTTAACATATCTCTTGCTAATGTTTATATATCATTCTATTATTATCTCGTATAAAACGTGTTTTTATTCTACTAGTCTATTTCTTTGACGTCAGTGGTTTATAAATAAATTAATCGATTTGTTATGTAATTATAAGATACAATCAAACATTTTACATTCTATACGCAAGAAATTACCTAATTTGCTCGTAACTAAGTAGTATAATTACTACAAATAAACTGAATTATACTTTTATTACTTATCAGCGAATATATCATCTTAAAATGTGATAGAACGTTCAGATTTAGTAATTGAAAAGGGTCCCTAGTCTTGATTTTAAATTCTTATTTTAAAGTATCATATTATGCATGTAAAGTTAGACTCTGGTTAATAAAGAAAAATGTATATAGATTACGAAATGTTTACAGACCCTTAAAACGTTTATAACTCTGAGGAATGTAATCACATAGGTATTAAATAGTGTAAAGTCCTTTTTAAGTTTCACATATTTTAATTAAAAAAACAAAAGGTACAAGAGTCGTACAAGAGGGCACATATTTTAATATCTTTAATAAAAAACATTCAACCAGTTAAAATAGGTCTTAAAGCAAATCTTCGTCCGGAAATCGTTATTCCCGCAACTCCATATTATAAACCTATTATTTCTAATAAGTATTATCTCTAATAAGTATTAGAGAAAATAAGTTTAACACTGTAGAAATGTGATTTTTCCATTTGATACTGGCCACCAAATATGCCCCGTTTGAGCTAAGGGCTTGCCTTACAAAAATTAAACAACGTGCTTTTTCCCAAAGTGATATTCAGCACTTTATTAAAATAGAGTAGCACAATAATTTTCATATATTATAATAATACTCTAGGAATTATCTAATGTTGCACGCCATAATTAATGCCACTAGCGCCATCTAGTATCGAGTGGCAGAACTAGGAGAGAACTTTCTACACCTAGTCGGTCGGGACCGATATGTACTCAGACATTGTAGATGTTTCAGTAGAAAGGGTCCTATATAAGACTTTTGACCGCAACCAGGGTCAGTATTGAATTGGCGATACAAGTGAATACTTCGAAGCCAAATAACTGCGAATTAAAGTCTTAAGTTTGATTAATTATTAGTGTATTCTAAGTAGCAATTGGTGTTAAGTAATTAAAGTGTCAATTTTGGTCATTCATTCGGCAGTTTTTACTGTCACGAACCCTAATCTTGTAACAATTTGTGTCAGAAGTGGCATAAAATCATGCCGATTTTACCTAAGGACGACACGGAGGGTGTCCGTACCCGAAGTCAATGCCAACATGAGATGGACCAGAGACAATTTGATGGTGCAACGCCGCAGATGTCCGAGGGCCAGCTACCGACCACGGAGGCCGGCCCGTCAGCAGCTTCTACATCTGCAACACCTGACTTAGGTGCTCTGATGATGATGCTGCAGGTACAGGCCCGCCGACAGGAGGGACAGGCCTGCCAACAGGAGGAACAGGTCCGTCGGTTAGAAGATCAGCAGGCGTAACAAGCCCGCCGACAAGAGGAATAGGCCTGCCGACAGGAGGAACAGGCCCGTCGTTTGGAAAGGCAGCTACGTCAGCCGTTTGTCGAAAGCTGAACAATCGGGTTGACAACGTGATGGCTGACATGAAGAAAACACTGGGCGACCTCAAACTTGGGGATGGAATAACAGCTCCCGTTGTAGCTATAACACCTTAGCTACGTGGATTCAAGGTGCCGCCGTTCTACGGGGCTTCTTCCTGGTCGACCTACAAAATCTAGTTTGAAGCTGTTAAGAAGGCGAATGAATAAAAGTCAGGCCATGACTGCTCTCACACTATGCATGCGTGACCAAGCCTTAACTGTCCTAGAAGCTCTCGGTAAAGTGACTTATGAGCAGCTCCTAGAGGCATTGGAGTTGAGATATGGTGACGCTCACCTAGAACGCGTCTTTCTTGCGCAGCTTAAATATCGTGTTAAATATCAGCAACCAAAACCTGCAGCAGTGAGCAAAATCCAGTGAGTGAGCACACTGAAGAAGACTGTCACAGTATTCTCTCCCCGAATAAAATGGTCAAGGCGAAGAAGTTCTTACTCAAGTACACCGATGTTTTCTCGTCACACGACGCTGACATAGGAAAGACTGGCTTAGTTCAACACAAAATGAACACAGAAGAAGAATTGCCTATCCGTCAGTGACCAAAAAGATTGCCAGTTGCACGTTAAAAGGAAGTGGAAACCATGATTGAGGGAATGGTTAAGTATGGTGTTATCGAACCCTCATCTATTCCATGGTATTCACCTGTAGTGCTGGTATAAGAAGAACGGCAGCATGCGGTTTTGGTTGACTACCGCCGTCTGAGTGACGTTACGAAGAAGGACAGCTA
Source organism: Parnassius smintheus behrii (assembly GCA_036936625.1). NCBI lineage: Eukaryota > Metazoa > Arthropoda > Insecta > Lepidoptera > Papilionidae > Parnassius > Parnassius smintheus. Next base: position 21,481,726 of record JAUPFT010000006.1, on the reverse strand, counting down.
TTTCTTGCCAAGAATTGATGATACGCTCGACATGCTTACCGAAGTAAAGTGGTTTAGCGCGCTGGGCCTGAAAAGTGGCTACTGACAAGTTGAAATTGGCCCTAAGGACAAGGAGAAAACTAAATTCTCGACAGGAAAGGGTCTGTGGCAATTTAAAGTTATGCCGTTTGGGTTGTGCAATGCTCCGGCAACGTTTGAAAGGTTGATGTAACTTGTACTTACCGGGCTAATTGGTGATGCCTGTCTGGTATACTTGGATGACATCTTCATCTTAGGCCCTACGTTCGAGGAACATCTTCAAAACCTGAAACGCGAAAAAATCGCCGCTGTCAAGGACTGGCCAGTTCCAAAAGACAAGACGCAGGTTAAAGCATTTTTGGGTTTGTGCTCCTATTATCGGTGTGCTCCTACTATTGGATGAAACGTGATGTAGTAACTCTCTTATACTTTTTACTTACTAGAAATATTTTTCTTCTAAAAAATCATCAACGTTATATACTTTAAATTTTAATTTTTTTTAAAAACTTTATTATGATTTCATATTATTTTAAGATCGCTCTATAATTGGTGATTTACTCTACGGGATGATATAGAGTTTAAAAAGAACAATAATGAATTTAATGCATTTATTTGCGCTCAGGTAAATAATGGCAATAATAAAATGTCATTATTTTTAGAACAGTAGCACAGAATTGCTTTGTGTTTATTATTTCTAAGCCGCCCTTCTCTTTAGAATATTATAAACATAAACAATTAAGATTTTATTTAAGTTTCATTATAATTCAACATATTTATATTTATATGTTTTATTTATTCTTATAATATAAACTATGTATGTACCTATAGTTATGCTTTAAAACCATGAACTGTAACTGTTTATTAGTTGCTGGATTATGTTATTTAATTGTCACATTACGCTCTATTTCAATAATACAATAAATTATTAGTCGTTAATGAATTATGTATACTTGCGTAATTATGATGACCTTTATAAATAAATAGTTTACATTTATTACAAACTTCTAAATAAATTATCTTCTTCGAAGTTTAGGATTTATTTTACTACATATTTGTGAAATATACGTTAGTTTAAAATAAAACATTACGACTTATTGAAACAGAAACAGAAACAGAAACTTTTTATTCAATATAGATTGTCATCAGATATATTCGCAAACACCAGATATATCGGAGATTATTCGTTCCTCGCATATCAGATAACATCGCAAATTATAGTATTACGTTTGACTGGCTACAGATACTCAACCCATCCACAGGTGTTTAGACAAAATGGGATATGCATCCATACGGAATCAATATATATCGTACGTGCAGAACCGAACCAATCGAATAAGCATTTTCAGATATGGCTAATGTCCGATTCCTGTATCTAACATTCGAGTTACATTTCGTTCTTCCAAACCACCCGTTTTATTATATTATATGTAGTGCAGGAAAAAACGTTTCCTGTGGAAATTATGCATCCGACAATTTAAGACTTCTTATAATGAAATAACGAAAAGCCATTCGTAGGTAGTTAGACCGGCATTTGGTTTTATTAACGGGGTTTCCGTGCACTTCTAGAACTTAAGAACAGGTACTAAGGGGAAACATACCGACTCCCCTCGCAGCTCCACCTCGGCCACTTCTAGTGGTCGACTCAGGTCAGTTTCAGAAATAAGAGGAATAAGAGGAATTATTTCACCGCGGGTGAACAATGCCAACATATGTTACAATATTTTCCTTTTGTATATGGAGGCTCCCTGTATACGAAATAAACAAATAATATGCTAATCGAATTTACCTTATTAATTTATCTATAATATTTATGTATTTAGAAATATATAAGTATGTTTATCAGTTGTCTAGTAACACAAGCTCTGCTTAGCTTGGGACTAGATGGCGTTGTGTGATGGTTGTGGAATATTATTATTATTATTATTATTATTATTATTATTACCTTATGATTGATAATGGTAGCATATAGCACGTATCTGCATTTTGATTCTTAATCGAGGATATATGTAGTTGTTAATGGGCCACAGCATCCACTTACCATCAGGTGAACTGTGTGCTCATTTGTCACCTTTATTCTATAAAAAAAACGTTTTATTGTGACACGACAGATACCAGTTTTTGTTAATGAGGCCATTAAAGTATTTTCAAGTCACAAAACCACTCTTCATATAATTCGTGTTAATTTTAACACACATTTTTGGCTTTAATTCCTTGAGAATTCGAAATTATACATTCAGACTTCCAGACTGAAAATAAGTTCTACCACGCAGTAAAATAAAACGAAATTGCGTAGTTTTATGTGACTCCCGCAATCGTCGTTACCTTGCGGAAATCCATTATATTGAAGTTATTAAAACTTAATTTGCTTATTTTATTACGCGGAAGTAAGCAAATCAAGTTCTTATGACTTCAATTGGAATGCCTCGTAGCCTGTTATTATATTCACTCTCTAAAATTTCGGGAATCAAGGAAGTGACACAACATTACTATTTAAAAATGTGTTTATTGCTTTTCGAAGTATTCTCCGCGAAATTTGAAACATTTTTCCATACGATGGAACCAATCATTGAAGCAACCATTCTATTCGGAAGTTGGGGTCTCCAAAATGGCCGTTTTGTAGGCATCCACAGCTTCTTCAGGTGATGAAAATCTCTGTCCACGCAATTTATTCTTTAATTTAGGGAAAGTATAGAAATCATTAGGGCTTAGGTCGGGGCTGTATGGCGAATGGTCTAATAATTCTATGTTTTCTTGCTCTAAAAGCTCTTTTGTTCTGTGTGCGGTGTGAGAACTCGCATTGCCGTGATGGAGGATGATGCGGCGGTTGCAGTTCTCTTTACGGAGTTAAGAAACGACCTGTGGCAAACAAATGCTAGCATACCATTCTGCATTAACCGTTCTTTGTCCCTCAAGAGGAATAGTCGTAACATGGCCGTTTTTTGAGACGAACGTGGCCCCATTTTTTTGCAACACTCCTTGAACAAACAATTTTTATTGGCTTTAACTCATTTTCGAACACCCAAACTCGTGACTAGTTTTTTGTTTCGGGGTCGTACGCATATATCCAGGATTCGTCACCTGATACGATGTTGTATACAGCATTTGAGGATCCTGCGTGGAATCTTTCAAGAGTTTTGACGCACCAAGTAATGCGAGCCGCTTTTTGCTCTTCACAGAGCGAATGCGGTATCCATCGGGAAAACAACTTTTTTACACCTAATTGTTCATGCAAGGTTATTTGTATTGACTCATGCTAATGTCTAAAGTTGCCTGAATTTCGCGGTATGTCACATGTCGATCCTCCTCAATCAGCTTACGCACAGCATCAACGTTTTCTTGGGTAACTGCGATTTTCGGACGACTTTGACAGGGATTATCACTGAGCTTGACACGTCGACGTTGAAATTCAGCAAACCAGCGATAAATTGTAGTTTTGGGTGGGGCTTCATCACCAAATGCCGAAATCATCCGGTCAACATACTGTTTTTGTGTTAAACCACTTCGAAAGTCATAATAAATCATCGCTCTTGAATTTTCTCGAGTCAATTCCATTTTCTCAACGACTAAACAAGTTTGACAAAACCTTGTGACAAGACCGAGAATCTTTTTTTAAATAAATAAATGGTATTCAATTTTTAAAATCAAGGAGTTTTCAATTAAAACCATTTTAATATGACAGGAACAGTGGAAATACTCCATTCCCGATACTTTTAGTGCAGCCTACAGAGGCTTATACAGATAACCTTTAGATCCGAACACAGCAATAGTGGCACAGCTTCTTTGGCGATAGAAATAGGCGATATAGTAGAAAGAAATTCCTACTAACTATATATTTATTTTGTAATATAAGGGTGACAAACGAGCACACAGTTCACCTGATGGTAAGCAGATGCTGTGGTCCATAGACATCTACATTTGCCTTCGATTAAGAATCAAATGCAATGTCACCCTTGAGGACTGGGGTGGAATGCCTCGTTTCCAGTAAAAAGTGCTACTAGATCTCTACACTCACCATACGATACACAGCAATATTAAGATTTTATTTCACTCTGGTACTTTGTGACAATTTCCTTTTTTTATTATCATTTAAACATTTTTAAAGTTGCAGTTGTGAGCTCCAAATTATTGAAAATTACATATATGTGCTCGAGTATGTTGTTCTTGCAATAAAATAAGCATAGTTGCGGTATCTTTTAAAATGTACGTAGTGTTTTGTTCCGTCTATTCAATTTTGTTAGTCTGATAATTAAGTTCGAAAGTATTTATATTTTTGTGAGCAGCCCGTTTTCATTGCTCATAGTGTATTAAACGCTACCCTTAAGTGGCGAGTAAAATATCTCTTTGCTTTTCTTTGAAAGAAAACTTTCTCTTCTTTAACAGACGCTCTTAATTACTAGTACCCGATGAAGGCTTTTCTAAGAGTGCGCCAACTGGACCGCTTCTTAAAAGGTTTCCCCATTCTCAACCAAGCTAAGCAACGTTGTTATTTTGCGAGCGCAACCCTAGTACATTTCCCTTTTTTAATACAATAAAACTTTACCTTCTTATAAGGAATTTCACCTGAACCCTTGTAACTTTTTTTTATAAAAATTATGCATGGACTTCAATCAACCAGACAATCGTCCAAACCTGTAACCATTCCTTGTAAGCCAGAATATTACATATTAACTGCTCCCGCAGGTAGCAGTCGCAGTTAAACTAAAGATTGACCACTGTGCTCTACTAAGTCGCTAAATCTTCGTTTTGATAATTCTGTTCCTCATCTTCGGGATTAGAATTAACATTTTTATTTTAAAATTTACAATAAACTTTACTCCACTTCCAAACCCGGAAAGATTATTTGTGGGTCATACAATCACTTGTGTATGAAATTCGAGCTCACGACCCTGCAGAGAAGCGACCAGACGCTATTCTTTTATGGATATAAGTAAAAATAAAGCTACGGACTATATACAGTCACACATCTGCAAAAAGATGTCACTCACGCTATGGTTTGTCGTACAATCTTATTGCAAATTATAATAAAATTAAAATTATAAGAACAGTGACAGACTGCATTTGTTCAGCAAATTTATATACAGAGTTTTCCATTTGTAAATACATCAGTGATAGTGAACAATGTTTATATGGCAGAGATTTCCGTATTTTTGATGCAAATTAAGTTAGAAAACAATACATGTCATTCTGATAATATGTACGTAAATATCCCCATGTAATAAATGTGACCTCAGGGCTAGAACAGTAACTATACAATAATTATCTGCTTAACAAATAGTAGGTTTATGCTGCCCTGTTTAGTCAGTCGGAGTAAATATTATATTTTTAAACTCCATATAATTACTGACTATCTCTCACTTTCACATGTCCATTGTATGTTCTGTTCGTCTGTCCTAATGTCTTATAGCAAAACATCATAACTTCTATTAATCAGATTTAATTTTCTTATTGTAGTATAAGGGTGACAAACGAGCACACAGTACACCTGATGGTAAGTTGATGCTGTGGCCCATAGACATCTACATCTGATTCTACATCCTCGATTAAGAATCAAAATGCATATGCGTTGTCACCTCCGAGGACTAAGATGGAATGTCTCGTTTACAGTAAAAAGAGTCTCCGGTTGTTGTGTTTGCAATAATACACGTTCGTTAGCGAGACAACAACTGATTTATTCCTCTCATAACTACCTACGTATACAATAATACAAATACCTACAACATCTCCTCTTATTAATAAAGATACAATATCATCCATCCCCCTTATATGAAAAAATAACTGAAACAAATGAAATTTCTTATAACTCTTACTTAAAATTTATTATATTTATACCTTAAAATTAATTAAATTTTTATGTTGAGTCGTCGGGCCTTACTACGTGTGAGAGGGTGTGGTCATGGTGTGGATGCCTCATTATTATTACCATTGAGTACATTTTGAGCAATTTTATTTTCACTTGAACTAGAGTTCTCGTTACGCTGATTTATCTTATCAGGGATTTGTTGGGATTTTTTGCATTGCACAAAATTGCTACCCCCTCCATTTCCAGTGATGAAAATATCTTTTTTTATATTTTTAAAATCTTGACTTGAGTAACACTTAATTAAATGACGCCTATTGCGTCGGATTGGTCTTCCTACCTTATTATTTATTACATATGAACGAGGAGTATCACTTTCACCTATTACAATAGCGGGAGTTCTTTTCTTACCATCTATACATATTACTTCGTCACCAATGTTAAGTTTAGGCAACGGTTTACAATGTTTATCATAGTACATTTTTGACTGCTGCTGTTTTTGCAGCATTGTTTTAAACGTAGATGGGTCTACAACTTGTGGTTTTAGTAAATCTGCACAAACTGGTAATTTACAACGTAATCTGCGACCCATTAATAATTGCGCGGGAGAGTCCGAACCATGTCTCGGAGTATTTCTGTAATTCAATAAAGCAAGTTCAAAGTCACTTTAATTAACAAAGACTTAACGGTTTGCACCGCGCGTTCACTTTTTTCGTTAGCCTGTGGATAGTTTGGTGAGGATGTAATGTGAGTGAAGCCCCAATCTCTACTAAACTGCTTGAACTCGCGACTAGTATATTGAGTGCCGTTATCACTTATAAGTATTTCAAGTATACCGTGTCGTGAAAATATTTCCTTCATACCGCGTATAACCACTTGTGATGTAATATTTTCTAATTTTTTTACCTCAACATAACTAGAGTAATAATCAACTAAAATAAGATAAGATTTCTTTCTATATTCAAATATATCAGACCCCATCTTAAACCAGGGCAAATAGGAAGTTCCACTGGAATCATAGGTTCTTTAGCTGGTGCGTTTGAACTCTCCCTGCACACCGAACAACGTTTCACATACATTTCTATGTCACGTGACATGCCTGGCCAAAATATAACTTGTCTTGCGCGTCGCTTGCACCGATCTATACCTAAGTGCCCTTCGTGCACAATTTTCATCATATCTGTTCTCAGGAAACGAGACGAGACATTATCTCTAAATATGACGTCGTCTACCACATATAACTCGTTTTTTAAAGACCAATATTTTTTAAGATTTTCTATTACGTTATACTTATCATTAGGCTATCCTAATTTAATATAATGTATTTTATTTAAAAACTTACACGTAACACCTTAACCTAAAGGGTACATAGGGCGGACTTAATGCCATGTGGTATTCTCTGCCAGTCAACCCTGGGTGCCAAGAACAATTGTTGGCAGGTGCGACCATTATACGTAAATAAGTGCTTATACATTAAAATATACATATATGCAAAGTACATACATACACATTACATTAAACTTCGTAAATAAATATCCAAATGAATGATATATACATATATATATTGTTTGAATAATATATAATGAAATAAATATTTGAAATAAAAAAGAAGAAAAGAAAGACAAAAATTAAGGAAAAATAATGTTAATTAGTAGTTTCCTTCAGCTAATGTTCTCGGAGAAGATTTTTGAAAACTTTTTTATTTGTGGCATTCTTAATATCGTTGGGGAGGGTGTTCCAAAGTTGTATAGCTTGTATCGTAAAAGACGATCTTAAAAAATTTGACTTATGCTGTGAAAACCTTAACCTCAGATGGTTTGACTGTCGGGATGTTCAACCGTCGATCGGATGAAAAAAATGAAATTTATCCTTAAGATAAGAAGGCGACCTTGGATCGTTTAAGATTGAATAAAGTACAAGTAAAATTCTAGAGCATCGCCTTGAAGTATAGGTAGCCATTTAAGCTTTGAACGATAGAATGATATGTAGTCATATTTACGTAAACCAAAAATTTAGTATGGTACATAAATCAAAATCTTTTTTCGTTTCATTTTTTATCAGTGTTAACTTGCTATTTGAAATCTATATAATCTATGTTTACAATTAATTTTACTTGATACAGAATTTTTCTATCTAATTTATTATCTAATACTAAGTCGGGAAGCGGCGTGCGAGACAGTGCATCTGAAATACACATATATTTTCCTGGTTTATTCTTAACGACTAAGTCATAAGCCTTGTATTCTGAGCATTATATGTTGTAAGCGAACTCGGACGGACATTAATGGCATTTTAAAGATACTTTCCAAAGATTTATGATCTGTTTCTACGACAAAATTATGTTTTGCAAAAATATATTGGTGAAATCGTTCACAGGCAAACACAATTCCTAACAATTCCTTTTCATACCGGCGTTGTGTATCTGTAAGAGTTCGCGAGGCGTATTCGCCCGGCCGACCACCCTGCAGTAGTACCGCACCGAGTGCATCGCGAGACGCGTATACCGATAACAAGGCAGGCTGAGATACGTCATACAACGCCAACACTGGCGCTGTGCAAACACGTTCTTTTAATTTTTCGAATGCTGTCTGCTCACTAATTTCCCATCACCAACTACTATCTTTTTTTAATAAATTCGTTAGGGGAAGAGCGCGATCAAAATAACACGAAATAAATTTCGATAAATAATTAACGGCTCCCAAAAATCTTTGTAAACTTTTTCTGTCTGAGGGTTGAGGCATCTCAGAAATGGCTTTTATTCCTCCTCAGTATCTCCTCAGTTTCAAGGCACTCCCCTTGTTGCCTTAGCCAGTATCGGAGTCCTCGGCGTCAACATATCGAGTGACGTGCAGTTTCGTGGTCACTTGGAAGAGAAGGCCAAATTGGCCTCTAAAAACCTTGGTGTGCTCAGCAGAGCGGGACAGTATTTCATGCCGGCACACCACCTGCAACTTTACAAGGCGCAGGTTCGGCTGCACATGGAATACTGTTCCCATCTGCGTGCTGGGGCTCCCCAGTTACAGCTCCTTCCACTTGACCGCATCCAGCGCAGAGCGGCTCGAATCGTCGACGACCGAGTGCATTCTGATCGGCTCGATTCACTGGCACTGCGAAGAGAGGTTGCATCTCTTTCGCATATACCATGGAGAATGCTCTGAGGAATTGTTCGGATTAATCCCAGCCGCCAAATTTCGTGAACGCACTACGGGGCAAAAGTCCCGATACCATCCACACCATCTGGATGCTTGGAGGTCCACCACTGTACGTTTGTGTGTACTCTGTGGAATAGTTTACCACCGGCGATTTTTTCGGACTGATACGACCTGGAGACCTTCAAGAAAAGAGCTTACTCCTTTCTAAAGGGCCGGCAACGCACCTGCAATTCCCCTGGTGTTGCAGTTGATCATGGGCAGCGGTAGTCACTTAACATCAGGTGAGCCGCATGCTCGTTTGCCCCCTCTTCTATAAAAAAACATTAACTTACTTAAATACGCAACACGGTACAGAGACAATTTTGATGAGAAGTATGCGTCCAAAATAAACGCAAGACTTTTTATTTTTGTAAATTAAAAACGCCAATAGATAAAATTTTATATAACATTTCTAAAAAGAACTTTAAATTGCTCACTTAATATAAAATCGAACTAGTACTCTATTACAAATAAAATATTAAAACTTAGTCTAGTCTAGTATTTAGTCTTTGCTTATTGTCTGCAGATCCGTTTGCCAGTCGGCAAAGGCAACTTCCAACTTTTTCCATGTATCTCTTTCTTGAGCCACTCCGTTCCACGTCACTCCTGCCACTTTTCTGATATCGTCATCCCACCTTTTCTGTGGTCTACCTATTTCTTTCCTCCTCTAGGGTACCATCTTGTCACAATTTTATTTGATTTGTCTCGTACTCTCATCATGTGCCTTGCCCATCGTCACTTGAGCGTTCTGATTTTACATATTATATATATGGCCTTTGTCTTGTTTCTTATGACATGGTTTTTCAATTTGATTTTTCTATCGGTTTTTCAGTCACTTAGAATACATATTATATATATTAAGTGAGCAATTTAAAGTTTTTTTTTGTTTTAATTACGACCCCATGGGAATTTATTGAAAAAATTTAAAACATGCTTATATTTTTCAGTTGCAATTTTTCACCATTGCATTATAATACGATGATAAGTGGTCATTAATAAAATTGATTTCTCCCTTTTATACGAAAAGGCAGCTTCAAAAACAAATTGCGAACAAACAACACCGTTCGGTGTGATTTCATTGTTTCTGTTTTATTGTAGTAAGCTTGATAAGATGTCGCACTCAAACCAGATTTAACGAGAAGGATTGTCTTTCAAGTTTCATTGAACGAGACTGAAATCGACGTCCCCGTCAAGATTTGATCGAAAACGATATCGAACATGACACGTCTCTATATATTTTCGGAATAGAGGCACCGATCTTACTTAGTTTCCCTTCACTGGGATTTAAGTAGTTATCACTTATCAACTGGAATCAACTCTATTTTGTAAATTTTATAAAAGGGGCGACAATTGAATTTTTTATAGATGGTTATGTATGGTTATGTACGTAGTACTATTATTTATTCTGTGGTTATGGCTATATTATGATTGGGTCTGAAATCGACCGGGAAACGTCCATACACTCACAAAATATCAGCGTAAAATAGCAGATAGTCGCTGATGTTTCTTATAGTATTTATAGAGATCGGAACTCTTCTTACTAGACATTCTTACTTAATGAACATTATACCTTAGTTCTCAGGGTTAGTGAACTTGCGTTTAGATTTACAATTGATAGATGTAAGTCTTTATAGCCCATAGAAACCACTTACCATTAGATAGACCATTTGCTCGTCTGTCACACTTATTTTATAAAACTATGTTAATAACTCAAAGTTTCTACTATTGAACTAAGTCCAATAATTGCAAACCTATTTATCAGAAATATCAAAAGTAAACAAGTCGTGTTCTTAAACTTGTCTAAGGTCGAATAACATCTCGATACATCGACCGTCTAGTGATCATTGTACTTAAAAGGTAAATATTGAAAGGAAAACAAATGCATCATACAATCTGACGTTAATTGGATACACACGACGACACTGACACTCGACACAATATTGCCGCCACTGGTTTCAGCAATACTTAGGTACACCGAAATGAATAAATGTCCTTCAGACTCAACCAAGACTAGCCATCAGCGCAGGACAGGATTATAGTGCTCAAGTCTATACTCAAACAGAGGTGCACTCTCTATTACCTGACACTCATAGTCCGATAGGACGGTGAACCGATATAACCAGTGAGAGATCAGACGCAGGACCAACGGCTTTCCATGACCTCCAAGGCACGGGAGTGAGACACCGCCAACTTCCTGACTCCGAGCAGCTACTGAGAATTTCTAGACGGAAAAACTCAATAATTAATATTTTTGGCCTGACTCGGGTTTCGAGCCCGGGACTTCATGATCAGCAGTCACAGTACTACAACCACTAAACCGGTGTGGCCGTCAGACACCGAAACTACATAATAAGCAATACTAACTTGCATGCTATTATGATGCACTTTTGAGACTGTCTAAATACTTCTAGTATCATCAAATTATAACTTTTTGACCGATCTCAGCCATTTCTATTCATATTAAATATATTTCATTAGTCTCCATATATTAGCATTTACCACTTACACTAAGTCACAAGTGCTCACGTCCAATAAGAGGTTTTCACTTATCCTGACCAACTTGATATAACGCATGTGCGAAATATAAAATTACCTCCCACCTCATGGTGATGTAACCCTAGATGGTAAATTGCACTGTCTTAGTGTAATAAAAACCTATTCACTCTTACTTTGAAGACACTCAGATTGTATTCGGATGAAAAAATAGGCGTCGGTAAATTATTCCACTCCTTCGCTGTACGCATTACAAAAGCACACCGTTTAGTTCTAATGCGTACAAACCGACGAAGCAAGCCGTTTGGTTCTAATGCGTGGATTATCGATAACAAAGAGTTGAAGACCCACTGACCGTCTGGTTGTCCGATGATGGAAAGGAGAGGGAGGAATTAAAGCGTTTAATGTGAGCTCACACTCACCGAAATGCATTCTATAGAATACTGAGAGGCTGGCTAATCTGCGCCTGTGCTCAAGGCTGCCAAGATTGGTTTTAACCAAATCTCCACAACTCTCCACAATTGTGCTATCGTCTGCACACCCATAGATACAGGGAATAAACTGAACATTAACATGTAGCACAAACAGAGTTGCGGAGAGAACGGATCCCTGAGGAACTCCGACGTTTGTCGTGCTAGGACTAGACAAGCAGCCATCAATAACGACTCGGAGAGATCATTCACTCAGAAAGTCCTTTATTCAGTCAATCAGGCCAGGAGATAATCCTTAAGCTTGAAGCTTGTCCAAAAGGGTGTCCATAAACAGCAAGTGCTTCCCCACTGTTCTCAAGGGCTTCGCTCCATATGTGAGTGGCATACGCTAGAAGGTCCTCATTTGATAGATTTCAGCAAAACCCGTACTGGCGGATTCTACTCTAGGTATGCCATGAGGTCAGCGTTCAATATACACTCCATAATCTTACAGAGTATGGAGGTAATTGATACTGGCCGATAGTTGGCAGGGTCAGCACAGCTGCCCTTTTTAGGCACACACTGCACATTAGCAAGCTTTCAAGATTTGAGCACTATTCCAATCCAGAATGAGAGGCGAAACAAGCACATCAACATGGGGTAATTGCCTAAGTTGCATAGGTTTTTAGAACTATAGCTGGTACGCCATCAAGTCCACTAGCTTTGTTCACGTCTAGTCTTCGCAAGGTTTTAAGTACCTTCTTGTTGGTGATACGAGAACCAGGTATTCTGATCACTAGGCTGCCGTGAAGTATGATGTTAAAATACCCCATTTTAAAAACATACTCTCTACTACACGTTTTTGCGTCTTTTAAATGATTTCATCATCAGTTTTACATGCTATATTTGTCTTCTTAGTAAGTTAATTAAATGTAAATAGAATATACTTCATACAATTATTATCAATTAATTTATTATAAATATGCATATATTTACTACACTTTATAAACATCAATTCGTCTAATGATTTACCTAAACATTCATATTTATTTATTATTATATGAAGACCATTTTAAAATATATTATATAAATGTTAATGAATAGCCATTTATTTAATCTCATATATAGCAATTTCTTATAATGTACCCTTGTAATAATATTTAGTATCGGCACAGATTAAATAATGTTACTACGTAAGTATCGGAGAGTTTGCGAATTTTGATCTTAGCACATGTAGGTACGAAGCTTAGTGAGATCGTTTAGCGTTATATTTGCATAGTTCATATTTTTACCTTCACTTGCCCTTTCGTTTTTTCTTTGTTTTACGATGTAGATAAAAATGTTTTTATCTAACTTACTGTCAGTTCAATGTTATTGACATTAATTTATGAACAACTGAAAACAATATTTTGTATTTTTATTTTCATTTTAGTAGGTATTAGTTTTATTTGAAGGTAACTTTCGATTGACATTGTACATAATCGAAGGTGGAAACTTAGGTATATATTAAAATGTCAATAGCGTCAAGTCAGCGGAAGAAAGAACTCAGAGGTTACCCACAAGCTCAAAGTAATTACAGGAACACTTACAACACTAGATGAAAACGAATTTTTAATTTATTATATTTCAAGCATATTTAAAATTGAGAGCATTTTTTTATTAACGCACGTGTAATTTGACAAGTTTCAACATCCTTTCAACATCACAAATTCGGAGAGAACTTGTAATCAATAATTAATGTAAAAAAATCTGCTCGTCTTACCCATAGGATCTATTTAAAGACATCATAAATGCTTATAATAATACAAAATTAATGTGTTATTTATAATCATCATCATAATTACAGCCCTTCACAAGTCCACTGCTGAACATAGGCCTCCCCCTCCCCTAGGTATGCCACAAAGCATGATCCTGAACCAACTGCATCCATCGACTTCCTGCCTGTCTTACCAGGTCGTCACTCCATCCAGTGGGGGGTCGCCCTACACTACGCCTACCGGTACGAGGCTGCCACTCGAGAACCTTTCTTCCCCATCGGTTATCGGTTCTTCGAGCTATATGGCCGGCCCATTGCCACTTCAGCTTACTAATACGTTGGGCTATGTCGGTCACTCTGGTTTTACTGCGGATATCCTCATTTCTGAGTCTATCACGCAGAGAAACTCCGAGCATAGCCCTCTCCATAGCTCGCTGAGCGACCTTAAGCGTCCTCATACGGCCAGCAGTGAAGGACCACGTCTCAGATCCATAAGTCATCACTGGCAACACGCACTGGTTGTACAATCTAGTTTTTAGAGATTGAGGTATACCTGACGAAAAGATATGTCGTAATTTCCCGAACGCTGCCCAGCCGAGTTGAATCCGTCGATTGACCTCTCGGTCGAAGTTGGACTTACCTAGTCGGACTATTTGTCCCAGGTAAACGTACTCGTCAACAACTTCGAGCATAGTGCTTCCAACAACTACCGGCATAGGTGTGACATGGACATCAAACATGATCTTTGTTTTGCCCATGTTCACCTTGAGACCTATCCGTTGGGAGACACCATTGAGGTCATTGAGCATAGTGCTTAGGTCCTCCAGCGATTCTGCCATAAGGACTATATCGTCGGCAAATCTAAGGTGAGTGATGTACTCACCATTGATGTTAATACCGTATCCTTTCCAGTCCAGTAGCTTGAAAACGTCTTCCAATGCAGCGGTGAAGAGCTTCGGGGATATAACGTCACCCTGTCTTACACCTCTCTGCAGTTGGATAGGTTTCGAACTCTGGTTCTGTACTCGGATAGCCATCGTAGCCCTACTGTACAAACACTTCAGCACTTCGATATACCGACAATCAACTTGGCATCGCTGAAGGGACTGTAGCACCGCCCAAATTTCGACGGAATCAAAGGCTTTCTCATAGTCCACATACGCCAGGCAAAGTGGCAGATTGTACTCTTTGGTCTTCTGTACAATCTACCGCAGGGTATGTATGTGGTCTATGATACTGAAGCCTTTTCGGAAACCGGTTTGTTCGGGAAGCTGGAAGTCGTCGAGTCTGCATGCGAGACGATTCGTAATGACTCTCGAAAACAGCACGTAGACGCGGCTCAGAAGGGAAATCGGTCTGTAGTTCTTCAAGAGAGCATTGCCGCCTTTCTTAAATAACGAGACCACCGCACTTCTGCTTCATGCCTCCGGAGTAGTGCCACCATGGAGGACGGAATTGAAGAGCTTCTGAAGGACTTCAAGTACCGGTGTTCCACCCGCCTTCAAGAGCTCCGCTGTAATTCCATCCTCGCCTGGGGCCCTGCCGTTTTTAAGGTGCTGTAGAGCTATTCTAATCTCGCTCGGACTGACGTCCAGGATATCATCGGAATACTGTCGGATAAGACTTGCTTTTGGATCGTTACTCACACTTGCGTGTGGCTCCAATGATGATCTGCACAGCTGCCCATAGAATCTCTCAAGCTCACTCAAATCTCAGGTGTCCCGGAAACGATACTGCCACACTCAGTCTTCAGCTTTGACAGTTGGCTCTTTCTGGCAGACAGATCTCTGGCAAAGACTTTGGAGCCCTGGTTCGATCGCTTCTTTAATACGAGCAGTATTAAAGTTGCGTAAGTCTCGCCGCATGCATTTGGCGATCTGTCTGTTCAGTTGCCTGTATGCTGTCAAATCTGTTGACGATTGCAGCCTCATCTCCCGTCTAACAGCCATGAGATTAAGAGTGTGATCGGAGAGTTTTTGTGTTCTTCTGCGACGGGTCTTGCGGAACTGAGCTCCGACTTGTCATTCATATCGTCCACTGCATTGCAATCTTCTAGGCACTGAAAGCGGTTACGTAACTGGAGCTGAAAGGTTTCGGGATTCTAGATTAGAGCACGAGGGTGACGGAGTGTTGACTTCATTAGACGAGACCTCTCCAACTTAACGTTTAGGCTCAGTGTGCCTCTAACCATTCGGTGATCGCTGCCAGTTTTCACCCAGGTCCACTTTCTGTGGGGCCGCTTCTGGAAGAAAGAGTTCATCATAAAATGTCCCTCTTTCTCCATGAAGTCGGCCAGCTGCTGGCCCTTTGGGTTCCGTTGCCCTATCCCAAATTTCCCTACCTTCAGCTCACCGTTCTTTCTTGTGCCCAGTTTTGCGTTGAAGTCTCCCATTAACACCGTATAGTGAGTTTTGGAGGAATGCATGACTTTATAAATGTCCTCATATATTTCCTCCACCTCCTCATTCGTATGTTCCGACGTTGACGCGTAAACCTGTATGACCTTCAGCGAATACCGTTTGGTGATTCTGAGTATAAGGTATGTAATGTTGGGGTTCCTAATGGGTGTTATTCAAGGAAACGACCACATTAGTTACGTACTATTTAATGAATGCGCTGGTAATAATCTAAAATAATGCATATAAGGTATAGTGCAAACTCAGCATACATACGGTTATAAAGTAGCGTACTTACTTACTAAACTAAAGGAGCATACATATTATTCTTACACTTCACCTCCCGAGGACATAGAAAAAAAAAGAATTAGGTACATTCTTTTTTTTTACATAATTTTTTTTAGATATTTACTTGAAGTATCATCTTTTAAAATAATAGTGTTTAATAGACATAAGTTACTTATTACAAAGAAAATGGTACATACGTTTACCCTTATCATTATACATTGCAATGTTATCTAAAATTAAATCTTACATTCAAATCTATTGACAAAAAGGCCTAGTCTTATTCTTATGTACTAATTCAATTTTATTATTTTTAATTATTTTTACATTACAACCTAAATCTTCCATAACTGTATAGGGACCTTTAAATATTGCATCTAATTTACTACGTGCTTCATTTTTTACCAAAACCAAATCATTTTTCTCATATTTTGCAGAATTGACAGACTTATCATATATTTCTTTCCGTTTATGCTTATTAATCAACAAATTTTTCTTTGCATCTTCATGAGCTAATTGTAACCTGTATTTTAATTGTAATGGATAATTATCTATATTATACAATGGTTCTACGGTATTACTTATGCTATCGGGTATTTGACAAAGTTTTCCAAAAACAAGTTCATATGGCGTGTAATTTGTTTCTGAATGGACTGTGTTGTTAAAACTGAAGCACCAAAATGGTAACCAATAGCTCCATGTATCCGTATGATTGTCACACTGGATCCTTAAAAATGCACCCAAAGTTTTGTGAGCATTTTCAAGAGCTCCAATCGACTGATGGTGATAGGCTGTAGAAGATAATTTTTCTATATTAAGTATTTTACAAACCTGTTCCATGGTTGCAGAAATAAATTCTGTTCCTCGATCTGTAGCTATTGTCGTTGGAATACCAAATCTTAATATGAGCTGTCTAACAATTGGATCTGCAATGGACACTGTTTCTTTGTTTTGCAAAGGAATAGCTTGTACAAATTTTGTTAACTTGCATTGCATAGTCAATACATAACAATTACCATTTTCGTCTCTATCTAAGGGTCCCACTACATCTAAGAATATCTTTTCAAAAGCCGAGGAAGCTGTTGTGGTAATTTCCATCGGTTCTTTTATGTTACGAAAATGTAACTGTAAAATGAAATGTTTCTGACATTTTGTACACTTTTTAACAAATTCCTGGACATCCTTGTCGATACTTGGCCAATAGTATCGACTTTCGATTGTATTTATCATTCTGCGCACTCCAGCATGACCGCTGGATGGCAGTAAATGAAAGTCATTCATAATAAGTGTCTTTTCGTTGTCGTCATCTATTCTTTTTACACCTCGTAATATGCATATTCGCGGTCCGGACCAATTACTAAGTGTTGTTATTTCATCACAAACACTTTTGATAAATTCTATATTATCATTATTTTTAATTATACACACTTCATTGATACGTATCTTTTCATAAAATTTGCTTAATTTCTGCACAAATTCGGCTCGCGAGAAATGCGCCTTGAAATCAAGATTAATGTATAGTGTCTTTTTACCCTCTATAAATGTAAAACATTCAAATTCTTCAGTTATCAAGCCATTATCTCTAATTTGTTTTAATTTGTTGCCTTCAATCAAACACATTTCTACTGAATCACACGGTTTTCTTAATATATCCACAACTCTTGGTTGATCAGGCCAATTGTTAATGGATTTATTAAGATCCTTCTTTTCATCGTCATTCTTACTCTTACTTAACTCATTCAGCTTTTTCTTTTGCGCTCTGGTCATTACAGCCATTACTTGTTCATTCATACTTTTAAGTTCATCAGACGTTATACAAACTCTCGATAAAGCATCTGCCACAATATTGTCTCTTCCTTTCACATATACTATTTTAAACTTATATTCTTCTAAAGTTAATCGAAATTTAAGTAATCTACTTGACGGATCTTTCATACCAAAAAGATATATTAATGGTTTGTGATCTGTCATTATGGTGAATTTGTTTCCATACAAGTATGGTATGAAATACTTAACGGACCACACTATTGCCAAAAGTTCTTTCTGAATAGTTGGGTAGTTTCTTTCTGCTTTATTCAAGGGTCTACTGGCATATGCAACTGGTCTGAGATCTTTATTACATAATACAGAACCAATAGCAGTACCCGAGGCGTCTGTTTGTAAAATAAATTCATGATTTTCGGAAAAATCGGGATACTGTAAAGTTGGTGATTATATTAAAGCATTTCTTAAAAATTCAAAAGCGTTTTGACATTCATCAGACCAAATAAATGGTTCATTTTTCCTACTTAACTTATTCAAAGGTATTGCTGTATCCGAAAAATTTCTTATAAATTTACGATAATAGTTGCAGAATGCTACAAACCGTTTTACTTCATCTGCATTTTTGGGAGTAGGATAATTTCGTAATACTTTTGTTTTTTCTGGATCTGGTAAAACACCTTTTTCTGTAACCAAATGTCCTAAATAAAGAATTTCTTTTAAGATTTAGTTTTAAATTTACTTTTCTCAATCTCTCCATGACAGTTATTAAATTTTTGTTATGGGAAGACAGATTTCTTCCAAATACAATGAGATCGTCCTGATATACTAAACATTTATCGTAAGTTAAACCAGACATCGCTACAGACATCATACGACTAAAGGCATTAGGGCTGATCTTTAAACCCATTGGTAAACGCTTCATGCAATATTGACCAGTATTTGTAGTGAAAGCTGTTAATTTACGACTACTAGGCTCTAAAGTTACCTGATAGTAACCTTGGTGAAGGTCAAGATGAGTAAAATAAATGGCTCCAGTAAGCGTATCTAAAATTTCATTAATATTTGGTAGAGGAAATTTGTCGTCACAAATAACCTCGTTCAATTTTCTGTAATCTACAACTAAACGCCATTTTTTCACATTACCTTTGCTACTTTTCTTAGGTACTAATAATATTGGACTGGACCATTCACTATTTGACTCTTCAATTATATCATTTTCTAACATATTCTCAACTTGCTTAGTTATTTCTGGTTTTAATGCCTGTGGTAACCTATAAGGCTTGACGTAAACTGGAGTAGAGTTTTGTTTTAAAACAATAGATTGCTCATAAATATTAGATGTCGTTAACTTATCTCCTTCTAAATGAAAAATGTCAGAGTATTTTGCTTAAATTGCTTCAATTGATTGTTTCTCTTCTCCGTCTAAATAATTTAAATTTAATTCATATAGCAAAGTTTTAACCCTGGTAACGTCAATATTGGTCTTATTAAATTGACAAATATCATAATTATACAAACTTTTCAAATCTGGTGTGAAAGATGGCAAGTTTACTTCCTTGTCACTAACATTAAGTATTTTAACTGGAATTCTACTTTTACTAACTGTAGTTATTGCGTTTGCTATAAAGACATCCTTCGTTAACTCTTTACTGCATACTACTACTTCTCCAGTTACATCCTCATTCACAATAATAAAATGAATTGATTCCGAGCATGCTGGAATAATCATAGAATTTTTCATCCTATCATGTTCATCAACAAAATGTAGATAATGTTGTTCATTACTGTT
Source organism: Parnassius smintheus behrii (assembly GCA_036936625.1). NCBI lineage: Eukaryota > Metazoa > Arthropoda > Insecta > Lepidoptera > Papilionidae > Parnassius > Parnassius smintheus. The sequence goes on along the minus strand of JAUPFT010000006.1, from coordinate 21,461,827 downwards.
AAAAAGTGTTAAATTATTTGAACCTAAATCAATATTCGCACTAAATTTTTCTAAAAAGTCTAAGCCTATGATTCCGTCTGCTTTTAGTGGTAGCGAATCAAAGACAAGAAAATTATGCTGAAACGTGGCATTTTCGTATTTTAATATTAAATTTACAGAACCTTGAGATCGTCGCTGACCACCTATTCCATTTATTATGGTATTATCTCTATTAACAATGATATCTTTTGGCAGTACTTCATTTTTAATAATTGACAATGTTGCACCCGTATCAATAAGCCAATAGTATTTAATGTTTTTAATATAAAAAGTAACATATTTCGCATCACCTTGTAATGATAATATAAAGTGCTTAGGATCGAAAAAACTGATTCGATGTACCTGCATTGTCGTCTTTATCGCATTGATGAGTGTCAGCTACTTTTTCTACTGGAAATGAGTTTTGACCTCGTCCACGGTTCCTAACATATCTAGAACCTCTATTTCCTCATTGATTATTATATGAAGGACGATAATTTGCTCTAGAATTTCCGCTAGAACCTTGTCCTTGATTGTAGTGGTTATTAAATTTATGCCCACGATGGTAATTGTTACCATTTTGACTACGGTACATTCCTCTTTGACCTTGAGAACGTCTAAATTTGTGTGCCGAGTGGCGTCCATTTTTAGATGCATACAAAATGTTACCTGGTGGTTGGAAAGACGTGCACTCCTCGTCTTTTGCTGCTTGTATGGCATCTTTCAAGCTGCTGAAGCCACGTGCTGAGATGATGGTCTCATTTTTGCGCTACGCAGGCCATCTGAAAAACATTTTATGGCAAAACTTTCATTGATTGGTTTTAAAATCGAGAATACTTCCTCTTTTCCATCTGCTTGAGTAATTGTCAGCTCTGTAAATAACTTTTCTACCTCCGTACCATAATCTTCAATGGATCTCGAGCCTTGTTGAATATTCTGAAGCTTCGTCTGTATAGCCATAAATGATTTTTTGGGTAAAAGATATTTCCTTATATCATCAATTAATTCTTGGATAGTTTTGTATGAGCTTGCAATTCGTAATTTTGCATTTTCATTCAACCGACTTTTCAAAACAAAAGTAATTAATAATACTTTACCTGGGTTGTCCAGCATGTCAGCATACATCTCCACTGAGTCTATTAGGCGCTTAGTGGTGGCCTCTACACCGTCCATTACTGGAATCAAACTACACGCCACCTTTATGTCAAAATCCATTTTGCCTAAATCTACTGTAACGGGAAAAGTACACAATTTTTCTATTTCCTCGTATTTTTGTTTTATTTTCTGATAAAGATCTATTGCCGATTTCAAATTAATATCTTTACTTTTTTCAATAAGTAAATATATTTTACAACAGTTTTCATATGCGCTTTTTGCTTGATCTAACTTAGTTGAAATAACATTACCCTTATGTCTAGTTTGTCCCTTTTTTACTAAATAATTACGTATTTCTACTAAACAGACATAATTTTGTTCCAAAATATCAAACATAATATTCTTAATCTAATAATAGAATTGCACAAATGTAACACATTCTACATAAATGCGAAGAAAAAGTCCGACGTTGCCTTTTGTTTCCGTTTGGTGTCTTATTACTGAATGTCCGCGCGCGGTTTTAGTACCTTTAGAATTATAGCGTTATGAAATATGATACCGCATAACTGGCTCACTCACTGATATTTATTATTTTTACGAAAAAATTAAGTTATGTTTACTATACTAAAACTAACAATCCCCTTGGCAGAGTCATCCTGGCAGGGTCGCCATGTAATGTTGGGGTTCCTAATGGGTGTTATTCAAGGAAACGACCACATTAGTTACGTGATATTTAATGAATGCGCTGGTAATAATCTAAAATAATGCATATAAGGTATAGTGCAAACTCAGCATACATACGGTTATAAAGTAGCGTACTTACTTACTAAACTAAAGGAGCATACATATTATTCTTACACTTCAGGTACGCAACCCTCGTCGATACACTTCCAATCTTTAAAACGTTGTTAACGAGAGACTTGTGGACGATAAATCCAACACCTCCTTGGGACAGATGGTCGCCCTCCCGGTGATAGAACAAGTTGCCGGGTTCGAGAATCACCGTGTCCTCCCCTCTCTTCGGACCTCGGATAATCTTATAATATTCCAGCGCAACTTGTCTATCTCTTCTTTCAGTTCCAGGTTCTTCTCGTCAGTGCTCAGGGTGCGTGCGTTAAATGTTGCCAGGTCGAGTCGTCGTAGGTGGCAACCGAACCTCCACCGGAGATTCTTAGCACCCCCTGCCCCGCCGTTACCATGGTCGCCACCGTAGCCAGGAATAGCTGGGCCACCAGGGAATGGGGGCTGTCTATTTGTGTAATTCTTCATGGGGGTTATATTGCCATAGTTGTCACGCTTGGCGAGCGGGTTGGCAACCGCAATTTTTTTTGTTGTACAGTTGCTGTTATTAGGAAGATGCTGCTGCCCATCTCCTTTCTGCGTCCCTCTGTCGCCTCTTACGACACCCACGGGAAGATATGGGGTAGTGGATATTCTTAACCGCCACTACACAGCAATTTAGTTAGAGTTATTTATAACACACATATTTTTCTACTACCATCGGCAGAAATGTGCAACTCAAGGCCGCAAGTTCGATTCGCGCACGCAGCAAATCGTGAGCATAGTCGACACGTGTGAAATATCTTTATTAGGTTAGGTTAGGTTAGGTTAGGCCTCCACGTTACGGGACGAATTCCTAGTTTATACATATTAACTAATACAGTATCTTCAAAATTTATGTTGTGGCAGTGATGGAAAATTAAAAATCTATTTTTGAATTATTCTATTTTTAACCGACTTCTAAAATGAGGAGACACTCAATTCGACTGTATGTTTTTCATAACGTTTTTCTAGATAAACCGTTTTTGATGGTTATTTTTTTATTTGAATGTTGGTGCTTCCCATGTGCTTCCATATAAATTTAATCAAGATCTCACACAAGGTAGGACGTCCTTACTCTTTACTCTGTGGTAGAGCCATGCTGCAGATATATTAATAACGTAGTTGTATCACGAATGGGTCGGCCCGACCGGGGAAGGACCACGCCCTCACAGTATACCGGCGTAAATAACGGCTCCATGCTAATTACTGTGTTTCGTATGGTGCTTGTAGAGAACCGAAAACTCATTTTACTGGAAACGAGGCATTTCATTTTTGCCATCACGCATCTGCATTTTGATTCGTAATCGAGGATAGATGTATATGCCTATGGGTCACAGCAACTACTTACTATCAGGTGGACTGTGTGTTCGTTTGTTAACCGTATCCTATAAAAAAAATCCCGCGGTTAGCAGCGCCGCAGACAAATACTTAGTTGCTGCGCTATCAATTATCGATTTATCTATAGATACACCTTGAAAGGCAAAAATGATATAGGATTTATTTTAATCAAATTGTTTAGTACGTTAAAGAATACCAAATTTAAGAATACATTCTTTAATCTGATAAGGCTTATAGATTTCTTTAGGCTTATAGATGTATTCATAAATTACTAAACCATGATTTGGTTGCAACCACTACCATCACATACTACGGCTGTGGTTTCTATAGCTTGTCTCTATGGTAGGTAAACGTAAATAAAACGAGTATGAATGAAACCAAAAAAATCTAAGAACAGATTTACTATGTACATGTTCAGCGATAAAGAGCTTTAATAAAAACGTTTATTCCATTCGAAAGGCACTTTGCGATTCTGTCTGCTCTAAACCTGTACCCGTATGGGTAAATTTATATTGAAGGTAATTTTGACTTTTTACCACAGCAGCATTGTGCTTTTGCACTTTTATATTTACATATATCTATTCTCAATTTAAGAACCTAAATGCAGATGCGTTGTCACCCGTGCGGACTAAAGGTCACAGCTCATAAGAGCCACCCGGCACCCGACCCTCACCGCCTCGCCTCGAGCGGTTTGTATTCTTCGTATGGATTTGTATGGGCCTGCGCTCACTACATCAACTCCGTACCATCACCGGATCGCCTCGCTCGCGAGGTGTCCACGCGCGGACTGCGAGTGGACCACTCGATGATAGCTCGCTGTTGGCATGCTTGATTCGCGCAAAGCGCGAGCTGGCAACGCGCGTTTTACGCGAGTGCGATGCGGCGCTCTCCACCAACCCTTCATTTCGAGCCTTTCTTTCGAATGTGTCGGACGCATTGGTGTTTGTTTTTAAAATTAACAAAGAAAAACTTATACAAGAAGTTCGGAAGTAAGTGCCTCATTTCCAGTAAAAAGGGTCTCCGGTTCTTTACCCTCCCCATAGGAAAAACAGCAGCAATAGTAATAAGTTGTCATTTTATTCTGGTATTCTGTGAGTATGTGATTGTTCTCTGGTATAGCCGACCCATTCGTGTTACAACTATATCACGTTAAACTTACAAACTAAAAAAATATTGTAACAAAAAAGTTAGGATCTAAAACACCTGTGCTTTTGGTGCTATTTGATTAATGGCAATGGATAATCCCTAACTAAATGCGGGTATGACGCCGGTAAAGTACGTAATATGTTACTATTAATCTCATCTCAGCCGTCAACCGTAAGCAAGATGAAGTTCGTACCTTAGATCATGTAACCGTGTTACCGGTCGGGATCGATGCTTCGCTTTTAGACATCTATATCGGTATGATTTAATACATACGTATCTATATAATTAAACGTCTTTAGTCTTGCGATTAGCTTAGCATTATATAATATGTATTCATCGCACATTTAAAGATACTTATCTTTAAATGGGACAAGAGCATCCATTTGCAAATTCAAGTCCCCAGATTTATTTGTTAAGGAAAATATCGAGATAAATCACTAGAAAATAAAAAAATAAATACTTACATATTAAACTGCCAATCCAGTCTGGACTGGCAGTTTAATTAGAATGCGTAATAATAGTGTCAGAACATTCGCTCTTAAATGCCATCTACAAAGATACTTTTGTAAAATTATTAGACAAAAGAGTTTATAGAGCCTGCTACTTTACGCCTGTAGCGTGAAGTATAGAGGTAAGGAGTACAATCTCCCGTAGGAGAATAGTTGAAAATGTGTCCATCTGTTAGCAGTAAATAACAGTTCAAAAACTCTCCACAACAGCGCTCGAGCAGATACAGGGTATGATAAATCGCCGCAAAATACATTGAGAGTGGTTTTGAAAATAAAAAATTTGAAAGCAATAAAATAATTATTGTAAAAAGAATTATGGTGAAAGTATGTGCAATAAAAAAACTATAAAAAGTTCTTTGAAATTTCGACTGTAGCTACAGTGGCGCCCTTATTTAGCGCTTTCCTATGTACACTTTTTTATATAGAGTCTGTACTCCTTACTTCTAGTCTGTAGGCTTAGCCAAAGTAAGTAAGTACTTTCATCATCCATTCATTCATTACAGCCTATAATTGTCCACTGCTGAACATAGACAATATATGGGGGATAGGTTGCCACATAGAGAAATTCTGCCATAATCATCACGCTTGGCATGCGGTTTGGTAACCTCAGCTTTTATTATTTTATGTTAATGGCCAGTAACATCTACCATCAGGGAGATGGAGGATATCAATCCTGATACATATCAAGAACATGCTGCCATTACCTATATCAGTTTCTCTCTACCGACTCTAAGGGGAAATATAATCTCAAATGGCTTAGCAAGATCCTTCATTATGCCAAAAATATTGCAGCATTAATTTTGAAATAAATATATGGTAAAGTTGAGGATTAATGTTAAGGATTATGTTAGACGAAATCACGATTGCGTAAAATTTTCTCGATAGAAAAAAAAATCCAAAGTTACCACCAAAATAAACAATAAACCGCTGTTATTCATAAAATACTTTAAATAAGATCATGAAACTTTGCATACTAACTGAACTAACTATAAAGCAGTGCTTATGTTATTTACTTTTTTTAAAATACCATTATTTTCGCTGTAAAAAGAAATTACCTAAACTATCGGCCTCTTGAAGCGTGATTTCTGATGCCCGGTCACTTCGCTTCGGCCTTTGAAGGGGGAGGTTGTGTCGCTTACGATCAGAATATACATTACGCAACAGGACGACGTAAAATTAAAATGGGAAATAACCGTAATAAAAATAAGAAGCGACTGGCTTGGCGTTAAAAACAGGCATAAATATGATAAACCTAATGAAATAAACGTCTAACGACCTTTCCACTTACAGTATTAGTGATTACAAACATGTCGGTACATAGCATACGTCGCGCGGGCAAGTGGAGACAAAATTATAATTTGAGCTGACTTACTATATCCCCTTTTTCTTACACCGCTACGATACAGTTGTTTACAAACAGAAATCACAATATGGAGAAGAACAGCTAATGGTCGAAACATCAGAACGGTAACCCCAATTCTGACAATCCTATATCACCGAACAGCATAGCATTTGAGATACATGGCCACCAAATGTTGGAACAATTCGTCATCATCATCATCATTACAGCCCTTCACAAGTCCACTGCTGAACATAGGCCTCCCCCAAGTAATGTGGAACAATTCACCGCCTTCTATATAAATCTCAAATAAAAACATACCTTTTAGCATGTCAAAAATCGTTATTTCACGTGTAGTCGCAGGTTTTTTCATAAATACGATTTCATTTATTTAGTTGCGTGTGTGTATGGAATAAGTATGTGTGTTAGGGTTGCCCCCTCTTTTTGAGTAAATAAAGTATTGTATACTTTTCTAAGTTAAAAAAATAAAGTAGGACAAGCGAAAATAAATTATAATTTATTGGACATGCTATTTTTCCACACATTATCTTTACCTACATTCTATGTCTAAGTTACAGATAGTTAGATAACACTGTTCATTTCATCCCATCCCCTGGCATTAATTAAAGAATAAACTTTGTAAATAACGGTGTATTTACAGTATAATGGCGGTGTAACTCATATCCTCTCGTAGGTGACGTAAGAGGCGAAAGATCGAAAAAATCAGGAGATGGGCAGCAGTTTCTTTCTAATAACTACTAAAAATAAAAAACTGCGGTTGCTAACCCACTTTCCAAGCGTGGCAACTTGACCAATAACCCCGTACGTGGCTATTTATGGGGAGACCTATGTATGTTCGGCAGTGTACTTTAATAGATTGTAAACTACAGACTTTAATATCGCTGAATTGATGGTATGGATAGCTGACACGACTTAGCATTAAATTACAAAATCATTACATCATAGAAAAATATTTTGCCACTATTGTCAAGCGGATAAAACTGAAAAATTGTCAAAATTATTTCCTTGCGCATATAACTTATTCTCATAGAGTAATAATTCTATGCTTATTCTTATATAACTCGATGTATCACTGACAACTTTGAAAAAAAAAAGATTATTATCTATAAACAATGTATGAATATATCTCGTAATTAATTATTTTATTAAACATTAAAATAAAACTTTGAAATGAATTGGTAAAATAAAATATTTTTACGTACTTTATTGCTCTCTTAAAGTAAATAGTACCCGGATGACCGAGCTTTGCTCGGTTTTTTTATACATAATAGAAAAAACTGAACTGGTTATTTGAATAAAAAATCATGAGTGCAATTAGATTAATTAAAATTTTCGTATTTTTAAAAAATACTAAAAAAGGGCTCGAAATAATAGATTTTCTCACAAAAGAAGGGAACTTGATAAAAAAAGGAAAAAAGTCGGACTCAAGACGGGACGCGAACCACGGAACACCGCCCAATATCACGCCCGAACAACATCCCATCTGAGCTATGACGATCGTTAGTAGCCTGTCAAAATTTACCTTCTTATATTGTAGCAGTTTTTTTATTGCCTGAAAACACGGACAAAGGGGCATTTTCTAGAAATAAATCTTAGCTAGATCTATTTATTGCCCCCGAAACTCTATAGACACTAAATTTTATGAAAATCGTTGGAGCTGTTTCCGAGATTATATATATATATATATATATATATATATATATATATATATATATATATATATATATATATATATATATATATATATGTATATATATATAGATAGATATAGATATAGATATATATGTATATATATACATATATATTACATTTCTTGTATATATATATATATATACAAGAATTAAACGTCTAAAGGTATAGGATAAAGTACGTTTGGCCGAAATAGCATACAATACATTATTATAAAATACGAGTGGCAACCCTAGTGTGTGTACATGCATTTTCTTCTTTTATGTAAATACTCGATAATATTATATTTTGAGTGAAATGTTGTTATTTTTAAATGGAAAATTAGCACCGACAGCGACGCGTTCTCGATACGAAAACCAATATTTATCGGGGCTCCGGTGAATATCAGCGCTGCTGCAGTACACCTGTGGTAGCATAAGCTAATTCGAAATCCTTTTGGGTATCATATCACTCACGGAAAGTAATTTTCTTTCCGAGATTTATTTTAATTCTTATGTTTCCCTTATCTTATATGTTTTCTGTTAACTTCTAAATGTAAGTAGGGGAAGTACGTACAAAATGACATACACAAACGAAATGACACAGGCATCATATTTCAAACTCTGTCAATTCTAGCCCGTCCTAGACAACTCTATCACGTGACTCTATTAGCGCATACCTATCTGTCAAAACGTGAACTCGCGCCTGTCTTTCGATGGGGTGTCATAGCCGACGACAAAAATTGGTAGGTTACGAGTTTTTTTTTTTTTTGATTGCAGGGAGTTTTTTGTATTAATATTATATTTTTCATAGTTTTACATTGCTTGTACATTTATTACACCCCTTAGATACTTAATGTTGCATTTGAATAACTTTTTCCGTAATTAATATTAATTTTTAATTTATTGTTGAATTTTGATTTGTTATAACACTATAAGGACAAAATGACATAGGTATGTCGTTTTGTCCATAAGAAGTCAATGAGCTAATTGTGCACTAGCAATAGCTAATTGTACACTAGCATACCTTTATTCAAAGCTGTTAATTTCTTTAGAGATAAAACTTTACAAAAACACCTTACAAAAACTATACAGTTCAAACAACCGACTCTACTGAACAAGGCGATAATTCAACATCAAACACTGTTTGGCACAAGACCTTGTTTTACCTACTCCAAATCAAAATCTGTTGGTAATAAAGAACGCCCTTCTTCCTATACTCTAGTAGTGCCTATTGAGGATATATCACCTGTCCCAAAAGGACGTTACATTAGTGGCCAAAGAAAACGTAAGCCAATGATGTAACAAACCTCTTTGATTTTGACTTCTCCTCCAAACATGAATGTAAGTCAAAACCAAAAACCTAAAGCTCTTGCAGAAAAGAGGAGAAGAAACGTTACCAAAACCTTGTTCGAAGAATTCGGTGAAGAAGAAAATTTGGCAGCCAACGCTCAAGATGACGAAGAGGATTGCTCTTGCATATATTACAACAATCTTTTCTTCCGATCAAGACTTGGAGAAGACTGGTTGCGGTGTTTAAGTGTTTCGCAGTGGACCCACGCTTCTTGCGCGGACGACCCTAAACGAACAAAACGATTTATTTGCGAGCTTTGTCGTTAATGTTTTTAATTTTGTAGTGTATGTCATTTTGAAAAAAATGGATTTTCATTGTACTCAGTTAAACTTTAATTTTAAAAAAATTCAGTTAGTTTATCTTTTAAATATCTATAAGAATTCATAGGTATAAAACCAAAGATTACTGGTGTACAATATGAATGTGCTGTGATTTATTAATAAAGAGTTATGACACAAAAACAAAACTGTATGTCATTTTGTACGTATTTCTCCTATACCATGTGAGTGTATTAATTCCAATAAAACGCATTTCTATGCTATGTCTATGTCTATGTTTGTGTCTATATGGAAGGTATATATAATTATACAGTCGTGTTTTAAAACATGAGTTAGGTTTGACTAAACACCAGTTAAATTCTCAGATCAATTGTCCATATCTATAGATCCCGTACGCTAGCGTTCACTCGAACGCTATATATTACTACCGTACGTGACGAAACATTGTTTTTAAAGAAAACGCTCGTACGTGTGCACCTATGTGCGTACATAGTATAATCTTATCTTTAATAAAGTTATTTAGAGAGTGAAGTGAATTTAATAACCAAGTGGAACATCGTTGCTTGATATCTAGCACGCTATCTGACGCTTACGCTATAGTTCCACTTGGTTCGGTCGTCACTCTACACGCGAGGCGCAAGTCCACGTGTTTCGCGTGATATGAGGCCTTCTCGCTGGAATTTTTCTGCCTCTAATCAATAACAACTGTTTGTTTTACTAACAACTACAAAACTTTAAATATTACGTTACATAAGTGTACTTACATTTGAGTATCCGTATTATCATTAGACTTAAAGTCAAATAGTAGGAAACCAGGGTTGCCAACGTACTATATCTGTAGGTATTATAGTAGACTTCGAACTAGATTCCAAAAGTTTTAATGGAACATAACATGTATGTATGTATTATAGTATTTTTACTTGGTATTTTATTAAACAAATTATCTTAACAATAACAACCATTTTGATTATTGACTGCGACCCTAATTTAAAAATTCATACATATATTTATTATATTCCATAACAATATAGAATCAAGGTCAACATCCATCATTACAGCCTATCTATCAAAAGTCTTTTTTATTTAGGAAAGGGAGAAAAAGACCATACGGCTCACATGATGGTGTGATTACCGCCGCCCATGAACAACTGCAACACCAGGGGAATTGCAGATGCGTTGCCGACCTTTTAAAAAGCAGGCTCTTTTCTTGAAGGTCCATAAATCGTATCGGTCCGGAAAAATCTCTGGTGGTAGTCGATTCCACAAGGAAGTTATGCCAGAAAGAAAACTTCTTTTAAATCGCACGGTGGTAGACTGCCAGTCATCCAGATGGTTATGGATGGTATCGCGAGTTTTGTCGCGATGTGCGATGGTGAAACTGTGCGGCTGGAAGTAGTCCGAACAATTCCCCAGAGCACTCCCCGTCGCAGATGCGATAAAATACGCAAAGAGATGCAACATCTCTTCGCAGTGCCAGTGAGTCAAGTCGATGGGAAAGAGTTCGGTCGCCGACAATTCGAACAGCTCTGCGCTGGATGCGATCAAATGGAAGGAGCTGGCACTGGGAGCTCCGCCCCAAAGATGGGAACAGTATTCCATGTGCGACCGAACCTGCGCCTTGTAAAGTTGCAGGCGGTGTGCCGGCATGAAATACTGTCCCGCTCTGCTGAGCACGCCAAGCTTTTTAAAGGCCAATTTTGCCTTCTCTTCCAAGTGACCACGAAAATACACGTCACTCGATACGTCGACGCCGAGGATTCCGATACTAGCTGAGGCAACAAGCTCGAAACTAAGGAGATACGACGAGTGGGTGTTTTTAGCGGTAAACGCGCAAACTTGTGTCTTCTGGAGATTAAACTAGACTAGATTTAGTCGCCCCCAAGAGTCTACTGCTGAACACCAGAGACTTCCCCCAAAGATTGCCTCATATGGGAAAATTTTCCATTGTTGGCACGCTAGCGTTAGTGACAACAGTTTTCGCTATTTGAGTTGTCATCAGAAATATGCTGACGCACATCTCCTGTTGATGAAACACTTGCACTCTCTATCGCCTCTAACGACAATCGAGACGCTAAATAGGAAGTGGACTCATATAAAGAAAAAGTCACCATTCACTAAATCTCTGTAGTACTTACTGACTTAAAAACACAGCATCAGCAATAAAGAGGATATTTTTTTGCTTGGAAGTTGACGTAATATTTCCGTAACTATAATTATTAGAGATATAAGTATATAAATTTGGTATGAAATAAGTAGATAATGATAAACACTTATAATTGGTTTCTCAATTTTGGAAACTCGTACGGGCAAGTGAATAAAGAGTGTTTATATGTTCGCTTTAAAGTTGCCTTATTTCCGTATAACTATAACTATGAGAGACTATAAAGAAAGATGCCCATTTTTTACCTGACCATGTATAGAAACGAAATAAATCTTAAAATTCAGCTAATTGAATTGTAAATGAATAACGCTTATCACATTGTTAAAAGAAACGCAGGAAAAAATATTTTTTTATATTTCTATAAGCTTATTCTATGTCAAGAATAAACGTATTACTTACTATATTTTGAACGCATCTCAACTACCCTTTTTCGAGGACGTTTAATTTTACACACTGTTACTTTATTCAACCCTGTTTTTGAGTTTTATACGTTTATTTTTGTTTCATTTAATCAGTAGTTGTTTCTTTATTAGTCTTTGTATAGTACAGATTAATAAACATTAAATAATAATTAAATTAATTAAGTATTCAGTATGTCATTGAGTGCGCATGAAGGAAACGGTTTTGTTGACAATTGACAGTTCTGCAATGAGAGTAATCTTATCACTATACATAAACTTTCACTTTCAGGTGCATACTTATGTATGTAATTACTCTAAGCTTTCAGGTTTTTAAATATAAGCAAAGCATGATTCTTTGGCATGTAATTTTTCAATAAAAAATTGTAATTACTATTACATTTTTTCAAAATTCCTACGGAATAGTGAAGAAAGAGGATTTATATATTTCTACCTGTGTTTCTACTGGTACACCTGTCCTAAAATAAGCATAAATCTTTAAAGAACAACTATGAACAAAATTGCCGAAATTTCCAATTCCACGCGAGAGAAGCCGCGGGCGGTCACTAGTGATAATGTATGTACAACTACACTCAGGAAACGTTTTATAGGTAGTAATGATAACTTATAAGAATATTGGTGAATATCAAGCTTGACTGAAGATAAACCTTTAAATGATATTTTTAAATAATATTTCGTCGGTTATCGCTCAACCCCAGTGGGCATTTTTATATGTTATCAGTCTACACAATTTTATTACATACCAATAATTAAATTTTGTTTCTACACACTATTTATAAAATATAATCTTCCTACTGTAGAATAGGCCACAAATTCTAAAAAAAACAAGAAACTAGTATGGTTCATTTACTACAAGAAGAACTCAGGGAATGATTCTGAAAGTTAATGTTCTGTGCAAAGGATTGGTAATAACATAAAACAAGACCAACACTATCCGCCCACGGGCGACTATACAATTTGTAAAACTCTGTTTTAAAAATTCTAGGCTATTTTAATATAAGATGGTGTTATTTTACTTATTATATTGTAGCTGGTGCTCCGTAACGTAACCTAAATTTAATATTCAGTTGGTTTTTTTAAAATATAAGAGTAGATACTTTTCCGTGTTAAATCCTGTGTTGAGTTATCGGCGTAACTGAATCCATCTTCCCTATTTGTCTCGTAGGGTACTTTATCAAATTATGAAAGAAAGAAAAATTTCATGTCTTTGTACCGAAAATAAACGGATAAAATTAAGAACTATAAACAATATAAATATAAAATGTAAGCACTATAAAAATCTCTCTAATTAATAAGGAAACCAAATTGCACTGTATGATTGGCAACACAAAATTATAAAATCAAAGTGCATATGTTAAAGTTGCAGTTTATATGTATACGTCCCTTGCTGGGCACAGGCCAGCCCTCATTTCTGAAAGGGTTTTAGAGCAAGGAAGTGTCCGCCGCGCTGCCCCAATGCGTATTAGCGAACTTCACATGTCTTCGAAATATTTTTTTCTTATTTCTCAGACACGCAGATTTCTTCACGATGTTTTCCTTCACCGCCGAAATCATGGTAAATCAGCTCTTAAAATTGCAGTTAACAATTTCATTGATACCGGCGGGGATCGAACCTGGGTTGCTCGCGTACTGTGAAATTTACAGCGATCGCTAGCCATCTGAGCTACCACAGCAGAGCATATGTGTTTAGTTAAAACTTAAAATATATATTAAAAATTGCAGTTCTACACTGCTAGCTGTGTAGAATTGCAAAAAGTGCAATTCTACACAGCTGCGCACCCATGCGAACGAGGGTTAGGGCGTCCCCCCAAGGCGACGCACACCAGCTCGTCCCCGTTGGTGTGGAATGCAGCGCGCAAAGCGGCGATGGGGACCGCCACCCGTCACGCACAGCCCGACACGGCGGAAGGTGGAGGACGGAGTGCAGAGTTGGCACGTGGAATGTTAGAGGAGGCATGAGAGATAAGACGAATGAGTTGATCGAAATAATGAAAGAAAGAGAATTAGATGTTGTGTGTATGTCGGAGACCAAACGGAAAGGCAGTGGTATTGAAGAGCTCCCTGGCGGGACGTTAGCTATATGGTCCGGAGTCCCGGAAAGCGAGAACGCCTGCCAAGGAGTGGGAGTGCTGTTGTCGTCCCGGTTGGTCGATCTTATGACTGAATACAAGGTTGTGAACTCAAGACTTCTCTGGGTTCGCTTCAAAATGGGACTGACGAAGTTATTCCTTTTGGCTGTTTATGCGCCGGTAGCTTCGTCGTCCAGGGCTGAGCTGGAGGAGTTTTGGGAGAATGTAAGAGAAGTTCTAGATTTGGTTAAGGGAAACGAAAGAACTGTTGTATGTGGTGATTTGAATGGTTGGGTAGGTATCGCTCGACCAGGATACGAGTCGGTGCTTGGAAAGTTTGGAGATAAAAGGGTTCATGATGCTGGCAAGCTTATACTGGCTGTATGCAAGGAAAAGGGTCTTCTTGTGACAAACACTATGTTTAATCACAGGAAGATCCATATGTACACTAGAGAAAGAAAGAATGAGAGAAGTATGATTGATTTGTTCCTGGTGGATGACCGACTGCGAAAACAGATGATGGATACACGAGTGTTCAGGGGTGCTGACCTGGGAACGGATCATTATCTAGTAATTACTAGATTTAGGGGTTTGTTCGCGGGTTGGCGCCATTGGACGGCAGTAACAGAACCACAGTCGGTCTGTCGCATCCGAAGCTGGAAGCTTCAGGAAGCGGATACTAGTGACAAATATCACACGAGGGTAGCCGAAAAGCTTGACACCATCGATGGCAGGAAAGAATGTGTGGAGAGAACATGGCAGAACCTTAGGGATGGAATGGTAAGTGCAGCGGAAGAAGTATGTGGTACGACAAAAAGAGGTAGTAGTAAAAGAAGAGATGCATGATGGAATGACGAAGTGAAAGAAGCTGTAAAAAAGAAGAAAAAGCATGGTTAGACTACTTGGCCTCTAGTAACGATGAGCATATGAGAGAGAAGATGAAAGAAAGATATAAGCTGCAGAAAGTTCATGCGAAAACATTGATTGAGGAAGTACGTGAATGGTGTAGAATAGAAGCGGACGAGAGGTTGTCGCACAACTTTAGGGAAAACTCCAAACTCTTCTGGAAAGAGGTTGGAAGGTCCCGGAGTGGTGCGACAGCTTTAAGAATGAACAAAGTGCTTTCGAGAACCAATGACGTCCTCTCAGAAAAATCGGACGTCATGCAGCGATGGAATGAATTTTATAGAGAATTGTATGCGTGTCATGATCTTAGTGAAGGATCCGGGGGTGACGCCGTGACTGGCACGCCAGACACGGACCTCGATGACACTGAGGTCATCAACATGAAAGAGATTGAACGTGCGATTCGAAGTTTGAAATGTGGTAAGACTGCGGGACTAGACAGAGTTACTGCTGAAATGGTCAAGTACGGTGGGCCTCGCGTCTTGGACAGCTTTCATCTGCTGTGCAATTTGTGCTGGCGGACGGGAGATGTCCCGGATGATTGGCGATCCGCGGTCATTGTGCCTTTATATAAAGGTAAAGGTTCACATTTTGACTGCGGGAGCTATCGGGCGATCAGCTTGACCAGTTTAGCAAGTAAAGTTTATTCGAAGGTTTTGACACGCAGGATGCAAGAGAAATCGGAAAGATTCTTATGGGAGGCACAATGCGGATTTAGACCTGGAAGAGGATGCACGGATCAAATGTTTTCTCTCCGCATGATCACGGAGAAGCATCTGAGTGTTAACCAGAGGATTTTCTGTGCTTTTGTGGATCTGGAGAAAGCATTTGATAAGGTTAAAAGGAAGAAAATGTGGGAACTGTTGCCGGGATATGGTGTGGATGGTCGATTGTTAAGGGCTGTGCAGTCACTTTACTATGACTGTAAAGCCTGTGTGCGGGTAGGACATAACCTGTCACCCATGTTTAGCGTCCAAGCGGGCGTAAAACAGGGTTGTGTCATGTCTTCCTGGCTGTTCATACTGTATCTCGACAGCTGTTTACAGAAGCTGAAAGATAGCTGTTTGGGTGTGAAATTGGGTGACATAAAAGTTAATTGTCTGCTGTATGCTGATGATGCAGTGCTCATTGCACCATCAGAAGCAGAACTGCAGGCATTAGTCACATGTATGAAAGAGGAATGTGAAATTAAAGGTCTCCGTTTGAATGCTAATAAAACTAAGGTTCTGGTATTTGAAAAGGACGAAGAGAGAACGAAATGTGAAATATGGGTAAATCAGGAATGTCTAGAACAGGTAAATGAAATTGTATACTTGGGGAGTGCTTTCAGCCGGGATGGAAGATGTGATTTACATGTGGATAGGCGTGTCGCTGCCGGGAACAAAGTCAATGGTGCCCTGAATGCATTAGTCAAAAGGCAAGGCGTGGTGAAGAGTGCACGCCTTGCAATACATAACGCAGTGTTGGTACCGACTTTGTTATATGGCAGCGAAACCTGGGTATGCCAGAAGAAGCATAAAAGCAAGTTGAATGCAGTGGAGATGCGATCTCTTCGTAAAATGTGTGGCGTTACCAAAGCCGACCGAAAGCGAAACGAAGAGATTCGCAATATGGCAGGATTGAAAGATGACCTTATCACAAAAATTGATAGGGGCGTACTCCAATGGTTCGGGCACGTTGAACGAATGAGTGAAGACCGAATGGTGAAGAAAATATATAGAGCGAAAGTAAATATTAAAAGGTGTCGAGGTAGACCGAGACTAACTTTCGAAGACCATGTGAGCAAATTGCTCGAAGAAGGGAGGGTCAAGAGTACTCGGATACCTAGACGTGCATGTATGAAGAAGTTAATGAACCTGAAAGAAGCGAAAGAGGTATGTAAGGATCGTGACACTTGGCGATCTGTTCTCTCTGGCTACCCCGTTAGGGATTGTGCGTGACGATAAGTAAGTAAGTAAGTATATTAAAAATAATTATAAATGTTCTGGAAACTTCCTAAAGTAAGAGAGTAGAATAAATGCTGTAGAAATGCGGTCATTAAGGCGTATGTTAGGGCTCAATCTGAATGACAGGGTGAGAAATTGTGTGATGAGAGTGTGTTTTGCACGATGATGTTGTGACGCGGAATAAGAAAAGATTACTTTGGTTGATGGTCATGTAAATAATAAACAAGGATTTGGAATGGAATTGATAAGTGGTAGAGCCACGCTGCAACTATATTATAGTTGTAGCACGAATGGATCGGCTCGACCGGGGAAGGACCACGCTCTCAGAATACCAGCGTAACATAGCAGCTTAATACTGCTGTGTTTCGTATAGTGAGTGTAGAGATCCGGAGACCCTTTTTTACTGGTTACGAGACATTCCATCCTAGTCCTCAAGGTTGACAACGCACCTGCGTTTTGATTCCTTATCGAGGATAAATGTAGATGTGTATGGGCCACAGCATCCACTTACCGTCAGGTGGACTGTGTGCTCGTTTTTCACCTCGGTTTTCACTATAAAATAAAAAAAAAACAAGGAAAGAGTGACATAGCAAATCTATATTGCAGAAATGAGCAGCAGAGTGGGTACGGGCTAGGAAGAAGACTAGGCGAAAGTTTTTTGATCAAATTGGCGATATATTGAAAATGCGCCATATGAACCCTTTATCGACGGGCATGTATGGACGTAAAGGCGACGAGAGAATAAGTGTGTCAGGATTGTGCCAAATGAAAATCCGTAGTCTCTGCCTACACCTCTGGGTGACAGGCGTCAATATTTATGTTGTGTTAATTTGTTAGGTCTGTATGCTCATATAAAACGGGTATGCCTAGTTTACCCCTAGTCTAGTTTATCAGAACAATTTCAGTTTTTATTAATAACCGATGTTATTAATAAACATAGGTTGATAAGAAGTACATCCGTATTGTACGGAAATGGAGGCAACAAAGAAATTGAATGTTATCGAACAATAAGGTACTATTTTGTTGAAACTTTTATTTATTTAATTATTAAAATTATATTGATCCTAACATCAGTACAGGTTATACTTAAAGAGTTCTCTGTCTATCAATCTTAGGGCAGTGATAAAACTACGAAGGCGATTACAAAGAACACACACACGCACACACACACACACACATATATATATATATATATATATATATATATATATATATATATATATATATATATATATATATATATATATATTTATATATAAAGTCTTTTTTTTCAATAGCCACTTTATATTTGCTTACTACCTACTTTCATGAGAAACATTGTAGGTACTTTATATCTTACAAGTTATAAACACGCATAACTTTAAGGATATAACATATTATTACCAGCATAATGAAATTTTCAGCGTTAGTGTTTCTGTTCATGTATGTGCGAAGAGAAAACTATTATTGTATTTTAACTACCTATCAAGATATCCTTTGTGATGTTTGTATCAAATATTAGATTAAAACGGGATGCATGAGGCAATAGTCAACTTGAAGGTAATATTTGGACAAAATATATATATAAAATACTTAAATCGGTGTACACTATACGAATGAAACAAATATATTATAAATATTTTGACAGCCTTTTTTAATTAATTTTACTTAGTAATAATAAATTAAACACTTCAATCTATTAATTGTTCGTAGTGTTAGGCTGCATCTGGTTATATTACGAGTATGTTTATGACTTTTATTGCCTTGTGGCTGGCGAAAGATCACGCTCTTACGTTAACCGTCTCACGTAAATTGATTTAAAAGACCAACAAGCACAATAATTGTTAGCAACGTGGAATTAAATCTTCAAGAGTATTTTTTTTTTATAGAAGAGGGGGCAAACGAGCATGCGGCTCACCTGATGCTAAGTGACTACCGCCGCCCATGATCAACCGCAACACCAGGAGAACTGCGGGTGCGTTGCCGGCCCTTTAGAAAGGAGTAAGCTCTTTTCTTGAAGGTCCCCAGGTCGTATCGGTCCGGAAAAATCGCCGGTGGTAAACTATTCCACAGAGAGGTTGTACGTGGAAGAAAACTCCTTGTAAAATGTACAGTGGTGGACCGCCAAGCATCCAGATGGTGTGGATGGTATCGGGACGTTTGCCGTGTAGTGCGTTCACGAAATTTGGCGGCTGGGATTAATCCGAACAATTCCTCAGAGCACTCCCCGTGATAGATGCGATAAAATACGCAAAGAGATGCAACATCTCTTCGCAGCGCCACTCGGTCGTCGACGATTCGAGCCGCTCTGCGCTGGATGCGGTCAAGTGGAAAGAGCTGGTGCTGGGGAGCCCCAGCCCAGAGATGGGAACAGTATTCCATGTGCGGCCGAACCTGCGCCTTGTAAAGTTGCAGGCGGTGTGCCGGCATGAAATACTGTCCCGCTCTGCTGAGCACGCCAAACTTTTTAGAGGCCAATTTGGCCTTCCCTTCCAAGTGACCACGAAACTGCACGTCACTCGATATGTCGACGCCGAGGATTCCGATACTGGCTGAGGCAACAAGGGGAGTGCCTTGAAACTGAGGGGATACGACAAAGGGGTTCTTTTTAGCGGTTAACGCGCAAACTTGTGTCTTCTGGGGGTTAAACTGGACTAGATTTAGTCGTCCCCAATCCGAGACTCTGTTCAGCAAAGACTCGACTTCAGACACAAGTTTGTCCCGGCACTCGGAGACGTTTTCCCGAGAAATATTGGCTCGGCCGGTGTAAAGAGTATCACCAGTGCTGTCATCCGCATTGCAATGAATGTTACGGGTATGCAACATATCATTGATATGCAGAAGAAACAGCGTTGGCGATAGCACGCAGCCCTGTGGAACACCAGCATTAATAGGCTTGCAATCGGAGCTTGCACCTTGCTTGAGTAATAGCACGTATGACGAATCCAGAAAATATATATAATATTTTGATGCGTCACGTACCTATGTGCGTTATTTCAAAGTTCATTCCCATGTTCTAATAGATGTTACACTATATAATCGAAATATTGTGGAAAAAGAATAAAAATTTATTTTAAAAATCAAAATAGTTTTTTGTAAAACACAACACAAAAAAATAAAAGTTGCGTAATTTCTGTTTGGTAGCATTATCAAGAGCAGGTAATTTCTATTCAGAAAACAGGTGCCCAGAAAACAGTCGCAAAATATCCGTGTCCTATAAAACATCCGCCATAAAATTTCGGAAATAAGGATTAGTTTAAATCAGAAGGGTACCGAATTTATCGAAGCGCACCGTTAGTTATGTTTCCATCCTTTATTACATTGGGTCCCATCGTTTAAACTGACACATTCCTTGCCAATCTATAAATTGGATCCGAAGTAACAACGCCGGAGTAATCAATGAAATAAAGTTGGACTGTGGTAGGGTGATATACTTATTTATATTAATTGTGATATTTCTAACTTAAATTTTACACATCTTCTAAAGAACTGCTTTTAGATTTTTTTAAGAGGAGATAAACTCGGTCACATTAGGTTCTGGTTTGGCAAGCAGCAGTAAGTCGATGGATGCAGATGTCGACGTCCAGCTGCGGCATACTGTCCTCTGGACCGAATTTCAGTCACGACGGCCAGTCCTAACGGTGACTAGCCATCTGCGAAGGACAGGATGATAGTGCACGAGTCTGCGCGGAAAAACAGGTGCATTCTCTATACCATCATTCTTATACTCCGATGTGGTGCAACGAACAACGCCTTTGCATCCTCACTGAGACACGGAGGTGAAACACCGCTAAGCTCACGATTTCTGGATGCTACTGAGAATTTCTTGACAGAAATTCGATCCGGGGACCATATGATCAGCAGTAACCCTTACGATCACGAGACCAGTCAGCATGGCTCAATGTCAAAAAGATCACCATGTCATCCATTGGCAGTTGGTACTTGGTTCGTTGGTACACAAATTATAGCATAGTTCTTAAGAGTACCTTGAAAATGAACCGTAGTTTTGAGGGCCTGGCTTATTCCTTTGTCGGTGAAGCTCATGGACTACTGAGGGAGTGTCAAAATGAAAGTGATACAATGACTCCATAATACGTAAACGTATGAGATTGCTATACCAAGCACACACTCGGAAAAAAACTAAGTAAACGCCAAACAACATTTTTATTTTTTTTACCAAAACTTCGTTATGGATTTAAAAAATGTTTATGAGAACTTAGATATGATTATTAACTATGCCGTAAAAAAATTCCATGAACTTATTCGTAAAAATATTATGGTACATGGAGTAATTTAACTAATAAGAGCCTACTTGGCAATTTTTTTTCTATCGAGAAAATTACTTGATATCGTGTTTTCCTTTTAACCTTTTAAGCAATCCAAGGCCATATAGTCAAAAATCATGTTCAAAAATTTGTAATCTTCTCTTTCTTTAAAAAATATGTGAAATAGAAAAACCTTAAATCATGTGTTGAAGATTCATAAGCTTACTATCGCGCTGCCACCCAAAGTTAGGGCACTAAATAATAGGTACCACCAAATTTTATGGGGTTATATTTGCTACATTCTAAAATAAAAATATTCGCCTCCGGTCCGGTAGAGTAAGTCCTACTTATCCTGCACTTTAATTAGACTAAGAATATTGAGAGAAGGTGCTGAATCATGATATACATGTTCTTTACCTAGTTTGGGATTCAGTGGCTTCATAGGATATTTGTAACTTCATATTACAGTTTCATATCACATTAAAGTTTCTTTACACTAATACATTACATTACCTGTGTTATAAATAATATATACAATCTATGATTATATAATCCATAGATACCTAATTCGTATAATAATTATATAGTCTGTACTTCCAGTGCAATACATATAAGTACTGTACATCCGTTACGGCGGATACTAAATAATTAAATGCCTTAACGGACACGCAACCAGATTGAACCTATATACATAAAATATACATTGTAAGAGTTCTAAGAAG
This sequence comes from Parnassius smintheus behrii, assembly GCA_036936625.1. Lineage (NCBI taxonomy): Eukaryota > Metazoa > Arthropoda > Insecta > Lepidoptera > Papilionidae > Parnassius > Parnassius smintheus. The sequence continues at coordinate 21,439,773 of JAUPFT010000006.1, read as the reverse complement.
TTTATCTCCCTTGTTCTATTCTGAACACACCATTTTCTGCCCATAAAGTCCACTGTGACCGTAGGCCTTCCCCATATTGAAATTGCCTCAGAAGAGAAATATTTGCTATAGTAGCCGGCTTGGCAGGCAATCGAACTTTTTTACTATTATGTGTGTGTGTGTGTGTGTGTGTGTGTGTGTGTGTGTGTGCGTGCGTGTGTGTGTGTGTGTGTGTGTGTGTGTGTGTGTGTGTGTGTGTGTGTGTGTTTGTGTGACCGTGTGTGCGTGCGTGCGTGCGTGCGTGCGTGCGTGCATAAATGCGTGCGTGCGTGCGTGCGTGCGTCGTGCCATCGTGCGCCGTGCGTGCTAGCGTGTGTGCTAGCGTGCGTGCGTGCGTGCGTGAGTGCATGCGTGCGTGCGTGTGTGCGTGCGTGTGTGCGTGCGTGCGTGCGTGTGTGCCTGTCTGCCTGCGTGCGTGCGTGCGTGATTGAGTGCGTGCGTGAGTGCGTGCGTGCGTGCGTGCGTATCAAGACAGCACGGCAAACTAATCTGCACCAAAACCTTTGCAAAAATGAGAGCAAGTTGTGTCAAGGCGTGGAACGTATGTATATTTGTATCTACATACGTTTTATGGTTGGGCACACATAATATTACGCTTAATAGTTAAGAAGAATATTGTAAACTCTCATATGAAGTGGTAGAGACCCGGGTATAATGGCTTATGAGCTAATGAAATGGTTTAGTTCATGCAGTCTCCTGTCTCAATAAGAAGCGGCTATGAGAAATTCTGTAACCGGAAAGATCTCATTGTTAGCGATGGATAGCAGTATGTGTAAACATTGCCTTTACGCTGGAAGTAAAATATACACACCGGCATCGGGTGGCAGCGCCAATGGTGGGAGATATTTGTTTTGCGTTGGCGAGGAAAATCCTTCCTATAATAGATGCTCATATTCAGCAGTGGACTTTTGAGGAGTGATAGAAAAAAGAAGGTACTTCTATAGAGGATCGAATCGTTTAATGATTTATTTTTACTAAACAATTACTTACTTAACCTTATTAACAAAAAAATATACGGAATAAATGTCGATTTAACATATTATAGGGAATATATATGTATTCTATTGAATACATTTGCGGATTCACCTTTTTCTGTCAAACTGAAATGGCAAAGTGATCACAGGAGCGGCCGTATAATGTCCAACTTAAGTTAACTTAGCGGAACTTCGGTGCCACATCAAGCCAAACTATTGAACCAATACGAGGGCGGGCGAAGTATTATAGATTGAACTTTATCCCTTAGCCAATGTCATTTCGTAAGTAGTATTTGATAAATGGGCTCGGACCGTCCCACGTCAGGGGACAAAGAGCCACTTAGTCAGAAACGTTACCTCGATGACGAGATTTCGATGCTTGAAATCACTTCGAATTTTCATAATAAATACTTTCCAGTATAAATTTTTACGTATGCCGTTTAGAATTACTTATAATACTTGTAGGAAAAATATTTTATTAGATTATTCACCACCTCAGCAAGATTGTAAAAATAAGACTTAGTTATTGGGTACCTTTTGTCTTTCATTGACTGACGGGACGTGATAGAAAGATTTTAATCTTGGGAAAGCTCTAATTTTATTAAGGTGTTTTGCCAAGGCTGTCCGCGAGAACATCTGTCAGCCATATATCTCTCTATCTCTGCACATGGAGAACGACTCTTTCGCTTACTGCAAAGGAGAAAGTCGATCCTGTAGGTTCTCGAACGTCGACGAAACTGCACGTCACTCGATATGTCGACGCCGAGGATTCCGATACTGGCTGAGGCAACAAGGGGAGTGCCTTGAAACTGAGGGGATACGACAAAGGGGTTCTTTTTAGCGGTTAACGCGCAAACTTGTGTCTTCTGGGGGTTAAACTGGACTAGATTTAGTCGTCCCCAATCCGAGACTCTGTTCAGCAAAGACTCGACTTCAGACACAAGTTTGTCCCGGCACTCGGAGACGTTTTCCCGAGAAATATTGGCTCGGCCGGTGTAAAGAGTATCACCAGTGCTGTCATCCGCATTGCAATGAATGTTACGGGTATGCAACATATCATTGATATGCAGAAGAAACAGCGTTGGCGATAGCACGCAGCCCTGTGGAACACCAGCATTAATAGGCTTGCAATCGGAGCTTGCACCTTGCTTGAGTAATAGCACGTATGACGAATCCAGAAAATATATATAATATTTTGATGCGTCACGTACCTATGTGCGTTATTTCAAAGTTCATTCCCATGTTCTAATAGATGTTACACTATATAATCGAAATATTGTGGAAAAAGAATAAAAATTTATTTTAAAAATCAAAATAGTTTTTTGTAAAACACAACACAAAAAAATAAAAGTTGCGTAATTTCTGTTTGGTAGCATTATCAAGAGCAGGTAATTTCTATTCAGAAAACAGGTGCCCAGAAAACAGTCGCAAAATATCCGTGTCCTATAAAACATCCGCCATAAAATTTCGGAAATAAGGATTAGTTTAAATCAGAAGGGTACCGAATTTATCGAAGCGCACCGTTAGTTATGTTTCCATCCTTTATTACATTGGGTCCCATCGTTTAAACTGACACATTCCTTGCCAATCTATAAATTGGATCCGAAGTAACAACGCCGGAGTAATCAATGAAATAAAGTTGGACTGTGGTAGGGTGATATACTTATTTATATTAATTGTGATATTTCTAACTTAAATTTTACACATCTTCTAAAGAACTGCTTTTAGATTTTTTTAAGAGGAGATAAACTCGGTCACATTAGGTTCTGGTTTGGCAAGCAGCAGTAAGTCGATGGATGCAGATGTCGACGTCCAGCTGCGGCATACTGTCCTCTGGACCGAATTTCAGTCACGACGGCCAGTCCTAACGGTGACTAGCCATCTGCGAAGGACAGGATGATAGTGCACGAGTCTGCGCGGAAAAACAGGTGCATTCTCTATACCATCATTCTTATACTCCGATGTGGTGCAACGAACAACGCCTTTGCATCCTCACTGAGACACGGAGGTGAAACACCGCTAAGCTCACGATTTCTGGATGCTACTGAGAATTTCTTGACAGAAATTCGATCCGGGGACCATATGATCAGCAGTAACCCTTACGATCACGAGACCAGTCAGCATGGCTCAATGTCAAAAAGATCACCATGTCATCCATTGGCAGTTGGTACTTGGTTCGTTGGTACACAAATTATAGCATAGTTCTTAAGAGTACCTTGAAAATGAACCGTAGTTTTGAGGGCCTGGCTTATTCCTTTGTCGGTGAAGCTCATGGACTACTGAGGGAGTGTCAAAATGAAAGTGATACAATGACTCCATAATACGTAAACGTATGAGATTGCTATACCAAGCACACACTCGGAAAAAAACTAAGTAAACGCCAAACAACATTTTTATTTTTTTTACCAAAACTTCGTTATGGATTTAAAAAATGTTTATGAGAACTTAGATATGATTATTAACTATGCCGTAAAAAAATTCCATGAACTTATTCGTAAAAATATTATGGTACATGGAGTAATTTAACTAATAAGAGCCTACTTGGCAATTTTTTTTCTATCGAGAAAATTACTTGATATCGTGTTTTCCTTTTAACCTTTTAAGCAATCCAAGGCCATATAGTCAAAAATCATGTTCAAAAATTTGTAATCTTCTCTTTCTTTAAAAAATATGTGAAATAGAAAAACCTTAAATCATGTGTTGAAGATTCATAAGCTTACTATCGCGCTGCCACCCAAAGTTAGGGCACTAAATAATAGGTACCACCAAATTTTATGGGGTTATATTTGCTACATTCTAAAATAAAAATATTCGCCTCCGGTCCGGTAGAGTAAGTCCTACTTATCCTGCACTTTAATTAGACTAAGAATATTGAGAGAAGGTGCTGAATCATGATATACATGTTCTTTACCTAGTTTGGGATTCAGTGGCTTCATAGGATATTTGTAACTTCATATTACAGTTTCATATCACATTAAAGTTTCTTTACACTAATACATTACATTACCTGTGTTATAAATAATATATACAATCTATGATTATATAATCCATAGATACCTAATTCGTATAATAATTATATAGTCTGTACTTCCAGTGCAATACATATAAGTACTGTACATCCGTTACGGCGGATACTAAATAATTAAATGCCTTAACGGACACGCAACCAGATTGAACCTATATACATAAAATATACATTGTAAGAGTTCTAAGAAGTTTATCTCCCTTGTTCTATTCTGAACACACCATTTTCTGCCCATAAAGTCCACTGTGACCGTAGGCCTTCCCCATATTGAAATTGCCTCAGAAGAGAAATATTTGCTATAGTAGCCGGCTTGGCAGGCAATCGAACTTTTTTACTATTATGTGTGTGTGTGTGTGTGTGTGTGTGTGTGTGTGTGTGTGTGCGTGCGTGTGTGTGTGTGTGTGTGTGTGTGTGTGTGTGTGTGTGTGTTTGTGTGACCGTGTGTGCGTGCGTGCGTGCGTGCGTGCGTGCGTGCATAAATGCGTGCGTGCGTGCGTGCGTGCGTCGTGCCATCGTGCGCCGTGCGTGCTAGCGTGTGTGCTAGCGTGCGTGCGTGCGTGCGTGAGTGCATGCGTGCGTGCGTGTGTGCGTGCGTGTGTGCGTGCGTGCGTGCGTGTGTGCCTGTCTGCCTGCGTGCGTGCGTGCGTGATTGAGTGCGTGCGTGAGTGCGTGCGTGCGTGCGTGCGTATCAAGACAGCACGGCAAACTAATCTGCACCAAAACCTTTGCAAAAATGAGAGCAAGTTGTGTCAAGGCGTGGAACGTATGTATATTTGTATCTACATACGTTTTATGGTTGGGCACACATAATATTACGCTTAATAGTTAAGAAGAATATTGTAAACTCTCATATGAAGTGGTAGAGACCCGGGTATAATGGCTTATGAGCTAATGAAATGGTTTAGTTCATGCAGTCTCCTGTCTCAATAAGAAGCGGCTATGAGAAATTCTGTAACCGGAAAGATCTCATTGTTAGCGATGGATAGCAGTATGTGTAAACATTGCCTTTACGCTGGAAGTAAAATATACACACCGGCATCGGGTGGCAGCGCCAATGGTGGGAGATATTTGTTTTGCGTTGGCGAGGAAAATCCTTCCTATAATAGATGCTCATATTCAGCAGTGGACTTTTGAGGAGTGATAGAAAAAAGAAGGTACTTCTATAGAGGATCGAATCGTTTAATGATTTATTTTTACTAAACAATTACTTACTTAACCTTATTAACAAAAAAATATACGGAATAAATGTCGATTTAACATATTATAGGGAATATATATGTATTCTATTGAATACATTTGCGGATTCACCTTTTTCTGTCAAACTGAAATGGCAAAGTGATCACAGGAGCGGCCGTATAATGTCCAACTTAAGTTAACTTAGCGGAACTTCGGTGCCACATCAAGCCAAACTATTGAACCAATACGAGGGCGGGCGAAGTATTATAGATTGAACTTTATCCCTTAGCCAATGTCATTTCGTAAGTAGTATTTGATAAATGGGCTCGGACCGTCCCACGTCAGGGGACAAAGAGCCACTTAGTCAGAAACGTTACCTCGATGACGAGATTTCGATGCTTGAAATCACTTCGAATTTTCATAATAAATACTTTCCAGTATAAATTTTTACGTATGCCGTTTAGAATTACTTATAATACTTGTAGGAAAAATATTTTATTAGATTATTCACCACCTCAGCAAGATTGTAAAAATAAGACTTAGTTATTGGGTACCTTTTGTCTTTCATTGACTGACGGGACGTGATAGAAAGATTTTAATCTTGGGAAAGCTCTAATTTTATTAAGGTGTTTTGCCAAGGCTGTCCGCGAGAACATCTGTCAGCCATATATCTCTCTATCTCTGCACATGGAGAACGACTCTTTCGCTTACTGCAAAGGAGAAAGTCGATCCTGTAGGTTCTGTAGGTTTTTTTTAATTCCAACTAGACTCTCTATAACAAGAGGTACCCATCACCAATCATCCCGCAGTGTAATTGCTCAATGCTGCATGTGCGGTTTATGCAGCGCTCAGTGTCCAAAGCACTCCTCATCCTAGACGTCAACAATTCGAGTCGATCTGATGGAGTCTCCCCTGTTGTTCTAAAGACGGGTGCTCCGTAGTTAGCACCGGTTCTAACGCGTCGTTTTCCTATACTCCCTAATCAGCGTAATCCTGAATATATTATGGAAGACAGCGTTAGTGCACCTGATCCCTAAAAAGGCGACCGCTCAGAATTATCCAACGACAGGCTTATCACCATCGCGTACTTATTCTCCAAAATAATGGAATCCATTATAAACTGGCACCTCATAAGGCGCCTTGAAAATCGTCTAATTTTAATTTTAATCTTCCAATTTACCTGACTCATATATGATCGGAAGCAGTTTAGTCCAAGAGGGAGGCTTTGGTCGCTAATTTGGACATAAGGAAAACCTTTGATGGGCTTTGGCACAAAGCGCTTGTTTAGAAGCTTCCTTGCTATGGTCTTCCCTACAAATTGTGCAATTGGATCATCAGTTTTATTACAGATTGGAGCATTAAGGTCGCTGTAGACGGTGTATACTCAGACTACAAGCCTATCAACGCTAGTGTTTCACAAAACTGCGTGCGTTACCTCAGCTGTTTCTTCTGTATATTAAAAAGCGGTCAAAGTGCGACCCGAAAGATGTAATGAGGTCTAAGTTATATAATTATGCGTAAAATGAAACTGGTCCCACCCACTCCACTCTTTGTTCTCGAGATACACGAGGCGAAAATTGAATCCGAACATACATACATACTTATTTGTGTGTTATGCAACTGTTTTAAGTAGTCGGATTACCACTTTTTCCATAACTGTTTGTTCATGGCTTGGATCATCTACCATCTGGTTTTAGTGACCCTTTAACCAGGAAGTACCCAGGTGTTAGGTATTCATCATCTGCATTTTTGGTCAGGCCAATCACAGGTCTAGAGTTGAGGTGAAGTAGTGTGATAAACTCTTCGTACGTGAATACTCACTCATCTATCACCCGACGTACATAGACGTTGTTTTAAACTTTTGACGGCAGCCTCCCAGAGCCCGCCTGCTGAGTGGTAGGCTGGCGCATTAAAGTGCCATTGAATGTCATAGTCATCGATCGTGCTCAGTAGCTCTTCATTGATAGTTGCAAGGTAATCTTTGCATTCTTTCTTCATGTCTTTAGATGCTCCGATAAATACATACATACGTACATGTGCACACACGGACAACCTCTTAAAAACCATATTATTTGACTCTAAAGACCTTGAAACGTGAGAGATATGTTAAAATTTCCAATTTGCAAAATCGAACCCATTACAATAACTTGCCATTGGGAAATTAATTATATGTTGCAGTTACTGGCTCTAACAATGGTGATGCTTTTTACATTATATTTCACACTATATTTTTTCTCTAGAACACTTCATCGGGTATTGGAACAAACTTTTGTCCGAAGTAGATATTTGGCCCTGCAAAGAAAGGAGATTTTCTACCAGACAAGGTGTTCAGCCCAGGGAGCGGCCAACACTTTATGTCACTGGTCTCCAATTAGTTTCGCTCGGGGTCCGTTTTAAGTAATGAAACGACCATCGTCGTCCGCACATTTTATTTATAAGAAAGAATATTTATTAAACAAACGTAATTAAGGAAATAACAAAGGTATTTTGTTACATAGGTATAAATGCGAAAAATTACATTTATTGTTGCGAAGTATCTGTCTGAAGTTTGGAGTAAAATTGGTGCAAGCTATTGACATTAAATCCTGGAGATGTTAAGTAGTAAATCGAGATCAAAATTTATCCTTAATGAACTTCATCTTCGAAAATGCTGCTTCACAAATATATATCGATCCAAACAAAGTAAAAAGTTTCGAAGCCAATTTTTGTAATTCTGGATATTTACTACCACACACAAATTTTATCCAGAACTCTTCACTGGAAACTTCCGATTGTTTGTGTTCGTGATCTGCAGAGTAGCTTCATCACTTCCGAAAACAATTGCAGCTTCATTGCTCCATTCACCATTAGGATGCAGAGAATAAATGCTGCTGGGGATTTCTACAACATTCTCAATTTTCTTAAAATCTGCAAACCTTTTTTGAAATTCTGATTTAAGACCCGTAATGAACGTCTTGAATTGGCCGACGTCAGTCCCGTTGTCACTGCTGATTATTTTATTTAAAATGGGGAAGTGTAAGCATTCATTTCCAAGATCATTAATAAGGAGATCAAGTTTTCGAGATAAACTTTTGAAATCTGACATGAGCTCGCATATCAGCTTTCCCTTGCCTTGAAGTTTAAGGTTCAGGTCATTGATATGTTTAAAAGTATCAGTTAAGAAAGCAATGACAGCAACATTTTCTTTTTCGTTTAGAAAACTTAAGTAAGCGTTTGCTGAAGTCCGATCACTGTTAAAAATATATGTCTTCAAGTGTTCTAAAATGCTGAAGAATCTTTCTAAAACGCAGTCTTTACTTAACCATCTCACATTATTATGCAACAGTAGATCGTCATATTGTGCATCAACTTCTTCAAGAAATGATTTCATTTCACGATCTTCCAATGATGATTTAGCACGAAGAAAATTTACTATTTTCATCACTTCTTGCATAATACGCTCAAAATTATGATTGAGTTTGCAGCAAAGCACAGTTTGATGAATAATACAGTGGTAGGAAATCAAATTTTCGATACATCTCTCATTGCTTCTCAACAGGTGAACTAGTCCTTTTTTACCCCCAACCATTGCTGGCGCACCGTCAGTAGTTACCGATAAGAGCTTCTTCAAGACTAACTCATCTTTTTCAAAATAATGCATCACTGCTTTGATCATGTCTTCTCCTCGGGTTCTTCCTGAGAGCGGCAAAAGAGCCAATATCTCCTCAACAAAAGTTTCTCTCGTTTTATCCAGGTAGCGTACAAAAATAATTAACTGTGCCGTATCGGTGACATCGCGTGATTCATCCATAGCCAAGGCGTAATAGTTTGCATTATTTAACTGCCGTTTCAAATCACAATGATTTTCTTCTGCCAAAACGTGTGTATTTCTGGCGCTAGTAGAAGCAGATAAGGGAATCCGTCGTATCGTCTCAACAACATCATTTTTGTTCTCAAATAAAGCATTACCCGCCCCAAGAAAGCGTTCTTTAACTACGTCAGCATCAGTAAATGGTTTCATATGCTTAGCCAGAGTCCAAGAAATGCGTAAAGAAGCCTCACCACATTTTTCCTGCTCAGTCATTGAGCGACTTATGATCTGGGTCGAAGACGAATAACTTGATAGTAAACTTGCAATTTTAGACTTACGCAGATCACTACCAGGTGGAAAGTTTCCAGCAAATGATTTGTGTTCGGTATCATAATGTCGTTTTATATTCGAGCTTTTAATTAACGCCACTGTCTGGTTACAAATCAAGCACATTGGTAACGCTCCAGCACGATTTGGCGGCGTAAAACAATATAAATCGGTCCATTCCGGCAAAAACTGTCTATTTTCATCTTCAACTTTTCTTTTTTTCGGTTCCATAGTCAAAACTCGCTATAAACAGCCAAAACTCGCTATTGTAAACAGGTAGGTACTTACACTCGTAAAGTAAACAAGCAAACGTTATATTTATTTCAGCGCGCCGCGCGGCGTCCTTCGCTCAAAATTAAAACAAAACACTGACCTCACGGCGGCCGGCAGAGCAGAACGATCACGTGATGAAAATTACCCCGCCCTCGGGATACTTGCCGCAATCCGAACTTTCTCGCTCGCTCGTTAGTTCGCCCGGCCGTTTTCAAATTGACGTCAACAAAGATAATGCGGGGGATACATTTTTATTAAATTACGTACAGCTCGCGTCAATCTTTTTGGGGCCACGGAAGTTATTTATATCGGAAGTAGTCTTTAGTGTCTGTTACTGTGTTCCAGCGGGTCCGCACAAAATGGGTCGGTGGTCTGGTAGCGGACCGCGGTCCGCCATTTGGCGACCCCTGCTTTATGTGATAGTTCAGAGCTATTCTATCTATACCGCAGTACTTCGGAACTTTGATAGCATGATTTAGGCTCCGGTGTGTTTTTCGCTTGTGCTGCGACTACAGCGCCTTCACAATTTTAATAAACAAAATGTTGGATTGGGGATGAATCTATTCCAGTTTAAAATTCAGAAGAAACAGATTTGCGCGTTTCCCTTTTGAAAGTACCTTGTCGTATTACCTCAATTTCAGGGCATTCAGCATGCTGTCTCAGCCAGCGTTGGAATTCTGGGCATCAACATATCGAATTACATATACATTACGCGGCAACTTGAAATGAGAGGTTTTAATGGACTCTAAAAAGCTTGGCGTGCTCAGCACAGGGGGACAGTAATTCATGCCGGTACACCATTTGCAAGTTTACAAGGCGCATGTTCAGCCTCACATGTATAGTCCTATTGTCATCTCTGGACCAGGGTACCCCAGTGCCAGCTCCTTACACTTATCCAGCGACGAAATAGTCGACGACTGAGTTTATTCTGAACGGCTCAATTCACTGGCGCAGCGAGGAGATGTTGCATCCCAATGCATTTTCTATTGCATTTCAATGGGGTTTTTAGACAAATTATTCAGATTAATTCCAGCAGCTAAATTCTATCAACGCACATCGGAACAAAACTCGCAGTACCATCCACACCATCTGGACGCTTGGCGGTCCACCTTGACAGTGCGATTTACTACGAGTTATCTTCCTTGCAAGACTTCTTTGTGGATTATTTTTTTTTACGATAAGGGTGACAAACGAGCACACTTGATGTTAAGCAGATGCTGTCGCCTATAGACGTCTACATTTATCCTCGATTAAGAATCAAAACGCAGATGCGTTGTCACCTCTGAGGACTAAGATGGAATGCCTCATTTCCAGTAAAAAAGGGTCTCCGGATCTCTACACTCACCATACGAAACGCTAGTATCAAGCTGCTATTTTACGCTGGTATAATGTGAGAATGTGGTCCTTCCCCGTTCGAGCCGACTCATTCATGCTACAACCATAATATATCGATTGACCTCTCGGTCGAAGTTAGACTTACCTAGTCGGACTATTTGTCCCAGGTAAACGTACTCATCAACAACTTCGAGCATAGTGCTCCCAACAACTACCGACATAGGTGTGACATGGACATTAAACATGATCTTTGTTTTATCCATGTTCATCTTAAGACCTATCCGTTGGGAGACACCATTGAGGTCATTGAGCGTAGTGCTAAGGTCCTCCAGCGATTCTGCCATAAGGACTATATCGTCGTTAAATCGAAGGTGAGTGATGTACTCGCCATTGATGTTAATACCGTATCCTTTCCAGTCCAGTAGCTTGAAAACGTCTTCCAACGCAGCGGTGAAGAGTTTCGGGGATATAACGTCACCCTGCCTTACGTCACTGGTCCACATACGCCAGGCAAAGTTGCAGATTGTACTCTTCGGTCTTCTGTACAATCTGCCGCAGGGTATGTATGTGGTCTGTGGTACTGAAGCCTTTTCGGAAACCGGCTTGTTCAGGAGGCTGGAAGTCATCGAGTCTGCGTGCGAGACGATTCATAATGACTCTTGAAAACCGCACGTAGACGCGGCTCAGAAGGGAAATCGGTCTGTAGTTTTTCAAGAGAGCGTTGTCGCCTTTCTTAAAGAACAAGACCACCACACTTCTGCTCCACGCCTCCGGAGTAGTGCCACCATGGAGGACGGAATTGAAGAGCTTCTGAAGGACTTCAAGTACCGGTGTTCCACCCGCTTTCAGAAGCTCCGCTGTAATTCCATCCTCGCCTGGGGCCCTGCCATTTTTAAGGTCCTGGAGAGCCATTCTAATCTCGCTCAGACTGACGTCCAGGATATCATCGGAATAGTGTCGGGTAAGACTTGCTCTTGGATCGTTACTCACACTTGCGTGTGGTTACAACGATGATGTGTACAGCTGCCCATAGAACCTCTCAATCTCACTCAAAATCTAAGGTGTCTCGGAAACGATGCTACCATACTCACTCTTCAGCTTTGACAGTTGGATCTTTCTGGCAGACAGATCTCTGGCAAAGACTTTGGAGCCCTGGTTCCGCTCGATCGCTTCTTTAATACGAGAAGTATTAAAGTTGCGTAAGTCTCGCCGCATGCATTTGGAGATCTGTCTGTTCAGTTGCCTGTATGCTGTCAAATCCGTTGACGATTGTAGTCTCATCTCCCGTCTAACAGCCATGATATTAAGAGTGTGATCGGAGAGTTTTTGTGTTCTTCTGCGGCGGCTTTTGCAGAACTTAGCTCCGACCGCATGGACAGTTTTCACGAGGTTGTCATTCATATCGTCCTCTGCATTGCAATCTTCTAGGCACTGAAAGCGGTTACGTAACTCGAGTTGAAAAGTCTCGGGATACTGGATTAGAGCACGAGGGGGACGGAGCGTTGACTTCATTAGGCGAGACCTCTCCAACTTAACGTTTAGGTTCAGTGTGCCTCTAACCATTCGGTGATCGCTGCCGGTTTTCACCCTTGCGATCATTGAGACATCACTGAACAGTTGGCGTCTGGTCGTCATAATGAAGTCAATCTCATTTTTTTTGAACCGTCGGGGCTCGACCAGGTCCACTTCCTGTGGGGCCGCTTCTGGAAGAAAGAGTTCATCATAAAGAGCCCCTCTTTTTCCATAAAGTCAGCCAGCTGCTGGCCCCTACGGTTCCGTTGCCCTACTCCAAATTTCCCTAACTTCAGCTCACCGCTTTCTCTTGTGCCTAGTTTTGCGTTGAAGTCTCCCATCAACACCGTGTAGTGGGTTTTGGCGGAATGCATGGCTCTAGAAATATCCTCATACATTTCCTCCACCTCCTCATCGGGATGTGCCGAGGTTAGTGCGTAGACCTGTATGACCTTCAGCGAATACCGTTTGGTGATTCTGAGTATCAGGTACGCGACCCTCGTCAACACACTCCCAATCTTTACAACGTTGTTGACGAGAGACTTGTGGACGATAAATCCGACACCTCCCTGGGACAGATGGTTGCTCTCCCGGTGATAGAACAAGTTGCCGGACTCGAGGATTACCGTGTCCTCCCCCTCTCTTCGGACCTCAGATAATCCAATAATATGCCAGCGCAACTTGTCTACCTCTTCTTCCAGCTCCAGTATCTTCCCGTCAGTCCTCAGGGTGTGTGCGTTACACGTTGCCAGGTCGAGTCGTCGTAGGTGGCAACCGAACCTCCACCGGAGATTCTTAGCACCCCCTGCCCCGCCATTACCATGGTCGATTCGATGGTTTTTGGCTGTGTTAATCCAAAATTCCAGATGTTGCTTATTGTCAAACTTGCTAGTTGTTTGCTTCGCAAAGGAATAATTTATAGTGTACGGGCAAAGAGGGACTGAAAGCACTCACCCGAAAGAATTGAAGAACACAGTTTTTCGGATACGGAAGCATGTGCTGTGTACAAACTTTGGAAAAAGAATGATAATGTCGACAAGAAAGTTGAAAATATTTTTTTAAGAAGCGCTATTTTGGAAAATGGTTCTTACAAGGTTATTTGATATCACAATTACATTGGAGAAAATTGCCGTAGTATCCGGCAATTTTTTGAAAATAGTCTGCTAGAACAAATTAGACCAACACTATTTTTTGCCATCATAAACGACACTACACAGGGTATATCGAAGTTAGTTCATTTAAGCATTAGTCTAAGGTATGTGGTACTAACCAGATCGGAAAATGGGCAACCAGTCGATGCAGAAGTTGGGAATTATTTTTGTACTTTAATGCAGCTATCAAACATAGCGCAGCAGATTTATTTAAGCAGGTTATGACTACATTATTTATTGAAAAAAAACGAGTCTGTTCATGACCACACGACTGAAGAAAAACTTCTTTAGCTCCATTCGTTTGAGTATTTATTTATGCATATATGTATAATATATACATGTATATACATATATTAATTTTCACTAATATTCAAATTTATTACCGGCTTCCTTCCATAATTGGTTATTATTCACCCGAAATATCGAACTTTTTAACGAATTTACAATTTTATTCACTTTAAACGTAGAATATATTTAAGATATTGAACAAAATGTTAATTCATAAAATAGTTCAAAACGAAATAAAATTACGAAAAATCTGGCTTTGAGAGAAAGAGAGAAAAAATATGCGCGCGCACTGCTCTCTCTTGTTTTTATCCCCCACTCAACTCCGGTTCGCCTCGCCCGATCACACTTTTCGTAACGCTTTTGTCGTTCGCCAGCTTACTCCCAAAGTCAAGCGTGCGTAAAGAAGTTTTACTTCAATATTGATTTAAAAAGTGTGTAAGGTCAAGGTTTTGATGGAGCTTGTGTGATGAGTGGAATTTATAATAGTGTACAAAAAATTAAGGATATTCAGCCAAACGCGGAGTATGGAAATTGCGCCAGTCATAATTTGCACTTAGTGATAAATGATGGCGTTAGCAGTTGCGCAAAAATACAGATGTTTTTGCAACGATCCAAGACATTTATAACTTTTTAGGGTTCCGTAGTCAACTAGGAACCCTTATAGTTTCGCCATGTCTGTCTGTCCGTCTGTCCGTCCTCGCTTAATCTCTGTGACCGTTAGCACTAGAAAGCTGAAATTCGGTACCAATATGTGTATCAATCACGCCAACAAAGTGGTAAAATAAAAATTGGAAAAAAAATGTTTTATTAGGGTAGCCCCCCTATATGTAAAGTGGAAAGTGATTTTTTTTTTTAATTTTAACCCTAACGTGTGATATATTGTTGGAAAGGTATTTAAAAATGAATAGGGGATTACTAGAATCATTTTTTGATAATGTCAATAATTTCGGAAATAATCGCTCCAAAAGTAAAAAACAATGTGTCCCCCCCCCCTCTCTAACATTTGAACCATAAGTTTAGAAAATACGAAAAAAATCTGAAAAGTAGAACTTTATAAGGACTTTCTAGTAAAATTATTTTGAACTTCGATGGAAACAACAGTTTTTGTACAAACTCATAAGTGGGAACACTTATTGTGACGGACGGGAAACTACGGAACCCTACACTGAGCGTGGCCCGACACGCTCTTGGCCGGTTTTTTAAACTATAAGAGCATATCGTCAATTTTATTGGTGCAGTTAGTTTCACATACAGTACTTAGAACTAAGCGCACCAATAACTTTGTCGATACCGAATACCGATAACTTATAGTTTTCCTTGATGTCAAATTTTAAGTTTCTAAGGAATTAATTATAAGAAATTGCGTATGTTTTTGATGAGAGACTCAGCAAGCGACAAAATTGGCACTTTTCACGTATTATATAACTTAAGAACTACAGTAGCCATTTTGTAATTCTGTCAAAAATCTTGGCTTACTTATAAAAACCATTCCTTAAGCTGGGGAGTTCAAGTTGGTATAGATAATGCCACCTTACGTTCTCTTGGTCCTCTCAAAAACTTTCTGCCTATTAAAACTAAACTTCTACTAATCCGGACTTCGATATTACTCGTTATTGATAATGCGGACGTGTAACACACAATATGTCTTAATATCTTCTCGATAAGTTGGAGCAGATAAGAGTACAATCTGCCACTTTGCCTGGCGTATGTGGACTATGAGAAAGCCTTTGATTCCGTCGAAATTTGGGCGGTGCTACTACAGCGGTGCCAAGTTGACTGTCTGTATATTGAAGTGCTGAAGTGTTTGTACAGTAGGGCTACGATGGCTATCCGAGTACAGAACCAGAGTACGAAACCTATCCAACTGCAGAGAGGTGTAAGACAGGGTGACGTTATTTCCCCGAAACTCTTCACCGCTGCATTGGAAGACGTTTTCAAGCTACTGGACTGGAAAGGATATAGTAATTACATCAATGGCCAATACATCACTCACCTTCGATTTGTCGACGATATAGTCCTTATGGCAGAATCGCTGGAGGACTTAAGCACTATGCTCAATGACCTCAATAGTGCCTCCCAACGGATAGGTCTTAAGATGAACATGGACAAAACAAGGATCACGTTTAATGTCCATGTCACACCTATGCCGGTAGTTGTTGGGAGCACTAAACTCGAAGTTGTTGACGAGTAGGTTTACCTGGGACAAATAGTCCGGCTAGGTAAGTCCAACTTCGACCGAGAGGTCAATCGACGGATTCAACTCGGCTGGGCAGCGTTCGGGAAATTACGACGCATCTTCTAGTCAGGTATACCTCAAAACCTGAAAACTAAGTTCTACAACCAGTGCGTGTTGCCAGTGATGACATATGGAACTGAGACGTGGTCCTTCACTGCTGGCCGTATGAGGACGCTCAAAGTCGCTCAGCGAGCTATGGAGAGGGCTATGCTCGAAGTTTCTCTGCGTGATAAACTTAGAAATGAAGATATCCGCAGTAGAACCAGAGTGACCGACATAGCCCAACGGATTAGTGAGCTGAAGTGGCAACGGGCCATATAGCTCGAAGAACCGACAACCATTGGGGAAAAAAGGTTCTCGAGTGGCAGCCTCGTACCGGTAGACGAAGTGTAGGGCGACCCCCCACTAGATGGAGTGACGACCTGGTAAGACATGCAGGAAGTCGATGGATGCAGGTGGCTCAGGACCGTGCTTTGTGACATACCTTGGGGGAGGCCTATGTTCAGCAGTGGACTTGTAAAGGGCTGTAATGATGAATGATGATGGTGAGAAAATAAAAATCGACATTAATAATAATAATCATCGAATCCTCAAAATCAGTTGCCTGGTCAAGAAAACATTGTGTTGCATTTGAAAAAACACAGTTTTTCTTTGTTCTTTTAGAAGTCAATTAAAATGAAGTGTTTTAAAAAGATTTTTGCCTAAACGTTAGCATCAAGGAAACTGAATTTTGGACCTGCGATGCTTTTTTTTCACGCGGTAAAGCCCCGATACAGCTGCTTTTTGGCTTCAACTGTATTAAGGCACATGTAATAATCGCCGTCAACTCAGGAAGAGCCACGTTTCTACTGAATATATATATATATATATATATAATATAATATAATATAGGAACGTTAATATAGGTATATAGGTACGTTAATTAAAAGCAAGATGCTGACGTTTTTCTCGTGACGAAGGATGAGCAGCGTCGACCTGTTTTTACTGTTAAGGCGACGCCGTGAAAAAATGCACCTCATTTCATCGAATAGACACCACTAACGAAAGTGGGATTTTGATATAGGTAAATTCATGTCTTTATCTTGAATTTGATTGCTCAAAAACACGATTGTATAATTTTGACTCGATCATAATTATTTGCGAAAACACCTCTAAAAAATACTAAAAAATTATAGTTGAAATTACAACTAAATCATTTGATCTATATTCATAACATCAATATTCATAATTTACTTGCTCATTATTTTGATAACTTAAATCAATAATTTTTTTTAAAATATTTTAAGATTCTGACAATTTCTAAGCGCTTTTAATCGTAGCAGGCGCTACGCAATATTAGACCTTATGACGGCGTTTCTTCAAGTTTTTATAGAAATAATGTATTCACTCGGATCAGTACGGCGATAGCGTTTTCGATGTGTCGTCTTTACAAGATATTCACTCATAGTCTTTAGAGGTGCCAACGCTTCGCGTTTGGAAATTCATCGATTTGATAAGTGTCTATAATCCACACCGTCTTACTATCAGGTAGTAAGTACACTGTGCACAAGGAAGACAAATGAGCTGTCACTCTTGTTTAAAAATGATTGCGATCATTATAAAAATACCAAAAAATACAGAATTTTGACATAGACATACACACTTATTAAATACTAATTAAATTTAGATTATTAAACTTATCTATTGCGTACTACGAAATAATTTATATATACAAAATGATAATACAAACTGATATCTTTGATATAACTAAACTCTATAATGCACTTGTGCAATAAATAGGAAACATCGTCGCATTGAACTAAACAGGTTATCGTTAGATTAATTAAACAAATAAACCTAGTAATATCAACATTGCGTACACATTAACTATAAGGAACATGAATTAAATAATTATATAAGCAATTACTAATATATCTCAGATATAATTTACAGTAATTGTTGCACGTGTGTTCGCCTTCGTGTAATGAATTCAGCAAGCATTAATAAATGTACTCTGTGGCAAGCATTACGTAGTACGTACACGCTTGTTCGATAAGGTAATTCGACCGGCGTATGAAATTTTTTCAAGACTGAACTTGTTACGGCAAAGTATATTTTCATTAATCTCACAATCATTTTGCAAATCATATTGACATTTTTGACGATTTTTTCACAGCATAAATTAAGTAAAGATCAGAAAAGTAAAAGCGGGCTTCATAGAACTGTAAAGATTAAGTCGGGGCTCGGAACTTTAATTCTTATATACTACACTATTTCTTAGCACCGCAGCTCCTTACTCCTTACTCCGTGACCGCAGTACAAAATGTCACACATTTCTCGCACATTTTTTCGACACTAATCTCAATTGCCGATTTTGATGATCATATTATTTATTTATTTTTTAATTTAAAATACATAAACCCTAAGATTTTAGTTATAATGTACATATTTCTTAAAAAATATCACGCCTGTAACATCCGGAGCTTTTATATGTAACGTTCAAAGCAATTCACAATTGCATCAGTTGGTAAAGTGTAATTGGCTTTAGACATAAATAAGGATCACCCGTGACAGGACAGAAGTCTGGGATTATCCACAGCAAAATCGATTTTAATGTTACCTGGCTAACGATGTGTCGTTTTGGAGCAAAATGGGAATCGGATTTGTATAGCGTTGTAACGATACCGTCCACTCGCTAATACCTAGTTGATTAAAATTTACTCCGTAATGAACACAGTGTTGGAAGAAAACAACTTTTTTGTTCGTCGTAGACGTTTGATGTTGGCAATTGTATTCATGATAATGATTTACCTAGTTAATCGTGGAAACAGTTGTTTGTGTAGTTTAGATAATACTTCATTTTATAATGTCCCACTCGATTGGCATAAAAATTTATTATTAGATAATTCAAATCTTTACGTGATAGCTTATAGCCACACTGCAGACTTATTGGAGTTGTTGCTTGAATAGATTGGGGGACGGATCGAGCTCTCACAGAATACCAGCGTAGAATAGCAGTTAACTCTACTGTGTTTCAAATGGTGAGTGATGAGAACTAAATGCAAATTCAAGGTAATTTGCAGAACGAGGCATTTATCTACCATTCTTATTATAAGTATTTTATATACTATTCTATCTTAGTCCTCAGGGGTGAAAACCTGTCTGCATTTCGATTCTTAATCGAGGATGTATAGGTATATGTCTATAGCGTACAGTGCACTTCCACTTATCATCAGGTGAACTCTGTGCTCGTTTGTAACCCTTATTCTATAAAAGTAAATAAAAAATAACTAAAGGCCAAGTCTATGCCAAGCCAAGTGATTTTGCAACTTTACTTTGGTGACTTCTTACTCAACATGGTGTCTTTCAAAAGCAACACAATGCTTTTTCCTTTCGTCTTTTATATTGAAAACCATATTGTCCAAATTTATTATTTAAGGATGGTTTGTTTGGTTGTGGTTTTCTCCATTGTATTAACTACTGTATAGTTTTAAAATGAAGGGTGACAAACCTAAGTTACTTCTATGATTAAAATACATCCCAAAATTAGCGTTGTGTCGTCAGTATAGTTATAATTGAGTCCGGCAATTTGCACGTGTCATAATGGTCACACCATCAATTGTAACGTAGTTTATTTTTCATTAAATTCATCTTTTAAAATACCTACAAATTCAGCAGACCTGTAACATTTGATAAAAGAGTGTAAACATTAATTAAGAAACTTTACTTCTGGAAACAAACATGTATAAGGAATTGTTTAAAATAAATGAGACTATGCAAAACGAATCACTTGTATGATTTTGAAAATTGATCAAAATAAATAAAGGCGTGATTTGTTGTGTAATTATTTGATAACGTAAATTTATTTGTATACAGGGTAATTTGTAATATATACCCAAATTTGCAGAGAAGGTTCAAGAATAAGTTATATAGGCGAATGGTGAAGAAAAAATAATTTAACATACAAAGGAGCGCGCGTACGCGTAGTTGATTCCCATAAAAATCACATTAAATTTGGGATAATTCCAAATCAAATTGGAAACCTTATTTACTCGTGTTTTCATAAGCATTTGAATATATATTTGAACTTAAACATAAAATTTGGATACTCTTTACAAAATAAGCCTGTATATTAACATATTGTCATGTCATGAAATATTTTTCACTATGCCCAGCTATACAATGCATATTGCGCTAATAAGAAGCCAAAATGCCTATTGCGGTACATAAGTAAATATATCGTGTTCAACAACATGAAAAACAACGATTGAGCCACCTATGTACCTATATTCATCAACTACCTGCATAGGTACTTACTTATAGATATGGATACACAGGATTATTTTTTAAAGAATAGCCAAATTTTAAACTTAATTTCAAATATATTATTAATGATATACCGTTATTGCAGTTTTTGAAAGTAAGCATGAGTAAATAAGGCTTCTACTTTTTGAAATCATCCTAAATTGAATGTGATTTATGGGCAACAACGTTTTTATCTACCGATCGACCTACGAATGTCAGTAAAATAATGGATTATCACGCATTTTGAATTAAAAAGATAAAATGGACAGAATTTTTGAGTTTTTTTTATTGATTTTTGTTCACCATTTGCTTATATTACTTATTCTAAACCTTCTCTGCAAATTTGTAAAAACCCTGTAGAGCGCATTCTATAGGTACAAGACTTTTGATACAAATAAATATATTTTTAGTTACACTGGGTCCGTGTTGAAAGCGTTGAGCTAGCACGGCCAGCAGAGTATATAAACCACTACATTTACGCTTTTTAAAATTCGCTGTATGAAATCATATGAAACCTGGCACATTACAGCCGCAATGTATGCGCCGCATTTTAAGGTGGGTCTACGCTAGACGAGCCGAGCACGAACGGAGCATGAGCCGAGCACAAATTCGTGTAGTGTGGACAAGCTTCGAACGAGCGCTGTGCTCTACTGTGCTCCGCCTATTGTCGGTATTTTGATGAACACAAAGAGATTTGCACCGCATGCATTGATTTGCATTTTGTAGGATCGTTGTACGTCCACACTTAACACCGCGAATAGATCGGCTCAGCTTGTGCTCGGCTTTATAAAATGCGGTAAGTATCCGAATATTGAAGGACGCATGCTGATGACGTCATATACTGACCCGCGTTCGGCGCCGCTATACTCAGTGTTGTCTAATGTTGCCAACTAGATGGGTTTTCCATTAAAACTGGTGATTTCGACTTTAGTGTGTAAATATATTTTTACTTCAATTCAGGGGCATTTTTCTTTACGGTGTAGACAACAATGAATCGCCATACAAGACTTTTTATAACTTTTAATTAATACATAATTAATTATACACAATTTCAAAAAAAAATATTGCATCGATTGTCAATACGAATACTTAGCCTTCTAAATATTGAGATTTCCATAGAGAAATATGGTTTTAGTATATGTAGCAATTCTAGAAAATTTTTGTATATTAAATGCAAATGTTTGAAAAATCGTTCATGACCATCTAGGTACTAAGTCTTCTTAAAGTATAAAATTCTCCATACAACTGTCTATTTAAATTAATATTATAAATCCAGAATCTTCTTTTCTTCGAATTTTATTTTCTTCTTCCTCTGTCAATAAACATTGTCGAGAGCTCTAAGTCTCGGTGGAGGTCGGCGTTACGGACGTAATAGGGTAAGTTCGTAGCCCCACGACAGAAAAGGTTTTGAATTATTCGAAGTCCATTTAAAATTCTAGGTTTAACATGAGCAAAAAAGTGAGCCTCGTATCAAGGGTGACGCCTAAGTATTTGGCTATCGTTTGCCAGGGGATAGGGGTTCCTAACATCCTGATCGGCGGAATGGCAGTGGGACGGCGTCGTTTACGTTCAAAGCAAACGGCGGAGCTCTTCTCCGGGTTTACGTCGATACGCCATTTTTGGAACCAAGCTCCCAAGTCACTAACTGACTTTTGGATCTTGTTTCGGATCTGCAGCAATGAATTGCTTTTAGAGTAAAGGGTCATCAAAGAGCGAGCGAGTTTGACACCATTCGACGGGATGGGAATATCGTTGGTGAATAGTATGTATAAGAGGGGGGCAAGCACGGAACCTTGAAGGACATCGGCTGTGTGTCTGGAACGAAAGGTTTTGCTATGTCAAAAAAGACCGCGATAGTCTTCTGACGACGAGGATAAAAATCGCTGAGGATATATTCCGCTATACGGTGAACTTGTTGGTGGCACGAGTGTTTGGCTCTGAACTAAAATTAGTGAGGAAATGACAAGAGGGTCGCCGTCTGTGGGAAACAGACGGCGCCTCTTGCGCGTGAGGATAACTCGTTCGAAAAGTTTGCCATGGCCTTGAGGAGGCTCATGGGACGGCGATTGGAGGGGAGGTTGTTAGGTTTACCTGGCTTGCAAATGCCAATGACAGTTGCCTCTTTCCAAGAGCTAGGAATGTAGTTGAAGTCGAAGCAGGCGACGCGTACGGTGCGGACAAATGTGCCTTCAGCTTTAATAGCCGCCTGGTTCGGTTGCTTATTTCTCCAAAAAATGTATACATAATTTATATATATATATATATATATATATATATATATATATATATATATATATATATATATATATATATATATACTTTATAATTAATAAAATACGTAATAAAATACAAAAAGTTATTTTATTTATTAAAAATATTTAAGTAGGTAGGTAACTTACAAAAATTCTATTTTCTAACAGATAGCAATCTCTTCACTTTCTCAACTACAGAAATCCCATGATTTTGTGATGGTGTGGAAATAAAACACATTTCTCTTAAATGTAGAATAAGTATATTGAATAATTAAATAATGTTACTTCAAATATTTTGCCAAAAAAGACTTATAATATGTGTAATCATAAAAGTAATAATAAAAATTATCTAGAGGTCAATAAATTTCGAGTTTTAGTGGAAACATACATTTTATAATAGTGGGAAGGGGGAATATATTGCAAGAAGGTAATAAACCAAACGTTGTACAACACGCATGTTGTGCATAACATACATCATGCAAGCGAATTCAATTTGAAACTTGCCATCACAAAGTGTTCTCCAATCCTGGCAACGTACAGCATAGGATAAGAATAGTCGACGTGTCGAAACACAATCATGCGAAACAGTCTATTCATTTCACTAACAATACATAATAATTTTATTTTTATAATTACAACCATTTGCGACAACGGAGCAAAATGCCTAGTGCCATATTTAACAAATATAATGTAATATACAATATGTAACGTAATTAACGCACACCCTCAGACACCCCAATTAGTATATTATGTTATAATCATAATACATACACTGAATTTAAGTTAAACATTTTTATTCACTCATTATTTGTCAAATTAGTTATACTAATTCCGGAAGAATGATGTGGTCACAGTACAAATCCACGAACGCAAAGACTTTAACGTGCTTGAAATAAAGTTCATTTTTCTTTATTTTTATTGAATGACAGAATTAGTAATATTACAAATAAAACTCTTGAAACTGTTATTGCCTTAAGTTACGATCCGTTTCAGTTTGTTTTGACTGTACAGATTTAGTGTGACTGTAATTTACGTAGTTTTAGTTTTGGGATAAAAAATTACCTATATTAAAAATGATAGGAATCGATTCAGTAAACGATTGAAATAATACTAGTTTTAACGGAATTTATCGCGTATATTTAACTTTTTTACCCGACGTTTCGAGAGCTTTACATTAATTTTTTTTTTAATCTATGGTAACCGCGGTTAACTATGACAGCTGGACGTTGAACATCTCAGTCCTTCCCGTGACCATGGGTGCTGTAAAGCTCTCGAAACGTCGGGTAAAAAAGTTAAATATACGCGATAAATTCCGTTAAAACTAGTATTATTTCAATGTGTAGTGTTCGCGTAAATATAAGAAATCATTCAGTAAACGATTCTGAACAAACTACTTTCTCAAAGTGCGTTAATTATGTAACATGTTGTATAATGTATGGGCACTTTTGTATTCATGCAGGATGTCGATATTTTTTAGGTCGAAGGATGCTTTAATTTACTTAAAGACTAGTGTAATCAAGTGGCAGGTCTGAAAGATTATTGTTTAACGACATCCTGAACGTTACATTACTCCATAAGGACTCAATCTTAGACTATTTCACAATGTTCTTCTCAGTCTTTCGTCCTGCAAGAATAAAATATTTGGCCACAAATGACAGCGTCAAGATTTACTGTTTGTGATTATTAATAATCAAAAAATATAGAATTTCTAATCAAATATTTGTGGTACATATATTAAATATATATAAATGATAGTGTAAGGAAATTTTCCAAAAAAAAAATTAAACTCGTGAATTTTTTTTATCAATATAATTGTTTTCAAAATATTTTCCATTGAATGTTATGTAAAATTCCACGGTTTTAATTTTTTTCAGATAAACAATAAATGTGTGAGAACAGCGAGAATTAAATTGTGCTTTATCATAAATAGCAGTGTTTATTAATAGCAAAAACAAACAGTCATTTCTCATTCACTGTGATACAAGAGTTCAAAACAATAGTGTATGCGATATGAATAATTTATATATAAATTTATTACGTACGCTTATAATAGTAGCCATTCGAACTCTGGTATGGTTACATATCATAATAGGCGGAGATACCACACTTAAAAAGTGTTTTAATTAAACTACAAATTCAGATGTATAAATAAATTATGCATCTTCAATTTAGAACTAAACAGGCATGCTATACATTATTTCTCGACGCATTCTGCTGGTTGTGATGTGACGTAGTTGAGTGAGACTGCACGGGCATTGCTGAATGCACGATATCAATAAAACCAGTTTTGCTGTGTAGGTAGCATCTACCGTACAGTTGTGTCATCTCATGTGTTTTAGAATAACGAAAACCTGTACGTATGCGTATAAGAACGAGCTCGATTTAAAGTACGTTCGTCATTAAAAATAATTTAATGGATTACTCTAATTTGTATCTATGAACTTGTGTACTCTGCAAAAACCCCGTTGTAAATGTTCAACTTTAAAATACCTATATAAATTGTGATATTCAAAAATTATGCTTGTTCAAGTTTTTTTTTGAGTTTAGCATCAGATTATTGCAACTGTTACGTGCTTCTGTAATTTAAACTTGAAATTGATTTGTGATCGTCGAACTGCAATGAAAATAATCCAACGCCAACTATTTCACAACTTTGCCTGTTAACTGAGCGAATTACAACTATGACATGCATTAAACGACTAATTAAAATATGCTCCTTCCCCTAACTTCTTATATTTATCAAACTAACGATATATTTATATTTTTTTATATTAAATATGCTTTTAAGTGTAAAAATAGTTCTTTGAAACAACACGTCAAAGCACTTTTTTGCTTTGCTTTAAGGAGATAAAAATTTCTCCGACCAATCTATAAATACCAGAAATTGTTAATAATGCCCAACGAGGATAACATGTATGTAATAAATTATTTAGTAATCTATTGTAAATATCGAGATAGGCGTGTCATTTTTTAGGAAGCTTTTGCAACTAAATATGCGTATTCGTAAAGATTCGCAAATTATATTGGACGGCAAAGACGTTATGAAGAAACAGGTCATGCAAGAACAGTACACACTTTATTATAATTAAAATTGAAAAAAAAAACTTCACTAATACCATCGAATATTATCTACAAGAGATAAAACTAGCACAGAAGCTTCATCCCTAAACTTAAGCAAAATGTTACAGATAACTCAAAGTGCATTATTAACGAGTTGGTAAAAAGCTAGTACCTATGGGTTATTGGGTTATAATGGGTTTAAACGATTAAGACATAGAAAATAACTGTATGTTATATATAGAGTCATGTTAACAACTTTTTTTAATGTAACGTGAAGATAAGGATCTCCATAGCTTTCTTAGTCCGATCGTTACAATAGTCAATTTATACTAACTAGCATTCTAAAAATTTACTAACTACTGAATGCTGAGGACATCCACACATAAATGAATGCGCATAAACATCTACTTAATAAAGATATTGAACTAAAACTACTCGACGCACAGACCAGCAACAAAACGCAAGCTCCAATGTCAGATTGTAACCATCTCTACGAACACACCTTGATTTGGCGTAGATAGCTATCAAGTAAATGTTAATTTTGAATGTCATGTTTCAGTTATCGTAGCACGTGGTTTCATATCTCAGTATCGCTAGTTGCATAATTTTATTATTAACTGGATAAACATATTTAAGACTCCCTTTGAAAGGCAATTACTCTAATTCACCTATACCTTTTAACCGTTTGCAACTAAATTTCTCAATTACTTACAAAAACGTGTGGACTTCACAATAGGACGTTTAGGAATCTAAAATTAAAAAAAAAATGAAGAAACATGCGATAAATATAACTATTTACTTTATTTTAATCAGCTTCGACAAACTGCAATATTTCATGAGTTTTAGTGGAACCGTTTTATTTAACATGCATAATAAGTTTCGACGCATTACGCAAAATGTATCATCGAAGCGGAAAATCGGTGCTCTCTGTAATTTAAACATAGTAATTGCGATACTTTGTGATCAGTTGCAAATTACACACGTCCCCGAGCACTGACTCGCTTCTCGTTTAATTACATTTAAACGTTCACTTTTTGCAGATTCTAGCATTTATATCTATAATTACTTATTTGCATATTTTTTGAATAAACTTTCGTCAAATATTAGCAAGATTAGTTATTTTATATCGACTAGTAATATAGCGTTGCTGATAACGGCGTTTAACCTCAAGTAATATCTTATCGTAACGAACTTCAAAACTATACCTATTACTCACGATGTAATAAATATTATTTTTTTACAAAATGATATTTTATTATTGCTTTCAAGTCGGCGGAAGAACTTTCACGTTATCGAATATATTATTAATTAAATATTTATATATTTATATAGAACCTCTACAGTACAAAGTGAACTACAGTTATCGATACCCACTTAAAAGTCTTCTAAATCTGACAAAGGAGTCCCGCGTTGCGTTTGTTACCAGATTCCGTCCTACCCATTATATTCATTATACTCCAAAAGGCTCTCAAGAATCTACATCGCATTACGATATAATAATATTAATAATATAAACGTGTAAATAAAGTTACTATAGTTAATCGAACGCAAGTCTACGTTTTCATCGGCAATACCTCACAACGTAAACATTCGCGATACTGCAAATTTCGACAAGAGAATATCAAAAATAGTGTATCGACGCTCATCATCTACAATCTGTCTAATAAATCTGTAGTCTAATGACGCTATTTAGGTCACTCGAAACATCTTATGCCAATTCTCAATATATAGTCGACTATCGTTATAAATTTTGAATTTTTCATCTCTCTTTAATCAATCTACGAACGCCTTTCCACGTGATTTCCAACATCAATTCTTATCCATGCAGACTCCATTTTACTTTGGTGCCGTAAGGCAAAACCTTTAGCAAAATATTTAACCAACATCAACAACACACTGAATATCGAAATCATTTGAAAAGACTTTGTAAAATTCCTGAATTAGATATTATTATAATAATAGTAGAACAAGAACACAAAAAGACACTGTTACAGTTCTAAAATATTACTTAAAACACAGAGATCTTTAAAATAATTCGCTAATGGACTTACACATGAGTCAGGCCGTATTAGACAACGATAATTCGAAACTTAAAGATTTCACGAAAAATGTTGGCTAATAAGCTACTAAATTTAACTAAAATATTATAAAATGTTAACCAAAACTGTTTTAATAATTTCAGCTCAAACGAATTTAAAAAAATAGCTACAGAACTGCAAAAGCTAAAGTCAAAATGAGCGGAAATAGGTACATCGTTAAAACCGTTAAAAATTAATACTGTAAATTATGTTCTTACAGTTTCGATTAACATTTTTGGATTTTAATTTAACATCATAAGCAAAGGACAAGATCAAGATCCTTTGCTGTAAGATACCAAAACAATATTCTCATTAAAACACACAAAAAAGAGTTAGAGTACTTTACCACTGGGTCTTCTAAAAACCAGCCCTGCTTTACTGACTAGTAGCTCAGCTTATTATATAAAATGTTTTCAACCATATAATGCAAGATATGGAACCTTTTGTGCAATTTAAGTGCAGTTTAAAGCGAAAAGTTAAAATTGTGGATTATTTGAATTTTAACCAGAAAGTCTGATAATTTAGCAAACATTATAAAATATATAATAAATATGTAATGTTTTTATAAATGATATTTCCAATCTGCTAATAAAAACTTATGATATAAATCATTTACTTATTTATAATGAACTAATACGTTGTTCAAGCATTTCTTTTCCTTCTGTTTTTTCCGAAAAATAAGTAACATTACAATATATTATATAACACGGCTATTACTTGTGGTGGGGGTATTGTTCATGAAGTTTCATAGGTATATTAAAACTGTGTAAAACACTAAATATTATATAATTTGAAAAATTAATACATAAAAAATGTGAACGAAACTTGAAGTTCAATGATAATTTTATATAATTATAATTCTTATCCTAAAAACAGATTTAATTACTAAAAAATACGAAGAGCCCACTCATGGCTTTTTTGTGTTCAAGTGAGCAGAGAAAATGTTGCTAAACACCTTCATGAAACGAAGATTTATTTTTTTATTTTGGAGAGCCCCGGTTATAACTGATTCTAACGATTTAAGCACAACCTTCCAATGAGCTTCAAACCTTCAACTAATTAATATTTTAGATCTCATTCTCGAGTATGTATACAGATTTAGGATAGGGGTTAGCAACATTTTTTTTTCTGTGATTATCTAAACTAATGTGTTTGTTATAATTGAGATCGAATATCCTCAATAAAGTATTAAAATTATTACTAACAGAGGTATTTTCGTCCTAACCGGACTTGAAGGTGAATGCAAAGAGCTGTTTTGTGACTTAAGTCTCGTTTTCAAGTACAAGTGGGATATGCACGCATTACCCCGATTCAAATTGAAAACAGCTTTACATTCTATCCAGATTGATACAATATAAAATAAAGCTCAGTTATCATAGATATGCTGAGAGAAACACTACTTGCCAAAGCCTAACAGATTTTATATGACAAGCAAATATTTGAAAATTTTAATATTTGTGCAATTTACCCATTTTCGTCTATTATTCGCGAAAACAGTTGTAACACAAGGGACATGTAACGAAATATAATCGATATATAATCACAGTATTAGTGTATTCACTGGTTGATTTGCAAGCGGTGAAGCCAAACTTTAGGACCGTGTAATTTAAATCCGAAGAAATTTTAACTGAGAACTGAATCTCATTATTATAGATGTACCGACTCGCCGTAATTTGTCTATCACGGAGTTGTCATTATATATATTTTTAATTAAGTACATTCAATACACTTTTTGATACAAGGCGTGCCTAACCATTGACGTAATTTTACCTCACTACGTCAATGGTGTTCCAGAGGTCGCAAACATTTCGCGCACGAGACGTAAGTTACAAAGAGCACAGAGCAGTGCACAGTTAGAGAGTATGTAAGTGATAGAGCAGCCGGTAGCGCGGCCATCGCGAGTGTTGTGACAGTTTGCGCGCGGAGCACCGCACCATACAAACTATCGGCTGCCGGCGTCATTTGCCGTTCGTCTGAAGCGCGGCATTCAGTTGTGTCCATAAGTCCTTTTTGCATGACTTCGATCTGAAAACGATTCACCAGTTTGGCAAACGCGTTGAATAATGGTTAAAATACCTAAACTAGTCAAAATATATAATAGTTCTATAGCTGCAATGTGGTGCGAGGTCCCACCGTGTTAAAAATATAACATCCATATATTATTTTTTAGCATGCGTTCAATAAAAATTATTCCATTTCCGGTTTCAAGTCATATAAGATTTTCATTATTAAAAAATATACACATAAAATGTTTATTTGAACGAACAAGAAACTTTAACGTTATTTATTGCTTATTCTTAATACTGTTCTCTTTGCTTTTCGTCTACAATTTTATATTTTTTTTAATAATTTAATTAAGTAGACATAATTTTCAGTAAATTCGTCCATCATATATTTTGAATTCGTTAGTGCCTCAAAACTTGGTCGGATATGCATTTGAAAATAAATTATATTTTATTAATAGAAATACATAAATAAGATGTTGTTTGAATACAAGAAACCGATGTCAATTACTGATAATCTGATACTGATCTTTCTTTTTATATTCCTCTTCTAGATCTTTAAAAGTATTTCAACTGATTGGAGTGTTATTTGCCTTTAATAAATAACCGAAGTTGTAAGAACCATACCTGCGCAATGAAGCGAGCCACTCTTTGAACTGTGTATTGCCTTCTGGTGTCAACTGGAAGGCTGTGCGAGCTGAAAGTACGATGCCCACAAATTCTTCGTATTCCACCGTCGTCAAATGATATAACTTTTGATGTATGCATTGGATATACCTGAGTAAGAAATATACAACATGTATTTGTATTTCGTACAAAAACAAAGAAGTTTAAAAATAAAACACTATTATTTTATTAAACACGTGTTGATTCAGTTACGGAATAATGTGGTAGCTTGTCAGCTTGTCAAAGTAGACGTATTACGCTTTGAATATTCAACCAGCTCGAGAGGCCATGCGCGTTAATTCCTAAACAAAGTCTGTTACTTTCAGGGGGAGGCGAGGAAAACACACTACTGTGTATACAAATACAATACAAATGCAAATACAATACAAATGCAAAATTGAATCGCGGGAGTTTCTTAAATAAGTTTTGAGGCGTTTCAAAGAAGAGAAAGTTCTCTCAGCAGGGCTAGCATGAGCCGGAGAGAATATATCCCCGGAGAGAGGATATAATTTTTATCACTTGCTTAATTTTATCCACCCCGCGAGCATGGGCAAGAGACAAAAATTATATCCCCCGATTATATCCACTGACAAGAGATAAAATTATCTTATCTCTATAGTATATCCCCGTTTGACATAACGAGTCGACATATAGATATCCCCGTCCGTAGCATGAGGCCAAGGGAAAGAGAAAAACTTATCCCTTTTTGACATTTGAAAGGGACAATTTTATCCTCTTTCGCGGACGTGGGTTTAAGTTTATCTTCAAACCATTTTAATACAAAAAAGATGTCTCGAGCCTATTGCAACTACATTTTCGTGTCAGAAATTGAAAAACAAGAAAGAGAATTACATCAGCGATCGATACGTGATCAGAATACTTAATCTATTGGAATTCTCCGACAACGAATTTCTACGCCGGTTTCGGATGCTTTAAGATTGTTTTGTATTTGTGTAAAGAACTCTATGAGGTTTTAAAGCCTATTAATTCTGTGGATGGACTACCAGTGCATATTGAAGTAAGCATCTATTACAACCACCTTGTCCAAAAAAGTCTCAATAGCTCAATGCCATGATTTAATTACATAGGTTGTGTCAACAATACCCAAGGCGAGTCCATGGTCAAGTCAAATTTAATGATAAGTACCCGGTTGACCGAGCTTTGCTCGGTATTTTTCGCTCGATTTTTTTAATTCGTGTGTTTTGGAAATTATATTTAGATACAAATTACATACTGATGAATTATAAATAATATTTTTTGATCTTAGCGACATAACAGAAAAAACTGAACTGGTTATTTGAATAAAAAATCATGAGTGCAATTATTTTTATTTAAATTTTCGTGTTTTTAAAAAATACTAAAAAAAGGGCTCGAAAAAAATATATTTTCTCAAAAAAGAAAGAAACTTGAAAAAAAAAAATAAAAAAGTCGGTCGGTCGGTCTGGGCTCGAACCGGGGTTTTACGATTTTGTGACCGCCCATTATACCAATAAGCTATTTATAATCATTACCAAACTGTCAAAATTTACCTTCTTATTCTAACTATATTGTAGCAGTTTTTAATTGCCTAAAAACACGGACAAAAAGACATTTTCTAAAAATAAATCTTAGCTAGATCGATTTATTATCCCCGAAACTCCCTGGACACTAAATTTTATGAAAATCGTTGGAGTCGTTTCCGAGATCCCGATTATATATATATATACATATATACAAGAATTGCTCGTTTAATAGTATAGGATAATAGAATCGGTCTATACTATATTTTAGGTAAGTATTATAACGTTTTAAAATAAAGTTATCAAACTTGGTAAAGTTACAATTCAAAGGTTTAAATTAAGAAATATGTTAATTCTTTAGCAAAGCTTGCTAAATAAACTATACTCATGATTATAAAATTATTTATTCCTTGTTTTGTTTGAAATCATTACATTTTTATTCTTCATGCTTCATCAATTTCAATTAAAATTAAATCTTTGTGACTTAGAGTAGACATCAATTTTGATGTATTTTGTAATTTTCTTATAATGGCAGTAATTGCGGGGATATATATTTTTTTAATTTCTTCAAGAGGTTACACCACCTCCAAAGGGTCTGTATTGTCCAGTTTCACGATTGGCTTAATTCTAAACACATATTTTTTAATAAATGCTATCACAAGCGAAGTAATACCTGCAATTTGATACAAGCAATGTATATTTAACTTAAATATTATACAAAAGAAAATAAAGAAAGAATTAGAATAATAGAAAAAATAAAAACAAGGCATTGAAATAATACTAGTTTTTATGGAATTTTTTGCATATATTTAACTTTTTAAATACCCGACGTTTCGAACGCTTTACAGCACTCATGGTCACGGGCGGGACTGAGATGTTCAACGTCCATATGTCATAGTTAACCGCGGTTACCATAGATTAAAATTTAACTTTTGTTCCGATCTATGCAGTATGAACTTATGGTATCTTGAAGGCTTGCAGTTGTATGCTTGGGTTGGGATTTAATTTTATTTATTATAGGATCCCAAGCAGATGGTAGCACCCAGCCATCTTCTCTATTGAAATTAGGATGTTTTTTGATTTCAATAGCCTCGCGAATCATCCTTGGAAGGAATCTGTGTTCTTTAGCGAGGATCTGCGGTCTATCAAATCTGATGTAGTGACGGGGCGATCCTGTACGTGTTCACAGACTGCAGACTTCCCGGAGCGTCGATTCTTCACATCAGCTATATGTTCTTTAACGCGGGTTTTTATTAATCTTTTAGTTTGTCCTAAGTAGGAGAGACCACATTCACAATCAAGCTTGTACACTCCTGCATCTTGCAGAGGGACATTACACTTGACCGATGGTAAAAACTGACCAATCTTCTTCAGCGGCTTGAAGTATGTTTTGATGGAAGCGCGCTTCAAGACGTAGCCAATCTTGTCAGTGACTCCTCTAACATATGGCAGTACAGCAGGTACACGCTCGACTGACTTGAAATAAAAATAAAAATAAAAAAATAAAATAAAAAAAATAAAATAGTTTATAGCTAGTATAGTTTATAGCTTTATACTATGGTATATTATCTATGCGCGGGGATAAGTTTATCTACTGTCAATATTATATCCACCATAGGACCATGCTCACAGGGTCGATAAAGCTTTGACATAGGGATAAGACAATTTTATTCCTTGTCAGTGGATATAATCGGTGGATAAAATTTTTATCCCCTGCTCATGCTAGCCCGGCAGGAGTATATATAGAAACACTCTGTGTCGCCAAAATCTTTAAAGGTTTGTAAATGTTTGGAAATAAGGCCTGGTTACATTCTCTGAGAGCTTCAATAGCACATGTTGGTCGATCTAGTTCATTCTTCCACCCATTTTATCCGCCACATGTCTTATTCAGCTTTTACAAAGTCCCATTCCAAATATTTTTATAGAGCTCAAAGTAGTTTTCTTGATAATATTGATTAATTTCTTCTTTGCAACACACAGACGGAATTAAAATGTTGAGAGATGGTAATGTGGCTTTATGATTTTGGAATCTCGACTGAAGCTGATCAATAAAATCATCCAAAAGTGGAATCATTATAGTAATTCTAAAATAAGTTTCAGGATGTTTTGTGTTGTAGTTTGCCCTGTGCTCTGGACGGGACGTTATTCGCGGAATTTTCATTTCCTCGTCTACAGTACTGAGCAAACTGTGCATTCTTGAAAAGTTCAGCAAATTTTGAATCAATATTTTGGCGAAAATCTTCAATAGTCTTTATAATTAAATCGACGTGTTGTAAAGCTGCTGCCATATCACATAGGAAAGATTGAAGTATTTTGCATAGTGTCAGTGTGTACGGGAACAACATTACTAAGCAACATAAGCTTATAACAAAACCACTTGAAATGACTGATCTCAGAAAAGTATTAGCCTTTGACGATGTTTCAAAATCCATAAACAGTCAGATTAAGTCGTCTAGTGCATCAACAATAATTTTATAAATTTCTTTAAATCTTAACAACTCATCATGATTTTATATCCAGCAGGTCTCGCACATTGCCGTAAGGTTTTTCCATTGTGTTTCAGAGAAGTTTTTTTCGATATTATCTTTTAAACATTTGGTTCGTTTTGCCGAGGATTTCATAAAATTTCCAACCGATTTTATAATTCCGATAGTACTTCAAATAGGCTGAACCTGGCAAGAATGTCCCTTAGCTAAATTCAATGAATGTGAGCTGCAATGAACGTATAAAGCTTCTGGATGTGACTCACGAATTACTGCCTGCACACCTTTAAAACTTCTTTTCATCGAAGAAGCTCCATCATATCCTTGTCCAACTAAATATTCGCAATCTACTCCCAAAGATTTTAATTCAGATGAAATTGCATAACTAAATACCTTCCTTTTGTATTTTCAATGTTACAAAAATTAAAATATCTTCACGCAAGATAAACCCATTCATTATCTTTTGGCTTGCCACATCTTAGACAAATGGACATCCGTTCTTGTCGTAAAACATCAGTAGTTTCGTCAATACGGATCGAAAATTTTCGCAGGATTTAATCCTTGCACAATTTTTTTCTGGATTATTTCACCACAAATTACAATAAGTCCATATTGTATGGTCGGGCTTAGGTAGGTAGTGTTCAACGTCATATTTTTTGTGTGCTTTATTAGATTTGAGTCTCCACATCTGCTTCTCATCCGTAAGATAGCACGAAAGTTTTCATCATTTGTTTCTGGCTCAGCATCATTGATTTTTATTGAACCTGAGTCTCACGTTTGTCTCGGTGTCAATTCCCGACGTCCACATAATTTGTTTCCGATTTTTCAGCTATTTGCACTGAGTATCCCCTATCAATCCGACTTATTATATTTGGTTGAGATTTATTATACACCTTCATAAAATGATCAGCCAATAATATGGAAGGTTTGTGGTACTGGCTTTCACTGTGATGTTTGAAATCATGTACAGCATCTGTCCGTTTAGTGAGCGGCTGAGCAACTAAGGATTTCAACTGCTGATGACAGCCTTATCTGCGCAATCTGTGACAAATAATACACTTTATTATTGCCCTGTACTCATGTAAACCAACCACGAGAACCGTTCAAACCATTGCATTTGAAATTTCAGCTTGCTTTTATCGTCACTTGCAGGAAACTTGAATGTCTTTTCTGGCATCCAAGGAGATTTCAACAGTCTGTACTTTAAATTATTACCAATTTTGGTTTGATCCCGTATAATAAATAGCCCACATCTAAAACATGCTGAGAAACATCATCCACAGTCCCAGGAACAGCAGCAGAAGTACCAGAACTACTTGTAGCAGTATCACTGTCGAAAACACTTGAACCTTCACTACCTGTACCAGGTTTAGATTTTTTACTCTTGCGTCCTTTTTGCCATTACAAATATTGAACCGACTTGTAACAATTAAAAAACAGCTAAGTATTAATTCCATTTTTACACAAATATTTACTTCGATAAAGATTTATAAGAAAATGAATACGAGTAAGTAGTCTACTCTTAGGCATCAAATCCTTTTAACTTTAATTACAAAAATTATAACACCACTTACTTCAATATTAATTCACAACACTATTATTTCACACACTGCACTATTACTTCGCAATATCACCATAGTCGCATTGGATCACTTTCC
The DNA here is from genome assembly GCA_036936625.1 of Parnassius smintheus behrii. Classification (NCBI taxonomy): domain Eukaryota; kingdom Metazoa; phylum Arthropoda; class Insecta; order Lepidoptera; family Papilionidae; genus Parnassius; species Parnassius smintheus. The sequence goes on along the minus strand of JAUPFT010000006.1, from coordinate 21,403,664 downwards.
CAAGGTAGAACTGCCTCTTCATGCTCGACTAAAAAGAACGACTAAAAGTGACTTTTAGGATTTTTTCATTCATTACAGCTCTTCACAACAACTGCTGAACATTGGACTTCCCCTAAGGAAGGAATGCCACAAAGCACGGTCCTTAACCATCTGCATCAATCGACTTCCTGCATGCCTTACCAGGTCATTACTCCATCTATTGGGGGGTCGCCCTACACTTCGCTTACGGGTACAAGACTGGTAGACTAAGAGAACCTTTTTTTCCCATCGGTTATCGGTTCTTCGAGCTATATGGCTGCCCATTGGCACTTTAGCTTACTAATCCATTTGGCTATGTCGGTCACTCTGGTTCTACTGCGGATATCCTTATTGCTACGTTTATCATGCAGAAACCACCGAGCATAGTCGTCTCCGTTACTCGCTGAGTTACTTTGAGCTTCCTCATACGGCCAGCAGTAAATGGTTTTTTAGTGTAATATGAAATTATGGTTTTATTAATAAAATTATGGCCAAAAACTGGAATGAATAATCAAACTCAGATTTTAATTCAAATTTAATCAAAAAGTTGGCTATAGCTACTACGTTGTGCTTATGCCGAGAAATAAAAACACTAATTTGTCAGTAGTTTCATCGGAATAATCGGATATAAAATATCAAGTCTGTAGCCCACATAGCCATAATGCTTTTGGTTGCTAGCAGGGTATTCCATCAACAGCTTAATTTTCATTTCATCAATGACCAAGGTAAAATATTTATTAACATGAAAATACATTGCAATTCTGCATTTTTGTCGGAGCTCAACTGACTGGCATGATCATTTGTGGAATGGCGCACGACGCGGAGTAACTAGTTTTATATAACGGCTGTGAGTCGGACTCTCGTACCTTTTACATAGGACCTTGCAATGTTGGGTATTACGGTATGAAATGGGCAATCAACGCGGACTTTAAGAAAGAAAAGTATTCCAACCACTAACATAATATCTGGTGGTTTATAACCATATTAAGTAAAAGTGAACAGTATCTTAAACATATTTGTTAAGATACCGTTAATTTTTACTTAATCTGGATAAAAATATGCCAACTTTTCGCTTAGCATTAGCACCATTACCAGCGTAATGACTATGGGCAAATCTTCTATAGAATGCTAATCTGTGGATGCATTATTAAAAAAGGCCCATGTTTAGATTTAGAATAACTTATGAATATGATTTTATTGCTGGCAAGAGGTTGAGTTAGTGGCAGCTAGCTCATCAAAGATATACATCCGGCTTAAAAGACAATAAAATGTGTAGATTGTTTTCTTAACGCTTTGTAATAATATCAATAATAAATAATAATGACGGTATATTTATATTCTTCATGTATTTATTATGTAACTCTTTTATGCAAAACATTGTTAACATAGCCCTAGACAACAAAAAGAATATATTTATTTAAACAAGTTTCGCTAAACATTGGCCTGCCCACTATTTTCCACATAACCTCGCTCTCGTCGAGTAGTTTTTTCATTTATTACCCCGTATAGCAGTGGTGTAAAAATATCTATTATCCCGTATCATCCCGTGGGTGTCGTAAGAGGCGACAGAGAGAAACAAATCAGGATAGGCAGCGGCATCTTTTTAATAATGACTAAAAATAAAAAACTGCGGTTGCAGACCCGCTTGCCAAGAGTGGCAACTATGTAAAATATCGCCCCTATGAGTAAATAATTTGGAGAGCCCTACGTTCAGCAGTGGATTTAAATAGGTTATTACGATTATAAATAAAATATGAAGGTGTAAAGAAGAAGAGATAGGACTGACATCTGCTGGCACTTCTGCACGAGCGGCGCCAGCGTGCCGCGCAGGTGCTGCATGACGAGGTGGTGCGGGCCGCCGCGCGCCAGCCAGTGCGCCGACTCCACGCACAGCTCGTACAGCACGAACGGCGACACCACCGAGTTCACCGCGCACACGCAGAACTGGTGCAGGTACTGCGCGCCCAGCCGCTTGGCCACGCGCAGCAGCCACTTCACGTGCTCGCCATACGGCGGGTTCCTGCGCACGTGCATCTGTCAGCTACACCTCATGCTATGCGAACTTCTTCCAACAAACTCACTGTGCAGTCGCACTGTAGGAATATCCACTAACCCATGTCATCGTGTGGGTATCTTAAGGAACTAAAGGTGGAAACAAATCCGGAGATGGGCAACAGCATCTTCCTAATAACCCGATTGCCAAGCGTGGTAACTATGGCAAATATCCCCCCTATGAGGCAATCCATGGAGGAAGGCCTATTTTCAGCAGTGGACTTTAATAGGCCGTAACAGTAACGGTGACAGTTGCATGCGTAATGAGAAAAGATAGCCAAGTTTAAAAATATGTAGGCGCTCAATGATACTCTATTTCAGCTGAGTAATTCAACGTTGGCTAGGTCCATGGGATAATAATCATCACATTGGGTGCGATTGGCAGGAAAAAGCGCTAGCAAGCGCTTGTAAGCAAAATGGCGATCGTAAGCGGTAAGCGCTGTCAAATCGTAAATAGCTATTTACCTCTAGGACACGAAGTTAGTTTTAACCGGGGAACCTAACCTAATTTAAATATATGTTTGTAAAGTATTCAAATTAAAAACTTACCAATCATGAATTTTTAATAACATGTATATGTTTATTCATGTCATTGTATTACTTAAAACTAATATTGCACAAAAAAACTTACAAACTCTACTTCAAAACAAACAAATTAAATAAGCAAAATGGCGGATTGTGTCAGCACTACTGAAGTTAGCAAACATGTCCTGGCCGAAAACTGTTTAGTTTCGCCATTTTGCTTACAAGCACTTGCTAGCGCTTTTTTCTGCCAAACGCACCCATTGTCGACCGTCGGCATGCGGATTAACAACGGATGAATAATGTGTAAAAAATATAGAATTATTTTATGCACACTGCATTAACAAGCCAGAGCAGGCACTTACAATTGAAATTTTTATTAATTTGATCCAAAAAGGTATAAACTTTGAATTACAAAACGTAAATTACTTACTAATAAGAATTACTTGCAATCTATGATAAATAAAAATTATTCTATTCTATTTCGTAATATTCATTAAAAAACCTCATTTACATGAAACTATTTTTTATAGATTTTATCGCGGTTAATTTAACTTTTTAATTTCCGACGTTTAGGGTGCTTTACAGCACCCATGGTCACGGGGTGAAGTAAGGTGTTTGATCCTATAATTAATAAAATTAAATCCAAACCAAGCATTCCACTGCAAGACTTCCGAGATACTGTAAGGCTCATTCTGCGTAAATCGGATGAAAAAATTAATATTAAAAACTAAAGGTAGCCGGGCTAACTATAATATCGGGACGCCAAACACCTCAGTCCTCTTCCCCCCGTAGCCCATGGGTGCTGTAAAGCACCCGAAACGTCGGAAATAAAAAAGTTTAATTAAACGCAATAAAATCCTTAAAAATTAGTTTCGTTTAATGTGTAGTATTCGCGTAAATATGAGAAACCATTATGAAAACTTGTCATTTAGAATTTAGAAATTAATGTGACCATTACAAAAACATCTACATACCTCCCAAACTTATTCTGCGGTCGGTCATCGTGCACTCGCCTCGCTTGTGTTTCTAAAGCCAACATGCCAACTCTGTACGCGGCAAGCAGACGCCTTAGTTGCGCCTGCGGTAGGGGTGGAGGCCCCGGCGTGGGAGGGGGGAGGCCGCTAACGCTGTTCACGTTTCCCACGTTGCTCACACAGCTCACGCTGCCCACGCCACTGACATTGTTAACAGTACCTAATGTAGGTATCGTACCCACTCCCGTTACCGCGCTATGGGTTGTTGGCATTGGAGGGGGGATTGGCGCTGGGTGCTATAACAAAAGAACATAATATTATTATTTTTTTTATTTACTATTAAATATTTTATTTATCAACATTAAAAAAAACTGCATTCAATTATCTTAAAAACAGTTAATTGAAAATAGCTTTGGCATTTTGACGAGTTGAAAGTTAAAATCTATAAAACAAAAACAATAATGTGTTTTTGCAATCGAATAATGGAATGGAGTATTGGAACTCCGGATTAGCACTCTAGAATCAGTAGTAATTGTTTATTTTATTCTGTACCACAATTACAAGTCATAATGTTGTGTTAAGGCGACACCGTGAAAATGCACCTCCTTTCATCGAATAGTATAGGACTATGACAACACTATCGAAAGTGGAATTTTGATATAGGTAAATTCATGTCTTTATCTTGAATTTGATTGTTCAAAAATACGATTATATAATTTTGACTCGATCATAATTATTTGCGAAAACACATCTAAAAAATCATTATAGTTGAAACTACAACGAAATTACTTAATCTATATGCTTGGGAATCACTCAAATATATTCATAACATCAATATACATAATTTACTTGTTCATTATTTTGATTACTTAAATCAATAATTTTTAAAAACATATTTTAAGATTCTGACAATTTGTAAGCGTTTTTAATCGTCGCGGGCGCTACGCAATTTTAGACCAAATTTATGAAAATTATGACGGCGTTTTTTCAAGTTTTTATAGAAGTTATGTATTCACTCGGATCAGTACCGCAATAGCCTGGAGCCACTTTTTCGATGTGTCGTCTTAAGTACTTTGGAAACTTAACGACGAATCGTCAAGACATGTTAACGATTAGTACGGAATAATGACATTATTTAGAGTATTAATCCGCTTACATTAACCGCTATTGGCGCGGGATGTGTCGGGAGCGGCGGATGTGTCGCGTGCGTCGCATGCGGTTGGTGCGCCGGATGGGCTGAATGCGGCTGGTGCACCGGATGCGGCTGGTGCGTCGGATGTGGCGGATGCGTCGGATGCGCGGCGTGCGCGGGGTGCGCCATGTGCTGCGGCAGTGGCGCGTGCGCGTGCGGCGGCGCCACCAGCCCGCGCACGAAGTACGGCGGCAGCGCGTACTGCGGCCCCGGGTGCCCCCCTGGCGCACCTCCATACTGCAAATAAATGTATTGGATGGAATCGTATTGAAATAAATTTGTCCATAAGTGAAGACCTAATCTGAATTAAATTATTGTTCAGCACTGAACATTGCAACGCATAGGCCCAAAACTCACGCACGCCAACAGTTGTTGCCAAGTAATGTTAACGTACAATGTAAATTTGTATAGTACAATTGGATATTGTAACATATTGTGAATAAAATCCTCTTTCAACGCTGGACCATGACTTCGTTACAATCGCCGTGACACATATCACTAATCATATGATGAGTGTAAAGAACTAGATATCCTTGTATTGTCTTCTGCCGTCAGGGGTTACAACGTATCCGCATTTAATAGTTATAGACAATGAATAGATTAGATTTCTATGGGCACACACGATCCACTTAACGTCGGGTGGACTATGTGCTCGTTTGTCACGAATATTTTATAAACCAAAAAACAATAAAAGAAGTATGTGCATGTATACACACACATGATCCACTTAACGTCAGGTGGACTGTGTGCTCGTTTGTCACCCTGTTTCAATAAAAAAGTTCCGAAATTTATTTAATAAAAGGTTTAAACTGCCTGGGCAGTACACGACCAAACACCAAAAAAATTGGAAAATCAGCTGGACTGTCTTTCCAGAACAGCATATTTCTTTAAGACTGAGATCTGCTGTACAAATAAAAGTTGAGATAAATTACAATAACTATTCTTGAGGTGACTCTAGTCGACATTATTTCCATAGAAATTTCGGAGGGGTCTTACTCCGCTGTTTGACAGTGTACATCCAAAGTTAAACATGATATCGTTTTGTCTCATTATTAATTTTATCTGTACCGAAACAGAATAGTAAAATAAAAAGTCAGTAAAAAGTTACGAGCTACCAAAGATTCGTTTTTATTGCCAATTTTAACACAACTTTGGGCGTAAATTAGTAATAAAAGCAGTGTAAAATTTCCAAAACAAAGTCGGTACCGACACAGCTCAATTATCGAAGAATTCAATAAATTTTATTGGTAATTGATTCATGCAGTGGTTTTTTCATAAAACCCCTCCTTCCAAAGGCCTTTTCGTATTTTTTTACGCGCGCGTGTTTATATGAATTATCGTGCATCTCACTGAATAATATTTCCCCCGGTGCGGTGCGGGAGGACGACACTTACACACACATGCATGCGCGGTGACGCGCGCTTATTCCAGTTTTATTCGATACAGTCAGCCTCAGCTGCGGCCTGTGACGTTCGTATGACTATAGCTGTACCTGCGCTCTAAATTACTACGCTACATTGACCCCTGCTTAAACTTTGGATTAAATCAAATTGATATAAGCACAGACAAAAATAGAGGAATATATAAATAAAATTTTGAAAAAAAAAATGATCTCAAAATTTTATTAATGTTCCGCTAATTTTATCTTTACTTACCTATGTCAATTTGATTTACATTCGATTATAATTATATTCTCAGACGTGCAGGTTTCCTCAATATGTTTTCCTTCACCGCCGAGCACGTGGTAAATCAGCACAATTGCAATTAACAATTTCATTGGTACCGGCGGGGATCGAACTCGGGTCTGCATGTCTGAGAAATTAAAAAATATATATTTCGAAGAAATGTGAAGTTCGTCAACACGCATTGAGGCAGCGTGGCGGACATTTCCTTGCCTTAAAACCCTCTCAGAAATTAGAGGAGGCCTGTGCCCAGCATTGGGACGTATATAGGCTGTAACTTTACTTTTTTTTTGCTTTTATAAATATGTTATTTTACCGACGAAAATTTTAAAGAAAAATAAAAAATAAGCAACCGACAACCTCCTAGGTCCCTAGGTGACTTGCGAGATGTCGGTGTAACAAAACAAAACGGCCCAGAAAAACAGACTTTCCAACTGATAGCTAAATCAGCACGCAACAATTTCATTGGTGCCAGTGGGGATCGAACCCGGGTTGCTCCCGTACTGTGATACCTATAACGAGCGCTAACCATGTGAGCTACCACGGCTCTCAACGACATCGTTCCGTTCGTGTACAGCGCTGAAGATAGCAGAGTAAAAAATTAGAGATGTTTTAAATTTGTCATCTGTGAGAGTGAATTTTATCTGTGTACTCTGTAACAAATAACTATATAGAAAAAAAATGTGAAAATGACATTTCGCCATTTTTGTTTGTGTACTGGTTAGGAACTCGATCAAAAATTTGATAATGTTTCTGTTTTTATACGTTATTTCTAATGTTATTTTAGATCAAATTAATTGTGAAGATATTTAGGAAATATGTTTCATTACGACGATTCAAAAACGTTTACACATAATAATTTACCTCGAAATTCACTATACGCGATTATCGTTTATTGATTATATTATGTTGTTTGAAAAGTATTCCTATCAGCTTTGTGTTAAATGGATGCTAAATATAAAAGAATGCTTCAGTATCGATAGCATCGATCGATCATCGATTTATAAACGAAATATCTGTTGAGATGTGTCTAGAAATTATTAATACTTATTTTTATTTATTTATTAAAATAATAAATAAATAAAAATAAGTTCTTTTTATTTATTTATTATTTTTCTAAAACAAGTTATTCCTTATATCATCAGCTATCTGCCAGTGAAAATCCCGTCAAAATAGATCCAGCTGTTTCGGAGATTAGCTGGAACAAACAGACAGACAGACAGACCGACAGACAGACAAAAATAGTACTTTCATATGCATTTAATAAAAAGCTGTTATTTTAACATTACAAACAGACACTTCAATTTTATTTATTTGTAGATATACTTAGATATAAGATATTATTCATATTGGTGTCATTTTAAAGGGAATATCATGTACTATTATAATAATAAAATAATTGTCTCCAGTAAATATTATACTTTTCTTGTAAAAGTCGAAAACAAATAAATACGATTTATTTTTATATTCCCGTATGCTTTATTTTCATCATTTATTTTTTATTTGACCAATTTTCTTTTAACAAAATTAAATTCTGAATTCGTTGAGCTTTTTGAGAATATTTTTATTAGAATATTAGGTAGGTACCTATTTAGTTTTTCGGTAGTAGGTAATCGTTTTTGTTGCGACAGTCTCGCGCGGTCGTAAAAAAAAGTTACTGCGCGGACAGGTGGGACGAGAATCACTTGCGCGGCGTGGAGGTGGATAGGTACCTACCTACTGTTATTGCCTAGATACCCACAACCTACTATACAACAAAATTTGACAAACTGTCGCTGCGTCGTGGACACTAAAATCTAAACTGCCTACCTACCTGCCTAAGTACGTCGGTACTAAGGAAACAGTCTTGACGGGTCACTTGTCTTGATAAAAACATGTGTTTACATCCAGTGATATTGTGTGTATATAAAAAAAGTAAGAAGACAGGTAAGTATTTTTGAAAACAATTTATAGGTAGGCAGAACTAATTACAATTATTATCTAAATATTATAAATGCGAAAGTTTGGATGGATAGATGTACGTTACTCAATCACGCCAGAACAGCTGAAGGGATCTGGATGATATTTAGCTCAGAGATAGGTTATACCTGGTCTGGAATAACACATTTGATACCGTTTATTCAGGTATTTCGTTCCTGTGGGATAATTTTCGAGTTCACGCGTTTGAAGCCGCTGGCAACAGCTAGTACGGATATAAATTGCGATGACTGTTCCAGTTCATGCTTCGGCGTCGTGAACTCTTGAGTGATCGCTGCATGACCACCCGGGGAAAACAAAACATAATAAAATAAGCAATCTATATTAGGTTTATTATTAGGTTATCTATAGAGCCATAGATGTATAGTATAAAGCGATAACGCAGCGCCTAATAATTTAGTACGAGTTTGTAGGTAGGTACTGATGATTTCTCAGCAAGCGTCGAGCGGCACAGAATAGGGTGGTATGTATGTGTGCATCGTGTTCGTGTAACTTCGTTTTTGTTCTAACGGTTCGGAACGCCGTACGAACAAGACGTACGTTCTAACTGCTCTTCACTGATTCTATCTCTGTCGGGCACGATGCCAGGTGAGACAACGTGCTTTTTGGCCGCGCCCACCAATGAGTTCGAGCCCGCGAATTGTGCCACCTTAATACGGTTAAATAATCTATAATTCTGCTTCGTTGGTCAAGTGGTCGTAAATGCGGTTGCTGGTCTTGGATTTGAACTTGGGTCGGGCCAAAATCAGTTATTGGGTTTTTCTATCAAGAAATTCAGTTTTTTTTTTAATTTAAATAAATAATTGCAATGATAATTACTTTACTAATATTTCCTTTAACCACACCTGGTAAGCTGAAAATGCCTGTGTTAAGACTGGCTCACGGTAGTAGTTGAATGGTGGATTCGAACTCACACCTTTTGAGTTCGCGGTCCGCATCCAGCCATTAGGCTACTGTCGCTTAACAATGCATCGCCGAGTTAGGAAGTTGGCGGTATTTCACCACCATGCTTCGGACAGCACGTAAAGCTTAAACGAGCACACAGTCCACCTGATGGTAAGTGGATGCTGTGGCCGATAGACATCTACATTTATCCTCGGTTAAGAATCAAAATGCAGATGCGTTGTTACCTCTTGTGTCTTGCCTAAATGGCTAGTATTGGCAGAAATTCGGTCTGGAGGATATTATTAGGATTAATTCGTTTTATGATGTAACAATTCAGCCGCGCTAAAGTCCAGTAAGCGATCGAAGCGATCGAGCGAAGTGCGATTGCAACTAGTTTTATTGTACACATATAGGACTTCGTGGACTTATACTTTGACAGCGGAGAACGCCTGCGTATAGCTATTTCCTTCAAACCGCCGCGCCGGTGGTAATCTATTCTAAAAGAAATAAAAAAACAATTTAAAATATGTGCGTGCGTGTCACCTGCAGCTGGTAGATATGCGGCGGATAGGGGTGGTAGGTGAAAGGGTAGGGCAGCGCCAGCGGCACTGCGGGCACTGCGGGCACTGCGGGCACGGCGGGTACGGCGGGCACGGCCGGCACGGCGGCCACAGGTAGCGTCAGCGGCTGCGCGCGCGCTGCCTCCTCGCACGCCTCCTCCTCGCCCTGCCCCTGCCGCAGGTACAGCTCGTGCCAGTAGCGCGCCACCGTGTACAGCACCTCGGGGTACACGCCGCCGCCTGCAACCGCTGCTAGTCACTCTCTCTGCCCACATTCACCACACCTTTCCCAATTAACCAAACAATATAGTGCCACAAGTCCTAACCTATAGGATGAACGGTAGATCCGATCTATATTAATTATTGCTTAGAAAATCACCCAAAAGGAATATTCGTATGAAAACACGAATGCGCATTAACATATAGAGGGAATCAGAGGAGCCATCCTCATCTAAAATCGTCTAATGTACCATAGGAACACAGCATAATTATGGACAGTACAAAAACTAACTACAAACGCTCGAAACGACACACTTACACAAACATGCGCAACGACGAGACTCTTAAGACTCGTCGCGGTGCTCTCACCTCACAGTAGTGACTAGTGAGTGCCGCAACAAGACGAGTTAAGTCGCGATCTTTTTAAATATGCCCACAAACGTAATTAGTATACGGCTGTTTGAACTCGGCTTCATCAAAACTGGAGCTATCGTATTTTAAACTTCCTGCTGATTTTGAAAGGTAAGAATGATTTATTGTTATTGTTATAATCGTTATCGAATTATAAGTCCATATGATCGATCATAATGAATTCGGGAACTTACTTGTAAATCCAGAATGCAGCGGTTTTGAGGGTATTTAAAGCTGATAGTGCTATAGTGATAACAAAAAGACTACCAATCACAATAACCTGACATTTTGATGGATTAACCCTAATACAAAATCTGTCTGATTAAATAATTCGAAATACAATTGAGATCACGCTTAAGCTTCTTAAGCACATCTTAATCACTCAGCTTGAGTATAAATTTGCAAGTCATCAGCATACTGATGGTACGAACAGCGAATGTGGGATGTAATGAGATTTATAAAGACTGAGAACAGGAGAGGAGAGAGAATTCCTCCTTGAGGAACGCCAGCAGGCAACAAGCACCAATCGGAGGTGATCTGACCTACTCGAATTGCCTGCTCACGACCCGGAAAATATGAGGAGAATCAGTCCCGCGCTGACAAAAAGAAACCCGGTGACAAAGTATAGCTAGGAAAATATTATGATCGCCAGCATTAAAAGCGTTAGAGAAATCAATTAGGACTAACAGGCAATTGTGAGTTCTCCATTTCAATACGCTAATCTTCCATAACATTTAAGAGCTGTGGTAATTCTATGTCCAGGCCTAAAACCAGATTGACATGTGCTAAGAAAGTTATTTTTGAAAATTTAACTAGAAATTTGTTTGCGGACAATAGCTTCAAAAACTTTAGGAAAAAAGGGATATTAGATATGAGGCGAAAGTGAAAGAACAAGGGTTATTTATTTTGGGCAGCGGAATAGCAATGTTTGTCTCCAATTTGTCGGAAAATCCCCAGTCCATAGTGAATGATTAATGATGGGAGTAATAATAGGAATAATATTATAGTCTAAAATTAAGGTGATGATAAGTCTATTTACATCATCGATACCAACTGCCATAGACTAAAAGAAATACAATAAATGGTATTTTTATATCGTTTCATATCTTTAATATATTGTTTATGCTGCATTGTAATTTAGATAATAATTAATTTAGATTACTATTACCAAACCTGCTGGTAGACTGTTTACAACACGAGATTAATAAAAAAATGAAAAGTAATAAAAATAATTAATGAGATAGGTATTAAATCACTTTGGTCTTAAATCAAATTACAAAACATTAAACACAAAATGCGTCAAAAGTTGTTCTTATACACCCGATTTATTAACCCTTCAATCCCCATATATTTCCATGCAGTCGCATGCGCCTGACAAATCCCGGGCGGTCGCATGCGACCGCACCCACCCGCAGCACTTAAAACTACTAAAACTTATATTTAGAGACTACTTTTCTATGAAGAAGTTTGGCATTATAAAATCTATACAACATTCTCTATCCTGTGGTCTAAACAAAAGTCAGGTTTTAGTTCATTACAAAAAGATTTTATTGTATTTTGAGAACAAAAAAAAATACCAAGCGAATTTCGGCAGCGTGAAAATCACAATTATTTCTATATATTACTCAAAATCATTTACGTAAAAAGATAAATTATATTCACATAAAAACTTTTATAAACACTAGAAAAATCTGAAAATCAACACAACAACATCCAAATGAAAATGGCGTATGTAATGAACGAAGAATATAAATTGATATTCATAGACTGTTTTTTTATTCCACTAGAGGATAGAAAATTTCATATTGATTCTATAATGCCAAAGTTCTTCATAGAAAAGTACTCCAAACAAAAGTATTTACGGGTTAAAGTGCTGTGGGTGGGTGCGGTCAAATTTGACCTCTTGAATTTTGATGGAATATCGAAGCGGTCAAATTTGGACGCCTGGCGTTTGAGAGGTTAAACAAAAATATAAGATATTGAAACACCACCAATAAAATATTCCATAATGTTAATTCATAACCTATAAGTTGTTTACCAACTCTGAGCGGTCAGTGAATTAGAAGTTAGAACAAAGGGGACTGCGTTCACTGTACAGAAAAAAGGTACCTGCGCTATTAATTTTAACAATCAATAACCATACGACCGTCTATGTATAATCATGAAACAAATTATCGTAACAAGTATCTAATATTATTGTTTTTTAACCGTATGCCTAGTTCGTGGTACTTCGTTGCGCATGTTTCCAGACTCCTTCGAAGCCCTGGTTTCTTCATCACAACCTGCCTTGCAATGTTCACATATCAGCCAGTTGATGTCTTCATTAGACTAAATACTCTAATACTATTTATTGGGCAACCTGACGCTTAAGAAGCCATTTCAAGACCAGACCTTCTTCATCCCAAATTGTCTTCGAGCTTGCACGAACTACTCTGCCTGTATTTTGTGAGAAACTCGGATAACGTAAACGGAGTTCACTTCAACATAATCTTTTTGTACCAGGCGGAAGAACGCATCGAAAAATCAGCAAAGCTGAAAAGTAATGGTCGGTTATGATCCGTCTTTGCCATACCGAATCTATAAGCCATCCGGACCATAGAATAAATAATAGTACTACGTACAGAAGTTCCACTCCTTTGATGTCAACTGCTTGCCGACGTTTAAATAGCCTATAGTTGCCGACACGAGTCGTGAGCACAGATAAACTGTGGTGGGAGGTAGATACACTGTCGGGTAAAATTATTGGGTACACTTATTAGTTCAATTCGCAATTGAATATTTTCGCCGACTTTTATGAAAATGTTTACTCGAACACATCAACTTTTACTTTGATACAGTAATGTTGCAGACATTCGTGTCCGTTATTTTATTATCTACTATAAAGTATTTAATGTATACCTGGTGGTTAGAATTGACTATTTTATTAAGAAGAAGGAAGAGGTGATATGCCTTCCATAAAATCTGAGGTGATATGCCTTCCATAAAATCTGGTGTTGCGGTGCGCCGTACAGTAACTACTGAGACATTAGTCTCCTCAGCAGTCTGTTTATATACGTCTATGATGTTTTTCGCAGTACCTAATTTTTTCATGTAACTAAACACTGAATAGACCATTTGTCGGGATTTTCTATTTAACACCGAATTCTTCCTTCTCTGCATATTTAGACCAAAATCTGAACACTCAAATTATAACAAAAATAATTAAAAACAAGAAATAACAAAAACAATTAATAACAAGTAATACACAAATAAAATTAACAACGAGGTAACAAAAACAATTAACGAAAATTATAATAACTAATTAAAAAAGTTAGCACTAAAATTATTGCTCTGAAGTGTACGGAAGCCGTATGATACGTTCGAAACTAATAGACGACGAGAATAGACTGATGAACCAATCACGTTGAACGTCACCGTGGTCAACGTCGTATCGACCAATAAAAAGTGTGCTCGCGACTTATGTCGGCAATTATACATAATTATTATTAATCAGATAAATCGCGCACGCCAGCTAAATAAAACTTTATCGCTGCGCGTTAGTGTCCATATTAATTTGCATCTTTTCCGCTTCCTAAGTCACGGTGGACTTTCCGTGGTTATTAAGGATGTCAATAGAAAGTAAAAGAATACATTGCGAAATGTTAATTATGTTACTTAGGTGAAGTACCTATTCTGACTATGATCGACTACCATACTTTCGCCCCTATGTGAGTTCTGCAATGCCTAACGCATGCAAATTGCAAGGTCATTCGTCGGGAATCGCAACGCTTAGTTTGGAAGAGAAGAAATAGGTAGATAGTGTAAACAACAAATAAACCTGAAATACGATTCCTAACAGAAATGTGATATTTCATTTAACCTGACTATTAGCACTTGCTCAAACTTTTATATTATAAATTAATAACAAATACGGTATATACATATATATATATATATACAGGCTGTTAGTGTAAACACCGTTATCCTTGAAACCATTGATTTGGTTTCACTTATAGAACGTAAATTCAATGAATTTAAAAAAATGCTATTTAAAAAGTTTAGTCATAAAATTTAAAAAGTCTGTCCGACATCGTCCGTGTTTATGGATACCCTATGCGCCCGAGTGACGTAATCACTGTAAAGATCACCGCCCGCGCTAGCTACCTACACAACATTCCAATGAAAACACAATAGGTACACGTAACCTGTGATGTAGCTTTTCCTTTATATTTTTATCCTAGCTTATGAGGCAAAAATTGAGGAATTAAGGAAAAATTGAGATTTTACTAAAAAAAATGTTGTTATTTTTCATTGAATTTACGTTCTATAAGTGAAACCAAACCACTGGTTTCAAGGATAACGGTGTTTACACTAACACCCTGTGTATATATATATATATATATATATATATATATATACCGTATTTGTCATTAATTATACTATAAAAGTTTGAGCAAGTGCTAATAGTTAGGTTAAATGAAATAAAAATAATCCATAAACATTCTCGCCTGTCACTCAGAGGGGTAAGCATAGACTACAGATTTCCATTTTCTGACATAACTCTCTCGCCTCCTCTACTTCCATATATCTACGCATACGAGTACATGCTCGTCGGTTAAGGGTACTCTTAATTTGGCCCATTTTCAACATATCGCCAATTTGGTCGATAAATTTTCGTCTAGGACGTTCTTTTCCGACTCTTCCGTTCACTTCTGCAACATAAATTTGCTTTGTCACTTTTTCCTTATTCATTATTTCTACATGAGCAAACCACCGAAGCATTTCTTTCTTAATCTTGGTCACAGCATCATCTTCCAAACCATAGTCTCCTTTTATCATACAATTTCTCACCGTGTCACTCAGATTCTGCCACAGATTGTGCTTCTTCTGCCACACTCAACTTTCACAACCATACGTTAAAGTAGGGACTAACACAGTATTGTGAATCGTGCCTTTTTTAACAAATTGTAACTCGAAATAAAAATAAATGTAAATATAAAGGTGTGTTGACCCTTGGCGGCGGCCTCGACGGTGAGGCAGGCGCGTTCGAGCATGGCGTCGCTCTGCTCCTTGCACTGCAGCACGGCGCGCTGGATCTCGTTGTAGTTGAGCGCGTGCGCGTGCGGCAGCACCGACAGCGCCAGCTCGGCCGCCGCGCGCACAATGTGCACGTCGCGCCCCGACGAAGCCTGCCAGTGTCACACACGCTGCTATAGTTCGTGCCAAATCGATTGAGAAAAACGGACGATGACCTCAGATATGAGCCGAGTGTCAAAAGGCGTAACTTACAAAATCTCAATTTAGATTTGATAACAATATTTAAATATTGATATTATTCACACTTCTGAGTCAGCACATATTTGTTGTTTTTTCGTTTCTTAAATAATATTGTCTGTGGTTCCTATAAACATCGTAAAATCTTACGGTACATTGCGAAAAATGTGTTATATTTTATGTTTCAATTATTGGTAAGTAACGCAGCAATTCATTTAATAAGTTTCATATTTAAAAAAAACATTTGAAGCAATATAATCACCATATTGAGCTTTTGCAACTTCATCTCTTAAAATACACAAAACGCGCGTTACGTTAGTTCGTTCTAAAAGAAACGTTACAATGGCAGCTAGAGATGCGTCACTTTTTTTGGGCCGGCCCGCATGCACCGAAAAAAAAATAAAGTTCTTATATAATATTGAAAATAAAGTTAAAATCTTTTGAATAAGTACGTACTTATTTGGTGTCGTTATCACTCGAATCTTTATATGTGTTATAAATTAATGCTTTTTGTTGTTAAATGAATAAAGTACTTTATAACAACAGATGATTTTTCTTCTACAGCGATCTTTTACATAACTTTTTAATAGTTCATAAATACATATATCAATCATTATAAAAATAATAAAAAAATCATTATAAATAAAGTACTACATATAAAAGTGCCTATATATTGAAGGTTTGTAGCCCCTGGTTAAACGACCCAAAGGTCAATGTCCGTTTTTCTCAATCGATTTGACACGAACTATAGAGGCGGTGCCGAGTGTCTGCTGCCACATTTCGTACGAGGCTTTCGTAACATGTGCCAGAGGGCAGATGAAACAGGAACTGGGCAGCACCATCTTCCTCATAACAACTCAAAATAATAAAAACTGCGGTTGCCAGCCCGCCTGCCAAACGTGGCAACTATGGCAAAACCCATCAGGAAAGTCTATATACTCAACAGTGGACTTCTTATACAGTGGATAGATGAATAGGATGATGATGGCAGCTATCATTCATATCGCGAGTATAACCATGGACAAAGGTAGTATTATATACATTTAAATTGCAATGAAGAAAACACAAGAAAGTTGTTTTTTTTATATAGAATATAGGTGACAAACGAGCACACAGTCCGCCTGATGGTGAGTGGATGCTGTGGCCCATAGACATCTACATCTATCCTCGATTAAAAATCAAAACGCAGGTGCGTTGTCATCCCTGAGGACTAAGACGAAATGCCTCGTAACCAGTAAAAAAGGTCTCCGGATCTCTACACTTACCATACGAAACACATCAGTATTAAGCTGCTATTTTACGCTGGTATTCTGTGAGAGCGTGGTCCTTCCCGGGTCGAGCCGACCCATTCGTGCGACTATAATATTTTTTTTTTAGTGAAAATATTAGTAATCTTATTTATTAACATTACTAATATTCCTTTTAACCACTCCTGGTAAGCTTGAAAATGCTTGTGTTAGGAGTGGTTCACGACAGTAATCAAATGGCGGATTCGAGCCCACGACCTTTTGAGTTCGCTATAGCTGCAGCGTGGCTCTACCACGTATAAGTGTTTGCAAATAAACAGAAGCTGTAGTAGCTACTTACCCGCAAGTGAACTATAATTTTTTACATTTGTCACTTCTATTTCAGTTAGAGAGTCACTTTTCATCAAGCTTATACCTTTAGAAACTTTTTAGAAATAACACATTTTAACTCAAATTATGAATAATATAGTGTATTACTTACCTTATCAGCAATTCCCGCTGCTTCCGGCGGCGTTAAATGGCCTTCCCATGCATCGATTAAAAACAGAATAGCGGGGGCACCGATATCCATAGCTTGACCTGAATGCAACAAAATACAAGTAAACATGAAAACATTTATAACGACAAAATTTAGTGTTGTAATCGTTTTACACAACATACCAGTGATCCAGCTGACATGTGAAGAATACGTTCTACTCAACCAATTCGCGCTGACACAATTATGTAAGCCGAGCGCATAGAGGCCTAATTGAAAAGCAGCCATGTGTAAACCCCTGTAAAAAATGGCAGTTGATTATAAAAAGTACAAGAATTTTTTTTAAGTATGACGGCCCTAAAGAATTTTCGATTTTTTTAATATTACATCACATAAATGTTGTATGAAAGCTATTCTTAAAATTTTAGTAATAACATTTAATATTCAGAGTATAAGTTGTACACAATTATCAAAATCTTTCACTTAACAATAATAATGTAGTAACGTTTTATAATTATCATTACATTAGATATATAATGATAATGAAAAAATACCCCAAATTATATATGAAATATAATTTGAGGTAATAAGCAGTAAGCTACTTTTTGCCTAGATTTCGTTCTGGATAGTTAACATACTCTTAAATACTTATAGCACCAAAAATAATCTGATGGATGTTGTGTTCCATTATATAGGGTAAGATAGCAGGTTATACAGATAGCAGGTGATACAGTTATATGTTATTAGCAATCCATTTTAGTCCATAAAGGTAATAATATACCTTAAATTTATTTTATTTGATCTTAATTCGATTTTTAAATACATAACAAAAAACTCTTTAACAAATAAATCACAGTTACCTTTTTGTACCAAATGATGTAACATTAGTAAAGATTATTAGACATGTAAATGTTATCAACATTATACTTTTGATCTAACCACTTACATTTGAAAATATCTGCTTCACCTTCATTAAACTAAAATGATTCCTAAAACCTTTACCTATGTGGTCCATGATGTTCCCTTGCGCATGATGTCTGTGTGAATAAACTGGTACTAGAGGTTCCACCGGCTTTGAACAGCACAGATTTAGCAAGCTCGAACATGAAGTGTGCGGAAGCTTCAGAAGGCTGATTCGGTACAGATGGGTAGAGACGTTTTCCTTTATATCTGGAGGAAGTGATTTGATCACTTATATGCATGTAACAGACGAAAAAAAAACAATAGAGCATTAAGAATATATGATATATTATATGTAATAATCTAATAGAGTACTTTGACATCAGTTGTAAAGTATAATATACTTTCTCACCAATTACGGCTATATTGTGAACCTAATTGAATCAATTCCCTTGAACATTGCAAGATTTTGTCTATATAAATGATAAAACATTTAAATGTCATTTAATGTTTTCATCAATAATGTTTCGGCAAAAACATGTCAGAATTTCCCTAATCAAAGTCTATTTAATAAAATGAATTTCAAAAAAAGGGAAGAAAACCACGGCAGTGATAGGAGGTACGTTCATGATTTCCCAGTAAATGAACAAAGAAGCCATGGTTTCCATGTCATTCTTATATCAATCACTGTAGGAATTTAATTTGGTATGCCATAAACAGTTGCCGGTCACACGGACACAACTACAGACATAATATAAATATTATTCACGGACCTGAAGTTAATTTTGTATTACATATTAATGGTGTTTCACTAGCGTCACGCCTCGTGTTTGAAACGTGATCCACGTTTATAACGATGATGAACATTATAATGTCTTAAGAATCTGAATTACAAAAAAAAATTCTTTCGTCTTTTTGTTTTGTATTTTCGGCATGTCTTGTATGTAAGTTTTCGTCAAACAGCAGCAGCTCTCATAGCAGCGCATGTTATGGTGCTACAAATGTACATGCCAAGTCATCTTTAGCAACATGTATTTGATGTTGTGCCTATGCAGTAATGTCGAAAGTAGACTAGGGAAGAATCTTAGAGACCGGAATATGATCACAAAACATCCAGGGCCATAAGCTATGACTTCACACATATTGCTAGGATTCGAACTAACTCGTGGTATATTTACGAATTATTTATTATTATCATCAAAAATGTCAGTAAGTGTACAACCAGAGCCATAAGCTAAGAATTTATACACATTACTAGGAACTGAACTAACCCGTGCTACATTTATGAATTATTTATTATTATCATCAAAAATGTTAATGAGTGTACTACCCGTGCGGTTAAAGAATGAGATTGAAAATGGCGTCGCCTCTATTCCCCTCTCTCTCGCACACTGTTTCTACCTGTACTAACACCCAATGGTAAAGACTTAAAAAAAATACGTTACAATATGCGTTTATCGTACGTTCTGTAACTTCAGTCCAAATTGTTATTGGAATCAATGATCACAAAATGCCATTAACTACAAAAAAATCAGTCCAGCTTTGCTAATTTGTGAGGTACGGTACGTTGAGAGAGTTATCTTCATAACTATTATTGATTGCGTGTGTTAATATATTTGTATAAAATATTAACATTCCATTGCGACATGAGTAACCGTTTTTAAAATTTTCGTTTGTCTGTCTGTCTGTCTGTTCAAGCTTCCGGATGGCTGATTTTAATATTCACGGACAAATAGAGAATTTTACCGACACTGTATTGAAATAGAAATATTCATAAGATAGAATAAATGGCCTTTAATGATTATCTTAATTCTAAATTTTTAAACGTGGTAGAGCCATGCTGCAGTTATATTAGTAGTATAGTTGTAGCACGAATGGGTCGGCTCGACCGGGGAAGGACCACGCTCTCACAGAATACCAGCGTGAAATAGTAGCTTAATGCTGCTGTATTTCGTATGGTGAGTGTAGAGAACCGGAGACCCTTTTTACTGGAAATGAGGCATTCCATCTCAGTCCTCACGGGTGACAACGCATCTGCATTTTGATTTGTAATGGAAGATAGATGTAAATGTCTATGGGCCGCAGCAACCACTTACCATCAGGTGGAGTGTGTGCTCGTTTGTCACCCTATTCTATAAAAAATAAAAAAAAAAAATAACGCCACAATAATAGATAAGAGCCCACATTAATAGAGAATAATTTCTATTTAAAAATTAATACACCTACTTGGGTATACAATTATTTTCAAATATTTTGTCATTAAGAGAAAAATTCTAACTAACCGAAGAAGATACTACGAATAACGATATACCGTTATGAGCAGCTTTACGCTATCGGTTCTGTGCATGTTGACGTTAAGGGCTCGATGAGTCGCCATTTCTAATCCCATTCTTTATCCGCACGGACTGTACCTATAACTGTGTAGCGGCGGCGTAAGAATATTCATTATACCCTATCGTCTCAAAGGTGTCTTAAGTAGCGACAAAGGGAAAATGAAACAGGAGATGGGCAACAGCATCTTCCCGATAACAACTCAATATAATAAATAACTTCGGTTGCCAACCCGCTTACCAAGTGTGGCAATTATGAAAAAATCCCCTCATGCAACCTATGAGGGAGGCCTGATCAGCACTGGACTTTAATAGGCTGTAATGGATGGATGGATCATCAAAAATTGCTTGTTCACCGATATAAAATTACAACGAGGACATTGCTTGTACCTGGAGTCTTTAGGTCTGGTTAGCGACGGATGTTGCGCAAGTTGTGTGTGCGTTGTGTGCTGCGAATGTTGCGTATGTTGCGAATGCTGCGGAAGTTGCGAGTGCTGGGAGAGTTGCGAGTGCTGCGTCAGTTGCGTATGCTGCAAATGCTGCGGATGCTGCGATGCAGAGTGCTGCTGCAACGCGGGCGGTGACGGCCCCGCCTCCGCGACCGCTAACCGCTCCATGTCCGTTACTAGCGGACACGATACCTGTTATTTGTAAGAAGTTATATTTACATTGTAGTGATAAATACATATTTTCTTTCATGGTAAAGTCATGCTATAGTTATATTATGGTTGTAGCACGAATCCGTCAGCTCTCCCGAGGTACCAATGCGAGGGTAAAGTAGCAGCTTAAAGCTGCTGTGTTTCGTTTGGTGGTGAGTGTAAAGAACCAGACTCCTTGTACTTGTAACGAAGCATGACAATGCATTTGCATTTTGATTCTTAATTAAGGATAAATGTAGATGTCTATCAGTCTCAGCATCCATTTACCATCAGGTGAACTATGTGCTTGTTTGTTAACATTATTCTATAAAAGAAATAAGACACCAAATAATAGTAAAAACACATATTTAACAACAAAGAAACAAATATTCATATATCCCTACATCCCAGGGTAGTAAGAGATGTGCGATAGTAGTCGTATTTCTGCTGTTGCTGGGCGGTGCTGTTAGCCGCACCACCCTCTCGAGATCGATCACTTTCCATTTTCACAGTTCGCTTACAGCAGCTGAGTCAAAGATGGCTCACAGCCATAGCACCTAGGGCTGTATCTTTTATTGTGGTCGTGAACTGTAGCTGCTGCTACCTCCCTGACGCGATGGGAACAATGATCCTGCCGCACGGCTTCCGCCTCCAGTGCATGGGCCAAGGCGTCCTTAAGCGTCTTGTGGTGCCGGAGCCACACAGCAGCTCTGACTTCAAGGTCGCGGATGCCGTCGATGAATGTCTGCAACAGGCTCCCCTCAATGGGCGCAGGTACAGACCGGTATGCTTTTCGCACCAGCTTCTCCGCCTCAAGAGCCCACTGTTGTAGGTTTTGGTTGATGAGTTCCACGCGACCTTTAAGCTGCGCACGAAAGACGTGTTCTAGGTGAGCGTCGCTATATCTCGCCTCCAATGCCTCAAGGTTCTCGTAAGTCACTTTCTTACCGAGAGCTTCCAAAACAGTTAAGGCTTGGTCGCGCAGGCCTAGGATGAGTGCAGTCATGGCCTTTTATTCCAGCCGTTCGCCTCCATGACAGCCTCGAACTGGATTTTGTAGGCTGACCGTGAAGAAGTCCCGTCGAACGGCGGCACTTTGAATCCACGTAGCGAAGGTGTTGTAGCTACTACGGGAGCTGTAATTCCATCCCCAAGTTTGAGTTCATCCAGCGTTTTCTTAACTTGGTTGATTTGGGTCTCAGCTTCCGACAGGCGGTTATCATATTGAGCAACCTTATCCTTCACATCCCTTACCTCTTTCCCGAAGGTAGCGTGAAGGTCCTTCATGAGAAGCATGTGCTCTTTGTTATCGCGTTTGAGCTGCTCTTCTAAGCGACAGGCCTGTTCCTCCTGTCCGCGCTGCAGCTGCTCTTCCAACCGACGGGCCTGTTCCTCCTGTCGGCGGGCCTGTTCCTCCTGTCGGCGGGCCTGTTCCTACTGCTGCTCTTTCAACCAACGGGCCTGTTCCTCCTGTCGGCGAGCCTGCTCCTGTAGCATCACCATCAGAGCACCTAAGTCAGGTGCTGCAGATGCAGGAGCTACTGACGGGCGGGCCTCCATGGCCTTTGGCTGGCCCTCCGACGTCTGCGGCGTTACACCACCAAATCGTCTCTGGTCCGTCTCCTGCTGGCGTTAACTTCGGGTACGGACACCCTCCGTTTCATCCTTAGGTAAAAGCGACATGATTTTATTCCACTTCTGATACCAATTGTTACGAGCTCAAGGTTCGTGCCAATAAAAACTGCCGATTGAATTACCAAAATTTACACTTTATTACCGAACACCAATTAAAACTTAAATCACCCTAATAATTAATCACACTTAACACTTTAGTTCACTTTATTTCGTTCCGAAAGCTTCGCTCGTATTGTCAAAGAAAAATCGAAAAAATCCGTAAAAGTAGTTTTAATCAATGTACAGTGTTCGCGTAAATATAAGAAATCATTATCGTATTGTCAATTCAATACTACTGCCCCGGTTGCGGCCCTTAACGGCTTTAAATAGGCCTTTTCCACCGAAACATCCAGAATATTCCAGCAAATACTGGCTGCGACCAACCAGGTGCAGAAAGTTCGAGTGCGGGGCTTTCTAGAAAACTTAGTTATTCCATTCAATACAAGATGGCGCTAGTGGGAAAGTTCTAGAAAGATCTTGACGCTCCTATTTCTGCTGCTTGATACCAGATGGCGCTAATAATCAGCCGCCACATACCATACGCTAATTATAGCACGCAACAATAGCATAGTGTCAAGAAGCCTGGCTTGCTTCCTCATCGAATGGCTACGCTCAGTCCCTCAGCCTCAGCCCTCTTGTCGCCAGCCGCAATTTAATACATTTTAGTCAGCACTATGCTCAATGACCTCAATAGTGTCTCGCAACAGATGGCTCTTAAGATGAACATGGACAAAACAAAAATCATGTTTAATGTCCATGTCACACCTATGCCGGTGGTTGTTCGGAGTAGTGCTCTGAACAACCCACCGAGCTCTGAGTTGTTGACGAGTACGTTTACCTGGGATAAATAGTCCAACTAGGTAAGTCTAACTTCGACTGGTCAATCGACCAATTCAACTGAGATCAATCGACGGATTCAACTTGGCTGGGCGTTCGGGAAATTACGACACATCTCGTCAGCCTATACCTCAAAACCTGAAAACGAGACTACACAATCAGTGTGTGTTGCCAGTGATGACCTATGGTACTGATACGTAGTCATTCACTGCTGGCCGTATGAGGACGCTCAAAGTCGCTCAGCGAGCTATGGAGAGGGCTATGAGGGTTTCTCTGCATAATAAACTCACAAATGAGGACATCCGCAGTAGAACCAGAGTGACCGACATAGCCCAACGGATTAGTAAGCTAAGTGGTAATGGGCCGGCCATGTAACTCGAAGAACCGACAACCTATGTGGAAAAGAGGTTCTCAAGTGCGAGCCTGGTAAGTCATGCAGGAAGTCGATGGATCTTCCTGGATGGGGAGGCCTATTTTCAGCAGTGGACTTGTGAAGGGGTGTAGAGATAGACGTAAATAAACGATGAACTTATACATATAATATTTTATTAGATATCTGTGTAAGTGTAAAATTATTACTACTTTGAATGCAAATAATATAAATCATATATAAAATAGTAGTTATAAATCCCACTGCTGAGCACCAGCTTCCTCTCATTTCTGAGAAGGTTAGCGAACAATTAGTCCGCTACGTTTCTATTGTATCCAGTTTGTATTAGCGAACTTGACATGCCTTCGAAACATTTTTATTCGTTAAATTAATACTTATGAACCTTGCACAAATTTTATTTTCAATCTCTCTTTTTGTCTATAATATTAGTATAAAATAAAGTTATTGAACTTACCGGCGTCTGTAGCGTTGGTGGTGGATGCACGGTATGGGGCACATGGGCGGGGTGGGCGTTATGAGCGACGTGGTTTGCGTTCACCACATGTGTGGGATGCGTAACGTGTGCGCCGTGTGTTACGTGCGCAGCGTGAGTCGGATGCACTGAGTGCGTCACGTGTGTCACGTGCGCTGGATGTGCTGCGTGTGGTGCGTGTGCAGCGTGGGCCGCGTGTGCTGCGTGTGCTGCGTGAACGGCGTGTGCTGCATGTGCTGCGTGCGACACGTGCGCTCCGTAGTGCTGCGCGTTGCCCGCGTCCGAGCGGTAGCTGCTGAGACGCGGGTTGTTGGTGTAGTACATGCTCACCATCGGACCTTTAGTCAACTGATGGATATCACGATCCAATAACTGAAAGAAAAAACGTGTAGACCAAGTTAGTCAATATTTTATATTATCATTTATGATTTAGTAAAGGAATTTTTAAATGTTGATGTCAGTAGAATAAGAAAAAATTATATTTTCTTTAGTTTCTTTTTTAGTTTGTATGTCACGGAAAGATTTAAGATACAATGGAGTTTTGGAAAATTTACCATGAGTTTCAATAAAAATGTGAATTTGACATTTTTAAAAAGAAAAAAAACAATAATAAGCCTCGCAACATAATTATCTATATATAATAAATATTAATATATAATAAATATTAATATATAATAAATATTAATATAGTATAATCAAGTCTCTCAGAGTTTGTCTTATCGTCCCCAAGAAAAAAGTATAAAAATAAATATTATACTAAGGCGTAAACTTACTTTGTTCATAATTCTCGCCAACTTAACAGGGTCGTCTTTATAGAAAGATAGCAAGGTGAGAGCTAACTCGCCGCGCTGTCGTCTCGTGCCTTCGCATAGCAATGGATGTTCGGCTTCTGATACATTCGCCTTCAGCCCTAAAGCGGCCACTGCAGCTTCGAAACCCAATGCTTCATCGCTTGGCAACCTAGCCTGCAAATAGTATTTATATTTTTTTGTGAAATCGAATAAAATAGGAAAGTTTATCCATATTTATAGTAAATTATACCTTAATTGTAAATTAAAACATTTACCATAAAAAAATTCTAAGGTAAATATAAAAGTATTTTTAACTAATAAAATGATTAGTTTCAATCAATAATATAAAATTTTGAAGTCCAATCAAAGATTGCATAAATGCTATTTTTTCTAAACTTTGACTTCTTTGTGAATAAATATATCCTGTTCTTTTAACAAGTGTTAGGATTTAATGTATATTGTTAGGCTAAAACAGCGACAGCTGAAAATATTTGTTGCGTTTATTTAATTGTTAATAAAACTGATGGTATCTTTGCGGTGTTGCCAGGCAGGTGTGCTTTATCGCATGATTTTCGTTTTAGCTCGGATTTTGACAAGACAGCTCGGATTATAACACGCACGCTTGCACTTAGCTCGTACACACGCACGCACGCACAAACGCAGTCACGCTCGTACACAGGCACGCACGCACGCAGTCAGGCTCGTACACACACAGAGAGACATACTCGCGCAATGAATGCACATGTCATTTTAAAAGAATTTTTAGAATTGGGTCCTATTGACCTGAAGAAATTTGTTGAAATTTACACCTTCAAATATCGAAACCATTTACAACAAGTTCCCAAGAGGAAGCAAATACTTACTGGGTGCTTATTTTCTTTATCGGTAGCAGATAGAACGAGGACATCAAATAAGAAGCTTGCAAGTGCTATAGGTAACAGTGCAGGCCCCCGATTTCTGGAACAATATCCAAAATTTACCAAATTACCAAATACTCAACCTACTCCTCCATTCAATACTCTAATCATTAAACGATAATGCCTATACATACCTTAAAGTACCATCACGTAGCTGTTCCGCCTTTTCACGAGCTAGAGCAAGTTGCTCGGCACCAGTGGGAAGTTTCTTCAATAGTGCCACTAATTCAGTCTCTTGATTATTCAATTTCACTTCCAAGGCTTTGGTGCTGGCTGGAGGTCGTGCCATTTCTAAAGCGTAAAGACCCACTCGAAAAGCCAGTTCGTGATGCTCGCTGAATTCTGCTAAGACCTATTAACAATTTTTCTGTATAATTAAAAATTCTAATTACATGGTTCAGTAGTTTCGTCAAAAATTTTTTTTCATTACAGCACTTCATAAGTTCCCTGCTGAACATAGGCGTCCCCCAAGAAATCCCACAAAACACGGTCCTTAGCCACCTGCATCCATCCTGCATGTTTTACCAGTTCCTCAAGTTAATAGTAAAAAAATATGTATAGTAATTTTGCAAGAGAGTGATATTTTAGTATACAAGTGACCTCCAAACCTACTGTACTTACTACTATACAATTCGCTCTCCTTTGCTGTTCAGGATGCACTTCTACGGAAATTCTGGTCCGATGACTATCATTACTTATTTTCAGTATCTATGGACTGTTCATAACACCAATAATGCTAGTTGGCATTTTATGCCAAATCCACCCTTTGTTAGTTTATATATTCAGAGTAAGGTGAACGCAATACAGATCTAATACATGATCCTTAACTGTTGGTCGCATGATGAAGCACAAGGTCATTTAGCGAGGGTAAAGCTCGGAGTTTCGTTGCATAATAGACTTCGTAATGAGAACATCCGCAATAGAAACAGAGTAACAAACATAGCCCGACGGATCAGTAAGCTGCTGAAGTGGCAGTAGGGCGGCCATATAACTCGAAGAACGAAAAGCCGATGGGAAGAAAAGGTTTTCGAGTAGCAGTGTCGTCCCAATAAGCGAAAAGCAGGCAAGCCACCCACAGTGTGTAGTAACGACCTGGTACGAGTTGCAGGAGACCGATGGATGCGGTTGATTCAGGAATATTCTTTATGGCATTCCTTAAGGGAGACCTATGTTCAGCAGTGGATCTGTGATAGGCTGTAATGATGATGATGATGAATGCAATAGTGTTCATGTTACAAAGGATCATTTTGAAACATGAAACTATGTCAAAGTAAATTGGTAATGTCGGTGTGCCGTTTTATAAACATAAATAGCACATGGGCAAACCATCCAGATTCAGAACAATTTAACAAAAAGTTAAAAAAAAGTATCTGTATGTGCAGTTTGTACGTGTTGGACACGGCGGATATGCTAATTTCTGAGTCTATCACGCAGAGAAACTCCGAGCATAGCCCTCTCCATAAGCGACCTTGAGCGTCCTTAAGCGTACTGTAGGGCAACCCAAGAGTGACGACCTGGTAAGACATGCAGGAAGTCGATGGATGCAGATTGCTCAGTACCGTGCTTTGTGGCATTACTTGGGGGAGGCCTATGTTCAGCAGTGGACTTGTGAAGGGCTGTAATGATGATGATGATGAAGAGACACTGCAACTGTATTATGGATGCAAAATGAAAAAAAGGGTCAGCTCAACCAGGGAAGTGCCACACTGTCAGATTATCACCGTAAAAGAGCAGCATAATGCTGTTAAATCTTCACTTATTTCGTATGGGCCTGGGACTTACGGACAACGCATTATCTGCCAGTGAAAATTAAAAGATGCGTAACGATGAGCGGTTTGCCAGAACAATGCGCCCAAACTTATCCACAGTCGCTCGCATTCCGGACGAGTTCAAAATTGTCGAGTAGTAGATTCAAATGCCTCGCACGATTGCATTTTCATTTACGTCATTTCCTTTTTTAGGCAAATGCGAAAAAAGGTCATGGTCATCTACTGGAACATCCGATGCTGCCAAGTTCCCACGGATCACACGAGGTGACGCATTACTACATCGCGGCATAGTTCGCTATACATTAAGCCACTTTATAAGTCACTAGTGTAACAAACATCGTACAGTTGTCACCTATTGTAATTAATATTGTAGTAATAAATTAAGTTGAGGCAAATGTTTTTTTTTATTCTAACTTGCGACCGAACTTAATTTTCATAAGCTATTGCAGCGTTATCTTAGTCATACATATTAAATAAAATCTGTGTGAGATTGTATTGAACTACGTTCGCGGTATACAAAATAAAAAACCAGTTTTCTCGCCCGCTCGCGGTCGACTAAAGTAGTTACGGAGAATTGACCGTAACTTAGCGCAATGTATTAAGGCCGCAGAGCCCGTCTAGAAGTTATACTTAGTGTTTAGTTTACAAACACTTCGAAAAGTTTACGCTACTGTAAAACTCGCCGTTCGTGTGAACGAGCAAGTTTAGTTCAGTGCAAAAGTTGACATGACGCAACGTG
The DNA here is from genome assembly GCA_036936625.1 of Parnassius smintheus behrii. Lineage (NCBI taxonomy): Eukaryota > Metazoa > Arthropoda > Insecta > Lepidoptera > Papilionidae > Parnassius > Parnassius smintheus. The sequence goes on along the minus strand of JAUPFT010000006.1, from coordinate 21,374,736 downwards.
GTCGTGTTCAACCCTCAAGATAAAAAATTGTACTTTTTTAACTAAACTCGCCACGACGACATTTGAACGCTGCTTGTCCACCGTTTTCTGTCAAGTGCCATGTAACTAAGCTCGTTAGTGTAGTTGTCGAAGTGTAAAGGTAGCGTTCGGATTCCGGCGGCCGAGTCCCGGCAGCGGCGACTTGGCGGTCGCGACCCCGGAAGCAATTCCGCACCGCTTTCCGAGCGCTCCGGAGGCAGTGTGGCAGCGCTGCCGGCAGTTATTTATTTAGTCTACAGTACTTCCTAAATTTATTTTATTTCTATTTGATGAGAGTAAGAACAACATTATTTCATCATCCTCTTCTTCGTCCTCTAAGTCGCTTTAGAAGTACTTGTTTCGTTTTACTTGAGCAGACATAGTTCTGATACGCAAAATACGACCGAACACACAACCGCACGACTGTTCACACTCACGTTCACAGACTCATTCTTGACTACTGCACGTTGCAGTCGCGGCTCGGGCTACGGTCGCTACTATTCGAACTGCGGCAGTGGGTCGCGGCTGCGGCTCTGCTGTGATCCGAATGCTACCTTAAATCAGCTATAAGTGAATACTAATTACTAACCGTGCAGAGGAAGGCGCACTTGGCGAGCGTGGCGGAGGCGAGGCAGGAGAGGCGGTGGCTGGCGGCGCACAGGCGCGGCGAGGGCAGGTTCCGCCGCCGCGCGCGCCGCTCGGCCGCCGCCGCCGCCGCCGCGCTGCACGCGCCCGCGCCCGCGCTCGCGCCCGCAGACCCTGTGCCACAATCAACCCTCGCATCAACGCACTATTACCAATCACAGTGTAGATTTTTATAACCCTACAGTCTCTTGCAAGCACAATTTACAATGGCACGTACTAAGCAAACCGTTCGGAAATCCACCGACGGTAAAGCAGCACATAAGAGCACATGAGTAACCGGCGGTGTTGAGATAACCCATCGCTACAGGCCCGGTACCGTCGTTCTCCATGAGATTCGTCACTACCAAAAGAGCACCGATCTCCTAAAATCTTCGCAAATTGCCCTTGCAACGTTTGGTGCGTGAGATCGCTCACGATTTCAAGACCGACCTCCGATCCTAGAACTCCACCGTGATGGCCCTCCAAGAGGATAACGAAGCTTACCTAGTCGGTTGTTCGAGGATACCAACTTACGCGCGATTCATGCAAAACGTGTAACCATTATGCCGAAAGACATACTCTCACATTGCTTTCACAAGTGCCTACCGTTACATGTTACAAGGTGTGATCATTAGGATACAATCAACACTGCATCGCAATAATGCTCATTTTACTTTGACAGGTACTGTTACATTTTGTCACTAACAATCCACACTAAACTATATCCGCTTTGAAATCACGGTTGGACTGAGGTGATCAACAACCTGTTAATATGTAATAGTTATTCTAGTTTCCTCGTTGGTGTCGTGATCGCAGGTAGTTAATATCGATATTTTTTTCTTGCAACGCAACAGAGGAAGAGGAAAATTAATTCAATAAGGTCACAACACTCGAGCATGTCGTATATACAAATTCTTTGCTACACCTAAGTCTCGAAAGAATACTGGGAAATGTTCACCATTGACACGTATGACTGAAGCATATAACAACTACTTCACTACCCTAGACATATTTGGGACTAATGTCCTTTAAACATTCAGTTTTAAATCTGTTGCGTGAAGTCAACAAAACGCAATATGTTCACATTTAATTTAATTAAATCTGTAGCCAGCGTACTTAAAAGAAGTAGTATTAACTTTTAGCAATAAAGACGTAATTTTTTTCGTATTATAATTCGTGGTTAACGGTGTTGGTTTCAAAATTATGTCATTGTGATGTGTATTTATTATTTTAACATTCTTATTGTGAAACTGTTTGTTGACCCAAATAAATGAAAAAAAAAGGTTTATTATTAATAAAATGAATACTATATATGACAGCACATGCGTCGCTGGGCGTGCGGTGGCGCCTGTGCGGCTAGCTACTCGTTTCGCTTGTATAAAACATATCAACCGCCGTTAGGAGAGACTTGGCTCAACCGTGGCATGGTGCATTTGTCGCATTCCGCTACTAGATCAACCTTTACTCATGGGATGATTAATTCGTTGAAACAAATTAAATATTATTTTCAGCTACGAAATTTGTCTCTTTAAAATTTATAGTTGATTAGTTGTGATCTGTGTATTTCATAGTTGTATAAAACAATATATTGTAAATTAATTCTATTTAAAAGAAATGTCCGCTGGATTTCTTGCTGGTTCTTCCCAGGACAGAGTTTTTCTCCAAACCAGTGGTCGTAGTACTCTATTAAATAAAAAAGATTCTATGCTATTCTAAAACCTTTTTTGTGACTCTTCATATTTACATATCCTACATAAATATATGCAGTGGTGGCGGGAAAACTCTGTACTGGGAAGAACCAGCAAGAAATCCAGCGGGACATTTATTTGTGTATGTATGCAGTGGAGGCGCGGGTGTACGTACCGAGTGCGGGTCGAGCAGTTCGCGCTCCCGACTGGCACCCAACGCGCAGCGTCGCTCGCGTGCCAGTGCACCTATAGCCCCTCGGCACGCACGAACGTACAATGTGTATGTATGCAGTGGAGGCGCGGGTGTACGTACCGAGTGCGGGTCGAGCAGTTCGCGCTCCCGACTGGCACCCAACGCGCAGCGTCGCTCGCGTGCCAGTGCACCTATAGCCCCTCGGCACGCACGAACGTACAATGTGTATGTATGCAGTGGAGGCGCGGGTGTACGTACCGAGTGCGGGTCGAGCAGTTCGCGCTCCCGGCTGGCGCTCAACGCGTAGCGTTGCGCGCGTGCCCATGCACCTATAGCCTCTCGGGACACACAAACGTACAATGTGTATGTATGCAGTGGAGGCGCGGGTGTACGTACCGAGTACGGGTCGAGCAGTTCGCGCGCCCGGCTGGTACCCAACGCGCAGCGTCACTCGCGTGCCCGTTCACCTATAGCCCCTCGGCACGCACGAACGTACAATGTGTATGTATGCAGTGGAGGCGTGGGTGTACGTACCGAGTGCGGGTCGAGCAGTTTGCGCGCCCGGTTGGCGCCCAACGCACAGCAACGCTCGCGTGCCCGTGCACCTATAGCCCCTCGGCATGCACGAACGTACAGTGTGTATGTATGCAGTGGAGGCGCGGGTGTACGTACCGAGTGCGGGTCGAGCAGTTCGCGCGCCCGGCTGGCGCCCAACGCGCAGCAACGCTCGCGTGCCCGTGCACCTATAGCCCCTCGGCACACACGAACGTACAATGTGTATGTATGCAGTGGAGGCGCGGGTGTACGTACCGAGTGCGGGTCGAGTAGTTCGCGCGCCCGGCTGGCGCCCAACGCGCAGCAACGTTCGCGTGCCCGTGCACCTATAGCCCCTCGGCACGCACGAACGTACAATGTGTATGTATGCAGTGGAGGCGCGGGTGTACGTACCGAGTGCGGGTCGAGCAGTTCGCGCGCCCGGCTGGCGCCCAACGCGCAGCAACGTCGGCGTGCCCGTGCACCTATAGCCCCTCGGCACGCACGAACGTACAATGTGTATGTATGCAGTGGAGGCGCGGGTGTACGTACCGAGTGCGGGTCGAGCAGTTCGCGCTCCCGGCTGGCGCTCAACGCACAGCGTTGCGCGCGTGTCCGTGCACCTATAACCCCTCGGCACACACGAACGTACAATGTGTATGTATGCAGTGGAGGCGCGGGTGTACGTACCGAGTACGGGTCGAGCAGTTCGCGCTCCCGGCTGGCGCTCAACGCACAGCGTTGCGCGCGTGTCCGTGCACCTATAACCCCTCGGCACACACGAACGTACAATGTGTATGTATGCAGTGGAGGCGCGGGTGTACGTACCGAGTACGGGTCGAGCAGTTCGCGCTCCCGGCTGGCGCTCAACGCGCAACGTTGCGCGCGTGCCCGTGCACCTATAGCCCCTCGGCACACACGAACGTACAATGTGTCTGAATGCAGTGGAGGCGCGGGTGTACGTACCGAGTGCGGGTCGAGCAGTTCGCGCGCCCGGCTGGTGCCCAACGCGCAGCGTCACTCGCGTGCCTGTGCACCTATAGCCCCTCGGCACGCACGAACGTACAATGTGTATGTATGCAGTGGAGGCGCGGGTGTACGTACCGAGTACGGGTCGAGCAGTTCGCGCTCCCGGCTGGCGCTCAACGCACAGCGTTGCGCGCGTGTCCGTGCACCTATAACCCCTCGGCACACACGAACGTACAATGTGTATGTATGCAGTGGAGGCGCGGGTGTACGTACCGAGTACGGGTCGAGCAGTTCGCGCTCCCGGCTGGCGCTCAACGCACAGCGTTACGCGCGTGTCCGTGCACCTATAACCCCTCGGCACACACAAACGTACAATGTGTATGTATGCAGTGGAGGCGCGGGTGTACGTACCGAGTACGGGTCGAGCAGTTCGCGCTCCCGGCTGGCGCTCAACGCACAGCGTTGCGCGCGTGTCCGTGCACCTATAACCCCTCGGCACACACGAACGTACAATGTGTATGTATGCAGTGGAGGCGCGGGTGTACGTACCGAGTACGGGTCGAGCAGTTCGCGCTCCCGGCTGGCGCTCAACGCGCAACGTTGCGCGCGTGCCCGTGCACCTATAGCCCCTCGGCACACACGAACGTACAATGTGTCTGAATGCAGTGGAGGCGCGGGTGTACGTACCGAGTGCGGGTCGAGCAGTTCGCGCGCCCGGCTGGTGCCCAACGCGCAGCGTCACTCGCGTGCCCGTGCACCTATAGCCCCTCGGCACGCACGAACGTACAATGTGTATGTATGCAGTGGAGGCGCGGGTGTACGTACCGAGTGCGGGTCGAGCAGTTCGTGCGCAGGGCTGGCGCCCAACGCGCAGCAACGCTCGCGTGCCCGTGCACCTACAGCCCCTCGGCACGCACGAACGTACAATGTGTATGTATGCAGTGGAGGCGCGGGTGTACGTACCGAGTGCGGGTCGAGCAGTTCGCGCGCCCGGCTGACCCGCAACGCGCAGCAACGCTCGCGTGCCCGTGCACCTATAGCCCCTCGGCACGCAAGAACGTACAATGTGTATGTATGCAGTGGAAGCGCGGGTGTACGTACCGAGTGCGGGAGGGCGGGCTAGCAGGTCGCGAGCCAGACTGGCACCTAGCGCGCAGGCTTCGCGCGCGTGCCCGTGCGCCTGTAGCCCCTCGGCACGCGCGAACGACACCTCCCAGCCGCAGCCCCAGTCCACGCTCACGCCTGCCCCTACTGCCTGCACGCACAACAAGTACTCATCTTCCATCAACAATATATATCTTGCGGCGCGAGTCATGACCAAGTGACAGCATTTGCGCATGTACATTTTCCAGCCAACATACTACAAGCTAATATAGCTAGATAAGCGTGAATATCCGATGAATAACAAACATTAACTAACGGACCAATCACGTGAAAGAATGTTCACCGTACTCACCTCATGCCATTATATTTCACCAAACAATCCTATATATCGATTATTGCGCATTTGAAAGCTGTGCTCACGACTCGTGCCGCAACGTTTAGCACATAAAGTTAACGTGTGTGTTATTAGTAGCATTATAACAAGTACCCGGTTGACCGAGCTTTGCTCGGTATTTTTCGCTCGGTTTTTTTTTTAATTCGTGTGTTTTGGAAATTATATTTAAATACAAATTACATACTGATGAAATATGAATAATATTTTTTGATCTTAGCGACATAATAGAAAAAACTGAACTGGTTATTTGAATAAAAAATCATGAGTGCAATTAGTTTAATTTAAATTTTCGTGTTTTTAAAAAATACTAAAAAAAGGGCTCGAAAAAATAGATTTTCTCATAAAAGAAAGGAACTTGAAAAAAAAATTAAAAAAAGTTGGTCGGTCGGTCTGGGCTCGAACCGGGGTTTTACGATTCTGTGACCGCCCATCATACCAATTAAGCTAGCTATTATATATATATATATATATATATATATATATATATATATATATATATATATATATATAGCTATAAGCTATCCTCTACCTCATATCATCGTGTATAAGTATCATAATAGTCCGGTCAATCTAGACATTCGGTGATACATAGAGTTACAACAAGGTGACAATCGGTAAAATTGTTCAAAATATAATTATAAATAAAATTTTAAAGTACCCCACCATTGTTGTGTATGGAAAAAATTGACTCAAGGTCAAAAGTAAAAAATGCGTTTTTCGCGATTTTCAGCAAAACGGTAAGTTTTATCATAAAAATACCCGAGACAAAAGTTGTAGATCATAAAATTCTCTACAAAAAATTTCCATCCTTTTTTCCTACGAACTACCGTTTCTGAGATAATACGATTCAAAAAGTTGTATAAGTTGTAAACGTCATAATGTGCACAAGTTTTCACGTCACCTACGAAGTAGTGTACTTAGCGGGTTTTTTCAACGTGGTTTCTCCAGTATGCCTATTCCACGAGTCTTTTATGATCCTGTTTAAATTGTGACTATTGCAAAATAATGGAAATTAGCAGATTGAAAAAAATTAAAGCGATATAATTTTAAAAAGTAATGAAGCTTATTCGTCCGATTCAAATTCTTCGTTTTTCTTCCTGATCTTCTTCAGATTCTTGTCCTTTTTCTTCTTCTTCATATTCATCTTCATTTTGAGAGCAAGCCAATTTTTTACTGTAACGTACTACACCGACATTTTGATAGATCTGTATCGGCACAAAAGCTTTTGCCTTGAAATCTTTTGCTGAAAGAGCTTTTATTCGTGACAAAGGTTCTTCTAGCAAAACGGAATGTTTTGGTGTAACAATTTGAATAATACCCATTATGTGGAGCGTGTTTATGCCGTCTAGCGTATTTACATTGATATCAGCATTGTTTGTAACATATTGAATAAGTGTACCACTTTCTGGTGGTAGGACATGAGGACGATGAAAAACTGCTGTTGTTGCCTCGTACATTATTGTATCATTATAAGATGCACATAAACCAAAACACGAAAAGATTTGAATCTTTAAGACCCGAACCTACGATGAAAAAAGGCGATGCCGAACAGCAGTCATGATACTATGGCAAAAATTTGTACATATTCTTATAGTTATAACTTATTTATATTTTATATTTAAGGATAAGTTACAATAACCGATAGAAAAATGTTTTGACATATCGTCAGTGAAGTTCTAACAGTACGAAAGTCAAAAATGGCTACTTTACAGGAGAGTGAAAAAACTGTATGAAATGGATATAACTTACGCATAAGGCCATATTGTGTTTAATTATTAATACAAATGAACTCTGTGATGATTTGAACTCGTGAAAATCGTGAGAATCTTTTCCACTGAAGTAATTAGGTGAATTCCGCAGTGTTGCCAGTAGTTGTCACTGACTTACGTCATGTTTCGTCTAATTAATATAGGCAAAGGAGATAAAATGGAGAAGGGAAATGATAAAATTGTTTAACAAAATGGTGTTAAAAGTTTATTTTATAAAACAGAAAAAATTATAATTTGTATTATAAAAAATGTTTTGCTTAAAACGAATCAACTTCTTATCTATAATCAGACTTTTATGAGATCCATAGGGTAGGGAATCATAGTACCCGTGGTAGGTAATCATAGTACAGTCATAAGGAATAACAGTCTTTAACTCCTGTAAATGTTTCCATTTAGTTACTGATATTTTGATGCAACTTTGGTAGAGTTTTGGTCTAGGGGGTAAAGTTTCGGGCATTACTACTCTTCGTCGAATTCTGCGTGGCAGATCTTGATAATCCTCCTCAAAGTTCAATTTATATTTGATGACTCTACTTGGATTATACTGCAGTGCTCGTATGTCCGTTACTGTAGGATCATTGACGGAGCGAACAGGCCGTATGGAGTCATACATAAACGAATTCTTGTCTGAGAAGTCGTCGAAAAAACTGTAGTCTAAATATTCAACCAAATAAGGTTTTTGCGGTCGAGCTTTTTTAGGCGAGAACAGGCTTAGATTCAACTCGTCAAAAACTTTGCACATAGTCCAGCGACTAAGTAGACTTTTCGACTCTTTTTCGCACTCTTGGATGTACAACCTAAAAAGACAGTTCTTGTATTCAAAAATCGGCTCTAAATACTGTTTCGATGTAGATGCCCTGCAATAGTGCGAGGGCATTTTTGGTAACGAAGCGAAGAACTGTTTGAGGAATGTCATGTCTTCTTTCTTAATAACGCGTTCATCATTGTCGTCGTTTGGTCGTGGTGTTGTATTAGCAATAATATGTTCAGATCTATCAATCCAGCATCTTATAGTCGACTCTTTCAAACCCAGAGTGTTCAAAAAAGTCTTTAGACAAACTTGGGTACGTCCCTCTGATGTGCTGAGAAAGTACTGTTTACTCTCACTTCTACGAGGATTAGATTTTACTTTTACTTGCTTTTTTTCACAAACGGAGACGTGAGATACAATGTACTGCTTCCGTTGCTCCCAAGTCATGCTTTTCCAGAACTTGCCAAAAATGTTCTCTCTTTCGATGTCAGACAAGCAAAATGTGGAAGTGCAACGTGAACCAATTGAACGTGCTGGACGTGGCACATCATGAAGTACATTAAATTTCTCTTGCCCTAAAACTTTCCTGTCCCTATGGTACCCCACATATTCTTCACTTTGCATACGCTTCAGTTTTGTTGTGTTTTTATTCCATTTTTTAGGTTGTGCGAAACCCTTCGATTTCCTTTTTCTATTAGAATTTATATCTTCGATCTCACTGTCAGACGGTAGCTGCTCCAATAGCGACGGTGAATTTTCGGCAGTCGTGGAAAGCGGCTGTACTTCTTCATTTAAACAGCTAGATGGAGCTGAAGGTAAGAATGTCTCTTCAATGTTATTTTCAGGTGGTTGTGTCGTTTCTAATGGCGGTGAAATCTCAACAGACGAGGAAAAAGGCTGCAATTCTTCTCTTGGCCGCAAATGTACTATGGTAACTTGTTCAGATGACGAAAGAGGTATGGTATCCTGAATGTTTTGAGGGCTCAATAGACCCAGCAAAGGCGATGGACGCTCGGAAACTATTTCTATTGATAAGTTATTAATATCGATATTTTTTAAGTCAGTCAATGTTACCGGTAAGTACTTGTATCTTTAAGTCGCTGCAAAGAATCAACATGTCATCATCAAGTTCTTTGCTATCACTTAATAGAAAATCTCTCTTGTATCTAATCTATCTATTTCTATGCAATCGCCTTGAAAAAAGAGAAAGAAAGATGATATTATTAGGAATAAAACATCAAGATAAATTGCAAATAATACCTTAAATCGGAATCACAACATCTCAGCACTTGATTCACGACGAGTTTGTACGTGAATAGCTGACATACGCAATGTTGGCACCACTAACTGAGATACGCTATGTAACTATTTTTCAAATAACGCGTTGGTATTGATCAGGAATCGTGTTTTGATTGGTCGACACGATGCACGCCACAATGCTCTATCCAATGACATTCAAATCTCAAAACACTCACAAAATGACTTACGCACTGTTAGAACTTCACTGACGATATATTAAAACTCTAGAGATGTGTATACGTGGCGTACTCATGCATATTATGACGTTTACAACTTTTACAACTTTTTGAATCGTAATATCTCAGAAACGGTGGCTCGTAGAAAAACAAGAAGTATTAATACATTTTTTGTAGATAATTTTATGATCAACAATTTGTTTTTGGGATATTTTATGATAAAAATTACCGTTTTGCTGAAAATCGCGACTCATTTTTTCGACCTTTGACCTTGAGTAAAATTTTTTTCCATACACAGGAATAGTGGGGAACTTTTAAATTTTATTTATAATTATATTATGAACAATTTTACTGATTATCAGCTTGTTGTAACTTTATGTATCTTCACTCTTATTTTCTGGTCTAATTTGACTGGAGTATAAGAGGTAACAGGAGGAAACAAATCAGAAATTAACGCGATCGTCTTCCTAATAATAACTAAAAAACTGCGATTGCCCATCTGTGTACTGAGCACGGCAACTATGGGGAAATTCGAAGTATGAGAACTTCTATGGGGAAGGCCTATGTTCAGCAGTGGACTTTTGATAGGCTGTCACGGTAAAGTTAAGTAACAACCTATATAATATGTCATATTTAAAAAAAGACTGAAGTACCAAAAGGACTTACACCTAACAATCCACCTGATAACAAGTGGCTACAACAATCCAAACGAGGAAGGCTACAGATGCGTTGTCACCTCTGTATACACATTTAGTACGATTCAAAGCATACCATAATAATGTCCTCCAGACCGAATTTCGGCCACGGAGGCCTGCCTCAACGGAGGCTAGCCATCAGCGCAGGACAGGATGGGCGAGGATGGAATTACAGCGTAACTGCTGAAAGCGGGTGGAAAACCGGTACTTGAAGTCCTTTAGAGGCTTTTTAATTCCGTCCTCCATGAAAGCACTACTCCCGAGGCGTGGAGCAGAAGCGGTGGTCTTGTTCTTCAATAAAGGTGACAACGTCCTCTTGAAGAACTACAGACCGATATCCCTTCTGAGCCGCGTCTACGTGCTGTTTTCGAGTCATTACGAATCGTCTCGCACGCAGACTCGACGACTTCCAGCATCCCGAACAAGCCGGTTTCCGAAAAGGCTTTAGTACCATAGACCACATCTATACCCTTCGGCAAGTTGTATAGAAATCCGAAGAGTACAATCTGCCACTTTGCCGGGCGTATGTGGACTATGAGAAAGCCTTTGATTCCGTCTAAATTTGGGCGGTGCTACAGTCCCTTCAGCGGTGCCAAGTTGACTGTCGGTATATCGAAGTGCTGAAGTTTTTGTACAGTAGGGCTACGATGGCTATCCGAGTACAGAATCAGAGTACGAAACCTACCGAACTGCAGAGAGGTGTAAGACAGGGTGACGTTATTTCCCCGAAACTCTTCACCGCTGCATTGGAAGACGTTTTCAAGCTACTGGACTGGAAAAGATACGGTATTAACATCAATGGCGAGTACATCACTCACCTTCGATTTGCCGACGATATAGTCCTTATGGCAGAATCGCTGGTGGACTTAAGCACTATGCTCAATGACCTCAATAGAGCCTCCCAACGGATAGGTCTTAAGATAAACATGGACAAAACAAAGATCATGTTTAAAGTCCATGTCACACCTATACCCGTAGTTGTTGGGAGCACTAAGCTCGAAGTTGTTGACTAGTACGTTTACCTGGGACAAATAGTCCGACTAGGTAAATCCAACTTCGACCGAGAGGCCAATCGACGGAATCAACTCGGCTGGGCAGCGTTTGGGAAATTACGACATATCTTCTCGTCAGGTATACCTCAATCTCTAAAAACTAGATTGTACAACCGGTGCGTGTTGCCAGTGATGACCTACGGAACTGAGACGTGGGCCTTCACAGCTGGCCGTATGAGGACGCTCAAAGTCGCTCAGCGAGCTATGGAGAGGGCTATGCTCGGGGTTTCTCTGCGTGATAAACTTAGAAATGAGGATATCCGCAGTAGAACCAGAGTGACCGACATAGACCAACGGATTAGTAAGCTGAAGTGGCAATGGGCCGGCCATATAGCTCGAAGAACCGACAACCGTTGGGGATAAAGGGTTCTCGAGTGGCAGCCTCGTACCGGTAGGCGTAAGTGTAGGGCGACCCCCCACTAGATGGAGTGACGACCTGGTAAGACATGCCGGAAGTCGATGGATGAAGGTGGCTCAGGACCGTGCTTTGTGGCATTACTTGGGAGAGGTCTATGTTCAGCAGTGGACTTGTGAAAGGCTGTAATGATGATGATGATGATTGTGCATTATGTCCTAGATACTAAGCAATTAATATTTTTACTGGTGTAACAATCATTGGTAATCTAATTAAAAAAAGCGAACTATTTCTACAATTTATATAGGGTTGCAGCAACGCCATGGGTAGAGGCGTAGAGCACAAGTACGGTCTTATACTTCAAGAAAGGCGACAACGCTCTCTTGAAGAACTACAGATCGATTTCCCTTCCGAGCCCCGTCTACATGCTGTTTTCGAGAGACATTATCATTAACTATGTAATTAGTCATCAAATTAGCTCGCTGATTTTTCTATAGGGCTACGACAAGTTAATTAATAAAGTAAATACGACAGCAAACGGTGCGTGCGCTACATCAGCGTACACACGCGCACGTCGCGACTGTGGCGAAGGTCTTCACCATCGTCGGTGTCGTGTCGGCGTTGTCGATGTTCCGTGTCGGCGAACGGTTTACTCACGGGGAGCGTCGGCGCGCTGGTGCCAGCTCCCTCGCTGGCGACGCGACGTGCAGCCGCCGCGTCGTAGTAGTACAGCTGGCACTCGTCATCGGACACCGAGTCGTCGTTAGAAACGCGACGGCGTGCTTCGTCCGCGTCCGAAGACGTCGGTGGCGAGCTCGACTCCTGCGAATCCGTGTCGGCACCACTCTGTTGCAGAATCTCCTCTTCATTCTCGCAGAAACCTTGCAGCAATATAAAAAAAGTTCATCACCCTAAAAAATATCCTTGGATTTAACAAGTAAACTGTCAATTTAGTTCGCTATGTCGTGAAAAGCTTATCACAACCAATTCCTTTTCTTTATTTCTTCTTCATCAGCCCATAAGAGTCCACTGCTGGACATTGTAACAAAATTGTACTAAATTGTAAATAAAATAATATTTGGTATTTCCTAAAATTCGACAGTGAGGAATAGAAATGCAAATTGTCAATTTAATTCTAATGTCGCTAATATTTTGTCACATGCAATACTATTTCCGTCTCGGTAGTAAGGAACAAAAAAACTGCGGTTAACAACATGCTTGCCAAGCGTGGCACCTATGGCTAATATGTCTACGTTCAACAGTGGACTTTAATAGGCTAAAACGGTAATACTATTTCTTCTTCTTCATCAAACCGTAAGAGTTCACTGCCGGACGAAAGTCTCTACTGTTGTAGATAAGGTTTCGATTATTTTAAGTCTGGCGTAGACGATTTGTTATACTGCCGTCTTTCGGAGGTCCTAAGATCATTTTAGCCTTTCCTATAGTAGCCTCTTACGAAATCCACAGGGCAAAATGGGGTAATGCATTCTCTTAGGGCACCACCTCATGGCAAAAACTATGCCCCGTTACCTTCATGTCTCTGGGTTTCCGAATGTCGTCACTGATACAATAAAATATGCCTTCCCCGGTCAAGCCAACTTATCGATTTAACCAGCCATAATAGAGCTGCATAAAATGAACTTAGACAAAAACACAGACGCGGAACAATTATATGTAGGCCATATAAACCTGTTTCAAAAGTCTTAACAGTGACGGTATCATGAAGTTTTTATCTTTATATAATACTAATTGATGACGTGTTCAAAATACATAATAATATAATGTTTAATATTATAATGATGATAATATAAATTATTTAATGTTTTGTTCAAAGCGATTAAATATTTTTCAAAGAAAACACACACCCACGACAGTAATCTGACGAAATTTCAATGCCTAACCTATGCACATTGTTGTCATATTACCTTCAGACGAAACACTAGAGTGATTCCCATCACTAGGTCCAGAGTCACGTGGTGGATCACTAGGACCTTCTCCAGAACCAGACGGCTGAAATAATAATGAAAGCTTTTTTAATAATTTTTCTTTTTAAGTTATAAACATGACAGTTACAAGTATAAGATATACGTGGTAGAGCCATGCTGCAGTTATATTAGTAGTATAGTTGTAGCACGAATGGATCGGCTCGACCGGGGAAGGACCACGCTCTCACAGAATACCAGCGTGAAATAGTAGCTTAGTGCTGCTGTATTTCGTAAGGTGAGTGTAGAGAACCGGAGACCCTTTTTACTGGAAACGAGGCATTCCATCTTAGTCCTCACGGGTGACAACGCATCTGCATTTTGATTCGTAATCGAGGATAGATGTAGATGTCTATGGGCCACAGCAACCACTTACCATCAGGTGGACTGTGTGCTCGTTTGTCACCCTATCCTATAAAAAAAAAAGTAGTAGAATGTGGAATGAAAAATAAAATGCTTCAATACTGCTTTGTGAAGACATTGTACTGTCATCCTATCCAAACCTAGGAGTGTTGTAAAAATGGACTAAAAGAAATGATAGAAAGTAGCTAAGCACTAACGAAAATTGTGCTAAAGGAAATCCTCATCCAGTGGAGTTTCAATAATAATGGACTGTTTTAGTCTATTATATAAATTATAATACACATTTTTCTTTCTTATGAGCTTATAAAGAATGCAGACAAAACCACTTGTTACCATAATAATAAAGTGCACACATTAAGGATAAAAATTAAATCCTTTTTGTATGGTATGGAGGTATGCTATGGAGTGTATATGCTTTTCTCATTATAGGAAGAAATTGCTGTATTTGCATTGAAGTAATATGTACTTACGTACTAGAACAGCTATCTCAAACAATGTGCGCTACTTTGTGTTCGCGCGGTTGTTTTTGTTTATCATAGAATAAACATAGGTAGAATGATCAGTAGGTAAAAGTAGATTGTATTGTTAAATAGGTAAATTATATCGAAAACAATTTTTAAAATTGTCATTTATTTTGTATGTTATATTTGCTTATTTAATATAATATTACATAATATTATATCACAATTACATTTTAATGATATTTTGTCTCAATATTTTAAAATGTCAAATATAAAAAATATACTAAATGTATGTTTAACAAAACTTATTAACATAACATTTAAATTACAAATATATTTATTTAAATTAGAATAAGAGTTGTTCATAAATGCTGGACACGCAAGAGTTAAAAATGGACGAACTTATTCCACTTTGACTTTGATGTGGAAACCTAAAAATAAAATAAAAGAATAATAAGCAGATTTATACATGAAAAATTTAGCCTATTTACAATAAATTATATGTTTCTACAAAAAAAAATGTGTATAATAATATATTCGTCCTATACTTAAGTACCCACAGAAATGTCGCATCTGAACAGGTTAATTTCATAATCTATATTCCATGACACGAGATGGCGTCTTAGGAATAATTTGTTTTATTATTAACCCATATTACTTTTTTATTGCTTAAGTATCTTCTTAACCGATGGAAAGTAATTCCTTGGTTTTTACTGACATTTCTTGAATTATTTGTGCAATATCTAAGTACATACGACGGCATATTTTTATCAAGAGATTTTTTTAAATCAACACAACACGTGACAACTCTACAAGCGCCTAGCGAGTGACTGATTAAAGTGCGGTGTATGCACCGCAGTTGAGTGGAACATAGTAGCTGAATTCAGCGTCGCCTCTAGTAGGTAGTACGTAATAAGCTCAATGTGTATTTGCCACAGTTGAAGTTAAATTCTGGCTACTTTACATACGACGTTTAAGAGTTAGTATACCGCCTTCTATCGAAGATTATTAGATCGTTCTGGCCTTTCAAATAGACGCTTCTTAAGACAACCACGGAACAAAATGGGCTGGTAGATTCTCTTACGCTAAAAATAAAATAAATAGATATATTGTACCA
The DNA here is from genome assembly GCA_036936625.1 of Parnassius smintheus behrii. Lineage (NCBI taxonomy): Eukaryota > Metazoa > Arthropoda > Insecta > Lepidoptera > Papilionidae > Parnassius > Parnassius smintheus. The sequence continues at coordinate 21,359,192 of JAUPFT010000006.1, read as the reverse complement.
AATTATTTAAATATACATTTTAATTTTCATCCTAACCTGGTTAGAAGGTCCAGGAATAGCCAAGTCAACACTTATGCGACTGTTCCGATGTACTAAAGTGCGATGTCCTTGTATTGACGGGTCGTGATTTGTCAGACGATAGCTGAGAGACATTTCATTATTCAGTACCGCTTTTGAAGAGTTCACCTGGAAGGTAAGACATGTAAAATGAAAAATAATAATTGAAAAAAAAAGTAATAAAAAACTTATTAATTTCCCAGTAGTTATTATTAAATTGGGTCCCGATTTTCCAAATTTTTAATTTGTAAAAATTTATACTTAGTACGTATTCATATTCCAGTTATACAGTGTAACCTATATATAACGACCCTCAAGTGACTGTGCCTACTTTAACGTTAAAGAGTCGTCGTTAAATGGACTAAAGAAAAATCTGTATTAGAAAAAGAAAAATTATATGAACTAAATCCAAAACGTTTACAGCTGTGCAGTTTTTAGTAATTTTTGCAACTTAAAAAGTACATTTTGCTATTTAATTATTGTCGTTATTAACAGTGTTTGTAATACTATAGAGTATCATTGTATGGTAGACAAGGTAAATCAACCAAAGCCGATTGATTTCGACGCTTTAGAGACGCTTATTGTCGTTATATCGGGTAACGTTACATGGAGTTTCCATATCACTTCCTAAGATAAAGTTTTTAGATAGATAAATAAGTTTTTATCGTGATATTTGATTTTACGTCCCATTGTAGCATAAGAGATACCATCCCTGATCTCACCCTTTAAGCACTGGATGGAAAAATTAATCAATACAAGCTCTTAACTAGACAACATGGACACATTTACACACCTGATGAACACTTTCGTTTTGTTTATCTGCATGGCGGAATATAGTGAATGGACTGTGATAAAGCGGATTCAGGTCCTTAGTATAAGTTACTCCTGGTATCTGGTAGTCGTCCCATTCAAGGAAGCAAGCCTCCATCGCTGGGTGAAAACCTGGGAAAACTTCATTTTCACTGATGCCATGAATGTAGGGCGAGTGCGTGTGGGCTCTTGAATGCCTCGGATGAGAAGAGGTACCCATGTGGTTGTTACGATTTTTTGCCACCTAAACAAAAAAATCATGGGTTCCATTATTTATGTCCTTTCTAGAAGCATAATATTTGGAACTTTGTTTAAAAAATAAGATGATTGATAATTCTCTTGTATCACAGAACCCATAAATAAACTCATTGGTGGTTGCTGTGTAAAAATATCCACTACTCTATGTCAAAATATCCACTGCTCTATGTCAAAATATCCACTATTCTATGTCATGTTGTGGGTGACGTAAGAGGCGACAGAGGGAAACTGAAACTGAAAATGAACAACAGCATCTTCCTGATAATAACTGAAAACAAAAACTCGGTTGCCAACTTACTTGCCAAACGTGCAACTATAGTATAAAGCCTCCTTGACAGGCGGCAAACTATGGGGAAGGCGTACGTACAGCAGTGGATTATTGATATTCCGTTACGAATAAATTAACGAAAGAAATAAACTCCAAATAAACAATTATGAACATATCAAATTAATTCACTTTCAGACCACAGAGTACAAAAATAAAATAAAAATAATACTTGCCTTGTCTAAAACTTTCATATGCCATTGAGCAAACTGTTCGTGCAGTGTGTCGCGTTCGTGCGGTGCCAAAGCAGGGTTCAGGGCTGCAAGGCGCCATAACACTACCACCTGATAAAAGAGGAACACATCACAATACCATTTAAACTTGTATAATATTGAGACGATTTAGCCTTTAATAATCACGTTCCAGTTGAAGGGATGCTGATTCATAAATTAATAAAATCCCTTATAAAGTTAATTTGAATCAGAAATTCGAACGCCGATTCCTGACTCATAATATTTTGGAAACAAGTTGTTAAAGACAAAACCATAAATTTACACTTATAATTACATCGAAACACAATACGCAATTGTACTGTGAGACTTGTCAGTACTTAATGAATACCTATCAAAGTTACTTAAATAAAATGCAGGCCAATCACACAACACCACATTTGTCAAAAAAGTATCCGATTGAAAATAATACACCTCTTGTAAAACTATTTTCTGTTGAATAAACATGTTTTTGGTTTAGTATCGTGTTAATATGTGAATGCAATAAGAATCTCTGCAGTGTGTGTGAATGCTTATTTCAATTAGTGTAGTTAACTAATTACATGTCGTTCCAATATCTTATAATCCTGCTCGCTGGTGGAGGCTGATATCCGCTCACAGTATATTCACGACAGGAGTTCTTGCCCTGTCGTGTTTGCTTCGCAGGAGTCGACCATCGTTCGACGTAATTCTCCTACAGCATAGAAATGGATATTGAATCAACCTAAGTATTAAATTTCCACTTATAATTCAGAAGAGATTTTCTCTTTCTGAAATCATAACTATCTATTAGGAAAACGTTTAAACAATAGCAATTATTATAAAATTACTAATCACATAAATTTGAAAATGTTCTTCTTATATGATTCACGGCCATAGTAATCACGTACTATCTTTCGCAACCTAGTCCTATTAACCATAAACGCAACTCATTGAATATTACTAGCGTCCAGGTCCAGGGAGGTCAAAAAGTTCGCGGAATGGCGGAGTTAGCGAGGGTGAGTTTACTCATCCAGGTAGACACCAGTTGCGTGACTCATTTTTAGTATATATACAAAGTTTCAGCCTAATCGGGTCATTAGCTATTGAGTTATCAACGAGTAAACAAGTCAATCGAGAAAAAATAGCCACTATGGAGAAAATTGAATATCACGCCGTCATTAAGTTTCTTACCAAACAAGGAAAAACACCTCAAACATTCTTCAAGGGATGTCAGCTGTTTATCCGTTCCTGAGAAAACCATGATTTAAAAATGGCAAGCCCCTTTCAAACAAGGCCCTCCCTTGTTTGAAAGGGGTTTGCCACTCAATTGAAGACGACCAGACGGTCGATTGAGGCCACCACACCAGAAATAATCGAAAAGGTTGAAAAACTTGTATGTAGTTTTTAGTCGGAGTATCAGTATCACCCATTTTAAACGTCCTTCATCAGAACTTGGCGTGACTAGTCTGTGCACGATGGGTTCAGAGGATGCTCTCTGCGCATCAAAAACACGAGAGGAGAGCAAAGGGAAGAAGTTATAGGGAAGGGAGAATATATAAATAAAACATGGACATCTCAACATCCTCACCACCAAGCAAGTTGGCCATTTTTCCAATACAAACATGTTGTATTAACACTTTATGGTTAGATTTTCTAAAAATTGCGTATTTCATCATTTCAATCCAAAAGTAATTATACTCTTTTTTTTTCAAATCAAATGAAGCCAATTTTATGCTTTTATTCTACGTCCAGAGGTTAGAGGAGTGCGACATATCAATATTTTTCACTAGCTGTGCCTACGACTTCGTTCGCGTGGAATCAGTATTATTCTAGTTCTATAATAAGTGTTATTCGTAATTATCATAATTTCGTTTTACGGATTTCCCAACCACCATGCAATTAAAAACCATTTTGTTCACACCATGTATCCTGGTTTAAACACTTTAAGGTGAGATATTAGAAAAATGAAAAAACTAATTGCATCATTTTAATTTACAATTACAATAATAATAACAACAATAATAATTTAATAATTTTTCGCTATACCAATATGAAATCACTATGTCAAAAACATTCTATAAACCTTATTTTACTATCTAAGAATTTTAATTTTTCAAGATTTCTTTCTTAGTGGATGCCTACTTAATAAAAGGGCATCCATCGGTTTGAGTTGTAGATATAATACAATATTCTTCATACAAAATTTGAACCCTTCCTAGATGGACTTCTAAACTACTTAACCGATTATAATCAAATTTGCACACCGTGTGCAGTTTGGTGCAACTTGAGAAATAGGATAGTTTTTTGCCCATGAGTGACCCACAATTATTTTTTTCTAATTTAAGGATTTTTAAAAAGACACGACAAAGGATCGTTGAAAAGGACAGAACAACGTCTGCCTGGCAAGCTAGCAGAACACTATTTTACATTTTTTAATTAAAAAATGTCCTTAATCACTAAACGCCATCATTGAACAAATTCATACCTATATTACGTGCCCATACTTCAGAATATTAATCATAACTTTTGATAGGATGAACCGATTTTAATAAAACAAATACTAAATTTAAAACGAAGATACGCTTAACAATTTTATTATTTTAATATAAATCAGTACTTTGTATATGATACGTTAACAAACAAACAGACATACAGACAGATAGATAGATAGATATGTGATAAAAAGTGATAGCGACATGCTTCGAAGCTTAAGAAACAATTTACAAAAACGTGCTAGTTTGTGTTTAGAAGGAAATTGTAGACATTTTGAACAATTACTGTGATATCGCTAAAAAGGTAATTTTTATTAGTAAATTGACAGAAAAACTCAATAAATTGATTTTTGTCCCGAACCGGGATTCGAACCCAGGACAGGTCAGCTGTCACACTACTACAACCACTAGACCAAAGAGGCAATCAAAATCAAAAATCAATATCAAAAGTGCCTAAATACTTATAAGAAAAATATTTTTTTTGGTAACGTTAGGCGCGCGTCAGCTGATTCTAAAATTGTTGGCTACAACGATGTGTCGGCCGCTGAACTCGGCTACCTGGCGCCTATAGCCCGTTCACCGTAAGATGTCCCCTGCTGTGATGTTGGCACTATTGCTTGTCAATCTGTTGTCAGTTTGTGATTATAACGCTCGTTTTTGTGTTATTATTTAAAATATTCCGAATTAATTATGCCGAAACCATTTAGAAGCAGTGCAAGAGAGGTTGTGTTGAAGGTGCGTGCCTTTTGTGAGAGAGAAAAGGCAAACCAAGCCCCGTTAATTCCACTCAATCAAGTGCGAACTCGCGTCGCCGCCATGACAGGTTAGTAAAATAGGGATGCCAGCTTCATGCAAAATGCCTTTAGTATGGGTAATAATAAGAAATTACTAACATTACGAATTAAAATAAAAAAGTACGTATCTCAGTTAATTTAATTTATTTTTTTATGATAATGTCTGTATTTGTATTTTAAAATTTGGTGTCTATTGCAGGCATGTCGGAGAAAACCGTGAGTAGAATATCTAAAGAAGGTGAAGCTGCTGCCTCTACATCTCAAAAACTAAAGTCTCCTGGAAAACACCGTCAAAGACGTAAAACGGTGGATCTTGATGATTTTGATTTATGCGCAATAAGAAACAAAATCCATGAAATGTATACTGTAAGAAAAGTTGTTCCTACTTTAAATAAATTACTTGTAGAATTAAAGAATGACATAACCTTTGGTGGAGGTCGAACGACTTTGTGGAAAATTTTAAATTTTCCCAAGGCAGGGGACATCTTACGGTGAACGGGCTATACATAACGGAAGATGTGCATGCGTCCCGCTCGCTCTTACAATTTTCATTCACTAGATGAATTATTGTTTTTATGTATTTTTTTGGATATCCGGAAATTATACCTATCTAGTTATATTTTGTTGTATTTTACAAATACTTTCGGGGATAGCTTCTATTCCACTAACACAAAAACCATATTATTTTCCAGACGGTAAAAATAGTCACCAGTTTATTCATCAATTTTCAACGTGATAGACATTTTGTACGTGGTAGAGCCACGACGCAGTTATATTAGCAGTATAGTTGTAGCACGAATGGGTCGACTCGACCGGAGAAGGACCACGCTCTCACAGAATATCAGCGTAAAAAACCAGCTTAATGCTACTGTGTTTCGTATCGGGAGTGAAGAGAACCGGAGACCCTTTTTATTGGAAATGAGGCATTCCGTCTTAGTCTTTACGGGTGACAACGCAATTGTATTTTAATTAAAGTGGAAAGTGTACGTCTCTACGTCTTCTACCTTCTACTACAGGTACATGAATGGTAGAGTGTAGTGAGTGTAGAATAGTTTATATTCAAAAGTTTTGCTGATTGCTTAAAAACCATTAATTAGCCTTTCTTATTTAAAAAATCTAAGTTGTCATTCAGCAAATGGTATAACAAACAAACGAAAAGTAAGACACATAAAATTCTTTCAACTATGCTTGTTGCACCCTGTTCTGCAGACTAGGGATGGAGAGTATAGCATTACCATTGCATGCGAAGGCACAGCCTATATAAGCGAGTTTATAAGCGAGTATATAAGCAAGTTAATAAGCAAGTATATAAGCAAGTTTATAAGCAAGTACATAAGCAAGTATATAAGCAAGTATATAAGCGAGTTTATAAGCGAGTATATAAGTAAGTTAATAAGCAAGTATTTAAGCAAGTATATAAGCAAGTACATAAGCAAGTACATAAGCAAGTATATAAGCAAGTATATAAGCAAGTATATAAGCAAGTATATAAGCAAGTATATAAGCAAGTATATAAGCAAGTATATAAGCAAGTATACAAGCGAGTTTATAAGCGAGTATATAAGCAAGTATACAAGCAAGTATATAAGCAAGTATATAAGTAAGTACATAAGCAAGTATATACGCAAGAATATACAGTCAATCATCGTGTTTGATGGTATCGGAAAAGTCGACATAAACAATAAATTGCTAGGATTGTCAAAACGGAAAGTAATAAATTTCTTTTGTATCACGTATAAACAAATTAAATAACATAATCAGAAGATTTACGTTCAGTAATTATAAATATACTAGGTTTAACAAGCAGAGTTACAAAAAAAAATAATTAGAAATTGTAACTGTCGAGGTTTTGAGTAACAACTTATTTAACACTTATATTATTACCGCACATGAAGTGTGAACCATTTTAATTCATTTGCGTAACAGGACATCCGTAGGGGACAGTTCCCGAGCTACTAACAGCCGCTCGGGAACTTTCCGTCCGCGTCTCGCCCCTCACTCCACCACACGATTGCCCCGTCCAAACGCCTTCGATGACCGACTGTCAGTAGTAGTTATGCTGGGGCCGCATTTTTTTTTATAGAATAGGGTGACAAACGAGCACACAGTCCACCTGATGGTAAGTGGTTGCTGCGGCCCATAGACATCTACATCTATCCTCCATTAAAGATCAAAATGCAGATGCGTTGTCACCCGTGAGGACTGAGATGGAATGCCTCGTTTCCAGTAAAAAGGGTCTCCGGTTCTCTACACTCACCATACGAAATACAGCAGCATTAAGCTACTATTTCACGCTGGTATTCTGTGAGAGCGTGGTCCTTCCCCGGTCGAGCCGACCCATTCGTGCTACAACTATACTACTAATATAATTGCAGCATGGCTCTACCACGTACAAAATCTGCGTCTATCGCCACAAAGTGACACGATACACTCAGATGTGACCGGCTACTATCGACTATCGTCGCAAACATTCGGGTTATGTGTGCGTGTGCGGATGTTTTCGCGCGGGTAGCGATACATCAAAGGGTTTTAGTGCGTCAACATATCGCGCTGCCTGGTCAGACTAGCGTTGTTCATTTCGGCCGTTGTTTTCGATCAGTTCAGACGCATGCGGGTGGCTGTGTAAAAATGGAATGGAGTGATGAAATAGTACTGGAATTCCGCTTTTTAGATTTTAGGTTTCTTCTTTTTAGATTTTAATAAATGCATTATGTAATTGTTAGCACATACCAGGCTGCACTAAAAGTATCGGGAATGGAATACTTCCACTGTTCCTGTCATATTAAAATCTTTTTAATTGAATACTCCTTGGTTTTAAAAAACGAATACCATTTATTTATTTAAAAAAAATATTCTCGGTCTTGTCACAAGGTTTTGTCAAACTTGTTTAGTCATTGAGAAAATGGAATTGACTCGAGAAAATTCAAGAGCGATGATTTATTACGACTTTCGAAATGGTTTAAGACAAAAACAGTGCGTTGACCGGATGATTTCTGAATTTGGTGATGAAACCCCATGCAAAACCACAATTTATCGCTGGTTTGCTGAATTTCAACGTGGACGTGTCAAGCTCAGTGATGATCCCCGTCAAGGTCGTCCAAAAACTGCAGTCAGCCAAGAAAACGTTGATGCTGTGCGTAAGCTGATTGAGGAAGATCGACATGTGACATACCGGAAAATTCAGGCAACTTTAGACATTGGCATGAATCAAATACAAATAATCTTGCATGAACAATTAGGTGTAAAAAAATTTTTCCCGATGGATACCGCATTCACTCTGTGAAGAGCAAAAAGTGGCTCGCGTTACTTGGTGAGTCAGAACTCTCGAAAGATTCCACGCAGGATCCTCTAACGCTGTATACAACATCGTATCAGGTGACGTATCCTGGATATACGCGTACGAACCCGAAACAAAAAACTAGTCACGAGTTTGGGTGTTCGAAAATGAGTTAAAGCCAACAAAAATTGTTCGTTCACGGAGTGTTGCAAAAAAAATGGTGGCCACATTTGTCTCCAAAACCGGCCATGTTAAGACTATTCCTCTTGAGGGACAAAGAACGGTTAAAGCAGAATGGTATGTTAGCATTTATTTGCCACAGGTCGTTTCTGAACTCCGTAAAGAGAACTGCAACCGCCGCATCATCCTCCATCACGACAATGCGAGTTCTCACACCGCACACAGAACAAAAGAGTTTTTAGAGCAAGAAAACATGGAATTATTAGACCATCCGCCGTACAGCCCCGACCTAAGCCCTAATGATTTCTATACCTTCCCTAAAATAAAGAATAAATTGCGTGGACAGAGATTTTCATCACCTGAAGAAGCTGTGGCCATTTTGGAGACCCCAACTTCCGAATGGAATGGTTGCTTCAATGATTGGTTCCATCGTATGGAAAATGTGTCTAATTTCGCGGAGAATACTTCGAAAAGTAATAAATTCCTTTTTTAAATAGTAATGTTGTGTCACTTCCTTGATTCCCGAAATTTTCAGTGCCGCCCTCGTATGTAGAAGTAAAGACATTCTTCGTCCATAGTTAAACGTTTGAAAATGATTACAGCCATCTGGGATTATTGCACGATAGTTCATGCAAAATATCGAAGCCGCTAATATGACCACAGCTTTCATCGCGATAACTTTTTTGTGTCAAAACGTACGAAGCTTCGGCTCGGCACGTATTACTTCGGGACGATACACGCAGGTGCGGCCGAAGCATTATAGGCATGCCTATCATTATAAGTGTTGAGCAAAATTTCAACTTATCCATTCTTGATTGTGGACTGTATTAAGGGTTATATTTTTTAAATATAAAACAAGTTTTTTCATGAAAAAAAAACATAAATAAAACTAATATTTTCATTACTAGCGATCAGCCCAGACTTCACGCGGATAATTTCTGTATCTCTAAAACAGCGCCACCTATCAGGTCCGAATGTGAATCTAAACCATTGAGGAACCCATTCAAACATACACAAAACGTTTCAACTAAATTGGTCGAGCCGTTTTTGAGTTTTAGCGAGACTAACGGACAGCATTTGATTTTTAGATGTCAAAGATATTAAGCACAAGAATCAGACCCTTCCTCTCCTCACATGTGACAAAAACGTCCTTATACTGGGTATGTTCCAAAATAGTACCCAGTGTAATGTCCAATGCAAATGGCGTCATGAATCGACGCTATACTGGTGATTCGTTCCAAAACATAGGACAGTATATGACGTCATACATTTGCGCCATATTGGAAAAGTGTTGGCGATTATTTTGTCATTTTGTGCTCCAAAAATCATTATATCCTCCTAATGGAAATACCAGCAATTATTCTATAATTTTTTGTATTTGAATAAATAAAAACAAATTCTGGCATGCTTCATTCAGCACACACACATAATTAAAAATTGTTTTGTTATGGCCGGATATCCGACGCAATATGGTGGCGGCACGCCAGTACAATATAGTGTCAATTCATGACGTCATTTGTATTCGGCAGTATACTGAAAACGTTTCGGAACATACCCACTACAGGCATTTGGTTTGCAAAATTCTTAGTGAAAATACATATTTCGGGCCCACATTTAGGTTATCACTAGGAAGTCGATGGATGCAAGTGATGAAAGTGGCTCAGGACCATGCTTTGTGGCTTTACTTGGGAGAGGCCTATGCATATCAGTGGACTTGTAACAGGTTATAATGATGATGATGATGATGAGACGGTCGACGCTAAGTACCTCATACATAATTAATCAAACGAGCTAACAGTCCACCTGGTGGACTACTATTTATATACTACAATGTATAAACAGTACCAATAAACTTTCAAAAAGTCTACAAATGCTTTTTCACTCTTAATAACTAACGAATATCTCACAATCTGAACTTGTAATCGCTCTCTTATCCTTTGAACCCCGGTACAGCAGTGAATGCACTGCTGCAGCAATAGATAAAAGAATGGGATTGTTCATAATTATATTCTCTGACATGTTCACAGTATGACAGAAAGCGAATTGACCGTATCGCACAACAGATCCTGAGACACTCATTAAATTTTTCATGTATTCAAATAAATATCTATTTTTGTATGTTTTTAAAATAGTAAAAATTTAATTCAAAACTAAACTTAGTAAATTCATATTATAGTGTAGCATTTTATTAATGAAGAAGAATTTAAACTAACATTTGTTGCTCTATAGAAACGATTTTTTATATAATTATAGCCTGTCCAGGAACCTGAAAAACTTCAAATTCAACTAATTACCTCGTCACATAGTGATGAGCAGGCGTGCTGAGCTGAGGAGTTGCCACCGCCACCGCCATGCTTGCCTCCCCCCGTGCCCCCTCCCCAAGCCACTAACGCCGCTTTAGTGCTGTACCACCACACTATTATCTGTTGATAAAAAAAAAACAGTCAAAACCTGGGAACTAAAATTAAATATTATCGAAAGTATTTTTTTTTTACTTTTACTTCTGATAAGGAAGAAACCTCTGTCCTGGAAATGACCAGTAAGAAAACCAGTAGATTTTTTTTAATTTTTACTATAATTAAAATTAAATTAATTTATAAATTTTATCCCCATTCCTTAATTATATATATATATATATATATATATATATATATATATATATATATATATATATATATATATATATATATACATATATATATATAATTATATACATATATATATATATATATGTATATATATATATATATATATATATATATATATATTACTTGGTTTAATATCATAAGTCAAGACATTAATTTCCTTTGTTTCAAAATTTTCAAAGCATTATTAAAAAACGCAAAGATTCTTCCAAACAAATTAACGAGGCGTAAAATCGTTATGAACAAAAAGCTCAACTGCACACAGTGTCATTTACCTGTTCACAGGCCATGACTTCCTCAGTAATGATTTCTAACAAAGGTATAGCATTCCTGTCGTTTCGTTTGAACATCTCTCTTACAATGGAGAGGAGGTTCCACATTCCCTCAGGCTCTCGGCCTCTTAAGGGCCGTAGAAGTGATGACCATTCTGCTGCAGCAGGAGGTGCACTAGTGCTTAAATAATTAACATCACTGAAACAATAATAGAAATGATTAATTTCTGTAAATTAGATGCAAATGGAATAAACAGCAATAATTTATATTTAACGGATACGTTTATTGGATATGGGTGAGACCCACGTTCAGCAATGGACTCTATGGTGGTAGGATAGAGTCTAATAAAAGTTAAGTAAATGTGCATTTTATAAAACTATAGTTTTATTTTACTGAGTTGCCCAAGGTGACTTAATAGAATATTTATTAATAGGCGTTCATTATCATGCTGGCCTTTACAATATACTCTTTTGACATTTAAGATTTTATTTTTAATCAATACCTACATTATGTACCAACGCGTAGCTTAGTAGTCGGTTCGAATTCTGGGCCCTGGCGGAGCTAACTTTTATTAAAAAACATGCAATGACTAAATTTAGAATGTAGGGTCTGAGACTTGTCAGACACCACATTTTCACGACGTCATGTCTCTGAATCTATGTTCTAGCCTATCTCGGATTTTTTTGCACAAGTGTTACTCCGTGCCTGAGGAAATTAAGAGAACGAGTTCCAATATTTTAGCGTGTACACTTATGGCACCAGGGAAAGCATCCGATTATTCGGAAGTAGTTACCATAGTTGAAAATTGGCATAGCTAGCAACATCATCAACACTATTATTGATATATTGAAATAATATCCAAAAATAGTATTTTTTATTTCCCCGTATAAAGGTATAAACAAAGGCATATGTGGTAGATCCACGCTGTAGCTATATTATGTTTGTAACAGTAATGAGTTGGCTTCACCAGGAAAGAAATAAATTTTCGCAAAATAGCAGCTTTTCGTATGATATAAGAACCGGAGCCCCTTTTCATTGAAAACGGCTTGCCATCTTAGTCCTCAGGTGTGACAACGAATCTACATTTTAATTCTCAATAGAGTATAAAAGAATGTAGATGTCTATGGGCCAAAGCTTCCACTTACTATCTCAGGTGAACTATGTGCTAGTTTGTCACCCTCATTCTATAAAAAAGAGAAGAAACAAGGGAATATTATATGTCTACATATTCAAACTTACCTAAACACAATAGGCGCTGGAACACAAAACTTCACTAATATTTTATTGATGTTGTTGTGCAAAGTTTTCTCGTCGAGAAACCATGAAGTATATTCGTAGGCCGAAGCGCCCGCAGTTGGATCTGGTGCTCCACACGTAGCATTGATTTGGTTTGGTTGGGCCGATAACAATTCGTCTAGTATCCGTTGAGCAGTTGGTAGGACTTGTCGTGGTAGCTCTGATATGAGGTACTGTGCAAACTTCTGAAGCTGATCTCTTCGCAGTCTTTGTAATGATTCGGACACTGGTGCCCTGAGACACACTTGCGTTGGCTGTCAAGGTAATAATATCACTACAGTACACTAACAATATTATTCCTTCAAACAATTGGGAAATTACCATTGAAACTAAAGGTTTACCTCGAAACTGGATATTTCACGATACGCTAAATAAGTGATCGTATTTTTTTACCTATAAAAATATCTTAACATAGGAGAGGTAGCTAACTCAAGGAAAAATACTATCATTGTTAACCTCTCCAATTTCATTACAAAATAAAGGATTTTCCATTACATATTTCAAAAAATTAATTCTTCATTTTTAGAGGCTTATCATAAACATAAATAATATTATTATGAAAAAAAAAAAAAACAATATTCTGACCACATCGATCTCTTTATAAAATAACGCAGTAATCTGAATGCACTCATTTAGTGTGGTATTGTTTTCTGTGAGCAGTGTTCTTGTTAAGATTTAAATAATAGCCTACAGAGTTGAAGAAAAATCAATTGACACATTTCAAACTTAGGCTTGTGTTCATTCATTCATTCAATCATGTTCACAATATCGAAAACTTAAAATATCGCGTTATTTACGAATACAAGTTTCATCGCGCCACCAGCGCTGCAGAAAGAGCTCAAAGAATTAATAATGTGTGTAAGCTACTGTAAAAGAAAACACAGTAGATTTTTGGTTCCAACGTTTTCGTTCGGAATGACGACGCCCGGAGATCCTAGTTGAATTAAAAGTAATCGTGGAAGCGGATCGATCACAAACCATGTCAGGGTTAGCAGCAACCTTCAGTGTGATGGATAAAACAATTTTAATTCACTTGAAACAAACTGGAAAAGCGAAAAGAAGGATTTCAATATCTCTCTTATTTTCATGATAGGGATCTTCGATCTTTCTATAATAATAAGATTTATATTCCTACTCATCTACTTCACTGTTCAGGCTGCACTTCTCTGGAATTCCTTGCCTGATGATATCAGAAAAGCGCCTCTCACAAATACTCCTTTAAAAAGATGGTACGCGAGCATTTAGTGAAGAATCATTAGAATTACAATATTGTTAAATAATGTTAGGTCCTTTCATATGAAATTGGCGTTTTGTACAGGAGGAATATAAAGTCTTTTTTTTTTCTAAAACAGATTTAATTAATTTTTAATTAATTTGGGGGTCATTGTAGAAGCGTGCTCGTCGCGACTCCTGCCAGCCCTTTTCAGGGCTGCAATTCTACACAGCTGCGCACCCATGCAAACGAGGGTTAGGGCGTCCCCCCAAGGCGATGCACACCAGCTCGTCCCCGTTGGTGTGGAATGCAGCGCGCAAAGCGGCGATGGGGACCGCCATCCGTCGCCACCCGCCACGCACAGCCCGACACGGCGGAAGGTGGAGGACGGAGTGCAGAGTTGGCACGTGGAATGTTAGAGGGGGCATGAGAGATAAGACGAATGAGTTGATCGAAATAATGAAAGAAAGAGAATTAGATGTCTTGTGTATGTCGGAGACCAAACGGAAAGGCAGTGCTACTGAAGAGCTCCCTGGTGGGACGTTAGTTATATGGTCCGGAGTCCCGGAAAGCGAGAACGCCTGCCAGGGAGTGGGGGTACTGTTGTCGTCCCGGTTGGTCGATCTTATGACTGAATATAAGGTTGTCAACTCAAGACTTCTCTGGGTTCGCTTTAAACTGGGACTGACGAAGTTATTCCTTTTGGCTGTTTATGCGCCGGTAGCTTCGTCGTCCAGGGCTGAGCTGGAGGAGTTTTAGGAGAATGTAAGAGAAGTTCTAGATTTGGTTATGGGAAACGAAAGAACTGTTGTATGTGGTGATTTGAATGGATGGATAGGTATCGCTCGACCAGGGTACTAGTCGGTGCTTGGAAAGTTTGGCGATAAAAGGGTTAATGATGCTGGCAAGCTTATACTGGCTGTGTGCAAGGAAAAGGGTCTTCTTGTGACAAACACTATGTTTAATCACAGGAAAATCCATATGTACACTAGAGAAAGAAAGAATGAGAGAAGTATGATTCATTTGTCCCTGGTGGATGACCGACTGCAAAAACAGGTGATGGATACACGAGTGTTCAGGGGTGCTGACCTGGGAACGGATCACTATCTAGTAATTACTAGATTTAGGGGTATGTTCGCGGGTTGGCGCTACAGAACCACAGTCGGTCTATCGCATCCGAAGCTGGCGATAGGAAGCGGATGGAGGCTTCAGGAAGCAGATATTAAGAACAAATATCACACGAGGGTAGTCGAAAAGCTTGACACCATCGATGGCAGAAAAGAATGTGTGGTGGCAGAACCTTAGGGATGGAATGGTAAATGCAACCTATTATAAGGAAGAAAATGTGGGAACTGTTGCCGGATATGGTGTGGAAGTAGTTAGGTTGTACCAGTTCTGGCGCACTTGTAGAAAGGTTGTACCAGTTCTGGCGCACTGAGTCAGAAGTGGTACAAGTACGACGTTCGTCGACTCACGATCCTAAAAAAAAAAAAAAAAAAAAGGTTTTGGCATTCTCTGATCACGATTCTCCATTTTTGCGTAGGAGTATATTTTCTTCACCATTGGGTCTTCACTCATTCGCTCAACGTGCCTAAACCGTCGGAGTACGCCCCTATCAATTTTTGTGATAAGGTCATCTTTCAATCCTGCCATATTGCGAATCTCTTCGTTTCGCTTTCGGTCGGCTATGGTAACGCCGCACATTTTACGAAGAGATCGCATCTCCACTGCATTCAACTTTCTTTTATGCTTCTTCTGGCATACCCAGGTTTCGCTGCCATATAACAAAGTCGGTACCAACACTGCGTTATGTATTGCAAGGCGTGCACTCTTCACTACGCCTTGCCTTTTGACTAACGCATTCAGGGCACCATTGACTTTGTTCCCGGCACCGACACGCCTGTCCACATCTAAATCACATTTTCCATCCCGGCTGAAAGCACTCCCTTAGTATACAATTTCATTTACCTGTTCTAGACATTCCTGATTTAACCATATTTCACATTTCGTTCTCTCTTCGTCCTTTTCAAATACTAGAATCTTAGTTTTATTAGCATTCAAACGGAGACCTTTAATTTCACATTCCTCTTTCACACACGTGACTAGTGCCTGCAGTTCTGTTTCTGACAAGCACTGCATCATCAGCATACAGCGGACAATTTACTTTAATGTCACCCAATTTCACACCCAAACAGCTATTTTTCAGCTTCTGTAAACAGCTGTCGAGATACAGTATGAACAGCCAGGAAGACATGACGCAACCCTGCTTTACGCCCGCTTGGACGCTAAACATGGGTGACAGGTCATGCCCTACCCGCACACAGGCTTTACAGTCATAGTTAAGTGACTGCACAGCCCTTAACAAATGACCATCCACAAGTAGTTAGGTCGTACCAGTTCTGGCGCACTGAGTCAGAAGTGGTACAAGTACGACGTTCGTCGACTCACGATCCTAAAAAAAAAAAAAAAAAAAAGGTTTTGGCATGCTCTGATCACGAATCTGCGGTCCATTTTTGCGTAGGATGCACGGTTTCGGCGATGTGCAGATCAATTAACTCTTATCTAATTGATATCCGGTGTAGCCTCAACCGTCATTATCGCTCCATTGTCCTTATCTACTTATCTATTGTTGATTGACTACCGTCATTATCTATTATTCGTCAGCGTGTGGGTCGGCTTATGCTATTGTATTATACTCCTTTGTTCCTATCTACACTAATCTGACTCATTAATAAAACACATTACCCAATTTTGTTAAAATTTTTATTTATAAAATACAAAATCTTATTACTTATTATCTATAAAATAGGAGCGAAACATCTCATCTGCTAAAATATCGTTGTACAATGTGTTCCCTGTAAATATACTCGTAAAACTATGCATTGAACATCCCTGAAACTTATATAGCAAATACATTAAGCAATATTCGCCACAAACTGAAGTCCACTCATTCTGAATCCTATCAACATTCCAGTTCCATCTTTTACAATTTCTTTTAAAAAACTCTAGATGATATCGTACAGGTGCCCGTCCGAATGAATCAAAATATTGACCGACGTTATTCGTATCGATATATAAAGCTACCCAATGTGACCCTGGTTTATCATCTGTATCCAAATTGCATATTATATACGTTGGTACGTGGGTGTACATGGGTAGTTTATTGGCAGCATAAACATTATTTTCCAGAGTGGGGTGAATCTTTTTCAGATGTTGTTGTACATCTAGTGTATCCATAATATTACTGCTATTAGTAGATTATTACAGTACCAATCTACTCAATGACTAATATAGGAGTGATCAATTATAGTGATTTCTAAATATTAAATTGCATTCTTTGTGTTATACAAATCGTATTTGAGTCACCAATACACTGAACAAGACACGACAGGAAGGACGTAGGAATGTAGAGATAAGCAACAGAATGTAAGGTAAGCTTGTTGACGCATAAAGATACTATCAATTCTACTGCAGAAATTCTTTAGATTAGAATTATTACTCACTGGTACTATATAAGACCAAGCAACTGCAGTCATGGAGTTAGTGTATGGTCGTTTGACCGCAGTGGATCTATCAATACTTTTTTGTTTGTTGTTTGTGTTACTTCAACGCATCAAAGGCCATGGATGTAAGTGTTTATTCTATTGACAAACTTACTTTTCTTTCTGTTATTTTCTTACGTGTGTATGATTTAGTGTTAACAAATTATATTTAAATATTATGTGTGTGTGTATATGGTTAGGCCGTGGTAGCTCAGATGGTTAGCGCAAAATGTAAAATTCACAGTACGCGACCCGGGTTCGATCCCCGCCGGCACCAATTAAATTGTTAATTACAATTTTAAGTGCTGATTTACCACGTGCTCAGCGGTGAAGGAAAACATCGTGAGGAATGCATGTCTGAGAAAATTTCGAAGGCATGTGAAGTTTGCCAACACGCATTGAGGTATCGCAGCGAACATTTCCTAGCCCTAAAACCCTCTCAGAAATGAGAGGAGGCCTATGTTCAGCAGTGGACTTTAATAGGTTGTAACTTTAGCTTTTTTAACTTTTATAACTGTGTTGTTGCAGAAATCATTGAGCTTCGATGAAAATACCTATAAACAGTATTACTACTCGCCACTCTCCCCTCAAGAAGAGAGTGATGACATCGTCATTAATAATAACACATGCGATGGTGGAAAAAGAAAATCGCAATCGATTGATCATTTTTTTGAAGCTGAATCAAAAATAAAAAAGAGGAAGCTGTTATCATCAACCGTAGCACGAGCCGCTAGAGATGGTGTATCATACATTTCTACTAATTCTGACGACGGAGACCAAGCGACGCATCTCATCAAAATTGAAATGTACGATATGAAGAAGCTATCCAAGATTCCAACTACTGATCATTGGAAACATGCTTCCACGAGGATTAAATATTACGTAAAGACTAATAAGGATAGCATCTACGACAACACAAACGCCCTCGTATACAATATTACAAAGACAATAGCAGAAAGTGAAAAAGTTAAAAAATACTTTTTTAACAATGACAGTCATTAGCTGATCATTAGTGAATGTGATTCTGTTTACTTAAATTACAGGAAGACAAGAGCAGAAGAAAGAGATGAGTGTGGCATACGTGTACAGAACACATCATTGAAGAACAAAACTACAACACTGAGTGGAGATGAAAACGAGAAGAATATGCAGTACTCAAGAGCTGAATATCCATTCTTCAGTTCAAAATCTAGCCGGTTGCTCAGTTTCGAAAACTGGCCTCTCGTTATGCGACAGAAACCTGAAGATCTTGCAGAAGCCGGTTTCTTTTATACTGGCCATGCAAACAGGACCAAGTGTTTCCATTGTGGTGGTGGCTTAAAAGATTGGGAAGATGATGATGATCCTTGGCAGCAGCATGTTCAGTGGTTTAGTCAGTGTGCTTATGTAAAATTTAAACTCGAACAGAGTTTTGTATTAGATTAAATAGAATATTTATAAAGAAATAAAAAAATAATATATTGCATACAATTTGTTTTATTTAATTTTATAATGTTTCACATAGTTACATACACACAAAATGCATTACACATAACTCACAACACATATTATAACCTTAACTACTATAGTCTACAGTAACATTTCTGTTTTTATCTATCTCAATAATATTATCAAACTCAGCATAAACTATACAGTTAATTGTTTGTATTAGTGAGGATTCAAATCGTACTTCTAATCTTACACTACCATGCTTTATGAGATTCCAATGAGCTAATGAGTTTGCTGATAAATCAGGAGTTAAGTCAAATGCTAATAGACAGTAACCTTTGGCATACTGTTCACAAGAGATTCCATTTCCTTCATTAAGAAAGTGAATACCAGTTCCCGAGAATAGAGTATGATATGCTGATGTAAATATGCTATTATTAAACGATGGTTTCAAAGCTTTTGAAGGTATTTGTTGACCATCAGTATATAAGCTGAAAGAATTAATACCATAGTTTTCAAAGTTAAATGGATTTTTAGTAAGGGAACCATTAAATGCAGAATTGTTCACAAATCCAATTATACATCTTTTGGGTACCTGCCCTAAAAATATATTATCAAGAGTTTTTCCTTGAACACCCGATGGAATTGTTAAAACTTTTACTTCAGCTCGAGTAATAGGATATTTAGCAGTGGTAGAAGCTAAAACTTTTTGATGTGCGAGTAATACACTTGGATTAATTCGTGCTCGTCGAACAATAAGAGTTGCGTCCGTAATGCAAACCTTAAACTTTACATCGTTTGACCCAGCAATTAAATTAAAGCTCTCTCTCGATCGAACCAATTTAACACTCATTTCAACACTATTAATTAAAAATTTATCTTGGTTGAAAATGTCACCGTGAAGATGACCAATCATTTCTATTTCCTTACTTTCACTAATCAATTCCTGTCTTTTAACAAATCCTATGTTTTTACCATCCGTAGAATCCATTTTTCCTGCTGTATCATCATACCAAAGACTACAAGTAAGATGAGATTGTTTAGCAGCAGGAGCATAGTTTAAAAGGGTTTCCATGTATGCTCGATATGCATAGGTATTATTAGGTGGTGATACAAGTTTTTGGTTTAAATAAACATCAAGTTGACTAAAAAGTGAATGCAGCCAATTATTTACAGGTGCTACTATTGTAGTAGATATCAAGTTAGTTGAATCTTGATTTAATACATTTGCCTTTATGTGGAGTAATGTATGAGACAAATCTATGTAGTCATCGCCTGTCCCAGGAACTTGAAACTCGATAGGTCCATCATCACCAAGAGATGAAATTGGTTTATAATGAATCCACAATCCATTTTCAATGCTAGTTTGTGTAGACGGTAGTGCAAACAAATCCAATTCTGACTTAACGCACTCGCAAGAATGATTATGAAGGAAAGACATATTTAATTTGAAAATATATCTTTGTTATTTTTTGGTTTTAGACCAAGTTTTTTCGCAGCTTTCACTTTAGCAGATAATGGTGGAATGAACGAGGTCAATCGTTTTCTTTTAGTTTTATACCCAGATCCTGTCATGTTAAATTGATCAATTTTCTCATCAGCCTTTCGTTTTAAATTCGTACTAACTTGCTTTAGACGATCTTTTATTGAGGCTTCCATAGGACGCGCTTGAACCATATCCGATAAAAGTCCTATCCGATAAAAGGTAAAACTGATCTAAATAACCCCCCTAAGAAGCTCCCAATACCATGACCGCGTTGGTATGGTGCACCCTTATAAATTACTCCAACTCCTGACCCAGCTTGATGTGTATAATAATTTTCATATGGACATTTATGATGATCACGAAGGGAATTCATTATTATAATTTTCGGAAATGTAGTTTAATACACACGGTTCCAAACTGGAATGGTATTTTTTGTCCTGTGCTCGATCTTATAACTACATATTTCCAGCGTATCGAACTCTCTTCGCATAACAGGTAAGTAGTGAGGTTGAGAGAAAACATGCATTTTATTTGCACCATAAATGTATTTTGTAGGATCTAATGAAATGACTCTTAGTAAAGGAGTCATAACATCACCCACAATCTGAGGATCGATAATGTCACAATATAGAAAGAGTTGAGATGGTAACCCTAAGTGTAAATTAGCAGGACACTTTCCAAAATTTCTCTCTAGGAGATTTTTATTTGGTTCATAACCTAGTTGTAAACTTAATTTGGGTGATAATGTTACGGATGTTATATTTTTATCCAAAACAGAAATAGACACAAATTTTGTTATTTCATCATAGTGAAATTTCAAGTTCTCTCCGATACCATTTAACACTCTTAAAATATGCTCAACGTTATCATAGTTGGTAGCTGGAATATGTTTTTTGTAGTACACTGTGGATGGTTTATCTTCATTAGGCATTAACATAGATTTTGTAATGTATATAACATTTTCATGATCTTGAACAGTAAACATGGTACATGGATATTGAAACTCGACAACTCCAACCGACCATTCACCTTCTAATTTAATAGCTTTCGGTAATTTCGTTGAAAAATTTGTGGTCTTGTTATCAGGAAAGTATTCCATTGAACTATTGCTGAGCAAAGTTAAATAAAAACTTTCTTTATTCATATTTCTTTTAAACTAGAAGCTAAAATCCAACTGTTAAATTTATCTGGATAACCTTTCCACTTCACTAATACTTCTTTTCTGTTACCTGAGTAACGAGTGTCAATTATTTTATCTATTTTATATTGTGAGGTGGGGTTGTAAGTGATTTTCTGTAATTCTCTTTCATAAAAAGTACCAACTATTGGTTCATTTTGTAAATCTGTTATTGTGTAAACAACCCATGGAGATCTATCAATTATTGAAGATATAATAAATATTTCATCACTCCAATTTGATTCATATCCTTTTTGGAAAGCATGTTTATATTTAGTTATTCGAACATAATCACCCACATTGAAATTTGGTTTAGGATTTTCTAAAGAAAGTTTGTTTGACCGTCTATCATAAAGATTAGTCCAAACTGTCATAATATTGTTGGAATTTACATCACATGGGCACATCTTAATACTAGAGTGAAAGCTGTGATTGTAAGAGTATATTAAATCTTGTAAAACATCTATATATCTATAAGTATTATTATGAGTGAAATAACGCCACATTTTCATTTTTAGTGTTCTTTGAAATCGTTCAACAATACTGGCCTTAATGTCAGGATTGTTAGTGGTATAGTAATTAATCTTTTTGGATTTAAAGTATTTTTGTACATGTTTTGAAACAAATTCTGTACCTTTATCAGATTGTATGTGAGTAGGTGTTAAATTACTTTCAGTAAATATACTTTCAAAACATTCTTTAGTTGTTTCTGAGTTTTTCTTTTTCATTGGTCTTGCAAAAAGCATATTTACTAAATACATCAATAACACAAAGTATATACTTGAAACCATCATTATATTGAGAATAAGTTCGCATATCACTTAAATCAGCTTGCCACAGTTCATTAATATTTGATAGAATGTACCTATTACGCGGGAATTTTTTTCGAATGGGTTTATGTAATGTGTATGTTTCTTGTGATTTTAACCATTCCTTTACTTGCTTTTTATTCATTTTACCCTTCATGGCTTTTGATAATTTATCAATACTACCAAAACCAGCGGGATTAGATGGATCATAATAAATCCTGTTAATTTCTTCTAGTACGGGGTCCATTTTTCCCACTCAAGCCTTTTACGTATTTTAGTTGTAGACTTTTTATCTCTACTGCTCGGTGTAGAAAACTCTTGAAATTCAATCTCAGAGGGTTTGTTCAGATCTTTTGCTTGAAGTTGGTTAATAAACTCACATCTCTTTGGATTTCCAATATAAGTAAGTGGTACTTTAATATCTTTTAATGCTTCAACAAATCTATCCCAACCTACTGGATCACTTCTTTTTAAGGGTCTTAGTGAATCATTTATTAAATCAACAATATTACTTCCAGGAATTTTTTCATTATCAATTGTGACTGTACCTTCATTATCCCAATGTATTTTACCTTTACTTGTTTCAACTAAGTTTAATAATAACTGTCCTTTTTTATTATAAGTTTTTGGTATTAAACTGAGTATTTGAGCTGGTGTGTAAAGTGGATTTTCAACATTTTCTTTACTTTTGATGGATCGATTCTCCTCCAACAAAGATTCAGCATCAACTGAAGTTTTTAGATCTCTATCTTTATTTGTAAAACCAATTTTAGACTCGTTTGAATCTTCATTAGATGTATCAGAATAAATTGGTAATCTGAGTGGTTGACGATCCTCTTCGGTAAAATGAAGGTATCTTTGCAGTGTTTGTAAATATAACATCCATTTCTTTCGGTCTTCCGTCTTACTATTCATAATATTTTGCATTTCAATATCTAATCGAGATAAACTACTACTCGTATTAACCTTATTTTCTTGTTTTAATTTTTCAATCAATCCAGGCTCGATAAGTATCATTTTCTTTGCATTTTCCATGTTAACTGGCTAGTCCACTCACTAATCCACTCAATATTGCACCTAATATTATTGGTAAGAAAGCCCCTCCTTTTTGTATAATTATATTTTTTCTTAGTTTATGTTTACACTTACGCACTAGTTGACGGAGTATATTTTTGTGTTTATTCAATTTTTGTTTATCTTGTTCTTTAAGAGGTACTTTTCCTTGTAAAACGTTATGAATACACTTACAAATACAGTTAATTTCTTCTTCATCACACGTTTTAAGTAATGCTCTTTGATATTTTGGTTTAAGCGTATGCAAAGCGTTTAGCAAATGTTTATGCGTTGTGAGTCGACGATGCATCATTTAGCAATGATTTGAAATGTTTGATTCTTGGTGTATTTAAACTCTTTTGTGGGGACGTAGACTGTGCAGAAACCATTAAATGGGAAGACATTTGTCTTGATACGACAAAAATCATTGGTATTCTGTTTTAAATCTACCATTAAATATCCATGCGCCTCTAGAGTTGCATCCCTGTAGGCATCTTCAATAAATTTTGGGTTATCTGGTGACACTTGTCGTGCTAAATATCTTATTTGAGTTTTATCTCGAGGGTTTTTAAAATATATTATATAACTTGAGTTTAAGGATATGTCTCTTTGCCATTTACCATGATGAAATAAATTTTGTGTTAAATAAAATACACTAAGATTCCTGTGATGACTACCTTTTGTAAATATATCCACAATTCTTCCATCGGACTCTCTCATTAGATCAATAATAACAAGATGTGGGTTTTCACCGTCAAACATATTAACATTTGGAATTCCTTGATGGTAGTTAACATTTGGTAAATTATATAAAGGTTGCATTTCATCAAAGCACCATGTGATCTGATTAAAATCACAATTACATATTTCTGTAACTGATTTTATGAAATTTGTTACAAAATTTGACTTCCCACATCCACTTGGCCCCGCCACAATAGCAGTAAACGGATGGATAAAGTGAAACATTACACACGTCTAAAGTTCTAAGGGGTGAAAAAAAAAATGAAAGTGTTGGTGTTAACAATTAATATATATTGCAAACATTATATAAAACAGAATGATCTGTATACTATTTCTAACACAATTAGTACATCATAATTTTACAATCAACTCAATCTCAAATAAATGCACACACACACACACACGCAAATATAAACAACAATCAACTTAAATTATTTACAGTAAAACAACGATTAAATATGTAATAAACTCTACGTCATATTATACTATTATCATTATTTTACAATCAATACAAATTTTATTTACATGCAGACATAAAATTAAAAACTATCAACACTTACATAACGCAGTTTATAATGCCCCCAAGCTAATGTTTCAATATTATTATCTAAAATATGCCTCTTTGTGTCATTATATGATAAACCAATCTTATTTAATTTTTGTGTAAAAATTGTGTGTTTAATTGATTTAAATCTAAGCATACTATAATATTGCACTTTTTTATTAAATAGAGAAGACTTATAATTATCCATGGTCATCTTTTTAGTGATACATTTATTTACGCCTTTTGCCTTGGCTATAGTCTTATTCTCTAAGTTAAAAGCGTAAATTTTGGATCGTAAACCCACAAATTCTTTCATGATTTTACCATTATTTTCATCTTTAAAAAAACCTAATTTCTTTTTATTTAATTTTGGATATTCAAAAATATTATTTACATCATAAGCTGAGGTATCAAAGTATGATGAAAGGTCAGGTTTTATATCAGAGTAAAAATCATCTGTAAATATATGATATATTAAACTATCCGTATCTGTATACAATAATTTGATTTTACTAAACTTTTTAACCATATAGTTATAATGAAAATCATACATTAATGTTTTTGAAATATCTAAAATGCAAAACCCTAAATAAATTGGTTTGTTATATATCTGGTGTCTCAAAAGTAAGTTCACATTTGCTTATCTTATTACGCGAAAGCAACTATTCTGAGGGGCGCGGGGGGTATGTCAGTCGGTAGTCTGGCTCTTGGGAATTTAGTCGCTATGGAGCGTTTCTCTGGTGCGGACCGTGCGTTGTGCGTACGTGAGTTTTACAAAAACGGTAATTCGGCGACTGTAGCGCGTAGAAAATTCTGCAGTATTCGACATATTCGTCACTTAAATGATGCGCCTAGCACTCGTCTCATTGCAAAATGGGTTGAGAAGTTTGAAGAGACTGGGTCAACTCTGGAGAAACCAAAATCTGGGCGACCAAGAACATCAAGAACAGCCGAAAACGTGGACAGTGTTACTCAGTCTATTCGAGATGATCCAAACCTCTCGATTCGGAAGCGTGCTGTTGCTTTAAATGTGCACAGATCTTCATTATGCCGCATTTTACACAAAGATTTAAAGCTGCACCCGTACAAAATTCAGTTAGTGCAAGAACTGAAGCCTCAAGATGCTGGTCAGAGGCTTGCCTTTGTAAATCAGATGATTGAGCGCTTTCCAACGTTCACCAACATCTTGTTTTCCGATGAAGCCCATTTTCACCTGAATGGGCATGTAAACAAGCAAAATTGTCGTTACTGGAGTGCAACCAACCCAAAACAAAAACATCAGAAACCGCTACATTCACCCAAAGTCACCGTATGGGCAGCGATGTCGGCGCGAGGAATTATCGGCCCTTACTTTTTTGAAGATGGAAGGGGACGCACACTCACAGTGAATTCAGAGCGTTATGTGGAGATGTTAGACGAGTTTTTCGTACCCCAACTGCAAAACTTTCCTGGTTACAACCAAAGAACATGGTTCCAGCAGGATGGAGCAACTTCACACACGTCCAACAGATCTCTGCCTCGAGTTCGAGAAATTTTTCCGAACAAATTAATCTCCTGGCGAGGTGACATAAATTGGCCTCCACGGAGTCCCGATTTAACGCCTATGGATTTTTTCCTGTGGGGTTATGTCAAATCAAAAGTTTACGCTAATAAACCGACTTCCCTGGCACAATTAAAAGAAAATATCCGTCATGAAATGGCAGCCATCACGGAGACTACCTGCCGAGCTGTCATAGGCAATTTTAGTGCCCGACTAAATGAATGCCGAGAGCGCAACGGTTTACATTTGGACAATGTTATTTTTAAAAAATAAATTCCCAAACAGTGTACTTCAATATAAAATAAACATTTTTTCAATAAAGCTAAGACTTTTCTTTTAAAAAAAGATTTAAATGTGAACTTTCTTTTGAGACACCTGGTATTAACTTTGTTTTTCGCAACTGAACCGCAACTAGGTTTTCCGAAAATACTGAAAGACTATGAAATTGTGGTTTAGCGATTAGATCTTGAGCACCTAAAGCTTTGCCCTGGTTCTCCCAGTGTGTAACTAATTTTATGTTAACCCTTTTTTCAATATTCTCCATAGTCTTTCCGAAGACTGAATTATTCATTAATTTATAAAAATCTTTTTCGAAATCTGATTTTGCTAACGTTCTTAATTTTGTGTTTAGATCTATGTACATCTTCAACCAGCGAGACTGTTTAAATTTTAAAACTCTATGAATTTTAGTTAATTTAACCCCCATTTCTATGCACTGCTTTAAATTTCTGTAATGAATTACATATTTATCTTTATTATTTAAATTTGGGACTAGTTTATTTTCATTAATATTGCCTGCACAAATGTTTTCGAGGCATAAAGGAAAGTCCGAATGTAAATCATGAAGTTCATCTGGATATTCCAAATCAACTTCTAAAATAAAACCGAAGTTCGATGTCTCAGACACATTAAATTCTGTATTCGGATTTACCCATTCGAATCCACCAGTAGGAAGACATTGAGACATAGCCCAACCATATAAATTGTTGGCATCAAAATATGTGATATATGAATTTGGTTTCCCTGCATCATAATCCCCCATATATTTGTTATTAGCTCTAGCATAACGATTACTACATTGAGATACACCACCCCTGATACCTGATCTAATAAATGCAATTTTCTCATAATCTGTTAAAAGTTCTAATTCTATTTTTGTATATTTTAACATTGCATCCCAACTTAAACCGAGTGCTGTGTAATAATGGGCAGGGTCTAAATCATAAGTATTAATACATAACTTTCTAAAGTTTTCAAATACATCGGTTAAAAGTAAAACGTCTGTTTTTAAATACAGGTTTGAATAATCTAGTATATTACAACACCCAAAGTGTTCCCAAACATCTTTAGCATGATTGTAATCATCATTTGAAATATGGGAATCTGTGAGCCAGCTATAAAAAAATTTTTGTTCGGGGAGCGATGTTAGGCTTAAACTATCATAATTAGTCATAAGTTCATATGGATAAACGCCTTTCCGTTTTAAACGAAAGAAATCTTCATCATTAGGATAATTTCTACGTAATTCTTGAAATTGAGCATTACTGAGATTTTTGGCCAATTCTTCTAATTTACATGATAAAAACTTAAATGAATCTATGAATCTTAATATAATTTCGTGGTTATTCATTTTTAATTTTTTGGAAAAGGATATATATTTTTCTTTATTTTGAGGGATAACTTCGACTTCACCATCACAAAAGTTTAACGCGTGAACAATAAAATGAGCATCATAGTGACTAAGGTTGTGTAAAAATATTGGTATATAACGAGGTTTTCTGAACTTCGAGCTACATGATTCGTGAGCAACACCTATAAAACTACCGGTGTACCAATCAAAATCATAAAAATGTTCTGCTAACTCTGTTTCACAAATATGACAAATGGTTGCATTTGAAATTTGGTTTTTGTCTTCATTTGTTAGCGGAAGTGGAGGATATTTTTGAAATCTATTTATTTCTTTGAGATTGTTAGATAAACTTTCCATAAACACTTGTGCACAGTTGGGTCCGCAATACGTTACATATTTTGATAATTTATCATCATATGAACATTTAATATAATAACCAAAACTATGTACTTCATGTTTCTGAATATTGTGTGTGAAAGGTTTGGAAGGATCATTAGAACATGATTCTATTGGTTTTAAAAATGCTTCAAAATCAGCATAAACTACGAATGGTATCTTCAACTTTTTTTCATAACTATCAAATTTAATTTTATCATTTGAAATAGGTTGACCAAACCAATTCTTTTTTTTTAAAGTTTCACTGTTTGGTAATTCTGTACAAATGTGGGCACAATCGTATTGTTCATGGTTATTTAAACTTTCCTTAGATGGAAAGTGAAGTAGACATGCTTCGCAAATGTACATGATGTGACCGTCTTTTGAAATTTGTTTACTAACTAACCGCGGTAAATTTTTTATGTAACAATAATGATTTTTTGTATCCTTGGAAAAAAATAATAAATTGATATGTCTATCTTTACGACACTTTGTTAAAAATAATGGACCTACTATAGAATTACATCGTTTTTCTTTATTATATTCTAACCCAAAAACATTAATACTAATATCATTTAATTTCTCTACTTTTGCTATGTCAGAAATTTTAACTGGAAAGGAAATACCATCAAATTTAAGTTTATTTGCATGTTTAACGTACGATGATACACGATCCGCGTCTTTGTTTACGGGATATAACGCCGAGAGTAACGCCCATTTAAAACAAAAATAATCCTTGCTTTTTACATTTATAACAGCCTTTTTTAATTTTATGTCACGAGGAAGATCTATGTATGAAGTACCGCGTAGGGGGTTAAATTTATTAACATTCATGTCTATAGATTTTATGTTTTTTAGACTCCATCCACTATCTTTTTTTTCAAATGCACTAATTTTAGTAGTAATTGTATCATTTAAAGATGAAAAAAAAATATTTAAGTCATCTCCTTGACAAATAATATAGTTAAGCGTTTGAAAATCGAACGTATCATGAATATCTTTAGTTTGTTGAACAAAATCAGCATGCAATATGAAGTTTACTTTAAAAATTATGTGTTGATGAATACACTCTTGTATTAAAAATAAAATATCATCTTTAATAGAATTTAAAAATAGTTCAGGAGTTTCAAAATTTACCAATGTCGAACTATCTACTCTACTCTTGATTTTATAAGTTAAAATCCTATTTCCAAAAGCAGATTCAATAACACTAACGTTTGATAAAGAATTATGTGAATTTAAAAGATTATTTTTGTGAACATTACTTTTAAAATGATTAGCTAAATACCGTTTCTTGATAAATATATGACACGTTAGACATTCCACTTGATCATCGTTACTGATACTGTTCCCTGCAGAGGTAGGCGCTTCTGCTTCCGTTGTTGGTTTTTTGATGATCTTGGGTTCTTTGCTGCTCGTTCGCTTCGTTCCTCTTCCAAGTTGTAGTGGTTGACTACTAAAATGTTTAAATTTATTAAAAACTGTACAAGACATTGTGTAAATTATGATCCTCATCATCATACGATGAATCGAACAGTTGATCCTTCTCCATTTCATCACAAACTTTAGACAACTCCTGATTTAATTCGCTGTTGAATAGTTCCGTATTCTCTTCCATGGTTGTGGAGAAGAAAGCACTGGTGCACACTTCACTGAAGTTTGCCATCCTTATAGTAAAGAAGAAAATAAGTAGCAGAGTAAGTAACAGTTCAGTGTTGGTAGACCAACTGATACCCAAATTTCAAATAATGTCCGATATTTAAGTCTAACAAAGGATTAGAAATAGAATATAATGAGTACACGGAAGTAATTTAAGTAAACAGAATCACATTCACTAATGATCAGCTAATGACTGTCATTGTTAAAAAAGTATTTTTTAACTTTTTCACTTTCTGCTATTGTCTTTGTAATATTGTATACGAGGGCGTTTGTGTTGTCGTAGATGCTATCCTTATTAGTCTTTACGTAATATTTAATCCTCGTGGAAGCATGTTTCCAATGATCAGTAGTTGGAATCTTGGATAGCTTCTTCATATCGTACATTTCAATTTTGATGAGATGCGTCGCTTGGTCTCCGTCGTCAGAATTAGTAGAAATGTATGATACACCATCTCTAGCGGCTCGTGCTACGGTTGATGATAACAGCTTCCTCTTTTTTATTTTTGATTCAGCTTCAAAAAAATGATCAATCGATTGCGATTTTCTTTTTCCACCATCGCATGTGTTATTATTAATGACGATGTCATCACTCTCTTCTTGAGGGGAGAGTGGCGAGTAGTAATACTGTTTATAGGTATTTTCATCGAAGCTCAATGATTTCTGCAACAACACAGTTATCATGTTAATATCAATTTGTTAACACTTAATCATAAAAGTTAAAAAAGCTAAAGTTACAACCTATTAAAGTCCACTGCTGAACATAGGCCTCCTCTCATTTCTGAGAGGGTTTTAGGGCTAGGAAATGTTCGCTGCGATACCTCAATGCGTGTTGGCAAACTTCACATGCCTTCGAAATTTTCTCAGACATGCATTCCTCACGATGTTTTCCTTCACCGCTGAGCACGTGGTAAATCAGCACTTAAAATTGTAATTAACAATTTAATTGGTGCCGGCGGGGATCGAACCCGGGTCGCGTACTGTGAATTTTACATTTTGCGCTAACCATCTGAGCTACCACGGCCTAACCATATACACACACATAATATTTAAATATAATTTGTTAACACTAAATCATACACACGTAAGAAAATAACAGAAAGAAAAGTAAGTTTGTCAATAGAATAAACACTTACATCCATGGCCTTTGATGCGTTGAAGTAACACAAACAACAAACAAAAAAGTATTGATAGATCCACTGCGGTCAAACGACCATACACTAACTCCATGACTGCAGTTGCTTGGTCTTATATAGTACCAGTGAGTAATAATTCTAATCTAAAGAATTTCTGCAGTAGAATTGATAGTATCTTTATGCGTCAACAAGCTTACTTACATTCTGTTGCTTATCTCTACATTCCTACGTCCTTCCTGTCGTGTCTTGTTCAGTGTATTGGTGACTCAAATACGATTTGTATAACACAAAGAATGCAATTTAATATTTAGAAATCACTATAATTGATCACTCCTATATTAGTCATTGAGTAGATTGGTACTGTAATAATCTACTAATAGCAGTAATATTATGGATACACTAGATGTACAACAACATCTGAAAAAGATTCACCCCACTCTGGAAAATAATGTTTATGCTGCCAATAAACTACCCATGCACACCCACGTACCAACGTATATAATATGCAATTTGGATACAGATGATAAACCAGGGTCACATTGGGTAGCTTTATATATCGATACGAATGACGTCGGTCAATATTTTGATTCATTCGGACGGGCACCTGTACGATATCATCTAGAGTTTTTTAAAAGAAATTGTAAAAGATGGAACTGGAATGTCGATAGGATTCAGAATGAGTGGACTTCAGTTTGTGGCGAATATTGCTTAATGTATTTGCTATATAAGTTTCAGGGATGTTCAATGCATAGTTTTACGAGTATATTTACAGGGAACAGTAGATGAGATGTTTCTTTCTTTTTCCTTTTTTTTTTTTTTTTTTTTTTTTTTTTTTTTTTTTTTTTTTTTTTTTTTTTTTTTTTTTTAGGATCGTTAGTCGACGAACGTCGTACTTGTACCACTTCTGACTCAGTGCGCCAGAACTGGTACAACCTAACTACTTGTGGATGGTCATTTGTTAAGGGCTGTGCAGTCACTTTACTATGACTGTAAAGCCTGTGTGCGGGTAGGGCATGACCTGTCACCCATGTTTAGCGTCCAAGCGGGCGTAAAGCAGGGTTGCGTCATGTCTTCCTGGCTGTTCATACTGTATCTCGACAGCTGTTTACAGAAGCTGAAAAATAGCTGTTTGGGTGTGAAATTGGGTGACATTAAAGTAAATTGTCCGCTGTATGCTGATGATGCAGTGCTTGTCAGAAACAGAACTGCAGGCACTAGTCACGTGTGTGAAAGAGGAATGTGAAATTAAAGGTCTCCGTTTGAATGCTAATAAAACTAAGATTCTAGTATTTGAAAAGGACGAAGAGAGAACGAAATGTGAAATATGGTTAAATCAGGAATGTCTAGAACAGGTAAATGAAATTGTATACTAAGGGAGTGCTTTCAGCCGGGATGGAAAATGTGATTTAGATGTGGACAGGCGTGTCGGTGCCGGGAACAAAGTCAATGGTGCCCTGAATGCGTTAGTCAAAAGGCCAGGCGTAGTGAAGAGTGCACGCCTTGCAATACGTAACGCAGTGTTGGTACCGACTTTGTTATATGGCAGCGAAACCTGGGTATGCCAGAAGAAGCATAAAAGAAAGTTGAATGCAGTGGAGATGCGATCTCTTCGTAAAATGTGCGGCGTTACCATAGCCGACCGAAAGCGAAACGAAGAGATTCGCAATATGGCAGGATTGAAAGATGACCTTATCACAAAAATTGATAGGGGCGTACTCCGACGGTTTAGGCACGTTGAGCGAATGAGTGAAGACCCAATGGTGAAGAAAATATATACCGCGAAAGTAAATATTAAAAGGTGTCGAGGTAGACCGAGACTAACTTTCGAAGACCATGTGAGCAAATTACTCGAAGAGGGGAAGGTCAAGAGTACTCGGATACCTAGACGTACATGTATGAAGAAGATAATGAACCTGAAAGAAGCGAAAGAAATATGTAAGGATGACTATAAAGACTATAGAGAAATATGTAAAGGTGACACTTGGCGATCTGTTCTCCCTGGCTACCCCGTTAGGGATTGTGCGTGAAGATAAGTAAGTAGATTTAATTAATCAAAGTATGCACCGTTGTTATCTATGCACCTTTGCCATCTCATAGTTAGTTCATTGATCCCTTTACCAAAAAACCTGAAACCATAGGGGGCGAGAATCAATAAACTCTTTGAAGGCGGTTTGGACTGCCGCATCGGAGTTGAATTTTTTTCCTTGTAAGTTGTCCAAATTCTGGAAAAAATGGTAATCTGTTGAAGCAAAGTCCGGGGAGTACGGAGGATTTCGCGGACATTCCAATTGTAGCTCATCTAACTTAGTGGTTGTTTGTTGTGCAGTGTGAAGTCTTGCGTTGCCGTGAACCAGCAGTGGCCTAGAGCGATTGACCAATCTCGGTTGTTTGGCAGCTAGTTCATCCTTAATTTTGGTTTGCAGTTGCTGACAATAGATATCGGCCGTAATCGTTTGGTGAGATTATAGAACAGATTTTAGTTAACGACACCGGCGTTAGTCCACCAAACACTCACAAATAACTTTTTCTGAATCAATTTTCGTTAAGGGCAGGATTCGGCTGAGTCTCCAGGGTTCAGGCATTGCGACAAGCGCTTTCGATTATCGTACAGTATCCACTTTTCATCACAAGTAATGATTCGATTTAAAATCCCTTCATTTTTGTGTCGGTTGAGCAAAGTAACACAGCAGTCAACGCGTGTTTGCAAGTTCGATTCACTCAATTCGTGAGTTCAAGGATTTTTACTTTCCCGATTTGCTTCAAGTGGATTAATACAGTTTTATCACTTACCCCGAAACCTGCAGCTATCTCTGAAGTGCTTTGTGATGTTATTTACGATATTTCATGTTTTCCATTGACAGGAATAAGCGACGCCAAAGAAAAAAATAATGAGTAAAAAACAAATGAATGACTATTTTCAAAACTCAAATGTACCAGCTAAATGAATTTATAAATTTGAATTCGGAATTCTTAACCAGATCAAAGGACAAACCGCTAATTTCATATGTAAGGACCCAATATTTACTTCCAATATTATATCATAATCAGTTTTGTTACATATAATATGTACTAATTTTAGTTTCTCTTTTTTTTTCTTTTCTTTTAATTGCTACACCTACGAAAAACCCACAACTCCATGGGTTGACTGGTAGAGAATGCCTTTAGGCATTAAGTCCGCCCTTTGTATATATTTTTTCTAAGGGGACGCAAAAAAGTTTTTAAAATAAAATAAATAAAATCTCGAAAAATGGACATCACATGAATTGAACGAAGCACGTGAAGCAGTAAGTGCGTTACTCAACTCAACCGTCACCATAACGAGGGGATTTTGAATCGTATCGTTAATACTTAGATTGATTAAATATATAATTTCATAATTTTTTTTGTTCTGCTTTTTCCATATGACAAACCAATTTCATACACGTGGAAGACATTAACCTCTTCTTCTCCTTCTGGGGAAGTCAAGTAAAGAGGGAAGAACCATATGTGTAACTCTACCGGTTTTGGCAGCGCACGCCAGAATAGCTCGCAGTTGGTAGATTTTTTCCTACTTTCTTGACACTTATCGTCATATTTTGGACAATTCACACAGTATCTTTATAAATTGTGTCCTATGTATTATTCTGGTGTATAATATATATTATTGTAGTTTCATTAAAATCCATTCAGTAGTTTTTACGTGAAAGAGTAACAAACATCCATCCATTCATACTTACAAACTTTCGCGGTTATAATATTAGTAGGATTATCAGTTTTATTTTATTTTAATATGATTATGACTTTTAGTAATTTTGTTAACCTGAAACTAAATCTAATTACTTTCTTCATAATCAAAGTTTTAGTATTTACAGGATGTAAATAAGACCCAGACCACACGTGGGTGAAAAATGTGGTACATTTGCAAATCCTTAGTGTCTATAATTGGCAAGTTGTTTTTATTACATTCTCTAAAAGTGATTCCAGCAAAATTTACAGCCAACAAAAATGAAAACTATATAAAGTTCCTAACATAAAACCTCGAAAGATTTTTGGTGGGAATGATCCTCTTAACAAAACAACAAACATTTATTTGCACTAAGTAATATTTAAGCATTTAAATTTTACATTATTTAATTCCAAACAGAATTATGCTCATTCGTTAAATGACTAAGTAAACTAATCCTATTATCAATTAATGACTCATGTGTAACTTGTCACAATATGTAAAATTACATTTAGTAGTATACAGAAGTATGTACAACACTACTGTGTAAGTAGTAGAACCACACTACAAGCTACATTATGTTTGTAGCACGAATGGGTCGACTCGACCAAGTAGGACTAACGCTCTCGCAGAATACTAGCGAAAAATAACCGATTAATGCTGCTGTCTTTCACATAGTGAGTGTACAGAAGCGGACGAAGAAGAGAAGCGGGTTTACTGCAAACAAGGCATTCCATCTTAGACTTCAGGGGGTGATAACGTACGTATCTGCATTTTTATTCTTAATTGAGAATAAACGTAGATGTTTATGGGCTACAGAATCCACTTACCATTAAGTGGACTGTGTTCTTGTTTATTACTTTTATGCTGTAAAAACTACTACTAAGAAAACAATAAAATACTCACTAAATGTATCCTGTAGAGACACACGGCAACAATGTGTGAACACCAGTGAGCAGATGACGAGCATGTGCAATTACATGAGGAAATCCTTTGTCGGTCAAATGTTACAGCTACATTATATTGAGCTCTCGGCATGCTAAGTGTAACTGTTGCTGACAAGTGAAAACCTAAAATAAAAATGTGATTTAAGTTTTCTCCCCGCCATACTATTAACATATATGAGTACCCGGTTGACCGAGCTTTGCTCGGTATTTTTCGCTCGATTTTTTTAATTCGTGTGTTTTGGAAATTATATTTAGATACAAATTACATACTGATGAATTATAAATAATATTTTTTGATCTTAGCGACATAACAGAAAAAACTGAACTGGTTATTTGAATAAAAAATCATGAGTGCAATTATTTTTATTTAAATTTTCGTGTTTTTAAAAAATACTAAAAAAAGGGCTCGAAAAAAATATATTTTCTCAAAAAAGAAAGAAACTTGAAAAAAAAAAATAAAAAAGTCGGTCGGTCGGTCTGGGCTCGAACCGGGGTTTTACGATTTTGTGACCGCCCATTATACCAATAAGCTATTTATAATCATTACCAAACTGTCAAAATTTACCTTCTTATTCTAACTATATTGTAGCAGTTTTTAATTGCCTAAAAACACGGACAAAAAGACATTTTCTAAAAATAAATCTTAGCTAGATCGATTTATTATCCCCGAAACTCCCTGGACACTAAATTTTATGAAAATCGTTGGAGCCGTTTCCGAGATCCCGATTATATATATATATACATATATACAAGAATTGCTCGTTTAATTAACATAATATATATGATAAAGCTTTTGATGAGTGGATAAAAAGATGATGTAGAATTCAGTAAAACTAATTTTCTTCGTGTCCATCTCAGTGGGTGCCTAATCTTTCAGCCGCCAAACATCAGTGCGAGCGCTCATGTGTTCCGAACTGAAAAGTATAGGGAGCCATGGTAGTTACAGACTATGACGCATTCCATATTAGTCCTCAGAAGTGACAACGCGTTCGTAGTAGACTAGCAACGAATGTGTATATTCGGCTACACGCCGAATACCGAATATTCTGCGGGCTAGCTGGCCGAATATTAGGCAAAAGTATTCCGCCGGGAAGGTTGCAGTGTTTATTCAAAACATCTTTTCTCTGAAACTGCTATTACTACTGTCTAAAAATGCAGAAAAAATTGTCTCTCTGCATTATTATTATCTTCCACTTATTTGATCGTTTTTTCTTATACACCTAACTATGACTAATGATTACAATAAAAATACATTATTATAAAATAAATCAATATTTTCATTTTACCAATTATCTGACTACAACAAAACATTTTACTTAAGTATTCGGTATTCGGCCAAATAGCACCTAGGAATTCGGTATTCGACTGAATATGATAAAAGTAGTCGAATAGGCCAAATATTCGTTGCAAGTCTAATCTGTAGCCTTCTTTAATGTTGGCAGAATATGTCCATGGACTGCAGTAGCCATTTAACATCAAGTGGACTATTGTTTCTGTTGTCACTTTAATTTTATACAAATAAGGTTTTCAAATGCAAAATATAAATTATTTGTCTACTTTAGTGCTGCATTAAATTGTGTTTCATTCTGAATAAACATGACTTTGTATATTAATGACTGGGAATATATGTGTACATTTGCAGCAATATTATGTCCTCTACATAGAGCAACATGGGCCACCGACGGACCGGAGGGGAGTAGCCATACGCAGGCGTTCCTCTGTCAAAGTAAGTCCACGCGGTCCTACCTATGTGTGCAATAAAACTAGTTGCAGCCGCACTCCTCCCTAGACTAAATCTAGTTGCGGTGCTGAATCGACGTCGTCGAAAAGAAATCTGTCACATCAAATTTACAAAAAGATGGCGATAAATTTTATATATATATATATATATATATATATATATATATATATATATATATATATATATATATATATATACAAGGTGTTAGTGTAAGCACCGTTATCCTTGAAACCAGTGGTTTGGTTTCACTTACAAAATAACGTATTTTTTTTAATAAAATCTCAATTTTTCCTTAACATTTATTTCACCCTAGGCGCGTAGGTACAGTAAATTCCAGTAAAGAACACAGCAGCGGCCGCGGCACAGGCGCGGCTCGGCAGCCGAGGTTGGTGCCAGTCTGTCCGCTGTCGGTAGCGGATGCATGTGTACATTTGTTTCGCAACGCCCGCCGCGACGCGCGCCGCACCGGCATCTCGCCGCTCATTTGTGTGTTTTAGGTCGTTGTAGTTTGTGCGCAAGTGTGTTTTAGTTTGTAATTATGTCGTACACAAACGTACAGTGGACCGAAGCCGTACCACAACCTGAACGAGGCTCGACGAATGTACGCAGAATTATTCCCTGGACAACCTGTGCCAAATTGTGACACTTTGTTGGCGGCCACGCAAAGGTTACGTAGCTACGGATAATTTACCGTGCCGGCGCATGCTCAGGGGCGTGGCAACCAGCAGCTGCCAGTTACCCTTCAAGAACGTATCTTGGATTTCTTCGCGGATAATCCAGAGAAGAGTACCAGGCGGGCGGCCTGTATTTTCGATGTTTCTCACTGGACAATTTAAAATTCTACACATTGATCGTCAATATCCATATCATTTTCAGCCGGTTCAAGAATTAAATGAAAACGACCACATACCGCGGATAATATGTTCGCAATGGCAACTTCAAAATTTTGATAACGTTTCCATTTTATTTACAGACGAAGCAATGTTTACAAGGTCGGACATTTACAATGTTCATAATGAACATTACTGGAGTCGGGTAAACGAACACCGAATACAGAAAAACTGTTATCAGCACCGTTTTTCCGTAAACGTGAGGGCGGGAATTTTGGATGGCAAACTTCTTGGACCCTATTTTATTGACGGCCATTTGAATGCACAGTCGTACATGGCTATTTTACGACATGTATTCGACAGGATGTTGGAAAATGTGCCTCTTCGTTCTCTGTGAAACCTCTACTACCAACATGACGGAGCCCCTGCACATTTTCAGCTGCAAATCAGGGCTATGCTGGATGAGGAGTTTCCTGGGCGATGGTTAGGCCGTGGAGGGCCAGCGCGTTCGCACGACCTTACACCGCTGGACTTTTATCTTTGGAGAGAAGTGAAGCGCCGAGTGTATGTAACTAAGTTCCGTAACTCGTCGGAACTCAAAAGGCGAATTCATAGTGCGTTTAGAGACTTAAGAAATGACACTGTTGTGGTTCCTAGAGTGCGTAACAATCTACAAAAACGTGCGGAGGCATGCGTGGCCGTAAATGGATCCCATTTTGAACAGCTGTTACGAGTAATGTAAAAGCTGATCAAAATG
Organism: Parnassius smintheus behrii; assembly: GCA_036936625.1. Taxonomy (NCBI): domain Eukaryota; kingdom Metazoa; phylum Arthropoda; class Insecta; order Lepidoptera; family Papilionidae; genus Parnassius; species Parnassius smintheus. The sequence continues at coordinate 21,320,286 of JAUPFT010000006.1, read as the reverse complement.
GGATTCATTTACGAGGATTTTATTTAATAGGTAAATGTAAATAATCAATCAATCAGGCTACACATCAAGCTATACAAAACCAATTTGTCTTGGCCTCGCTTTGTATGATCTTTCCGTACAATGAACGGTCAGCTTATCCTTTAAATGCCCTTTGCGTTCCAGGGCCGCGGCAACCCAATAAGACAGTCCCGCGACCCAGGCAGGCGTTTGGCCCTCTTCCGTCAGTTTGACAACAGCTCTTTAAGGCGCGCGTCGACCTGGGCTTGGTCTTTGATTGGACGGCGAGCTACCAATTGGTTTTGCATAGCTTAATGTGTAGCCGTGCGTGCATAACATTGTGATTAACCTTTTAAATACGCCAAAAATCCTACCCAATGGTTTAGTATTATTAACTTTTCATTTTATTTGTTGTTAAATATAACTTACATTAATTTGGACTCGTCACGCAACACAACGGGTAGGAATTTTTGCCTGTACTAAGAAATAGTTACATCACAGGTTATGTGTACCTATTGTGTTTTTATTGGAATGTTGTGTAGGTAGCTAGGGCGAGCGGTGATCTTTACAGTGATTACGTCACTCGGGCCCATAGGGTACCCATGAATTTACGGACGGTGTCGAACAGAAACTTTTTAAATTTCATGATAGAAAATAGCGTTTTTTTTTTAATTCGGATAAATATTTTTAGATTAAAGCCAACTAACTATGGTTTTAGTGACAACGGTGTTTACACTTGCACCTTGTATAAGTTTTAATCAATTTATTGCTTTTTATTTTATATATATTTTAAGTTTAGTAATTTTTAAACTTAAAAATTACTATATACAGCAATAAATTGACTAAAACTTGTGTTGTTGATCGTGTGGTTTCGGGTTTGTTTACCAATACCAACACAAACCGTTCGCTCTCATACAATATGCAAATCGGTCGAGCGACTGATCCGGAGTCTGCATCAGAGTTGTCTATGTCTTGTTATGTTTGTAAAACTATTCGTTTATTGTATTAATTGTTGTGAGTTTCGTAGTGACAAACAATTATTTTGTGTGCGCATGTTTCTCCCGCAAAAAATGACAGACAGTTCTGTATCAGGGCTACGCTCCTCTGGTCAGCTGGAGGCCCGTAATAATAAGAATATTGTCTTCCAGACGATTGACAGAAGATTGTCAATCTGTCGATTGACCTTTCTAACGAAATTGGTTAGTTGACGTTGAAAGGTATATATTAATTTTATTCATAATATACTTTCATCATTACAGGCTACCAAAACTCCGTTTCTGAACAAAGGATTTGCCGTAGCCATGCTTGACAGGACAGAGATTGAAAAGTTGTTATCAGCAAGATGCTCCTGCGCATCTGCCGTTTCTTCTTTCTTAAACCTCTTAAAAATCCGATACTACTTTCTTAAACCTAGTCGGATAATTTTTCCAAGATAAACGTACTCGTACTACTTTTAAGTAGTCCTTCCAATAACTACCGGCATTGGTGTGACCTTACACGTGACCTTTGTTTTGTCCATGTTCATTTTAAGATCTCTCCGTTGGGAGACACTATTAAGGTCATGGAGCATAAGCATCATGGAACGCAATGGATTCCGCCATAAGGACTATATCGTCGGCATATCGAAGGTGACTGATGTACTTGTCATTGACAGTAATACTATATCCTTTCCAGTCTAGTAGCATGAAAACGTCTTAGAATGCAGCAGTGAAGAGTTTCAGTTATATCTGCTAGGTTTAGTATTTTGGTTCTGTACTCGGATATCCACTTCAGCACTTTGATGTACCGACTGAAGGTACTGTAGCAACGCCCAAATTAGGACAGAATCAAAGGCTTTCTCCACAGTCCATATACGCAAAACAAAGTGGCAGATTGTACTCTTCGGTCTTCTCTGTTCTCTATCAGTTTTCATCGCAACTTAACTATATGGTAATATGCTACTACACGGTGATTGCTACCAGTTTTCACCCTCGCGATTACTGAACGGTTGCTGTCTTGTCATCGTAATGAAGTTAATCACATATTTTTCGGATCGTCGTGGCTTGAATAGATCTAATTTCTCAGGGGCTGAATCTGGAAGAATGAGTTCATCATAACGAATCCCTCCTCTTCCCTTGGGTTCCGTTGTCCCATTCTGAATTTCCCTACAATCAGCTCGCTTATTTGTGCTTAGTTGTACACTGAAGTCTCCTATTAACACCTTATACTGAATTTTGGAGGCATGGCTCTAGTGAAATATTCATCATTTCCTCCACCTCCTCATCGAGATGTGCCGAAGTTTGAGCGTAAACCTGTATGATTTTAAACGAAAACCGTTTAGTAATTCTGATAGCATATTATGCAACTTTTATAGATAAACGCCCACTCCTTTACAACGTTGTCAACGAGATACTTGTGAACGGTAAATCCTATACCTAACTGGGATAGATGATAATTGCTATTATTATTTTATCCTTTATTCCTATCACATGAAACAAGTTTAGGGGTAGGTAATGTAGGTCGCACATCGGTAAAACCAAGGCAGACGGACGAAATCCAAATAGTTACAGATTCCGTGGTTCAACTGGTCCCACCCTTAGAGATCATGATTTTTTGCGACTTAAATATCCATCATACCATGGCTCGGCTTTCGTATAACCGATCCAGCGGGAAGATCTTGTTTTGGCTCTGCATCCCATCATCTGCAGTGCCTATCGGTGACAGCATTGGTTTGGTCGGTCTTGCACAGTTGCATCACGGTAAAAGCAGGAATGTTATCGGGTCTATGCCAACACATTGGCGGTTTGCAATCCAAAAATGTCCAGGTATACTTATTGTTAAGGTAAAGTCAGAGCAGATTAGCAGAATTGACGAGAAACTAGATCCTTAGCTTTCCTTCAGAAAATCGTGCATTTTGGCCTTTCGCGAAGGCTGTCTAAGAGAAATTCTGTTAACCAGCAACACTACTTGTGCACAAGAAAGAAAACGCAGGCCCACGCCACAAATGAGAAAATCGATCTTTTAGGTTTTCTCCAACTCGACTCTCAACGAAAAGGGAAACGCGGAAGCTGACAAAGCTGACCATTCCGCAGTGTGAATTCTTTATGCCGAACGTTCGGTATGCAGAGCTGCCGAGTGGGCACGATAAAATTCTCCAATTGTACTGAAAACATGTGCTCAAGAGTTGGTACCGGTTCTTACGCGTAATTTTGGCACCCTTACTCTTTAGGCATTGTTCTGAAATCATGGAAATAGCCTTAATGCAACTCATCCTTAAAAACGACCGCTCAAACCCGTCATGTGATATCTTGAGGAGCACCAGCTGATTAGTGACTGTGATCTTCTTGTTTACCTAACACACCGATGAGCGCAGGTGGTAGAGTCCAAAGGGGAGGTCTTGGCGGTTACTTTAGAAATAGCGGGGGCCTTCGATCAAGTTTGGCACAAAGCGCTTCTGACAAAGCATCCATCTTATGGCTTCGCGAAGAAGTCTTACCAGGTCGTCACTCCATCTAGTGGGGGGTCGCCCTATACTTCGCCTACCGGTACGAGGCTGCCACTCGAGAACCCTTCTTCCCCAACGGTTGTCGGTTCTTCGAGCTATATGGCCGGCCCATTGCCACTTCAGCTTACTAATCCGTTGGGCTATGTCGGTCACCCTGGTTCTACTGCGGATATCCCCATTTCTAAGTTTATCACGCAGAGAAACTCTAAGCATAGCCCTCTCCATAGCTCGCTGAGCGACTATGAGCGTGCTCATACGGCCAGCAGTGAAGGACCACGTCTCGGTTCCGTAGGTCATCACTGGCAACACGCACTGGTTGTACAACTTAGTTTTCAGGTTTTGAGGTATACCTGACGAGAAGATGCGTCGTAATTTCCCGAACGCTGCCCAGCCGAGTTGAATCCGTCGATTGACCTCTCGGTCGAAGTTGGACTTACCTAGTTGAACTATTTGTCCCAGGTAAACGTACTCGTCCACAACTTCGAGCTTAGTGCTCCCAACAACTACCGGCATAGGTGTGACATGGACATTAAACATGATCTTTGCTTTGTCCATGTTCATCTTAAGACCTATCCGTTGGGAGGCACTATTGAAGTCATTGAGCATAGTCCTCCAGCGATTCTGCCATAAGGACTATATCGTCGGCAAATCGAAGGTAAGTGATGTATTCGCCAATGTTTAGAATATAGCCATAGTTTGAAAACGTCTTCCAATGCAGCGGTGAAGAGTTTCGGGGAAATAACGTCACCCTGTCTTACACCTCTCTGCAGTTGAATAGGTTTCGTACTCTGGTTCCGTACTCGGATAGCCATCGTAGCCCTACTATACAAACACTTCAGCACTTCAATATACAGACAGTCAACTTGGCACCGCTGTAGTAGCACCGCCCAAATTTCGACGGAATCAAAGGCTTTCTCATAGTCCACATACGCCAGGCAAAGTGGCAGATTGTACTCTTATCTGCTCAAACTTATCGAGAAGATATTAAGACATATCGTGTGTTACACGTCCGCATAATCAATAACGAGTAATATCGAAGTCCAGATTAGTAGAAGTTTAGTTTTAATAGGCAGAAAGTTTTTGAGAGGACCAAGAGAACGTAAGGTGGCATTATCTATACCGCTTGATTCAGCAACTTAAACTCCCCAGCTTAAGGAATGGTTTTTATAAGTAAGCCAAGATTTTTGACAGAATTACAAAATGGCTACTGTAGTTCTTAAGTTATATAATACGTGAAAAGTGCCAATTTTGTCGCTTGCTGAGTCTCTCATCAAAAACATACGCAATTTATTATAATTAATTCCTTAGAAACTTAAAATTTGACATCAAGGAAAACTATAAGTTATCGGTATTCGGTATCGACAAAGTTACTGGTGCGCTTAGTTCTAAGTACTGTATGTGAAACTAACTGCACCAATAAAATGGTCGATATGCTCTTATAGTTTAAAAAACCGGCCAAGAGCGTGTCGGGCCACGCTCAGTGTAGGGTTCCGTAGTTTCCCGTCCGTCACAGTAAGTGTTCCCACTTATGAGTTTGTACAAAAACTGTTGTTTCCATCGAAGTTCAAAATAATTTTCCTAGAAAGTCCTTATAAAGTTCTACTTTTCAGATTTTTTTCGTATTTTCTAAACTTATGGTTCAAAAGTTAGAGGGGGGGGGGGCACATTGTTTTTTACTTTTGGAGCGATTATTTCCGAAATTATTGACATTATCAAAAAATGATTCTAGTAATCCCCTATTCATTTTTAAATACCTTTCCAACAATATATCACACGTTAGGGTTGAAATTAAAAAAAAAATCACTTTCCACTTTACATATAGGGGGGCTACCCTAATAAAACATTTTTTTTACAATTTTTATTTTACACTTTGTCCGCGTGATTGATATACATATTGGTACCAAATTTCAGCTTTCTAGTGCTAACGGTCACAGAGATTAAGCGAGGACGGACAGACGGACAGACAGACATGGCGAAACTATAAGGGTTCCTAGTTGACTACGGAACCCTAATTAAAAAGCAAACAGTAAAGCGAAATCTCAATAAAAACTGTAAGACGTCAAGTTTTCTTCGGAAGGCCATAAGAATAATGCAATTGAATCATCAGTTTTCTCTCAGATTGAAGTATTAAAGTCGTGTTCGACGGTGCATGCTCCGACTCTAAGCCTGTGAATGCTGGTGTTTCACAAGGCTGTTTCTACTGCATATCAACAATATGTTACAAGTCATTAACATTCATTATTATACAGATGACAGCACTGGCGATGCCTTATACACCAGCAGTGCTAATATTTCTCGGGATCATAGGGGTCTCGAATTGGGTCGATTAAATCTGATCGTAATGACGTTAAGTTCCGCGGTCACTTGGAAAGAAAGGCCAAATTGGCTTAAAAAGCTTGGCATGCTTTGAGTTAGTTAGAGCTTAGAGTTGGACAGTACTTTATACTGATACAACACTTGCAACTTTACAAGGCGCAAGTTAGGCGTTACATAGAATACTGTTCTCATCTCTGGGCCGGGCATCCTGGTGCCAGCTCCTTCCACTCGATCGCAGAGCGGTTCTAACTGTCGACGACCTAGTTCTTTAGTTTCAGCGTGAGTAATTGGCGCTACGAAGAGATGTTGCATCTCTGCATATTCTATCGCATCTACCATGAGGAGTGATTAGAATATTTGTTCAGACCTGTTGCAGTCGCTCAACATAATGATCGCACTTCACGGCAAAACTCGCGGTACTATCCATACCATCTGGATGATAAGCGGATCACCACTGCATAATTTACTAGAAGTTTTCTTCCTTCTTTAGTTAACTTCCTTTTTTCCCTTAGTTAACTTTCTTTTTTTTTTCAAGGTAACTTCCTTATGGAATAGACCAGCGATTTTTCCAGACAGAGACTTAGAAACCTTCAAGAGGCTACTTTTTTTAAAAGACCGGCAACGCATGTGCAATTCCTCTGGTGTTGCAGTTGATCATGGGTGACGGTAGTCACTTACCATCAGGTGTGCTGCATGCTCATTTGCCCATTCTTATATAAAAAAGAAAATAGTAAAAGATTAAGTGTGAGGACCTTTATTGTGTAAAATTGCAAACCATTGCAAGTTTTGTTCGAAACATTTTATTTATATTAATAATCTTACGTGCACCAGATGTCGCTAATTAGATCTAGTTTATTTTATAAAATAAGGTGACAAACGAGCACACAGCGGACTGTGTGCTCGGTCAGGCGGGGCCTGATGGTAAGTGGATGATGTGACGCAAAGACATCTCCTTAACAAAGAATCAAAATGCAGATAATATGCTTTGCTACCAACGAGGACTATGATGCAATGCCTATTTTCCAGTAAAAGGGACTTCCGAATTAGGTACTCTAATAGATAATGAGAAAATCATTAAAAGACCTTTTATCTATCGGTATTTCGGTTTTACAAAAAAAGCCTGCAAGTTTTTAGATAAAACATAGCCTATATAACTGAGCGTGGGTGCTCAGGCTGCCCCGCGTATTCTGGGGGGGGGGGGGGCAAAATTCCGCTACAACTGCTCGGGGCAAACAGAGCAACAAGACCAAGGCGACCCCTGCCATGCTGTCCGTGAATTTCTGCAATATCAGGGGACTTCACTCTAACCTAAACGCCGTCCACTACCATCTCGAGACGGCGAGGCCGGCTCTGCTCTTTCTGACCGAGACGCAGGTGTCCTCTCCGGCTGATGTCTCGTATCTCTACTACCCGGGGTACAAACTGGAACACTCCTTTGTGCCTCGGGCTGGAGTTTGCGTTTACGTCAGAGAGGACATCTGTTCTCGACGCCTCGGCAGACTTGAAGGTTCGGACCTGTCCATCCTTTGGCTACGCGTAGACAGCGACGACCATCCGCGCGTCTACGGGTGCCTCTATAGGTCCCATAGCGGTAATGCCGAAACAGACCGACTCTTCGACCACGTCCAAATGGCTGCAGATTCGTTGCTACAGCAGATCCCCTCCGCAGAGATCGTGATCCTCGGCGACTTTAACGCCCATCACGCCGAATGGCTTGGTTCACGTTTAACCGATCATGCGGGGAGATCTGTTCATGATTTTGCCTTGGCATATGGTCTGACACAACTGGTTACTTCGCCTACGCGGATTCCAGATGTGGAGGATCATGCACCTTCCCTGTTGGACCTTCTGCTGACCTCTCACCCGGACGGATATCAAATTTCCGTCGACGCCCCTTTAGGCTCCTCGGACCATTGTCTGGTCCGGAGTGTTGTGCCACTCACGCTGAAATCGCGGTTGCATTCTGCAGGCTGCCGCCGTGTTTGGCACTATAGGTCAGCCGATTGTGATGGGATGCGGTCTTTCTTTGCATCCTACCCTTGGGGGCGGGTTTGCTTCTCGCCGGATGATCCCCACGTTGTTGCAGATTCTGTTACTGATGTGGTACTTCAGGGTATGGAACTTTTTATTCCTTCCTCTGTGGTGCCCATTGGAGGCAAATCTCAGCCATGGTTTGGTCGCTCCTGTAAAATAGCATCATGCTATAAGCAGGAGTGCTACCAATAATGGGTTGATGCATCAGCGTCCCGGGATGTAAACACCAGCGCTCTAAAAAAGAAGTATAATTCCGCCTCTAGGTCCTTCAAAAGAGTCATTGCCAAGGCAAAGTCAGAGCACATAGGCAGAATTGGCGAGAAACTAGTTCGCCTTCCTTCTGGAACCCGTGCATTCTGGTCTCTCGCCAAGGCTGTCCAGGGGAATTTCTGTCAGCCATCTCTTCCATCTCTGCACAGGGAGGACGACTCACTGGCCCATACTGCAAAGGAGAAAGCCGATCTTCTAGGCTCTTTCTTTGCGTCTAACTCGACTCTCGATGACGGGGGGAGTACGCCGCCGACCATCCCGCGGTGTGAGTGCTCCATGCCGGAAGTGCAGTTCACACAGCGCTCGGTTCGCAAAGCACTCCTCTCCCTGGACATCCACAAGTCGAGTGGGCCTGACGGAATCCCCCCAATTGTGCTGAGGACGTGTGCTCCAGAGTGGCACCGGTTTTAACGCGTCTTTTCCGGTACTCCTACTCCCTAGGCGTAGTCCCAAAATCATGGAAGACGGCTTTCGTCCACCCGATCCCTAAAAAAGGCGACCGCTCAGACCCGTCCAACTACCGGCCAATCGCCATCACCTCCTTGTTCTCCAAAACAATGGAGTCCATTGTAAACTGCCAGCTCATGAGGTACCTTGAGCATCACCAGCTGATTAGTGACCGCCAATACGGTTTTCGCCGTGGTCGGTCAGCTGGTGATCTTCTGGTCTACCTCACTCACAGATGGGCGGAGGCAGTAGAGTTCAAGGGGGAGGCATTAGCCGTTAGTTTGGACATTGCGAAGGCCTTCGATCGGGTTTGGCACAAAGCGCTTCTTTCGAAGCTCCCTTCCTATGGGCTTCCCGAGAAATTGTGCGATTGGATCACCAGCTTTCTTGCAGATCGGAGCATCAAGGTCGTTGTAGACGGTGCAAGCTCCGATTGCAAGCCTATTAATGCTGGTGTTCCACAGGGCTGCGTGCTATCGCCAACGCTGTTTCTTCTGCATATCAATGATATGTTGCATACCCGTAACATTCATTGCTATGCGGATGACAGCACTGGTGATGCTCTTTACACCGGCCGAGCCAATATTTCTCGGGAAAACGTCTCCGAGTGCCGGGACAAACTTATGTCTGAAGTCGAGTCTTTGCTGAACAGAGTCTCGGATTGGGGACGACTAAATCTAGTCCAGTTTAACCCCCAGAAGACACAAGTTTGCGCGTTAACCGCTAAAAAGAACCCCTTTGTCGTATCCCCTCAGTTTCAAGGCACTCCCCTTGTTGCCTCAGCCAGTATCGGCATCCTCGGCGTCGACATATCGAGTGACGTGCAGTTTCGTGGTCACTTGGAAGGGAAGGCCAAATTGGCCTCTAAAAAGCTTGGCGTGCTCAGCAGAGCGGGACAGTATTTCATGCCGGCACACCGCCTGCAACTTTACAAGGCGCAGGTTCGGCCGCACATGGAATACTGTTCCCATCTCTGGGCTGGGGCTCCCCAGTACCAGCTCCTTCCACTTGACCGCATCCAGCGCAGAGCGGCTCGAATCGTCGACGACCGAGTGCTTTCCGATCGGCTCGATTCACTGGCGCTGCGAAGAGATGTTGCATCTCTTTGCGTATTTTATCGCATCTATCACGGGGAGTGCTCTGAGGAATTGTTCGGATTAATCCCAGCCGCCAAATTTCGTGAACGCACTACACGGCAAACGTCCCGATACCATCCACACCATCTGGATGCTTGGCGGTCCACCACTGTACGTTTCACAAGGAGTTTTCTTCCACGTACAACCTCTCTGTGGAATAGTTTACCACCGGCGATTTTTCCGGACCGATACGACCTGGGGACCTTCAAGAAAAGAGCTTACTCCTTTCTAAAGGGCCGGCAACGCACCCGCAATTCTCCTGGTGTTGCGGTTGATCATGGGCGGCGGTAGTCACTTAACATCAGGTGAGCCGCATGCTCGTTTGCCCCCTCTTCTATAAAAAAAAAAAAAAAACTCTTAACATTGCTCTCAGTGATCAGCATTCCTAATTCCAGCCAGCTCAGAAACAGACCAGACAAACATTTTAAAAGATGGTTATTCGTTATATAGCCCCATGAGCTATTCATATTATTCAAAACTTAATTATGTAAGTTTGTTAAAAGCAAATTATTTAGATTGAGTTCTGAGAAGTCTATCAGGCATATAATAAACTTATATAGTTTTTATTTATCTTAACTTGGTTAAAGTAAGTCATAAACCCAATAATACCATTACAGTTACTATTAAAGTCCACCGCTAAACATTGGCATCCCTCATATATTGCCTCATAGGGGGATATTTGACATAGTTGCCATGCTTGGCAAGCAGGTTGCCAACCGCATTTTTTTATTTTAGTGGTTATTAGGAAGACGCTGCCGCCTATCTCCTTATTTGTTTCCCTCTGTTGACTTTTACAAAACCTACAAAATGATACGGGGTAATGGATATTTTTACACCGCCGTTTTGTGGTGAAAGTCAATTTATTTATCTCTTCACAACTTACTGGTTTGCTTACAGTAACAATGTAGTAAGGACCTAACATTGTGAGAGACTAGAGCTTATTGTAAGTAAAGCCCCCCCCCCCCCCCACTGATAGGTTACATATTTAAACTCTTGTTTTATTACCCCAGTAATATAAGGTATCAGATCATCATAATATACACAAACAAAATATATCATAAGAGTTATGAAAAGACATAAGGTGAATTGTAGAATCTATTCAATAGATATAAGTGAGTGCTTATGTGTAAATTTACGTGTATTTGAGTGTTTACAAGTGCATATTCATCTGAGTGTTTTAATACAGATTGTAAGAAGCAAACCTGATGCTGAAGTATCATTATTAGTATATTGAGATAGAAATAATGTGTTTTTGTGTAAATTAAAAGTACCTATAAGTGTTGGGTTAAAAAAAGATTCTCTGTTTCTTGGTAGTTGAGTTTTTAGGAATTTCGACAATATTATTTTACAACTATAATTATTATTGGGAAATATATCTAAAATTTTATTTAGTTTGTTATAAAAAAGGGTCCCTTGAAGTGGAAGAGTTTAAGAGAAAGAGCTAAGTTGAGAAAATCTGCAAGTCAGGATGAAATTTATCTAACTGTTAATACATCCCATTTCTTATACAGCTTGTCTGTAGCAAAATGGAAAGAGAGACCAGCACCACCTATGAGAATTGCTTGTTGTGCTCTCTCAACTTCAATGAGGTGTATTTTGGCACCTCTTCCCCATGATGATATACAATATTCAATTAAAGATTGACAAAGGGAAGCATATTAAAATTATAACATGTAACTTGGCTATATGTTATAAGGTTCAGAATATATATATATATATATATATATATATATATATATATATATATATATATATATATATATATATATATATATATGTGTATGTATATATAAGCCTTCACAAAGAGATAACTAAAACCACAAAATGGGGTTTAAATGTTAAGGTCTGATCATTAAAAATGTCAAGATATTTCATTGTATCAGTTCTTGCAAGTAAGGGACACTGACATCCAGGAAGTTTAAGACCACAAGTGTAGGCTGTGATTGTCGAAGGTAGTGGTGATAGGAGGTTAGCCCTATAACCAAAAGCAATGTACTTTGTTTTAGTAACATTCAGTTTTAAGATATTGTAGCTAAACCTAAAACTCAATACAAACTTAAAAATTTAAGTAACAAAAAAATCTAAAAATTAGATTCCTTCATTAGAATATAACTTCAATTATAGTTTCTCACAAAGTAAAAATCTTATGTAACTGTAAACTTTTACTATACACTTTCACATCCACGATTTATATGATATTGGTACAATTCTAATAAAATAAGCCATGAACTATTAAGATGAACAGGAAGACAAATAAATTTGTCAACAAATTATGTAAACACAGAGTAAACATACCAATTTGAAGGACATCTTTAACAGCCCTGTCTCTAAAAAGATGTTCGCCTCTCTGAAACTCATCAGCAGATCCATTAGCAAGACAAGAATATAATCGGATATCATCTTCACTATCAGGGAAGCTCCAGAAAGCAATTTGAAGCTGCAGCTGTTCGGGTACTGGTGGATATACATGTTCAACAAGTTCAAATGGTATATGGCAAGCCACACACTTTGCTGATAGTTCACTTAATGTTGACACAGTTTTTTCTGTAAAAAAGGTCCTTGTTTTAGATATGAATGTAGTATATTGTATCTATCTCATATTTTATTTTATTTTTAACAGTAGCTAGTAAATAAAAATTCACTTTTTCCCTTCATAATAAAGGATGTTTTACGAAAAATTATCGTAAAAAAAATGTGAATCAAAGAACACGAACTTGTAAAATAATAATCGGTGAAAGTGGTGAAAGTATTCTGTTTACTTATCAAATATATTCGTATTCACTTAAATACGAAACAATCAAATTGTAATAAACAAAGAAAAATGTAAAGTAATTGGCTGAGATTTGAAACCAAAGCTTTTATTATTAACTGCTCAGTCCAGTCAAAGGTAAATGACTTTACAGCACCTGTTCTTTATGCCATCGCATCGCATACACAATGCACTAACATACACATAGAATATGACATCAAAACTTTCAATGAAAATAAAAACCAATTCTATCAACGTTAGCTTCTTATGCAGGAATCGTGTTTAGCGATACTTTTAATATTAAACATATTCAGAAATAAATTGCAATGATAATATCCTATTTTATTTGAACACATCGAAACAAAGGATCAGCTGTAATAGGTTACCTTGAACGATCTTTTTCGCGGAACGGTTGCCGAAAGAGTTTTGCAGATTAGGTCTCTTCCACCCGCGCCAATTGTTACAAAGACTTTCTGGTTCTGAACTCCAACTACAAAGCGAATCTTCTTCAAAACGTTCGGAATCTTCAAAGCTGAAATGATCACCTTCTTCCCAGTCGAGCAATGGGGACCCCACGTCGACTGGGGCAGCTTGTCGTCCCCCTTTTCCATTACTATTTGATGCCCCCGCCACTTTCTCTCGATTTAATAAAATTATTTCTAAATAAAACTTGCTGGATTACTGCAGCGAATTGCTACAAGTATCCACGATTACTAAATAAGCATACTCTTCTATACTCTGAAGGTTTTATGTAACTGGACAAAGACTTTCGAAATAAATGTGCCAGGAAAAAAGAAACATTACAAACTTGAAAGACTGAAGCACTTCCTATTCAGAAATCAAACCTAAATAAATTCCCAATGAGCACAATAACAAATATGGCCGAACAACTCCCGTTCAGCCGTTCACCCGTTCCCGTCCCGTCCCGATCACCCCGTTTGGTTGGATGTTGGTTGGTTGGATTGAAATTAAACGTATGTAGAATTGAGAATTGGATGGTTGGGTCATCTCCTTGGCTATTGGTTGGCTCGGGTTGGCTCAATTGAAACCACAGATTACATTAGATTATATATATCCATAGATAATAATACTTTGTAAATATATAGTTTTAGTTCAAAATACGGTTTTACACATTACATCATGTACATTTTTATACGCTACGTATTCTATTACAAAAGTCAGTTTAAGAATTGGTTAGACTGTACGTATTAGTATAAAATAAATAATAGTACAAGAACAGAAGGATCACACTCCGATATCAAGCTTGTGAGTTTAAACCTAGTTCAACGAAGCTAATGTTCATAATACTTTGCAGGCCTAGGAAGGGACCTTCGTGAAATTAGCCTACCGATTAACCCGTTGAAAATCAAAATGGATCTTACGTCCGCGTGCGAGTGTCTGTATCACATAGCCCTTTACGCGCCTTTGTTAAGGCCGCTCTTACTGTAGGGTTAGCTGTTGTGAGAAAATAAATTAAATACTTTGACATTAGTTGGTAGTAGAATACACTGAGTTTTTATGCAATATATTAGTAGTTTGCTGATAATAACCATATTATTGTTCAATATGAAGTAAGCAACGGGTGACGCGCTATCCCCACGTAGTGTCTCCCTGTGTCCCGTCGCACACGCATATACTTGTATCATCTTGCGTATTATCGATTTCGAAAGTGTTGGCGACTACCTGTTACATAATATTGAAATTTTGGCGATTATTTTTGGGCTTTTAAAAATATTGTTGTATAATATTTGCAAATAAACTTTATGAGATTTGTAAAAATTAGCAAGATCTATTGAAAGATGATTGAATAATGTAAGGAAAATGAAAGGTTCAACTAGTCCCGGAAAAAACCACACGTTTCTTCATGAATTTAAGTATATATTTTAAATAAAAAAAAACAATAACATTATTAAACACCGTATTTAATAAGCTTTCTAACAGTGTATTACACTTCTTTATACATTAACATCAAAAAGTTATTAACATATGTCGTCTTGAGACAAAACAGCAATTACTAATACAAAATCTTTTAATTCTTTAACTAAGTGTACATAAAACACAGAATATTGTTTAGCAGCAATTAAAACTTAACGATGATATATAAAAATATCTTTTCATTTTCGTGGAAACTTTGATATATAGTTATAATGTAGACCTTTGACTTTTTGCATATTAAAATGTCATAATACAATTTTCATTTTTTTCCTTAATTGTACATGCGAAATGGATGCTAATTAATATCATGATTCGTGGCGCAACCTATACATTGATGGTGTTCTCATTTTATTTATATTAATATCGGTAGTACAAAATTTTTAGTTTAACCACTTGTCTCTTTCACATTTTTTGCTATTTACCAACATACGACACGCGATGGCATTATAAATGAAAGAGTGGCAATGAGAAGTGCAGCTATTTTCAATTTCTTTCTTTTATCGACCTATTGTTAAACTTATACCCAATATATGCTGATCTTGAATTAATAGGTGGTACTGGGAGTTCCAGTTACACTGAAAGTTTTTAAGATCATTGGAATAATACGATAAAAAATCGAACACTGCGAAGCTGTGGCCGGATTGCTATCATCATCATCATCATAATTACAGCCCTTCACAAGTACACTGCTGAACATAGGCCTCCCCCAAGGTATGATACAAAGCACAGTCCTGAGCCACCTGCATCCGTCGACTTCCTGCATGTCTTACCAGGTCGTCACTCATCTAGTGGGGGGTCGCCCTACACCTCGCCTACCGGTACGAGGCTGCCACTCGAGAACCTTTTTTCCCAACGGTTGTCGGTTCTTCGAGCTATATGGCTGGCCCATTGCCACTTCAGCTTACTAATCCGTTGGGATATGTCGGTCACTCTATTTCTACTGCGGATATCCTCATTTCTAAGCTAATCACGCAGAGAAACTCCGAGCATAGCCCTCTCCATAGCTCGCTGAGGGACTTTGAGCGGCCTCATATGGCTAGCAGTGAAGGACCAAGTCTCGGTTCCGTAGGTCATCACTGGCAACACGCACTGGTTGTACAACTTAGTTTTCAGGTTTTGAGGTATACCAGACGAGAAGATGTGTCGTAATTTCCCGAACGCTGCCTAGCCGGGTTGAATCCATCGATTAACCTCTCGGTCGAAATTGGACTTACCTAGTCGGACTATTTGTCCCAAGTAAACGTACTCGTCAACAACTTCGAGCTTAGTGCTCCCAACAACTACCGGCATAGGTGTGACATTGACATTAAACATAATCTTTGTTTTGTCCATGGTCATCTTAAGACCTATCCGTTGGGGGGCACTATTGAGGTCATTGAGCATAGTGCTTAAGTACTCCAGCGATTCTGCCATAAGGACTATATCATCGGCAAATCGAAGGTGAGTGATGTACTCGCCATTGATGTTAATACCGTATCCTTTCCAATCCAGTAGCTTGAAAACGTCTTCCAATGCAGCAGTGAAGAGTTTCGGGAAAATAACGTCACCCTGTCTTACACCTCTCTGCAGTTGGATAGGTTTCGTACTCTGGTTCTGTACTCGGATAGCCATTGCAGCCCTACTGTACAAACACTTCAGCACTTCGATATACCGACAGTCAACTTGGCACCGCTGAAGAGACTGTAGCACCGCCCAAATTTCGACGGAATCAAAGCCTTTCTCATATTCCACATACGCCAGGCAAAGTGGCGGATTGTGCTCTTCGGACTTCTGTACAATTTGCCGAAGGGTATGTATGTGGTCTATGGTACTAAAGCCTTTTCGGAAACCGGCTTGTTCGGGAGGCTGGAAGTCCTCGAGTCTGCGTGCGAGACGATTCGTAATGACTCTTGAAAACAGCACGTAGACGCGGCTCAGAAAGGATATCGGTCTGTAGTTCTACAAGAGGGCGTTGTCAACTTTCTTGAAGAACAAGACCACAGCACTTCTGCTCCACGCCTCCGGAGTAGTGCCATAATGGAGAATAGAATTAAAGAGCCTCTGAAGGACTTCAAATACCGGTTTTCCACCCGCTTTCAGAAGGTCCGCTGTAATTCCATCCTCGCCCGGGGACTTGCTGTTTTTAAGATGCTGGAGAGCCATTCTAATCTCGGTCAGACTGACGTCCGGTATATCATCGGAAAATTATCGGATAAGACTTGCTCTTGGATCGTTACTCACACTTGCGTGTGGCACCAACGATGATGTGTACAGCTGCCCATAGAACCTCTCAATCTCACTCACAATCTCAGGTGTCCCGGAAACGATACTGCCACACTCAGTCTTCAGCTTTGACAGTTGGCTCTTACTGGCAGACAGATCTCTGGCAAAGACTTTGTAGCCCTGGTTCCACTCAATCGCTTCTTCAATACGAGCAGTATTAAATTTGCTTAAGTCTCGCCGCATGCATTTGGAGATCTGTCTGTTCAGTTGCCTGTATGCTGTAAAATCTGTTGACGATTGCAGCCTCATCTCCCGTCTAACAGCCATGAGATTAAGAGTGTGATCGGAGAGTTTTTGTGTTCTTCTGCGGCCGGTCTTGCAGAACCTCTGACAACATGGACAGTTTCCATGAGCTTGTCATTCATATATTCCACTGCATTGCAATCTTCTAGGCACTGAAAGCCATTACGTAACTCGAGCTGAAAGGTTTCGGGATTCTGGATCACAGCACGAGGGCGACTGAACGTTGACTTCATCAGACGAGACCTCTCCAACATAACGTTTAGGTTCAGTGTGCCTCTAACCATTCGGTGATCGCTGGAAGTTTTCACCCCTGCGATCACTGAGACATCAAGAGTTGGCGTCTGGTCGTCATAATGAAGTCAATCTCATTTTTCACTACCACCAGGCCAGGTCCACTTTCTGTGGGGCCACTTCTGGAAGAAAGGGTTCATCAGAAAGAGTTCCTCTTACTCCATAAAGTCGGCCAGCAGCTGGCCCCTACGGTTCCGTTGCCCTACTACAAATTTCCCTAACTTCAGCTCACCACCTTCTCTTGTGCCTAGTTTTGCGTTGAAGTCTCCCATCAACACCGTGTAGTGGGTTTTGCAGGAATGCATGGCTCTAGAAATATCCTCATACATTTCCTCCATCTCCTCATCGTAATGTGCCGAGGTTAGTGCATAAACCTGTATGACCTTCAGCGAATACCGTTTGGTGATTCTGATCAGGTACGCAACCCTCGTCGACACACTCCCAATCTTTACAACGTTGTTGACGAGAGACTTGTGGACGATAAATCGGATACCTCCTTGGGATAGATTGTCGCTCTCCCGGTCATAGAACAAGTTGCCGGACTCGAGGATTACCGTGTCCTCCTCCTCTATTCGGACCTCGGATAACCCAATAATATGCCAGCGCAACTTGTCTACCTCTTTTTCCAACTTCAGTATCTTCTCATCAGTCCTCAGGGTGCGTGCGTTATAGGTTGTCAGGTCAAGTCGTCGTAGGTGGCAACCGAACCTCCACCGGAGATTCTTAGCACCCCCTGTCCCACCGTTACCATGGTCGCCACCGTAGCTAGAAATAGGGAGGCCGCTGGGGACTGGGGGCCGTTTGTTTGCGTCGTTACTCATGGGGGGATACTTGCCATATGTGCCACGCTTGGCGAGCTGGTTGGCAACCGCAGTTTTTTATTATATTATTGTTGTTATTAGGAAGATGCTGCTGCCCATCTCCTGCCTGTCTCCCTCTGTCGCCTCTTACGACACCCACGGGAAGATAAGGGGTAGTGGATATTATCAACCGCCACTACACGGCAAATCATATTATCTTACCTTTGGGTATCCTTAGGAATAGTAAAGAATGAAAGGTCGACATTCCTATGGTTATTTAAGCAATACCGCTTAAATGAATATTTAAGCGGTTCACTTAGCGGTCAGCCGCCGTAGAGTCTACATTACCTGAAATTGCCTCGTGTAGAGGCTAAACACGTGTCGTATTATCGTCGATGGTGTTTCTTATCTGGAATAGTGGTGTTGGGAGTAGTGGTGCTGGGACTGGTGGTGACGGAGTTAGTGCATGCAATTGATGGAAGGCGGGAGGTGCTCTTCAATCCAGGTAAGACACATCGTTGTATTTATTTAGCGGAAAGTTGCAAAGAAATTTGTATTCTTATTTTTTATTATAATGGATTTCCGCAAAGTAACGCCTGATTCTATCAATTAACATACTAATGAGACGTGATCCAACGCTATAAATATCGACGCTTCTTCATATCGTATCTATGTTTATATGTGGTAAAAGACTGCAAATGTGGGAAATAAATTTTATATGATAGGTACAATAATTTGACAAACGAACGAGTGCGAACGGGAAATGTGATGTTACACGAGGCCCTTATCCAACAGTAGCCTATTTATATAGTATATTTTTATATTACGTTATATGAACTAAACAAGATGCTCCTTGCTATCAACAATTTACTTCAATAAAAATAACTTAGCTTAAAAAAATAAAGAGAAAAGATGTATACAGTACAACCTTGATATAATAGAACAAATCTAAAGGGGATTGGAAAATATTCGTAATACTAATTAATTTGTTATATCAAGGTTTGTTTCAAAAAAGGAAGTAAGGTTGTTCTAAGATTCGAATTATTTCTATTTATAATTATAATTATTTTATTATTCTTTCGGTACGGATGTTACAAAGGGTGCGTTATCATTAAAAAATCTAGCGCTTGCGGAATTTTGTTTTACTGCTCCGAAATGGTCTTGATCGATTATGCGTTCATTATATAGTACCCGGATGACCTTTTGAAATTACATTTAGATACAAATTACATACTGATGAATAATATTTTTTGATCTTATTGACATATTAGAAAAAATTGAACTGGGTATTTGAATAAAAAATCATGAGTGCAATTAGTTTAATTTAAATTTTCGTATTTTAAAAAAAAATATTAACAAAGGGCTCGAAATAATAGATTTTCTCACAAAAGAAGGGAACTTGAAAAAAAAGTCGGACTTAAGACGGGACGCGAACCAAGGCATTACGATCTAGCAACCGCTCGCTATCAACTTGAGCCATTTCGATCATTAACACAGTGTCAAAATTTACCTTCTTATATTGTAGGAGTTTTCCATTGCCTGAAAACACGGACTAAAAAAAACATTTTCTAAAAATAAATCCTAACCAGATCGATTTATTGCCCCCGAAACTCCCTGGATACTAAATTTCATGAAAATCGTTGGATCCGTTTCCGAGATTCCGATTATATATATATATATATATATATATATATATATATATATATATATATATATATATATATATATATGAGTGATTCCACCATTTCGTCCAAATCGTCTTTCCGTCATAAAAATAAGCATGAATGTTAAAGTAAATGTTAATATTTTAATGAAATATGTTAATATTTACTTGAAGTTCAAGGAGGCATTTGTTATTTTTGTTATCAATACATAAATAAAAAAATTTTTAGAACAAAAACATGACCAAACTTCATTCCACTCCTTTTCCACACGGCCACTCAAAATATTTGTCATTACATTAAAGCGCTTTCTTAAAGCAAAACTGCACGATTTTTGTCCTATGCTATTAATAACTTATTAAAGAGTATTAATTTTCTACATATGAATTTTTAAAGGGTGCGTAACGTAGAAATAATCAGCGTTGAAATTTTGTCACACGAAAAATTTCATTCCATTCCACAGAGTTTGCAATGAACATTATTATGAGTGCGACTCTGTTTTTACATTAAGCCAACCGCCCTCGCCTCCCACGTCCCTCATTCTACCGAACTATTTCATCAGACACGGACGTTTGTGATCGAAGCAGAAATTATTTACGATTTGAGTGTTGAGAATCCCGTTTGTCACAGGTAAGTACTCATTACATTCCGTTTGTTTATAAAATAACCGCTTGAGATGAAAAATATAATTTACGATTACATTATAGACTTTAGTTAGGTTATGTCACGGTATAGTTATTAGGGTCAATGTACTATTAAATTCCAAGTAAATTATAAAAATCTGCAAAAAAATCATTCCCTTCCATTTCATTACATTCCATTCCCACTATTTTTTATACGGAGGGGAATGAAACGTTTTGGAAGGGAATGTTTTTTTTTGTTGATAACCAATGCAAGCCATAAATGATGCAAATTTTTTACTTGCCTCATGTAAATAATTATAAAATGTGTATGAACAGTAGGCCGTGGTCTAAACCGACTCCTAAATTGACAAAACAATATAATTTATAGGTTTCATTTCATTGACGCCTTTTTCATTTTTTGTTTCAGATGTGTTACGTATTTAATGTGTATTTCAATACGTTTGTAAACCTTTTTGTGGGTAACTATACAATTATGGTGAAGCCGAAGAAAACAGCAACAGCACAAGAAAAATTAGCCAAAGACAGACTACTAAAGAAGGAAAAATATGCAGAAATCAAAAAAGATCCTGAAAAATACAGACTTGAAAAAGAGAAAGAAAGAAAGAAGTACCTTTTAAGAAAAGAAAAGAAAAAGATTCTCAGCATAGCAGAAATAACTGACAGACAAAAAAGGGAGCAAAGGCGAAGATGGCGAAAAAACTCAAGAAAATATTTGAATAAATTAAAGGAACAAAATAAGATAGAACGTGTTTTACTGGAAAACTGACCACCCACAAGCGAAAATGAAGAAATTGCGAATATAGCAGATTCCGATCCTTTGATGGAAATAGAAAAAACACCGAAGACAGTCAATAGCAAAGCAACCCAATCGATCCAAGTAAATTCAAGTGCTACAAGAAAACTGCGATATAGATCAATGAAAGTAATTTCTAATTTAAAGAAAGAAATAAATAAACTAAAGAGAGATAAGGATATGCTGAGGAAACAAATAATAAAAGAGCGAGAAATGCAGAGAGTAAGAAATAATATTGCAGATACAATAGACAAAAAGGAGATCAAGTAATTAAAGACATAAAGGCTGATAACATAGAGAACGTAAAGAAGAAACTTCTGTTCAACGAAACACTTAATCGAGGAATATCTGACAAATATAAAAGTCTTTCTAAAAAAGACAAAAGATCTTTTGCTGAAGATATTGTTGACGATGCGAGGCTAAAAAAGTATGGTGTACTGTCGAAGGTTAATTTTGCTTTAAAAAAGAAATTATCTAAAAAACAAGTGCTACAAAAACAGCTGAGATAAAACGAAGACTACAAAATTTTCTTCAAGAAGATGTAAACAGTCAAGTAGCTGCTGGAAAAAATGAATATATTAAACGCAGTGGCATCAAAAAACAAAAACGTTATCTGAATGATAACATAAAAAACTTATATACTAAATATTGCGAGAAGTGGGACCGAATTTCCTATTCAGTATTTTGTAAATATAGGCCATTTTGGATAGTTCATCCTTCAGGAAAAAGAGACACGTGCCAGTGCAAGCTACATGCCAATATGGAACTTCTAACAAAGTCTTTAAAAAAAGTAGATATTATTGCAGAAATTTCGGCTACTGAGGTTCTTTAAAATATTTGCTGTGATATATATGACAGAGAATTTTTGGAGAGAAGGTGTCATAGATGTAAAAATAAAGTTACGAGATACCAGGAATTTGACAACAGTGAAAATATTACAAACAAAGTTATCAAGGAAAAGATGGAAAGGAAAACACTAAAAGAGTAACTATAAAAAGAAAAAAGAAGATGCGCCTCGTAATGTTATTCAGAAGTTCGAAAATTTAGTAATGGGCTTTTTAAACATAATTTAAATATTAATATGCATTACTCAGTTATTAAAGAATTAAAAGAGAGTATAACTGTTAATGAAGTATTATGCCATGTGGATTTTAGTGAAAACTATTTGTTGAAATATAATGAAGAAATCCAAAGTTTTCACTTCGGCGGTAGTCGTCAACAAATTTCACTTCACACCAGAGTATTATACTATTTAAACAGTCAAACTAAAGAAAACACCTGTAAGTCATTCTGCACCATGTCAAAAAATATCAGACACGATGCTTCCGCTATATGGGCACACTTGGACCCAGTTTTGGACATGGTTCAAGATTTAGTGCCACATCTTACAACAATTCATTTCTTATCGGACTCTCCCTCGAGTCAATACCGCAACCGATTCATTTTTTACATGATGTCGAAATTGAAAGATCAAATTTCAAACCTAAAGCTAATAACATGGAATTATCAAGAAGCAGGGCATGGCAAGGGGCCCCGGATGGCATTGGTGCTGTTGTAAAAAGAACAGCCGACAACTTCGTCAGACTCGGTGGCGATGTAGGCTCATTTGAAGACTTTGTGCAAGTTGTTCAGCAAAACATTGCAAATTTTAAGCTCATTGTCATCGCAGAGGAAGAGATAACGGACAAAGAATTTCCCAAAAACATTCCTGCATTTAAAGGGACACTCAAAGTCCACCAAACTCTTTGGTCTTCATCTTTGCCCTTCGACATTACTCTTAGAAGCCTTAGTTGTTTTGATTGTCGAGATAGCTTCATACCATGTAAACATAGAAAACATCTCGGAGTACTAAATATGGGACTTTGTCAAGAAGCAACTGCACAAGAAATGTCTAGTTATAATAACTATAACGTTGTAAATATATATATATATATATATATATATATATATATATATATATATATATATATATATATATATATATATATATATATAAACAAGAATTGCAGCGTAAAATGCTTCATAGGACACAGAGAGGGTAGTGGCTGTGTGTTCAAGTTCAAGATGGACGTGACGATTGTGGACGGCAGCGGTCGATGTATTGTATTTAATTTTCAAGTTGAGTTGTATCAGTAGTTCGTATTTAAATATTTATTTTAGATATTTACTTACAGTGATAATAAAAAATATTTTTGAAATGAAAATCATTAGCGATCCTATAGATTTACAAACTTAAGACGCACGATCGTACGTTGTCGTTTTCATTTGTAATCAGAAGATATAAAATTTATATTACTTACACTTGTAATATTTTCAACGGTGCAGCTTTTGGATGACGATTTGTTGCAATATTTGATCGGATCTTTAGATATCCAAAGCGGAGGTGGAGCCAACTGTTCGTGTTCCTCGACTACTGGATGAGGATTCTGTAAAAAGGATACCCAGTGACTAAGAGACCAACAGCAATTAATACATTTTGGGGGCCCGAGGTGCTATGGCTGTGGGGAAAGGGGCCATCTTTGACCCAGCTGCCCTAAGCAATCTGTATAAAGGGAAGGTGATCGATTTAGAAAGGGTAGTGCAACTAACAGCACCGCCCAGCAGCAGCAGGAATACGACTTTGTAATCGAACATCAAGCTGGGGAAATCCCATGGCAAGTGGTATCTGTGAGGATTCTCAGGACAGACCACCTCAGCAACGAACGGTAGGATAACTTACAACATGCGCAGCAGGAAGATCTGGACATCAAGCCGATTCTGAAATTGATGAAGGCCCGTGCTCCCGAGCCCAAGTGGAACGACGTCTCAGCGATGAGTTCGACCACTAAAAGCTATTGGGCCCAATGGGACAGCTTGCTGATTCAAGATCCTGTGCCGTAAATGGGAAAATGGTCGAGGAGGCAGGTGTCGTTTGCAAATGGTTGTCCCTAAATCTAAATTTCCAGATGTTCTACAGATGTACTGAAGATCCGAGAACGGTTTTACTTGGTCCATTATCGTGACGATGTCGAGGATTGGTGCCGTAAATGTACAAGTTGTGCGGCTGTGAAGGGACCTCAGATTCTTAGAAGAGAAGCCCTTGACGTTGCGGAGCCGTTTCAGGAAGCTGCAAGAGGTACTCCTAAGATCGTCCATGTGGATCGACTGGCGGGTTATTATGGCAGTGTTGCGTGCCACACTTGATGGCTCTAGCGCCATCTATTATCGAATAGAAGAACTAAGCTTTCTAAATAACTCCACACTCGAATTTTCTACATCTAGTCGGTCGGGACTGGTATTTGCTGGAGCATTCTGGATGTTTCGGTGGAAAAAGCCTAAATAAAACCTTTTGGGCCGCGATCGAGGCAGTATTGAATGGGCGATACAAGCGAGATTTTGGAGCGAAATAAAGTGATCAGTGTGATTAATGAAAGGTTAGCTGGCAGACAATGCCTTTTCGGCGTTAAGTTCGCCTTTGTACCAAATTGTTTGTTTGAGTGCAATAAAGAATTTTCTATCTATCTATTAATTATTAGTGTGTTTTAAGTTTTAATTTGTGTTCGGCAATTAAAGTGTCAATTTTGGTAATTCAATCGGCAGTTTTTATTGTCACGAACCTTAAGCTCGTAACAATATGTATTGGCGTGATAGTATGAGACTGGAAATAGTCACCAATCAAATGTCCAGAGAACGCTTTTTTCTACTGCGATATTATTTCGCATGTCGTAAACTCAGATGAGTCGCAACCAAGAAACGTAAACCCGTTGTGGAAAGCACAGCCAGTTCTAAATGCTGTCAAAATGCTTGTAAAGTAATTGAAATAAATTTCTGGCACATACTTAATTTACAAACAAATTATACCCTTTACGGGTAAATTCAAACTACGAGTCTTAATTAAAAACAAATCTGGGCCTCTTGGACTTCAGAATTGCGGTATCACAAAAAGTGATGGCCTAATGCTAGATTTCAAAATCTAGCATTAGACCGAGTGAAAGCACTGCCATTGTCCTGTGTCGAGCAAGGAATGTACCTTCAAATGGCTACTTGTATTTTGATAGATATTTTAATACAATAGAACTTTTAAATCAGCTGAAAGAAATCATCATGCTTAATCGGGTTCCGAACCACAAGAAGTCAGATCTGAAGCAAGATCGCGGTATAAATCGGGACGATATTCAATCGCACACACTTCGAATGACATTGCATTGGTTAAGTAGAAGGATAACAGAGGGGTACTGATGGCTTCAAATCGCACTGGTGGGAACCCTATGTCATCTATTCCAAGATGGGTTAAGCTTACGTTTAAGTAGGGGCTCCGAACATAGTTTTAAATCATAATAAAAATATGGGTGGAGTAGATGTCCAGGTCATTGAATACTACAGGAGTTATCAGAATACAAAGAAATGGACGGTAAAAGCACTATTCATTTCGTTGTCCTTGCAGTTACAGTTAACGATTGGAGGTAATACAAGATGGACTGTGACGCGAAATAATATCAAGGCCAACGATTTGCTGTAGTTTAGAGTTGATTTTAAAGCCGATGCTCTTATAATATGCTACACCATTACTTCCCATGACATTGTGGAGAATGAATAGCCTTCATCATCTGCCGAGATGCCATACAAGAGGTACAAACCAGCATTACCGCCATCTTTTCATAAAAGTTTTGACCAAGTTTGCCATTTTCCGGTTTTTGATGATCTGGCAAGGCGTAAGGAAATGCAGACTAGAAAGCTGCTGTTCTACCACAAAAGTATGATGCACAAAACGCAATGTACACTTGTGTCTCATAAGATGTCAAAGAAATTATTTTTTTAGAATTACTTCAAAATTAATGGTACTAAATTCATTATTTTGATTGCTAAGAGAACTATATTGTTAACAGTTATAATACTGTAATAACAAAATAATGTCAATAAATAGAGATAAATAATAAATTTTTGATTTTTGCCTTCCTTCGTATTGCGTGAACGTGCGTTATTAGAATGCTTGAAAACGGCAACGCACAATCTTGCTGGGGGCCCTATCTGTATACGCAAGGAGGGGGAGTTTTTATTATTTTTCTCAGACACTTTTCTCTTTAAAATTTCTCTTTAAAATTTACCCTCTTGCTGCATTAGCACCACTCTTATTTAACGCTTTTCTACGGGCACTTTTTTATATACAGAGACGATTCTACCAACCTCTACACCCTATGGTATATTGTCTTACGATAAGTTGAACGTGTTCGAACCTGTCGAGACATGATTTTTTGTAGAATGGATTGATATATATATATATATATATATAATCGGAATCTCGGAAACGGCTCCAACGATTTTCATGAAATTTAGTATCCAGGGAGTTTCGGGGGCAATAAATCGATCTAGTTAGGATTTATTTTTAGAAAATGTTTTTTTTTGTCCGTGTTTTCAAGCAATGAAAAACTGCCACAATATAAGAAGGTAAATTTTGACACCGTGTTAATGATCGTAATAGCTCAGGTGGATATCGGGTCGTCGTAAAATCGTAGTGCCCCGGTTCGCGTCCTGTCTTCGGTCCGACTTTTTTTAGCCTTTTTTTTCAAGTTCCCTTCTTTTGTGAGAAATTCTATTATTTCGAGCCCTTTCTTGATATTTTTTTTAAAAATACGAAAATTTAAATTAAACTAATTGCACACATGATTTTTTATTCAAATACCCAGTTCAATTTTTTCTGTTATGTCAATAAGATCAAAAAATATTATTCATGTTTTATCAGTCGGTAATTTGTATCTAAATATAATTTCCAAAACAAACGATTTCCAAAAAATAATACCGAGCAAAGTCAAAAAATACTCGGTCATCCAGGTACTATATATATTATGCAGAGGTTTATTTACTGTTTTGCAATTATTGAAAAATTGTTATTAAGACTTTTTACAAAAGTTATTCATAATTTAAAGCTATATCAACTTCTACGGGAAAAAAATTGGACCGGAGACAAGACGCGAACCAAAGAATTACGACTTCGCGACCTGTTATGTCCAACCCTAGTTAGATAAAAGCGCTGACTCGATTATTATATTTACTATAAAAGCCTAGAGTTTGAGGTAATCGAGACAGTGCAGTTCCAACCCATATTAAGTGCATATCGCACACGCCGTTCGCGGTTTTTTTGTACATTTTTTGTATTAATTTAATATTGGGGAAATAAACCAAAAGAACTTCTGGGATTGGGTGTAAAAGTTTTTTTTAAAAACACCTTCAGAGCGGCCCTCCTAACAAATTTGGTGTCAGAAGTGGGATGTCGCATGGTCTACCGGTACATCAGTAGCGTGGCATCCGAATCCTGGGAAACTCTGAAGTGAAAGATCGACAGTAAGTCTCCACCCCACAAGTGTGAGCCTGCATCATCAAAGCACCAACGAGGTCTCAACCCCACGAGCTTGGGACACCATCGTCAACCCGAAGTTCATCAAGGCTGTTAGTCTACACCACCAGCGTGTAAGCCTGCCCTGAGCTGCTGCACTCCCATCGCACAACCACGTGGACGCCGCCGTCAAACGACTCCCTGGGTCTCACGGCAACGCGACTCCGCTGCACGTCATCGCAACACGACACCGGCATAGCAACCAATGTACACCGTAGTGATCGTGATATTGTAAGTTAGGTAACTTTAATTCAGCTATAAATTTATACTATTTCTCTTCTATTTCCTTACATTCTTTTGTCATTTGTCGTGTACAATAATATTCTCATTTTACCAATTTTGTATTTACTAACTACTAAATCTTTCTAATTCCATATGCATAAGGTTAAAACTTTAAAGGACAAACCAGAAGAAATAGAAATGTCCGACAAAATTCCCTTATCCGTCCTTATAAAATTCATCAAACCTTACAATGGTGATAGAGAATCACTTCCGGCTTTTCTCACAAATTGTGATAACGCCATAGCACTCACGAACTCGGAACAGCAAGTAGTTTTATATCGTTATATCATATCCCAGTTAGAAGGAAAAGCTCAAATCGCGTGCTCTCTAAAAACGTTTAATAATTGGGATGAATTAAAACTATTTCTAAAAACTACCTTTGGCGAGAAGAAGCACTCCACACACCTTTTAATTGAACTCCAAAATTGTAGGCAAGGAAATTCGGAAACAGTAATGCAATATTCACTTAGAATCGAATCTTGTTTAACGCGATTACAATCCGACATACATTACAGTTGCGAGAATAAGTCCGAGCTAATAGGAAGAATTGCCGCTATGGAGGATTTAGCCCTCAACACATTTATATTAGGTCTAAATTCTAATTACGGATATATTGTTAGATGTCGAAACCCGAAAAATTTAAGCGAGGCAATTACGCATGCCATAGAAGAAGAAAAACTATTTATTCTGAGCAAAATATCTTCCAAATCTTATAAACAGTGTCCTATATGTCAAAAATTTGGTCATGATTCTTCTAACTGCTGTAATCATAAGAAAAAACAATCTCATCGAGCTTATTACGTTAATCCACAAAATAATAACCCTCATTCTAATTTTCATAATATTTCATGTAAAAATCCTATTAAAATATGCAGTTATTGTAAAAGTCCGGGACATATGATAAACGAATGTCGAAAGCGACAATATAACAATAGCCTTCGTCATAATATGCAACCAGACACTCGCACGACGAATACGTTACCAAGTCCCAGTGCGCATGCACCTAATAGAAATAATATGCATTTATGTGACGCACAACCTTCTACCTCTAATGCCGATATTAGTAACGAAGATTTAAACTAAATCTGATTTCGGAAAAGTGCCTACCGAAATCGAAAGCATTTAAAGGCACAAATAATTATTACTATTCTACTAATTCTTATACTAAATCTTATACTAAGCCTATATATAATGATAACGAATTTAGTTATAATTATCGTACAAAATATTCTTACAATACATCTCAGCGACTTCAAATGCCGCCGAGTCTTACTAAATCATGTAATGTAAAAAATACTATTTCTTATTCTAATTCTACACCTCGGGAACAGCATCCGAGTCCATCTTTGACACAAAGTCAAAGTCATAGTACCAATTATTTATTACCTCGGGAAAATTATCCCAGGACACCTCTGAATCAACATCAGAGTCTTAGAAATAATTTTAATGCTAATTCTTGCACTAATTCTTATACTAATTCTGTCTCTCATAATGATACTATCTCTTATCCAAAATATACATCTCAAAAAGGAATCTCGAGTCATGCTAATCCCACTGATAATTCAATTAATAATAAAGGTGAAATACCAACATATAGCATGAACACATCGAACAAGAAAACATCACTACCTCATGTTTATTTTAGGTCGAATTTTTCGGTTCAACCCCTACGATTGTTACTCGACACAGGCGCAAGTGTCTCTATTATAAAAAAATCGAGTTTAAATGGAAACTTTAAGCTTTCTGATGAAATCGTGAAGCTCAAGGGTATAAACAGCACTCAATCTTGCAATGAAACATTAGGAACATTAACTGTTAGATTTTATATTTGATAATTTTTCCATAAAATATAAATTTCATGTCACATCCGACGATATTAATATTGATTATGACGGAATATTAGGAAGTGACTTTCTCAGTTATTTTAAAGTAAACATTGATTATCATACTTATTCACTTTGTTTCAAAAATTCTATATCTGTGCCTATCCACTTTTCGGAACCTACATACATTATACCAGCGCGTAGCGAAACTGTTATCGAATGCTCCGTGTCAAATGACCCGTCCGAGTTGCGTCACCTTAAGGATGCACTCATACTAGATCAAACCGTTTGTAATGGTGTTTATTTAGCGAACTGCCTAGTAACTTTAAAAGCGAATAAAAGAGTTAATGTTTCGGTTTTAAACACAACTGAATCGCAAATTAAAATAAAAAATTTCAAAGTTAACTTAATACCAATTGACTTTAAAGAGTATTCCAAATCTTTTAAATCTTGTAATAATATAAATACTATTTCTGCAACTTATTCTAATCGTGTCCAACGCGTCTGCGAACAAATTCGTCATTCTCATTTAAACTCAGAGGAGAAAAAACTCTTATTAGATTGTTGCTCACAATACTCAGACATATTTTATCTTGAAGGAGATGACCTCACATGTACAAACGCGATCCAACACTCAATCAACACAGGAAACACCCCTCCTATTCATGTTAAGTCATATCGTTTTCCCGAATGTCATAAAGACGAAGTAGACGCACAATTAAAAAAGATGTTAAAACAAAATATAATTAAGCCGTCAATATCTCCGTGGAGCGCCCCAGTATGGGTCGTGCCTAAGAAAATGGACGCATCGGGCAAAAAGAAATGGCGCATTGTTATAGATTACAGGCGACTTAATGATGCGACCATAAACGAAGTTTACCCCATTCCTTTAATTAGCGATATATTAGATCAATTAGGGCATTCCAAATATTTTTCGACACTCGATTTAGTTTCCGGCTTCCTTCAAATTCCTCTCAATCCTAAGGATGCTGAAAAGACTGGTTTTACTGTAACCAATATAAATGGCATTTCCGGTCATTGTGAATTCACTCGCATGCCTTTTGGATTAAAAAGTGCTGCAAATTCGTTCCAACGTCTCATGAATACCGTCCTTTCTGGTCTCCAAGGTCTCCACTGTTTCGTCTACCTAGATGACTGCATCATTTACAGCCACGATCTTCAAAGTCATATGGAAAAATTACGTCTTGTTTTTGATAGGTTTCGAGACTTCAATTTAAAGCTACAACCAGAAAAATGCGAATTCCTTCGACACGAAGTCACTTATTTAGGTCATGTAATAACCGACAAAGGTGTCACACCTAACCCTGACAAGGTGAAGGCAGTATCCGACTACCCTATTCCCAAAAATCCCAAGGAAATTAAATCATTTCTAGGTCTAGTAGGTTACTACCGCCGATTCATAGATAACTTCTCAAAAATTACAAAACCCCTTACGTCATTGTTAAAAAAAATGTTAATTTTAATTGGGCACAAGAACAAACCCAAGCTTTTAATTTGTTAAAGGAAAAACTAACTTCAGCCCCGTTACTTCAATACCCCGATTTTTCTCAACCATTCATTGTCACCACAGACGCCAGTAATTATGCTGTCGGCGCAGTATTATCGCAAGGCCCTATCGGAAAAGACAAACCGATCGCATATGCCTCAAGAACATTAAATAAACAGGAAGGCAATTACTCAACAACAGAAAAAGAATGTTTAGCTATACTCTTCGCCGTAAAAACATTCCGACCCTATATTTATGGTAATAAGTTTAAAATAGTCAGTGATCACAGACCTTTAGTCTGGCTTTTTAATGTCAAGGATCCAGGAAGTAGATTAATTCGCTGGCGCCTCAAGTTAGAGGAATATGACTATGAAATTTTTTATAAGCAAGGAAAACAAAATTCAAACGCCGATGCTCTTTCACGCATACCCATTCACGCCTTAAATTCAAATGTAGTCCTTAACAAACTCAAATACGAATCTTATTTTAAAGAACAATTTACTAGATCCATTTCTACAAATACTGTAATCGAAGAAGATCAAGAAGCGTTACACCTCTCTAAATTAAATAATATTGTTTGCCCCGTATCTCTCGATTTTGATGAATCTACTCCATATTGTAAAAATATTCTATCTCAGCTACAAAATCCTGAAGGTATAATAAACTCAGAACGAGAACCGTACACTATCTCTTGCGTTAAGCAAAATGATAAAATATACTATTTCTTATATACGAGAATTCACCATTTCGAAGAGTTAACATACCGAAATATATACAATTTACTAATGCAACTACGCGATAATATATTAACAGAAAATAGTCAAATCACTGACTTAGCCATTTCCGATTTTGCTGACCCGTTCTCTAAACTATCCTATATGAAAATATACAACATAATTGCTTACATATTTCATAATACTAACATTAAAATTCATATATACCGAAATCAAATTATTTACCCTACTCCTGCCGAAATTCCACAAATTCTCAAAGAAAATCACAACTCAACAATTGCTGGTCACCCCGGAATTAAAAGAATGTTAAATCGTTTAAAGGATCTATATTTTTGGAAAAACATGCGTTCTGATATAGAAAATTACGTAAAAAATTGTAAATTGTGTCAAGTAAATAAACCACTGAGATCATGTAATAAGGCTCCAATGGTGATAACCTCCACAAGTACAAAACCATTCGAAAGATTAGCTTTAGATATAGTCGGTCCGCTACCCGAAGCCGGCTTGCAAAACTTTAAATTTATATTAACTCTACAAGATGACCTAACCAAGTTTTTATGTGTATACCCAATGATAACTTCCAGCAGTGATGAAGTAGCTCGTACACTAGTTCATTTTATCTCATTATTTGGAATTCCTAAAACAATATTAACGGATCTCGGCACATGTTTCACATCGGAATTATTTAAACAGGTAACTCAAATATTTAGAATAAAACCCTTATATGCTACCCCCTATCATCCCCAAACAAACGGTGCCCTAGAACGTAGCCATGCTACACTCAAGGAATACCTGAAATCTTTCGTTAATGAAAATCAGAATGATTGGCATTGTTACTTAGCAACCGCAGTATTCTCTTACAACACTACCCCTCATACCACTACCACATATACACCCTATGAATTGCTATATGGGCATAAACCCACAATACCAAATTCTTTATATAATACGAGCAATGACACTACTTATCATGAATATATCCGCGCATTGCAATACCGCATGAACTTTAGTCGACAAAAAGCATTAGAACACATAATAAAAAATAAAGAAACATCAAAAAATTATTATGACAAAAATAGTACAGACATATCCTACAAAACAGGCGATATGGTTTACTTAAAATGCCACCACAGACTTCGCAAAGCCTTATCTCCTATCTGGAAAGGTCCTTATAAAATTATTAAATTAAATGGCAAACATAACGTAACCCTTCTCATAGGTCGTAAGCACATGAAATACCATGTTAATGAAATTAAACCAGCTCATCCTTAATTTCACTCTATTTCAGGGCCATAAGCCACCAATTCAACGCTGAAACTCAAATTCTACCTATTTATAATAGTTCAGGTATTTATTTCGATCAAATAACTGCAATTAATTTTTATAATGATTTTTGGAATGTTGTAACTCGTATAGACGTAGTATCAGTTAAGCCACATCTAGAGAATATGCATTCGCTTATAATTAAAACTGCAACGCTCTGCGAAAACTTCCAACTCCATGGTTTCGTTGAATGTAATGATATCATAAGTCCTATTGAAGTATTATTAAATTCTAATTTTGCTAAATTCGAATCTCTTTCGCATATAATCCCTACCGAGGAACAAACAAGGCATAAACGAGCTTTAGAATTCGGTGTAGAAATTTTGAAATTCTTTTTTTGGAACTTTAGATGCTGATGATGCGCGAAAATACGATGCAGCCATTAGCGCTTGTCAAAATAGCGAATCCGAACTTTTAAAATTAATGAAGGATAATATTCACATAATTAAATCTTCTATTAATGTATTTAACTCAACGATATATAAATTAAATATGAATGAAAATAAATTAAATTCTCAAATAAATTCTTTAAATATTGTATTATCCCAAATTGTCAGAAATAATAATCAATTATCACATATTTCTAAAATATATGCTTTACTTAATATAATAGAAAGCTCTTTAGCCACTATTTCTAATTTCTTGGATAATGTACTAAACTCTATCTTAATTTCTAAAGCAAACATTCTACATCCTAGTGTAATAGCTCCTACGAACTTATTTCGCCAGCTTTTAAAACAGAGTAATTATATAAATAAGCGATTAGAGTTTCCAGTACCATTGACGATTGAAAACATACACACTTTGATAGATATTTCAAAACTCACATCTTTTTATTATAATAGAAGAATAATTTTCATATTACGCATACCACTGATTTCTTCTTTAAAGTTCACCTTATACAAATGCATACCTTTACCAACCCCTCATAATCCTAATAATCCTAACTCTTTTGCTCTAATCCAACCTACCAAGCCTTATCTTGGAATAACAGAAGATAGACTTAGTTATAGTTTGCTAGATAATTTAAACGATTGTAATATTATTAATAATGATTATTCTATATGTCCTTTAATTTCTATATTTTCTACAATAAAGAATTCATGTTGTGAAACAAAATTGTTAACCGAAGTAACGTTATCTTTACCGCCTCAATGTAACTCCAAACTTTTATATGGACAAATTGATGTATGGTATAAAATAAATAATAATAAGTTTATCTATGTACAGTCTGAGAAATGTAAATTAACTATAAAATGTAATAATATAATACAAGATTTCACTATTTTAGGAACAGGTATCCTAAGTTTAAACGAAAGCTGTATTGGTTTCTCTAAGACAATTCAATTAATGCCATCTACAACTAAATCTATTAAAATCGAAAATAAAATGAATTTAAACTTTAATATTACAGAAGACGATTGTTGTAATAAAGAAATTTTAAATAAATCAATTCCATACTTATATACTGTATCTTTAACTAGCCTAGATATGGAAACTCTGAAATATTCTTACCATTCCTTAAATAACTTAGAAAATGAGATCAATAGAGTTCAAGAACAATCTCACATAATAAAATATGGTAAATACTATTCATCATTTACATACTTTTTGATTATTTGCATAATTTTATATATTTCCTATAGAATATTTTGTTGCTCTATTAAGAGAAATAATGATTCTTGCCGTTGCATACAAATATTTAATCAGTGCAATACACGACGGATTGTTAAACACGAATCAAAGGTTAGTAATTCTATTGAGTTAACTGAAATTTCATCATCAGACGATGATAGAAAAGATTCTATATCCTTACCCAATATGCCAGTGAAAAACCAAATGAAAAGAACATTTGGTAAATTTCACTTATCAAATCGAAACTTATGTAATAACTAAAAACTATATTACTTTACTATACTTATTTCATAAGGCTTCATGTTACATTAGAATATAAGTTTATATTTTGTTTTATACACGGTGTCTTAAATATTAATATTACTAAATGTTTGTATTTGAAATAAAAATTAAATCTTAGCATTAATACACTGAATCTTCTACTATTTCATTATTCACTGAATCTTATAAAAAATACTATATTACTAGTTCATAATGTTAATAAATAATTTCTTATAATTTTGTGAAGATATTGTTTAAGAATAGTTTAATTTTACTATGCTTTTGTATCAATTCAATTTGATTTTATAATAATAACAAATAATTGAAACAATTCTATTTTACTAATTTTTTAATTATTTTTGTATTCAAATCATTTTTTTTCTCTCACTGTATCGTTTGAAAGACTCTGCTCATCCCTTATTAAAAAGAAGGATAAGCTCCGTCAAAAGGGGGGAGATGTTATGTCCAACCCTAGTTAGATAAAAGCGCTGACTCGATTATTATATTTACTATAAAAGCCTAGAGTTTGAGGTAATCGAGGCAGTGCAGTTCCAACCCATATTAAGTGCATATCGCACACGCCGTTCGCGGTTTTTTTGTACATTTTTTGTATTAATTTAATATTGGGGAAATAAACCAAAAGAACTTCTGGGATTGCGTGTAAAAGTTTTTTTTTTAAAAACACCTTCAGAGCGGCCCTCCTAACAGACCGCTCTATATCCCACACTCTATATCATAATGTCAAAATTTACCTTCTTATATTGCAGCAGTTTTTCATTGCCTGAAAACACGGACATCCTACACGAATCCTAGCTAGATCGATTTATTGCCCTCAAAACTCCCCGAACACTAAATTTTATGAAAATCGTTGGAGCCGTTTCGGAGATTTCGATTATTATACTCGTATATATAGTACCCGGTTGACCGAGCTTTGCTCGGTTTTTTATAATTCTTGTGTTTTGGAAATTATATTTAGATACAAATTACATACTGATGAAACATAAATAATATTTATAGATCTTATTGACGGAACAGAAAAAACTGAACTGGTTATTTGAATAAAAAATCATGAGTGCAATTAGTTTAATTTAAATTTTCGTTTTTTTTTAAAAATACTAAAATAAAAACCGGCCAAGAGCGTGTCGGGCCACGCTCAGTGTAGGGTTCCGTAGTTTCCCGCCCGTCACAATAAGTGTTCCCACTTACGAGTTTAAAGGTGGGTGTCCATTATGTTCGCGCTCCAGCAGCGCTCCGCGCTCCTGCAACTGCTCCCGGTAGCAGGTACTGTTGTTTCCATCCAAGTTCAAAATGATTTTCCTAGAAAGTCCTTATAAAGTTCTATTTTTCAGATTTTTTTCATATTTTCTAAACTTATGGTTCAAAAGTAAGAGGGGAGGCGACACATTGTTTTTTACTTTTGGAGCGATTATTTCCGAAACTATTGACATTATTAAAAAATGATTTTTGTAAACCCCTATTCATTTTTAAATACCTTTCCAACAATATATCATACGTTAGGGTTGAAAATAAAAAAAAATCACTTCCCAATTTACATATAGGGAGCTACCCTAATAAAACATTTTTACCAATTTTTATTTTACCACTTTGTCGCCGTGATTGATACACATATTGGTACCAAATTTCAGCTTTCTAGTGATAACGGTCACAGAGATTAAGCGAGGATGGACAGACGGACAGACAGACACGGCGAAACTATAAGAGTTCCTGGTTGACTACGGAACCCTAAAAAGGGCTCAAAAAATAGATTGTCTCAAAAAAGAAAGGAACTTGAAAAAAATAAATTAAAAAAAGTCGGTTGGTCAGTCTGGGCTCGAACCATGCTATTACGATTTTGTGACCGCCCAATATACCAATTAAGCAATTTGTAATCAGCAGTTTTTCATTGCCTAAAAACACGGACAAAAAGACATTTTCTAAAAATAAATGCTAGCTAGATCGATTTATTGCCCCCGAAACTCCCTGTACACAAAATTTTATGAAAATCGTTGCAGCCGTTTCCGAGATTCCGATTATATATATATATATATATATATATATATATATATATATATATATATATATATATATGTATATATATATATATATACAAGAATTTTATTAGCTTGTTTTGTGGCAGAGAGAATGTCATTAAGCATTAAAAAAAAATAAGTCCGCTCATTGTAGCCCTTTATTTAAGGTATCTTCTGAGAAGTTTAAATAAATAATTTTGATAAGTAATTAAGGGCATTAACGTTCTAAAGGGAGATAGCTGCTTTATGATTGATATTGGACGAGTGAACTAATTAATTACATAGGCTCTAGGTGAAAATGTGATATTGATGTTTTGAACTTACTTTAACTCAAATCTTAGTTTTTACTGAAGAAAAAAAAAACTCAATGTCGTTTCCATTATTTTTAACGGGTCAAAACGGAAGATATTTGCCAGCCAAATTGTTGTAAATTATTTTATTTATGTCATTCCTTTATACTAAATCTATGGTTATTCCTAAATTCCATAATAGCAACAATTTATTATGTTTTATGCTTAATGTCAATTGTCAAATTGTCAAATTCCTGTTGTCTGCAGAAAATTAAAAAGACTTTTCTCGATTGTTGATTCCTTTTCACTGCTTTATATAAATTACGCAGTAAAATGTTAAAGAAATATTTCCGGTAGTTTTGTGTCAAGGATAATAACTTTCACATATTTTTCTTACTACAGCATTACTAATGCTTTTATGCTTGAATAGGTTATAGTTGGTGAAATTCATCGTGTGACAAAAATTAAATTAAACAATGATGTTTTGTTGGGGTAACGCAACTCATCATGAGTTGTGTTTAAATGGTCCAGGGACAGCTGCAGATTTGGTAAGCTGGGAAAATAAAGTTTGTATGTAATGTAGAATGAAAAAATTTCATTCTATTAGTTGAAATTTAAATTAATAGAACTAGTGCACAAGCATTATCTTCCTTTATTAATTAAAAATGCATTAATCTCGTGTATTTTATTTTGTAGGTTATAAAGCCAACATTATCAAAGTGGAAGGAGAGCAATCATCTGCAACTTGTAGCCGCTGGAGAATTCCATACTTTGTACCTTACAAATCATGGTCACTTATATTCTTGTGGCAGCAATGATGTGGGACAACTTGGGCGTCAAACAGAAAGTTCTGATGGAGAATCTCCAGGTTTATTTTTATTAACTGTTAAGTTTACTGTCTGGTAAACTTAACATCTTGTTTGAATTTTTGCTGTTAATTATTGTGCATATAATTATCTAATATTTAAATTATGTTTAATATTTAATATGTTTATATTAAAGTGTCAAATACTGGTGATGTGTTAGACCTGTATTTAACATCAATATTCAGCATCTGTCTCCTCTTACTATTGAAAAGATAACTACAATTGCTCTAGTAAGTTAGTGGGACTCATTGTGTTATAAAATAGGGTTCAATCCATTTTTTGAGAATCTGCATCTCTCATTAGGTCATCTCTACATCCAGTGGGGGGCCTTCCTACACTTTGTTTAAAATTTAAAGTGATTTTAATATTTTCCATTAGAGTTCTTTATTGAAACCAACTCTAGTTAAGACTAAATATAATTTAGGTAATTTTATACTTTCGCAGTCCCTTTGTGTTTTGGGTCTAGAAAATCGAAAAAAATCATCCAATTTTGATGAATTTTTTTTAAATATTCATTTTTATGGTAAATTTATGTAAAACATATGGAAAATATCTCACATGAAGATTTCATACAGTTTTATGACTTTAAATGTGATCATAAATGCACTTCTTCAAATATAATCATTCATAAATTTTTTGCAAAGCATTAAACAATGTTTTGGTTGGGTTTACAATTCAGCGGCCCGAATTTGAAGATTCTGTCATTGTGTGGCGTCAAGGGGGTTTTTGAGATTTTTGCTGCCGGAGCAGCGTTGAAATATTTTTAATTATTATTTAAAAATTTTGGCAAATGACTAATTAAATATTCTCACCTTTTTGACATTGTATCTGTCAATGTCATATTGATATTTGGGGTATGTTCCGAAATACAACACAGTACACTGTCGAATGCGAATGACGTCATTAATTGACGTCGTATTCCACCATATTGGTTACAACGAATCACCAATATGGCGTCGATTTATGACGTCATTCGCATTCGACAGTGTACTATGTTGTATTTCGGAACATACCCATAGTATTGAATCAATCTAGTGAATTGATATTTCACCCTAACGAATCGAGACCAAATCTTTTTCTGTTTTATTAAGAACTATAAAATTATCTACAATTAGTTGAGTGTACCCCAACTCATAAAGAATGACAGTTTTTCAATTTAATCATTCAATGTTATCTGTACTTTATTGTATCTCTTGATATTGTAAATATAAACTCCTAACTGAAATCAAAAAAAGATTGATTTTTGTGAAATCGCTAAACATCGATTTCACAAAAATCAATCTTTTTTTGATTTCAGTTAGGAGTTTATATTTACAATATCAAGAGATACAATAAAGTAAAAAAAAGACTTCGATTTTTTAGGAATCGATTCATCCAATTTTGATTCAAATCGATTTAAAATTGTGTAAAATTAATCGCTAGGCTGGCCATTTTGTTTACAGTGACAGACATACTTTACGTCATTCCGTTGCTTCTGAGTTTCAGAATTTTGTGAATAGTGGAATATTTGTGGCGGTGAAATACTGCTAAATATAGCAAAGATCCTTTCTTACAAATGGTGGCAGCCATAAATTATTTTTATAAATTAAAGTAGTGATAAAAGTTAATATTTTGGTGTTATATTGAGTGCAATAGCGTGCAAAGGGAGCCTGGGACGTGGGGTACCCTTATATTAACTTTTACAATTATTTCGATTTTCTAGAGTGTTATGTGATAACATTTAAAGTCAGAAAACCATATAAAAACTTGTGACAAAAGTGAGAAAAAAAATAATAAACATTTTTCAATGTTTTTTTTTAAATGTTCGTTTTTTGTGTAGATTAACAAAAAATATATAAATTTCATTTAATGCTTTGCAAAAAGTTATGAATGATTATATTTGAAGAAGTGCATTTATGATCACATTTAAAGTCATAAAAATGTATGAAATCTTCAGGTGAGATATTTTCCATATTTTTTTCATAAATCTGCCATAAGAACGAAGATTTTTTTTTATCAAAATGGATAATTTTTCGATTTTCTAGAGCCAAAAAACGAGGGGACCGTGATAGTATAAAATTACTGTAATTTATTTTTTGTAATAAGATGGTGAATGTTTAATGCACTTAAAATACAGTAAACAATTTCTATAGTACCTAGCAGGCAATTAAAGTGACTCTCTTATATGTATCCTTAATATTTTGATAACTAATCAATGTATTATTATAATAATAACCTAATCAGTACAATAATAAATCTTAAGTAGATGTAATGTAGTTTCGATGGAACAAATGGGTTTGCTCAACTAAGAAAAACCACACTCTTACAGAATACCAGTGAAATAGTAGCTTAATAATAGCTTAATACACTAAAGTGAGAGTAGAGAACCAGAGAATATTTTTTACCTGTAACAAAGTAAACTATCTGAGTCTTCAGGGGTGACAATGCATCTACATTTTGGTTCTTAATTGACTTACTTACTTACTTACTTATCGTCACGCACAATCCCTAACGGGGTAGCCAGAGAGAACAGATCGCCAAGTGTCACGATCCTTACATACCTCTTTCGCTTCTTTCAGGTTCATTAACTTCTTCATACATGCACGTCTAGGTATCCGAGTACTCTTGACCCTCCCCTCTTCGAGCAATTTGCTCACATGGTCTTCGAAAGTTAGTCTCGGTCTACCTCGACACCTTTTAGTATTTACTTTCGCTCTATATATTTTCTTCACCATTCGGTCTTCACTCATTCGTTCAACGTGCCCAAACCATTGGAGTACGCCCCTATCAATTTTTGTGATAAGGTCATCTTTCAATCCTGCCATATTGCGAATCTCTTCGTTTCGCTTTCGGTCGGCTATGGTAACGCCACACATTTTACGAAGAGATCGCATCTCCACTGCATTCAACTTGCTTTTATGCTTCTTCTGGCATACCCAGGTTTCGCTGCCATATAACAAAGTCGGTACCAACACTGCGTTATGTATTGCAAGGCGTGCACTCTTCACCACGCCTTGCCTTTTGACTAATGCATTCAGGGCACCATTGACTTTGTTTCCGGCAGCGACACGCCTATCCACATCTAAATCACATCTTCCATCCTGGCTGAAAGCACTCCCCAAGTATACAATTTCATTTACCTGTTCTAGACATTCCTGATTTACCCATATTTCACATTTCGTTCTCTCTTCGTCCTTTTCAAATACTAGAACCTTAGTTTTATTAGCATTCAAACGGAGACCTTTAATTTCATATTCCTCTTTCATACACGTGACTATTGCCTGCAGTTCTGCTTCTGATGGTGCAATAAGCACTGCATCATCAGCATACAGCAGACAATTAACTTTTATGTCACCCAATTTCACACCCAAACAGCTATCTTTCAGCTTCTGTAAACAGCTGTCGAGATACAGTATGAACAGCCAGGAAGACATGACACAACCCTGTTTTACGTGGTTCTTAATTGAGGTTAGATATAAGTGTCTAAGTGCCACAGCATCCACTTACCATCAGGTGGACTGTGTGCTCGTTTGTCACCCTTTTCTTTAAAAAGAAAAGTATGCTTAAAATGAATATATCCTTTTAATCTTTCATACAATGAATAAACTATATTTGTTTGCAAT
Source organism: Parnassius smintheus behrii (assembly GCA_036936625.1). Classification (NCBI taxonomy): domain Eukaryota; kingdom Metazoa; phylum Arthropoda; class Insecta; order Lepidoptera; family Papilionidae; genus Parnassius; species Parnassius smintheus. The sequence goes on along the minus strand of JAUPFT010000006.1, from coordinate 21,278,501 downwards.
GATTTTAGATTTAGTAGAAACTTTCAAAGGTTGTGCAATATCAACAGTAGCATGTGGTATCCAACATTCAATGGCCCTAGATGAATGGGGACAACCTTTCAGTTGGGGATCTGATAGTATGGGACAATTAGGAAGCAATCTTGGTGCCCATGCCCAAGATAAACCAAAGATTATCAAATTCTTGGCGACCAGAAATGTTATACAGATTGCATGTGGATCATATCACTCAATTGCATTGACAAACAGTAAGTATATTAAAATAATATAAGATATTATATAAGAATTTTGTTTGAATATTAGTTGTGCTACTGACCTACCATTAAACATGAAACCATTGGTGTGGAAGTTGACTATATTTTTATATGTATTATGGATACATTGACATGTGATTAATTCCACTTCAAATAATATGTTATATTCCACAACAATTCAAAACAGGGAATACAGAAAATGTATCAGTATTTTATCTGTGTTGTTTCACTTCAACTTTCTTAAATGTAATGATTTCTTATATTTACGCGAACACTACACATTGATTAAAACTACTTTTGCATAGATCGGATCGAAAAAAAAAGCTGAAGGTACTCCGGGTTTAACAATGACATCGGGACGTCAGTCATCTCAGTCTCAGTCCCCCGTGACCATGGGTGCTGGAAAGCGCCCGAAACGTCGGGAATTAAAAATAATAGTAAAATAAACGCGATAAAATCCGTAGTAATTTTAATCAATTTCTTAAATGTCTAAAATGTTTGTATTTAACCATTTATTATTAGTATTATTTGAGTTACATATTCTACTTACTTAATATACATATTATGTAATATATTAGATGGTGACCTCTATTCTTGGGGAGCAAATAGTTTTGGGCAGTGTGGCTTGGGCAATATGACAAACAAGGAAACCACACCACAACAGATTACATCCTTACTTGGTGTACCCATTTCATTGGTTGCTTGTGGCAGTAACCACACATTTGTTCTATCTAAGTAAGTAATATTTTTTTATAATTGTAATTGTATGTACCTCGTAATTATATTGCTACTATATTTTTTTTTAAATTAAGGAGAGCAAAATCAAAGCATAGGGCCAATATATAGGGTTATTTTATAGATATTGTATGGGGGAAAATTAATTTTCCCTCATGTGAAACTGATACAAGTGGAATAGGTACACAGTTATATTGCTACACCTGTTTTGATCCTTTTGTTAAAAGAATGAAATTCTTTAATCATAATAGCCATTATATATTATTTTGTGTATAATATGGTGTCAATGGCATTTGACTAATACAAGCGCAAAATAGCAGCTTTCGTATAATGAGTGTAGAGAACTTCCTGCATATCTTACCAGGTCATCACTTAGTCTAATGGGGGTGCCCTACACTTTGTCTACAGAAACTTAACTAAACTACTACTTGAGAATCTTTCTTCTCCATAGCTTGTCGGTTCTGCTAGCTATATGGCCGGCCCATTGCTACCTCAGCTTACTAATCAGTCTTTTTTCGCCACACTACACCTTGAATATATCTATAAATTTGCTTCCATACATACATACATAAACACTCACGCCTGTCACCCAGAGGGGTAGGCAGAGACTACAGATTTCCATTTGGCACGATCCTGACACACCTCTCTCGCCTCCTTCACATCCATACACCTACGCATACATGCTCGTCGGTTAAGGGTACTCCTAATTTGACCCGTTTCCAATAAATCGCCAATTTGGTCGATAAATTTTCGCCTAGGACGTCCCTTTCCGACTCTGCCATTCACTTCTGCAACATAATTATTACATACATTCCACTTGACCGCATCCAGCGCAGAGCGGCTCGAAATGTCGACGACCGAGTGCTTTCCGATCGGCTCGATTCACTGGCGCTGCGAAGAAATGTTGCATCTCTTTGCGTATTTTATCGCATCTATCACGGGGAGTGCTCTGAGGAATTGTTCGGATTAATCCCAGCCGCCAAATTTCGTGAACGCACTACACGGCAAACGTCTCGATAACATCCACACCATCTGGATGCTTGGCGGTCCACCACTGTACGTTTCACAAGGAGTTTTCTTCCACGTACAACCTCTCTGTGGAATAGTTTACCACCGGCGATTTTTCCGGACCGATACGACCTGGGGACCTTCAAGAAAAGAGCTTACTCCTTTCTAAAGGGCCGGCAACGCACCCGCAATTCTCCTGGTGTTGCGGTTGATCATGGGCGGCGGTAGTCACTTAACATCAGGTGAGTCGCATGCTCGTTTGCCCCCTCTTCTATAAAAAAAAAAACATAAATTTTCTTTGTAACTCTTTCCTCATTCATTCTTTCCACATGACCAAACCACCGAAGCATTCCTTTCTTAATCCTGGTCACAACATCATCTTGCAAACCACACTCTTCTCTTATTACACAATTAGAGATTGCTTAGCAATGCTTCTATATTGGAAGGCAATTCAGAAAACTGAAGTTAGCAGAATCGGGATACAGTTTAGTGTTGCAGCTACATATCTTTCATCTACATCCAAAATTTAATTAGACCATTCGATAGCTGAAGGGTCAAAAATTCATTACGTTAAGTGCGCATGACGTATTCACGTAAAACACTTTAATCATTTTGATCCAATGTGTTGTCACGCTCTACACTCGCAGACGTATCGTCGATGCGTTAATTACATTTTAAATATGAACCGATGTGTGCATGTGCAGGCGTGATCGCGAAGGAACCAGGCAGTCCAGTATCATATGTACAATGATATTCGGTGGTAAGGTGATAACAAAACTACACTTGTTCGACATCAATGTTTTTTTTCAATACACACCTAAAAGAACCGAGTTACTAAACAAAGAATGCAAAAAGGATTCCGACCAGAAAAATGGTAATGGGGTCATGCCCTCGCCTCCCTTGACCATGATAAAGCACATAAAAGTCTGAAATTGAAGAAGTTAAAATTAAATGTGATAAGATTCATGCATTTCATGATACCAAGGCTTTTCATCTTATTTTTGGTAATGGCCATTAGATCTTGTTACAAGGCTGTGAACATCTTTTTAAATTTTACTGAAACAAAATAATCTTTAACAGTAGGGAAGAATGATTTCTTAAAATTTTGCGGAAAAATAGAAAAATATTATATGGAATTAAATAAATACGGATTTTACTGAGTTTTATTTTAAGCCATTTTTTCCCTGATGCTACACAGGTGATATCCAAAGCCAAGAATAAAAAATAAGTTATAATAGAATGCAATTATTTTTATTCAATATTGATTACATGTAATTCTTATTGACAGTAATTTTTTACTTTTACCACTGGTTTAGAAAAAAAAACCTTTGCCTGGGAAGAACCAGCAAGAAACCCAAATGTTAAATTTAAAAGCGAAGAATTCCGTAAAATAAGTTTTAAAGTATAAAATGATTTTTGATTGAAAGTTAAATCCATTGTATGCACTTCAAAGATGTGAAATTTGATTAATGGTGTAGCAGTCACTGACAATGAATTTTGTGATACATGACAATTTATTTAAAGGAAGTGTATTTTAATTTCTACTCGTACCTTTAATAAAAAGTAGATTTTAATCAATAGAATCCCATAATAATTAATAAATATTTTATGTTGTATGCTCAGTAATATATAAATTTAAGGCTGGTATAAGAATTTATCGAGATGCTTTTTGCAAACAATATACTTTCACAAGCACTAATCATTGGTATTTGTGTTCAAACATAGTTGATCACTTGCTCCTGCCTTTTGTACTACCAGTGCATATAAGACAAGATGTTGACAAACAAGGATAATCTGGGAACTACCGCATTGCCATCAGGCTATTCACAGTGGGAGAACATGCATGCAGTGTGTAGGCACCGAAGACGTATTTGAGAACATACGGGTCGCGCTCTAACAAAGACTAAAGCAAGTTCAACTAAGTGACTTGCCCTCGCACTTTTCTAAGCAAAATGTGTTAATATTATGAATTTCGATGCATTGTCTGAACATGCATAAGTCAATAAATATTTGTCCTTTGCACAGCCCTTATCTTAGTTTTTATTACAGATCAGGTGCAGTGTTTGGGTGGGGTAAAAATATGCATGGACAATTAGGCTTGCAGGATAGAGAAAACAGGTGTTATCCTACTCATTTGAAAACATTAAGAAATGTCAAGGTACACATTTAAGCTTTTGTTCTTTACATTAAAAAACATCCATTACTTTAGCAGAAACTATTTAAGCTATGTGGTATTTCAACCATAATCCAGATATTTTAAGTTTATTTATTGATTAGTGTATTGTCACATAAAGTTAATAAATTGACTCTTTTTACATCATCATTTCATCCCCTCACAAGTCCACTGCTAAACATAGGCCTCCCCCAAGGAATGCCACAAAGCACGATTCTGAGCCAGCTGCATCTATCCACTTCCCGCATGTCTACCAGGGTACCAGGTCGTCACTCCATCTAGTGGGAGGCCGCCTTATACTTTACTTACCGGTAGATTCATTTCTGAGTTTAATACGCAGAGAAACCCCAAGTATAGCCCTCTCCATAGCTCGCTGAGCGACCTTGATCGTCCTCATATGGTCAGCAGTGAAGGACCACACCTCAAATCCGTAAGTCATCACTGGTAACACACACTAGTTGTACAATCTAGTTTTCAGGTTTTGAGGTATACCTGACGAGAAGATGTGTCGTAATTTCCCGAACGCTGCCCAGCCGAGTTGAATCCGTCAATTGACCTCTCAGTCGATGTTGGACCTAGTCGAACTGTTTGTCCCAGGTAAACATAATCGTCAACAACTTCGAGCTTAGTGCTCCCAAAAAATACCGGCATAGGTATGACATGGACAATAAAACGATCTTTGTTTTGTCCATGTTCATCTTAAGACTTATCCGTTGGGAGACACTATTGGGGTCGTTGAGTATAGTGATCAGGTCCTCCAGCGATTTTTCCATAAGGACTATATCGTCAGCAAATCGAAGGTGAGTGATGTACTCGCCATTGATGTTGATACCTTATCCTTTCCAGTTCAGTAGCTTGAAAACCACTTTCAATGCAGCGGTGAAGAGTTTCGCGGATATAACGTCACCCTGTCTTACACCTTTTTGCAGTTGGATAGGTTTCGTACTCTGGTTCTTTACTTGTATAGCCATCGTAGCTCTACTCTACAAATATTTCAGCACTTCGATATACCGACAGTTAACTTGGCAGCGCTGAAGGGACTATAGATCCGCCCAAATTTCGACGGAATCAAAAGCTTTTTCATAGTCCACATACGCAAGGCAAAATGGCAGATTGTACTCTTCGGTCTTCTGTACAATCTGCGGCAGGGTATACGTGTAGTCTATGGTACTAAAGCCTTTTCGGAAACCGGCTTGTTCGGGAGGCTACAAGTCGTCGAGTTTGCGTGCGAGACGATTCGTAATGACTCTCGAAAACAGCAAGTAGACGCGGCTCAGAAAGGAAATTGGTCAGTAGTTCTTCAAAAGAGCGTTGTCGCCTTTCTTGAAGAACAACACCACTGCACTTCTGCTCCACGCCTCCGGAGTAGTGCTACCATGGAAGACGATATTGAAGAGCTTGGATTTTAATCGTGTCGGATAAGACTTGCTCTTGGATCGTTATTCACGCTTGCGTGTGGCTCCAACGATGATGTGTACCTGCCCATAGAACCTCTCAATCTCACTCAAAATATCTCCTGCCACGGAAACAATGCTGTCACTCAGTATTCAGCTTTGACAGTTGCCTTTTTATGGCAGACAGATCTCTGCAAAAACTTTGCAGCCCTATTCCCATTCAATCGCTTTTTCAATACGAGCAGTATTAAAGTTGCGTAAGCCCTGCCGCATGTATTTGAAGATCTATCTGTCCAGTTGCCTGTATGCTGTCAAATGTGTTGAAGACTGCAGCTTCATTTCTCGTCTTAAGAGTGTGATCGGAGACTTTTTGTGTTTTTCTGCGGCGGATCTTGCAGAATTTATCTCCGACGCATGGACAGTTTCTACGAGCTTGTCATTTATGTCGTCCACTGCATTGCAGTCTTCTAGGTACTAAAAACGGTTTTTTAACGCGAGCTGAAAGGTTTCGGGACTTTGGATTAGAGCACGATGGGTACGAAGCGTTGATTTCATTAGACCAGATCTCTCCAACTTAACGTTTAGGTTCAGTTTGCCTCCAACCATTCGGTGATCGCTGCAGTTTTCACCCTTGCGATCACAGATACATCACTGAACAGTTGCCTCATTTTGTGTCGAACCGTCGGGGCGGTCCACTTTTTACGGGGCCGCTTCTGGAAGAAAGAGTTCATCATAAAAAGACCCTCTTTCTCCACGTAGTCGGTCAGCTGCTGGCCCCTTGATATATCTTATACTAAATATAAAATCGTGTGATATGAAACATTATAGGTGCTAACATAATCGCTAAGAAAAATGGCAGGCATAACGATTATGTTACATATTTTTACGTGATAGAGTCACACTGCAACTGTGTTGTGATTTGCAACACGAATCAGTCGCCTCAACCGGGGAAAGACCACTCACATAATACAAGTGTAAAATTTAATAAAGGTGGAAAAAGGTATTTCTTTTAAGAAAATAAAGATACTTTTGTCATAAAATAGCAGTTTATAGCTGCTGTGTTTTATATGGTGAGTGTAGAGAACCGGACACTTTTCACTAGAATCTGGGCAGTCCACCTTAGTCGTTAGAAGTGACAACACATTTGTATTTGAGTCAATCGAGAATAGACGTAGATATCTTTGGGCTACAGCCTTTACTTGCCATTAGCTGGACAGTGTGCTCGTTCGTCACCTTTATTGTATAAAAAATATATTCCCTAATGCGGGATGTTCTTGTATCCAACAGCAGCAACAAAGTGTCCACAGGTTAATATGATTTATTAATAATAATATTCTGATTATTAATAAAATTGATTTATTATTAATAAAATTACATATTAATAAAATTTCTGCCTTCGTTCATGGCTAAGACCGTCAAACAGACTTGCTTTAAATACAAATATGGGATAGTTTGGTAGAAGTGAATGAGTAAATTATACGTTCATCCATTATTTCATTATATTTCATAACTCACGTAGTCTCATTTAATTTCTTAAATCACTGTTAATATGTTCAAAAATATCAAGCACACTAGTATTTTCTGTAACAATGGTACCTAGACATGTGGTATAAATAGGAAGTGCCTTTGGTTTCTGATAAGTCTATCAAATTTATACATAAATTTAATTATTAATTGCAGTCACTTGTACATTCATATTAAAACGAATTATCGTAAATATGGAATATTACTTTAGGTTAATACCTAGGCTTTGCTTTAAACATTATATACAATATTAATGTGTTATATGTGTATACATAGCGTCGAACTCACTCGGCTTTGGTTGTTTTATATCATCGATATGTATGTACCGTGCACTGGATTTCGAATTCCGACCACTCACTATGTTCATATGAACTGTACTGCAATCCGTACGCCTTACTTTATTATCAACAATTAAACAATAAAAAGTACTCTTTAGTTGCAAAAGTTAATAAAAACTGCACAGCTGCCATTGAGTTACAATATTGTAACTCAATGACAGCTGCACTTTATTATCCTAGCAAGTAATGAACTCGACTGTCGGCATCATACATACCAAACTCTCTAAGGAATCCGTTGTTTCGTTTACAAAGGGGGATTGCTTGCACGTGTAGACTGTTGTTAGTAGAAAGTCATGGATTATCTATATGTTATCATATTATTAGTTGCTCACAGACTTTCAAACTATAAACATGGGAAGTAAGAGAACATCACTGTGTATTAATGAAAAAGTGTTCCCAATACTGATTTTTCTACGTGCCTTTTAACGACAACACTCTATAACCTCAAAATATGCACAGTTCTTCTTGAGTGTCGACATATGGAGTATCCATACTTAGTATGTGGGCAGTCATGTGTATTTATTATAGATAATTTTCAATCTATAAAAATAAATCTCAAACATACATTTTCGATAGTTTTTTTGATTATTAGATGATATTTATCTTTATATTTAAGTAAACTGTCATCAGCTATCTGCCAGTGAATGTCCCATTAAAACCGGTTCAGCCATTTCCGAGAATAGCCCGTAGGTACAAACAGACACAAAAAAAAAATTAAAAATTGTTTTTTGTTATTATTATAAGTACATACTGTATATAATTTCATATGTATTTAGTGAAAAGCTGTTTTTATGACGTAACAAACCATAGAATACTATAATACACAATAGAATGGCTGTCAAACTTATTTTGTACGAGGATAGGCGTCGCCGGGAGCACACATACAAGCAATTACGTAGTATTATCACTACTACCAACCCGATTCGCTGTGTTGACAGATTTTAATACGTATTTATTTTTAAATAGCGTGCGATTTGGCATTTTCTAAATAATTTTCATGCGAAATTTGGAAACGATTGTAACGTCAAAACACATCTAGTGTTGTCATTTGCGTGTGAATTGACGTGTTAGTGACATTTTAGTGGCTACACGGGCTCCGCCCACTCCCCCGTTCTATTATGTATGTAATTATTATAGTATTCTATGTTACAAACAGACACCTAAATTTTATTTATTTGTATAAATCCTCCATTTTCTTTGACATAAAAAGTATGAAATTTTACAGGTATGCCACATATCTTGTGGCGAAGATTTCACAGCATTTCTAACACTGGATGGTGGTGTATTCACTTGTGGCTCTGGGGAGTATGGACAAACTGGCCATGGAACTACTAAAGACGAATTAGTTCCCAAAAAGGTATTTATTTTAAGTTATCTCACTGTCTAATCTTTATTAATGATGCTATTTAGTCCGACTGGACATATTATCACTGCTAAAGTTTTAAAGTTTTTTTATAAGTACCATTGTTTAAGTAGGTTTTAAAGTACCATAGTGTATTAATTTAGCATTCATTCACTTAAAGCCTAAAGTGATCCCACTGCTGAACTTAGGCCCGCTGCATAGACTTCTTCATAGGAAGTATTATTGTCATAGTTGCAGTGAGGTTGGCCCTGCTGTTTCTTTTGAGTAGTTTTCAGACGTATGCCGTCTCCTGTTTCATAATCCCCTGTCACTTTTTACGACACCCGCATGGGCTAGTGAATTCTCTTACGCCGCCACTAGACGGCTGAACCCTTTAACTCTGTGGAAATTTGTTGTAGTGAAGTACAAAACGCATAAATATATAACTTAAAAATAAACTTTTTTTTTCTTGTGCATTTAATCAACATAAAATGATATGGCTTAATGATTTCTTAAATTTACGCGAACACTACACATTGAATAAAACTATATTTACGGATTTTAACGCGTTTAAAATAAACTATTTTAACTTAATTGATAGAATCAGGTGTTACTTTGCGGAAATCCATTATAATAAAAAATAAAAATATAAATTTCTTTGCAACCTTCCGCTAAATAATATAATAAGTGAACCGCTTAGCGATCAGCCGCCGTAGAGTCTACATTACCTAAAGATGCCTCGAGTAGAGGCGAAACACGTGTCGTATTATCGTCGGTAACGTCGATGGTGTGTCTTACTTGGAATAGTGGTGTTGGGAGCAGTGGTGCTAGGACTAGTGGTGACGGAGTTAGTGCATGCAATTGAGGGAGGACGGGAGGTGCTCTTCAATCCAGGTAAGACGCATCATTCTATTTATTTAGCGGAAGGTTACAAAGAAATTTATATTTTTATTTTATATTTTAACTTATATTCCCAACGATAGTCCCGCCCGTGACCATGGGTGCTGTAAAGCACCCTAAACGTCGGGAATTAAAAATGATTTAAAATAGCTAATTAATTGCGATAAAAGCCGTAAATATAGTTTTATTCAATGACATAAGACATGTCATTGAATAAAACTATCATTAGATATTCTTAACATTAATTATTTTTTGTACACTGTCAATTTAGGCAATTGAAATGTTATTAATGTGTTAGTATGTTAAGTAGTTGTTTTTTGCACAATTGTTACATATCTATAACCAACTTTTAGTGTGAAAATCGTATTGCAGATAATGGAGTTAATGGGCAGCACAGTGACGCAAGTTGCTTGCGGTCGTCGTCATGTACTCTGTCGCGTGGGAGATCGCATACTAGCTTGCGGTTATGGCGCTAGAGGCCAGTTGGGATGTCCGCACATGGCCTTCGCCCTCGTGCCAACACCGGTCCCTTTTACACCTAACGATGATTCGCCGGTTAGTTGTTTCTGTCTCACCATTAGCCTATTGAAATAGTTTACTGATGTACATAGGCCTTTTTCGTAGTAGGGAAATTCGTAATCCTCACGCTTGGTAAGCGATTTGGCGGCTGCAGTTCCCTAAATGTATTGGAAAATTGGTGCCACTTCTCGTCGCCACCTATGTCTTTTATAAGATGTTTTATATAAAAGAGATAATTGTTGCCGTATACCAGTAACATTTGAAGAATTGTTTAACTTCGTCTTCGATATTGTAGATGTATTACATCGATAGTTTTAACGAGCAAGTGTCGCTATTTTAATGATTTCTCCTGCAGTCATTTATTTTCTGCGCAGTGGATTAGCTTCTAGTTCCAAAAGAACATTCATATCATAACTTCATTTGAATATGGACAACCGTTTTTATAATTTTAAAATCACCTTGAAAAGTATTATCTAAGGTAAAACGACTTGTACTACAATCTAGTCTAGGCATCTTATTTGCAAGATCTGATGAAAGCTAGGTGGTAGGACCCCTTGTCTGTCTAAGAGTCCGTCCAGGTAGGTACCATCCTATTATATATTAATCTGCAGATAAAAACAGTGCCCGCATTGCTGTGCTGTGGTCAGGGTATGAGAGCCCGTATAATTATAGACTAGGAGCCATTCTTTGGTTTGATAGCTTTCTGTCTTTGAAGTTGGCTGCAGTTGTCATGGACTGCATTAGCTACTTACCATCAGGTGGATTGTAAGTTCATTGAACACCATTGAACTATTATGTACTACGTACTATAGTTCGTGCCAAATCGATTGAGAAAAACGGATATTGACCTTTCGGTCGTTTAACCAGGGGCTACAAACCTTCAATATATTTGATAGCTTTCTGTCTTTGAAGTTGGTTGCAGTTGCCATGGACTGCATTTGGAGAAGGTTTGTAGCCCCTGGTTAAACGACCGAAAGGTCAATATCCGTTTTTCTCAATCGATTTCGCACTAACTATAGAGGCGACACTGCATTTAGTTACGCTGTACCATTCAATTGCGGCGTTAGCGCCGCACTTTACTCAGTTACTCGCTAGACGCTTATGAGTTTGACACGTGTTGATTAATTATATTTAAAAACAATTCTCGATAAAATATGCCTTGGTGTGTTTTTAGATATTGCACAAATAATTCAAGTTATGGTAACAAATACCTAGGAATAACTTTTTATCAGTTAATAAGATACTTAATCAATAAAAAAAATATTATAGATTAATAATAAAACAAATTGTTCCTAAGACGCCATCGTGTCATGGAATATAGAAAATTAATTGGTTCAGAAGAATAAATTTGTTGTTAAACATACATTTATAGGTTTTTTTTTATATTCGACATAGATACCTTTTAAAATATTCAGATAAAAATATGTAATATGCTTATTTAATATAATACGCTTATTTAATATAATATTACATATTTAAGCGAATATAATATACAAAATATATGACAAAATTTAAAAATTGTACTCGATATAATTTACCTATTTAACAATACAATCTATTATTACCTACAGATCATTCTGCCTATGTTTATTCTATGATAAAATACCAACCGCATAATCCAACCGCGAGTAGCGCACAGTTTATGTTTGAAATAGCTGTTCTAGTACGTAAGTACATATTACTTCAATGTTGTACACTTAAGTATTTAAAAAAGTGGTAAATGTTATCAATATAATCTTATGTGGTCGTTAATGATGATGACATTTTTCTTCTTGTAAAGTTTCGAAGATAGTAAGAGTTGTTTAACATACAGCAAATACAATGCGTTGTGAAACTCATGTATTTTGACCTGAAATTAACTTCCTTTTACAAATATTGAGGATGCACGGTTCAATGTGCATGAAGGCCCATTGCTAAGCAAGTAATTTATATTAATTATTAATTTCAATATTATTGTAATGTTAAGCATTCACTTAAACTGACTTTGTAGTTTTATATATAAAAAAACAAACCAAAATTGGTCGCTGAATGGGAAGTTGATAGTGAATGCAGACCGAATCGCACCCACAAACACTTGCTACGTTAAATTAGGTTTACATCATTGATTGATTATTCGATCGTAGACTTTATACTCATTAGCACGTAAGGAGTCCATTGTTGGGCGTGTTTTATACACACACATAGCACAGTTTAGTAAGCTAAAATGCGATGGCGATACTAGATATTTAATCTACAGATTAGCATTTCAATGCTGCTCCATCTGATATTTGAGATCTGGTGTTATCGAGATGATCATTCAGCTATATCCCTCGGCATTGATTATTTAATTATTATTATCACAAATTATTATAAAAAAGAATTAAGCCTTTTTCTGAACATGCCTAGTGGCATGCGTGTCTTGAAAGATTTGTTCATACCTACTGCACCGGTCCTTTCATTTCTAAGATGGTTTTAGGGCGAAAATCGCCATCGCGCTTCCAATGCGTTTTGCTTTTGGCGGACATAGCATGTCTTCAAAATATTTTTTTTATATTTTAGACTGCTGGTTTCCTCTCGATGTTTTTCTTCACGACCGAGCACGTAAATCGGCACTTAAAATTGCAACTAACACATATATTATTGCTGTCGGGCCCGAAACCCACGATGCTCGCTTACTGTGGAATTTAAATCGAGCACTTAGCCCCTGAGCTACCACAGCCCACTCAGATGAAAGTGGAGTTTATAAAACTACATATTTCCTTTTAGGGGGCTATCTGCCATAGTTGCCATGCTTGGCAGGCTGATTGGCAACCGCAGTGTTTCAATATTTTGAGTTGCTATCAGGAAGATGCTCATGATCAGTTTTATTCTGTTGCTTTTCTGATTCTTACGGGATGATATAATAATAATAATAATAATATTCCACAGCTATCACACAACGCCATCTAGTCCCAAGCTAAGCAGAGCTTGTGTTATGGGTACTAGACAACTGATAAACATACTTATATACTTCTAAATACATAAATATTATAGATAAATTACACCCAGACACAGAACAAATGATCGTGCTCATCACACAAACATTTGTTCTGGGTGGGAATCGAACCCACGACCTCCGGCTTAGCAGTCAGGGTCACTAACCACTAGACCAACAGGCCTGTCATATGATATGGGGTAGTGGATTCTTTTACACCACTACAAACAATTCAATCAGTGGCAGAATCTCAGTACATGCTTTGAGCGAACCATCCATAACATCTGGATGATTGGCGGTCCACCACTTTGTGATTTACAAGAAGTTTTCTTCCTTGCTGGTGGTAGTCGATTTCACAACTTCCTTGTGAAATCGACTACCACCAGCGATTTCTCCGGACCGATACGACTTAGGGACCTTCTAGAAAAGAGTCTACTCTTTTTCAAAAGGCCCGCAACGCATCTGCAATTCCCCTGGTGTTGCAGTCCTTCATGCGTGGTGGTAGTTACTTACCATCAGTTGAACCGCATGCTCGTTTGCCCCCTCTAATATAAAAGCAAGTTGGGATTGTACTGTATGAATTCGCTACTATTGTCATGTATTTATCTTTGTTACAATAGGTTATGTTTTATCGACATGTTGTGTACATATAGATTATTTTGTTATCATAAATTAATCGAGCAAAATTTCTCTTTCATGCAGACTGATAATGCGGGACAAAGTAAGGTGAATAATGTTTTGATTGCCTTGATGTAGTTAATGCCTGTATGTTTTTATTATTTATTAATGTAGTTAGTTATCTATCTCATGTAGTAGCAAATCCACTAGTGCAGCAATTTTAAAGGTTAAATTAAGTATAGCAAGCAGCACGGATGTAGCTTTGACCTCAACATGCGCAATAAACTTTTTAGGGCTGATTTGGGGTATAAGGTGCTTCACCTTATAGCCCATAAGGCGAAGCGACACTAATCACGTTTCCCGATTGATCCATTCTGTAGTTAGTGAATAGTGCCAGCGTTATATGAATTAGAAGTACAAAATCATATCAGTCTTAAAATTTCCAGGACTACAAAACTTGTCCCGACTCCTATGATACTATAGGCAAATACTTATAGCAAATTTTTATTATTCTTTCTTGATTTATTTGTTGATTATTTTTGTTTGTTTGAATTTACATTTCTAATGCATAACTTACATTTGTTGCTGTTCTTCTGCACAGTTAACAAATAAACAAACAATTTATTCTATGTAGTGAATATGAATGACGATTAAGGATTGTCACCTACGCGTGAGCAACATTTATTGCTCTCTTAAAGGTTAAATTTGATTGTTCAGTCAATGAGGTGAGAATTTTTCAATCCACGACGCAAACATAATTTAAACATCTATGTGTATAAAGTCCGACTAGGTAAGTCCAACTTCGACAGAGAGGTCAATCGACGGACTCAACTCGGCTGGGCAGCGTTCGGGAAATCACGACACATCTTCTCGTCAGGTATACCTCAAACTCTGAAAACGAGATTGCACAACCATTGCGGGTTGCCAGTGACGGCTAATGGTCGGAATTTCTCTGTATGATAAACTTATAAATGAGGACATCCGCAGTAGAACCAGAGTGATCGACATAGCCCAACGGATTTATAATCTGAAGTGGCAATGGGCCAGTCATATAGCTCGAAAAACCGCCAACCGATGGGGATAAAATGTTCTCTAGTGACAGCCTCGTACCGGTAGGCGTAGTGTAGGGCGACCCCCCATTAGATGGAGTGACGACCTGGTAAGACATGCAGGAAGTCGATGGATGCAGGTGGCTCAGGACCGTAGTTTGTGGCATTCCTTGGGGGAGGCCTATGTTCAGCAGTGATATGTATAAATAAAATTGAAGTGTCCGATCTGTAATATTTAAAAAAAAACTGGCTAGGCTCAGGGGGATATTTGCATGCTGTTAAGCCATAATTTTGTCTGTCTGTCTGTCTGTCGGTCCGAGCTAATCTTCGGAACGGTTGAACTAATGTGTACAAACAGATAGAGAGCATTGCCCGGAGAGATCTAGGATTTAATTTATCTGAAATTCTTGTTTTTCTTTCTTAACCTTTTAAACCCTAAGTGGTCGGATCCGACCAAGGCGGTATTCCGTCAAATTCCAAGCGGTTGGATTCGACCGCGCACACCACAGCACTTTAAACCATTAAAACTTATATTTAGAGACTGCTTTCCTATGAAAAAGTTTGGCATTATAGAATTTTATATAATCTATATGAAATTTTCTATCCTCAAGTGTAATAAAAAGTGAGTTAGTTTGTGGATATTTATTTATAATCTACGTTAATTACGTACGCCATTTTCATTTGGATGTTGTTGTGTTGATTTTTGGATTTTTCTAGTGTTTTATTAGTGTTTTACTTATAGTGTTTTATTATAAAATTGTTATAAAAGTGTTTGTGTGAATATAATTTCTCTAATAAAATAATATTTTTAAGTAAATAATATCGAGTAATATATAGAAATATAATAGTGATTTTCATGCTGCCGATATCCGCTTGTTATGTACCCGTTTTTTTGTTATCAAAATATAATAGTCTTTTTGTAATGAAGTAAAACCTGACTTTTGTTTAGACCACAGGATAAAGAATTTTGTATAGATTTTATAATGCCAAACTTCTTCATAGAAAAGTGGTCTCTAAATATAAGTTTTAATGGTTTAAAGTGCTGTGGGTGGGTGCGGCCGCATGCAACCGCTCGGGATTTGACGGACGCATACGACTGCATGAGTTTTTTATGGGGATTAAAAGGTTAAAAACGAAAAGTTAATAAAACAAATGGTCATTGATTATCTTAGGTTTGCATAACCCTACATTAATAGATCCCATCCAGCCGAACGGCCTACTGATATATATCGGCTCGACCGGTGATGGACCACGTTCTCACAGAATACCAGCGTAAAATAGCAGCTTAATGCTGCTGTGTTTCGTATGGTAAGTGTAGAGATTCGGAGACCCTTTTCTACTGGAAACAAGGCATTCCATGTTAGTCCTCGGGGTGACAGCGCATCTACGTTTTGATTCTTAATCGAAGATAAATGTAGATGTCTATAAACCACAGCGTCCACTTAGGATCAGGTGGACTGTGTGCTCGTTTGTCACCCTTATTCTATAAAAAAAGTCATAATATGTTGTAATATGACCACTAACGGTTCGTGTCCTCCCTATAGCCCAAGAAGAAGTCCAAGATCGAGAAGGTTAAGACGTCTCCTAAACAAGGCGGCTCGCGGGCCCCTAAACTTAATGTTGAGTTACTTCTCTTTTTAATTCATTTATTGATTCAACTTCTGTAACTTTCAGAATATTTGTATAACATTAAGTAGTTACTTATATCCGATTACCTAACATTAAAGTATTTCACTTTGTGCATTTTTAAGGCCTTAACATATAGAATTATTTTAATTAAACGCTTTATTGTTAAATTTCATTCATCAGAATTAATTAAATAAGTCAATGCATATTTTGGGTACTATATTGATAAACATACCAAACTTAACGTTTCAATGTTTTTGTAAGTTGAAACGTATATGACATTTGGAAAAATGCTCAGTTGAAGAATAAATAAGGACACTGTGCCATAGCACATATTATAAAACCTGATAAATGTTAATAAATATACAATATGTCCGGATTTATAGTAAGTTATAAAACTTAGGGCTGTACATACACTTAATTTTATCGATAAAATTAAATGTATATACCGACTTTCAAGTTTAATTACTAAAAACCCGGACACATAGTATAATATTAAAACTCACACAATTTATACACAGATAAAATGCCACTGTTTTTATTTCTGTTAATGACGTGTTTATAGTCTACATTCATATGTTGGGGTCTTCATTCATTTGTTAGATCAGGGGTATTATTGTAACTCCCCAGTTTCATTTTTTTACCAAATAAATTATTTTTTACATAACCACATATTCCTGGGATATTTCTGTATTGAATATGCTCATTAATTTATTATAAAATTTTGTCTATAGTTCTCGCAAGAAATGTTCAGCGGTCCGATAAAGGTGTTCGCAGGCGGTGATCACAGCTTCCTAATAATCAACAGCGACAACACTGTGTCTGTGGACTTTCGGGTGCCGGACAGTAAGCAGCAGATCCTCACACTCAGCTTGCCGAGGCTGGCTGCTTGTGAAATGTTTAAAGATGACGATGCTGTGAATCAAGTAGGTTATATGAGTAAAACAATTACCAATAAATCAGTACAATTTATAATAACAATTGTTGTCACTTTGTAAAACTCCTAGTTTTATTGATTATTGTGTTGATATTTGTAAATATATTTTCTTGCTGGTTCTTCCCATGACAGTTTTTTTTCGAACCAGTGGCAAATTTATAAAAAGTGACTTTCAATAAGTATTATTTATAATCTATATTTAATTTTAAAAAATCTGTTCCTGAATTAACTGATATATCCTAATAGTAAAGGGATGTAAAACTAGTCGGTTTATACTGCGTGGTTTTTTTAACCGTCTAGAAAAAATAGGGTTTAACAGGTGAACGGAATAGAAGCCTGTGGCACTGATATTTAACAACTTTTTTTTTACTTTAACATATGAAATTGATCTATCAATAAACACTATATTAATTGGGTGCGTATTATTTTAATTTCGATAGTTTTTAATTGTTTTATTTATTTAGTTCAAAATTTTTGTTTTTAGTTTTTTATTACTAAAAATTTATTTCAAATTAGTGGTATTTATTTTATAATATTATATAGTAGATTAAATTTATAATAAATGTAAAATAAAAAAGAATTGTAAAATATCAGTGCCATAGGTTTCTATTCTGTTCACCAGTTACACCCTATTTTTTCCACACAGTAAAAAAATCACCCAGTATATTTAATAAATCAAAATTGTAATTGTATTGAAACTTGTACGTACATAAAACAATAAACAAGTAATTTTTAAGTTGCACCAACTTCACTTATACGCGGTGTGTCCTGGTTACTGACGAAATTAGCTTATTTATACTACTAGCCGTTGGGGGAATAAATCTATGGAAGAATGCTCAACTCCAAACAGTTCAGCATCCTTCCATGGATTTTTCTTAAATATTTTAATGCAGTTCGCCTTTGTAATTTTTATAAAATAAATAAAAATAAATATACATGTTATAATTACACTTGAGTGTTGTTTATAGGACCTAATGGCGTATCTGGAAACAGTGTTCGGTTCGCTGGCGTGTATGAACGGCTCGTTCTTGCTGACTCAGAGCGGACACTTCGGGTGCAACACCAAGATACCCGGCGTGGACCTAAAGAAGGCGGAGGAAGCTTTTGCGCTTATTAGCAGAATTGAAAATACTTCCATAAAAGAGCTTGTAAGCTAAACTTTATATTTTATATTAGACATTATACAACTAATACTAATAGAACAAAATATATTTTTAGTACGTTTCAAAAGTTCTTTCTACTAACGTTTTATGATGTTCATGATTAATTGTTTGGTAGTATAGTTTTGTTACTTCTTCCTTCAGTCTGGCAATTCTACTGTTCCTGTGGGTGTTCCTTAAAGATCTCAGTGGTATATGACTAGACATTAAAATTTTATAAAAATTTAGTTAGGTTAGTTCTATTAAATAAAAGTTACAACAAGTTTTGGAAACCAGTAGATTTAGACACATTCACAAATCATTAAATATGTGTTGACATGAAAACAGGTTAAAAGATTTGTTTGAGCATACAACCACTATCATAAGTAATGTAAGGCCGCGTTTTCACCTTTGTTTACGTGGTAGATCCGACCTGCAGCTTAGTATGGTTGTAGCACGAATGGGTCGGCTCGACCGGGGTGGGAGCACGCTCTCACAGAATACCAGCGTAAAATTATAGCTCAATGCTACTGTGCTTAGTATGATGAGTGTAGAGAACCGGAGACCCTTTTTGCTGGTAACGAGGCATTTCATCTTAGTTCTCAGGGGTCACAACAATCACAACGCATCTGCATTTTGATTGTTAATCGAGGATAAATGCAGATTTCAATGGGCCCCAGCATCCACTTACCAACAGGTGGACTGTGTTCTCGTTTGTCACCCTAATATTATATAAAAAAACCTGCGAAAACACTCACAAGATCTTGCCAAGTTTCTTTCAATACTGTTTACATATCGTATGCATTATTGCAATTTTTTTCTGCAATCAATATTTCGTGACAAGCTCGCAAATCATACTATTGCAACTTATCGCAGAGGTATTTACATACGAGAGCTATAGATGTCGCGAAGGCTATGGAAATTTAGTTTAGAGTGCTTGTTGCAACCGCAAAAAAAACGCAGCATTAGAATTTATTTACCTTTTCCCATGTTAGGTTTTTATATTATCCCATAATTAAAGGATTGAAGAGAGTTGTAATAACTTAAAATAATAGATAAATAAAATAAAAGATAAACTCTTAATTTTGACCTATATAAAACGTCATAATTATGACCACACCTACTACGCTTTTATTGCGAACATGAACATCATAATGGACCGCAAAATAATCGGTTTGTAATATGGGATATGGCTGCATTATATTGAGACGGAAATACTCATCAATAATGAATTATTCTGAATTCATTTTTTATGTCGACTGTACATTTTGCGAGAATAGACAGTTCGGATGCTCAGATTAGTAGAGGCACCTACACTGAACTTTATACTGCACAAACGAGTTGGGGTTCCCGATCTATCTTCAAATCTACCCTGCCACCATAGATATATATGACGCTCCGCTAGAGTGACGTAAGTGACGTAACCTCTCGCTCACTCTTATATTGTAAAAACATACCGATATACAGAAAACAAACAAACAACAAATATTAAATGTTATTGTATGTTCAATCCTTAAACTTTGTAGCACTGTATGGGGCCTGTCTTTTCGGTCATTTCCATAATCTTTTACGAAACCCACGGGATATAATAGGGCAGTGGATTTTCTTACGCGCCCACGATACTTGTACGGCACACCTCTGGCACAGCAAAACCTAAGTTACTTTTCTTCCATATAACTAACTGTTTTTTGAATTTAAATTTCGCATCTTTTTTGTATTTTAACTCTTTGCGTTACGTATTTACCGGTAATATTTTAACAATATTTCAGATATTTAATCACCTAACAGAAAACATTATAAAGAAAATGAAGCCGTCCCCACCCGACGCCGAAGTGCTACGAGTGTTCCTAATTCTTCCGTTGTATCATGAAATGAGGAATCCACGGCGCCATCCTGAGCTGCAGGTATTGTAAAATTACAAACTCATGACCGTTACCGTTACTAGTACCCATGTACAGTTTTGAATATGCTGTAGTAATATCATATTTATTTGTACAGGGACCATTCGCGGAGGCGTTCAACAAATTAGCAATGTACCCGCAGAAAATTGTACAAATGTGGTGGGAAGCGCAACCCACTGAGTACTTTGAGATGCTAGTTGATATTTTTAAGAGTGTGATAGTTTATGAACTAATGCAGCCTGTAGTTCGAGCTAATAAGGTAAGATTATTTCTTTATATATTACTAGGTGGTAGGAGTCCTTTTCTGTCCAGGAGCACAGTTTAACTACTACCTACTAACAGTCGGTCGTAGAAGGCGGTCTAGACGGAGCAATCGTGCGGTGCTGTGCGGGGCGAGACGCGGGCGGAGCACTCCTGAGCGGCCGTTAGTCATTCGGGAGGTGCCCGCTTAGGCCCGCCGCTGATTGCAATTTTTTGTCACCATGATTTATTATTACTGTCATCTGCTGTCACCCACGATGCGCTCACTGAATCTGTTCTTGGGTAACAAATCGCCTTCATTTTTGTAATGGACTTCAACGAGGTTGCCGTGATTTGTGCTCTTGAAATACGTAGAATAAAAATGAAACGGAGAAAACGCTACTGGGTGGATCCTATATACACGGAAAGATTATATAAAGGAAAATTCTACACTATATATTCTGAATTACGTCAGTATCCACCAAAGTTTTTTAATTATCTTCGTATGTATATAAACTCTTTTGATGAGTTGCTGGCTTTGCAAAGCTATTCCAGCAGAAGAAAGGTTAACGGTAACTTTGAGGTAAGTAACAAAAACTACATCAAATACTTAATTAAACAAAAAATCTTTATTAATCAGAGGCATAAAAAATTGCAATATCACAATCATCTACAGAGTAATTTGACACATATATTAATACTATTTAACAAATACTTTAGAGTAATTTGACACATATATTAATACTATTTAACAAATACTTTAAATAGCATACGTCTACTCCGAACGCGCGGCGCCGGTCGAGTGACAAAAAGTCACCAGTGATCGGACTCCCACAGTAACACACAGGGCGAGTGACAGTCACGTCACTCCGGTGTTGCCTGCCGCTGCAACTATTTGTCACCGTATTATCACGTCACTATATTGAGCGCACTCAATATAGTTTTCATTGACTTCATTGACACTTGACTAAGTGACAAAAAGTCACGTCGACAAAAAATTGCAATCAGCGGCGGGCCTTGGGGCTGTAATGTCACTCAAATAAATTAAATTGATTCACGTGTGTTCTGCATGTGCGGCACAAAACTGTGGGTCGTCCTCATTTAAAGATAAGGAATTAAAGTTTCATTAGTTTCCACATACGCAGGAATTTGTTAAACGTCTTATAAAATAAAATCAGTTTTTTTATTACTTCCTGTTGTGACAACACTAGCAATTTATTGTTTATGTCGGCTTTTCCGACAACATCAAACGCTATTACTGACTGTATGTTCTTCTTAGGCTGTGACGGGAGCCTGATCCGAGTAGATACAACACTTACCTACAGTACCGTCTTTACCATAAGGGCACATATGGGGCCCGTGTCCAGGGTCCCTATCATCACGGGGCCCCCATGACGAATGGCATCGGCTGTATTCGCTTACACTATACAATCTTTTTTCTATTTTAGTAAAATATAATGTTACATAAACACTCACGCCTGTCACCCAGAGGGGTAGGCAGAGACTACGGACTTCCATTTGACACGATCCTGACATACCTCTTTCGCCTCCTTTACATCTATATATCTACGCATACATGCTCGTCGGTTAAGGGTACTTTTAACGTGGCCCATTTTCAAAATATCGCCAATTTGGTCGATAAACTTTTTTCTAGGGCGTCCCTTCCCGACTCTGTCGTTCACATCTGCCATATAAATTTGCTTTGTCACTCTTTCCTCATTCATTCTTTCTACGTGACCAAACCACAGAAGCATTCCTTTCTTAATCCTGGTTACAACATCATCTTGCATACCACATTTATCTCTTATCACGCAATTTCTCACCCTGTCATTCAGATTCAACCCTAGCATACTCCTTAAAGACCGCATTTCTACAGCATTTATTCTACTTTCGTGCTTCTTCTGCCACACCCAGCTTTCACTACCATACATTAAAGTAGGGACTAACACAGCATTATGAATTACCATACGTGCCTTTTTTGACACATTCTGGTTCTTCACAATAGAGTGTAGTGCCCCATTCACTCTATTCCCTGCATTTACTCGTCTTTTTATATCCTTATCATATCTACCATCCCTGCTAAATACACATCCCAAATACACAAACTCATCCACTTGCTCAATTAACTCTCCTTCTATTCTTATTTCACATACCGTTTTGCTTTCCTCTCTTTCAAAAACCATCACTTTCGTGTTACTTGCGTTCACTTTCATTCCCCTTTCTTTTAATGCCCAGTTCATTAATGTAACCATCATTTGCAACTCAGCCGCCGATGACGCAAATATGACTTGATCATCGGCATACAAAAGGCATTTGACGGTTAACTCGCCCATTCTTAACCAACATTCTTCATGATTAAAACTACTTTTACGGATTTTATCGCGTTTATTTTTACTTTTTATTTTTAATTCCCGACGTTTCGGGCGCTTTCCAGCACCCATGGGGGGACTGAGATGACTGACGTCCCGATGTCATTGTTAAACCCGGAGTACCTTCAGCTTTTTTAATTATTGTTTATGGTGTATATATTAAAAAAAGCTGAAGGTACTCCGGGTTTAACAATGACATCGGGACGTCAGTCATCTCAGTCCCCCGTGACCATGGGTGCTGGAAAGCGCCCGAAACGTCGGGAATTAAAAATAAAAAGTAAAAATAAACGCGATAAAATCCGTAAAAGTAGTTTTAACCATGTGTAGTGTTCGCGTAAATATAAGAAATCACAACATTCTTCATCTTTCAAAGTTTGCAAACACCTGTCCATAAATAGGTTGAACAGCCAAGGGGAAGCCACACAGCCCTGTCTGACACCTTTTCGGATGCCAAACCAGTCCGAGTAGACCCCATTGATCCTGACACAAGCACTAGAATCCCTATAAAGAGACCTCAATGCCTGTATCAAACCAGCGCTCAACCCATATGAGTTCAGTGTTTGCCATAACACATTCCTGTCCACTCTGTCATAAGCCTTTTCCAAGTCCATGAACGCACAAAAAACTTTCTGGTTTTAGCCAAAAACTTCTCCACAAACATGCGCATGGAAAAGACTTGATCTGTACACCCCATTCCCTTTCGAAAACCCGCTTGCTAAAATATAACCTGACAAAGTAATTTATAGAGTTAATGAGGGCGTTGTTAGTAACTTTCTGGCAACCCTGAGCAGTGACAAGCCATACATTGCCGGCATTTCACACATCATTGGCATTGACAGATTTCCGAGGTAGAAAATATGTAGTTCCGTACTTTTGGACTAGGGATGAAAAAGAATCATTTTTTCACAACGTTTTATTAGCTTTATTTACGCTCCATCATGTTAGTACAGCGAAATGATACAATAATTTTATAAAAAAATTCATGAAAATACTGAAAAACAAAACCAGCAGTGAAAATTAAAATAGTACCAGCTGATTATAGGGTCAGTAAACGCGCGGACGTTGAACTCTTTTATCTAGCTCGGTATGAAAGAATGCATTAGGTATTACTGTATTTCGCCCACTTTACCCTTCCCTTTCACACACGCGGTAACGCCCCTCGGCCGACTCGTGTCGCCTCGCTGTGGGCCGCGTGTATATTGACCCTATATCAGCTGATGTTAGGTATTTGAAATTTCACTGCTGGTTTTATGTTTAAGTATTTTCACGATATTTTAATGAAATTATCGTTTCATTTAGCTGCACTAAGATGATAGAGCGTGAATAAAGCTAATTAAACGTTGTAAAAATGATTTTTTTTCTCATCGGGATCGAATTTCATTTGGTCCTATCATCATAGGTATCGTTAGTACTATCGTCTCTCTTCGTTTTCGGGAGCGTTTCGCAAACACCCGTTATTATTTGATTTTTTCCAATTAACTATAATAAATATAAGAGCATAGCAGAAAAATGTTTTTGTCGTTAACTTTTTTTACTTTCCAACAGTTCTAATTCTTATGTGCACAAGGGCCCCAGTATGGCCTAAGACGGCGTTGCTTACCTATTTTTGCCAGCAAGCAGCAGTGCCCGCGCTGCTGTGTTCCGGTCTGAAGTGTATAAAGAGCCAGTATCGTTACAATGACTGTGAGACATTCCATCTTAGTCCTTAGAGGTGACAACGCGTCTGTAGCCGTGTTTGTCACGTCTTTGTTTTAAGTTGGCTGCAATACCCACTTACCATTAGGTAGACAAGTTTGTTTATCACTTCAATTTTGTTAATTATTTAAAGAATAAATATATCTAAATATAAAAATCAATTGCTGTCCGTTAGTCTTGCTAAAACTCGAAAAATTTTATGAAATATTTTGTTGTGAGTTTGATTGAGTTTGAGACCCAGAAATCACCCGTGCGAAGCCAGGGTGTATCACTAGTTGTAAATAAATCCGTTATATCTAAAATTATTTTCTTGCCCGTAAACCACAACCAGCCAATTTTTTTAGAATTTAGAGATTAACCCGCAATCTTTGAGTATTAAACCAAAGTAGGCGGCATCTAAAGCCATACCTCTCTGTCAAAGGTAAGAGAGTCCGACTCATAACACAAACAATCAATAAACAAAAACAATAGAGTTAAATCTACAAAAGAACCACGTGACTTTTCATCTGTGAATATTTTTTAACATAATATTACCGTTCTAAAAGCGTGTTTTCTGAATATTTTGCTCAAATACCAAGTGCTGCCATCATAGTTCATGAAGCTAAAAATAAGTTATTTTTAAATAAATATAATTTACTACACAAAATAAATATATTAACGAAAATTAATTTCCTATTAACTAAATCAGTTTGTAATTAATAATAATAGATTTTTTTTATTATTACTCTTGACATCAATAATATTTTTCTTGAAAATATCTTAGAATTTCGATAATTTTACAATAATGACTTCTTAAATTCACGCGAACCCCACACATTAAACAAAACTAATTTTACGGATTTTAGCAAGTTTAATTTTGACATTTTGATTCCCGACGTTTCGGGTGCTTTATGGCACGACCTTTTATGTCGCGGCGGTGCCTTTGACAAAATGCGGCACGTGCCGTGGCTGCGCGGCACAAAAGGGACCTATAATTATTATAGTATCTAAGCGAACAGACTATACAACAAGGAAAAATAAACTACAAAAACGCCTGTAAATAAAAAGCAATAACATAAAAAGACTTCAATCGTAGAAAGGATATATAAAAAAATCATAAGTTTGCTAGAAATGCTAGATTCAGTGACAGAGAAATCTTTGATAAATAAAGAAAACAAACGGGTCCTAGATAAGATAGGAATTGAAGAAAGCGAACTTTTATTGAAACAATTACTTAAAAGTAAGACCGGGAAACAGCTCGGAACTAAATATTCCCCAGAGTTAAAATGTTTCGCCCTAACACTTAATTATCAATCAAATGCCTATCGATATTGTTGTTGAACCCTAAGCTCGTATCAATATGTACGTAAAAACTTTTGAAACATGTTTGTGTGAACCACGGACATTGTCTAAGTGGCACAGTACGATGGCCTACCAGGGTTTACTGAAGAAGCGTTGACGGCATTAAAATTAAAAGTGGAGAGTAACACTGATAAAAAATTTATTGTACCTTGGTCATTGATGAAATGAAGACTAAAGAATTGACGGAATACCATCTTAGCGGCCAAAGACATTATGACTATATCGACTACAGACTTGATTTTATATCCGATAATTCCAATAAAGCTGCTGACGCATTAGTATTTTATTGATCGGTATGAACACAACTTGCACAGTATCCATAACCAACTTTTTGATCAAATTTGTGTTAAAATCTGAGTTTGATTAGTCTTTCAAAAACTGGCCATATTCTATTAACGAATAAAATCATAATTTTATATTACACCAAAAATCCCTTCACTGCTGGCCGTATGAGGCTATGCTTATTCTATTAAAAAAAAATTCAAACGAAAACTCGATCAAGTTTTGACTACAAATATTTTTACTATTATTAATTAAGAACATTGGTTTGGTAATGTAGAAAGAATGAATGAGGAAAGAATGACAAAGCAAATTTATATGGCAGATGTGAATGGCCGAGTCGAGAAGGGATGCCCTAGAAAAAAGTTTATCGACCAAATTGGCGATATTTTGAAAAGGGGCCACGTTAGAAGTACCCTTAACCGACGAGCATGTATGCGTAGATATATGGATGTAAAGGAGGCGAAAGAGGTATGTCAGGATCGTGCCAAATGGAAGTCCATAGTCTCTGCCTACCCCTCTGGGTGACAGGCGTGAGTGTTTATGTATGTATTTTATGTATGTATTAATTAAGAATTTATGAATTAGTAAGCTTAAACGGCTATGGGCCGGCCCGGCCATATAGCTCGAAGAACCGACAACCAATGGGTAAAAAAAACTGCCTACCCCTCTGGGTGACAGGCGTGAGTGTTTATGTATGTATTAATTAAGAATTTATGGATTAGTAAGCTTAAATGGCTATGGGCCGGCCCGGCCATATAGCTCGAAGAACCGACAACCAATGGGTAAAAAAAGTTTTTCTATTGGCAGCCTCGTACCGGTGGGCGAAGTGTAGGGCGACACCCCAATTGATAGAGTGACCTGGTAAGACGAAGAAGTCGATAGGTGCAGGTGGCTCTGGACCGTGCTTTGTGGCATTCCTTGGGGGAGGCCTACGTTCATTGGCATTGGACTTGTGATTTGCTGTACTGAACGAAAAAACACTAAAAATCACTTTTACTTACGCTGAACTTATACGGACTGTGATGATTTGTTTATTTATAAAAATATCGACATTGTCGATATTTACGCATGTATACAGCGGCACCAGTGTACCGACACGTGTACAATTTGATGGCATTGCGTAAATGCATTGATCACAAACAAAAATGCTGTAGTGTGTATGCAGCGTTTTTGTTTGTGTTCAATTCAATTTTGCATTTGTAGTGAAATATATAGTAGTTTGTTATCCTCACCTCCCCCTGAAAGTGACAGACTTTTTGTTTAGGAATTAAAACGCATGGGGTCTCTAGTTGGTTGAATACTCAAAGCCCGCAATTTATGTTAGTAGAACAATCTAGGGCCTATTTACACTTCGGCAAGTACAGTAGCGAGTTCAGTTACAGGGCTGTTGATACTAAACGGTTAAGTGGGCAGTAGTATTCACACGAGCGGCGAGATTAGTAGTGGGTGGTGGGAGACGCTCGGGAGGGCAACACTTCGAACTTGACTCACCAAAAAATAGACAGGCTGGCTATCCCGTTCAACTTAATTGTTAATTTGCTACTTAACTCCACTGGTTGCCGTTATAACGAGGTTTTTTACTTAACTCGCCAGGTTCGCAAGTTAACCCGCTACTGTACTTGTCGAAGTGTAAATCGGCCTTTAGTGATACGCGAGAAAATTCTAATTACACGTAACGTCTTTCTAAAAATATAATAAGAAATAAAATTTACTTCTAATGTATAATTCTAATACTTATATATGGTTATTAAAACGGTATCTGTAACAGATTTTTCATATAAATATTACATTATTATGTCTGTCTTCTATTCTTATTTATCTCTAATTTTTTAAACTTATTTCAGAAAATTTCTTTCACGCATAGCATTGTGCAAATTTTGAATACATTATCATTTTTAAATAAAATTAATTTCGTGAATCCAAAAAAGCCCAAAGTACCAGCGGAATGTTTTTACATAGAAGATCTCTGCAACTATGTGGATATAGCGACCGACTATATCCAGTGGCTAGCCGATCAAGACGTAAGTATTATACAAATCTTGTTATTTAAAGCCTTTCTATGTTATTATGTAGGAAGTTATATTTTTTTTCAATTACAGTTACAAATGTGTAAGAACACCTCACTAAACTTTTTCAATTGCGAATTTCGTTTCGCTTTGATTAAATAACATCATGCATGTTCTGCTTATTAAATAATTTTTAATGCGTATGCAGTCTTATACCTCTGCATGCATATTCTTTGTCCATTGTAATTTATATTTAAATTTCAAAAAATTGTGTGTAAAGTGTGATCATCAAATAAATGGTTCTTTCTTTCTTTCCTTCTTTCTTTGATTCAATTTCCTCAAAATTTAAGCTATTTTTATGATTATAAAATTTGCGTTACAATAGAACCAATAACAATTACATTTTATTTCCTTAGTCAAATTAACTAATATTTTAATAATTTCACCAAGAGATACTTTACTCTATTAAACGTTATTTGATATGCTCACAATAGTATGTGGTTTGAATAAGGCCCTAAAGTGACTTGCATGACTCAATTTAAGAGAGAAAGTTGTGCAGCAATGGAAAAATATGGGCTGTTGATGATAATGATATTTTTAAAGTAGTTTCTAACAGTTATCCAAGAATTGTTTTTTATAATGTTACCGTAAAACCATTAGGGCGGGAACAAAATTTCAATGGACGGTTTGGTGGGTTTTGGTACTACTATTTATTTTATTTTGTTTGTCATATTTAGTTATTTTCTTAGATTTTGTTATTTTATCACAGACCTCAGAGATTACAACACATCTATAACGTTGTTTAAAGTTGGTTGCAGATATACTTGCTAACTCTACAAGTCATTTGCATATCTCGCGGTAAACTTTATAACATGCGAAAGTTGAGATAGACGTTGCGATGATTTTATTCTGATAGGTACAGATGTAACAAAAGCATTATTTGTCGTTTTATACCTTATTTGATCATCTTTTTTTGGTCGCTCAGCGAGCTATGGAGAGGGCTATGCTCGGAGTTTCTCTGCGTGATAGACTCAGAAATGAGGATACCCGCAGTAAAACCAGAGTGACCGACATAGCCCAACGGCTTAGTAAGCTGAAGTGGCATTGGGCCGGCCATATAGCTCGAAGAACCGATAACCGATGGGGAAGAAAGGTTCTCGAGTGGCAGCCTCGTACCGGTAGGCGTAGTGCAGGGCGACCCCCCACTAGATGGAGTGACGACCTGGTAAGACATGCAGGAATTCGATGGCTGCGGGTGGCTCGGGACCGTGCTTTGTGGCGTTACTTGGGGGAGGCCTATGTTCAGCAGTGGACTTGTGAAGGGCTGTAATGATGATGATGATGATGATTGATCATCTTTTAATACACGTAGGTAAAATATAGAAAAGTCAGAAATGTGGAAATACAGAATAAAGTTTTGATATATATATATAAAAAGTCAAAGCATCGTAAAAGCTTAAACAGATGTAAATATCATTTAAAAAAATCAATAATGCATCCATAACATTTATAATTACTTTACTGAGATGATTGATTGTTCATTGATTTCTAAGACATGCAAAGTCAAATCGGGCCGGCTGAATTGTGTGGATACGGAAAGTTGCAGAAAATCCGACACAGTTGGCAAGCCTAGTTGCAGATGTCAATAAGCTATAATACTATTAGCTTGTTTGTTATTCTAATATTATAAAAAGAAATTACCATATTTTGTTATTATCCCATATGTACTTTAGGTCGATTGCATTTTGTTTGAATTACCTATATTTTTTCCAGTCGTCTCAACGTCACATGTGTAACTACGCATTTCTATTCGACGTGCAGTGCAAATCTCTACTGCTGAAGATAGACCAACAGTTGCAAATGCAAATGGCCATAAACAGGGCCGCAACACAAATATTTACCCGCCTATTCATCGACCCTACGTATGAATACCAAAGAGATCAGTTCCTCAACCTCACAATCTCAAGAAATCATATAGTTAGAGATACAATGACGCAAATAAGCAGCCATGACACATCGCAGTTGAAGAAGCCACTTAGAGTATGTATTGATTTTGACTCTTTTTGATTTGAAAACTATTTAATTGACTTTTTTTGCTTGACTACAATACCACCTGCTAGTAAGTGGTGTGCCGATGTGATAAATCGCATTTTCTTAGCGCCTATTTACTCTGAGACAATGCCTCTTTACTCTTGTCTTTAAGACACCCAGACTGTATTCGGATGAAGAGACAAACGCCGGTAAGTTATTTCACTTGTAGCACAGTTTAATAATAATATAAAATAAAATACTAATAAACAGAACAGAAAACAGATTAATAAACAGAATAATAATAATAATAGAAATGATAATAGAATAATAATAATATAAAATAATAGTATAAGAACAGAAGTATTACTGTCTGATAGCAAAATTATTTTTTATTAAATAGTGGAAAAAATATTAATGCGGCGCGCGTATTAAATCAAAATGCATCGTTACGCGCCTCTGTTACGGCCGCCCCTACTGTAGGGTTAGGTGTTGTGGGAAAACAAATAGAATCCTTTGATATTAGTTGGTAGTAGAATACCCCGAGGTGTTATGTAATGTATTAGTAATTTGCTGGTAATAAGAATATTATTGTTCAATGTGAGGTAGGTTAAAGGTATTATCTATATACTATCTGTATATATTAAGGTATATAGCATTAGTAGGTTATAACAGAAACAATATATATATATATATATATATATATATATATATATATATATATCGATGTCGATGGATGCAGGTGGCTCAGGACCGTGCTTTGTGGCGTACCTTGGGGGAGGCCTATGTTCAGCAGTGGACTTGTAAAGGGCTGTAATGATGATGATGATGTTGTTCTTTATTCGAGCATCATATATATATATATATATATATATATATATATATATATATATATATATATATATATAGAGAGAGAGAGAGAGAGAGAGAGCCAATTCCTTGCCCTAAAACCCTCTCAGAAATGAGCGGAGGCCTGTGCCCAGCAGTGGGACGTATATAGGCTGTACTTTACTTTTTTTTACTTATATATATATATATATATATATATATATATATATATATATATATATATATATATATATATATATATATATATATATATATATATATATATATATATATATATCGGGTGTCCCAGAAGTCGACGTCAAGCCGAAACTTTCTGATAGGCGAGGCCATACTAGTTACCAGAAAAATATAAAAAAAAATCTACGTCATGTATTTTGGAAATTATAGTATTTTTTTTTCATTAAAATGTACACCATGAGACAGTTTTTTCATTCCTGTTGCTACAAATATTTACTTTTTGCCAATTTTTTTTCTCTTACGTCATCCTGAATAGTGCTTCTGTAACCTGTAATCCTAAACCCTGTGCCGATCACTCCAGCTTGAAAGAAAATGTACTACTGTAATCTACTTCAACTGACCGTTCTGGTAAAAACTTGTACTACGCCATTTATATATATATATATATATATATATATATATATATATATATATATATATATATATATATATATATATATGCTTATATATATGTTGAATGATCTTTTTTATCGTCTGAAAATAATGTGTAACAGGTGAACGAAATAGAAGCCTATGTACTGGCACTGAGACGTCGCCATACAAATACTTGTTCCGTGCGGGATTCGAACCCGCGATCCCCAGCGCAGCCACTTGTTGCTAAGCCACTGCGCCACGCAGCCGTCGTTATTATACGCGAAAAATCGAAAATTGTGAAGATGTGGTCGGGTTGCTAGTGAAATAATAAATCTGTAACTATGGAACTATTAACTAGGTACCTAATTGTCAAGATCTACCTATAAATAACAATATCTTACTTTTCGATATCCTTTGCAACAGTAAATAATGAAAAGTCGACATTCCTATTGTTATTTAAGCACCCGTATGCTATGCATTGCTTTTTCGAGATTTTAGTGGCTATCTAGAATAAAAACTCAAAAATAAATATTAATTGCCTTAAAATAGATAAAAGAAAAATACTTTTTGTCAACGTAAGGCGCGTTTCTGCTGAACCGCACAAGTGATAACCACACTGAATTAGTACCTTGTAGGGGACCTCTCAACGTAGATATGTTTTCATGCCTAAAACGTGGAGTGAGACATGCCTGCTTGTAGTAAGGTGTATATAAATTGCAAATCCGGTCGTGCGTATAATATTGTTGTAACATATGGGCTAGCAGCGTTGGCCATAAAGGAGAGGTGTACTTAGTGACTTAATGGTGACATTAATCTGGTTGCAACCAATCTTCTTAGTTTCGAGCACAGGCGTAGGTACAGTAACCAGGTATTCTACAGGACGCATTTAAAAGAGGGTGCACAGGAATTCCATGCTTTAATTTCTCCGTCCTCTTTCCACCATTGGATAACCAGTCGGTCGGCGGGTCTTCACCACTTCGTTGTCGATATTCCAGGCATTCAAACAAACAGTTTTTGTCGGTTTTCGTAATACTTACAAAAGGAGTGGAAAAAATAAAAATCTGGGTGTGTGTGAGGCGAAAAGCTTTTGTTACGCTAAGACTGTGCCATTTACCATCAGGGTTTGATTATTACTTACCATCATTTGCCATTGTAGTCAAGCACTGGCCTTAGACAAGTTTAAAAAAATGTGGTCAGAATTACTATTTTTTATTGAATTATTATTCATTACGTAAAAATATTTTATTGAATGGAAAAAATGTACATTGAGTAAAAAATATAATGTTACTTTGTTCATAGTGGTTTGTAAATAAAAATTTGGGCCATTTAATTAAATGCACGATTGAACAAAACAATGTAATTTAAATACACACTGCACCATGTAGTGGCGTTGTAAGAATATCCGCTAACCGATTTCGTCCAGTCGGTGAAGACAAAGCGAAATGAACTGGGAGGTGGGCAGCGTCATTGTAATAACAACTAGAGAATTAAAAAAAGCGGTGGCAGCCGCTGTTTTTTTATTCTACCCGCCTGCTAAATGAGGCAACTGTAGCAAATAGGGGGTTATTTGCTATAGTTATAGGTAACCTTTGGGGGATGCTAGTTTGTATTCACTCGCTACTTTGTATCGGTATAGTGTAATTGTAGAGGCTCTGGGACAATAGCGATAAACATACATTAAAAAAAAGTACATTATTAACCATGATTTGTATCAGGTAGAATTCGTGGGGGAGGAGGCGGAGGACGCTGGTGGTGTAAGAAAAGAGTTTTTCATGTTGTTGCTTAAGGAGATATTTGATCCTGTGTATGGAATGTTCAAACAATCCGAGGAAACCAATATGATATGGTTCTCAAACAATCCCTTTGAAGATGACGTCATGTATTATTTAATTGGTAAGTTGTATGTCTTAAAATCTCAAATTACTTAAAACCATTTTTCAACACCATGGTTTTATTGTGAGAATACTAAAAAATATAATACTTATGTATATTGTATCGGGTCTATCACCCGTGTTTCTGACTGACTCCATACCCAATGAGATTAAGTTTTATCTAATAACATAGGCATTTATAATAATAATAATCTCCAGACCTAATTTTGATCACGACATCTAATCACAGCGGAGATTAGCCATCTTCGCAGGATAGGATTGCAAATAATAATCCACCTGCACTATAGTGCATTAGTGTATGTGTGTAAGCACAAGTGCACTCTATTCCTTCACTCTCATAGTCCGATGGGATGAAACTTCGACACGACCGAAAACAGATAAGGCGCAAGACATGACAGACAGCCGCCTTAAGTTCCCATGTAGCTTTCCGCAGTATCATTCGTATTTTGGCTGCAGCACGAACGATGCGGCTCGCGTGCGAAGGGCTACAATTTAACAGAATATTCATATAAAATGCCAACATGAAACTGCTGTGTGTGTGTGCTCTGTTAACCGGAGATCCTTTTTACTGGCTCTATCTTAGCACTGATGGATGACAACGTATATGCATTTTGATTTTTAAACGAATGTTGGTGAAGAAATATGTAGATGTCTGGTCCACTGGTAGATGATGGTCCACATTGTCCGCTTACTATCAGGTGCTATGTCTGCTTGCTTGCCACCATAAAGCCCGGTTTACAATTTGAGAAGTGACAAGTGCGAGTGGCAAATGCAACTTACAAATGACAAGTAATTAGTGCGTGTGAACAGGCAGTGACAAGTGCGAGTAACAAGTGATATGTGTGCAATGAAAAGTAACAAATGAATAGAAGCCTGCTCTATTCTCTGACAAGTAGCCCTGCCCCGCGCTACCCTTGCTACCCGTTGCTCGCACATTGTCACGACATAGAAATATTGGTGAATAATTTTAGTTTGCTTTTTAATAATTAATTTTGGTTTGCGCTATTGTTTTAACAATGGCGTAGTGGTCAGAGAACAATACCATTAAATTTGTCCAGGAATTACTAAAACACGATTGTTTATCTTATTTAATATTAAATCAACGAATGTTAAAAATAAAATGATTTGAGACGCCGCTATGCTATCGTACATAATGTTGCGCGCCTAAGTTGAGTCTGGTACCTGGCACTAGCGCCATCTAGTGTCGGGGAACAGAGCGAGGAGGGCTTCCTAGAAAATGCCAATCTTGAACTTTCCACCAACAGCGCTATCTAGTATCGAACAGAAAAATTAAGCTTTCTAGAAGGGTCCACGCTCGAACTTTCCGTAATTAGTCGGTCGGGACCGGTACTAGCTGGAACATTCTAAACGTTTCCGTGGAAAAGGTGTATTTAAAGCCGCTGCAATCCGCGATCGGGGCAGTATTGAATTGGCGATACGAGTGAAGCTTTCGGAGTGAAATAAAGTGAACTAAAGTGTGAAGTGTGAATAATTATTAGTGTGATTTAAGTTTTAATTGGTGTTTGGTAATTCAATCGGCAGTTTTTATTGTCACGAACCTTAAGCTCGTAACAATAACAATGGTTTATGACACCAATTGTTGTGTCCGAAGTGGGATAAGATCATGCCAATTTTACCTAAGGAGGTCCGTACCCGAAGTCAACGTCCGCAGGAGATGGACCAGAGAAGATTTGGTGGTGCAACGCCGCAGACGTCGGGGGCCCAACTGCCAGCCACGGAGGCTGGGCCGTCAGCAGCTCACCTGCAGCACGTGACTTAGGTGCTCTCATGATGATGCTGCAGGAACAGGCCCGTTGGTTGAAAGAGCAGCAGGAGGAACAGGCCAGCCAGCAGGCGGAACAGGCACACCGATTGGAAGAGCAGCTGCGGGACGGACAGGAGGAACAGGTCGGACGGTTGGAAGAGCAGCTGCAGGGCGAACAGGAAGAACAGGCCCGTTGGAAGATCAGCAGGCGGAACGGGCTCGTCGGTCGGAAGAGCAGATGCTCCTCATGAAGGACCTTCACGCTACCTTTGGGAAAGAGATAAGGGAGGTGAAGGATAGGGTTACTCAACATGATGACCGCCTGTCGGAAGCAGAAACCCAAATCGTCCAAGTGCACAGCGTAATTACTGACCTGAAGAAATCACTGGACGATCTTAAACTTGGGGATGGAACTACAGCTCCCGTAGTAGCTACAACACCTTCGCTACGTGGGTTCAAAGTGCCGCCGTTCGACGGGACTTCTTCCAGGTCGGCCTACAAAATCCAGTTCGAGGCCGTCATGGAGGCGAACGGCTGGAATAAAAGCCGGGCCATGACTGCACTCACCCTAGGCCTGCGCGACCAAGCCTTAACTGTGTTGGAAGCTCTCGGTAAAAAAGCGACCTACGAGCAGCACCATGGAGCATTGGAGGCGAGATATGGCGACGCTCACCTGGAACACGTCTTTCTTGCGCAGCTAAAAGATCGCGTGCAATGCAGCAACGAAAACCTGCAGCAGTGGGCCGTTGAGGTGGAGAAGATGGTTCGAAAGGCATACCAGTCTGTACGTGTGCTCATTGAAGGGAACCTGATGCAGACATTCATCGATGTCATCCGCGACCTTGAAGTCAGAGCTGTTGTGAGGCTCGGGCACCACGAGACGCTTAAGGACGCCCTGGCCCATGCACTGGAAGTGGAAGCCGTGCGGCAGGATCTTCGCTCCCATCGCGTCAGGGAGGTTGCGGCAGCTACAGTTCGCGACGCGTATCCTTTATACAGCTCTAGGTGCTATGGCTCTGGGGAAAGGGAAAGGGTATCTTTGATCCAGCTGCTCCTAGCGAACCGTAGAAAGGGAAGGTGAACGATGTCGGGAGGGTAGGGCGGCTAATAGCACCGCCCAGCAGCAGCAAGGAAACGAGTAAAAGCCAGAACTGCGGGGCGGGTGCTGGCTGATGTTAAAAGAGCCCCAGGTATCTCAATCTCACAAACCCATGATGGGGACAGTCTAATCATCAAGGGCGAGATCAACGGAATGCCGTGTAAACTGACCACAGACACTGGAGCCTCTCGTACAGTTGTCAGTTCTTGGAGACTCCGCATACAACCGAGAACACATTAATTTGGTAACAGCTACCGGTCAGCGTATACCCGTCCGTGGAGAGAAGGAGATGGAGTTGAACCTAGGCAACATGATATACCTGCATAATGTCATCGTGGCTGATATAATGCACGACTGCATCCAGGGCCTAGACTTTACGAGGAATAATTGTTGTGAGATCTACGTTAAGAAAGGTGTTTTGAAATGTGGACGGGAGGAACTTTTTAGACAGGAGGAACTTTTTATGGAAGTTGCCAGGGAACGTGTACAGCATTAAGAAGATTGTTCTTCCGCCGAGATCGGAAACGATTGTGCCGGTTAGTCTTCCTCGGAACCCTGGGCAAGCTCACCGTTGTGTACTTGTGGAAAGGGTAAACAATGACCTTCCATGGAAAGTTGCTCGAACCACTGACATCTCAGGTGTACGTGTGCTGAAGCTTTGTGACCAGGAACAGATTATGAAAAAGGCACACTGGTTGGTACTTGTGAGGAAGTGTATTGGTTACGTCGGTGCCAATATCTATCGAGTGGGACCCCCGGCAAGAATGCACAAACGAGAGTGACCACACTTTTGGAAGACTGTCGCAGCGTTCTCTCCCCAAACAAAATGGTCAAGACGAAGAAGTGGTTACTCAAGTATGCCGATGTATTCTCATCAAACGATGCTGACATAGGAAAGACTGGCTTAGTTCAACACAAAATAAACACAGGAGAAGAATTGTCTATCCGTCAGCGGCCAAGAAGATTGCCGGTAGCACGTGAAAAGGAAGTGGAAACCATGATTGAGGGAATGGTGAAGGATGGTGTTATTGAACCTTCATCTAGTCCATGGTGTTCACCCGTGGTACTGGTAAAGAAGAAGGATGGCAGCATGCGGTTTTCTGTTGACTACCGCCGTCTGAACGACGTTATGAAGAAGGACAGCTATCGCTTGCCAAGAATTGATGACACGCTGGACATGCTTACAGGAGTAAAGTGGTTTAGCACGCTGGATCTAAAAAGTGGCTACTGGCAAGTTGAAATTGACCCTAAGGACAAGGAGAAAACTGCGTTCTCGATGGGAAAGGGTCTGTGGCAATTTGTGTAATGCGCCAGCAACGTTTGAAAGGCTGATGGAGCTTGTACTTACCGGGCTAATTGGCGATGCCTGTCTGGTCTCTTTGGATGACATCATCATCGTGGGCCGTACGTTTGAGGAATACCTTCAAAACCTGGAACGCGTGCTCATGAAGATTCAGAGTGCCAACCTCAAGTTGAGTCCGAAGAAATATTCACTATTCAAACGGTAAGTCAACTTTTTGGGGTATGTAGTGTCGGAAGAAGGTACCCGCACGGATCCGGAGAAAATCACCGCTGTCAAAGATTGGCCGGTTCCAAAAGACAAGACGCAGGTTAGAGCATTTTTGGGGTTGTGCTCCTATTATCGGCGATTTGTGAAGAACTTCGCTGATATAGCCAAACCTCTGCACAAGCTAACCGAGCAGAAGCGACATTTCTGCTGCGATGAAAGTTGCAATATCGCATTCCAGGCGCTCAAGGACCGTCTGTGCAAAACACCTAATGCAAACAAAGAATTTATAGTTGACGCAGACGCAAGTGATATAGGATTTGGCGGTGTGTTGTCTCAACGGAATGGTGACCAAGAGGTCATGATAGCGTACTTCAGCAAGTCGTTGTCAAAACCGGAAAGGAACTTTTGTCACAAGACGCGAATTGCTAGCTGTGGTAAAGTCGTTGCAGCATTTTAGTAAATATCTTCTGGGGCAGAAATTTCACTTACAAACTGACCATGCTGCACTAAAATGGTTATTGCAGTTTAAAAATCCAGAAGGACAAGTTGCGAGGTGGATTGAACTACTGCAGGAATACGACTTTGAGATCGAACATCGCAGTGGGAAATCTCAAGGCAACGCAGGTGCATTGTCAAGAAGACCTTGTCCTGAAGATTGCAAACATTGTACTAGGCAAGAGAGTAAGGAAGTGATATCCGTGAGTATGCTCAGGACAGACCACCTCAGCAACGAGTGGAAGGACAGCTTACAACATGCTCAGCAGGAAGATCCGGACATCAAGCCGATTCTGGAATGGATGAAGGCCAGTGCTCCGAAGCTCAAGTGGAGCGACGTCTCAGCGATGAGTTCGACCACTAAAAGCTATTGGGCGCAATGGGACAGCTTGCTGCTTCAGGATGGAGTTCTGTGCCGAAATGGGAAAACGTTCGGGAAGACAGCTGTCATTTGCAAATGGTTGTCCCTAAAGCTGAAGTACCGGAGGTTCTACAGCTGTACCATAATGATTGTTCAGGAGGCCATCTGGGAGTTAAAGGAACGCTACTGAAAATTCGGGCACGGTTTTACTGGGTCCACCGTCGAAACGATGTCGAGGACTGGTGTCGCAAATGTACAAGTTGTGCGGCTGTAAAGGGACCTCAGTCTCGTAGTAGAGGTGCATTGAAGTTATATAATGTTGGTGCACCATGGGAGAGAATAGCCACCGACGTGGCGGGGCCGTTTCCGGAGAGTGAAAGCGGTAACAAGTATTTCATGATTGTGATGGATTACCTCACTAAGTGGCCCGAAATCTTCGCCATTCTAAATCAAGCAGCTTCAACAGTTGCAGATAAACTACTTCATGAAATCTTCTGTCGTTTTGGAGTTCCTTTAGAGATTCACAGCGATCAAGGAAGGGATTTTGAGTCTCAAATATTCCAGGAAACTTGCCGAGTTATGGGTTCTCACAAAACAAGAACGACTTCTTACCACCCGCAATCTGATGGAATGGTGGAACGATTTAATCAGACATTGGAGAGGTTAAATTTTAATCTATGGTAACCGCGGTTAACTATGACATCTGGACGTTAAACATCTCAGTCCTTCCCGTGACCATGGGTGCTGTAAAGCTCTCGAAACGTCGGGTATTAAAAAGTTAAATATACGCGATAAATTCCGTAAAAACTAGTATTATTTCAATTGGAGAGGTACCTAGCAAAAGTTGTAGACAATCGGCAACGAGATTGGGACAAGCACATACAACCGTTTTTGTTGTCATATCGAAGCGCTGTTCACGAAAATACATCAGTGACACCAGCTTTCGCAAACTTTGGAAGAGAATTACGGCTGCCTGCAGACCTGATCACCGGGATACCACCTGATGCCCCACGCAGTATAACCGATTATGCGACTTGCGGAACAAAATGAATGACATTTATGAGCACGTCAGACAATCGGGCCAGCAAATGTCTGAAAAGATGAAAACCCGGTACGACCGCAAAATGAACAACAAAGGGTTCGACGAAGGTTCACTAGTGTGGTTGCACAATCCAGTCCGCAGCAAAGAGAAATCTCCTAAGCTTCAAGCTAAATGGGACGGCCCGTACCTGATTGTGACCAGGATCAACGACGTAACCTACCGGATACACAAAGGCACAAGAAGCTCCTAAGATCGTCCATGTGGATCGACTGGCGCGTTATTATGGGACCGATATTGCTCGGGACGAGCACGTCTTAGAAGGGGGCAGTGTTGC
The DNA here is from genome assembly GCA_036936625.1 of Parnassius smintheus behrii. Lineage (NCBI taxonomy): Eukaryota > Metazoa > Arthropoda > Insecta > Lepidoptera > Papilionidae > Parnassius > Parnassius smintheus. The sequence goes on along the minus strand of JAUPFT010000006.1, from coordinate 21,238,195 downwards.
GTGCCTAAGTTGATATCTGGTACCTGGCACTAGCGCCATCTAGTGTCGGGGAACACAGCGAGGAGAGCTTCCTAGAAAATGCCAATTTTGAGCTTTCCACCAACAGCGCCATATAGTATCGAAGAAAAGAATTAAGCTTTCTAGAAAGGTCCACGCTCGAACGTTCCGTTATTAGTCGGTTGGCACCGGTACTGGCTGGAACATTCTGGACGTTTCGGTGAAAAGGTGTATATTTAAAGCCGCTGCAAGCCGCGATCGGGGCAGTATTGAATTGGCAATACGAGTGAAGCTTTCGGAGTGAAATAAAGTGAACTAAAGTGTGAAGTGTGAATAATTATTAGTGTGATTTAAGTTTTAATTGGTGTTGGTAATTCAATCGGCAGTTTTATTGTCACGAACCTTAAGCTCGTAACAATTACAATGGTTTATGACTTCTGGTGTACTTCATGAACTTGTAGGCGCAATTGCTCATTCATTTTGAGTACTAGAAATACCATACGGCTCGGAATTCCATATAATAATGACCTTACAGCATATCCATTTGCAACGTGTGTGAACACCTACTTGCTAGTTGTCACTTGACAGTTTGTCAATCTCACTCGTACTTATCACTTCTCAAAATGTAAACCGAGCCTTATTCTGTATAAAATAATAAAAAAATTCTTTGCAGAAAATAAAACATAAAAATTACAGTGAGGTACATTCCGTTTTCAGGTGCAATTTACGGCCTAGCTATATACAACTCCATTATCATCTATGTACCATTTCCACTTGTGTTATACAAGAAATTATTGGGTGAGTCTGTTATGTTGGATGATCTGTCGGATCTTTATCCTACATTGGCTAACAGTTTGAAGAGTCTACTCGAATATACAGATGAGGATGTTGAAGAGGTAAGGGAAATTATATATTTTTTGCAGTAACTAGTTTTAAACTGTTCTGTCATTGTTATGGATATGAAAAAAAAACTCCCATTTAGTTATTACCTATAGTTCTAGTTGTTATTACAAAGAAGCTGCCATCCATCTCCTGGATTGTTTTCTTATATCTTAATGTTCTTACACCGCAACTACAACAGAAAACTTTGTGCTACTTTTTAAGCATATTGCATGCACGGAAGAGTAATAAAATAAAATAAAACATTCATTGCTTACTGCCAATTCAAACTCATGGTAGTCTATGGTACGGTACGTAATGGTATGGTATGGTACGTACGGTATGGTACGTAAATTCGTGTAGAGTAGAGATTGTAGCCAAAGAATTTTTATATGTTGTCAACAAATAATTACTACTTAATCTTGTGTGAATTTAGTTTTTTTGTCAATAGTCTGTGGAGAGTACGTCGAGGCAAAAAAAGTGTTTATATTTTTTATATAACCTATCTGTGTTTTAATGTGCAGTTGAAAGTGGAATTCAGCTTGCTTAATACACTAAAAAGTTTTATGAATTACTTAATTTTTTTAATTTTATTTAAGGTATTTAGTCTGTGTTTTGCCGTGAACACAATGGTATTCGATGAAATTCAAGTTCACATGCTAAAGGAGAACGGCGAGAATATACCGGTTACACACGAGAACAAGGAGGAGTATGTTGAGCTTTACGTAGACTTTTTGCTCAATAAATCTGTACAGAACCAGTTTAAGGCTTTCAATCAAGGCTTTCAAAAGGTATTATCTTTTACTCACTTTTCTATAGCATAATGTAATGTTTATGTATTTTTGTAATGCACTGTTCAGTAGATTTCGATTATGACTACAATTAATGAATAGTATGAGGTTTTATAGAGCTATGTTTTGAGTCCACCTGATGGCAAAGGGATGCTGTGGCCTATAAACAATCTGCATCTATCATCAAAATGCAGATGGGTTGCCTAATTAAGTGTAAGATGGAATGTTTTCATACTACTACATACTAGTGCTAAGGGTCTCCAGTTCCCTACACTGCAATAAGAAACACAGAAGAATTATTCTGCTGTTCACAGTAGACAGAGACATGTACAATGTATAATGTTAATCCCCCTATAATATATATATATATATATATATATATATATATATATATATATATATATATATATATATATATATATATATATATATATATATATATATATATATATATATATATATATATATATATATATATATATATATATATATATACGTAAAAAAAACCTGTCCAATCCGTGAGGGTGCTTTTAAGTATTATGGTATGATTCTGTTAATTCCTTTCGAATATTAATTAAAAAAGACTATTAGATTTTTAATAGTCTGTAATGAATGCCAGCCACCTGTTGTTATTCGATATATTATTACGTATTCATCTCCTCCATTATTATATTTTTCGCAAAGAACTGCCTATAGTTTTTGGGGCCATTGATATTGTGGCCAGGTTAGACGCTTCTGCCGGTATCGTCATTTTGTTTTAGCGGGTCTGTCTTAAATTTTGCGCCGTACTGTAAAATCTTAAACGTACAGAACATCTAGGCAGATTAGGACTTTTACGTTTTTTTCAGGTTTGCGGTGGTAGAATTATCAAATTGTTTAGATCTCACGAATTGATGTCGGTAGTTATTGGAAACGAAGAATACGACTGGGACCTGTTCGAAAACAATTGCGAATATAAAAATGGTTACTCCGCTACTGATCAACAAATCAGGTATGTTTTGCAGTATCTTATGCACGTGCGAAATTCTTTTAATAAATGAAAGGAAAATTACGAGGGCTACACTGAAAGTTTTTAGAACTGGCCACTTATAAACGATATAATTAGAAAAATAAGTTCGAATTTTGAAAGAGGAACTCCGCCAATATTATTGTGTACTTATGTAGTTTTTAGTCATTTCTTTACGATTTGGCGGCAAATTGAAAATTGTCTGTGTCACGTAAAAATTTTCGTGCAGTGATTTTTAATGGCTCGACGTCAGTTAAGTTAACAAGAAAGTTATGATAGACTTCGATTGGCCTTTCACGATGAAGCCCCATCTCGTGCCACTGTTTACAACTGGTTTAATGAGTTTAACCCTTCAAGCGCCATAAAAATCCCATGCAGTCGCATGCGCCCGTCAAATCCCGAGCGATCGCAGGCGACCGCATCCACCCACAGCACTTAAAACCATTAAAACTTATATTTAGAGACTACTTTTCTATGAAGAACTTCTTCAAGAGAAGAAATCTTAGATAAATCTTGTGGTCTAAACAAAAGTCAGGTTTTTACTTCATTACAAAAAGATTTTATTGTATTTTGTTAACAAAAAAACATACCAAGCAAATTACGGCAGCGTGAACATCACAATTTTTTGATATTCACACAAAAACTTTCAATACAATTTTATAATAAAACACTAGAAAGATCCAAAAATCAACACAATAACATTCACGCGAAAAAGGCGTACAAAATAAACGTAGATTATAAATAAATATTCATATAATAACAGCTTTTTTATTGCACTAGAGGATAGAGTATTTCATATTAATTATATAATGCCAAACTTCTTCATAGAAAAGTAGTCTCTATATATAAGTTTTATGGGTTAAACTGCTGTGGGTGGGTGCGACCTCATGAGACCGCTAGAGATTTGACGGAATATGGCCACGGTCTCATGAGACCGCTAGGGGGCTAGGCTATTTAACCTCTTAAGGTTAAACGTGGTCAACTAATCTCACCGATGATCTGCGTGAGGGACGGCCTTCTACGGCGACGGCTGAAGATAACATCGAGTGTTGTGGGGCGTATGATAGAGAATGACAAAAGAGTCACTTATCCGCTGATTTGGACAAGCTTAGCCATCAGTATGAATCAAGTGTACAAAATCCTCTATGAACATTTAGCGATCGGGAAGCTCTGTGCCCGGTGTTGACAAGCTTAGCCATCAGTATGAATCAAGTGTACAAAATCCTCTATGAACATTTAGCGATCGGGAAACTCCGCCGTGTTAATTGGTGTCGTGAAATGGTTCAAATATTTAACGGAGGTGACTCAAATGCTGTGTTATAGTACGGCCAACAAACAGCGATACGAAAGGTCATTTACCTTAAAAGCGACTGTGGAGTTGACAATCCATTATCTATATCTTTCCATCTTGTGTATTTGTCGTAATCTCTAGTTTTCCCGGCAAAAACATGTCAGGGTCAAGACAATTTCGCCAATATTCCGGAGGCCATTTTAGTAATTGTTGTTTTGTTTTGTTGATAATTGTTTTTTATTAAGAGTGGTTAATGATGGAGCTACAACAAAGTACGTCGAGAGATAAATCAATAGATTTTACTTCTCCGAAAAAGAAACGTCCGTACATCAACATCCTATTCCTATACATACGAAAGGTATGTATAGGAATAATAAATTAAGAAAACACATACATATATATCCTATATATGTATGTGTTTTCTTAATTTATTAAAGATGCTACATGCATCTTAAATAAATTAAGAAAGTAAAGTATGTACTATGTATTTTATTTTAATTAAATTTTTAATTTTATGTGACTAGTTTTAATGTAAATGAAAGAAATATGGTTAATAGTACCTACAAATATGTTAAAGAAACTTGGCCTAATGATAAATAGCCATTCAGAAAAGAGATGGCGCACAAAGTATTTATTTAATTTAAATTTACATTATATAATAATACAAATTATAACAAAATTTATAAAAAAGTCAATTTTTTTGCTTTGCTAGACATTTTTTAAAACTATAATAATAATAATGTCCTCCAGACCGAATTTCGGCCACGGCGGCCTGCCTCAACGGAGGCTAGCCATCGGCGCAGGACGGGATTATAGTGCCCAATTGTATGCGCAAGCACAGGTGCACTCTCTATTCCCTCACTCTCATAATCCGATGCGACGGTAAACCGACACGACCGGAGGGAGAATAGGCGCAGGACCAACGGCTTTACGTGCTTTTCGAGGCACGGGGGTGACACACCGCCAACTTCCTGACTCCGGGCAATTACTGAGAATTTCTTAACGGAAAAACTCAATAATTTATTGGCCCGACCCGGGATTCGAACCCAGGACCTCATGATCAGCAGTCGCACTACTACAACCACTAGTCACTAGACCAACGAGGCAGTCATTTAAAATTATATTGTCTACTTAAATATACAATTTAACTATCAAAAAGTTACGCACACCTGCTATTCCTAATAATTTGCATTGCTTTGTTTACATTTAGTAAGGCCGCAGTATAGACATACTTACGGGTGACGAAAACAGAATTTATTGTTATGATCCTGAAACTAACAGACAGTCTGCTGTCTGGGTGTTTCCTTCCGAGATGTTGCCAACTAAAGTGAAGAGAGGTCGAAATATGGGTAAAAAGATGGTGGCCTCGTTCTTCGGAAGGACAGATTATTACTCAACAGTTGTCTTAGAGGATCGAAAAACGGTTACTGCAGAGTGGTATACTAACAATTGTTTGCCACTAGTCTTGGAAAAAGTTCGAGAGGAACGACCTCGCAGTAGGATCCTCCTTCACCACAACAACGCTCGTCGCACACCGCCAAGCAAACAATCGACTACGTGGCGACGTCAGACGTGGAATTACTGGGTCACCCGCCCTGTAGCCCCGACATCTCACCTTTCGATTTTTATTTGTTTCCGAAAATAAAAGAAAAACCGAAGAAAACGTTTTATGGACGCCGAGAAAGCAGTGGCTGCGTTTTAAAATGCCGTCGAGGAGACCCCTAAGGACGAGTGGGCAAAGTGCTTTTCTCAGTGGTTCCATCGGATGCAGCGATGTATTGATGTTGGACACTGGACACTGTTTTGAAAAGATATAATAAAACTAGAAACTTACTAGTTTGTTCAGTTTTTGATTTTCTAAGAACTTTCAGTGTTACCCTCGTATAATTCTTAAGCGCTAATATAGTAATATTAAATTATTTCCTTTACTGGATAAAGATCATTACAAATTAAGATTTGTAATATTATTAGGTTTTTTGGCTTTTTATATAGAACTAGATATCCTCCCCGATTTCGCACGGGGATTGCTAGATCTCGACAACAGCGCCACCTACCGGGTCCATCGTGAATCTAAACTTTTCATGGATTTACAAAAACTTTCATCAAAGTCAATCGAGATATTTTCAAGTTTTAGCGAGACTATCAGACACCAATTGATTTTTATATATAGAGATAAAGGCTACTAACGAGTCATCCTGATGGTAAGTGAATGCTGTAGCCCTTAGACGTCTACATCTGTCTACCCCTGAGTACCAAGATGGTCCTCAGGGGTAGAAACGCATGTGCTTTTACAAAGAACCTCGTTTCCAGTGAAAATGGTCCCCGGTTCTCTACATTCACCGTACGAAACATGCAGCGTTAAACTGCGCTGGTATTCTGTGCAAGTGTGGCCCTTCGCCGGTCGATTCAACGTATTTGTGATGCAGCCATAGTAAAGTTGCACCTTAGTACTACACCGGAAAGAAAGGTGAAGACTTCTCATAGATCTGAAGAGGAGTGCAAGAGGCTATTAGAAATCATGGAAAAAGAGAGGGAGGGGCAGAAAGGCAGGGATGGGAGGGAATCTAGTAAAGTAACATCCTATATTCTACGTTCCATTGCTTGAAACATTTTCTCATCTGAGTGGGTTTTTCAAATTGGCAGACTTCCTCTGTCCTCGAAATTTATTTAATTATTAGACGTGCAGGTTCTCTCGCGATGTATTTTTTCACCGCCTTACGTTGTAAATGAGCACTTAAAATTGCAGATAACTTCAATTGTCCTGGCGAGGAAAATAGTGATACATGCGTATTATTAAATTTAAGAGGGGCGCTTTTCTTCTAAGCTGTAATGGCTTCCAGTGTTTTATACAATGGGTTATTTTGGACTGAAAATTTACTTATAAGTTTTAACGTGTATATTTCATAGAGATATAATTATACTTTTTAATCTTTTATTGCAGATGGTTCTGGGAAGTTTTCCATGAGCTTTCCCTTGAGGATAAAAAAAAATTCCTTCTCTTCCTCACTGGTAGTGATCGCGTTCCCATACAGGGTATGAAGGATATCAAGGTAAATTAATTAATTATATTTAGCATTAGTATAGTGAGTACTGCCTTACAGTAAGCTATAATAGTCCCCAGGCGAAAATAAAATAGTAGGTGGGCAACAGTATCTTCTGTTTACAACTCAAAATTTAGCATTAGTGTAGTGAGTACTGTCTTACAGTAAGCTGTAAGAGTCCCCAGGCGAAAATAAAATAGTAGGTGGGCAACAGTATCTTCTGTTTACAACTCAAAATTTAGCATTAGTGTAGTGAGTACTGTCTTACAGTAAGCTGTAAGAGTCCCCAGGCGAAAATAATATAGTAGGTGGGCAACAGTATCTTCTGTTTACAACTCAAAATTTAGCATTAGTGTAGTGAGTACTGTCTTACAGTAAGCTGTAAGAGTCCCCAGGCGAAAATAAAATAGTAGGTGGGCAACAGTATCTTCTGTTTACAACTCAAAATTTAGCATTAATGTAGTGAGTACTGTCTTACAGTACGCTGTAAGAGTCCCCAGGCGAAAATAAAATAGTAGGTGGGCAACCGTATCTTCTGTTTACAACTCAAAATTTAGCATTAGTGTAGTGAGTACTGTCTTACAGTAAGCTGTAAGAGTCCCCAGGCGAAAATAAAATAGTAGGTGGGCAACAGTATCTTCTGTTTACAACTCAAAATTTAGCATTAGTGTAGTGAGTACTGTCTTACAGTAAGCTGTAAGAGTCCCCAGGCGAAAATAAAATAGTAGGTGGGCAACAGTATCTTCTGTTTACAACTCAAAATTTTGCATTAGTGTAGTGAGTACTGTTTTACAGTAAGCTGTAAGAGTCCCCAGGCGAAAATAAAATAGTAGGTGGGCAACAGTATCTTCTGTTTACAACTCAAAATTTAGCATTAGTGTAGTGAGTACTGTCTTACAGTAAGCTGTAAGAGTCCCCAGGCGACAATAAAATAGTAGGTGGGCAACAGTATCTTCTGTTTACAACACAAAATTTAGCATTAGTTTAGTGAGTACTGTCTTACAGTAAGCTGTAAGAGTCCCCAGGCGAAAATAAAATAGTAGGTGGGCAACAGTATCTTCTGTTTACAACTCAAAATTTAGCATTAGTGTAGTGAGTACTGTCTTACAGTAAGCTGTAAGAGTCCCCAGGCGAAAATAAAATAGTAGGTGGGCAACAGTATCTTCTGTTTACAACTCAAAATTTTGCATTAGTGTAGTGAGTACTGTTTTACAGTAAGCTGTAAGAGTCCCCAGGCGAAAATAAAATAGTAGGTGGGCAACAGTATCTTCTGTTTACAACTCAAAATTTAGCATTAGTGTAGTGAGTACTGTCTTACAGTAAGCTGTAAGAGTCCCCAGGCGACAATAAAATAGTAGGTGGGCAACAGTATCTTCTGTTTACAACACAAAATTTAGCATTAGTGTAGTGAGTACTGTCTTACAGTAAGCTGTAAGAGTCCCCAGGCGACAATAAAATAGTAGGTGGGCAAGAGTATCTTCTGTTTACAACTCAAAATTTAGCATTAGTGTAGTGAGTACTGTCTTACAGTAAGCTGTAAGAGTTCCCAGGCGAAAATAAAATAGTAGGTGGGCAACAGTATCTTCTGTTTACAACTCAAAATTTAGCATTAGTGTAGTGGGTACTGTCTTACAGTAAGCTGTAAGAGTCCCCAGGCGACAATAAAATAGTAGGTGGGCAATAGTATCTTCTGTTTACAACACTAAATTTAGCATTAGTGTAGTGAGTACTGTCTTACAGTAAGCTGTAAGAGTCCCCAGGCGAAAATAAAATAGTGGGTGGGCAACAGTATCTTCTGTTTACAACTCAAAATTTAGCATTAGTGTAGTGGGTACTGTCTTACAGTAAGCTGTAAGAGTCCCCAGGCGACAATAAAATTGTAGGTGGGCAATAGTATCTTCTGTTTACAACACTAAATTTAGCATTAGTGTAGTGAGTACTGTCTTACAGTAAGCTGTAAGAGTCCCCAGGCGAAAATAAAATAGTGGGTGGGCAACAGTATCTTCTGTTTACAACTCAAAATTTAGCATTAGTGTAGTGGGTACTGTCTTACAGTAAGCTGTAAGAGTCCCCAGGCGACAATAAAATAGTAGGTGGGCAATAGTATCTTCTGTTTACAACACAAAATTTAGCATTAGTGTAGTGAGTACTGTCTTACAGTAAGCTGTAAGAGTCCCCAGGCGAAAATAAAATAGTGGGTGGGCAACAGTATCTTCTGTTTACAACTCAAAATTTAGCATTAATGTAGTGAGTACTGTCTTACAGTAAGCTGTAAGAGTCCCCAGGCGAAAATAAAATAGTAGGTGGGCAACAGTATCTTCTGTTTACAACTCAAAATTTAGCATTAATTTAGTGAGTACTGTCTTACAGTAAGCTGTAAGAGTCCCCAGGCGAAAATAAAATAGTAGGTGGGCAACAGTATCTTCTGTTTACAACTCAAAATTTAGCATTAGTGTAGTGAGTACTGTCTTACAGTAAGCTGTAAGAGTCTCCAGGCGACAGTAAAATAGTAGGTGGGCAACAGTATCTTCTGTTTACAACTCAAAATTTAGCATTAGTGTAGTGAGTACTGTCTTACAGTAAGCTGTAAGAGTCCCCAGGCGAAAATAAAATAGTAGGTGGGCAACAGTATCTTCTGTTTACAACTCAAAATTTAGCATTAATGTAGTGAGTACTGTCTTACAGTAAGCTGTAAGAGTCCCCAGGCGACAATAAAATAGTAGGTGGGCAACAGTATCTTCTGTTTACAACTCAAAATTTAGCATTAGTGTAGTGAGTACTGTCTTACAGTAAGCTGTAAGAGTCCCCAGGCGACAGTAAAATAGTAGGTGGGCAACAGTATCTTCTGTTTACAACTCAAAATTTAGCATTAGTGTAGTGAGTACTGTCTTACAGTAAGCTGTAGAGTCCCCAGGCGACAGTAAAATAGTAGGTGGGCAACAGTATCTTCTGTTTACAACTCAAAATTTAGCATTAGTGTAGTGAGTACTGTCTTACAGTAAGCTGTAAGAGTCCCCAGGCGACAGTAAAATAGTAGGTGGGCAACAGTATCTTCTGTTTACAACTCAAAATTTAGCATTAGTGTAGTGAGTACTGTCTTACAGTAAGCTGTAAGAGTCCCCAGGCGACAATAAAATAGTAGGTGGGCAACAGTATCTTCTGTTTACAACTCAAAATTTAGCATTAGTGTAGTGAGTACTGTCTTACAGTAAGCTGTAAGAGTCCCCAGGCGACAATAAAATAGTAGGTGGGCAACAGTATCTTCTGTTTACATCTCAAAATTTAACATTAGTGTAGTGAGTACTGTCTTACAGTAAGCTGTAAGAGTCCCCAGGCGAAAATAAAATAGTAGGTGGGCAACAGTATCTTCTGTTTACAACTCAAAATTTAGCATTAATGTAGTGAGTACTGTCTTACAGTAAGCTGTAAGAGTCCCCAGGCAAAAATAAAATAGTAGGTGGGCAACAGTATCTTCTGTTTACAACTCAAAATTTAGCATTAGTGTAGTGAGTACTGTCTTACAGTAAGCTGTAAGAGTCCCCAGGCGAAAATAAAATAGTAGGTGTGCAACCGTATCTTCTGTTTACAACTCAAAATTTAGCATTAGTGTAGTGAGTACTGTCTTACAGTAAGCTGTAAGAGTCCCCAGGCGACAATAAAATAGTAGGTGGGCAACAGTATCTTCTGTTTACAACTCAAAATTTAGCATTAGTGTAGTGAGTACTGTCTTACAGTAAGCTGTAAGAGTCCCCAGGCGAAAATAAAATAGTAGGTGGGCAACAGTATCTTCTGTTTACAACTCAAAATTTAGCATTAGTGTAGTGAGTACTGTCTTACAGTAAGCTGTAAGAGTCCCCAGGCGAAAATAAAATAGTAGGTGGGCAACAGTATCTTCTGTTTACAACTCAAAATTTAGCATTAGTGTAGTGAGTACTGTCTTACAGTAAGCTCTAAGAGTCCCCAGGCGAAAATAAAATAGTAGGTGGGCAACAGTATCTTCTGTTTACAACTCAAAATTTAGCATTGGTGTAGTGAGTACTGTCTTACAGTAAGCTGTAAGAGTCTCTAGGCGACAGTAAAATAGTAGGTGGGCAACAGTATCTTCTGTTTACAACTCAAAATTTAGCATTAGTGTAGTGAGTACTGTCTTAAAGTAAGCTGTAAGAGTCCCCAGGCGACAGTAAAATAATAGGTGGGCAACAGTATCTTCTGTTTACAACTCAAAATTTAGCATTAGTATAGTGAGTACTGTCTTACAGTAAGCTGTAAGAGTCCCCAGGCGAAAATAAAATAGTAGGTGGGCAACAGTATCTTCTGTTTACAACTCAAAATTTAGCATTAGTGTAGTGAGTACTGTCTTACAGTAAGCTGTAAGAGTCCCCAGGCGACAGTAAAATAGTAGGTGGGCAACAGTATCTTCTGTTTACAACTCAAAATTTAGCATTAGTGTAGTGAGTACTGTCTTACAGTAAGCTGTAAGAGTCCCCAGGCGACAGTAAAATAGTAGGTGGGCAACAGTATCTTCTGTTTACAACTCAAAATTTAGCATTAGTGTAGTGAGTACTGTCTTACAGTAAGCTGTAAGAGTCCCCAGGCGACAGTAAAATAGTAGGTGGGCAACAGTATCTTCTGTTTACAACTCAAAATTTAGCATTAGTGTAGTGAGTACTGTCTTACAGTAAGCTGTAAGAGTCCCCAGGCGACAGTAAAATAGTAGGTGGGCAACAGTATCTTCTGTTTACAACTCAAAATTTTGCATTAGTGTAGTGAGTACTGTCTTACAGTAAGCTGTAAGAGTCCCCAGGCGAAAATAAATAGTAGGTGGGCAACAGTATCTTCTGTTTACAACTCAAAATTTAGCATTAGTGTAGTGAGTACTGTCTTTCAGTAAGCTGTAAGAGTCCCAAGGCGAAAATAAAATAGTAGGTGGGCAACAGTATCTTCTGTTTACAACTCAAAATTTAGCATTAGTGTAGTGAGTACTGTCTTACAGTAAGCTGTAAGAGTCCCCAGGCGAAAATAAAATAGTAGGTGGGCAACAGTATCTTCTGTTTACAACTCAAAATTTAGCATTAGTGTAGTGAGTACTGTCTTACAGTAAGCTGTAAGAGTCCCCAGGCGAAAATAAAATAGTAGGTGGGCAACAGTATCTTCTGTTTACAACTCAAAATTTAGCATTAGTGTAGTGAGTACTGTCTTACAGTAAGCTGTAAGAGTCCCCAGGCGACAATAAAATAGTAGGTGGGCAACAGTATCTTCTGTTTACGACACAAAATTTAGCATTAGTGTAGTGAGTACTGTCTTACAGTAAGCTGTAAGAGTCCCCAGGCGACAATAAAATAGTAGGTGGGCAAGAGTATCTTCTGTTTACAACTCAAAATTTAGCATTAGTGTAGTGAGTACTGTCTTACAGTAAGCTGTAAGAGTCCCCAGGCGAAAATAAAATAGAAGGTAATAGCAGTATCTTCTGATTGCAACTCAAAATATTTAGAAAAGAGCGAAAAAGCGGTTGTCTATCCGTCTGCCAAGTGTGGCAACACCAGTAATTATTCTCACTGTGAGCCAATCTATTAGGGAGGCTTGTTCAGCCGTGGACTTTTGATAGGCTGCAAGTTGTAATGAATGACAACTCCGTGGCGCAGTGGCTTAGCAATGAGTGGTGGCTGCGCTGGGGGCCGCGGGTCGAATTGCGCACGGAACAATTATTTGTATGGCCTACAAATAATTGTTCCGGGTCATGTTTGTCCTTATGCAATTTATGTTTGTAAACTGGCCCCACGATACAGGAGAAAATCCTAGTGTAGGGGTAACGTTTTAATAAAAAAAGAAAAAAAATGATGTCCACCTTATTTATATCCATTTTAGTTACTGTTATAGATGTTATAACAAATGTTTTAACTATTTATATCTTGATAAATAACCCTAGACGGTCTTACTTTGGATATGGGTCTAATGGTGGTAATTCACATATGTGCATAATTTTGCACATTTACAATATTTTTCAGTTTATTGAGCTTTGTCATAAAATACAGTGACATTAAATGACGCCTTGCAGAGATGTAAACAAAATTATTAAGAAAAAACGTGTAGTTGTATGTTATTTAGCAAGTAAGTTGCGTATGCGTATATCCATAATTTTTGTGTAGTTCACCACTATGTGATCCAGAGTAGATTATATTATTATTTCATCTGAAATTTCTGTCACCAAATGGCATTTATATCGATAGATACTTAAAAAATAGAAACTTCGTGTTCGATAATTACGGTGTTATGTTTTTGTTTTCAGATTCGAATACAGCCGGTAGCAGATGAAAGATTCTTCCCTGTGGCCCACACATGTTTCAATCTCCTCGATCTACCGCGATATAAGACTAAAGAGCGACTTAAATATTACCTCCTTCAGGCCATACAACAAACACAAGGGTTCTCACTTGTTTGATAAATTTACGTTTTTTTTATCCAATCAAATTGTCCAAGCGAATAAGATTCGATAATTTAAGTCCATGTCTTACAATGTCATTATTTTGATTATTTTCTTATTCGCGTTTATGTTAAATGCAAAATATAATTTTGTATCAAATGTTCTCGATTGAGGCCTTTATTTGTGTGTTATGTTACACTCACATCGTATGTCAAATAAGCAAAACCTAAAGTTCTAGAAAATTGACTGTATCTATGTAATACTAAAGACATATTCAATAGATTATTTGAGAATACGTGTGTGTACTGAATAGAAAACATTCACGCATTAGTGTTTAGAATATGACAAAATTTTCATGGATCGTGTTTTAAGGCATTTACACAAAGTTAGTGATTATGTATTTTCCATTTAAGAACTGGCTTATAATAGTTAAAGGAAAACCTTCCGTTGGTAAAAATTATGATGGAAATTAAGGTTTTGAATGACAATAAAACGCTCAGCGATATCTGGTCTTGAATACAAATATTCCGTCCACTACACCTGCAATCTGCGCATTTATATATAGAAGCATATAAAATCAATTATATATATATATATATATATATATATATATATATATATATATAAATGTAGTTTAAAATGTTTGGTTAGTGATTGCTTCCTAACAACATTTGTAGTAAAAGTACAAACGAATAACCATATGGTGATATATTGATTGATAAATATTTATCGCACCGTAGTAATTATATATAGTACGTTATATATAGAATGTTAGGATTCTAATAAGAAATTAGTTCTTGAAATATAAGTTCAATTAGATCAACGAAAAGAATTTTAAGTATTTATATAATAAAGTTTGTTTATTTATGCGCAATGCTTTCGATGTAGTGGCCGGAATTTATATATATATATATATATATATATATATATATATATATATATATATATATATATATATATATATATTGTACAATTACTCCTATTTTTATTTATAGCCCGCGTATAGGATTTAGAGTGACAACATACGTTTGTGATGCACCGATGATAGAGCCACGCTATAGCTATTTTATGGCTTCAACACGATGGGGTCGGATCGATCGTGGTAGGACCACGCTCTCACAGAATACCAGTATAAAATAGCAGCTTAATGTTACTGCGTGTCATTCAAATGGTGAGCGTAGTACCCTGGGGCCCTTTTTACTGGTAACGAGACATTTTTTCTTAGTCCACAGTGGTCGCATGTATATTTAGATTCTTAATCCAAGATTGATTTAGATGCTTATGCGTCACCTACTCTTAGGCAGACTGTGTCCTTTTTTAATAAAATCCTTATTTTATAAAATAAAATAAGAAGGGTGTCTCATCCACAAAGTGATTATTTGGATAGTGTTATTTTAGAATTTTAATATATTTTGACATTTAATAATTTAAAAGCAAAGTATAAACAAGTTTCAAAACTTGTTTTGAATTAAAGCTTTATAACGAAATATAAACATTGATTCAAATTAAAAAAAAATACATTTAACTGCAATTGTGTAACATGGCAATAAGTTGTTTTAATTTCCGTTTTGTACCCACTATTGTACTAAAAATAATTATAGGAACATTCTTGTCTTAAATTTGGGTGGTAGTTTTAGATGGACACTGGTGCGCGGAAGCTCGTGCGTTCGTGCACGCATGGTATCACTACTGCGTTTTCCTGTACAGAGCCCTTATAGAGCGTATTACAGGATTATGGTATATGCCTCTAATAAGTGTCGGTATTTATTCGTGCATTTCCAAGTTAACTTAATATTTATAGGTACTTTAGTAATTATATTTATAATATAATTTTGGTCTTCAGATATATGTACTGTAATGTTGTTTCATCTCGAAACGGGCTTTCCTAAAATAAGAAGCTAAGGGTATGAAAATTATAACAATCTTTATTTTACATATATTGTACGAATTTATGCAGAAGGTACCCACATTATGTGCCCAACTCAGCGTTGTTATTATCATAATAACTGATTATAAATATATATTATAACCCATGCTTATTGTGTTGGAACTATAAATGTATCTCTAGTGTTTGTTAATAAGTTTTGTTTTGTAATGATATTTTCATTGTTGTTGTTGATCAAGAGGAATGTTTGAACATATTTTTATAAAATAATATATCTTATTTAATATTTTAATATATAACAAGCATTTATTGGTGAGTATTTTTGCATCAAATGATAAAAAGATCTTTAAAGCCCAAAGTCCGGAGGAACCGGTCTTAAAAATGGTTTCAAACATTTCATCATTAAAAGGTACACAGCGAATTATTAATCAAAATATTTTTAAACATATTATTATAATTTTTATAACATCGACTCCTTAATTTTCGTTTTTATAATTTGATTTATATTGGCTGGAATGTTAGCTTAGTGTAATAAATGAGTGCTCGCTCTTTTGAAGCGTGTAACGGGGTGGGGTGTTTTGGTGCATGACAACACACAATCTTATATTACACGTCCTGAGCGGCAGTCGCTCGAGTTTGTTTTATTGCACGCGCCCCAAAGGCCTAAAAACTGCACGCCGCAATCTCTTTAACTGGGGCCTCCCCTCTAATAGAGTTCCTTTACAGTTGCTGTAGCCATAAGAAATGATTGTTGTAAACATGGTTACCTCTGTGATATCTGGTTACCTCCTGAATGGTGGTGATAACAATGCTTTTTATAGAAAATGCTTAATCGTTATAGAATTGTACATAATGTACATATAACAATGACTGTGTAGCCTTGCTAGTTAGCAATTATTATTGCGCAGCATTTATAAACGCACCAGACTTTTTGTGTTGTGGTGTGGTTTGTACGCTACGTAATTTACGATAATATAATATTTTTATAGTAATAACATGGTTTCATTTCGCTTTGTACCCCTATAACATAAAATTTTTCATGGTATAAAACGACACGTAATAGTGTTAATAGTTGCATTGACTGCCTCGTTGGTCTAGTGATTGTAGTAGTGCGACTGCTGATCATGAGGTCCTGGGTTCGAATCCCGTTGAGTTTTTCTGTCAAGAAATTCTCAGTAGCTGCCCGAAGTCAGGAAGTTGGCGGTGTCTCACCCCCGTGCCTCGGAAAGCACGTAAAGCCGTTGGTCCTGCGCCTGATCTCTCTCCCGGTCGTGTCGGTTTACCGTCCCATCGGATTACGAGAGTGAGGGAATTGAGAGCGCACCTGTGCTTGCGCATACACTCGGGCACTATAATCCTGTCCTGCGCCGATGGCTAGCCTCCGTTGAGGCAGGCCGCCGTGACCGGAATTCGGTCTGGAGGACATTATTGCATCCATTATTAGTAACAATTATTAATTCATCAGTATCATTACATCCCTTCACAAGTCCACTGCTGAACATAGGCCTCCCCCAAGGAATGCAATACAGGAATGAAAGAAAGTACGATCCTGAGCCACCTGCATCCAACGACTTCCTGCATGTCTCACCAGGTCGTCACTCCATCTAGTGGGGGTCAGTATATAATAAAGGTACTCTGTGAGTGGGGGGTCGCCCTACACTTCGCCTACCAGTACGAGGCTGCCACTTGAAAATCTTTTCCCCCTTCGGTTGTCGGTTCTTCGTACCATATGCCAGCCCATTGCCACTTCAGCTTACTAATCCATAAATTCTTAATTAATAATAGTTTACGACATTTTGTAGTCTCAAAACTTGATCGATTTTTCGTTTAAACTTTTTTTTATAGAATAAGGGTGGCAAACGTGCACAGTCCTGATTTCAAGTGGATGCCGTGGCCCATAAACGAACTAAATTATTCCTCGATTGAGAATCAAAACGGAGATGAGTTGTCACGCTTACGAACTAAGATGGAATGCCTCGTTTTCAGTAAAAGGGTCTCTGGATCTTTACACTCACAAAAGGAAACATAACAGAAGTTAGCTGCTATATTCGTAATACCCTGGTATTTCATGATAGTTTAGTCTTTCCTTCGTCGAGCAGACCCATTCGTACTACAACCGTAAATCCATAATATAACTGCAACGTGGCTCTACCACGTATGACATAACTTTAATAAGATTTTTATTATGTGTACAAATTAATTTCACTACATTAAACCACTAAAGTCATTTACAATCTATTCACGTATTTCCGTAGAAAATTTTATTTTGACAGCTCATTAAATACTTTCAGCGAACTACTTGATATATTGGCAGATTTCTATCAGGTGAAGCCATAAATTAAAAGAAGAGTGTCTTCTGCCCTATCGGTGGATGACTTGCATCTAGCATATTTTAAAGGTTATATGTAGGTACTCAAATGTTTAACGTTTTGTGACCACTTAAAATAATCCATTATCCCATATCATGTCGTGGGTGTCGTGACAGACGTTAGAGAGAAACTAAAACAGGAGATGGATCGTGGTGTCATCCCTATAATAACTGAAAGTAATTAAAAGCCGTGGTTACCAAACTTCCCGCCAACGCGGCTATGGGCTCTTATCGGAAAGATCTGCTACCCGTCTGTTTCAGTTTCCCCCGGTCGCTTCTTATGACACCCATGGAAATATAGAAAAGTGGATTCGCCTCCATATCATATTAATATATACAAGAATTGCTCGTTGAATAAAACTAAATTTACGGATTTTATCGCGTTTATTTCACTACTTTTACTTATTTTTAATTCCCGACGTTTCGGGTGCTTTACAGCACCCATGGTCAAGGGGGGGGGGGACTGAGATGTTTGACGTCCCAATGTCATAGTTAGTCCGGCTACCTTCAGTTTTTGAATATTAATTGTTGGTCCGATTTACGCAAAACGAGCTTATAGAATCATGAAGTCTTGCAGTGGTATGCTTAGGTTTGGGTTTAATTTTGTTAATTATAGGATCCCAAGCAGGTGGCAGCACCCATCCATCTTCTCTATTGAAATTCGGATGTTTTTTTAATTTCAATAGCCTCGCGTATCATCCTTGGTAGGAATCGGTGTTCTTTTGCGAGAATTTGTGGTTTATCAAATCGAATGTAATGGTGGGGACGATCTTGAACATGTTCGCATACTGCAGACTTCCCGGAGTGTCGGTGCTTCACGTCAGCTGTATGTTCTTTCACGCGGGTTTTTATGGATCTTTTTGTTTGACCTATGTAAGAGAGACCACATTCACAATCTAACTTGTACACTCCTGCATCTTGTAGAGGGATATTACACTTGACGGATGTTAAAAATTGACTAATCTTCTCCGGCGGCTTGTAGTATGTTTTAATGGAAGCTCGCTTCAAGATGTAGCCAACCTTGTCTGTGACTCCTCTGACATATGGTAGTACAGCAGGTACACGCTCGACTGTGGCCGGCTTCACTCGGTCACTGTGACGTAGGCGCGGGACCCGAAGCTTGTTGTCTTGCAATACTTGCTTGACGTGCTGAAGTTCGGCGGCCAGATGTTTTCTGTCACAGATCCCTCATGCTCTCTGAAACAAAGATTTACCCACGGTAGCTAACTGTGAAGGATGATGGTGAGATTCACCATTTAAATATCGGTTGCTATGGGTCTTTTTTCTATACACAGTGTGACCAATTGTGTTATTAGGATTTCGAATGAATAAAACATCTAAGAAAGCTAAAGAATTATTTGCCTCTAACTCCATTGCGAATTGTATTTTAGAGTTTATAGAGTTAAGGTGGTTTAAAAATGCAGTTACTTTGTCAGATGGTAAAATTGTGAAAGTGTCTTCTACATACCGCTTGTATAATATTGGATTTACAGGAGCAGTAAGAAGGGCTTTCTCCTCGAAGTCCTCCATGAATGTGTCGGCGACTATGGAAGATACAGGTGAGCCCATCGCCACACCATCTACTTGCTTGTAGAACTCTTCCTTCCACAATAGATAGCCAGATGTGAGGCAGTGTTTGAGTAATACTGCATATTAAGCAGGCATGTTATTATATTCTAGCTTTCTAGTTACAATTGATATGCAGTCTTCAATAGGTAGGCATGTGAATAGTGAATGAACATCAAAACTGACCATAGTTTCATTGTCAGCGAGATGTAGGTCTTTTATCTCACTAACAAAATGGTATGAATCCTTTGTGTGTGCTCTGGTATGTCCTCTCAGTGGTGACAGTACTTTTGCCAAGTGTTGTGCCAGCTTATAAGTTGGTGAATCGATCTGGCTGACTATAGGACGTAGTGGAGCGTTTGGTTTGTGTATCTTCGGTTCGGTTCGGTTAAAAATAAGTAAAAGTAGTGAAATAAACGCGATAAAATCCGTAAATTTGTTTTATTCAATGTGTAAAATGCGTAAATTTAAGAAATCATTAAGAATTGCTCACTTAAAGTATGGGATTGATATCAAAATTTAAGTCATAAATCATAATATGCGACAGAATGTTATCAAATTGATTTTCTGTAAAAATGTTGTGCTGGTGTTTTATCATTAAGGGTAAAGATTGCAATCATTTAGCTCGGAAATGTCAGAGAGTGTTCCGAACATTGCCTCAAATATTTAACTTAATTGTGAATCATAATGCAGGTATAAATTTTAATTTTATGAAGCATTTTTGGCGACAACTACAGATGACTATTAAGATACCTGTCTATCAAAAATTTAGAAAAAAAGGCTTCCTAAAGTTTTGTTATTGACTTGAAGCCAAACAAAATAAAATTATTTTTATATTTAGTTTAATTGGTAAATAAAAAAAGCATCGTGTATATATTTTATTAGGTACATCATTAGAATATAAATTACATAATGAAATATAAAAAATCAACTTTTTATATACAAAATATATGAATTCTCTTCGTGACTAGGTAAATATATTTTATTAACTTAGCCGATAATAATTTAAGATTTTCCACCTTTTATTTGTTAACGTTTGTTTAGGTTGAATTTGTATTTAAAATGTTCTTATCAAAGCTTTTGTTTCGAATTTTATTATACAGGCGATTGAGCATTATATTTATACAAAAAATTTGAAAGCGTTATAAAGCAGTCGTATATGTTCGCAAATTGAGGCCGCACATTAAACACTATAGCATTTCGTAATGTCGTGAATACTTTTCATGAACACATTTTATTATGGTAATATGAAGATTTAAAGCACATTTATATTTTTATTATTTTTTTATATAATTATATAATACTTAAACACTACGAAGTGGTTACCGTGTAAAATAAATTAAACCTAAAATTAAGTACTGATTATCCCGCAGTACATGCTCTCTAAGACTTTATCACCTAAAGTCTACACAAGTACTTACTCTGGAGTACACTACCCTACCCCTACCTTCATGTCTAACAGTGGATAAATATTATCATTTTAAGCGAATCAAGCTGACAGTCATTAATAACTTTCGCGCATTTACCCCCGAACTAAAATCTAATAAGACACTATAGTGCACAGAAGTTATTAATGGCATGTTAAGTGTCCCTCAGAATATTAAAGTGGTTCATGTAGCTTCCTAAAATTTAAAATGATCTATGTAGGTACTTAATAAGTGAGTTGATAGAAAATTTTGAACATTGTTATGACCAGACGCACTTATTAGTAAAAACTAAGTTTCTAATTTAGTAAGATGATCGGCCAGAATGCTCCTCATAGTGCTGAGTACCAGGCGGAGCGCGGTAACCAGGGTAGTTGTGGTTGAGGGCATGCTTTGCAAAGAATCCAGAGTAGTCCTTGTTTACCTGTAACATAAAGTACACAATAGAATGTTTTCTTCACTATTCTAATCGCGCTACTGAAGTTTAAGTATACATTTCCCGAAACATCAATGCACATTCATGCAACCTTACTCGCTTGCAACGCAAAGCTAGTAGAGAGAAAGAAGTTGACGTCGCGAGACAAACACATGTAATTTAGTCAATTACGTGATTTCATGATACTAAAAGTAGTGCGAAGCCTATTCTAAACGCGTTAGGTGGCTACTACTACTTAATAGAATGCTAGTGGTGTTGTGGGCCTTATATTTAAAGGTATATGTATTACTGAAGGTAGCCAATGATAATAAATAATTTTATTCGATAGAGTTGCAGTACATATAGTGCGTTGGGGTAATACCGGACGATTTACGACTAGTTAAAAGAGTCTGGAAAAAACTTTATTTTCTCGACATCCATATAAATCAGATTTCTAAAACATGGCGTAAATCGTTAATGGTTAAATGTAGTTTAGCTATAAGAAGCTTTAACTTTTGTAAACTCAACGCTTTCCACTTAAAGCGCGTGCGGAGACAAGACGTAATTTTTATATGCATTCTGAAGAATTGGCCATCAAGGAATAAGACCGGACGTCGCTAAAAATCGCAAATAAAAGTGATTGGGAAAGACCGGATGGACGAAAAAAATACATAAATTACCGTGTTTTATAAAATGCCACGCAGCACACGCCCTACTTCCCAGAGCTAATGGCTGGAACTTGGGGTCGGGGCAGAATAAAATGGCGTCTTGTATCATATTGCTCGCTTTTAAAAACATAACATAATTCACCGAAAATTTGAATTTTACCGTCTTACCCCATTACCGATCTTACCCCAACGCACCTTAATAGGAAATTTCTCAAAATGGAATAGTAATAGAGATAATAACAGTAGTGATCCCTCTAGCTAGACTACAATAGACAGGTCAGCCGCAGGACATACGGACATTCTGTCACTTATCCCCGTAACGTACATAGGAAAAAATATGTTACTTCTTTTCCTCTTTTATTACTACATAATAAATACACTTATTATAACACTTAAATAAAGAAGGTACCCAAAAACCAAAACAAGAAAGTCTTCTAGTCTATCTTCTCAATTATGTTTTGTAAGACTCATGTCTTGTGCCACGAAATTAAGAGAAGGTAAATGCTTAATTTGACTGAGTGTATTATGACAGCAGAAGAAACGCACAGTAAATCAAGTAGTACCCTATCTAAATAATAAAAAGGCTATCTCCAATAGTACACGCTTCTAGGCCGAAATCTGTTAATAGAAGAGATTTATCGAAACAGTGGTGTCACACTATGACCGAAACGTCACTTACAAACACGGTAATAAAGTCCGGCCTGTACCGAACGAATCGGAACGACGGTCGCGGACGCTTACACCTCGTTCATGGCAATTAATTCAGCAAGCGAATATTGCCGCAGCTAAAACAGATAATTGTTGCGGTCATGAAGGCATATGGGGTTAGGTTGAGGTATTCTGAAATGATGATGTGTGTTTTTAAAGGTGTAGCAATGATATTAATTTCGGCAAGAGATATTTCATTTACGACCAAAGGTAGGAAAATAACTTGGGCTAAAGTAACTTAAGGTTTGAAGGTAGAACATGTCTGGTTTATATTTATATTAACCATTGACTATCTCGTGGGAATAGTGGTTGTCAGCGCGACTGCTGATCATGAGGTCCCGGGTTTGAGTCCCAGGACGGTCTCCCTCCGCCAAGACATTCTCAGTACCAGCCTGGAGTCAGGCATTTACCGGTGTTTCACCCTTTCACCTCATAAAGTCGTTAGATCTGCGCCTGATCTCTCTCCGTTCGTTTCAGATTGATGTCCCATTACTGGACAATGAGAGCGAGGGGATAGAGTTAATGTACGATTGCTGGCCCCGTTGAGACTGGTCTTAGTGACAGATGTTTGGTCTGGTGGTCGTTATATTAACCTTTAGAAAATGTACAAAATATTTTTACAAAAATATGTGTTAATAAAAGCAGAATAACATTTAAAATAGAAAAAATACAAAAAGTATTTAAACTGAATGATAATGCTTGGACTCATTTTTCAAGATTGGCTAATATAGAAATTTATCTAAAACTGTTAAGTTCTGATTGTGCATTTTTTAAAACGCATTATCTTATTAGATTTAAATGTATGCTATACGTTTGATAACCTTATAACCTCCAACGGCCATAATGGACTTTAAGCTTGGTGAGGAAATAATTATAATAATTGTAACTTGGGAATTGGAATTATTATATTTACAGCATGCACGAATTTTCTTACGGGCGGACATGGGACGGCACACTGGCACACTCTTTTTGCGTAGTAATATGATTTAGGGCCGATGTTACAATCTTCGGATAAACGTTAGCATAGGATAAAATAAAACAAATAAATTAAAAACAACAATTTTATGAACAAAACAGTTGAGGTTATAATCTATTTGATGAATAACTTTTATCTGACGATTGGAAAATCGGCCTTTAATGTCATTTAATTACACAGTTAACTTTAATTAAAGGGTGTATGATTAAAACTACTTTTACGGATTTTATCGCGTTTATTACGCACCCATGGTCACGGGGGACTGAGTCCCCCGTGACCATGGGTGCTGGAAAGCGCCCGAAACGTCGGGAATTAAAAATAAAAAGTAAAAATAAACGCGATAAAATCCGTAAAAGTAGTTTTAATCATGTGTAGTGTTCGCGTAAATATAAGAAATCATTATAAAAGGTGTATGACAACAAATTATTACTGTTTTTGATCAGAACTTTCATTGTGATTAGCTGAGATATAAATAAAAATTTAATAATGAGTAATATACAGAGCTAAATTATAATATTATTTAGGTACCTTGCGTGGTCTGCAAGCTGGCCCTTTAGCAAGCATCATTCTAGCCTCGTTTTCAGCCGCAACGGCTTCTTTCACGGATTGGGGCGGCCACTTCTGATCCCCACGCATGTTGACGCCTCCTGGTGTAGCAATTACCATCTTGAATAACCCATGTTAAGCTTTTGTACTTATACTTCAGGTGTATGCAAAATTATAAATTAAACCCTAAAAAAGTACAACTTGTAAATGAAAAGCGAACGAACATTTTCTGTAGTTTTAAAACATACTTTTTATTACACAAATCAGAGTGAAAACGAAAAGGTGCTCTAATACATGTATTTCATTACTTTATATATTCTCGGGGTTATATTCTCTCAGGTTTTCTGGTTTTTACTGACCACAGAACACTATTATACTACTGACAATCAATGTGTTGGTTTCGCCACAACTCATAGTGAGTGATGACACTTTTTGGCATGCCTTTGACGTACAAAGTTCAATTTATGAAATTTACTTAAGTATCTATGTCATAAATTAGTATAGGTAAGTACTGTTTTGTACTGTGTACATCAATGGCCTGTACCAAAATAAAGTGTTTCTTTCTTTCTTTTTTATTATGTATATATGTAGCTAAAAATACATATACTTATAATAAAAAGAAGCTGGGAGAGCTACACTGCAACTACATTGTGGTGGTAGCACGAATAGGTTAGCTAGACTGGGGAAGAACCACGCTCTCACTTATTCTCACAGAGTAGAAAACCAAAGACCCCTTTTAACTGGAAACGAGACATTCCACCTTAGTTCTCAGGGGTGGAAAACGCATCTACATTTTGATTCTTAATCGAAAACAGTTGTAGATGCCTATGGACCACGGCAACCACCTACCATTAGATGTACTGTGCTCATTTGTCACTCTTATCCTACAAAAAAATACACGTCATCCACTCAGCTCAAACCAATTCCATATTCTCTTCAAAGATATCCGCCTAGATCTTTTCAAATAAGAACTTCAGCTGAGCCTTTATCAGGTGCTTTTACTTTACCTATAGGTGAACAAGAAATATGAATATTAATTCTCGGATAACCTATGATAAAAATATTACTATGAGTAGAGAACGCTGTAAGTTGTTCTTAGAATAAAATATCTCTCAATAAGGCACATAAACATCATGTAAGGGATTCTTTGATTTAACATGAAGATGTCAGACCACGTAAATCAAAAATAATTGAGCAACTAGTAACAATGAGTATGTTAATGTTTAGTAATATATTCCGGGGATAAAATGGATAAAAACATAAGTTCCCTGAGTTAAGTGTTTTGATTTTCTTAAAAGAAATTATTAAAAAATATGAAACCGGTGATACTATTATATTATGTTGAGGGAAAGAAACCGACCGTGTTACCGACCGTTTGGTTGAGACGCTGCGTGAGGCTGGGTTAGATCCCACTGAAGAATAGTGCGGCTTACAATTTTTTTTTCAGATTAGCCATGTACAATTTATGTGAAAAGCCTCCATTATACAGGAGAAATTACTAATATAGGGTCAACATTAAAATTTTAATAAATATAATAAAAAGAAGTGAGATGACCTATTTTTACTTTTTTACATAATCACTTTGAAACTTAATCGTTTGACATCGTTATAAGATGGATTCCTGACTTGTAATGAAGTAAAATATTAAATCGTAAAATTATTCATACTCAGTCTGTCTGTTCCACTCGATATTTGAATCTTAAAATTAACTTTTACCAAAAATTCGACGACTTCTAAGAACTAAAGAGTATACAAAATATTTTCAAATTCATCTATCCTTGATTAGGAATCAAACAGCGGCGTTAAGCTGCTATTTTGTACTGCTATTCTGTGAGAGCGTGGATTTTCCCCGGTCGAGCCGACCCATTCGTGCTACAACTATAGTGTAGCTGCAGCGTGACTCTACCACGTAGAAAAGTAGTTAGTTATAAAGCAGAAGAATTAAAACCTCTTTAGTTCCTTAAAGTCGGCGTTCACTTTTTATTAAAAGGTAATTTAAAACGGTCGGTTCGAATTGTTTACCTCCTGCTTGTTTTGAAATCACCTATTATTTTATATCCATAAAATACTATAATGTATTATAGTATTCCATGTTTATATCTTTAAAGAATGAGATTGAAACTGATATGAGCGATATATCACTGTTATTAGTTGTTCACGTTATGTAGCAAATGTTTTCGGTTTTACATTAGTGTTAATAAATTAGCGTTGCCCGCCACAACTGTCATAATAATTCTAAGTTACTACTTCCTTTGTAACCTATAATATAACAAAGTTATTAGAAATATTACCTATATGTTTACATGTAAAGTACTAATGCTTTATTTTATGACTTTTGCCTTTTTACATAATATTTGTTTCGTATATTTTTTATTTATATTTAAACATCTTGAATTCTTACAACGTGTTATAAAAACCTTACGATTACGACTTTCAGCAGGTGTATTTCAGTATGAAAGCTTTAACGTGTTCCAAGTTACATTTCTAAAATATGGAGACAGCAATTTTAAAAACAATAAACTGGCAATCTTGTATAGTACTACCCATATTGTAGAACCTGTCTTTTAAGCATTTTATGAGATTTAATATAGCCCTTGTAAATTGTAAAGCGCATCTGCTTCTTTCGTTCTAACTTTGATGGATCTGTGTATTAGGAAGTTTCATGTTGGAAATTGTTTAATTAAAAAAAACAATATACAGTGTGTTTCCTCTTACATTTTATGAATTTCCACTATCTATGCATATTGACCGAGAAGAATTTGCATGCTAAACAAAATTGATATGTACTTAATAAAAGAAAGACAAAAAGGATCGACTGACGCAATTGGTTGCGTGCTCACTTACGTAACAGTTTTTAATACCTTTATAAATAATTAAAACATAAAATTTTGTAAAATAATACTGATTTTTTTTGGATATTATATTATCATGCCATCTAGTTCAAGTTTTATTAGTCCTAAGATTGGGAATTCCTAATAGTCGCCACTAATATAGTAGTTTTTACTGGACACTATAATGGACAACACACACGGTCAGTTCAACTGATCATTCAAACTGATCAGTGCAAACTAGGACTGTTGATATTTTTTAAAATATCAGATTTTCGATATATCGCTAATTATAAAAATATCAATATCGGAGTTTTATATAAAAGTTTATTTATCGATATATCGTAAATCCGATATTTTAAAAAATATTCCTAGTTTGAACTGATCATTTGGAATGATCAGTTGAACTGGCCGTGTGTGTTGTCCATTATAGTGTCTAGTAAAAATTACTATATTAGTAGGCATCTCATATATCAGTTACGAATATTTGCTACCAATAAAACGCTGCTTTATACGAATGCGTAAAACAGATCGCTTTACACAGTACTCTCGACAACTCGGCCATTGGGATTTGCAATAATAATTAAATTTTTAAGGTTCCGTGTATTGTTTATTTTTTATGACTTATACCAAGGGATACTTGTAACCAATTTTAAAAAAGACTACAGATGCGTCATCACTTCTGGTTACTAAGATGGGATGCCCCCAACCTGTAAATACATAGGGCTCTCTGTATTCTTCAGACAGTAACACAGTAGTACGAAATAGGTAAGTGTGTGGCAGCTATTCGTAAGTCCTTCCTACGACCGAGGTAAATAATAATTAAGGTAGGATTTGACGACAAGTGGACGATAAAGAATCAAAATGCAGATGCGCCCTAACGACTAAGGTAGAATGTCTCATATATTCATTCATCAAATTAATAAGGAAGAAAGGTCCGGTTCTTGTCACTACATCTATCCTACCACAATTTTAATAACAGTACCCGGTTGACCGAGCTTTGCTCGGTATTTTTCGCTCGGTTTTTTTTTAATTCATGTGTTTTGGAAATTATATTTAGATACAAATTACATACTGATGAAATACGAATAATATTTTTTGATCGTACCGACGTAATAGAAAAAACTGAACTGGTTATTTGAATAAAAAATCATGAGTGCAATTAGTTTAATTTAAATTTTCGTGTTTTTTAAAAAAATACTAAAAAAAGGGCACGAAAAAATAGATTTTTTCAAAAAGGAAAGAACTTGAAAAAAAAACTTAAAAAAAGTCGGTCGGTCGGTCGGTCTGGCTCGAACCATGGTATTACGATTTTGTGACCGCCCAATATACCAATTAAGCTATTTGAAATCATTAATAAACTGTCAAAATTTACCTTCTTATTCTAACAATATTGTATCAGTTTTTCATTGCCTAAAACACGGACAAAAAGGCATTTTCTAAAAATAAATCCTAGCTAGATCGATTTATTGCTCCCGAAACTCCCTGCACACAAAATTTTATGAAAATCGTTGGAGCCGTTTCCGAGATTCCGATTATTTATATATATATATATATATATATATATATATATATATATATATATATATATATATATATATATATATATACAAGAATTGCTCGTTTAAAGGTATAGGATTAAATCGTAACTTAACCTTTCATAACTTGAGAAATATAGTTTGAATTTTAGAATTTGTCTGACGTACCTTTGAATGACGCTGTTGCTGGTTGGCTTGAGAAAACTGGTGATGGTTTCTGGTGAATAGGAGTCTGTTGGCGCAGAGTTATGATGGACGGTGGCGGCTCAAATTGTTTCTGCGGCGGCTGGTGTGACGGTTCTGAATATTGTGGTTGCGGCGAGTATTGTGGCTGGAAATATAATATTAATTATATAGCAACATTTTGTGTAAGTATCGCTAGGCTCGAGTTTTCGTTATCGATTAATATAAAATATTATCAATATGACTTTACTTTGTTACGTACTATTTATTGTGCTCATTTATTTTGTAATCACGGTTAAGCATACACTGTTTGTTGCTTCTTCGATCTCGTTGGACTTAAAAGTATGATACAAGAAAATACGATTCTCTGCAGATAAACTCATTGTGTCATCACAAGGACTTTTATATAATTGCCTGAACTATGAAGTGTTAATAAAACCGACGTTTTGTGCTCTATTAACTTATATATTCTATTAACTTATCACTTTATTTTACTTGCCTCAACGGCATCATACACATTATTTCTATGTTACTCAAAAGCACAGTAACGTTCAAATGATTAAGTTTTGTTCCCCTCCTATAAAAATAAAAAGTAAATATTGAAAAATGTACGACAATTTTTGATGTTCACGTATGTATATGAAAATAGTTAAAATAGACTTCTGTATAGCATAGCATTTTACAAAATCAAAACACTAATGGTATTACCAATTAAACCTAACATGTACTTAACATGAGTTAAGTTCAAGTTAATGGCAAAGAATATATTATAAACACTACGTTTTAGTTATTGCTAGGTATATACTTACGGAATTATTACAACTGTATGCGAGCAGATTATAAAGATGAGTGTGATAAAAGTTAGGTTATTCACAAATCTGGTTAGTGTTATGCATAATTTTTTTATTAATTAGTACAGACCAGACATGCCTTATATTAAAATGCGTAAGAAGATCGAAACTGCACAACACACTGCGACGACGATGCAATCTCTTGCATGAGTACCTGAGGGGAAGCAGGGGCTGGTACAGGAGCCCAGCGGCTGCTCTGTGGACGGTAAGGCTGCGGCGACGGCGGGCCCTGGCGGTAAGGGGCAACTGGGGATGCAGTAACACCTGGCCCGACCGGGATCAGCTTACTCAGCCCTGTGGCCTCTTGACGCTTGCCCTCGCAGAATGCCGGTTGCGATTGGGGCACTTGATACTGGGGCTGAGGTGGGTACTGGGATTGAGGTTGGTACTGTTGCTGGGATTGAAATTGGGGTTGGGATTGTTGTTGGTGTTGAGGTTGATATTGGGACTGGTAATGGGGTTGAGGTTGATATTGGGACTGGTATTGGGGCTGGCTTTGGGCTTGTGGCTGAGCAGGGGATGTGCACTGTTGCGATGGAGAGTGCTGAGCGTTGTTGTTGTAGAATGTGGGATCCTGCTGTGGGTACAATGATGTAACTATTTGGGGCTATCCGTAAAACACGTCGCGTGCACGATTACAGTTAAATTAAAATATTCTACGTATTTTCCCTAAAATAAATAAAAACCATTGGAATTGAGATAAAAGCCCTTTTTGGATTGATGCATTGCGTGGTTTACAAATAACCCCTTCTTACATAATTCAGAAACCGTTGAACATTTATTAAATATCTACACCACTTTCACTGCACCTAGACATTACAGTGGCTAAACTCGTTACGTTTACGTTACTATATTTAATAAATGTCCAAAGATTTCTGTTTTTGTACATAATTGCTAATAATTTTAAAGCACTATTAATATTTATCGATAGGTATTGGATTGCATGCAATGCTTTTTGCCACCTTCAAGCGTAAACATGGCTATGTGCAGCTTAAATGATGTTTCTTTTATATACAGATCAACTACTGAGGTCTGTGGTAACCTCTCTTCATTAAATGATTATTTAATTATTATTATTACCTGCTGAGGCTGATGGTAGCCGTTTGTTTCCGGCGTTGGCGGCCACACAACTTTCTTTTGGCCTGTAAAAAACAATTGATTGAATCGTTGTATATATGTATTTTTATGAAATAAGGGTCACATACGATCACACAGTCCACCTGATTTTATGATGATGTGGCTCACAGACATTTACATCTAACCTCAATTCAGAACCAAAATGCAGATGCGTAGTTAGCCCTGAGGATAAATATGGCTTCGTTACCAGTATAATGGATCCCTGTTTCTCTGCACTCACTATACGAAACACAGTAGCATTAATTTTCTATTATAAGTTGATATTTTTAATTTTATTTATATTCTGTAAGAGCGCGGTCCTACCCTATTCGAGTTGACTCATACGTGCTTGAAAATACTTAAAGTGCTAAAGCCATAATTATTTCACTCCATGTGTGCTTAGCCAATGAATGAACTACCACGGCTATTCAAATGATGGTATAAACCAAGAAATATATATTATTACTACGTAGTATAAACTATGGTATTTACATTAAAAATGCTTAAATCCCATGCTTTGATAGGGAGCAGCATTACCAATGCGATGATATCGGTTCTACGCTCATCAATCACCCTATTGTCACGAGTACAGGCGAATCTTTTAAGGACCTTTTATAGGATCAATATCCCATCCCATACATATTAAAAATTCTAATAAAATATAAGAAAAATATTTTTAAGTTTTTACATATCTCAAATATAACCTATATATATATAACCTATATATTACATATAATTTAGTTTAGTATGCGATAAGTATTATATACATACAGAAAACTTTCATCTATTTAGAACAACAGCTGAGTTTTAGTTATAAAATATAGTAACGTTAGAAAATACTGTAACTATCAACGTAAGAGATCTCTGGAACGTTGTCTGACGACCACACACTTTTGTATTCGACGCTTCGGTATACTTATTATGACACATTCCGCTTTAAATTAGCCCAACCAACTCAGCATTGGATTATAGCCAGAAAAAAAACTAACAATTTCTTTGATATGAACTAAAATATCTACACTTAGTAAAGGTTCAGTTTCTTAAACCTGGATTCATTGTTATCGATAGAATGATTAATGATATTTTGCACATTTAAAACTGCACAATTTGTTTAGAACAAGTCTACCTGATGGTAAGTGGATGCTGTGGTCAATAGACATCTACATCTACCCTCGATTAAGAATCAAAATACAGTTTTGATGTCACCACAGAGGACTTAGATGGAGTGTCTTGTTTCCAGTAAAAGTGTTCGGTTTTTTACACTCACTATTACAACACAACAGTATATATATTACAAACACAACAGTATCAAGACGCTATTTTACGCTAGTATCCTAGAGCATGGTCCTTCCCCGGTAAAGCCGGGCTAATAGTTAATAGATGCAACATGGCTCTACCAAGTCATACGTAAACATTCAAACTTTCAAAGGTTAAAATATTTTTCTTATCAAATGTTTCGTCACGTTGAAAGAAAACTATGATCCTACATAATGCACGCGACGGATACGTTTCGCACTCGCCTGTCACTTAAATTCTCCTTGGTGCCAGGACTTTTTCTCACAGGAGCTCACCGGTTGTCTGAGATATTTGCGGAGAGTTTACATTTATATTTTAAAAACGTAGGTATTATTTCACTTGGAGAGAGTCTACGATAGTACCTGGCTCAAGGAAAAAAGGGCTGGCCTTAAAATATCATAGTTCGCGAGTAAATGGAATCTGTACTCCGCTTGTATTTATGTGATTATTGATTGCAATTTTTGAGTGTTTATTTAGCACGTGCTTAGAGGTGAGGGAAAACATCGCACGAAAACGTTCACTTCTAAGAAATTAAAAGTCTTAGAAATAGACGTGTAAAGCTGCAGTGCGGCTAGTTCTTCGTTGCTCCAAGTTTCTTCACCATCCTACTGGTGAAGAAACTTGGAGCGGATATACCGTACGTTACGTTACTTGCAGCCTACTCATGTTTATATTATTTTAGACATGGAAAACATTAAAAATACTATTTTGAATTAAATATCTGTTTGTTGTTGTTCAAAAGTAGAGTATCCAAGCCACTATAGTCGTAGGTAACTTATAAAATAACATATTTCAAACTTAAATAGATGTAGAAGCTTTGATTCAGTAAATATTGAATGTAAAGAGTATTGAATATAATATTTTAATATTTTTCACTTTTTTAAAACGAGAAAAGCATTTAAAACAAATATTAAAACAAATGCATAATACCACAGAATAAAATAAAACGTGTTTTTAAAAAGGTAAATAGTGATACAAAGTAGAAACATGAAAGAAGTTTTTGTATTCGAGTTTTCAAAAAAAATTAAACCCAAAAATATCAACTACACAAGTAGCAAAATTAAATATTTTATACTCGTACAACGGAACGTAGTCAATGTAGTCGAATTAAATACGCATTATTTTAAGAATAATTCAAAAACTACTGGTCAGATCTTGATTAATTTTATATGGAACCACAAGATAAGTACCAGCTATCAAATAAAAAAGAGTCATCAAAATCGGAACACCAAGAAAAAAATGCTGAGGTAACACATAAAAAATTACAGTTGAATTGATAACCTCCTCCTTTTTTGAAGTCGGTTGAAAAGTAAACAAGTATGTTTAGTAATTTATGTAGAGGTCCTGTATATGTAAATGTGAACCGATGGTACGAAAATGTAACTCACAATCAGGTAACCAAGAGGAAGCACTCCTATCGCCAGCTCGCCAGGACAACGTGTGACTAGCTGGCTCAAACGCAAGGTGAGTAGGTGCGCGAGTGTTCACCGCATATATTTTGAGAGCACAATTTTATGGTACAATTAACGTCGTATCTTTCGAGCGT
This sequence comes from Parnassius smintheus behrii, assembly GCA_036936625.1. Lineage (NCBI taxonomy): Eukaryota > Metazoa > Arthropoda > Insecta > Lepidoptera > Papilionidae > Parnassius > Parnassius smintheus. The sequence goes on along the minus strand of JAUPFT010000006.1, from coordinate 21,204,855 downwards.
GTTATGTGTTTATAGCAAGGAATTCGTAGACCATGAGCATGACTTTCGTTACGTGACACAAGTTCGATTCGAGTGGCGCATTGGAGAGCAACTCTAGTACGATATCTATTTGTTTATTTGTAAACTTACGTTCCGTATTAAAAAGTATTTTTAAGTAACAAACTCCGGATATACGTATATTTTGTAGCAGACATTTTTATTATTATGTTAAATAGAAGTAAATTTCAACGTTATGCCTGATGTAAAATATTAGTTTTTTTTTTGTAATAAACATCGTGTAATGAGGAGCGACAGAGTGAAACTGAAGCAGCAGATGGGCAGGATTTTTCTGATAATAGTTCAAAATAATAAAAAGATTCGGTTTCCAACCTGTTTGCCAAGCGTGGCAACTGTGGCAAATATTCACCCAATGAGCAAACTATAGAAGAGATCTATGTTCGGCAGTGAACTTTGATTAGCAGCTATGTTGTTGATTGTGATGATAATAATACTGAATGGCGCATAATGTAGGGTCTCACGTTTTAGTAATGCCATTGTTTAAAATCTTAGATTTACATCGCTAATTAAAGATTTTAAAATACCTAGGACACGACCACAGTAATTATCTTATTTATTGAGTCAAGAATTGCATAAAAATTACATACAGTTTACCTACAGGCAATTAATTTGTGATTCGTTTTTTATGTATTTTTAAATATTAACATAAATAATATGATAATTCCATATGCAACAAAATTGTTTATTATTATTTCTTTAAGTACATATAGTTTAAACTTATGCTATAACATAGGCTATTGTTAGTTAAGTATTAGTTTATTATAATAAATTATACAGTCATTATAAGAATGAAGAAAAACATATCAAGGCAAAGTTTAATAGGTTTGTTGGTATTACCGACTGCTAAACTTGATCCATTATACTTTTCTATTATAATTTCTACGTCTACACTGATCATAGCGAACATTAATTATGTATGTGTTATGTACATCGAATAATTTAAATTTTACTACTGTGAGAAATCCAGCCGTTCGCACATCGAATAAACTCGCATGCCGTACCGTGCCGCTTGCATCTCTCCACCGCTGTCGTAATTTTAGCTGTTGATTCATAGAAGCTCGCGAAAGTGGAGCCGTCCAAAATAGTTTCAGGTGGATGGTGAGAACTATATATTATTCTAACACTCGCAGATCACGGTTAAGCTAAAATAAACATTGTAAGATCGACGTCAGCTGATAAATGAATAATTTATTTTGCGTTTTTTTCTGTATTTAATTTTTATGTTTATCTACTTACTAAACAATAATTTCTTAGTTTCGATAAAAATTAGTATCTATTGATTTAGTTGTAATAGATTTAGGAATTGACAATCCCGTATGTACTTTGGGGCAAACTGACAATCTTTTGAAGGAGGCCTAAGTGCAGAATAGGACTTGCGATGGGCTTAATTGTGTGGTTATGTGTGTATTGTCCGTACGGCACGGTCTGAATAAAATCCAGTACTCCATATGGTTCCTTGAGTGTCGTATAAATAATCATAACCATCTTCGGTTGCATCACCACTTACCATCAGGTGGAGTAGTAGTGAAAGCACTGGTTTATAGTAAAAGAAAAACCATGAAGGTCTGTCATATTTTTTTTTGAATGGGGGTGACAAACGAGCACACAGTCCACCTGATGTTAAGTGGAAGCGGAGGCTCACAGATATCTACATCTATCCTCGATTAAAAATCAAAACGCAGATGCGTTGTCACCCCTGAGAACTAAAATGGAACGCCTCGTTTCCAGTAAAAAAGGGTCTCCGGATCTCAACACTCACATACGAAACCAGCAGTATTAAGCTGCTATTTTACGCTGGTATTCAGATGTATAAAAGATTATAACGATATAAATATTATATTGAACGTATTATAATATTTATATCGTTATATTAATATTTATAGTTTAAAAATATACGTTTTATTTTACATATTTTAAAAGTAATCGATAAACCAGTAGTCACTTTTTATTTTGGCGAATATTTAACAAATCTTCGAAATATATTTTGTTTGTGGTAAATTAGCACATAAAATTGCGAAATTGAAAAAATAAATTTTCAGTACCGGTGCCGTGGCGAACACTACCTTGCTCTGAACCCTCTTAGAAATATATAACATAATGTTGTGCCCAGATGTGGGTCGTACTCGTATATAGGCTGTAACAAAACCCACGTTTACCGTTATGAAACAAATGTCAGTTCATTCAAAGATATCGTTTTTTTGAGTCATTGTAAGAATACTTCGAATAAAGAAAACAAATACGCGGATCGCATGCGATAATTGCAAAGCAGTTTTGCCCTATTTTGTTCCAGTTGCAAAAAAAGTTCGTTTCTTTGAGTGTTTCACGCCAATATTGTTAAAATTTGGCATCTTATAAAATAGAGACTGACATAGTAGCGGAATCAATCAAAAAACTACCCCAGGAGGGTATCAGCACCCCTGGTGACAGAAAATCCCTCGCTGAGAATCCACGACCAAGTTATCCTACTCTTCCTGAGCGTGGGTGCTCAGGCTGCCCCACGTAATCTGGGGGGAGCGCAATTCCTCTCGCGACAAAAACTGCTCGGGGCAAGCGGAGCAATAACACCAAGACGACCCCCGCCACGCTTTCCTTGAATTTTTGTAACATCGGGGGAATTCATTCCAACCTTAACGTTGTCCACTACCATCTGGAGACGGCGAAGCCGGCCTTGCTTTTTTTTTAACCGAGACTCGGGTGTTCTCTCCAGCTTATACTTGATACCTTTCTTACCTAGGGTACAAGTTAGAACACTCCTTTGTGCCCCGGGCTGGAGTTTGCGTATACGTCAGAGAGGACATCTGTTTTCGATGCCTCGGCAGTCTTGAAGGTACGGGCCTGTCCATCCTATGGCTGCGCGTAGACAGCGAAGACCATTCCCGCTTCTACGGGTGCCTCTATAGGTCCCATAGCGGTAATGTCGAAACAGACAGACTCATCGACCACGTCCAAATGGCTACAGATTCCGTACTACAGCATATCCCATCTACGGAGATCGTGATCCTTGGCGGTTTTAACGCCCACCACGCCGAATAGCTCGGTTCACGTTTAACCGATCGTGTGAGAAGATCTGTTTATGACTTTGCCTTGGCATATGGTCTGACACAACTGGTTACTTCGCCCACGCGGATTCCAGATGAGCAAGAACAAACACCTTCCCTATTGGACCTTCTGCTAACCTCTCATCCAGATGGATGCCAGGTCCATTAACGCCCCTCTAGGCTCGTCGGACAATTGTCTTGTCCAGAGTGTGATGCCAGTAACATTAACGTCGCGGTTGCATTCTGCAGGCTGCTGCCATGTTTGGCACTATAAGTCGGCCGATTTGGATGGGATGCGGTCTTTTTTGCACCCTACCCTAGGGGGGGGGGTGGTTTGCTTCTGCCAGTGTTGTTGCTGATTCTGTCGCTGATGTGGTACTTCAGGGTATGAAACTTTTTATTCCATCCTCTGTGGTTCCCATAGGAGCCAGATCCCAGCTATGGTTTGGTCGCTCCTGTGAAATAGGATCACGCTATAAGCAGGAGTGCTACCGGGCCCAGGCTGACAAATCAACGTCTCGGGATGTAAATACCGTCAATCTTAAAAAGAAGTATAATTCCGCCTTCAAGTCCTTCAAAAGAGTTATTGCCAAGGCAAGGTCTGAGCCCATCGGCAGAATTGGCAAGAAGATAGTTCGCCTTCCTTCGTGCATTCTGGTCTCTCAACAAGGCTGTCTAAGGGAACTTCTGTCAGTTATATCTTCCATCTGTGTACAGAGAGGATGACTCACTGGCCCATGCCGCAAGGGAGAAAACTGATCTGTTAGGCTCTCTCTTTGCGTCCAATTCAACTCTCTATGATGGAAGGAACACACCACCGACCATCCCGCTGTGTGAGTGCTCCAAGCCAGATGTGCGTTTTACACAGTCCTTGGTTCGCAAAGCACTCCTCTCCCTGGACGTCAGCAAGTCGAGTGGGCCTGATGGAGTCTCTCCCATTGTAATCCCACTGTACGTGTGCTCCGGAGTCGGCACCGGATTTAACGCGTCTTTTTCGGCACCCCTATTCCCAAGGCGTAGTCCCGAATTCATGGATTCAATGATCCACCCGATCCCTAAAAAAGGAGACCGCTTAACGTCCAACTACAGGCCTATCGCCATCACCTCGTTGTTTCCTAAAATAATGGAGTACATCATAATCTCCCAGCTCATGAGGTACCATGATTATCACTAGCTGATTAGTGACCGCCAATAGTGAACTTTTTCGTCGTGGTCGATCAGATGATGATCTTCGGGTCTACATGACTCATAGATGGGCGGAGGCATTCCTAGGGGGAAGCATTGGCCATTAGTTTCGACAAAGGGAAAGTCTTCGATCGGGACTGGCACAAAGCGCTTATTTCGAAGCTCTCATACCTCCATAGGAATATGGGCTTCCCGAGAAATTGTGCTATTAGATCACTAGTTTCCTTGCTGATCGGAGCATCAAGATAGGTCATGCCTGCTCTGATTACAAGCCTATTAACGTTTATTATTAACGCTGGTATTCCACAAGGCTACGTGCTATCACCAACGCTGTGTCTTCTGCATATAAATGGTATGTTGCAAACCGATAACATTCATTGCTATGCAGACGACAGTACTATTGATTCCCTATACACCGGCCCTGCCATTATTTTTCAGAAAAACGTCGCCGAGTGTCGGAATCAACTTGTGTCTGAAGTCGAGTCTTTGGTTAACAAAGTTTCGGATTGGGGGTAACTTAATCTAGCCCAGTTCAATCCCCAGAAGACACAAGTTTGCGGGTTTAAAAAGAACCCCTTTGTCGTATCTCCTCTCATTCAAGGCACTCTCCTTGCTGCCTCAGCTAGCATCAGAATCCTCGGCGTCGATATGTCGAATAGTGTGCAGTTTCGTGGTCACTTTGAGAAGAAGGCCACATTGGTATCTAAAAAGCTTGGCGCGCTCAGCAGAGCGAGACATTATTTCATGCCGGCACATCGCTTGCAACTTTACAAAGCGCAAGTTCGGCCTCACATGGAATACTGTTCTCATCTTTGGGCCGGGGCACCCCAGTGCCAGCTCCTTCCACTTGACTGCACCCATCGAATCGTCGATGACCGAGTTCTTTATCATCGGCTCGATTCCCTGGCGCTGCGTAGGGATGTTGCATCCTCAGATCATATAAACAACAGGAGATATGCTCAGTAGTTGAAAATGTATCGGAACCCGGTGTCTCCAGTTGGCCCCTACCACGCGCCAACTACTACATATGCACAGCAATAGATACACAATCGCGCACACACTCGCATTTTATAAATCAAAACATACTATACAACCAATTATAAACCTTATCTCATCATACGAAGCGTGCATTTACCATGCACCGTACAAAACTTATTCACACAAAAACATCTGTCGCTATCATTCACTCACAAAAGCCGGCAGCGGCTGCTTCACGAAACTATCGTGTGAGTGAGAGTATCAGTAAAACACTTATCCATTGCGCTATTAGACCAGCTGATTCACAGGTCGATTTGTACTAAGCAAGCAATGGTTTTTGTTCCTAAATAAAACATTTGATTTGGTTTTTCATCGTGTTTCTAGTACCACGAAGTAATGTTTTAATAAATTGAATAAGAAAAACATTAATATTTTAGTACTTACGTGTGAAATGAGATGCCATCTCTCATGTAATTCACAATACAGCTGTTATTTTTGCAAACAATCACTAAACAACGCGGCATTTTGTCAAAAATCACGAGCAGTGAAGACGTCACAAGTTGACATTCGACTAATTACCGAAACTGGCATCAGGCCGCTTTGCGGCCAGATGCGTTCGCAAGTGCCACGCCTCCTTGCCATATCTCCTGTTGTTTATATGATCTGAGGTTGCATCCCTTTGCGTTTTCTATCGCATATACCACGGGGAGTGTTCTGAGGAATTGTTCGGATTAATTTCAGCCGCTAAATTTCACGAATGCACATCGCATCAAAATTCACGACACAGCCCTCACCATCCACCATCTGGATGATAGACGGTCCACCACTGTGCGTTTTACTAGGAGTTTTCTTCCTCGTACAACTTCTCTGTGGAATTGTTTACTATCGGCGATTTTTCCGGATCGATACGACTTAGGGACCTTCAAGAAAAAAGTTTACTCCTTTCTAAAAGGCCGACATCATAAACAGAAACAGAAACTTTTTTATTCAATGTAGATTATAAACAATTATTATTGAAAGTCACTTTTTTCATTTACAACGCATCTGCAATTCCTCTGGTGTTGCCACTGTAGTTGTTTATGGGCGGTGGTAGTCACTTACCATTGGGTGAGTCACATGCTCGTTTGCTGTTCCCTGTTCTATAAAAAAATCCTAATAATCCTAGATGGTAAAGGTTCTTTTTCTTTATAGAATATTGTGTATGTGTGTGCTTGTATTTATTTACATACTTGTTCATTTATCTGTTCCTATGGAAACTTCTGTGTCTGGGTTTGAAAATGTATTCGCGCCACCTCGTTTTACTCCTTTTTTCCAGAACTCGAACCTACTTTTTATGTTACTGTTACCAATGCGAGGATTACGAAACGTAATACGACTTCAGTGAGGTTCTAAGTTTTAATATTAATTTGTTTATTAAAAATTTACTTCATGCATAATGCATTTGCACTTACCATTGTGTGCTATAAATATTATTAAGAGTTGATGATGACACAGACTTGGAAAGATTGCCAAATAATTTCTACTAATGATTAGCGCGCTCATCTACACAATGATACACGTCAAGAAATCATTAACTTACTTTCCGATGTTAATCCCAAACAAATATCCTACGAATGCATCGTTTACATCTATCATGAATTTAATGAATCACTGCCAGCTAAATGAGGGAGCTCTAGATCTACCGGTATGTATTGTCAATGCACAATTTATTAACAGTAGCTTGTCGCTAGATAGTAATTTTACATCTAATCTACGTTATGGTTTAACAATAAAAACCGAACAATATTTGACACAAAGGTTGTTAGGCGTACATTACGAATGAAAACTACGTCTACTGGTCTATTCCAGTACCTTTAGTAGCTTTCAAGAACTCTGAATAAATATGACCGGTTGTATCGAGTAAGCCGTTCCAACCGCGAACCGATTCCTTCTTTTGTGGGGGCCAGTAGCTCTCAAATCGACGCCTGGAGTGGACTAAGTTGTTCAAAATTGCTTGTATTTGTGTAGGGTCTAGCTCTGAAGCAATTAAAAAGTTATCTTAAATGACGTTAGTAAGCACGTAGATAGGTTGATATTTGGATTAAAATTATAACTGCACAATCTGTTATAGCTATGTAAGATTTTGGGATTTAAGTCATAAAGTATTTACAGTAACTGTTTTATTTGCTCTTAATACAGGTTGGCCTTCGATTAATAGAGGTTTATCTTGCCGTATATTATTACGAAATTGTTAAACTTTTTGCATTACTGTTACACTTACTGCCCTTGCGGTTGCGCTCCTCCTCTTCAAGCATTCGCAGAACGGCTGAGTTGGCCAGATTGGCTGGCTTATTAGTGCCTGGGTTATTGAAGTCGATCCTATAACAAAATTATGGATATTAATACTCACATGTTTAAATACAAACAAAAATTTGATGCAATTAATAAATATAACTATGTTCTAAATATACTATTTAATACAAAGTCGCTTAGCCGTTACAAGTACAATAACTTTTTTTGATTACTAAAGAATTTTAGAAAGAAGTACTTTAAAAAATATGATTGTTGTAACACGGGAAAATCGTGAGAACCGACGTAACATAAGAACCAGTGAGAGTGTATTTACGAGTTTCAATTTCCTTTGAACCCGGATACGAAGGAATAAAAAATATATTATATAACATATCTGATTTTTCTCTCATAATCAGATTAAAGTTTTGTTTTTAAATAATCCCATCAATGTCATAATTATACTCCTATATACTATGTCTTTGCATTGACTTTTGAAACTATTACCTATGTGTAAATTATTTTGTTCTTTTAGTTCTTTGAAGTCGTTTTTAATTATTTTAATTATTGTTTTTGACCCTTACGAGTAGATTAAAGAATATCACAAGCTCGACTACAAAATAGAGGTTTTTTGACCCTTAAGGCTGGAAGTTTTTCTTAAAACTTATATAATCGTCGCGTAACATACAGACAAGAAAATAACATACAGTCGAATTGTAAACCTTCTCTTTTTTAAATCGGCTAAAAAGGGTGCCAACTTCGGCACAAATGTCGGGTTGTGGGCTTTGCCGATAAAAGAGTTGAGATCTGAACGAGCGCCAAGTTTTATAGTACATAAGTCCCTTATATCTAAGAATCTATTGGTATATACAACGTTCTTAGAACTGCTATGGAGCTTTGCCACTTTGTGTCGACTGCTGAGATTTTTCGAACCGATCGGCGAAGCTAACGATCCTGAACATCGTTTATACCAAAATTGGTCACCTTTTGACATTTATTTTTGATAGGATATCATTCATTAAGAAAAAAAGTTTTATTCTTTTATTCTAAATAAATTAATGGGTGCGTTTGGCAGAAAAAAGCGCTAGCAAGCGCTTGCAAGCAAAATGGCGATCGTAAGCGGTAAGCGCTGTCAAATCGTAAGTAGCTATTTTCCTCCAGGACACGATGTTAGTTTTAACCGGGGAATCTAACCTAATTTAAACATATGTTTGTAAAGTATTCATATTAAAAACTTACCAATCATGATTTTTTAATAGCATGTATATGTTTATTCATGTCATTTTATTACTTAAAACTAATATTGCACAAAACAACTGATAAACTCTACTTCAAAACAAACAAATTAAATAAGCAAAATGGCGGATTGTGTCAGCGCTACTGAAGTAGCTTCCAGGTATATATAATGTACTCTGTGGAAGTAGCAATCGTGTCCTGGCCGAAAACTATTTTAGCGCTTATAAGCGCTTGCTAGCGCTTTTTTCTGCCAAACGCACCCAATGACTTACAACTTTTTGCTTGCGTTGACGTTTCATTTCATTCATTTGTTTTCAATTTTCTATTTAAACTAAGAATTATGTGTAGACAAAGTTATTGGCACGTTAGTTTCAAGTTCTTGTAGAAAGAAAGCAAAAGCAAATAGAAATACCTATGTGAACACAACTTTTTTTAAAGTTTTTAAACATTACAATGATAGAAGAGCTGATCTGCGGCTCATGGACACCTTTAACCAACTTTAAGAAAATAGACTCTTTGAGTATTAAGAACGAATGCCTAACAGCATGTGATTAGTGATTATACTGACATTCAGTACTCTTCCAACCGAAACACAACAATGGATGTATTGCTGTTAGCGACAGAAATAATTGAGAAGGAGATTTCAATCCAGACGAGATCCTTGATAGCAGAGGAGTCTCTACCACTTGCATTTATTTTATATTTCACTCGAGTATTATTTGGCATTACGAGTTAGCATATTAAATAACGTAGACCTTATAAGTTGACTTAAATGAGTCTTAACGTTAACCTCAATAATCCATCTTTGGTAATGCAACCGTGAGTCAATGTTAAAATGACATGTAATGTTTAAATCTTAAAGGTAGATAGTATAAATATTGTAAAAGTAACTCTAAATATATTACAATGAGGTACATTGATTATTTAGTATTTAAACACTCAAATGCAATCTCGTTAAAGTTCAACCGTGTTGATAAGGTTATAAGTTTGGCACGTTTTAACTACAACATTTACTCTGTCGATCAACTGTCAACATCCACTCTTTTATAAGATTAATTGCAACTGTTCTCAATTCAATTATATGCAACAATTACTTCACTTCTGTGAATTAGACACCATGTCATTAAAAGTTTATTTTTATTAACAGGTTTAAAAGCATATAAAACGAAAACAACGGTTTATATAAATATAGGTCTTTTAAGTAACGAAATTATAGTACAGATCACCTAACATTTGTTATTTTAAACTGAGCGGATATCCGGTATTTCATTTTGTTCATTGTGATTTGTGGATTTGAGGAATATGATCAGTGGGTGTTGTTTAATATTGTTACATCGAGCATACAGGGTTATTTTTCAATAACCAGCCAAATTTACAGAGAAGGTTCAGAAATCAGAATAGGTAATATAGGCTAATAGTGACGAAAAATGAGTTAAAAAACACAAAAAAAAACTCAAACATTTTGGCCTTTTTATCAATTAAATTCAAAATGCGTGGTAAAGCATTATTTTAACCAAATTTTAACTGATTTTACAGCGCACGCACATATTCGTAAGGGTTGATCGGTAGGCTAAAACGTTGTTGCCCAAAAATTACATCAATTTGGGATAATTTCTAATAAAAGTACAAGCCTTATTTACGCGTATTTTCAAAAAATGCATTAACGGTACACTTTTGGCTACTCTTTGAAAAATAATCCTGTACTTATAAATAACGATAAGATGTGCATTCAAATATTTTGCGGTCTTTTAAATTTAACTCTCTCAAATGTAACTTGCATAACAGTACATAATAAATTTAGTTATCTTGTAATACAACAATGAATGAATGGAAAGAGAATAATAGTGAAAGTTACGTGTAGCCTGTGGATGCTTTCCTGCGTCGTTTGTTAGTGCGGACAATGTGATCAATTATGTACCGGTTTCTTGATAGAATCTAAACGTTATTATCTCCTAGCTTTAATATACACCTGAATATATACCTGGCACAATTTAATATAAATAAGAATATCTTCGACTCATATTTATTGTCACAATTATATATATTAAAAACAGATGCACAATAACGTAATATAAATAAGTTATTACTTGTTGTTGCAGTTCCACTGAAAATGAGTGGCGTCCAAACATATCCTAACTATCAATCCATTTTTTAACTGTTCCTGATCTACTATCAAAAGATCCCACACAGATTGCTTCGTAGCAGCCATATTTGGTGTTGTTGCCATGTTTGGCAGGGGGTTTGGCAACTTTTTATTATTTCGCGTTGCTATCAGGTAATATTATGGATAAATTTATTTTGCTTATCCACTTTAAGTTGTAATAGCTGTTAACTTAACTTGTATTAAATTTAATAAATTGTAGTTTACGTATAAGCTGCTCATGAAGTAGAATGTTATAGTGTGTATGTTGAATATTCTATTAATTTATGAATATTTTAAACTAATTCTTCATATTTAAAACTGATTTGTGATTACTTTTTAAAACGACATCTGTAATTTTACAGTCATAAGTTGTAAACATAACAAAACATATATAAATTTTGATCATATAGTGTCAAATAATATAATTCATGTTATTATCCCCCTATATTCAGTTTAATAAATATTTTACTATTTAATTGTAATATAAAAAAAATATTGAGGCTTACCCATTGTTTTCGATAACTAGCTCCATTTTCCAATGCACTAACTAATCGACACGTTTCAACTTTATGTACTTGTGTACGAGCACACAACTCTTATTACTTTTAAATATATCCACATATGACTGTGCTTTTGACTATGTGCCAGAATTCTGTGCAATGATCTTTTAACACCTGTGATTAGTTATTTTGATGAATAATAGATGTGAGCAAAAATATTTGAAATGAATATCGTCTGTAATGTATATTTATATAGCGCGTAGACATAAAAGAAAATTGGTGTGAGATGTTATTTTAATGGAGCCATGGTACTATACAGAAATGTTTATTATATATTTTTTTGTCTTTACTATGTTAAAATTAGGAAAATTCAATTTAGTTTCTTTGAGGTGTGTTGTCAAAAGAAAAATCACAGTTGCAGGAATCTTTTCAGATGTAGCAGAGTTAGACATTTATTTGAACATCACTTGTTATAGATAATAAATATCCTTAATAAGAAGGTTGCGGTTTGATGAAATAGACGCACAACCGGCGTCCGCGCCTCGACGAGACTGCGCCTGTTAACTGCATGGACCACTCTACTTTTAGTACTTCATGCTAGTTTTTTATAGTACCTATGTATAACAGAAAAACCAGACTGATAAGAAGAATTTAGGACTTCGCTTTAAGGTTAAATGACAGATAAAAGTGCCGTAGTTTTCTCGCTTAAATTGTTTTATAAGTTGTTGTTGGCTTACTATGGTTAAATTTTTCGTCTAGGTAGTGGTTTTAATACTGGCAACCATTAATTTAAGCATTTTTAATAGCACCGATTTTATGTAATTTACTTTTCTCTTTTAGCCTGTACATAAACCATTGTGGAGCTCAGCTTCACTGGAGTCGGTTGTTCTATAGATGGAGTCTGATTTAACAATATAAGCGTTACTGAGTCGACTGCCTACCTCTACCAACAGGCACTGGTTAAGCTATTCCGTGGGTTAAGCCACGTATATACACGTAAAAAAAATAAATGTAGTGTATGTTAAATCACATAGCCAAGACAGAACAGTGATTTTTTGCGATTCTAAGAATTATTTTCAAAGTAAATAGAAATTTCCCTTAATTATACCGATTTCTGTTTGTTATTACAAATATTTCCTTATATACCACTAAATATTACCTATTTCCATGACTTATTTTATTATTATAATAAAGCAAACAAGCATGTTACTTCTATTGTGTGAAAATTGGTCATGTCTGTGGCTATGTTCACCTTGCTAAAGTCAGAGATAGTTCTCTTTGCGAATGCGGTTAAGATCTCCTTGCTCTAACCTTCACTTTAAATATTAAATACTCTTTTGTATACTTTTTTAAAGGGTAGGGTGACAAACGAGCACACAGTTCACCTGATGGTAAGTGGTTGCTGTGGCCCATAGACATCTACATCTATCCTCGATTACGAATCAAAATGCAGATGCGTTGTCACCCGTGAGGACTAAGATGGAATGCTTCATTTCCAGTAAAAGGGTCTCGGGTTCTCTACACTCACCACTACACACGCTACCATTTTACGCTTTCTGTGAGAGCGTGGTCTTTCCCCGGTCAAAAAGCTTAGCCCGGACACATAGACAAACAGAAATTACTTAATACTATACAAATAATCCTCTCAACTCAATAAGAGGCCGTTATTTGTATGTTACAGACAGATACTATAATTTTATTTATATGTTTATAGAATAAACTAAGTATACTCGTACGAGCAATATTTATAATATTTATTTGTTTGTAATTCCGTTCTTGAAAATGGCTATATCGATTTATATGAAATTTACAATGACGGCTCCATGGCGCAGTGGCTTAGCAATGAGTTACAGCGCTAAGGGCCGCGGGTTCGAATCCCGCATGGAACAGGTTTTTGTATAGTCTACAAGTAATTGTTACGAGTCTACATGTCAGTCCCTGTGAAATTTATGTTAGTAAACTGCTCCCACGATACAGGAGAAAATACTAGTGTGGAGGTAACATTTTTAAAGAGAAAAAAAAAACAATACAGGGTAACCCACTATATCCCTCTATATAGGGGGCTGCCCTATGTATTGTGGCAAAAAATCAATCTAGCTTGGACCCATTTATGAGAAAATTCGTATTTTTCATATTTTCATGAATAGAACAATAAACTTGACTCGCCAACGCAATATTTAATTTGGTTAGTATGGTAATTTCGCTACTCACTAGTGCAATAGCTAGAGCGTAGGTACCAACCATGTTAAAGTGCCTGTCTGTTATATAACTGGCTTATGTTTGAGTTAGGAGATTATTTGCATGTCATTAATACATGAATAACCATTTTTTTTCAAATATCTTTCTATCTGTATCTGTGCATGTCCGAGCTTATCTTCAAAATGGCTGAGCAGATTGTAATAAAACTTGAAGAATATATAGAAAGAAATGCCAGGAGTGATCTAGGCTTTATTTTATCATAAAAAATTTAAAGAACTTTTAAAGATTAAAAAAATGAAATAAATTGTCTTTGAGTGATGAATTGTAATGCAAAAGTTAAAATATTAATTTATCTAAATATGTTTCCGAGTGAGTCCCCTTGGTCTAATATTGTAGAAAGCACGTACCTATGCAATAATCTTTTGGGGAAACGCCACTAACTGGTATAAAGTGTTTAAATGTCCAAAAACGTGTATCCATGCTATGTGTGGTTTAAAAAGAACTGTAAGGGTTATTTCATGAAAATAAAATTACTTACCGTACAATCACTATACATATTTGAAATGGCTTTATTATCAGGCAATGTCCTCCACTATTTAAACTAGAGATTTCGAGATTTCGCAATAGAATTACAAAAACAAAAAACAGATTATATAACAACCTTACTCTAGCCAGTATTTTAGGAAATATAAAACTACCCTGTATGGGAAAAGAGTGTTTGCTATGACTCGAAAGATATACAATAAGATCCCGAATAACATTAACGAATGTAAGGATATACAGATTTTCGAAAATAAATTGTTCCATTTTTTAATGAACATTCATTTTATTCTACTGATGAATTTTTTGTCGTATTCTCAGAATTAAAGTCCGGTTAACTACATTACATGACATATATATAATATATATTATACATATAATATGAATCAATTTATTATATGTTTATTAACTGTATGAATAATCTAATCCAATGTTACTAAGATTATTTAAGACGAATAATTTTACCTATTAATATGAATAATGTAACCTATGAACTACGAATGATATTTGACATTTGTATGACCATGAAGCTAATCACAGACCGAACTTTATTTGTATCTAATTAAGACCTTTTTGTAAGCTGTGAATCATAAATAAACTATCTGATTTCTCTTCAATCTTTACAATATTAGATCAGGAATGATTTTTCAACATCAGTCGCAGTGACACCCACAATAATAATCCATACGAGAACGAATCGTTTATATTATCAATATAACTTTAATGTAACTTGCAATTCAGACCATTTAAAAATATGTCCAAAATAACAAATAAATTATTTATTTATAATAAAAATAATTTATTGAAAACAATGAATATAAACTCTTAAACTTAATTTTGGCACGTAGTAGCGTCTCACGTGTTGGTAAAATTTGTTTTGATACCGAAATAGCTACACTTATTGATTGCACTTTAAATACACTATGTGTAACAAAGAAGCAATTTAAATTCGCAGTTTATTTACGTAGGACATTGATGTTACTGTGGCATGCTTGGGATGCTAGCACAATTCTAAATTTCGTTCATGTAAATGTCAGCGACCGGCGGGAAAAGCTAAAAAGAATCTAATAACGCGTTGAAAATGAGCTTAGTTTTCAACGAAGGCCTTCACTCTACTGAGGCTCTTAAAGAACAGTAGTCGATAACGAATCTGATATAGATGTACGGCGATGTTGAGATTGTCAAAGTTAATGTTTCAGTTACATAACTTACGGCTGACTTGTAGTAACAAAATATTCTCGTGTTTTAATTTACATTACTACAACAATTTTGTATTCATTAATATAATTAGAAACGCCGTGGTTTAACGGTTCGCGTATTTAGTTTTGAATTTTGTTGCCCTGAGTTGGAATTCAACATGGGCCAGATAATAAAACAATAACAAAGTAAGAACAATTTATATTTATTGTTTTTTGTGGGTAGAATAATTATCACTGAGTTTATCTGCTAATATCAAACCCTCTTCAATAGTACGCCACGGCTCACTTCTGATCGTGGGTAAAGAGACCGTATTGTACGTTAGATTTGCTTTATTTACCACACATGTAGATGTCTATGGGCTACAGCATCCATTTACCATCAGGTGGACTATGTGCTCGTTTGTCACCCTTATTCTATAAAAAAAAACGTATATGCACCTTCGCATCCTTTATAAACATTAATCAGAAAATAGTATCTCAAGACAAATACTTCAGCAGATTCGTTTGAGCAATAAAGCGTCCGTCGGTAATTACTCATTACTGCGTCACAGCTTGAGACATTTGTTTTTCATTGTCGTCATTTTGGCTGATATTTCTATCACCAATAAAAATAATTCATTGAATTAATGACCGTGTGTACGCTTTGTTTACCGAATGAGATCATTGTTATTTTTATGAAATTCTATTAGTATGTTTTATGAATTTGCTGCAATGTATTGTAGAGTTTTAATTTTGTAACACTACAGTATGGTAAACAATTGCAATAAGTTTGTTATTTTTTTTACAATAGCAAAAGAATGATAAATAATAATTGCTAGGTTTTTCTTTATAGGCTTAGATTAGGTTTTTGTTTATTCTAAAATTTTCTGCCGTTTAGTAACCGTAGAATAGTAACGTTAAAATGCTTTATAATATTGTTGCGTTTCGTATATTAAACCTAAAGGGTGTACTTATTAGGATGTAATTTTATACGATAAAGGCTTGCTTAACACCGTTACTTCTATAAAAACTGTTTTGGTTTTTAAAAGATTTTGGTTTACATGTTTCACTCTATTAATAGCGGAACTTGCACTGGTCCGGTCACCAGGGTATGCATAGTTACGGCTGTGAGACATTCCACCACAGTTCTCAGAGTTGACAACGTGTCTGTAGTTTTTTGACCTATTTACCATTAGGTGGACTGGTAGAGTTCGTTTGTCAAACTATTTTATAACAAGGACGCGCTAAAATGACATTAATACGTTTCGGTTCTCTAGTGGTAGCCTCGTTATAGCTAATTCATAGAAATCTAAATAATATTGCCTAATTATTTATATTTCTGTGAGCTAATTGCAATATAGATCTAATAAGATTTACAAGAAGGCAATGTAGGTGACATTTGAGGCTTATGTTTCGCAGACGACTAAAGTGCTATAATGATGATGTTTAAGATATAATTGTATATATGTGGATAGGGACTATATCCTCGCCTAAGTTCATTTTGTTAATTCAAACCTCAAATCGCTTTACAAATTGAAATTGATTTAATTTCAATATTATAATATCCAATAATGTTATACGTATTACTAAGGAGACGTAAATAAAATTGCCAGTGATGACATACGGAACTGAGACGTGGTCCTTCACTGCTGGCCGTATGAGTACACTCAAGGTAGCTCGAATGGCAGCCTCGTACCGGTAGGCGTAGTGTAAGGCGACCCGCCACTAGATGGAGTGACGTCCTGGTGAGACATGCAGGAAGTCGATGGATGCAGGTGGTTCAGGATCATGATTTGTGGCATACCTAGGGGAGGGGGAGGCCTATGTTCAGCAGTGGACTTGTGAAGGGCTGTAATTATGATGAAGTAGACGTAAATAAGTAGATGTAAAGTAGCTTAGTAGCCGAGTGTTGATGATGTAGGCCGCTGGTGTCGTCTGGGAGAAAAATATACAAAAAAAATTTGGTGAGCGCGTGTACATCCGCGGGGAGGGAGACATAGGTGTCACCTCGTATGATGTTCTAGTGCAACTAACTCGAAACGCGGGATCATGTACTCAGCGGTGCAACACCGTTGTTGCAAATATACCTTCACCCTACTGATAAAAATCGCGGTAAGTGCCACCGTCCCCGTATGCACACGTACTTATTTATTATAGAAAAACAGCAAGTACATTAGGTAAGTAACAATGTTTTATGAGTATATTTTTTTTACATATTTTATTTTTTATTGATTAATATTATTTATATTTCAGGTGTTCGAGAAGCAACGTGAGCGTCGTCAACATCCTCCCCCCAAGTGTCGGTTCGCCGACACTCATTATCAAGCTGGAGAAAGGCCACGCGAGCAGCTGATCGCTTCATCACTCCTGACTTAGTCCTAACGTCAACTACTCTGACTCTGCCGTCTGAACCTGGATAAACCTTTTCAATAATACCTATTGGCCAACAGTTTCGAAATAATGATGGATCGACTACTACTACAAGATCTCCTACTTTTAATTGCGGACCTTCCCTATCCCATTTACGACGAGGAATTAGCTCTGGCAAAAACTCTTTTACCCATCTGCTCCAAAATAAGTCTGTCAACCGTTGGGCAATACGCCACTGTCGTCTAACATACATGTCGCCATCATCAAAGACCCCAGGTACAGGTAAGTTCGACGAAGATCCTAGTAAAAAATGATTTGGAGTTAATGCCTCTTTACTTTGAGGGTCCACCGAAACATGGGTAAGCGGTCTACTATTAATTATATTTTCGACTTCAGCGAGAAGCGTTAATAAAACTTCTTCTCGAGGAGCCCTCTCTCTAAGAACGACTTTCAGTGCCGTTTTCACACTTCTAATCAGACGCTCCCAAGCTCCCCCCATATGAGGACTGGCCGGTGGTATAAACTGCCAGGAAACTCCTTTGTTTAATGCTTCGGCTATAACTTGCTGCTGCTTAATTTCTTCAAAAGATTTTCGAAGTTCAGCATCAGCACCTCGCATGTTAGTTCCGTTGTCAGATATGACAGTATGAGGCCACCCACGGCGTGCAGCCATCCTCCTAAGTGCCATTATAAGTGAGTCTGCGGTAAGCGTCGATACTATTTCAATATGAACAGCTCGTATTGTTAAACATGTAAAAAGAACACCATATCTTTTGGGTCTCTGCCTGCCCACAGTTACTTCGATCGGACCGAATAAGTCTACACCACAAACGGTAAAAGGTCTTTGATGATGAACCAATCTTTGAGATGGCAAGTCCCCGAGGCGAGGCGGTCTTGGTGCTGCTTTTCGTTATTTTCAGGCTCTCGGGGCCAATACTTTTCTTCCGTGTACAGAAAAGACGGACCCGTTAACCAAGAGGAGTCCTTGTTGAAGTCGTAATCATTATTTTTTGTAGCTAAATCCGCTATATTTAAATTTGTCGGCACATAATGCCACTCATCAATTTTACTTAACTCATCAATTTCACCTAACCTATTTGCAATAAAAACTTTGTAATTTCTATGCTCGTTACGTATCCAATAAATAACAATCATTGAATCAGTCCAATAAAAAACACGTGACGGTTTAATTCTATGCTCCTTTTTTATAGTCTCTGCCAAGCGACATGCTAATAGCGCGCCTTGAAGTTCGAGTTTAGGCATAGTTAACGGTTTTAACGGCGCAACGCGACTTTTACTCGCAATGAATGACACCTGCACGCCGTTGCTGTCTTGTTTACGCCAATAAGCAACACATGCGTATGCGCATGGAGATGCATCACAAAAAATATGCAATTGCAACGACGTCTCATCGTCGTTTACGGTGTGGCCGCTCTTCTCATTCACACCGACAGAATCGTTGCTATAGAAATACCACCGCGGGATTCGAACGTAACTCATTTCTTGTAACTGCGAAATCCAATCTTTAAATAAAACAAATAAACTATCTGTTATTTCCTGATCCCACTTTATACCTACATTCCATATTTCGCGCATTAAAATTTTGGATTTTATCGTAAAAGGTGCTAAAAAACCATGAATATCATATACAGACATTATAATACGAAGAACTTCACGCTTAGTCGGTTTTCGTGATAGTTGTAAAATATCACTCGGTATACGCTTTAACGAAAGATCGAACCCGAACATATCACTCGCGGGAAACCACAAAAGCCCAAGCGTTCGTTCCGGCTGGGATTCAACATTAAACCGTATCGCCATGTCATTTAAAGTCTCTTTTGGCATATCATTAAGAACATCTGACTTGTTACTTAACCAGTTACGCATCACGAAACCACCTTGCTGATTAATATATGAAACATCTTTTATCATTTTTGTAGCAGTAGCGACGTCTGGTAAACTATCGATAAAATCGTCCATATATTGATTTTTCCTAATTGCATTAACTGCATCCGGCATTTTATTCTGAAAGCGCAATGTGTTTTTATTTTGGTTAATATATTGTGCTATAAATGGGGAGCAGTTAGCGCCAAAAATTAATGACGTCATAACATATTTCTTAACAGGATGTTGTATAGGTAATTTTGAACCTTTGTTACTACTTCCGAAGCCTAATTGTTCATTTTCATTGCTTAAATAGATATCTTTCCACAAAAAACGCAAAGAATTAACATCTTCTCTTCGTACATTAATCCTTAAAAACATATCTTTTATGTCCCCTATGATACCTACGCGGTTTTCTCTAAATCGTAACATTATTCCTAATAACGATTGTAACAAATCAGGGCCTTGTAAAAGAAAATCATTTAAAGAATAACCGTTCGACTTTGCTGCCGCGTCATAAACTAAACGCAGTTTTTTCTTATTTGGATTATCTACACCAAAGTGCGGCAAATACCATATTATACGTTTATTAGAATTTTCATCGGTCTCATTAAGTTCTCTAGCATAACCATTAGAAAATAAGTATCTCATTCTTTCACAATAACGAGTTGCATACTCTTTGTTGAGCAAAAATTTTCTTTCTATTGACTTTAGACGATTAAAAGCGTTAGGGTAAGAGTCGGGTAAATGTAATTCATCGTATTTCCACGGTAAGCCGACATTCCATTGACCATTTACTAATTCTGCAGTGTCATCTAAAATTTGTAAAGCGCGTATTTCGTCTGGGTTGCGGCGCGGCTTCGAACCTACACCAATAGACTCTAACGCGAAGGATCTACGAACCGCATCGTGCAACTGCGCGCAGGTGCATTCACCGTTATCGTTATCGAGAGAGAGATCGCTAGCAATCGATTCTACCGTGTGTAAGTGAAAGATACACTGCGACTGTCCCGCTTTTTCGGTGCAACTATTAATGAAAGAGACAAAGCGATCAGTGCAATTAACATCACTTACCATATATCCGTGCACACACCATCCAAGCGCAGTTTGAGTTATGTACGGCTCACGCTGCTTACCACGAACACAACGAATGGGAGAAATTAAATGATGGTTGTCCTGACCTATTAATAATTTTGGCTTAGCGTTACAATTACATAACATAAGATCTTCACTTAACAATCCATAATTATTAAAGTCCATATTCGGCACTTTTTGTGTTGGTAAATTTAATTCTTTAATTTTACGCGCACGGAAAGTAAACATTTCGTTATACGAATTGGTAACACTAACACTCACTACTTGAGATTCACACACAAGCTCGCCCGAGTCCCATGCGCTGCGCGCGCGCAATATCACGTTTGCACCGTATAATCCGAGCTCATCTGCGATATCAGAGGATATCACCGTCACGGTAGCTCCATCATCCAGTAGTGCATGCGTATGCAAACTGCCATTCGGTCCGTGAAGAGTGAGCGGCACCACTTTCAAAAGCACCTTGTGACAGTGGGATGCCACCGTATGAGTCACTGTTTCATTGGTGCTGGGATGCTCATCCTCACTTCGCTCCACAGTTTTTAAGCTTTCTTCCAATGGTTTTATCCAGTGCAGTAAACGATGATGCGGTTGATTGCAGCCGTCAATGTCGCAATTACTGCCAATACAAGACATACCATTCGTATGGCGGGGGGCAAGACATTTGAAGCAAAGTTTATTTACGCGTACAAATCGCCAGCGATCTTTGCGTAAGGCGCGCTTAAACCGTGAACAATCTGCGACACCATGAGCCCATGTTCGGCAAAATGTACACTTTTCCGCGTTTTGTAATTGATTACTATTTGTGTACAACAACGAGTGTGAACGGTGTTTACGTTCATCGGGCTTCTTTAAATTATATTGAGCGTGAATATGACTTACTCCTGATGCAGCTGTTTTAGTGGCTTCCTCATATAAAAAATCACTAAGCAATTCTAGCTTCGGTAAATTACACTCTCGCTGTTCATAAACGTAGTCGGTCCATTTTGCGACAAGCAAAGTTGGAAGCTTAGATACGACAATCGATACTAACTCCGGGCTGCGAAGATAATCACTTTGTTGCATTGCTTTGGCAGCAGCCACATAGTTCTTTATTTTTATTGCAAAATTAATGATATCATTATGATAAGTTAACGGCAACGGACATAGTTTTTTAAGCTGTAAAACTATTTTACTCATAATTGTTTCTGGTTTGCCAAATCGAAGTTCTAAGGTGTCAATTATTAAATCGGGTGTAGTTCCACCAATCAAGAGTGAAGTCACTGCTTCTTTAGCATCGCCACGAAGACACTTACGTAGCCGCCATAAATTCTCTGTGTCACTATATTTGCATAATTGGGTAGATTCTTGGTACGCCTGTTTAAACTGCAACCACTCCATTGGATCTCCAAAAAATAAAGGCAGGTCTTTAGACGTTGCTAATCTTGTTAAGAGCTCCTGGTTCTGTATTTTATATGATGAGGCAGCCACTGCATCATTCAAGGCATGTGCTAGCTTTTCTAGGCCGATTTTTTTACAAGAGTACTCTTCTCGGTTCTCCTCATGCTGGTTTCCTGGAGCATTCAGCTAATTTTCAACTTTGCTGGTCGAAGATTTCATAGCCGACTTGTGGGAAGAGCGTGAATGAGACTCCAATTCTGCCATCTCAGCTGCAAGCTGTTTGTTTAGCAGCTTCGACTGAATATTTGCCTTAAGATTGGCAGCTTCTGCCTGAGCACTCTTAACTTTGGCTTCTGCTTCAGCTTCCGCTGCTTGTATTTCCACGAGAGCCATAGCTTTAGCGGTTTCGTATTCCAATTGCCGTTTGCGTGCCGTACTTGACGACGTGCCTGCGGTCTTTGATGACTTTTTACTCTTACTAGAGGCACTTAGCGCATTTCCAGGTTTTTCCAGCACTTCATCCTTTAAGCTGAACGATGGTAACACATCTTGGTTGTTCTTGCACTCCGATTTTGCAGCGGTGGCACGTGGTCGTCGCTTTTTTTGCGGCGTAGCCGGCGCGTGGAACATAACTGGTACTTATTATTATTATATTTTTGCAGACGACGTAAGGATTCGGCCGAAGGACCACTATGTTGATGATGTAGGCCGCTGGTGTCGTCTGGGAGAAAAATATACAAAAAAAAAAATTTGGTGAGCGCGTGTACATCCGCGGGGAGGGAGACATAGGTGTCACCTCGTATGATGTTCTAGTGCAACTAACTCGAAACGCGGGATCATGTACTCAGCGGTGCAACACCGTTGTTGCAAATATACCTTCACCCTACTGATAAAAATCGCGGTAAGTGCCACCGTCCCCGTATGCACACGTACTTATTTATTATAGAAAAACAGCAAGTACATTAGGTAAGTAACAATGTTTTATGAGTATATTTTTTTTACATATTTTATTTTTTATTGATTAATATTATTTATATTTCAGGTGTTCGAGAAGCAACGTGAGCGTCGTCAACACCGAGTAAAGGAAGCTCAGACAATCTCAAAGCAGACTTCATTGAAATTGTTACACAAGTATTGGTATTATGATGATGTGCCCATGAACTTATTTCTTCAAAGCAAGATTGAATAGGTATTTGTTACGCTAAGACAGTGAGATTTACCATCTAGGCCTTCATCACCACTTACCACCAGGTGATATCGTAGTCAAGCACAAATTCGGAAACTGTCAACTGTGCAGTATTTAATGAAGGTTCTAGGATAAAATATCGAACCTGTTAGTCTGTAGCATGAAGTGTCAAAGATACGGAGACAAACCAGACCCAAAAACCAACAAAAAGTTCGTTTTCTGATCGTGTGAACACTGGCTGACGGTCTCTGAGTCATATGATGATGATTAAAATATATTGATTACCTCAATAATTTAAATGTACATAAAATTATCTTGTTTACATTGCCTTACATACAGGGTTGGCCACAAGAGAATAAAATAAGATATGATTTAAATTTATTAATGAATAATTTATCATGTAACAATAATTTAAATTTGACATTTAATTGTAACAATTATACCAATAGAATTAATTTAATAGATATTAATAATTTAATTAAGAAATTTTTGACTACAGATAGGTATTACCTATCCAAATATAATTTAAGACAGATAGCAAATGTGCTATCTTATTATTTATATATTAACTCAGCCAAGGACTTGGCTACCCAGACATCTGCTCCTATTGAGCAGCATAATGATTTGACATGTAATTTGGAATCCGTTCCAAGTAATTTAAATTAGAAAATGAGACAATAGAGGTAATCTCTAGCAATTATAATAATTTAAATAGTTTAGAATGTAGCTTACAAATCCCTAATAGTTGCAATTGTATAACTCCACAAAATGATATTAAAAATTGTTTACACCTGGTGCATCAGAATATACAAGGCATGATAGGCAAAGAGCTAGAAATTGAATTGTTTTTAAATAGCAACAATATTCATATTTTATGTATTACTGAACATTGGTTAAAAGCTCATAATTTAATGTTTAACTTTAGTAATCACCAGGTGCTCAGTTCTTTCAATAGAGAAACGATTTTAAGAGGTGGCTCCTTAATTTTAGCTAGTAAATTATTATCATATAAAGAGCGTAAAGATATTGTGAGCCTCTCTGTTGAGCGAACTGTAGAAATGGCATGTGTTGAGTTTGAGCACCTCATTGTTGTGAGCGTTTACAGACCCCCATGTTCATTATATGATACTTTTGAAAAAATTATGGAGGAAGTTTTCGCTAAGCTTAATAAACAGAATAAATCTGTTGTAATATTGTAGTGTTATGCTTATACATACTTACATATCATTTTACACTATTTTAAATTTATTTTTCCATTCTGTTTTTGATGTTCTGCATTCGCCTCAAAACTTGATATTTTGCATCACCTTTATTTCTATAGGATCCTGTAATATTTTTAATTCATAAGAACACAGTAACAAATCATTTTCACTTCGTATTTTACATGCTATCAGCACTTTTTAAATCGGTGTCAATGAAGTCTACCTTTTTCGGTCTTTTATTTAGTTCTCCGTAACTCTGCAATTTCGGGTTTCGTGCGCGCTGTTGCGCTATTTTTTTTTCCTATATAAATAATATCTCATTTTTCACTTAAATCTTGCCGTTTCTGTATTACGAGCCTAAAACCAAAATTGGACATGTTTTGACATCGTTGTTTATCAGGTTGTCATGGCAATAAAATATCGTTACCGGCCTGATGTTTTTACTTCAAAATACTCCTTT
Source organism: Parnassius smintheus behrii (assembly GCA_036936625.1). Classification (NCBI taxonomy): domain Eukaryota; kingdom Metazoa; phylum Arthropoda; class Insecta; order Lepidoptera; family Papilionidae; genus Parnassius; species Parnassius smintheus. The sequence continues at coordinate 21,179,959 of JAUPFT010000006.1, read as the reverse complement.
CTTCTTGGATAAAAATTGCCATGACAACCTGATAAACAACGATGTCAAAACATGTCCAATTTTGGTTTTAGGCTCGTAATACAGAAACGGCAAGATTTAAGTGAAAAATGAGATATTATTTATATAGGAAAAAAAAATAGCGCAACAGCGCGCACGAAACCCGAAATTGCAGAGTTACGGAGAACTAAATAAAAGACCGAAAAAGGTAGACTTCATTGACACCGATTTAAAAAGTGCTGATAGCATGTAAAATACGAAGTGAAAATGATTTGTTACTGTGTTCTTATGAATTAAAAATATTACAGGATCCTATAGAAATAAAGGTGATGCAAAATATCAAGTTTTGAGGCGAATGCAGAACATCAAAAACAGAATGGAAAAATAAATTTAAAATAGTGTAAAATGATATGTAAGTATGTATAAGCATAACACTACAATATGTGGAGACTTTAATATCAATCTCCTAGAAGCTTCCTCCACTAATATTAAATTTAGATCATTGTTTAAATCCTATGGTCTTTTTAATTTATTTTTGGAGCCAACACGTATTGCTGAATCTAGTGCAACATGTATAGATAACATTTTTACAAATGCTAAGCCGTTCAATAAATGTATTATTCAAAAATTGAGCTCTGATCACTGTGGACAATTTGTTTCATTACCTTATGTTCACAAAAAGCAAGTAGATAAAAAAGTAGTGTTTGTTCCAGTAAATGCACATCGCTTGGAGAAGTTTAGAAGTAACATAGTAAAAAAACTTCCATTACTTTCATATCAAAATAATCCAAATTTTTTGTATGCAAAATTATTTAAGCTCATTTGCAATGAAGTTAATAACACTTTTACTTCTAAAACATTCTCCTTGAATAATCGTAAAGCATTTAATGAATGGGCGACGGTAGGAGTCCATAGGAGTAGACAAAGGTTATATGAACTTTACAATGAAAGGTCATATAATCCTAGCGTCGAATTTAGGGAATATGTAAAAAAATATTCCAAAATATTTAAAAGAGTGTGCTCCTTAGCCAAGTCATTGTATTTAAGCAACAAAATAAAGACTGCTTCTAATAAAATTAAAATGACATGGAGTATAATTAATAGTGAAACTGGTAAGGTCAACTCTCGCAATTCAAACTACCAGTTAAGTTTTAACAATAAATTAACTAAATCAGATCAGGACGTTGCAATGGTTTTTGAGAAATATTTTACTGATATTCCGATCTTAACCACTAAGTCACTGAATTCTTCTCCTACCGTCGCCGAATCATTACTTAAACAAAATGTAAATGTATGTACAAAGAATTTTACATTTCATAAAGTTTCATCAAAAGATATTGTAAAATATTTTAAGACTATTGATATTAAGAGAACCGCCGATCTGTGGGGGATTTCTGTTGAAGTTATTGCGTCTATAATAGATACAATCGCACCTCAACTATCTATTATTTTTAATAGTAGTATCAAATCTGGTGTGTTTCCTGATTTAATGAAGCATAGTAAAGTAATACCTTTATTTAAATCTGGTAGTACATTGGACCCCTCTAATTTTAGACCTATTTCTGTACTGCCAACACTTAGTAAAATTTTTGAAAAAATTATTCTTGATCAATTGTTAATTTTTTTTAATGTAAATAAATTACTTCATAAAAATCAATTTGGTTTCACAAGGGGTCGCTCGACAACTGATGCTGGTGTTGAGCTGATTAAATATATATTTAATGCATGGGAGAATTCACAGGATGCTTTGGGTTTGTTCTGTGACCTATCCAAGGCCTTTGATTGTGTTCACCATGAAACATTAATCAGGAAACTTCAACACTACGGTCTAAGAAATGATGCTCTTAAATTAATTATTTCATATTTAAGTGACAGAACACAAAAAGTTGTTATTAATAGTATGAGTTCTTCCGGGTCGATTGTACAAATGGGCGTTCCTCAGGGCTCAATTCTTGGCCCCTTTCTGTTTCTTGTATATATTAATGACTTACCTTACATAGTAGGGGATAACCATGATATAGTATTATTTGCTGATGATACTTCATTAATTTTCAAATTAAAACGACAGTTATTAAATTACGACGAAGTAAATAATGCTATAGCTAAGTTAGTCAATTGGTTTAATGTTAATAATTTGCATTTGAAAGGAACTAAAACTAAATGTATGAAATTCGTAACTCCTAATGTTAAACATGTCAATACTAATGTAATTTTAAATGGGGAGGAGCTGAGTCTTGTCGATACCACCATTTTTCTTGGAATCACACTGGACGCAAAGCTTCAATGGCTCCCCCATATATCAAAACTAGCTAGCAGACTTAGTTCTGCAGCATATGCTGTAAAAAAGATTAGAACTCTTACCAGTGTTGAAACAGCTAGAATAGTTTACTTCAGTTATTTCCATAGCATTATGTCGTATGGTATTTTGCTATGGGGACACGCGACTGACACTGAAATTATATTTATTTTACAGAAGAGGGCCATTCGAGCAATATATAATTTAAAACCAAAAGAGTCACTGAGACAAAAATTTAAAGAAATTAATATATTAACTCTGGCCTCTCAATACATTTATGAAAATGTAATGTACGTACACAAAAATAAAAGTAGTTTTGCGAAAATAAGTGATATTCATTCTGTAAATACTAGGAACAGACACAAGCTGGTAGTACCTGTTACTCGACTCCACCGAGTCAGTAATTCATTCTTGGGGCGATGTATACGCTTTTACAACAAAATCCCAGAAAATATACAAAATTTGTCATACACAAAGTTCAAAAATGTTATTAAACTAAGTTTGTATAAAAAGGGTTATTATAATATTAAGGAATTTATAGATGATAATAACCCCTGGGAAGGGTGATCGCTACCAAGCTATTTCTAATTTATCTTGTGTTGTTGATTGTAAACATGATTGTAAGCTATTATTAAAAAAAAAAGTCCCGCTGGGTTTCTTGCTGGTTCTTCCCAGGACAGAGGTTTTTTTTGCGAACCAGTGGTAAATTAAAAAAGTGACGTTCAATAAGTATTTTTATAATCTACATTGAATAAAAAAGTTTCTATTTCTATTTCTATTTCTATTTCTATGACCCTGAGTCAGATGAAGCTGTAAGAGTCGCATAGACTAACAGCAAAAACATCTCTGGATATTCCCAGGTCATCATTATTATTGTTGCAGCTCCTTACAAGTCCACTGCTATAATACCACAAAATGTCCTATCAATTTTTTTGATGTTAGTGCTGTTAGCCAATTGGCTTTTGCACCTTCATCGGCCTCAGGGCTATAGAAAATGGGGGACTATACTGATGATGATAATGATGATGCCAATTCAGGCCGAATGTAAGTTTTTCGTTACGGTGTTCACCTGTTCACAAACCAGTGTGCAGATGAGTTATCCAACTGCAGTCTAAGCAGGGGTGGCGGGCCCCGGCTCTGACGGCTAAATCGCATCGTTGTGTTCGTGGGCAGGCACGCGGGTGTACGATATGTACGCGGTGTACACACTCCGTCCATCCATCTAGACGGAGTGTGTAACGGGCCAGCGACATTTGTGGCAGTTGTTGGAGTCAAGCGTTGTGGATTTTCCAGAGACCAGTTGCGACGTTTGGAGAAGGGACGTACAAGCGGCTGTAATTAGCACTAGCGGGTGTCTCACGGCGCTTTTATTTTCAGTAGGAACTACAATCGATATCGTAATTCACTAATAGAAAATATCTTAATATATATGTATGTATATATAAAATTGCGCTGAGACCTCCTTTAAATATTTAGAAAAGTTCGTGATCCCTGTTCTCACAAATTTCTTGAGCCACCCGCGTCTATCAGCTGTCTTACCAGGTCGTCACTTCGTTTGGTATGGGGACCGATTACCGGGACGGCTGCCACTCGAGAACCATCAAAGCTTTAAGATAGAAGATTTTTTGGAGTTTTAGGATCTTTTCTGTGTCTAATTGCAAACTAAAAAAATTGTTCGTATTCGAAACTATTTTTATATCTTTTATTGTTTATAAGAAAATTAACATCAAAAACCATTTACTTTATCAGTTTAATTTTTAGGTGTCGATGGGTATCGAACCTTGGTTGCTCGAGCGCCAAGCCTCTAATGTGGCGAATAAGTAAAAAAGTGACGAATAAGCTAATATTCAATATGAATTAGAATACTGCAGGTAATTGTAATGGACACCTGCAATTAATTTCAAACAAAGAAAACCTTAGATGTATTGACAGCCCTGAATACTAAGATAATATTCGTCATAAGTTAAACCGAAACACATAAGGATGCTGCTTGCTACCTTAAATAGGTAAGTGCACCCACTTACCTATTTAAGGTAGCAAGCAGCTCTAAACTAAGCAGATCTAAACCAAATAGACTTTGGGCGGAGGTAGAAAAAAAGTTCCACTTAATTAAATCGTATTGTTTTGTTCCCTAATAACTTTTTTCATTTTTTACAGCTCTTCAAAAATGCAGAATATAGGCCTCTCTCAAGGTATGGTGGAAACCTATATTCAGCTACTATTTCTACTACTAGGGTACTTACGGTACGAATATCCATGATATAGTTTTATTTGTTGATGATACTTCGTAGATTTTCAGAATAAAGCGTTAAAAATATTAAATGTAGTACACTAGTTTAACGTCAACAATTTGCTTGTCTTAAATTATTGACAGAAAATATTAAACAGGTGAAATACCAGTGTGCTTTTAAACGGAGAGGAGTTCAGTCCTGTTAAATCCACTGTTTCACTTGGAATTACTGTTGACGCTAAGCGTCAATCGGGCTCCTATACTTATATCTAAACTTGCTAGCAAATTTAGTTCTGCAGCAGATGCTGTAAAAATATTAAAGATATTACATGTGTTGAAACAGGTAGATCAGTTTATTTTAGTTATTTCCATAGCATAATGTCATATGGACTCTTGCTATGGGGTAATGCGACCGACGTTGAAACTATCTCTGTTTCATTATTTAAAATTGACATTTAAACGCGTACCTGTAAATAATTATAATAAACTTCCAAACTTCTTCAGCAACTTACTGAATTATCGAAGATTAGTACAAATTAAGGGATTAAATTTGGATACTTAACTTAAATTAAGTTTTATGTTGTTTACTCTAAGTAAGAGGGCAAAGTCGAATACTATATTTAGAGCTCTGAAAATAAAATTAATATTTTTATTCTTACTGACGTTTCCCAGTCACCTTTTATCACACCCGCGGGATCAGCGTCCAGGGATGTAAACACCAACGCTCTAAAAAAGAAGTATAATTCCGCCTCTAGGTCCTTCAAAAGAGTCATTGCCAAGGCAAAGTCAGAGCACATAGGCAGAATTGACGAGAGACTAGTTCGTCTTCCTTCTGGAACCCGTGCATTCTGGTCTCTCGCCAAGGCTCTCCAGGGGAATTTCTGTCAGCCATCTCTTCCATCTCTGTACAGGGAGGACGACTCACTGGCCCACACCGCAAAGGAGAAAGCCGATCTTCTAGGCTCTTTCTTTGCATCTAACTCGACTCTCGATGACGGGGGGAGTACGCCGCCGACCATCCCGCGGTGTGAGTGCTCCATGCCGGAAGTGCAGTTCACTCAGCGCTCGGTTCGCAAAGCACTCCTCTCCCTGGACATCCACAAGTCGAGTGGGCCTGACGGAATCCTCCAATTGTGCTGAGGACGTGTGCTCCAGAGTTGGCACCGGTTTTGACGCGACTTTTCCGGTACTCCTACTCCCTAGGCGTAGTCCCAAAATCATGGAAGACGGCTTTCGTCCACCCGATCCCTAAAAAAGGCGACCGCTCAGACCCGTCCAACTACCGGCCTATCGCCATCACCTCCTTGTTCTCCAAAACAATGGAGTCCATTGTAAACTGCCAGCTCATGAGGTACCTTGAGGATCACCAGCTGATTAGTGACCGCCAATACGGTTTTCGCCGTGGTAGGTCAGCTGGTGATCTTCTGGTCTACCTAACTCACAGTTGGGCGGAGGCAGTAGAGTCCAAGGGGGAGGCATTGGCCGTTAGTTTGGACATTGCGAAGGCCTTCGATCGGGTTTGGCACAAAGCGCTTCTTTCGAAGCTCCCTTCCTATGAGCTTCCCGAGAAATTGTGCGATTGGATCACCAGTTTTCTTGCAGATCGGAGCATCAAGGTCGTTGTAGACGGTGCAAGCTCCGATTGCAAGCCTATTAATGCTGGTGTTCCACAGGGCTGCGTGCTATCACCAACGCTGTTTCTTCTGCATATCAATGATATGTTGCAAACCCGTAACATTCATTGCTATGCACATGACAGTACTGGTGATACTCTTTACACTGGCCGAGCCAATATTTCTCGGGAAAACGTCTCTGAGTGCCGGGACAAACTTGTGTCTGAAGTCGAGTCTCTGCTGGACAGAGTCTCGGATTAGGGGCGACTAAATCTAGTCCAGTTTAACCCCCAGAAGACACAAGTTTGCGCGTTAACCGCTAAAAAGAACCCCTTTGTCGTATCCCCTAAGTTTCAAGGCACTCCCCTTGTTGCCTCAGCCAGTATCGGAATCCTCGGCGTCGACATATCGAGTGACGTGCAGTTTCGTGGTTACTTGGAAGGGAAGGCCAAATTGGCCTCTAAAAAGCTTGGCGTGCTCAGCAGAGCGGGACGGTATTTCATGCCGGCACACCACCTGCAACTTTACAAGGCGCAGGTTCGGCCGCACATGGAATACTGTTCCCATCTCTGGGCTGGGGCTCCCCAGTACCAGCTCCTTCCACTTGACCGCATCCAGCGCAGAGCGGCTCGAATCGTCGACGACCGAGTGCTTTCCGATCGGCTCGATTCACTGGCACTGCGAAGAGATGTTGCATCCCTTTGTATTTTCTTTCGCATATACCATGGAGAGTGCTCTGAGGAATTGTTCGGATTAATCCCAGCCGCCAAATTTCGTGAACGCACTACGCGGCAAACGTCCCGATACCATCCACACCATCTGGATGCTTGGCGGTCCACCACTGTACGTTTCAAAAGGAGTTTTCTTCCGCGTACAACCTCTCTGTGGAATAATTTACCACCGGCGATTTTTCGGGACCGATACGACCTGGGGACCTTCAAGAAAAGAGCTTACTCCTTTCTAAAGGGCCGGCAATGCACCTGCAATTCCCCTGGTGTTGCGGTTGATCATGGGCGGCGGTAGTCACTTAACATTAGGTGAGCCACATGCTCGTTTGCCCCCTTTTATATATATATATAAAAAAAAAACAAAATGGTGCGATGGAATATAATTTTTTTAATAATACCTGATTGGTCCGATAGATGGCGGTTTAAATGCATACTTTCGTAAAATATCTAGACTAGCGACGTGCAGCGGCGTCAAAGGTGCGAGATTTCTGGCACTGCCAATTCTAATTCAGCCGCACCACGTACAGCTGTTGACTTTCGTTCGTTTATGAAGAATAAAGAAGAAGAAAGTATGTATTGAGTTCACCATGCTTTTTAATTTTTCATATAGTGGGACACTCTTTATTGAACAACGTCTCATAATCATGTAATATAATTATAAAAATATTGAAAATGCTTTCGAAGCTTTCTTTGTCTTACATACTTCTACCATAAAGTGGAATTCGAACTCTACCACGCTTTATTTAAATACATATCTATAATTAAAGTTTTAATAAAAAGTAAAACCCGGTCAATTGTTTTTTTTTTACTTTTTGAAGTCGGTTTTCACTTTTTAATTATTAGTCTAAGATATATCACAAATTCAAGATAACAACTAGAATGTCGTCTTGCAAGTCATCTCTATTGTTTTGGGAGATATTTTGAAGCAGAGAAGAGTCCACCGCGCTTCACTAATCCACTTTGGCGGATAACTGTACCTGGGTAGGATACTACTAATGTTTTAATCACAACCAAGCACATGATAAATCAGCACTTAAAATTGCAATTAACAATTTTAGTACAGCCGGAGGAATCAACGTCGGTTTACTCGCGTAACGTACATTTTAAGACGAGACGTGCGGTCTACTGTTTTATCATGGTTCTGTTATAATTCAGGGAGACGTGCAATACATAAGTATATAAACAATGATAAAAAATATGAAACGATAATATTTGGATAGTAGAACTGCATTTCTGTCATGTCAATGGTTTGCGTGCGATCGAAGTCTGATTGTTTTCAGAAAATGAAACTTAAGACACCATTGGGTACTTAAATGTCATAAAATGTATTTGTGTGAGTGTGTGTGTGTGTTAAATAATTTCATCTTGTACGAACCCTACGATGCCGTTGTCAAGATTCTGCAGGTGCTTGTTAAGAGTCTCTTGAATATTCTGCTGCGAATACAGGCCAATGGGTGAGTTGAACTGCTTGTGCACTATCTTCGGGCCCGTGGCCATCTTGGAGTCGTTCGTTTAACGCTGTAACATCAAAACTTGAGCTTTATAAATTGTAATATCCACCGACTGTTGAGTCCTCAGGTATATATAGGCCTTCAACAATATGTGCAAGAGAGGAGAGCCCATAATCACTACTCTGAGTTGTTTGACTACCCTACACTTCACTGATGAGATTAGGCTATAGCGTTTTTAAATGGATTTTTTGTACTACTCTGTTTTCATTAGCCAGTACTGCGTAAAGATGAGGTTAGCATTTAAAAATACAGTTAAAAATATCTTACTTAGATCGCATAGACAAATCAAGTTACTATTGTTTGTGGTATCATAGCTGCAGTACGAAAGTTTCCGAACAAATGGTAAGTAAGACCATAATGCTGCTGTGTTTCGTATGGTGAATGTTGGGGACCCTTTTTACAAGTAATGTATAGTTAGAGGAGACAAAAGAAACAGACAAGAAAATGGGCTCATGGCGTCTTTCTAATAACAACTTAAAATTAAAAAATGCCAACATGCCTGCCAATTATAGCGACTTATAGCCTCTATCTAGATTGCCTCTTAGTCCCTACAACGACGCAGTTGACTTCTGATAGGCTCTGACGGTAACGTTAACAGGTGTGAGTAATAAGAGTTTGATTTTGATTTTAATAGTGTCAGCTCTACATGCATATGCTTAGAATCGCGGCCTTGCAGGTTGCGAGCCCTGAGACAGATGAAGCTGTAAGAGTCGCATAGACTAACAGCACTAACATCTAGATACTAGGCTATGCTTAGTGACTTTATTACACGAAGAAGTGAGTTCAATAATAAAACATTATATTATTAAAACATACATTTTGAACGTTACTAAAATATTTTAATAAAACGAGTTTTTACGGATTTTACTTATACGAGTATTAACTTATTTTATATTCCCGACGTTTCGAGCACTTTACAACGCCCATGTTCACGGCGGGAATTGAGGTATTCGACGTTCCAATGTCATAGTTAGCCACGGCTACCTCCAGGTTAAAATTATTAATTTTTGTTCCGATCTACGCAGTATAAACTTATTATAGTGTCTTTAAGTCTTGCAGTTGTATGCTTAGGTTGGGATTTAATTTTATTAATTACTGAATCCCAAGTTGGTAGCATCCAGCCATAGGCTCGTGAATCATCCTTGGAAATAAAATCCGTAAAACATAGTTTAATCCGTAAAAAATATAAGAAATCGTTAATGAAATAACAATACCATCACCATGGATGCCAAGCATGGCGATTACTCTAAACAATGAGAAGCTCATTTCTAGTGTGACTACACGTTGTAGGCCAGTTAATAAAAAAAAACCCTTAGTTTTGTTGCTGGTAACAAATAGCATTGACATTCAATTAAAACGTATAAAGCCTCGGTCACACGCAGCGAATACTCGTGGCGAGCGCTATCGCCGCGAGTAGGTTCTGGCTGCGAGTATTCACTCCTGCCTGTCACACATAGCGAGTTCTACAGAAGAATTTCGAGAGTCTGTTGAGACTGGTGCGTGCAAACATGTCGTCTGTAACGTCTGTTCGTCGCAGGATTAAATACTGTATTCGGTTGGCTTGTGCAGATTTGGCAAACCAAATACATGAAATGAAATGAAATTACTATTGTTTGTTTTTTGTTTGGCTCATTATAAGTATTCTTATATAATATGCAGCGACGAAAGTAGCACAGACATGTAGTCTACAGCGGTGCGCTGAGCGGAATGACTATTCGCAGCGAGCGAGTCAGTGACTACCCTGTTACATAGCGAATAGTTGCGGCGAGTATGCATTAGCAGCAAGTAAAATTGAACATGTTGAATTCGCAGTGAATTCAACTCGCGGCAATTAAATCTATTCGCGGCGATTAGTCTGTGAATACTCGCTGCGAGTTCCTACTCGCCGCGAGTATTCACTGCGTGTGACCGAGGCTTAACCGGCGCGGTTAGAGAAAGGAATTGAAAATGGCATCGCCTCTATACACCTCTCGCTCGCACTGTCGCTATCTATACTCACACCCACTGGTGAAATCAGCAAAAAAATACGTTGCTATATGCGTTTTTCGTTTTTGAATTTTTTTTCTGTAATCAATACTATAAAAGCTATTATCGTTTAAAGTTGAACATTTAATTAAAAATAATTTTTTATGGCTTTAAATTACTTTAATTGTTGTCGTTGATCAAAAACTACATACATTGCTTATTGATTGGTTTCGAAGTTACCTGTCTGGGCGCCGGCAATGTATTCGCATTGATGATACATTTTCTTCTTGGTGTGATACCATTGCTGGCGTCCCACAGGGTGGCGTATTATCTCCCTTACTTTTCTCAATTTTTATTAATTCTATAGCCACTAAGATTACTTCGTCCTACCACCTTTACGCAGATGATCTTCAAATATATACTCATGTTTCTCCTAGTAAAGTAGATGTAGCTATTAGCAACATAAACAGTGATCTTGAGCAAATATCAGATTGGGCAAAAACATATGGCTTGAAGATTAACCCCCTAAAGACTCAGGTAATTATCATCGGAAGTTCGTATATGATTGGAAAATTTAACATATCTCAAGCACCTCAAGTTGTTTTTAATGGAAATTTTATTCCTGTGAGTGAAAAAGTCAAGGACTTGGGAATTTATATTGACAGTAACCTATCATGGGGTCCTCAAATACAGGAGGTTAGTCGTAAACTCTTTGCAGCTGCCCGATCGTTGAACAGATTAAGGAACTTTCTACCTACTGCCACTAAAATTGCGCTTGCTCAATCTCTTCTTCTCCCAATTGTGGACTATGCAGATGTCAGCTATCTTGATCTCACTGAGAAGCAACTTGATAAACTTGAGCGTCTTCAAAACTTTTGTATAAGATTCATATTTGGTTTGCGCAAATATGATCACGTATCTTGTTTTCGTAATAAGCTCAAGTGGCTTCCTATCCGTCTTCGCCGGAATGCTCATATTCTGTCACTTCTTTACAATGTTCTCTTTAATCCTTCCTATCCTTCTTATCTTAAGGATCGTTTTGAATTCCTTCACTATTCCCATTCGAAAGTTTTGAGATCATCAGAGAATTTTACATTAAAAATGCCTGCCCATAATAGCAAATTTATGGACAGGTCGTTTAGTATCCAAGCAGTCCGTCTATGGAATGCCCTACCTCTGTCAGTGAGACGCGCCCAGTCTTTACCTGTTTTTCAGAAACTTGTACACAGTCACTATCTTAATCTTTGAATTCGTGCCATTTATATATGTAGTATACATTCGTATTTTTTTTTGTATTTATTTGTTGTTTATTTCTAATTATATTATATAAAATATGGATATTTTTATAAATATTGTTTCTGCATCACCAAACCACACAATTATTATTTTTTTGCGATCCTGTCCATCCAAAGGTTGTCTGGAAGAAATCGCTTTTAGCGATAAGACCGCCCATTGTGACACTATTTTTTTTTTCTTCTTCTTTCGTTTATGTATTGATTTGGTGTACAATAAAGAATTATCTATCTATCTGTCTATCTACATTGCGTTGAATAACTTTTATAAAAGACATAGCCAAAATGTGCCCCAAGCTGTAAAAAAATTAAACTATTGCTATTTATTAAATAAAACATACAAAGAATTTACTAGGTATCTTAAATATCTGGGATAAATGCATACACATTCACCTATATCACCCAACCTTATATATTTTATATATCACTTAACCTTTTTTATAGGTGGTACAGCCATGCTGCAGTTATATTAGGAGTATAGTTGTAGCACGAATGGGTCGTCTGGGTGGTCGAATGGGTCGTATACCAGCGTCTAATAGTAGCTTAATGCTGCTGTGTATCGTATGGTGAGTGTAGAGAACCGGATACCCTTTTTACTGGAAACGAGGCATTCCATCTTAGTCCTCACGGGTGACAACGCATCTGCATTTCGATTCGTAATCGAAGATAGATGTAGTCAATGGGCCACAGCAACCACTTACCATCAGGTGGACTGTGTGCTCGTTTGTTACCCCCTATCCTATAAAACCTACATGCGATTAAAACTTTATGAATATCTGTGTAATTATGATAAAAACCAAGTGACAAAATCAACACTTATAAACCTTCATAAGTTTTGTCCACTACTGCGTAGCTTTATGCACTTTGTTAATTCTTTATATAGTAGATCTCTACATTCAAATGACATAGGTTTCATCTCTGTACCTTTGAGGAAAAATATATAAAAAGCAAATGTAGGCGATTTAAATATTCATCATCATCATTAAAGCCCTTCACAAGTCCACTGCTGAACATAGGCCTCCCCCAAGTAATGCCACAAAACACGGTCCTGAGCCACCTGCATCCATCGACTTCCTGCATGTCTTACCAGGTCGTCACTCCATCTAGTGGGGGGTCGCCCAATTAAATATTAATATGTTTTAATGTAAGCTGTGTGATGTAAACTGTTTAATAAAAACACGGAAAATGCAATGAAGTACATGTACCTATTGTGGTTCAGAATTTTCTGAGAAAAATTAATTATCTCAATAATTCAGCGACTTCGTTTGGTCGAATATCAATGATCACTATGGAAGTTTCAAAATATTTGATCCCCTGACTGTTACATTACCTTTGACTGACGCTGACTTTACAAGACATAGATACATAATTAAGTATCTGGTAAATTATTTATGTGAAATTACAAGCGATGAAATTATGTCAATCACGTTCCTGTTCACAGGCACGAATGTAACTATTTATCTTTTTTCTTTATAATATTTTATTTCTAATAATTTTATATCTTCTTATATGTGTGTGCTACTTATGTAATTTCTTTAAATGGAATAACTTGCTAGCTTAGAGCATAAACTTGCTTATGTCAATTCCAAGCTCTCTAGAGATATTTTTTTGTGGAGGTTGACTGTAATATGTCTTAGTTTTAAGAAATATAAGAAATAATGCCTTAAACGTAGGAGCTTACATAAAATACATATTTTCTTCCATTTAAGTCTAAAAGGCCAAAATATAATAGGCCTTTTTTATATGCGCGAAAGGAAACCAATTTGATTTTCATACATATTTACTTAATATTCAAATACACATTAAGCTTGTCATAATTAATCGAAAAAAAATGTTCGAGTGTTTTTCAGGCACTCTAAAGATTAGATTGTCAAATTTTATCCTCCTCATGAGATAATTTTATTACAGCCTCGTAAGATTCGTGCCCCAGGGTTAGAGGAAAGCCCGGCGTCTTATTGCGTTTTTATTAGCCGCGGTACCAACGGCGACGGCTATAATATTTTCCCCGAATAATGTGCGAGAGACAGGTAGCTTTGTGCAAATAAGTTTTCAATATCAGCACGTAGTGAGGCACAGGCGAGAATTATAAAAATATACAAATTTGAAGAATATTCTTAAATTATCACTGGACCTTCGTAAATATATAATTTACATTACTTTATTTACCAAAGTGCTTGTCCGTTACGTTATTTTTTTCAATGTGGTTTGAAACTACAGGTACTATGCTGATTATTGAATGAGTTCCCTTCCCCGTAACATCCCGTGTGTGTTGCCAGAGGCGTCAGAGGGAAACTGAAACAGGTCAGCAGCATCTTCCTGATAGAATCTTAAAATATTCAAAAACTGCGGTTACAAACCCGCCTCATCATCATCATCATTACAGCCCTTCACAAGTCCACTGCTGAACATAGGCCTCCCCCAAGGAATGCCACAAAGCACGGTCCTGAGCCACCTGCATCCATCGACTTCCTGCATGTCTTACCAGGTCATCACTCCATCTAATTGGGGGTCGCCCTACACTTCGCCTACCGGTGTGAGGCTGCCACTCGAGAACCTTTTTTCCCCAACGGTTGTCGGTTTTTCGAGCTATATGGCCGGCCCAACGCCACTTTAGCCTACTAATCCGTTATCCGTAATCCGTAAGATCGTGAGACCGTTTTTACTGGAAACGAGGCATTCCATCTTAGTCCTCAGGGGTGACAACGCATCTGCGTTTTGATTTTTAATCGAAGATAAATGTAGACGTCCATGGACTACAGTATCCACCAACCACCGGATGAACTGTGTGCTAATTTGTCACCCTTACTATATTATATATTATAGGATGAAACGACGACGCGGTTGTATTTGAGTACATGAGGAAATACGAGTCTACTGTGACAGAGAATTGTTTGCGTTGTCAGTAAGTGCTGAAATGGTTATAATGGTAAAAAACAAACGAGCGTTGTGTTTTGACTGAAAAGCGTATACTTAATGCAGTGACTTGGAAATTGATACAAAATCTATATGAGAACGCAGTAGCGAAATGTAGGCGGAAAGCGTCTCAAGATCGTCGACGCCCTAGAATTAAACTTCCACACGCGATATCGTAAAGTGTGTTTATCTTTTCCAATCAAATAAATATGTCTGCTACTTTTTGTTCCTTCACGGCTAATTACTTTAACTAACACCGTAGGAGTGCTCAAAAAAACGGCCGCAGTGACCTAGCAATGAGTTGTAGCACTGTGGGCCGCGGGTTCGAATCCCGCATGGAAAAATTACTTGTACGGCTCAAAAATAATTGTTACGGGTCTGCACGTTTGTCATGTAATATTTAAAAAAGAATCATTTTCACAACAAAATCATTCTCGCAACAAAATCATTCTCGATTAAACGAACATTATAATATCGATTTTATTTTACTATTGTAAAACGTACTACTCTGTGTAAAAAGTATCGGGAATATGTAAATAAAAAGACCCGCGTAAAAGAGGTCGTTCTAATTTTTTTACTGCATGTTGGTAGCACTGTACTGATTTAGCTTAGTTTGAGCGGGATCTGTCATTTAATTTGTTTTAAACTACACTTTTATTGGTCATAGTTTTGAGTTCTCGGCGATTTTTACAATGGAAAATATTGTTGAACAAAGAGTGTGCCTTAAATTTTGTGTTTCGAATGATATTTCATGTGGTGAATCACTAAAAATGTTGCGAAATACCTACGGCGAATCGTGTATATCGAAAACAAGGGCTTATGAATGGTATAAGGCTTTTAAAGAAGGCCGAGAAGTAGTAGTAGACTTGCCTCGTTCTGGTAGACCTTCAACCGCTACGACCAAAGAAAACATCGACAAAATCAAGAAGCTAGTGCTCGAAAATCGACGTATGAGTCTGAGAGAGTTGGCTAGTGAGGTGAACATATCTTTTTAGTCCGTCCACAACATTCTCATTGACATTTTAGGCATGAAACGCGTCGCCGCTCGACTAGTTCCAAAAGAGATCAATTTTGTTCAAAGAGCGCAGCGAAAGCATGTCGCTGAAGACATGGTTTCCCGAGCTTCTACGGATCTGACCTTTATGAAACGTATAATAACTGGCGACGAGACATGGGTTTATGAGTACGACATGCAAACAAGCCAACAGTCTTCAGAATGGCGTCTCGAAAACGAGCCGAAACCCAAAAAACCGCGGCAAAGTCGCTCCAAAATCAAGGTGATGCTGACAGTTTTTTTTGACTACCGTGGTGTGGTTCACTCCGAATTCCTTCCAAAGAGAGAAACAGTGAATAAAGAATATTATTTAGGCGTCATGAAGCGTTTGCGTGAGAGTATCCGCCGAAAACGCCCAGGTTTGTGGCAACACAACTCATGGATGCTGCACCATGATAATGCACCATCACATACAGCCATTATAGTGAAAGAGTTTTTAGCGAAAAATTCAACAAAAGTTCTCGACCAAGCACCGTATTCACCTGATATGGCTCCGTCTGACTTTTTTTTATTTCCCAAGTTAAAATTACCTCTTCGAGGAAAACGTTTTGAGTCGATAGAAGCCATAACAAAAAATTCGCTGAATGTGCTAAAGGCCATACCGCAAATAGCCTATGAAAAATGTATGGAAGACTGGGTGAAGCGTTGGAGATGTATTGCAAGCGATGGGGCCTACTTTGAAGGCGATAAAATAAATTTAGATGAATAATTTGTATTTTTTGTTTTATTGACAAATTCCCGATATTTAGTACACAGAAGGTACATGCACTAAACATACTAATATCTACGAAATCATTTTATAATAAATTTTAAAATGAGCGTCAAAGACTAGGCCATAACAATCATGATTCTCATTTTACTCTGACTGACTTTGTCAAAATATGATAACTGTTCAGTGTATGTGTAGTGTATGTATATATATATATATATATATATATATATATATATATATATATATATATATATATATATATATACATACACTTTACAAAGGTAATCGTTTTTGTATTAGAACTGTGGTTGAGGTAATAATTAATTTTATATTTTTATTATTAAAAGTCTCAATTGAACTCTGAGTGAAAATCATTGCGCCATCTACAAGAAAGGTCTGAACGTCTAGGATAACAAAATATCCGCTACGCTGGCCCAATGTGTGCTGATAAACTTCGCATGTCTGCGAAATAATTTTTATATTCGAATTTCTCAGACATGCAGGTTACCTTACGATATTTTCCTTCACCGCCGATCACCTGGTAAATCAGCACTTATAATGGCAATTAAGAATTTTATTGATGCCGGCGGAGACTGAACCTAGCTCCCGTACTGTGAAATTTACAGCGAGCAAAGTCTAACTGAAAAGCAAAGTTTACTAGTATCTAAAACACTTGTATATCCCGTAAAAGTCATCCAGTTGGTACAGCTCTCCTCTATTGTAGCGCATTGAAAGGTGGATCGATGACCACAGTGCCAGACGTCACGCACCTTTGAGGCTTCTCCCTGTCCTCGACCTACGTGTTTTACGACTGGCGTAAAGAAATAGTTACACTGCTAGACGTGTGTCAATCATTCATTTCTCCTGACCGAATCATTCTAGTACGTTTCATCACGCGTACCGGTACATTCGGATCGTTCATTCAAATGGATTATTTTGGGCTCCAGTACCCTACACTAAATCAATTCATTCAATCATTCGAGATTCGGTCGGTTTGCGACTCATTCACAATTCACACCAATCACGATTCAAAAAAAAGGTTCCGTCAATGGTTTGTGATTGGTTGTACCGGAACATTCAAAAACTGATGAATGAACCGTCAATACTTTTAAGTGTACCAGCTCAAACGAACGTATCGAAATCATTTCGCACACCTCTTTTTTGATTAGAATCTGTGAATATAATTTAATGCCAGCGCTTAGCTCCTGAACTACGTGTTGGTACAGGAGCATTAAATTTGCATTCTTAAAATATCTTTTCTCTTGAACAGAGGCAGTACAAATTTTTAACGCACTCCCACGCTTCTTCTGTTATAAAAGAAACGCGTGCGAAACATACATACAAAATAAATGATGAAGACTGAAAGTCGGATAAAGATTTAAAATTTTACTGAATAAATGCAATACTTATTTTTATCTACAAGTAAGGTAAACTGTATCGGCGGTGGCATTAGAAAATCATGGTATTCCATTTCGTGGTATGAGTGTCTAAAATGGCGTCTATGAAAAATGCCGGATTCTGGACTTATTTTACTGACATTTACAAGAGGCCATGAAATGGCCACCATTTCTTCTATACAAATGTCCTCCAGACCGAATTTCGATCATGGAGACCAGTTTCAACGGAATCTAGCCATCTGCACAGGATAGAATTATAGTGCACAATTAAATACGCATTTTTTATTGACTCATTCCATAGTCCGTCAGGAAGACAATCCGACACGACCAGAGTGAGATCAGGCACACCAGATGTAATATATTATACAGAATATTATAAATAATGCAGGGAATAGAGTGAATGGGGCACTACACTCTATTATGAAGAACCAGAATGTGTCAAAACAGGCACGTGTGGTAATTCATAATGCTGTGTTAGTCCCTACTTAAATGTATGGTAGTGAAAGCTGGGTGTGGCAGAAGAAGCACGAAAGTAGAATAAATGCTGTAGAAATGCGGTCTTTAAGGAATATGCTAGGGTTGAATCTGAATGACAGAGTGAGAAATTGCGTGATAAGAGATAAATGTGGTATGCAAGATGATGTTGTGACCAGGATTAAGAAGGGAATGCTTCGATGGTTTGGTCATGTGGAAAGAATGAATGAGGAAAGAGTGACAAAGCAAATTTATATGGCAGATGTGAACGGCCGAGTCGGGAAGGGACGCCCTAGGAAAAAGTTTATCGACCAAATTGGCGATATTTTGAAAATGGGCCACGTTAGAAGTACCCTTAACCGATGAGCATGTATGCGTAGATATATGGCTGTAAAAGAGGCGAAAGAGGTATGTCAGGATCGTGCCAAATGGAATTCCGTAGTCTCTGCCTATCTGTCCGCGATGGACTCCTAAACTACTTAACCGATTTTGATCGAATTTGCACACCGTGTGCAGTTTGGTCCAACTTGAGAGATAGAACATGTTTTTTGCGCATGATGACCCACAATTTTTTTTCCGATTTTAAGGATTTTTAGTAGGATGTGACAAAAGGTCGTCGAAAAAGGCAGGACAACGTCTGCCTGGCAATCTAGTATATATATATATATATATATATATATATATATATATATATATATATATATATAATAGGGCCATGAAATGGCAGTATACATAATAAATCTAGTTTTTGTCAATTTTCGTAGATGCTATTTTTTAACAATCTTGGGACGATATGGATAGATTTATACTTTTTGCTATCACTGACTTAGGTTATTTGTAGTTATATGAGCTTAGCATAAATTCAGTAAAATTTGAAATATTTGTATGACATCCAGACATCGTCAATTTGTCTTGTACGTTTGTGTGTGTTTTAGTACGAGTAGCTTTTATAACAGAAGAAGCGTGGGAGTGCGTTAAAATTGTGTACTGCCTCTGTTCAAGAGATATGATATTTTAAGAATGCAGTGTACAATAATCTGCTCATATATAATGATTTTAATCTAACAATGTTACGGTATATAAATTAACTAAAATGTAAATACATAAAAATTTATGTCATTTTGTTGGTCCCGTATGTTTCTCCACCATTCACACGATTATGAAGCGAAGTTTTGTGACAAAAAAAGATATTTCTTGCTCGTTTGATCGCTTTCCATGCCATCCTATATTATACCAATATTCATATATTTACGATGAAAATTTGGTGGATTGGGGAGACCGTACCCGCCAATGTTTCGGACACAAAAAGGTTTGATAAAGCCGAGCACAGCCAGTACAATATAAAGTCATGAATACACATCGAATCATTGTTGATGTCCTTCTAGCCTTCTTTAACCACGATGATAACCTTTTGAATACTTTCGAAAGCCACTACACATAGGAGATATTAAAGTACCGCAAGTGAACGAGCTGATAAAAGCTGCCAGATGTTTAAGATCTTTTGATTTCTCAATAAAGCTAACCTCCAGACCCTCGATTAAACGTAAACTCCCAAAACGAACACCTAACTGTAAAATTTTATTTGCAATATAAGGTAAAAAAAAACTATAACTAATATATTAAGAAATAAATAACAAACAAGCTTTGGAAATAATTAGGAACACATACAAACATGAATTTAAAAAGAAAACTACACTATACAATACTAAAATCAAATAAAGTATTTACTATAATGTCAAGTGTCAAAATGGCGTTGATAAAGCAGCGCCCTTTTGATCCTTTATTATTTAATTGACTAAATTCGAGCTATTGTATCACAAAGCCATCTATGCAAACAAGGCTGTAGTTTTTGAGTTATAATAAAGTGACCATATTAACCGGATGACCATATTATTCTCACGTACTATATAGTAAAATGATACTTTTTAATAATTCAAATGCGCAAATATCAGAACTGGCTAGAATTAGAATCCAGGACCTTCCACATAGCCATATACCTTGACCACTGTAACCCGCAGCCGTATACGTATAATAATTATATAGAACAATATTATTAGTATGATAAACAAATATGTTTACTGTGAAAATGATCAACTGACAACTCGTTAGCGTAATTGTTAAGAGATTGGCTACTGCTTCCCGGGCTTTTGACGCGGCACCCCCGTTGTCGGTCTGGATATTTTACGCCTGGCGTAAATGAGATTACTCTACCGCCATGTATCGGAAGCCATAATGTCTTTCTGGCATATCCCATTGTTGCCACTTACTCACGCGTGAGACGGAATGGAATCGAAACAAAATGCTATCGAAACTCGTGCACAGTGGCACGTAATTACGCAAAATATATCCAATCCATAATCGAGTCCAAAATAAAATTTGTATATATTCGTATTGTATCTAACTTTTTAAATTAAACTTTGATAAATAAAAGTAATTTCAACAAATTTTATCGTTAACTATTTAACAACTTTATTATTGTTAAAATTGCGAAAGTAAAATAAAGTAAAGTAAAGTTACAGCCTATATACGTCCCACTGCTAGGCACAGGCCTCCCCTCATTTCTGAGAGGGTTTTAGGGCAAGGAAGTGTCCACCGCGCTGCCCCAATGCGTGTTGGCGAACTTCACATGTCTTAGAAATATTTTTTTTTCTTTATTCCTCAGACATGCAGGTTTCCTCACGATGTTTTCCTTCACCGCCGAGCACGTGATAAATCAGCACTTAAAATTGCAATTAACAATTTCATTGGTGCCGGCGGGGATCGAACCCGGTTTGCTCGAGTACTGTGAAATTTACTGCGAGCGCTAACCATCTGAGCTACCACGGCTCCCTAGCTAAAGCAAATAGCAATTTTAACAATAATAAAAGCAATTTAAATAAAAACCTGTTTAAATTGCTTTTAATATAAATCAAAATTACTAACAAAACAAATTATACGATTAACTAGTGAATACTGTACTAAAAACGTAAATATTTCAAAACTACCTATTTAGATTTTTTTTAGTTTAGCCCCCCATAGATCGCCTCATAAAGGGGATATTGACAAAGTTGCCACGCTTGGCGAGCGAGTTGTCAGCCGCAGCTTTTTATTATTTTGAGTTGTTATCAGGAAGTTGCTGCCGCCCATTACCTGTGTCAATTTCCCTCTGTGGCCTCTTACGATATCCACGGGACGATATGGACTAGTGGGTATTCTTACACCGCCCCTACACGGCATGTAGGAACGTGATAGTGATAGGAGGTATGAACTTCATTTCATTCTAGATAAGGAATCGTAATTAGCACAATCCCTGTTCGCTCTTATACACAATAGAAAGACAACAACATTGGGTCAATTGTGATGCATAGCTTTAAGACAAACAAACAAATATTTAATACATTTTGCGTAATAAAGACACTTAATAAATATATATTACAGACTTTGTATTTTGGAAAATTTAAGTGTAAATAGCCCACAGTACAGATTTAAGGCCGATAAAGATGTTTAAGATGTAACAAGGTTAACAATATCGTCATCAAGGTTGAAAATAATCTCGCAGTGTTATCCAGACATGCGTGTGACAAAAATAGTTTTTTATAGCGTATTGTCAACGCATACGAATGCACAGGTGTTATTCTCACGATATAAATATGGGATGTGTGCATAATTAAGACGTAAGTCTACTTTTAATTATTGAATGCGTTCGGGATGAAGCCATGATCGTGCAGCCGTCAGGCCGGCGCTGACGCAGCGCAAAAAGCGCTGTCCGCGAAATCGTGACGGGTTATTTCAGTACCGTGAAGTCATGGTGAATTATTTTTGTAACTGTACACATACCTATACGGAGTTAGTTATGCGCTAGGTCGACAGGTGATAAGCGAATAAAGTATAAGATGAATCTTTAAAAGCCTTTGTCAGTGCTAATGTTATGTGAAGCGATAGTGATTTTTTGTTTTGGTACCTTGTGCGGCGGTCAGGTTCGTGTGAGCGGCGTGGTGGCCGGTCTGTAACTGAGGCGGGAAGGGAAAGCGCCCGCCCAGCGCCGACACTGCGCGCGTGTAGCTTCTGAACCGCCTCACCTGTAATGTTTCAGGAATTACGAAAAACTTTAAAGCAGTTTTAAAATTGCAATTTTAAATCATATTTAACTTTCAGAATATTTGTATTCAAAACATTTTTAAATAAGAAATACATAGTTTTTTATAATGAAAATTTCATGAAAATCTTTTTAATTATTCACAGCGGCATGTTAGAAAGGTTGTTTGTTTACCTTGAAGGTATTTTTAGTTGGGATATTTACAAGAACATCTTAAAATAACATCTTACCTGATGAAAACAGTGTTAGAGCGGTCCTTGAACTTTAACGACCGTGTAATAATGATTATTATGAGGTAAGATAGTCTGACTTGGCGGTCTATTATCTTCGGCTTCCAGACTCCGAATGAACCAGTTTCGTACATGAATTTTAAAAGCTGAATACTACGATTATTTTTATATGTTGGCCGCGAAGTAGGCGAAAATAAATTATAAGCAAGTATGTGTACTTCGTATATTATCTACTCTGAAGCTACTCATTTTAATTGTGTTAAGGTTGTTGATCTCGTGTCTTCGTACGTGATTTCCGGAGTGTTAAATGAAGCGCAGCTTGTGAGTGTATTTTTCGACGATTTTGCTCAAAAAATTATCTTATCTTTTTTTTTGATGAAATATAAAACAGTCAATTTTCGTAATTTTTAGTAACAAAATACCTTGATTGTAAAAAGTACAAACAGATGAAATTATAAAGCTATACAATGCTGCAGCTGGTCACCAGAAAACATTTAAGAATTTTGACCCTTAAACATGTAACTACGTTAAATATGCTGCTGTGTAGTAGAGACATAAGAATATCTACCACTCCATAACACGCCGTGGTTGTCAGAAGAAGTGACAGAGGAAAACTCAAACAGGTAATGGGAGACAGGATCTTACTAAAGTTAAAAATTACAGCCTATATACGTCCCACGGCTGGGCACAGGTCTCCGCTCATTTCAGAGAGGGTTTTAGGACAAGGAATTGTTCTCAGCGCTGAACAAATGCGTGTTCATTATATGTCTTTGAAGTATTTTTTTCTTATTTCTCAAACATGCACGTTTCCTCACGATGTTTTCCTTCACCGCTGAGCACGTGGTAAACCGGCACTTAAAATTGCAATTATCAATTTCATTGGTGCCGGCGGGGATCGAACCCGGTTTCTTCGCGTACTGTGAAAATTACAGCGAGCGCTAACCATCTGAGCTACCATAGCTCTCCCTAAAAACAATTCCTAAAAAAAAACTCAGCATCAAATGAATTCCTAATATTTTTTTATAGGATAGGGTGACAAACGAGCACACAGTCTACCTGATGGTAAGTGGTTGCTGAGGCCTATAGACATCTACATCTACCCTCGATTACGAATCACGACGCGACATGATGTGTAATGAAAAAAAATTAATTGAATGTGGTCATGACCACGAATGCCTATATTTATAAGTACATGTTAGTACATTCATAAGTACATTTTTTAACGTTTATCATCTTTTTTTAAGTCTGGATACAATGTATGAAATTCATCATACTCGAGTCGTTTTACATTAATATCATGGACCCAAGCACTCCTTTTCACTTTTTTAGAAGGACAACATAAAACAGCTGCCGCTAACTTTATAGATTCATCCTCGCTGTCGCTGCTTGTCATATTTCTCGAATGACAAACTGGAATGACCGAAGCGAGGCGTCCGAAAACGCCGTCTCGACTACCGTGCACACCGCTAAGCCGCGTCTGTCAGTTGCGGCTGACGGACGCGTCCGATAATTTGTTCTCAGCTTTATTCTATTTAACTAAAAATACAATTAATCTATTTATATGGATGCATCGCATAGTTCAAAATTCGGTTATAAAACTTGCGGAAACAGAAGCAGAAACGGATGTTAAAAACCATGCAGAACTTCCGCAGTTGCGGAAACAGAAACAGAGTTCTGTTGCATCACTAATTATGATGAAAGTTAGTACGAAGGTACCTTAGGTCTTAAAATAAAATACATTAGAATATTTTTATCGCTAAAAAATAAACAATTTCATTTATTTAGTTAAAATTTTAATTTGATTTGAATTGAAATTTAGATCTATACAATAAAGATATAAATAACTTTGAAATAAAGATATTAATATTTACGTTGCAACCAGCAAAAAATAAAAATTAAATTTCTTCGCAACCTTCCGCTAAATAAATACAATGATGTGTCTTACCTAGATTGAAGAGCACCTCCCGCCCTCCCTCAATTGCGTGCACTAATCCCGTCACCACTACTCCCAACACCACTCATCTTAAATAACTATT
This sequence comes from Parnassius smintheus behrii, assembly GCA_036936625.1. NCBI lineage: Eukaryota > Metazoa > Arthropoda > Insecta > Lepidoptera > Papilionidae > Parnassius > Parnassius smintheus. The sequence goes on along the minus strand of JAUPFT010000006.1, from coordinate 21,155,436 downwards.
ATTATAATATATAATTACTAATTATCTTAAAATTTTGAAATGTACGTCTATTATATTAAAATAACTGACTTCTATTAGCTTCAGGATTATTCGCACGATGTTAAGATTTTTGTCTTTCTGTCTGTCTGTTCGGCCTAGTCTTTAAAATGGCTGAATCGTAATAATGAAACTTTACGAACAGATAAAAAGCAGCGCCAGGATGGATCTAGGCTATTATCCTCTAGTACATGAACATAAACTACATACCTCGGTAGGTACGTAGTTTATTTTCATGTTGAAAAGTAAGTATACGTCGACTAGTAAGCATCTATAGGCATAGGTGCGAGTCGTATCATGTTGTATCGGTCTATAATATAAAATAGGTATCGCCACACGAGAACGCTCTTTTGGTGCACCCAATTATTATCTGAAACTATTTTATAAATTAACGCCGGTTATATCGATCAATTACAATATTTTGTATACTACGTAGATGTATTCAACTACCAGTGGGTTATATATATATATATATATATATATATATATATATATATATATATATGTATATATATATATATTTGTAGGAAGGTAGTTAAATAGAATTAATTAACAATCACAAAATACACACATCGCAGGTAATCAACTATAAATTGTACTGAGACTAATTTAATAGCTGATAATAATAATTAATACGTTTCCACGAATTAATTATCCGAATAGTCTAGGATGAGCTAGTAGCCGGATACAACAAGTGAACCGTGCCACACCAGAGCCATGACTGCCTTAACGGCGGCCGACGGCGACCCGAGCGCCACTGCAGGTGCAATGCGCAAGTGTGCGGTGCACCTGTTGTTTACAATAATTCCGACTAGCCACAGAGGCGCTGCTGCAATCTCTAACACGTGGGTCAACGGGCAAGGAGATGATCTCTTTCCCAAAAATAAAATAGTGGTTTAATGCCCAATACGATATAATTCACAAATAGTATAATCACAATTACGAAATTACAAAAGATGGCCGCGATGTACTTCGATTAAAACTATGACGTCCACCTAACACGTGGTTGCGTGCGCTCCGTTAGACGAGGGGTATATGTGTTCCGTGGTTCGACGAAGTGCCTTCCTCTCGGTGAAGTCCTTTACAAGATGGCCGCCTCCCCAGTGTCCGGTGTTACGTCAGAGTTTCGTTCCGAAGTTGATTGATTGGCCATAGACAAGGTTGAACTGAAGGTGAAGGTGTGGTGCCTTTTATTCTCGACACGCAGTCACGGCCAACCCCGACTATCGCACGTCCTCGTGCGCATGGCAGTAGACCGTCGGAATACGGTCTATTAGTGATCACCACCTGCAAACAGACATTAAAACTAGTTAAATATTACAACGCTCTACCATTCCTGACTTCATTTAGGTCGATGGTAGTAGACTGAACTGGGCGTACAATGGTTCCTTTCATCCACACACCAGCAACCATATAATATTCCTCGAACCGGGCGTATGAAGCCCCTTCATCCGAATATCATTCAAAAATCATATGTAGCGTGGACCGGGCGTGCGAGGACCCTTCGCCCGAGTACCAAAAGCCATATGTAGCGTGGATTGGACGTGCTAGGCCCTTCATCCAGCCACCTCAGGCAAAATGTAGCGTGGACCGGGGGTGCGAGGCCTCTTCATCCAGCTACCTCAAGTAATACGCAACGTGGACCGGGCGTGTGGGGCCCCTTCATCCGAGTACCGAAGGGCCATATGTAGAGTGATCCGGGCGTGCGAGGACCCTTCATCCAGCTACCCTAGATGCAGCGAGGACCGGGCGTGCGAACGTCTATAACACAGGAAGATAAAAGATTTACTTACATCTATTGGCCTGAATGTCGAATGCGCTCATGTTTGACTCATTATCTGTTGCTGTGAGAGGGTCAGAGTTGGTAGTTAATGTATTATCACTAGAGATCGATTGTTTCATATTACGATATTCGGTACCAGGTATGTGTGTAACTAAGCTACTTTTGATCAATGAACAAGCCGAACCACTGTCGAATAGAAATAAAATGGTCTTACCAGTCGACGTTGACAGTATACCTCTCGTTAGCTTGCGCTCGCAGACGTAGGCCTCATTCTTTGCTGATTGTTCGTTTTCAGTCCTTTTAACCGGGCAGGCTGTGCTGAGATGGCATGGTTTACCGCACGTGAAGCATGTGATTGTCTTCTTCCGCTCCGTTCCTTTGGGCTTCTTAAGATTGTCGCGTCACTTTCGGCATTCTTCTATCTCGTGCCCGCATTTTCCACAATAATAGCAAGATCCACTGAACCGTGTGTCAGTTGCGATGCGAGCCTTTTTAGTATTAATTTCACAATCGTCTACATTGTAGCGTCTTTTGAGCGAAACTCCGTTGAGAACACGGCACAGTTGAGCCTTCGTAATGCTGTACGAATTTAATTCTCTTCGAATCAAGGAGTCCTGCTGACAGAGGACTGATATAATGAATCCAGTGATAACGTCTTTATCCATCTCAAAATTTGGTATGCACGTTCAATAAGGTCAAAGGCGCCACAAACGCATGACGGCTTCAGGTGCTATCTCTTTGTGCCCTATTTGAAATTTCATAATATTATCGAAATAATCTTGCATTAGTATTGGCTTTCTGAATGTAGCTAGAAGCATTTCTTTAATATCTTGCTATTCTATGTGATGTCCGTAATTTGGTAAGACAGGACGCGGCACGCTCCTTTAGTAAGTGAATAAGAGGAAGAAGCAGTACCGTCCACGCAAATTTTCGGATATTCACTATAATTTCAGTGGTTTTTATACCAACCTTCAATATCAGCTTCAGGGTTAAAAGAAATCAGTTGCGTTGAGCTTTGGTTAATGGGTGAGGTTTTTGTCGCCGCTAGCAGCCGTGCTAATATCGGCTCAATCCCGCTTAACAAATTAGCAGCATCATTTCCGTGTTCTCTAGGGTAATTCCTGCCAGGCGCGTCCACGCCGCGGGGGTGGGCGCCGTTTACTTCAGTAGGCCGGAGTAAATTGGTGGCCAAGTTCAGGCAGGGACCCAGTGCTGTGGGGTATAACACAGTCCCTTACCCAGGGTTACGGGTGAAGACTTCAACGGCTGTGAAGGCGAAGATAATAGTTATCAGTACGGCGGAGCAGGCGGAAGAAGCACAAACCCAGTGGAAAGCTGCTCTCACATATTGAGACCCCAGGTTACACTGGAGCTGCAACACCATGCAGGGTGATGTAGTAGGGATGGCGGCGGAAGAGACCTCAGTCCAACGGTGGCTCCCAAGCCCTTCAGAAGGGTTACTGCATTGGCGTCAGGTGGCAACTGGCCGTAAAACAAATAGCCAAAACATTTTTCTCCTCACATGAAAGCACAAGAGAATAATACAGGGCAAAAATACTAGGGCGTACCCCCCAAGCGACGCAAATGCGAATACGATGAATCAGATACTCAATGTCAAAACTGCTAGGGCGTCCCCCCGAAGCGACGATTACTTAGACAAGAACAAACATTCGCATTTACATACTTTTAACAAAATAAGACTGGCAACATGGAACTTGGGATCTCTTACAGGAAGGAGCCAAGAATTAAGCAAAATCCTAAAGAAAAGATGCATTAACATTTGCTGCATACAAGAAACGAAATAGAAAGGTTCAAAATCTCGAGACATAGGAAACGATTATCAGCTTATATACCACGGTATAGACTGTAAAAGAAATGGGGTAGCGATAGCCTTGGATAAAAATTTTAAGAGCCGCATAGTAAACATCACCCGGAAGAGCGACCGTCTAATTGCTGCTAAATTGGCACTGGATGATCAACAATTAATTAACATCTTATCAGTATACGCACCACAGACGGGTTGCGCGGAGTCCGAGAAATCTCAATTTTGGGAAGATTTGGACGATCTAATACATGAAATTCCATTAAATGAACGTAAAATAATAGGAGGGGATTTAAATGGCCACGTAGGAGCTAAAAGTAATACATACGGAGCGGTACATGGCGGTTTTGGACTAGGCGAGGCAAATAAACAGGGAGAAGACATTCTAGAATTTGCAGCCAGACACTCTTTGACTCTGATAAACACAAATTTCCAAAAGAAAGAAGAACATCTAATCACGTATAAATGTGCAGGTTGAGTGTCACAAATAGACTACATTATCGCCGACATGGATGCCAAACAAAAGTTCAAGGACTGCAAAGTAATCCCTGGAGAGTCTTTAACATCACAACACCGTATACTCGTAGCCGTTTACTCTCTGTTCAAACCTATAAAAACTTTTGTAGATAGAACACCGCGTACTAAGTGGAAAGATCTGAATAGCTCTAAGGGCGAATTACTGGGAGGTGTAATAACGGAATACCTAGACTCTGATATTGGAGTGAACTACGAAAACGCCGAAAATATGTGGTCTGAGTTTGAAGCGCAATGTAGAGCTAAGGCAGCGGAAATCCTGGGAGTCTCCAAAGGACCACCCAGAAATGAGAAGGATCCTAACTGGTGGAATGACAATGTGAAGAAGACTCTAGCGAATAAGAAAGACCTCTTTAAGAAATGGCAAAGCTCGCAACTAGATGAAGACAAAGACTCATATAAAGAAGCGAAGAAACAGGCAAAGAAATGTGTAGCCATAGAAAGAGCAATTAGCAACCAAGCCTTCTACAATAATTTGGAAAATGCTAAAACTGTAGATGAAGTATTAAAAGTAGCAAAATTTAGAAACAGGACCACTAGGGATATAAAGACAAACAAATACATTAAAAGTAAAGACCAAAAATTGTTAACAAACAACTCACAAATTATGGACAGATGGTATGAATATTATAAACAACTATTAAATAAAGAATTTCCAAATGAAGACCCTACACCCTGCAAATCTACATCTGGACCAATACCTAAGGTGGATATGGCTGAAGTCAAACAGGCAATAGCCAAAATGAAAAACCGAAAAGCTACAGGCCCAGAAGAGATACCAGCGGATCTATGGAAAGGCCTTGGTACAATAGCGGCAGTATGGTTAACCAAGCTTTTAAACATTATTCTAACGACTAATCGCATTCCGGACTCTTGGCGTCAAAGCTATCTACTCCCGTTCTATAAAAATAAGGGCGATGTAACGCAGTGTGAAAACTATAGAGGTATTAAATTGACCTCACATACGCTTAAAATATGGGAACGAATTATTAATAAACGGCTCACTGACATTGCTGAAATATTTCCAAATCAGTTTGGTTTTACAGCATCCAGATCAATTATTGATGCCATCCAAACGATTAGAATACTGATGGAAAAACATAAAATAAACAATAAAGACCTACACCTAGCATTCATAGACCTAGAAAAAGCCTTTGATCGAGTTCCACGTAGGCTGGTATGGCAGGCACTTCGTGCCCAAAGGGTGCCAGAGTATTATATCGAACTTATAAAAGATACGTACTACAAGGCCAACACGAGAGTCAGAAGCCCAACCGGCGTGAGTAAAGCTTTTGAAGTCAAAGTGGGTGTCCATCAGGGATCTGCTCTAAGCCCCCTCCTATTCAATCTAGTGATGGACTACCTCACTAAGGATATACCTGCCCCATTGCCATGGACTATTCTATACGCGGATGACATTGTCTTAGCTGCTGATACCGTAAGCCATTTGCAGGAAACTCTTAATACGTGGACACACGCTCTTGAAAAGTACGGCCTGAGGGTGAGTGGGAGTAAAACTGAGTATTTGAAATGCACCTATTACAGATAAAATCATTGAAAATCGCCTAAAATGGTATGGACATATTAAAAGACGCAGCGAAGATCATGCAGTTCAAATAGCTCTAAGCTTGCCAGAAACAAAGAGAAGCAGAGGACGCCCGCCAATGACATGGTGGTCTAATATCGCAAGAGACCTAAGGAAAGCCTAGTTGCCGGATGTGACAACCCAAGACCGTTTGTCTTGGCGCAGACAAGTGAGGAGACCCGACCCCAAATAACGGGATCAGGGATGGAAGAAGAAGAAGATTTCCGTGTTCTCTATTTGATTGCGAAGCAACATCATGAATTATCTCCTTACTTGCGTTTAGCCCTGCAGATCCAACTTCTAATAAAGGCAATGCGTTCACTCCAGGAGGTTTTTCCATGGTATTCTCTAACACGTGGGACAACGGGCAAGGAGATGATCCCTTTTCAAAAATAAAATAGTGGTTTAATGCCCAATAGGATATAATTCACAAATAGTATAATCACAATTACGAAATTACTAAAGAACGCCGCCATGTACTTCGATTAAAACTATGACGTCCAACGAACACGTGGTTGCGTGCGCTCCGTTCGACGATTCACGACAAAGTGCCTTCCTCTCGGTGAAGTCCTTTACAAGATGGCCGCCTCCCCTGTGTCCGGTGTTACGTCAGAGACAAAACTCGCTTGTTTCGTTCCGAAGTTGATTGATTGGCCATAGACAAGGTTGAAGTGAAGGTGCTATGGTGCCTTTTTTCTCGAAGCTTCACCCCCTTAAAACCTAGTAGGTTTGGGTGAAGCAGACGTGGGCGAGCGATCGGTGCTTGGGGCCCCGTCGCGTGTCCGACTAGCTGCTAACCTGCTAGCAATATTCCGTTTATCTGCTCATATGGCAATAGCGACGAGTAGGGATGGGCAAGTGAAAAACGATATCGATATATATTGTATCGATGTTTTAAACAGTATCGATATAATATATATATTATATTATTTTAAGCATATATATATATATATATATATATATATATATATATACTATTATAAGTAGGTTTTAAGGGGGTGAAGCAGACGTGGGCGGGCGATCGGTGCTTGGGGCCCCGTCGTACTCTCTCGTCTCGTCATAACTCTATATATACTACTATTTATATATATTACTCTTATACATTAATGAAACGGGTGAATGATTTTGATGAAATTTTGTTTATTATACCTATACTTTTTTCCACGGAAAAAATAAAGTTTGTGTGGAATTTAAAGGAGATGGCCAAAATTGTATGAACCTGTGCCCCAAACTGTACAGAGATGAAATCTATGTCATTATATGCATGTAGCTACGCAGTAGTGGACAAAAGTTATGAAGATTTAAAAAAGTTGATTTTGGTAGTCTGTTTTTATCATTATTACACAATGTAAATATAAATAAAGTTCCAATTCATGAGTGTTATGTAAGTTAATGTATATGCATGATGATTAGGATGTATCCTAACCGGTTTAGCTGGAAAAAAACAAGGACATCAGTTTTTTTTTTCAGTTTTTGAAATTATTATTTGTTGTTGAACTAGTTTTTGGAACTTAACTATTATTGATTGAAGTATATTAGACAGAAAATAATTAAACTTACCTATGACACCGTTTATAAATAGTGGAACAATCGCGTTAAATAAGTAACGACCTATCTACTTACAGTATTAGTGATTACAAACATGTCGGTACGCATACGACGCGCGGGGAAGTAGGGGCGAAATTAGAATTTGAGCTGACTTACTATATCCCTTTAATTTACGTTAATTTGTCTTCTGCACGTACCTAGGTACGTGTAGGTATCGGGCCCCGGGGTGTACCCCATTACCCGGATATCCTCATACCCCATTACTATGGGGCAGTCAATTTTGGCCTATCTTGGCATGGTTTTTGCTACATTATGTAATGTAGCCGGATAAGAATAATTTTCCCGTAGTTCACCGACTACGGGAAAAGGAGGTAATCTATAGAGATAGTCTAAGTTGGCCTTTCAGCGGCATTGTGGCTTGTTACTCGACTCTCTAATCACATATAGAGAGGAGTTCTCTTGGAAGAGGTCGTCCGTCCGGTGGCCGGGTGTGCAACGGCGCAAAGCCGTTGAGGTGTTCGTGTGGCCCGTTATCGGCACGGTCAAACATGCCGCGCGCTAACCGGGCCACGAAATCGGAGATGGTCTCGATTTTCAGATTGGCCGCTATGACGTCATTCCGGACGTAACGACCTGCTCCGACAATCGTTCTCAATGACAGGTTCTGCTGAGCCTGTAGTCGCCGCCTCAGAGGGTCGCTCAGAAACGCGTACCAGGCCGGAGCAGCATAGGTGGTAATAGCCCGGATATACGTCTTGTATATCCGGAGCTTGGTTTTTATTGGCAGCTTGGATGCCAGTACCGGACGAAGCATCGCCCGCGCACATCTGGCTTTGCGGACGACGAAGTCGACGTGCGCAGTCATGCGCAGCGCCCGGTCGATCCGGCACCCTAGGTATGTCACGGCCTTCTCGTACGCGATCTTCTGGCCGTCGAGTGTTAGTGGTGGTGGTAAATTTCTAAGGCGGCGAGTGAGCAGAGCGGTCGTCTTACCAACGTTGACGACCATCCTCCACTCGTTTAGCCATGGTGGCAACAGGTCCAGCAGACGCTGCATTTTGGCAGTGGCTATATGGGCTCTTCTGGACGAGGTGAAATAGGCGCTATCATCCGCGTATAGCGCCAGCTCAACGTCGTCCTCCCATTCTTGCAGCCTGCCTGCCAATGTTGGGATGTCATTTGTGTATGCCGCGTACAGGACTGGAGACAGACAACTGCCCTGTGGGACGCCGGCACTGATGGTTCTTGTTGCGGACTCGGCGCCCTCTACACAGACGTAGAACTTCCTGTCTTCCATGAAAGACGCCATTAACCGCAACATAGCAGGGGGGACACTGGTCTGTTCGTGTAACTTATATAGTAATCCTGAGTGCCACACCCGGTCGAACGCCTTCTCAATATCGAGAAAGACGCCCAACTATATGCGGCCACGATTGTACTCTGCCGCAAGCAGGTGCAGCACTCTAGTCAGCTGTGTGGCTGTAGAGTGACCCCTCCTGAATCCGTGCTGCTCCGCCCGAAGTAGGATGCACGGACGGAGACGTCTTAGCAGCAATCTTTCAAACAGTTTAGCTATGTGTGGTAATAGCGTAATCGGCCTGTAACTGGAAGCTTTACGCCTGTCCTTCCCGGGTTTCGGCAAGACGATAATTTTGCCTTTTTTCCATTCCTCCGGGAAGTGGGATGTCCGCAATATCCCATTGTAGAGTCGACCAATCTCTACTAGGACTTTATAGGGCAGCTGTCGGAGTGCAGCGTTGGTAATCCCGTCGTGTCCGGGCGCCTTCCTCACTTGCAGGCAGGTTACCATCCTCCGCAGTTCGGCGGGGGAAATGAACCACTCTCCTGCAAGAGGCGGCGCAGGTGACGACAGGAACTCCTGTACGCGACTCTCCTTTATGGCATGAAGCTCCATGTACTCCGCACTTGCAGGATTTGGCATAAATTGCTCCTCGAAGTGCTCTCCTAGGATATCCGCTCTGCCCTTGGCATCATAGCAACGTTCGCCCACTCTGTCGGTCAGCGGGCAAACGGGAGGTCTGGATTTGGTTAGCTGTCGGTTCAGTTTATAGAGCGACGCATTTTGCTCGTCCGCCTTCCATATGCGCCGCTCCCAGGCCTCTCCTCTGTAGGCCCGGACTGCAACCGACAGCTCCTCCGATAAGATGTTGAGCTGTGATTTTAGTCTTGGGCAGCGAGTACGCGCCCAGAGTTTTCTTAGTGCTCTTTTGCGTTTTATTTGCACGCTTATGTCCCGCGGCAGATCGTCACGCCTTTCTGTGATCGGGACGATCGTAGAGGCCACGTGGAGGGCCTCCTGGATGTTTTTGGTAATTCTAGTTGCAGCGGCCTCTACGTCGTCCGCTGTATTTATAAGTTGGTGGACTGGAGGTCTCGCCTGCAGATGTTGTGCGTAGCGCCTCCAGTCAATGCGTGTCTTAAATGCTCTGGACGGCGTAGTCACCGCCTTAGTGCCAAAGGTTATCAGAATCGGGAGGTGCTGTGAGCTCAGGTCGTATAGCACCTCTACCACTACTGGGTAGTTGACGTTCCTGGAGAGCACGATGTCTAATACATCCGGATGTTGCCTCGGGTCTGTCGGAACGTTGGTTGGTTCCTCGGGACCTAAAACGTCATAGTTGTTCTTTTCAGCGTCTTCGTATAGTGCATGACCCGGCGGGGTGATCACTCTGGACCCCCACGCCGGGTGTTTGGCGTTTAGGTCCCCGGCGATTATGGTGGGTGTTTCGCCTTCCATCACCGTCCGGATGTCTGAGGGGCAGAATGGAGTCCCTGGCGGGCGGTATGCTGCGTAGATCCTTAGTTCCTCGCCCGCCGCCTCCATTCTTATGCCAATAGAGCGCATAGTCTGGTAAGGTGGTAATTCCAGCTCTTGGTGGACGATGTCCCTCCTCACAAAAACCGCCGTCCCTCTGTAGGCGGCCCCTTGAGGGGTGACCTCGTCCCTTCTGTATAGGTGGTAGTTTGGCAGCTTGATATGCGTCTTTGGATTTAGTTTTGTTTCGCCCAGCAATATGATGTGCAAGTCCTGTTGCTGGGCGACAGTGCGGAGTTCATGTAGCTTCTGCTGTATACCGCCCGGGTTCCAATAGAGGAGGCGCAGATTACTCGCCTCCGTAATGCCGTGCTAGTAGATTTGCCAGCGCCTTCATAATTGCTGTGACTGGGTCGGTCCCGGCTCTGATATCAGCCAGGACTTGCGTGCCGACCTCGATAGCAATACCTACTAAGCGTTGTATCGCATCTGCTGTCTCGAGGCCGGTGGCGGGTGTTCTCCTATATGAGGGCGTTGGCAATTGTCTCGGGTGTGGTTGCTCCTGGTCCTGCCCTCTTGGCTTGTGGGTAGAGCGCGCTCTAGCTGTAGAGCGGGCTCTACGTTCTGGTAGAGCCCTTTCTGGCACTGTACCCACGTTGGTTGTCTCCCGAGTAATCTGCGCCTTTTGCGAGGCTACTGGTACTGTTGGTGTCGGGGTAGAGGTAACAGCCTGAGGAGGCTGCGACTTCTTCCTACTTCTCTCCCGCCTCCTCTTCTTTGAGGGTTGCCGTTCTGTGGCAGGATTGGCGGGAGGCTGTAGAGTCGCCCCGGTGGTTGCCCTGGTCGTCGTGGGTTCCACCGTTTCCTGGGATGCTACGGGTGGGGGGGGGGCTGATTGTCTGCCCTTTCCTGTGATGGTGACCCACCCGTCTTGCTGAATGGTTACAGTTTTCGGGCGACTCTGGGGGATCCTTTTAGGGTCCTCCGGGAGTAGCCCCGGTAAGGTAATCCCCTGCCTCCTAGCAGTCCTCCTCAGGACTGGGCAGCGGCGGTCGTTTGCTGTGTGGTTTTTGCCACAATTGGCACATTTGGGTTCCTCTTCCCTACCCCGAGGGCAAAGGCTCGCTATGTGCTCCCCGGCACAGCGCACACACCTCACTGGCCTGAAGCAGTTGGCGGAGGCGTGCCCGAAGGCCTGGCATCTGTGGCATTGAGCCGGTCCTACTTTCCTTTGCCAGGCCTCGATGACGACCCCTCTCATGTAGAGGAGTTCGTCGATATTATATAAATTCTGGAGCTGCTCCAGGCTCAGGTGATCCAGTTGGGCAAAGTAGATGCAGCCAGGTCTGCCTCTACGTGGTGGAATTGCCTTCACATATTTAATGGGGAAGCCTTTTGCCCTTATGGCCTCCTCTATTGCTTTGGTATCCGTGCCCATAGGTAGACCCCGGATGCCCACTTTAGTGGACTTATCCTCCTCCGGGGTGTAGCAGTACCAGGACAGCGTTGGTGTTTCTTTGGTCAGCTCCACCATGTAACGCTGGACCGTGCGGAATTCGTTTGCGCTCTGTGGCATAAACCGTACGCCTTTCCCGAATGGACGGGCATTCAAAGGGTGGCCCAACATTCTGTTGAGCTCCTTAAAATGCCTCGTCCAATCCGGTAGCCATTCGGCCACTATTGGTGGGTATCTGGCTTTGTCCTGGTCGGCAGGCTTGTCAGTAGGCACTGCCGCCGGTTGAGGGCGTGGTACTGCTGGTGCAGCTACCATATGGGCATAGCTGGTGGATGGTCGTTGACCATCGTCCTGCGGTAGCCCGGACGGGTTGGATGATGCCACCGGTGATGAACGGCCGGCGGATGCTGCCAGGGTAGCGTAGGTGGTCGACCCCCAGCTGTAGGATTCCTCTCCCCCCTGCTCGTACTGGGCCGAATCTCGGCTTCGTCTATGGTGATATGGAGCGAGGGGGGGGTTGTGGTGGAGAAGGCGACTTTGGTGGTGATCTAAGCACCTTCTTCGTCGTCCCTATTTGGTGGTATCTCTCATCTTCTGATGATGAAGGGGCTTCGTCTGATGACAGCTGGGAGCCTACCCGTTGCCTCTTCTCAAATAGAGAGGCTTCGGTCTCCGGTGGCGTGTGGCGTCTGGCCGCTTTCTTGGCCCACTGCTGTTGGGGCGACGGTTCCTGCCTTGCCGTGTGCTCAGACACGGCTGGCGTGAGCGCGGCGCCCGTTGCGGACTCTTTCCGCGGCGAGACGGTTTTCCGCATAGGGATATGGGAGAACGCTGGCACCGTTCTGGTGCGCTCCGGGTTCATCATATCCCTAATTGCAGGTGGTCTCTCTAACACTCCTTTCTTATCCGGTGGTATTTTAGGCTTGGGGGGTGATTCCCCCTTGTCCCTACCCGACATGCTGAGTTGTTACCTAGCCTGTCGGTTGTAATCTACGTGGCCCTATCTATACGATGGTGATATTATTAGAAGGACTATCTTCACTATGGGCACTGCCTACCCCTTTTGTCAACAAAAGGGTTGGGGGAAGTGCGACGGTGGCACTTTACACGCGACTAGGCACAGGATGCACGAAACGCATAAAGTGCCAAGAATCACCTAGGGGCCGGTGACCTCGACGCCTCACGGAATCACGGGACTCAACGTTCGGCGGAGTATGTCGTACCGGCGGTCATTTGCAGCCACTGTATAACTGCAAGCGACGCACACCTAGGAGATCCTTATCCCCCTTAATTTGTGAGTTCAAAGTTTCTCGAACGAAAGCGACTGAACCTTAGAGAAATACGGCCATCGCGCTCGATTCGGGACTGAATCAATAACATACTCAGATTGTTTGTTAGATTGTTAGTTCCGTTAAGTCGGTCATTGATATTGCGTGCCCTTAGAGATGCATTGTTTTTAAGTCAGAACTCATACTCGTATTACTTAAAATTAACAAGAATTTTCTTAGCATTCATGTTTATAAATAAAGCGATATTACAGAAAATACAAACGAATAACTATGATTTCGAAAAAGATCTTACATGCATAGAGCAATACGGGCAATCGGCGGACAGGAGCGGTGTACCCATAGCTTTTTGTCCCATTACAGAACTGTCTGTCACTTATGCTGGGGCGAAACTGCACACAGAAAAACAATCGTCGGTCATTATGAAACTCACACATACCAATTAAACCAATAAACCAACAATTTCATGCACACACAATAGATAAATTGTAGCGGTACTGCTATAATTTATCTATTGTGTGTGCATGAAATTGTTGGTTTCGCTCGGTGGGAGTAACGATTCGGACACAGACTCGGATTAGTTGCTCGACTGATCAGCATATTGTATTAGGGCGAGCGGCCTGTGTTCCAACAAATCCGAAACAACACGACCATTATATTGTAATTGTTACGTTTTAAAAGGAACTAAATAGCAATAATGTGATTTAAAATTACTTATATATGAAAGGTAATGCCATTTTTTTGTAAATTTGCCGTGGCGGATCTCTTTTTGCAGTAAAAAACCGAACAATTTGTTATTTTTGTAGGACGTCCATTCCGTCGCGCAACTGTTCACCAGACTTAATCTTAGTCTAGTGAGCAGGTCGGCTGCAACTAGTTTTATTGTACACATAAGAACGTGTGGACTTTTATTTTGACAGAGGGGAGAAGTGGGCAGTTGAACAAAACGCCAATTTCCCAGGTAAGAACTCAATATAAACCAAGTAGGTGTATGTATAAATAAAGAGCGAATGAAACGTACTTATTCCTAGTCTCCTACAATATCATCATAAACAGGTGTACAGATATTGATGTTACTATGACCGCGTGTGTGGGACGGTCTGAATGCGATCTGTTTCAGGGCGATGCACACACATCATGACTTATGAATCATTTGTCTACAGACACTAATCGCTTGACATTGTACGTATAAAAATACTCATTTAATGCATTGATTCAAGGTCACTCTTTTGAACATGATGTATTAAAAAAAATGGATTTTTTTACAGTATTGGGTAACAAACGAGCACATAGTCCACCTGATGGTAAGTTGATGCTGTGGCCCACGGACATCCACATTTATCCTCAATTATGAATCAAAATGCAAATGCGTTGTCACCTCTGAGGACTAAGATAGAATGCCTCGTTTCCAGTAAAAAGAGTCTCCGATTCTCTACACTCATCATACGAAACACAGCAGCATTACGCTGCTATTTTGCGCTGGTATTCTGTGAGAGTGTGGTCCTGCCCGGTCGGTGCCTGTCGAGTCGACCCATTTATGCCACTACTATAATATAACTGCAGCGTGGCTCTACTACGTAAAAATTGATAGTACTTATATTTCATACACGGCATTTTCAACTATCCATTTGAAGAGATGGCTATGAGAAATTTCAGATATATCTCATGGCTTCTGATATACGGCGCTATAGTAATTCATTTACGCCAGGTGTGAAACTTCCAGACCGATGACAAGCGAGATCGTTGATGGTGCGTTCAATACTACAGTTATCATTCTGCTTGCCAAGTGTTAGACTTTTACGGGTTGATGATGAAGAAGTAGAAGATTTGATAACACCGATAAATCTTGAACCTATAAACCTTTTTTTTCATAGAATAAGGGTAACAAACGAGTACCTTGTCTACCTGATGGTAAGTGAATGCTATGGCCCATAGACATCTACATTTATCCCCGAATAAGAATCAAAACGCAGATGCAATGTCACCCCGGTCAATTTAGATGGAATGCCTCGTTTCCAGTAAAAAAGGGTCTTCGAGCTCTAAACTCACCATACGAAACACAGCAGTTTTAAGTTGCTATTTTACGCTCGTATTCTGTGAGAGCGTGTTCCTTACCGGGTCGAGTCGACCCATTCGTGCTACAACCGTAACTTAGCCGCAGCGTGGCTCTATCACGTATAAACTGATGATGAGGACAGCACTAGAGTGCTATTGTATCAGTTTTGCTCTCACCAACACGCTTGTCGATTATCGTATTGACAAATGCAGCAGAGCGATGCTTAAAATCATTTCTCAAATTAAATTTAAATCATAAAAATCCAACCTTTCGGGCTCTACTGAGATTTTAATCTGAAAATAGTAAATACATGGTAGTGCTACTCAAAACTCTCTCTTTCTCTCTGTCTCATGTATTTTCTTCATGAGAACTGAGTAACAAACCAGCGCGCATCTTACCTCATGATCACAGAAATCTAAATATTATTTAGATTTCTGTGCACATAATGAATGGAGCAGGGGCCATTGCAACAAAAACACCACACACAACACCATTGTTCTATTCCATAAAAACATTTTAATGTCTGTAGAAAAAACTACAAGTACACTGTTATATCCATAGAGAAAAACTACGAGAAGCGACTCGCCGCAAACAAACAGACAAACATTATAAATATTGTTATTCATGTCTTAAAGCTCGATAAAAGGCACTTATTTCGATATAACAGATAAACATCGATTTTATTCATGTGTATAAAGCACGGATAAAGATAATTTCTTCAATGTAAATGAAATCAAATAATTCAAATATAACTAATTTAATGAAACTTCCATGAATATTAATTTATTTCAGTGAATAAAACTATTTATACAGATTTTATCGCGTTTAATTTAACTTTTTCACTCCTGACGTTTGACATCCCAATGTCATTGTAAGCCCGGCTACCATCAGTTTTTTAATATTAATTTTTGGTCCGATCTACTCAGAACGAGCCTATATTATCTTGAAGTCTTGCAGTGGTATGCTTGGGTTTGGGTTTAATTTTGCTAGTTATAGGATCCCAAGCAGATGGCAACACCCATCATTCTTCTCTATTGAAATAGGATTGTTTTTTTAATTTCAATAGCCTCGCGTATCAGCCTGGGTAGGAATCCGTGTTCTTTTGCGAGGATTTGTGGTTTATTAAATCTAACGTAATGGTGGGGACGATCTTAAACATGTTAACGGACTGCAGACTTACAATTTCATTTAATTATAATATGTGTTCTATCTTCGCACAGAAACTTTTACATTATTCGAATAGAGACCCTTTGTTTTAATATTTGGATGCGAAAATGAATAATATTATTTAATAATATTTTATATTCCTTAAACGTGAAAAAAGAATCCTGTTTACGCTTTACATCCTATATGATTATACTTTTTTCTTTCAAAATAGAACTTAACACAACGGGTACGCTGTTCAGCAGCAGTAAAATAAATTTTTTGAAGAAAGGGAATCTCTGCAACATTTTATTTTATCCTTCATTTAATTTTATATTTGAAATTGAATATAAATGATATTTTTGTGATCACTGTTTCAAAATTTACCAACCTAAATGTATAATTTAAAACCAGCGAGTGTGCTTGATTTGATATTTATAGGTTAGAAAGTATACTTTATTTATAACGTTGTGTTTCTTTTAGCAAGACATACTTTATAACCGTTACCGTTACCGCTACAACTTAATGTTCAACTGTTGAACATAGGCCTCATCATAGTTGCCATAGTTTGCCATAGTTGCCACGCTTGGCAAGCGGGTTGATAACCGCAGTTTATTTTATTTTAGTCGATATTAGGAAGATGCTGCTGCCCATCTCCTTATTTGTTTCCCTCTGCCGCCTCTTATGACATCCACGGGATGATGTGGAGTTCTTACATCCCCACTATACGGTACACGTTTTGTAACACCTTTAGATAATTATTACTTGCATTTTTCGTGTTTCGTTCAATGATGTATATACTTATAGATACGTTGTCCGCAGTCTAAAATGGCAAGATGAAATGAAGCCAATTGGCCACATCAAGCTTAGTCACGCACCAACCTGTCGCGCGACGCTACGTTCGTTTTTAATTTATTATATCGTGATTCGTGTGTGTAAACCTGTGCAAAACATAAAGAAAACATGCCGTCGTGTGTTTTCAGACGATGTACAAATTATACCCCAAAAGTTAGACAAAAAAATGTGTCATTTCATGCGTAAGTTCACAAAACTACCTATTTTCATTTCATTTTATTCGACGACGCCGTCTAATGGCGGCCGGCGCATGCAGCTAGTAGGTAGTCAAGCAACAGGCATCCTGCCGTACGGTGTCATATTTTCTTTCTCTTTCTTCACGCGTATAAGTAGTTCTAGTATTTTCGCCGTTTTTAAGCGCCGCGATGTTCGTTCATGACGTGTCTATATAATACGTCATTGGTTTCGTTAGTGTTTTATTTGTTAAGTTATAACGGTGTATGAAAAACCAAATTTTATAACATTTATTTTACATTATTTAAAGTTTTATTCACAAACTGAAAATTACAAAATAATAATCCCTAATTTGTGTTATTTTGTTGTTAAATAATCGATGTTACTGTATAATAAGTTGTGAGTGCACTTAAAATGGAACTAATAACCTCTCGATCCCGTTATAGGTATAAGTTGTAAGAAATTATTATTTTTAGACGCATGTATGTAAAATGAAGATAGAAACCAAAAAATATGAGCTTTTTAACAAGTCATCCTAACTTGGGAGTCTTGTTCCGAAGTGTACTTTTTTCACTTTCATAACATCGCAATTAATTTACATAATGTAGAATATCTAAAAGTCGTTAATGGAATAGAAAAATTTCAAATATATTTCTTTAATTTTTAAAGTGGGAGTATGCCAACGTTTTCTCCTAATGTTAATTTCACTGGTTTACGGTCCGCCATACTTATATGTACTTACGAACGAGATTCTAGAGACCGACTGATGGTGTTGATCCATTAACAACCGCTGCACTCAAAACCTACAGACTGGTAATGGAGAAACAGTATTACCAGTATAAAAGCATCAGCTCAGGGTTTACGAATTTGTTTGACCAAAAAAAAGTAAAATTCACATTCTTAAAAACCTATACCTACATATATCTCGCTGCTTCAGACTGGTGATAGTAACAGTAAATCGCTCACTTGTTGCTCAAAATAGTTGTAAAATATATACTTAGCGTTAGAGTTAGGTAAAAATAATTTAAATGATAACCAAACTAATAACAACTATAACATGTTAGCTAAACTTGATAAAGAACTTCATATCAATCAAATTATTAAGATGTTATATGCAAGTTCGTATCGACCTATTAACGGCAAATTTTAACATAGCCTTAACCTTCAGGAGTTGTCACTGGCAGTGCAGTTCGTTTTAATGAATTTGAACTGTGACAATAATTGCATCACATTGCTATAGCAAGCAGTTCCCAACAGGACGGTGGTTCATTATAAAACGTTATTCGAGTCGGTTTGTGGTTCGTGTTCGTGACATTATGACAAGTACAATATCTTGCAGACGAGCATAATCTGCAGACAACTATGCATTTAATAGCTTCGACTGTATATAAATGTCTTCTAATTATCAGGGCTTTCAACTTTAAACTCGAATTTAATATATTAATGAGAAATTGTGAAACCAAGGTAGATGCTTTTATAACTGTGGTAGAGTCACGTGGCTGTATTTTGGTTGCAGCATAAATGGGTCGTCTCGATCGAGGAAAAACCACACTTTCACATAATACCAGGGTAAAATAATAGCTCACTGCTGCTGTGTTTCGTAAGTTGACCGAGCGATACTACTATAATGTATCTATGTGTGTGCGTGAAATTGTTAATTTATTGTTTTATTTGCTATGTGTGAGCTTCATAATGACAGACGATTGTTTTTGTGTGCGCACTTTTCGCCCGCAAAAAATGACAGACAATTCGTAACGGAAAAAAATGCCATGGCTACTCCCCTTCGGTCCGCCAATAGCCCGTGTTTCTCTATGCGTGTTATATCCTTTTCAAAATCTGTAATTCGTTTGTATTTTCTGTAATATCGCTTTATTTACAGACATGAACTCTGAGAAAATTCTTGTTAATTTTAGTGTAAGGAACCGGAAACCCTTTTTACTGGACATCTTAGTTCTCAGGGCTGACTGATCTGATTCTTCTGATTCTGATCATCAGATCAGTTAATCAAGGATAGTTGTAGATGTACCACAGTATCCACTTACCATCAAGCGGACTATGTGCTCGTTTGTCACCCTTATTATATTGACTTAACAGTTGTATGTTTTATAGTACAATGTATTACATTGAAAAAAAAATTCTAGTGATTTATCTGCTAGCTTACATACGCACATGCGCTATATGTACAGGTAAGTCTCCCTGTTTCTGACACTTATGCGATAAGATGAAAAGCGACTTGGATCAAAGACACCGAGACAATTATATCTCTATATAAGAGAAATTTCGGGAATCAAGGAAGTGACACAACATTACTATTTAAAAATGTATTTATTGCTTTTCGAAGTATTCTCCGCAAAATTTGACATATTTTTCCATACGATGGAACCAATCATTGAATCAACCATTCCATTCGGAAGTTGGGGTCTCCAAAATGGCCGCTTTGTAGGCGTCCACAGCTTCTTCAGGTGATGAAAATCTCTGTCCACGCAATTTATCCTTTATTTTAGGGAAAGTATAGAAATTATTAGGGCTTAGGTCGGGGCTGTACGGCGGATGGTCTAATAATTCTATGTTTTCTTGCTCTAAAAGCTCTTTTGTTCTGTGTGCGGTGTGAGAACTCACATTGTCGTGATGGAGGATCATGCGGCGGTTGCAGTTCTCTTTACGGAGTTCAGAAACGACCTGTGGCAAACAAATGCTAGTATACCATTCTGCATTAACCGTTCTTTGTCCCTCAAGAGGAATAGTCGTAACATGGCCGGTTTTGGAGACAAACGTGGTCACCATTTTTTTGCAACACTCCGTGAACAAACAATTTTTGTTGGCTTTAACTCATTTTCGAACACCCAAACTCGTGACTGGTTTTTTGTTTCGGGTTCGTACGCATATATCCAGGATTCGTCACCTGATACGATGTTGTATACAGCATTTGATGATCCTGCGTGGAATCTTTCGAGAGTTCTGACGCACCAAGTAACGCGAGCCGCTTTTTGCTCTTCACAGAGCGAATGCGTTATCCATCGGGAAAACAACTTTTTTACACCTAATTGTTCATTCAAGATTATTTGTATTTGACTCATGCCAATTTCTAAAGTTGTTAACAAAGTTAATGTATACCAATTTTTATAAATTTTCAAATTTTGTGATCAGATAGAAGGAAGAATGATCGAAATGAGCGAATCTGTTGACCCGATCATCTTAACAGTAGGTCAGGACCACGATTGACCTGGGTTAGACCAAATGATCGATAGATACCGGTCTATTTTTCACCACACCGCATCTAAAGGTCATTAGACTAGTAGTCAAGATGGCCAATATACCTTTATAAAACTTAAATAAAATTTATTCACAATTATTGTGAAGGATGCCTTCACAATAATTGTGAAACGTATCATCATTATTACAGTATCATAAGTCCTCTGATGAACATAGAACTCCTCAAGAAATACCATAAAACACGGTATTGAGTCACCTGCATCTATCGATTTCGTCGCGACATCGTTACTCCGACTAGTAAGAGCTGCCCTACACTTCGTATACAGAAACGAGGCTGTAATTCGAGAACCTTTTTCGGTTTTTCGAACTATACGGCCAGCCCATGGCCGCTTCAGCTTGCTGGGCTATGTCGTATGTTTACTATGGATATCATCATTACGAAATCAGTCTCATAGAGAAACTCCTTAAAGATGAGGCCTATTATGAGTAACCTATGTATTTAAATAAATAATCTATCTTTCGCTTTCTTTTCCTTTAAATTCGCCAATGATACTTGTGACGTTTCAATAATAAAACATTTTTGAGTCCGCTATAGCGGCGTTAGTCATAAATTCAGCAAACCGACGAATTTCAGGTTCGGTAAGTGTTTTGTTTCTTTTTTTATTACTTTTATGAGGTATTTTCCACAGTAATTCCACACTGTTTTGAAATTCTCCTATAGTTTCCGCGTTCTTTCTTTAATTTACACTTAAGTCCATTTTATATATTTTAAGATATAAAAAAACAATGAAAAACAGTGAATGTAAGGTCATAATGTTCACTTAATACATTTCCATTTAGAGTTTCACGTTCTAAGGCCCTAGTGGTAATTATCTAACTTCCCTACCTCGCACATAAGGAAACTTTTTTTAAATTTAGAATAAGGGTGACAAACGAGTACACATTCCATCTGATGGTAAGTGGATGCTGTGGCCCATAGACATCTACATTTATCCTCGATTAAGAATCAAGACGCAGATGCGTTGTCACTCTTGAGGACTAAGATGAAATGCCTTGCTTCCAGTAAAAAAGGGTCTCTGGATATCTACATTCACCATACGAAACACAGCAGCAGTAAGCTGCCATTTTACGCGCGTGGTCCTTCCCCGGTCGAGCCGTCCCACTCGTGCCACGACCACAATACATCTGCAGCGTGGCTCTACCACGTATAACTTAACTTGCTAATTAAGCGTATAATAAGTCTTTTATCAAAATCTGTGTCCTCCTTGACAAATAACCTTTTCTCAAATAAATGTGAATTTATACTGTTGTAGTTTATATAGGGTATTATTTTACAATATACTTACTTTATCAGGAAATGTTACGTTTGATGATATTCTATAAATTTGCATGTTCTTGTATTGTTCTAAAAAGTAGGAGTTAAATATGTTTCACAATTTTTTTTACTGCATTATGACAGACTGTAATTAGACTGTTTATTATAACAACATAATCTTTTATTAATATTAATATAGGTGCTCTAGTATTTATAGTTTAAACCCAGGAATAGCTATTTATATGTATATTGAACTAACGTTGAATATGAAATTAAATTATAAGTTTGAAATACTTGCAAATGCTTTGTGTCAAGCGGTTAACGCGTTACGAAGTCTGTAGTTTGTAAACGTTGGTCTGTAAAATCATGTAGCTTACTTAGCACAGTAATTGCCTACCAAAACATGGGCTTGCTTGGCTTGCAAAAGAAGCAACCATTTGAGTAAAACAAATTTATAATCTTAGCATATGATTATATTGAAATGTTAGTTTTTACTGTTTTATTGTTATTTTTTGTATAACTATTATAAATTTCGTGAACAAAGTATAAAGGAAAACAGAGAAGAGATATTTACAAAACAATAGAAAGGGGATAGTCACAATACAACGAGTCGCAGTTTCTGAGCCGTAGTCCCGTAGTACTTTCGATCTTATTACAAACAAGTACTCGTAAAATAAATTATTCGAACACGATTTTTTATTACGGTGCTAAGATCGATCGAGGACGATGAAAAGGCTGAGTGCTTTGCAGTCAGCGTCGCCGCACAATGCTCTCCCAGCTCACAGCCCACCGACCCCTTTCACATCCAGGAAGTGGATGACGAGGTCCGCCGTCGAAATTCACCCCCCCCCCATCGCCTTTGACCCTATCAATGTGTAAAAAGATGAGATTTCATCATTTTCAATCATCAAAGGACTTACTTACTTACTTACTTATCTTCACGCACAATCCCTAACGGGGTAGCCAGAGAGAACAGATCGCTAAGTGTCACAATCCTTACATACCTCTTTCGCTTCTTTCAGGTTCATTAACTTCTTCATACATGCACGTCCTGGTATCCGAGTACTCTTGACCCTCCCCTCTTCGAGCAATTTGCTCACATGTTCTTCGAAAGTTAGTCTCGGTCTACCTCGACACCTTTTAATATTTACTTTCGCTCTATATATTTTCTTCACCATTCGGTCTTCACTCATTCGTTCAACGTGCCCAAACCATTGGAGTACGCCCCTATCAATTTTTGTGATAAGGTCATCTTTCAATTCTGCCATATTGCGAATCTCTTCGTTTCGCTTTCGGTCGGCTATGCTAACGCCACACATTTTACGAAGAGATCGCATCTCCACTGCATTCAACTTGCTTTTATGCTTCTTCTGGCATACCCAGGTTTCGCTGCCATATAACAAAGTCAGTACCAACACTGCGTTATGTATTGCAAGGCGTGCACTCTTAACCATGCCTTGCCTTTTTACTAATGCATTCAGGGCACCATTGACTTTGTTACCGGCAGCGACACGCCTATCCACATCTAAATCACATCTTCCATCCCGGCTGAAAGCACTCCCCAAGTATACAATTTCATTTACCTGTTCTAGACATTCCTGATTTACCCATATTTCACATTTCGTTCTCTCTTCGTCCTTTTCAAATACCAGAACCTTAGTTTTATTAGCATTAACTAATCAAAGGACTGAAGCCCAAAAAGGCACCGGGCGCGGGTGGCATCTCCAACTAAGCCCTTAAACATTTTCCGGAGCAACTGATCACCTTATTGGTCATAATCTTCAACGTTGGCTTCGACTTCAGCTACTTCCCCAACTCTTGGAAGAGGCAACTATAATTGGCATTCCTAAGCCCAGCAAACCTCACCACCTCCCCTCCAATCACCGTCCTATCGGCCTCCTCAAGACCATGGGAAAACTTTTCGAACGAGTTATCCTCACGCGCATGAGATGCCATCTGTTTCCCATAGACGGCAACCCTCTTGTCATCCCTCACCAATTTGGGTTCCGAACCAAATACCCGTACCTCCAACAAGTTCACCGCATAGTGGAATATATCCTCAGCAGTTTTTACCCTCGCTGTCAGAAGACCATCGTGGTCTTTTTCGACATTGCCAAGGCATTTGATAGAGTCTGGCACGAAGGCCTTATCTACAAACTATACGACTTAGGCCTCCCTGACCGCCTTGTCCGTCTCGTGGCCTCTTATTTGAAGGATCGTACCTTTCGTTTCAGACACGAACGCTATCCTCTCCTCATCATATCAAAGCCGGGGTCCCTCAAGGCTCCGTGCTTGCCCCCTTTTATACACACTTGTCACCAACAACATTCTCATCCCGTCGAATGGTGCCAAACTCACCCTCTTTGCAGATGACACAGCCCTTTACTCTAAAGGCAACTCACTGCTACAGATCCGGAACAAGATCCAAAAGTCAGTTAGTGACTTACCAGGCGGTCCCATAATGAACTGGCCTGATATAGTTCAACGCGACATGTCGCTACATGTTGTGTTGCATTAAATAGTACGTTTATCGTGCACTTAATATAAGAAACATGCATCGACATGAAATGCTTAGTCTTAGTTTAACAGGCATTTGAATAACGAGAGTCGCGTATTTTTTCAAAATGTCGAAAACTGAGTATCGAAGTGTCATAAAGTTTCTGTTTAAAGAAGGTTTATCCCCTGCCCAAATAAAAGAACGATTGGATGGCGTGTATAAGGAATCTGCCCCCTCCTATAGCACAGTGCAAAATTGGGTAAAAGAGTTTCGCCTCGGGAGAGAAACCGTCGAAGACTTTGGCCACGACGGTCGACCTGTGGAAGTGCTCACTCCCGAAACGATTGCTCTTATCGAAGAGGAGGTTCTGAGTGACCGCCGTTTGAAGATTAGAGAAATTGCAGCAAGGCTTGGGCTCTCTAAGAGTACCGTTCATCGCGCGATCCATGAACATCTTCACATGAAAAAAGTGAGTGCAAGATGGGTACCGAAACTTCTTTCAGCGGTACAGAGACAGGAAAGAGTGCGCTGCGCTTCGGAGTTTTTGGATCTTTGTGGCGAAAATCCAAAGACTGTGATCGAGCGGCTAGTGACTGGTGATGAAACTATGATCTTGTATTATGATCCACAAAGCGAGCGCGAGTCAATGGCATGGCGTAATAAGGGTGAAAAGCCCCCTAGAAAGGCAAAGGTGCAACAATCGACTAAAAAACTGATGTGCACAATATTTTGGGATTTTCAAGGCATTCTGATGGTGGATTTTAAAGAACGTAATACAGTCGTGAACGGCGAATATTATGCTTCTTTAATATATAAATTACGAGACAAGATAAAGGAAAAACGAAGAGGCAAGCTGTCTAAAGGTGTCCTGTTACTCCATGACAACGCCCCTGTTCATACCGCTGGTGTTTCGAAGGATGCAGTTCGTCAATGCGGGTTCACAAAAGTTCAAAATCCACCTTACAGTCCAGACATGGCCCCGTCCGACTATTATTTATTTCCAAATTTAAAGCGGAACTTAAGAGGAAGAAAATTTTCAAGCGATGGAGAGTTGCAGGCGGCCGTCTTCAGTCATTTTGAGGATAAAAAATGTGATTATTTTTATAAAGGTTTAGAGATGTTGATTCACAGATGTCAGAAGTGTGTTAGTATTCATGGTGATTATGTTGAAAAATAAAATTGGTTTCGTTTCATTTCCTTCATTGGTTCATAGTTAGGCCTATTCATTATGGGACCGCCTACGTAAATTCAGTATCAGTTAGGACTTAGATTGGTTCCAAAAATGGCGTATCGACGTAAACCCGGAGAAGAGCTTCGCCGTTTTCTTCGAACATAATTGACGCCGTCTCACTGCCATTCTACCAATCAGGGTGTTAGTAACCCCTGTCCCCTGGCAAACGTAAGCCAAATACTTAGGCGTTACCCTTGACATGAGGCTCACTTTCGAGCGCCATATCAAGAAAGTAACCTGCACCGCGCGATTTTACATGGGTAGGTTCAACAGCATGTTGAGCAGACACAGTAAAATGTCCCTCCGCAACAAGCGAACCCTATATAAGGTCTGTATAAGACCCGTTATGACCTACGCGGCCCCCATTCTTGCTCATGCTAATCCTAGATTATTAAATGAACTTCAAATAGTTCAACACCTATTTAGTCGTCGGGCTACGAACGCACCCTATTACGTCCGTAACGCCGACGTCCACAGAGACTTAGAGCTCCCGAGTATCCGGCAATTCCTAAAATCACTCTTCGAGAAATTCTTGGAAGCCTCAGAGTCCCACCCAATTCACCTCATTCACGAGGCAGCTGCCTATGCAGCCCCAGTTCCCACTCGCTATAATGTTCGCAGGCCGAGAAACTCACTCTCGGACCCGCCCAACGAGCTTTCGGCCGACCTGAACCGCCTCCTGGCGGCTCAGAACGAGGCTCCACATCTCATCTCGTATTCTACCTTAGTTAGCCACACTTCGAAGCGGCTACTCGCCGCTGGCGCCCCCCTTTCTCCTAAAGGGGTCACGTTCGATACGGCCGAATGATCTTAACAGGTTATAGTCATTCCCACAGGTGGTGTTTAGTGGGTAAGGCACTCCGGTAAGTCCCACATAACCACGTAGTCGGCTGCGTGGTATGCATGAGCATTCACCTCCTCCCTCCCCCGTTCACCGGAGGGTGGCCCTTATTTGCTTCTGGACGCAAAAGAACCATTCTTTTATTTGAACTATTTTTAACTGAACTGTTTATAACCTTTTTATCAACTTATATATAAACAAAGCCTTTTATTGATTAGATGATAATACCGTTAGGGTAACACGGTTCGCCGGTGGCCCGTGTCGTTTTATGGATGATATCATAATTAATTAATGACTAAATTATATAATTTAAAATTTCTAGTTTTATTTTTGTGCAAAACTTGGTCTGTTATTCATTATTTCTAATGCAATGCAAGAAACTGTTATATTAGTATA
The DNA here is from genome assembly GCA_036936625.1 of Parnassius smintheus behrii. NCBI lineage: Eukaryota > Metazoa > Arthropoda > Insecta > Lepidoptera > Papilionidae > Parnassius > Parnassius smintheus. Next base: position 21,128,889 of record JAUPFT010000006.1, on the reverse strand, counting down.
TAACTCAAATAATTTTCCTCGGTAAGCACGTAAATCTCTCCCTGGTTGTGTCGAATTACCGTCCCATCCAGAAAAATCTAAATAATAAGGCAACTTACTAAGGGAATAACGGTACTTTATTATTTAGATTTCTGTGGTCCCATCGGATTGTGAGAGTGAGGGAATAGAGAGTGCACCTGTGCCTGCGCATACACTTGGGCACTATAATCCTGTCCTGCGCAGATCTGTCTCTGCTGAGACTTTCCGCCATGACCGAATATCTGTCTGGTGGAAATTATAATTTTTGTATAGAAGTTTCACCTTTACAGCTTAGAAAAGTATTTCAATTGACACGAGTCTCAATTACTATTTTCCACTTTATATTTGCTTAGAAGTCAAACCAGCTGCTGTCGGAAATCCACATATTTTCAAACATGTAGAAAGTACGTGAAAGTTTTTTATTCATTTTTCTTCATACCTAGCGTATATTGTGTATCTGTCAAAAAAGTTTTTGATATACATCAAAATAAATCATCAATTTATGTTAACCTTGTAGTGGTGATGTATCTACATATGGGGTAGTAAATATTCTTATCCACTTTCTCATATCACCCCGTGGGTTCTGTAAGAGGCGCCAGCGGAAAACTTAACCAGGACATGTGTAGCAGCATCTTCCTGATAACAACTCTAAATAATAGAAAACTGAGGGTGCCAGGTCGCCTGCCGAGCGGTGAAGCTATGGCAAAGATGGATACTTGGAGTGTGAAAAACTTAAAATGAAAATTCATTAAATGTCTTTTTATTTATTTCAACTCATCAATTGCACTATAGTAACTATACAAAATTAAACATACATTTGCTACGCTTATAATTAAATATATGCTTTGATATACAATAGAACAATACGTCAAATAACTGTTTTACAAAGATATTTGTATGTATGTATGTAAGGGAGAATACTGCACATTGCAAACTTTCATCTCAATTAGTATGTGGTCAACCAATTGAGAATGAAACATGATTTAATCGGGTCTGCAATATGCTGTAAAATTAGAGCGCAAGAGTCTTACATTTGCCCAGCTCTTAAAATGTATTACTCTTCGCTACTGTAGGCGTATTGAGGAAAAAATTATAATGTTTCTAATGAGATTCTTAATTCAATTAAACAGAAAACTGGTATCATTAGATTAGGGATTACTTCGATGATAAAAATATAACCGGGTGGTTAGGTTGTACGTATCCGATGATGATAGTTCATCTGAGACACGTTACGAAGTTTTACGAAATGAGTTAACAACATTACACTATTTGATTATGTACACATAGCTTATATATATTTTAATAGAATAAGACCTAAAAATTGATATTTTAAAATTTGACATGTAGTATGTACGTAGCAGGTATATAATTTGCTTCATTTTAACAGACTGACAATACTTTGAATGGAGCGGCAAGATGCAGTCGTATCAAATAGTGGCTACAAGCGTTACATTTAGTTTTGTTGTCGATCATCTTCTACAGAGCCGCTGGCTTTCACTTCCTTAGGCAGAGTAGACTAGAAAACGAAAAAAAAAATACGATTATGATAAAAATCCTTGTAAGTTGTATTCACATCATTATTCGATGAGTCTCTTAAGCATTTCCAGGTCAGTCTGGGCAAATATCACCCTGGTATCTATTTCTGACACCAAAAAGCAGTGCTTGCACCACTGTGTCCCAGTCTGAAGGGTGTAGAAAAACAGTATTAGATGCCACACACGGTAAGTTCAACTGATCATTCCAACTGATCAGGTCAAACTAAAACTGTTGATATTTTTTAAAATATTGAATTTTCGATATATTGATAATTGTAAACATATCAATATCGGAGTTTTATACACAAGTTTATTTATCGATATATCGAAAATTCAATATTTTAAAAAATATCAACAGTTTTAATTTGAACTGATCAGTTGAACTGACCGTGTGTGGCGTCCATATGTCTACTAGATGTAAGGCATTCAATTTTTGTTTTAAATAGAATAAGGGTGGCTAACAAGCATACGATCTACATCTATCCTCATATATGAATCAAAATGCAGATGCGCTGCCAACCCTGAGGACTAAGATGGAATGCCTCGTTTACAGTAAAAAGGGTCTCCGATTCTCTTCACTCACCATACGAAACACAACTGCATTGAGCTGCTATTTGACGCTGGTATTCCGTGAGAGTGTGGTCCTTCCCCGGTCTAGCCGTTTCATTTGTGCTGCGATCATAATAAATGCAGCATGGCACAGGTTAACAGAAATGACGATTCATATGTTGTGTTCTTTGTTTGAAGCTTATTGCAGGTGTCCATAGTCACTTATAATCAGGTGGACTGTGAGTTTGTTTGTCACCTAAATTTTATAAGATAAGATGGGACTGCACGTGTTCCGCATGCGACCATTAGTTGCAGAATACTGTACTTTAAAACTTACTTCGAAGGGCAGCAAGAACATGTTGTTGTCAGAGCGACGGCCGAATCGAAGACGCATAGACGGAGCTCGCACGGAACGATCCTGCTCCTGTTATAATACAAAAGAGCTTTTGTATAACGTGCACGGTAAAAAGCATATAACAATACAAGTTAAAGAATGCGTCAATAACAAACGGTGTGCTATGTCGTGGTTGTGTAATAAAATCACCGAATTCGACCCCTCATCATCATCATCATCATCATCATTATCATTGCAGTCTATAAACATCCTCTGTGAACATAGGCCTCTCTCATAAGGAGATACTTGACGTAGTTTTCATGCTTAGCTGGCGGGTCGCCACCCGCAAATTTTTTTTCATTTTCTAGTCGTTATAAGATAAGACGCTGCTTTTTATACGTGGTAGAGTAATGCTGCAGCTATATTATGGTTGTGGCACGAGTGGGTCGGCTCGACCGGAGAAGGAACACGCTCTCACAGAATACCAGCGTAAAGTAGCAGCTTAATATTGCTGTGTTTCGTATGGTAAGTGTAGAGATCCGAAGACCCCTTTTTAGTAGAAACGGGGCATTCCATCTCAGTCCTCACGGGTGACAACGCATCTGCGTTTTGATTCTTAATCGAGGATAAATGTAGATGTCCATGGCCACAGCATCCACTTACCATCAGGTGGATTGTGTGCTCGTATGTCATCCGTATTCTATTTTTAAAAAATCCTGGCTTGTTTCCTTCCGTCACTTCCTACGACACCTACGGAACGATACAGGATAGTGGATATTCCAATGTCGACACTATATGATAAAGTTCCTTCTCGTGGTTATCGTAAAAATAAACGATGGAAAAGGCTGGTAGGCAGTGTAGTCTTAAGTTGATGATAGAACACCATATCATAAGACATCAACTTAAGACTAAATAAATGAGATGATGATATGCTAATTAATAATATTTCCAGCACATCTGAAGTTCGTAGACCATAACTATTCGTAAAACAGCGTAGCTTATTTTTTGCAACGCTAAAACCATCCTAAATTAAGTTGTATAGCTTATAGCGATGCTAAAACTAAAAGACGTCTGGATTAAACATTTGTACTCAGAATAGTAATTAAAAAAAAGAAGTGGCACTCAGAGCTAATATACGAGTATATATTATCTTATATATTAAGCGATTAATTTTAAATTTACAATAGCCGACTTAAAAAAAACAAGTATAGGTTTTATTTAGTATCAAAACGTAGTTTCTGTTTTTAGGTCGCAGGAATATAGCATTAGGGTCATTCGTCGTAAAACAAGTCGATTGTCGTAACAAGGAGAATAGTGGCTTGTTAGGGCGAATAAGTTCATTCCGGAGCTTTACACCACATCAGGAATTTTATTATCTGTGGATCGATACCTGTCTTACGCAGCTTTTAGTGGTGGACGTCTGTACATTTTATGTTCACGTGCAGTTAACCTTTTTAATTTATAATTGTTATTAAAAAAGCCGATAACTCAGGGGCTAAGTGCTCGCCGTAAATGTTACAGAATTCAAGCATCCCGGGTTCGATCCCCGCAGGCACTTATGAAATTCTAAATCAAAATTTTATGCTGATTTACCACGCCTTCGGCGATGATACTTCGTGAGGAAACCACTATATCGAAGGAATAATAGTTGAGAAGTAGCAAAACGATAAGTAACTATTTTTAATATATTAAAGTGACAAACGAATGTACGACCTATGAGTGAACATAAAGCCTACCTGATTCCACAGTAGCCTATGAACATTCGCACCACTAGTCCTAGTAGTAGTAGTGGTGCTGGGACTAGTGTTATTGGGAGTAGTGGTGCTGGGACTAGTGGTGATGGAGTTAGTGCATGCAAATGAGGGAGGTGCTCTTCAATCAAAGTAAGACACATCATTGTATTTATTTAGCGGAAGGTTGCAAAGAAATTTATATTTTTATTTTTTTATTAGATATTTTAGTTCTGGCGTAAACTAGATAGTTATATCGCCACATCAAGTCATAAAATATTCTGGTATTTTTCACGGTGACCTTTTAGGACACTCGCAAAATGAAATAGCATTTGTTTCACCGCCAGTATACAGCAAAATTCGAACAGTTTTCACACGATATAAATTTATAAACTTTTTGATTTTCACATTTTTTTTACATTTTGTTTTTGTGAATTAGTTTTTAACTTCTGTGTATATAAAGACAGTTTTAATTTGACCTGTATTGCATGTTAATCAAACATTCCAGGTAACTACCAATTAAGACTAATGGTAAGAAAATCCTTAGTTTTCTTATTTCCATCGTTAGTTAATGAGTTACCTCCTGGGGAAAGATGTGGGGAACGGCGCGCTCGTCAGACCTGCGTCCAAAGCGAAGGCGGACAGGCGTGCGTACGTCCCGCATAACCAGCTCTTCCATCTCGTCAATCTAAAAAAAATATATATAAAAATATATGTCACTATACGCTATGTAGTGACTTAGAAAATCCAATACATGATATCATCCCGTGAGCGTCGTAAGCTTAGACCAATAAGGAAGTCTTTATTGGTGTGAAGTCGTAACAGTCAATAGAGGAAAAGGTATGGAAAGGAAACAGTATATGAACCTGTGTCCCCCTGATAAAAACTAAAAAATAACAAAAAGCTACCGTTGTCAACCCGTCCTCCAAACGTGGTAATTATGTGGCCTATATTACTTTAGGAGAAAGTAACAAAAAACTCGAAGCGTAATAAGTTGAGTAAAATATTATTACTAAATATGTTAATTTGCTGTTGTTAATGTGCTGAAAATATTGAACGTATATGTTATTAATGCATGATATATGTTGCTAGTGACAATTCACGGCCAATGGGAGAGCTATTGTAAGGAGGAGGTACCATATTGATCACACTTGTGAGGTGGATAGACGTGCAAACTACCTGACGTACTACTTTATTTTCTTTCTAACATAAGGCACACATTATGTACATGTTGTAAGTAAGAAGTTATACGGAGTATTAAGTATAAATTACTGTTATATATAAGGATTTTTTCTCAAAGCTTGATAAAGCTATACATTATATATATAATTACGTATATAATTTTAAAAGCCTGATATATATAAAGAACACAAAAAATAAATACGGTGCGTCATGTACACGGTGTAATGGTGTTTAAAATCTCGGATTCCGTTCAATGGAGCAAACAAAGATCATCTTTATGTAGATATTAGTGTGAAACCGAGAGAGACGCCCACTTGTTCGAGCTTTAGCCGTTACTTTTAACACGTTCTTTCGTAGTGCGGTCAGAACAAAACTTTATAGAAATCTTTTTAAGGATATTATGTAATTTAATCTTATTAGAAAAAAAAATCATTTCTAAAAGAAGTACCTATTAATTTAATAGCTATTTAATCGATTATTTAATTAATTTAATGAATATTGTAAGATGTTACGTGGTAGAGCCATGTTGTAGCTATGTCTTAGTTGTAGCACGAATGGGTCGACTTGACCGTGGAAGGGTGGTGGGCAACGCTCTCTCATAATACCAGCGTAAAATAGCAGCTTTATAATCGTAATCCTTTATTGCAGACACATAGATCCTTATTTAAAAGAAAATATAATATAGCATATATATAGTACAGCAAGAATAGACATGTTCCAATATTTCCAAAAGTCTATCGTCACCCAGCAACTTTCACCCAGCATCTGTGCATTGCAGTCTGTATCTGCTTATCTGCCAAACTACGCACGATAGAGTTGTTACACAAGTCAACTCTGGACATAAATGATGCTACCCTCTTTCGAAGGATTGCATTAAAAGAGTCAACCCAGGTTTTCACGTACATTTCAGAGGCGCTACAATAGCAATTAAATCCCATTAAAAGTCTAAAAATATTATTATAAGTTACCCGTATACTATCATGTGTATACTTTATGATGTTGTGTTTTGTATGGTGAGTGTAGAGAACCAGAGACCCATTTTACTGGATACGAGGCACTCCATCTTAATCCTCAGTGTGACAACGCATCTGCATTTTGACTTTTAATCGAGGATAGATGTAGATGTCTATAGGCTACAGCATCCACTTACCATGAAGTGGGCTGTGTGCTCGTTTGTTACCCATATTTTATATAAGAAGAAAACACGACGGCTTGTTAACGCAGTGGCTAAGTATTTAGTTGCGACGCAGCAAAGCGCAAATTCGATTCTTATGCTTTGCAAATTTTGTATGGCCTACATAGTCAAAATGGTTTGTACATTTGTTCTTGTGCAATTAAAAGAGGTAAAAGTCCTCCATGATAAAGAAAAATTCCAAGAGAAAAAAGAAATACACATACGTTATAAACACGTCACAATCTACCACTGGACGTAACCACCGTAAGGGAGCTTTTGCTTTAATCGCCATGCTTGGCAGGGTACCCGGCGTATTGCACTAGCTACTTTACGTGTATCCTAAACTTGATGATTATGCCGCCATCTATCGGAAGATATGAGATTCCTTTGGCGTCTTTTACGTCACCTTGAGATCGTAATAGGATAGCGGATAACCTTACGCCACGAGCACATTGAAAATTACTAGAAAATATAGGTACATATTAGTTTAGCTAGCTGACTCCCTCGTTGGTCTAGTGGTTGTACTAGTGTTACTGCTGATCATGAGTGAGGTCCTGGGTTCGAATCCCGGCTCGTGCCATAAATCTATTATGGAGATTTTCCGTCGAGAAATTCTCAGTAGCTGCCCGGAGTCAGATAGTTGGCGGTGTCTCACTCCCGTGCTTCGGAAAGCACGTAAAAGCCCTGTGTTTGCGCATACACAAGGGGACTAATCCTGATCCGCAAGGGTCCAAAGAAGGGGTGACAATACACCTCCTTGTGGGCAGCCTCTTATAGTTGCAACCTCAATTGAAGTTTGAAACTGCGCCATTTTTGCGTTTCTGTTTGAGAGCATCGACTTCACCCACCTGATGGTCGTGGGGTCAACGTTTATAGATGTCAGGCCCCCAACCAGCAGTGTCGTGGGGCTACTACTACTAGCTACTACTACCCAAAGCAACAATCTGATATAATATTTAATTACGAGCGCGTTAAAGTCCATTTTTGAAGTTTTTATTTTTATAGAATAAGGTTGACAAGCGAATACACAGCTTACGTGACGGTAAGTGGATGCTGCAACCATAGACATATATATATATATATATATATATATATATATATATATATATATATATATATACTTCTATCCTCGATTCAGAATAAAAATGCTGATGCGTTGTTAATAATGAATTCTTTTTTATCATATCAATTAAATCAATTCTTAAACCATTCATATTCAGTAGTTTCATTAAATTATATTCGTAAAATTTTTGTACATTCATTATAACCATGCATCAGCCTATAAAAGTCCACTGCTGAACATATCCCACCTATGAGGTAGTCAAAGGTAGGTTTTTTACGGTTTTGAGTAGTTATTCAGACAGATGTTCATGTTTCATTCGTTTTCTCTGTCGCCTTTTAAGATATGGGGTACACGATATTAATTGGCGTATATGACGTCTTATCAATATCTAATTTTCTTTATTGTTAATTTATCTATGAGGGCTAAGATGTTTCAAGTTGGTACTCTTTGGAAGCAGGGTCTTAACCCGTTCGTGCAGACGCACAATTGCAGCGCGGTAGAGTCGTAACTTTCATACAATTTTTAATTTAATAAATTATGTTGTTACCGGAGTCTGAGCGGGCATTTCAGGGTCTGAGCGACGGCCGAAGCGAAGTCGACGCGAGGGAGAGCGCACGGATTTACGCGCGAGCGCGTGTCCGTCCAGCGCGTCGTGTTGGGCCAGCAGTGCGTATAGGCCACCTAACGCGTCCCAACCCTGACTCTCCCTTACTGCACCACCTGTGGACATTAACATAAATATGTATGTTTGTTTGAATGAAATATAAAACTCTGAGAGCTCATTTTCATCCGCAGTACAATAACCAAGAAAGCAACCTTATTTAATAGACTTCAATCCTGATATATTAAGTAAATTAATAACCATAACAGTATAATATAAAAGGATTAGCATTTTGCAGTGATCTTATTAATATAAGTTATATGTTAATTAGATTCATACAAAATATAGTACAATATTATAGATTAAAACATTTTAAATATAGTCTTATTATTTGTGATTATTTAATGTGGTATTATTGACATAAATTACAGACATCTATGTTACTTATGCAATTATGACAAACTGATTTAAATAGTACAAATCCGAACACTACTTTAGGAGTTAAGTGTTGCTGGCGATCGAAGAAGTAGACTACATACGAATGTCAAAATATTCCCTCTTCTTTTGAGTAAAGTGCTACACCAGCAGTTTTACATATTGATTTTTTTTTGTATGTATCTTGTCAAAATTGATAAATTAATAATAAGCGAAGTTATAGCCTTTATATGTACCACAGCTGGGCTCAGGCAAGGCAATGTCGCGTATGCCACGCTGTACCAATATAATCGTATGTTGCCGCAATTCACATGTCTTTGATTTTTTCTTTTAGTAAATTGTAGGTAAATTTATTGTAGTATAATAGAATAAAATTACATTTTAAAAGTGGGTGGCCGAATGAGATAATTATCCTAAAAGGTACTTTAAAACTTAACCTAACCTAACTTTAAAACTTAATTAAAAAGGGAAACGTAATTCCTTATAGCTTTAAACAACGATAAATCAAGATGCTATCATGGTTCAGAGAAGTTTTACAATTAGTATTTAAAAGGGGACTACAAATAGTTTTGCATTAATATACACAAAAAAAAACCTTAATACCAGATTTTGGTGGCTTTAATCGCGTGGACCGTGCTTTGCCAATATCTTACTAATTCATGCAAAAATTCAGAAAACTGAGCACTTTTTAGCCGTCTTCAAAAAAGGAGCAGGCTCTCGTGTGTGTGTAAAAAATATTTATATGTATAGATTACAATCGTGTCTGAGTATTATTACTTCTAAACACTCATATCCGTGTGACGTAATTAATAATGTGTCCCAGTTTTCAACAATCGATCTCTTTAATATAATGCGTAAATTATAAATAATTATGTATTAGCTAAAAAACTGTCTCGACTAGTCGGTAGGGAATAAATAGTCTCAAACTTATTTTAATATCTACTACTCAAACAGTATTTCTAGTCGTTGAATGAGCTTACGGCTTACATGCAAACTTTTTAAATCGATTTAGCTGAAACAATTTAACTATGCTAATGAGGTATTACTTTATGCAATACACTTCTCCTTTTTATAAATTCTGTCATAAAATATCGGGAATTCGTGGTTTAAATATAGATGATCACTGTAGAATTTCCACAGTAGAACCAGAGTAACCGATATTTTCCAATGGATTAATAAGCTGAAGTGGCAATGGGCCGGCTATACAGCTAGAAAACCGACAAACGATGGGGAAGAAAGGTTCTCGAGTGGCTGCCTCGTATCGATAGGCGAAGTGTAGGACGGCCCCCCACTAGGTGGAGTGATGACCTGGTAAGACATGCAGTAAGTCGATGGATGCAGGTGGTGGCTAAGGACCGTGCTTGGTGGCATTCCTTGGGATAGGTCTTTGTTTAACAGTGGACTTGTGAAAGTCTTTAATGATGATTGTGAATGATTGTAGAATATTGTAATTTTCGTTCGCGGAATAATAGATCGTAGATTTTATGAATGCTACAAATGTCATCAATAAACTACCGCATTCATCAGATTAGAAGTGTTTGACCTAATATGTTTTAATACCATCAGTGAACCGTTATTCTAATTTATATAACGTCCGCCTTTTAGGAAACACGTAAACCCTCACACAACGCTTATTGTTCTGTATCGTGGAAGCGGTTTACATACATAAATTGTACTTGGACGAACACAAAGACCCGAAACAAGGTATAGTAGACCATACAAATACTTGTTCCAAGCGGAATTCGAACCCGTGGCCCTCAGCACCACACCTTAATGCAATCAAAAAGCCATGGAATCGTTAAATTATTAGTTCAAGAATGTTCATATTTCATATAATTGCACTCTTTGTTTAAAATCACCTCATAACCAATAATGTTTATATATTTAAAATATTGTATTATCACAACGTGAGTTATAAGCTTATATTGATAACAATTGAAACTTTGTGATAAGAACGTATACGTTTGTTCCGTACACGGCTAAGTTGATACTAAAGTTGCATGCGGTTCGAAGTAGAAAGTGTACATTTTATTAGTAAAACTAAAAGTTAGTTTAACGTTTATTTATCAAGTGATATTCCGTTTAATATACTGATATTAATAACATATATTAGTTAGATATATAATAAATCTATGTTATTGCCGTGTAGTGGCAGTGTATTATTTCATGGGTCCTTATGAGGTGGCATAGGGGAAATTCAAACTGGAAGTCGGGAGCGGTATCTTTCGACTACAGTTCAAAATAATAAAAACGACGCTAAATTATAAACGTAACATTTTTTTCATAGCTTGCGAGTATCACAAATGACATAAATGATATTTTGAAAGCGATAACTTAGTAGCTTGCAATTTTTACATATTTAAGGAACCATAGACTGTAGTATTTGACATTAATTTCAAATTGATTACTCTACACATTCCTGAGAAAAAGGGTCTGGATACGGGCTGATCCTATAAGAGTTCCGTTCTTTCCTTTTGAAACTCGGAGCCCTAAAAATAGTGTGCGCGTCTCCCACTGAGATGATATCATAATGGAACTCGATTTACTGCGTCGCTGGTGATAGCCGAACGTTGAAGATATTAATATCAGCTAGATGAGAGCGGATGGAGATGCTCAATGCTGCCCTTATGTGGTGTTTCTCGAGCGAAACTTCCCCGAGCCCGAGCCCCGAGCTCGAAGGGCGGCTTGCTGGTATCACACCAATAGATGTATGTAGTATTAAAAGTTTACACAACGTAATTATGTATGTATGTATTCACTCGTATATATTTGCTTCGCTGGCACATAAAAGTGATAAATGGACTTATCGCCGTCCAGATATCTTATTAAATCTTATATACTCTGTACTTTGAAAATAGCTTCTTTGTGATTGCTTTATTCGTACAATCACGTATTTCATTTTCAATATTAGATACTATATCATGAATTCATTTTTTTTTATTTGAAGTGAAAATTTCTTTGGAAACGTTGTGATTTGAAACGCGATGAAACGAAAAAGCGACACTGAAAAGAAACAAACAAAAACATCTATAGAATTTAGTCTATGAGGGAATGAGATAGAATACAGTATAAGTATCCTTGTGATTTAAAACTCGATAAAATGAAAAAGTGACACCAAAAAGAGACAAACATATACATTTATAGAATTTAGCCTGTAAGGGAATGAGATAAAATACAATATCCCTGTGATTTAAAACTCGATAAAATTAAAAAGCGTCACCAAAAAGAGACAAACATATACATTTATAGAATTTAGCCTGTGGGGGAATGAGATAGAATACAGTATAAGTATCCTTGTGATTTAAAACTCGATAAAACGAAAAAGCGACACTAAAAAGAGACAAATATATCTATAGTATCTACATCTATAGGATCAAACACAAGCTGATCATGGAGTATAGAGGTAAGGACGACAATCTACCATAGGAGAATAGTTGAAAATGTGTCCATCTGTAAGCAGTAAATAACAGTTCAAAAACTCTCTAAAACAGCGCTTGAGTAGCTATAGGGTATGAAAAATTGCCGTAAAATACGTTGAGAGTGATTTTGAAAATAAAAATTTTGAAAACAATAAAATAATCATTATAAAAAGAACTATGGTGAAAGTCTGTGCAACAAAAAATAAAATAAAAGTTCTTTAAAATGTACACTGTATCTACAGCTTCTTATTTAGCGCTCTTTTACGGACACTTTTTTTATAAAGAGGTTGTTCTCCATATCTCATCATCAGTTTCTCAACTCTACACACTCCAGTAATTCATTCTTGGAGCAATGTATACGCTATTACAACGTTGTCAATCTAATTTTAAATGAATGGTGCTACCCATGGACTACTTAAAAAAGAGGGCGACTTGATATTTTCTGTCACCCCTGAGGACTAACATGAAATACCTCACTCTGTCTGACTCATTATCTCATAACGCAGACGCCATTCGGGATATTACGACACATCTTCACGTCAGGTATACCTCAAAACTTGAAAACGAGATTGTACAACCAGTGCGGGTTGCCAGTGATGACTTATGGATTTGGGACGTGGTCCTTCACTGCTGGTCGTATGTGAAACCTGAAGGTCGTTCAGTGACCTATGGAGAGAGCTACGCTAGGAGTTTCTCCGTGTGATTAACTTAGAAATGAGGATATCCCAACGGATTAGTAAGCTGCAGTGGCAATGTGTTGGTCATATAGCTGGAAGAACCGACAACCGATAGGGAAAAAAGATTCTCGGGCGGCAACCTCGTACTGGTAAGCAAGTTGTAGGGTGACCGCCCACTAGATATAGTGACGACCTGGTAAGACATGCAGGAAGTCGATGGATACAGGTGGCTCAGGACCGTGCTTTGTGACATTCCTAGGGAGAAGCCTATATTCAGCAGTGGACTTGTGGTGGGCTGTAATGATGATGATGATGATGATGATGATGATGGTCTTACTCATAATCGACGTCAATTTAGGAAATACTTAAAGTATCCTTTCTTTATTAAATGACATAGAAAGAGACAGGTATAGTGAGGATTTGTACTTATGGAAGCAATAGTAAACGATTATATTTTTTTATAAGAACGAGCATGCGACTCACTTTTGGGGAATTGTAGATGCGTTGCCGGCTTTTTAAGAGTAGGTTCTTTTCTAGAAGGTCCCTAAGTTGTATCGGTCCGAAAAAATATCGGGTGGTAATCGATTCCACATGGAAGTTGTGCGAGGAAGAAAACTTCCTCTAAATCGCACTCCCTGTGGTATATGTGTGTGGTGGTGGATATGCAACATCTCTTCGCAGTGCCAGTAAGTCAAGCCAATCAGAAAGAGCTCAGTCGTCGACGATTCGCTCTGTTTTGGATTCGATCAGATTCATTCATTCATTCAGTACAGCCCTTCACAAGTCCACTGCTGAACTTAGGCCTCCCCCAAGTAATGCCACAAAGCACGGTCCTGAGCCACCTGCATCCATCGACTTCCTGCACATCTTACCAGGTCGTCACTCCATCTAGTGGGGGGTCACCCTACACTACGCCTACCGGTACGAGGCTGCCACTCGAGAATCTTTCTTTCCCATCGGTTATCGGTTCTTCGAGCTATATGGCCGGCCCATTGCCACTTCAGCTTACTAATCCGTTGGATTAGTAAGCTGAATTGGTGGATCCGTTGGATTCGATCAGATGTAGTATTCCATATAAGGTGGAACCTTCGCCTTGTAAAGTTGCAGGTGGTGTGCCGGTATGAAATACTGTCCCACCAAGTTTTTAGAGGCCAATTTGGCCTTCTCTTTCAAGGGAAGTGACCACGAAACCGCACGTCCCTCGATATGTCGACGCCGAAGAAATCCGATACTGGCTGAGACAACAGGGGGAGTGCCTCGAAACTGAGGAGATACGACAAAGGGATTCTTTTTAGCGGTAAACGCACAAACGTGTCTTCTGGGGATTGAACTGGACTAGATATAGTCACTTTAGAGGTTAGTCTACTCATACTATGTTCTGTTATGTAGTCATATTTTGTTCAACAAAGCCTTGACTTCAGACATAAGTATGTTCCGGTAATTGGTGACGTTTTCCTGAGAAATATTAGCACGGCCGGTCTGCAAAGCATCACCAGTGCTGTCTCTCCCTATTTGTGCTACATTAAGGTCGTAATTCTTTTATTCTTCAGACTGACTGGCTGCCTCGTTCTTCTAATAAATAAAAGGCGGCTGCGGTTTGGGTTCGACTCCCGGGTCGAAGTACGGAATCTAGATTAAGTTACCTATACAGTTCATCTTACCGTCATACTGCGATAGTGCTTGTGCATTTGAAACAGGCAGCATGCAAACCGCAATCATTGCGCACAGCGCTAGGATGATCGCGGAACTCCGAGACATATCTGCAACAAGTGAAAATTAATTTAATATTAATTCGTTTCAATGAAAGAAGTGAGTGTTGTACACATCTATCCAGAAAAATTCCACACAAAAGTCGTAGCGAGTAAGAAAACTCCTAGTAAATCGAACAGTGGTGGACCACCAAGCATTCAGATAATGTGGATGAAATTATGAGTTTTGTCTAGAGGTAATAAAGCTTAAAATTGTTACTCTTGTTTATCGTGAGTGTAATAAATATCATACCGTGTAGTGGCGGTCTAAGAATATCCACAACCCCGTATCGTTCCGTTGATGCCGATAGGCGACCGAGGGAAACAAACCAGGAGATGGGCAGCATCTCCTTGATACCAAATCAACCTTATAAAAATGCAGTTACCAACCCGCCTGGTAAGCGTGGCAACTATGGCAAATATCCCTCTTCTGAGGCAATCTTTGGGGAGACCTATTTTCAGCGGTGGACTGTAATTATAATACTAATGGATGGATGCATGAATATAGCTTTACTTATTCTGGTTTCGAAATTTGTGGTAATGTAACATAAGTACCTATATAACGTAACGTGTAACCTAAATGCTCCTGAATATTACCGTATTTATCACTCCAGCGATACATTTTATGATTCATTATGTAATAATCTTGAAATAAAATAAAAATCTTAAAGAAAATTAATTAGTTATTCAAAATTGTCAAATACTACAATATAAAAGACATACTTAATTGTTTAACATAAACATAAACACTTACGCCTGTCACCCAGAAGGGTAGGCAGAGACTACAGACTTCCATTTGGCACGATCCTGACACACCTCTCCATCCTCCTCCACATTCATATACTTACGCATACATGTCGTCGGTTAAGGGTACTACCTAAATACCTACCTACCTAATTTGGCCCATTTGCAATATACCGCCAATTTGTTCGTTAAACTTTCACCTAGGACGTCCTTTTCCGACTCTTCCATTCACGTCTGCAACATAAATTTGCTATGTCACTCTGTCTTCATTCATTCTTTCTACGTGACCGAACCACCGAAGCATTCCTTTCTTAATCCTGGTCAAAGCATCATCTAGCAAACCAAAAATTAGTTTAATTGTGAGTAAATTTTTAAGGGTTATTCCTTATTAAATTAGAAGGCGCCAATTGTTTACAAAATCTTATATCTTATTTAAATAACTTTTTAAACGATCATTACTAATCAATAATCACAGACAATTTCATTATATTTGAAAAGTTAGAATGATACATTAAGCATTCAATATTACTTTCCTTTAATTTGTAATGAATTTAATTGAATTTAGAAAAATAAATGTTGTGATTTAATACAAGAAGTGTGTTATTTATTATGGTTGTCTATATTCTATGTCACAAGGTCAAAAATGTTGCACGCAAAACTATAATTTATACAAAAATAAATGTGATGGAATTTTACTTTATATGCTATTAGCTCTGTACATGTATTGTCCTACGATATGCGGATTTTTTCTGATTTAGAATAGAATATGATTAACCCATAAATCATGAACATCATCATCGTTAATACATTTTTTTTTACAAACTCCATCCATCGACTTCTTGCGTGTCTTATCAGTCAGACACTACATCTAGTGATCATCCATCCATCTTACACTTAGCTTACAGGTATGACTGCTAATCAAGAACCTTTCTTCCACATCGCTTGTCGGTTCTTCGACCAATATAGCCCGTCCATTGCTACTTCAGCTTACTGATCTGATGAGATATGTGATATACTCTGGGTCTACTGCTGAAACATTCGTAGCGAAAAAAATGTGATGCCCTGTGAAGCCCATTTTTCGTAGCGTTTTTAGTTACTGGAATAATAATAATCTTCAAATCCCGGCAAAAATAATAAGAGTTGATTTTTATGAGCAATAAATTTATAGCTTGATATTTTTTATTTCTATTACCGAACACTCAATAAACAAAACTTGAAACAATACAAGATAGCAAGGGACTGTCGACGTAACATAATATCATTCTGTTAGGATAAGTAAAAATTTAAAAATGTCTGAGGCTCAACAAGTCGTTAAACTCGATGTCGTTCTGTCCCTCCGTGTGTACACTCGGCAATTCTGACGTCATCAATCACGCTTATCAAGCCACGATGTAACATCGTCGCGTATCACGCACACCCTCCGCACCCTCCGCGCATTTACACGAAAAATATACAGGCGTTTTTATTAAAGCGCTTTTCACATGTGTACCCGACACAATAACTGAGATTTATCATTGAAATTTCGTCCTAGACCTCCCAATTTAGCTTATTTTATAAGAGATAACGAATAGTTACTTTTTATTGTCGCATAAAATAAACTAAACACAGCATAGTTATAGCTGACATTAGGTGTTTCGTTTGTTTATTTCTAAATACATGTAAAAGAACTTTTTAATATAAATAATTTGCGCCTATATAGAACCTGTAAAATTATTTCACTTCTTTTCGTCACGTCAAGTTTAACAAATAAACGCTTCATTACCAGTTAGTCAAGACGTTATTTGTTTCATTCTGGAAAGAAGAAAATTTCTTAAATGAAAAAAATAATAACCAGGCTTGCATAATAATTAAATTATTCAAGTGTTTAATTTGTTATTTAGTGGAATGGAATAAATTATAGGGAAAGAGAAGAAAAGCTAAGAAGCTCTGAAACTATTTTTTTAAAGAATAAGGGTCACGAATGAATACACGGTCCACCTGATGGTAAGTGGATACTATGGCCCATAGACCTCTACATTTATCCTCGATTACGAATTAATATAGCCGTGGTAGCTCAATATTTCGAAGATATTTGAAGTTCGCCGACACGCAGTGAGGCAGCGCGGTTGACATTTCCTTGCTCTAAAACCCGCTCAGAAGTGAGAGGAGGCCTATGCCCAGTAGTGGAACGTTTAGAGGCCGTAACTTTAAATTTAACTTAAAATTCAATATGCCTGATAACTTTAAAAATAATATCACCCCTGAAGACTTAGATGGGATGCCTCGTATTTAGTAAAAAGAGATTCTCTCACTCGTCATACATAGAACGGAAGCATTAAGCTGCTATTATATGCTGGTATTCTGTGTGAGCGTGGTGCTTCCCCGGCCGAGCCAACCCATTCGTGCTACAACCATAATAAAGCTGCAGCATGCGCACAACGTACAAAAACGTCGTTTATTTTGTATTATACATTAGGAATCCACGATCTTTCGATTTAAATTATCTGTAATTTGTTCTGTTGAGTAAGGGCTTTTTATACTTAACTAAAATTTTCTCACGATTTTAAGTGTATATCATCTACGTGAAATACTCATATCGAGAGTCGTCACTCGAGAATATCATAAGCATTCGGTTTTGCTAAGTTTTGGCAAGAAACACTAAAAATTGACGTAAAAGTTGCTGAAAGATTGATGATATCTCAGTAATAGCATATTTCTGTTAATATTATAACATAAGACATCAGCAAATACATCTGCTGCATTAGTTGTATTTTTTAATTTACTAATGCATTTAGGCTAGTACTACAAAACAATTTAAGTATAAATTATTATCTGATTATTACGTACGCGTGACATAGTAGCTAGAGGTTTTAAATTTGAGTTTAGCTAAGGTTTGTGTTTTCTTGGAATATTTTGTCATAAACACCAAGCTGTATGATTATATTGATAGTTATGAGAGCAAAAGTTTGGTAGTGATTTTTCGCAACCAGACACACGTACATTTCTAGAAAAACCCAGCAATGGACATAGAAGGCTACTATCTATAAAAAAAATAAGAGTATTTAATATGCATATTATATTGTAAATAACTGTTAATTAAAACGCGGACGGTGAATAAAGGTCAATGGTGCGTCTCCCTATTAAAATTGTGTATATTTAAAGCTAACTGTACCCATACAACTTCAGTAATCTGTAGGAAACGTAAGAAGTTTCTTCCGCTAACCTAAAAAGATAAAAGACGTACCTAAAACTACAATATATATATATATATATATATATATATATATATATATATATATATATATATATATATATATATATATATATATTATAACAAACACTCCCTTTCAATTCCATATCTATGTACATACATATATGAAATGAATTATTCCAAAAGCTAATTTTGGTAGCTGTCTTAAATTATGAATGTAGTACTATTTACTAGATAAATAAGGAGTGTCTACATTTTCGTTTGCGGGTTTCATTACATCTACCAGAATTTCAAAATAAATAATTAAGGTTGAATTTTTATATTTCCTAATTATTAAAATAAAATTCCCAGATTCTTTTGACAGATGTCGAATATAACTAGATCCCTGATAAATAGACATTAAAAAAAGTTCCTGTAAATATTTTTAAGATTTAATTAAGATTTATTAATTTAAGAATTAAGTTATGTAAAATTTTATATTGTAACTAAAAGGGTATATCATTAATGAATAATACATGTTGTATGATTGTATCTGTTTTATTTAGGATTTTAATTGTCTGAATATTGGTAATCCGGAGTAATTTTACATCTTAATTTTATATTATATTATAATCTTGAATTAAATACCGTTACCGTTACCGTTATAGCCTATTAAAGTCCACTGCTGAACATAAGCCTCCCCATAGATTGCCTCATAGGGGGCATATTTGGCAAGGTTGCAACGCTTGGCAAGTGGGTTGGCAGCCGCAGTTTTTAATTTTCAGTCGTCATTATGAAGACACTGATACCCATCTCCTTATTTGTTTCCCTTAGTCGCCCCTTACGAAACCCACAGGAATAATGAATTACATATATATGCCGGTAATTACTAGAGATGACCGAATGTTTGTTTCATATACGGTATTCAGCATATTCGGCAGCTTAACCGAATATACGTATTCGGCCAAATATTCGCACTGTATCGAAATGTAGGAATTGAGTAATCCCATGTCTTTCATAATTTTACTGTTGAAAGTATATTTTATTTATGGGTTAAATCTACTTTTATAGTGTTATGTTTTTGAGGCACTGTCGATTTATTTCCAATTACAGCAAATAGAGAGCTGTATAAAATATTTTTGGAATCAAACAAAGAAACATCACATTGCATTAGTACATTTCACTTTAATTGATCGTTTAAAGTTTAAAGTTTGCAGTTCCTCTAAAAGAAGTCCAAATATTAGATCTCCTGTCACTCATTTTTATCATAAAATTATCAATTTTCACTAAGAATAATACAACGAAATACTTTTTTTGTCTCACAATAGTTAAAATATAAGCATGTGCCGGCAATTTGCTCAGTATTAGATGATGCAATAACATGTCAGGTGTTGCGGATTCAAATAACATGGGAGGGACAGGGTCCAGCACTAATCCCGCGCGCTTTACGGTAGCAATTTTCGACATAAATTGGTTACCGAGGTGATCCTGCCAAATATTTTTTTTTAATTTATTTATTAACATAGTAAATACAATTGGTTCAAAAAACATTAAGTTCGCCAAACTGAGAATACAGTTTATTGGCGAAACTGCACTCATTAAGG